>CM066994.1:63506443-65906443 GCA_033977485.1 Hydrangea macrophylla
CATGCCATTATTGCTTGAGAAAAGGACATGCAAACTACAAATGTCCAAACAAAAGAAAACTCAATATGGTATGGATTGAAAAGGGAACAACACCTCCCTTTGCTAACAAAGTTGGACCCAACGAATATTGGGTACCAAAGAGGATCACTTAAGCTCGTCTTGTAGGTTTGTCTCAAATCTTCTAGCAAGGATAGATGGTTCTTGGATAGTGGTTGCTCAAGACATATGACCTGAGACAAATCCAAGTTCTCATCTCTCTCTCCAAAGGATGGAGGAAATGTCACTTTTGGAGACAACTCTAAAGGAAGAATCATCGGTATAGGTAATATTGGTAAGAACTCCTCATTAACTATTGAAAATGTACTTTTGGTTGAAGGTCTAAAACATAACTTGCTTAGTATTAGTCAATTGTGTGATAAAGGGTTTCAAGTTGTGTTTGAATCAAATTATTGCATGATTAAGTATGCTAGTTGCAATAAAACATTATTTATCGCTTATAGAGAAGACAATGTGTATACAATTGATTTTGATGATATTTCTTCTCAAGATGTTAAGTGTTTTGCCGCTTTGAATGAAACAAGTTGGCTTTGGCATAGAAGATTGGGTCATGCTAGCATTGACTTACTTTCAAATTTATCTAAAAATGAATTGGTCAAAGGTTTGCCAAAAACAAAATTTGTTAAAGATAAAATTTGTGATGCTTGTCAACTCGGAAAGCAAATCAAAACATCCTTTAAAAAGAAAAAGGAAATATCAACTTGTAGACCTCTTGAGTTACTTCATATGGACTTATTTGGTCCAAATCGTGTTGCTAGTATGAGTGGCAAAATCTATGCCTTTGTCATTGTTGATGATTTCTCTAGATTCACTTGGGTGTTCTTTCTTGCACATAAGGATGAAGCTTTTACACTCTTTGTTAATTTTTGTAAACGCGTTCAAAATGAAAAAGAGTATGCGATTAACAACATAAGAAGTGATAGAGGCCGAGAATTTGATAATAATGAGATTACTTCTTTTTGTGAAGAAAATGGTTTTGGTCACAATTTTTCGGCACCGAGAACTCCTCAACAAAATGGGGTTGTTGAGAGGAAAAATAGATCTCTTCAAGAAATGGCAAGAACTATGTTAAATGAATTCTCTTTACCAAAATATTTTTGGGCCGAGGCCACTAGCACTTCATGTTATGTTATTAATCGTGTGGTCATTAGAAACAAGCTTAATAAGACCCCATATGAGCTTTGGAAAGGAAGAAAGCCCAACATAAGTTATTTCAAAGTTTTTGGGTGTAAGTGTTTTATCTTGAATACTAAGGATAACTTGGGAAAATTTGATGCTAAATCGGATGAAGGCATTTTCCTTGGATACTCTCAAATTAGCAAAGCTTATAGAGTTTTTAATAAAAGAACATTGATTGTGGAAGAATCAATGCACGTTGTTTTTGATGAAGCAAATCCTTTTAAGAAAGTATTAGACGATGATATTGACACTTCCAAAGATATTTCAAATAATGTTGAAAACAATGATTCAAACTCTCTACCTCTTGAAAACTCAAAGAAAGAAGATCCTCCTTCCATTGAATCACCTAAAGCATATTTAAGAAATGATCTTCCTTTTGAATGGAAAAATGTGCCTAATCATCCTATTGATCAAATCCTAGGAGACCCTAGTCAAGGTGTAGCTACTAGATCATCTCTCAAAAATATTTGTAATAACTTAGCATTTCTATCTCAAATTGAACCCAAGAACTTTGATGAAGCCGAGAACGATGAAAATTGGTTATTGGCTATGCAAGAAGAGCTAAATCAATTTGAGAGAAATGAAGTTTGGACTCTTGTTCCTAAACCTAATGATCACACTATTATTGGAACAAAATGGGTTTTTCGAAACAAAAAGGATGAATCCGGCATTGTTGTGAGAAACAAGGCTAGATTAGTTGCCCAAGGCTACAATCAAGAAGAAGGTATAGACTACGAGGAGACTTATGCTCCCGTAGCTAGACTCGAAGCCATTAGGATGCTTCTTGCCTTTGCTTGTTATAAAAATTTCAAACTTTTTCAAATGGATGTGAAAAGTGCCTTTTTAAATGGCTTCATCTCCGAGGAAGTCTATGTTAAACAACCCCCCGGTTTTGAAAAACCACATCTTCCGGATCATGTTTTTAAACTCACAAAAGCCTTATATGGTTTAAAACAAGCTCCACGTGCTTGGTATGATAGATTAAGTAAATATCTTATTGATCTTGGTTTTAATCGAGGAAAAATTGATACTACACTTTTTGTTAAAACCTCAAATAAAGATATCTTGCTTGTTCAAATTTACGTGGACGATATTATTTTTGGAGCTACAAATGAGAAGATGTGTGAAGAATTTGCATCATGTATGCAAAATGAATTTGAAATGAGTTTGATGGGGGAGCTAAATTTTTTTCTTGGACTTCAAATAAAGCAACATAAAGATGGCATTTTCATAAATCAATCCAAGTACATTAAAGATCTTTTAAAAAGATTTGGATTGGAAGGAAGCAAAGTTTTTCAAACACCTATGAGTTCTACTTTAAAACTTGATAAAGATGAAACCGGCAAGCCGGTAGATTGTAAGCTTTTTCGGGGAATGATTGGTAGTCTATTGTATCTCACCGCAAGTAGACCGGATATCATGTTTAGCGTATGCCTTTGTGCTAGATTTCAAGCTTCACCCAAGGAATCGCATGTCATTGCGGTTAAACGTATTTTTCGTTATCTTCTAGGTACTATTGACTTAGGTCTTTGGTATCCTAAAAATACCTCTTTTGAATTAACAAGTTTTTCGGATGCAGATTTTTCCGGTTGTAAAATTGATCGTAAAAGTACTAGTGGCACATGTCATTTTTTAGGACATTCGCTTGTCTCATGGTTTAGTAAGAAACAAAATTCGGTAGCTCTATCTACGGCAGAAGCCGAATATATAGCTGCTGGAAGTTGTTGTGCTCAAACACTTTATATGAAACAACAATTGGAAGATTTTGGACTTTATTATGATCATATTCCTATAAATTATGATAATACTAGTGCCATATGTTTATCCAAAAATCCTATCCAACACTCAAGGACTAAACACATTGAGATTCGTCATCATTTTATTCGCGATCATGTTCAAAAGGGGGATGTTGATCTTGTTTTCATCAACACCGATCGTCAATGGGCTGATATTTTCACAAAACCCCTTCCCGAAGAACGTCTTTGTGTTATTAGAAGAGAATTAGGTTTATCCTATTTGAATGATCTGCTTTAAAATTCTGTATCTGGACTGACATCTCCTTCTATGTCTCTTTTTGGCCGAAGCAGTCGACTGACTTCCCGTCTCAGTCGACTGGCTCTCTTCTTTCTCCCTTAATTCTTTGTTTCTGATCTCATCAGTCGACTGAGGCGTCGACCGTAACGTCGCCTGCTTTTACACCTTAAATCCCTGCCCACTCACGTCGACGGTAGCGTCGACTGCTTTTAAAACTAAAATCCCTGCCCACTCACGTCGACCGAGGCGTCGACTGGTTTTCACTTTTTTCAACCCCTGCCCACCTCAGTCGACTGCGGCGTCGACTGAGACTCTGATTGCCCCAAATTCTGAGCCCTAATTTGATGATCAGTCGACTGCTAATGCGACGCAGTCGACTCCTTTCTTATATTCTATATATATCGCGCCCCTCTTTCCTTCTCTTCTTCATTTCTTCTTCTTCCGGCGATTTTTTTCTTTCTCCTCCGTCCTTTTTTCTCTTTCCCATTCAAGATCCTCCAGCTCCTCTCTATCATTTCCTCTCTATCCTCTTCCTTCTCTGAACCTTAGACCTCTTCTCCTCCCTCTCCTTCCTCTGTATCTCTTCATCTCTGTACTCTCCTTCTCTTACTCTCGCCTTTAACCCTCTTTGTTGGTATCTCATGGCTCCTACGCTCAAGAGGAAGACTCCTGCAAGTGGTCCATCCTCTGCCCCTCAGGCAACCAAAGCCAAGCGCTTCCCTACTCAAGAGGAGCAAGAGAGCTTTGATGAAATCTTTTCCCACCGACATGTAGTTTATGGTAAGATCCTTCCCATTCCTTTCTCTAAATCGGCTAATCTACGAATAGGATTTCTATTAGAACGTTTAGGATGGCATCTATTTACTAGTCTTAGTCAACCGTGCTATCCCACTCTTGTTAAGGAGTTTTATTGCAATATGACTTTTGGATCTCGTGCAGACACCATTACCTCTTTTGTTCGTGGTATTAAAATTCGTCTAGATCCCGACTCTATTTCTTCTATTTTTCATATTCGTCGTGGAGATATTACTGAATATAATATTAATTCTTGGAATCAAGGGCACGGATTCGACCCTCTCATTGCTTGCCGTCTTATCACCGGCAACAATGAGTTGTCATATCCTGTGAAGCCCAAGGCTTCTACCCTAACCTTTGAGGCACGTCTCATTCACCATCTTCTAACCTATACCCTTCTGCCCCGTGCTGGCGGTCGAGACTCGGTCTCTTTCTTGGATGTTTTCTTAATTTGGTGCCTTCTTGAAAATAAATCTTATGATTTGCCGTATCTTTTTTGCCGCCACATGTGTGAATGTCAAAAGAAATCAAAAACTAGCTCTTTACCTTATGGCCTAGCTCTGACTTCTGTTTTCCGTCATTTCAAGGTCCCTTTAGAGGACGAATTTGATCGTCATGATCCCATTTCTACTGACTTTTACTCTTCCACTATTCTATCCCTTATGGGATACAAACTCGTGGCAAATGTCTTTGTCCCCAAGGTCTCTACTGATCCCGCAACCCCTACTGCTCCTACCCCTTCCATTCCTACTCCTTCTTCTCATCCTTCTTCATCTTCCACTCCTCCTCCTCCTCCACCTACTGTTGATACACACTCTCCTGACATTTTGGAGCAGCTTTCCGTCATTTCTGCTCAGGTTTTGAGCCTCTCTACCTCCATCTCCTCTCTATCTGACTCTCACTCCCAGTCTCTTCAAACTTTGCAAGCTTCCTTATCTTCCACACAGCAGGAGGCAGCTGAGCATCACCAGCGCGCCATCGCATCATTACGAGCCGATGTTTTTGAGATTGGTGGCTCTCTGGACACCTTGCGCACTTCCACTACTGCTACTCAGGAGCTTCTTGATCATCGTCTATCATCTCTTCAGGCTTCTGTTGATGACGCTCGTGAGGAGATCCGTATTATCCGGACTCGCTTACACTTCTGACTGTGTCATTCTTGGTGTGTTGGACAAGATTTTGGGTGGATGAATAGTCATTGTAATTTTGCACATTTACTGATCTTACAATTCTTTTTGAATCGTGGCTAGATTATGTATCTGTTGATGGTTGCTTATAGTATCACATAATTGTTAGCCTTTTGACCTTATTGATAAATTTAAGTGTTTATATAACAAATTTCAGCGTTAATGCAATTTTTTTTTGGTTGTTGTCTTGGTTCTTTACCTCCTTATCTGTTTTTTGTTAATGACAAAGGGGGAGAAAAAGTATATCATTGATCTTTTTTTTTCATAACCTTTTCAATGGCCAACAAGTAGTTTGTCATCATCAAAAAGGGGGAGATTCTTAGCCCCTTCCATTATTTGAATGGATAATTTTGATGATTAACAAACTACTTAGTAGTGGTTTCTAATTATCTCAAGATGATTAAGTTGCAGGGACATTGATTATATATTTTTCTCATACATGGTGATTGATCCTAAGCCAAACGGAGCTTTACAAGTTGAAGAATCTTGTCTTAATCTTTGTTTTAGGATTCTATGTAAGCAATTTATTTATGTGAACATCTTACTTTAGGGCTCAAAGTTGATTAATAAAGGTTTTACATAACTAACCCAACCTTTCCTTTGAAATCTGTAAAGAAGCAGTCGACTGTTTAGTCGACTCAGTCGACTGATTATCCAGTCGACTGAACAGTCGACCTGGGTACACAGAGTTTTCTAATGTGTACATTCCAATCGACTGCCATCGCGACCCAGTCGACTGATCTTCGCAATGCAGTATATCCTTTTGAAAAGCAGTCGACTGCCCTGTGATGACAGTCGACTGAATGACTGCGATAAACACAGTAACGGCTAGTTTAATGCATTTATTGTAGCATTAATTGCTCCCAACTACCCCCAACGGTTGGAAATCAAAAGGAAGCTATAAATACATTTATTTGAACTTCATTGAAGCTCTCCTTGAACAATCTAACTAAGTTTTTCATCTCATTAATATCTTGAGCCCTAGTTTGGTGAGATCATAAATTCTATTGCTCTAGCATTCATTTGTATTTTTCTTGAGAGCAATTTATTGTGAGCTTACATCTTGTATTTATCCACTCTATTGAGAGAGTCTTCCATTCTTGTATCAAAACCCATTTATAAAGGAAGTGTGTATTAAGGGTTGGTGTAACCCTAGTTCAAGAGAAGAGGATTTTTCTTCCTTGAAGAGATTGTAAGGGTTTAATCTTCACCCGAAGAAGATTGAAATAGTGGAATCCTCAAGAGGTGTTCTTGAGGGGTGGAAGTAGGGCGCGGCGTGCGGTTTCCCGAACCACCTAAAAATTGGTTTGCATTGTATCTCTTCCCCTTCTCTTTACATTGCTTTTGTAATTTAATTGTTCGGGCAATCAATTTGAACAAATTTCTAAATTATTTTTAAAACCTTATTCACCCCCCCCCCCCCTCTAAGGTTTCCTTTTTGGGCCAACAGAGGTTACCTTTAATTTGAGTGGTGGGATAGTAGGTGGTAAAAATGCTTTGAAGAATCAGTGCTTGGCTCTGTTGAGAACCCAAGTTGGACTTTCTTATGATGGTTGGCATAAAGTTGAAAAAGCCAAAAAAGATGACTTATGGGCAGTCCTCTTGCAAGAATTCAAGATATCGGTCGACCGAAAAGAGGAGGTTCTAAAAGAGATGGGCTTGCAGTTGAAAGACGTGGAGGAAGAACTTGCGCTCAAAATATTTTGGAGATCTAGATATTGATGGGATAAAGGCGTTGAAGGACAAGGTGCCAGAAAAGGAGCAAATCTCTCTTAGTCAATGGAACGAGTTTATCAAACGCGAAGCAACGGATGACAAAATGAAACAAAGAGATAAAGGCAAAGCCAGCAGAGCTAAAAAGACTGATGTTCATTGTCTCGGTCGTCAGTCATATCATGAAAAGGCCGAGGAAATGGTATGTATGCATGATACTTAGTTATTTGGACTCTTTAAAATTTAGTTTTGAGGTCTTGAGACCGGAACCCACACCTCACAATCGACTAAATACACTTGTAGGAACAAACAGTACACAGAGACACAAATTCATACACTGAAATGCTTTTATTTAAATATTTTGTAGAAGCGCAAGGATCCACTTCATCGGAAGCCTGAGCGTTCGGATGTTTTCATCGAATCTCGCAGGCAAAAGAAAACTGGGGAATTTCATCCTCAAACTGCTGAGGAGATGGTCAGTTCACTTCTTCAATTATAATGCTAAACATAACTCAATTTTAATCATTAAGAATATTAATATTTTTCACCATTATATATATTGGCAGCAAAAAGTGACTGAGCTGAAAAGCAGTCAGGATTCTTCAAGCCCATCAACTTTGGATGGTGATGCATTGACCACACTTTATGGGAAAGATAGTAGAGGGAGGACTCGTGGCGTGGGTCCAGTGTCCAGAACTAAATTGAAGGCCATACTTCCTATACGCTCAGAGATTCAGAAAGCAGTGCAACAAAGCAATGTGCAGATGGAGCAAGATATGCATGATGTGAAACAGCAATTAGAGCAAGATATGCATGAGATAAAAAATTCTCTAAAAGTTCTTCTATCACTTAAATTAACAATATATTGAAAGCATGGATAGATATTTAAACAGCTATACAGTCCACATTATAATCAACAGGAAATAAACATGTTCTGTAATGTTCAATTGATTGAGGTCCTCTCGATCGATTGAAGTCAAACTATGTTCAATCGATCGAAGGTCGTTCGATCGCGTGAGAAATAGGCAGCTCAATCGATTGAACTAAGTTCAATCGCTCGAGAGTTTTCTTCTGCCCAGAAACTGGGTAGAGATGAACAAGGGTCTCAGGGTCATGTTATACACATCTAAACACACCAATAACATGCTATAATCATCCCTTGAGTGAGTTAATGAACTCCCCTTGCTTTGGCAATCTTGTGATGGTATTAATCCTGAACTCTGCGGCGGAGACTATAGTGGTGGTGAGCTTTCTCTCTCCTCTCTTTCTTCTCTGTCTCTCTCCGGTCTCTTTCTGTCTCTCTTCTTCTTCTCTGCTCCTCTTCTTGTTCTTCTTCTCCTCTCTCTACTCTAAGTATACATATACACATGCATACATACACACGATTATATATATAGAACACACACACACACATACACACACACACACACCAACTCTCTCTAAAATTTAAACTGCCAAACATCACTCACACACAAAACACGCATATAGATATAGGGATACAAGAGGGACAGGTGGCAAACACGTAAGATAGGAATAATAACACTTTCAATCAATCGAAGTGAGTTCGATCGATTGAGAATAGGTCAGTCAAGGTACGATCAATTGAATGGAGTTCAATCGCTTGAGAATGGGTACACATCACAGAATCTGGTCGACAGAGTTTCGATTGCTCGAATTATGTTTGATCACTCGAGAAAGCATAAGGTTAATCGATCGAGATGAGTTCGATCGATTGAGAACAACTTTACACCAAGGGTTCACCCAAGCATACATGGTCTTATTTATATAACCATGTATCCAAAATACAGGGTATTATAACCACATTTCCAATCTTACTATAAATCTTGTTTCTATTGGCCAGCTTTGTGGTTGTAATACCTGCTCCTGCGGGCAGAATTTAATTGCATTTAGCCTCTATATTAATATTTTATTAAAGATATGATTATTTGTGTTAAGTGAGTTTTAACTCACTAAGATGATTAGGGGTGTCACGCCCCGACGTAGCATAAATATGGAAAGCATTTAATTTCCTTTATGGACCCGTAGGTCGCGACAGTTTGAAGGATCGATTCCGTCCCAAACGTTGAACAACAAAAACATAATAATCAGAGCAGAGCAATCAAGGCTTACAATATTATTCTAACTTATTACATCTTATGATACGGGGTCAACTAAGGCACAGACCGCCTTGAAACAAAATAATAACTTAAGGTCTATTACAGTCATCCTTATTACAAAATCAGTTCATAATTTAAAACATATAACTTAAGACATGAAATGATGATAGCAGACTTTCTTCTAAGTGGTCGTTTTCAGTTAGCATAATCATATTGGTCAGCCTGATCATAACTTGAAAAGCCTGAACACGAATGTCCAGGATGCATCAACGTCGTCAGCTTCAAGAAGCTGGTGAGTATTAAAAACATAACTTTAAATGTAACACATACTCATTTACCATTTTCAAATTTCCATTTAATTCAACGAGTTTACATTAGAGTAAAGAGTTCATTTTAGAAAACAACAACAATATCATTTGAAAGCTATAATTCACATATATGTGACCGTGTATGAAAACAATGCACCAAACTCATCTTACCGACTCTTTTCTCTCGACAAAACCCAACAATCCACTATCACACACCAGTATCTTTGAAATACTCCGATAGCCACACTTTAGCACAGGGGTGCCAGGGAATGTCCAGTTTGCCTCACACTTTGGTCCATGATACCAGGGAGTGTCCAATACCTCACACTTTAATACCTAATCCGCCATGCAAATACCGGAGTAACCCTCATGCAGTATCCAGACTCGGGTATCAGGGAGTGTCCATAGGCCACACTTTAGCACTACCATGGGTGCCAGGGAATGTCCAAGTTCGGCTTCACACACTTTGACGCTACCATGGTTGTCAGGGAGTGTCCAATTTTGCCACCGTCGCATTTCAAAGACACCCTCGCCGCAATCTCAATCACAACACACTTTGGTACTCACTTACCAGGGAGTGTCCACAACACAATCTCAACCGCACTCACTATACCACACTGTCCATTACTCTTTTCCATACTGACCAACACTCACCATGCATGTACAACTGACTCCACATGAATGATATGTGACTTAATACAGAAATAAAAAGTACTGGGAACGATAACCATGGATATACGAGGAGAAATCAAATCTTATATGAAACAACAGGTGAATTCATCAAAGAATGCTCTAATATGCTTTTATCGCTACTAGAATACAAGTGGGTCTACTTTGAAGCAATTCCCTAAAGAATGAGTTATAATTTGTGTACATGAATTACATATCAAAAGAAAGGTCTTTGAGTCTAGTTTCCAACGCTTCAAACCGTGCGCGTTTTCGAGTTTCCTAGAGGAAGTTATGGCCGTTTTACTAAAAGTCATCAGTGCTGAAAAATGTCAATCGATTGACAAAAGTGTCAGTCGATTGGAACACTTACCAATCGATTGGAACTCATATCAATCGATTGGAATCCATATCAATCGATTGGAACCCATAGCAATCGATTTGAATCAGCAGTTTCTCCCCTGTTACGAATTAAACCTCTTTTTTTTACCCATTTTCAAATCTGAATGCAAACATGACTTGTAATATATGGTTCTCTCCATTTATCCGCAAGGATCGCGAATACGCGATTAGTTTTAACTAATTTCAATCGTAGCTCTCGGATTTTACGAAAAACCGAGAGGTGTCAAAATTTCATTTTTAATATACGTCGCGATACGAATGAATTAAGCTCTACAACTTGAAACATAGCATCTATGGACTGTAATCTTTCATTTTCATCTATCAAAATCCATTTTGGTTAAGTTTGGAAAATCACCATTTTTGAGCTTCAAGCTTTCATACGAAAATTAACAATGGTGTTCTTCAAATTAGACTAAACTAATAGTAAATAAATATGAGATTACATTTCAAGTGAGTTTAGAATACTCACTGTGATTAAGAGAGCAAAGATTGTTGAGAAAGAAATAGCAATAATAAGAATCAAACCAAAGCTTGGCTATGGAAGTCTTCAAGTTCTCTCTCTACAATATTTTGTATAGTTCTCTGTTTTTCTCTCTAAAACTCTCTGTGTTTCTTGTATTGTGCAGAAAGTGTGTGATTTATAGAGAGCATGTGTGTGTGTATAAATACAAATCCAAAGCTTGGGGGCCAAGAACCATCAATTATACTCAACAAATGAAATTATTTTCTTAATTACTAAATATTCTACAAAAAAATCTCAGGTGTGTGTGTGTTGATACACATACGTATAGAGTTTATACAACTCTCAGATGGAGCCAAAGGCCAAGTAGGTGTATAGGGGTCATCTAGAGTGTGTTTGCGAAAATTAGCTTTAGGCAGAACCTTAACACCCACAAGTTATACTTTGGCAAACAGGGCATAATCAATCATTGGAAGATTAAATGTTCATAAAGCATTGGTCATATCTCCTTGACTTCCAATCCAATATCTATGCCAGTTTAACGCGGCACGGACAGTTTTAGACATAAACTGGTATCTTTGTGGCACAGTGGTCACCACAAAAATACAGAAAATTCACTTTGATGTAAGAAATGATTTTCCGGTTTATAAAAATACAGTTTGAGTTCACAGTAAATATTTTCACTGCTTTGAATTACAGATTTTGAAATCCACACCGGTATTGCTAAATTTTATAAAATTGCAGTTTGACCCCAAAAGAATTTCAAAATGAGTTTAGACAAGAAATTTAGATTCCAAACATGAGGAATATAATTAAACTAAAAGCAGACAATACTAAATGAATTTAATTATGTCAATGGAAATACAACTTAAATATGGACATGCTGAAATTAATAATTAAGTGAAATGCAGGTTGTTACATCCTTCCTCCCTTAAACAGGATTTCATCCCCGAAATCAAGACTAACTAGTCCTGAAACAACTCCAGGTACTTCTTCCTCATATCAGCTTCAACTTCCCAAGAGGCTTCGTTCTCGTCATGGTGATTCCACTGAACCTTCACCAACGGGATATCCTTATTTCTCAGCTTCTTGATACTCTGATCTAGAATCTTCACGGGTCTCTCCTTATAAGAAACGTTATGACTTGTCTCAATATCGTCATAACTAACCACATGTGAGGGATCTCGTATGTACTTTCTCAGCATACTCACGTGAAACACATTGTGAACCCCCGACATTTTTGGTGGTAGCGTCAGTCGATATGCTACTTTCCCAACACGTTCCAAAATCTCAAACGGTCCGATGAAACGCGGAGCTAATTTCCCTCTCTTGAGACCGAAGCGTACTACTCCTCGGGTCGGTGAAACCTTAAGAAGTACGTGATCTCCAACACTAAATTCCAAATCTTTCCGGCGTCGATCAGCATAACTCTTATACCGGCTTTGAGCGGTTCTCATCCTTTCCTTGACCAAAGAAATCTTTTCGTTGGTTTCTCTAACCAAATCTGGTCCCAACAGTTCCATGTCCCCAACCTCTGCCCAACACAACGGAGAACGACAAGGTCGTTCGTACAATGCCTCGAACGGAGCCATACCGATAATCGTGTGGTAGCTGTTGTTGTAGGCAAATTCAACCAAAGGCAAGTGTGTTTCCCAAGATTCTTCAAAATCGATAACACAAGCCCTAAGCATATCCTCCATGATCTGATTAACACGCTCGATTTTCCCATCTGTCTGAGGGTGAAAAGCAGTACTCATCTTGAGCGAGGTTCCCATAGCTTCTTGTAGACTTTCCCAAAATCCAGAGGTAAAACGCGCGTCACGGTCTGACACAATTGACACAGGTGCACCGTGAAGTTTCACAACTTGTTGTATGTACATCCGGCTCATCTTCTCTACCGGGTATGTCATACTATAAGCAATGAAATGAGCAGATTTCGTCAATCGATCCACAATTACCCAAATGGCGTCATGATTCTTCTGCGATCGGGGCAATCCCACCACGAAATCCATGGTTATGTGCTCCCACTTCTAACCAGGAACGGGTAGCGGTTGCAACAATCCTGGCGGTCTCTGATGCTCGGCTTTGACTTGTTGACACGTCAAACATTTGGATACAAATTCGGCCACATCCTTCTTCATACCTTCCCACCAGAAATTTCTCTTCAAATCTTTGTACATCTTCGTCCCTCCTGGGTGAACTGTATATCTTGACTTATGTGCTTCTTCCAGGATATCCTTCTTTAGCTCTCCATCACCTGGCACACATAATCTATTTCTGCACCGATATCCTCCATCGATTCCCACTTTCCATTCTATTGGGTCTTTCTCTGACATCTTCACGAACCATGTCTGAAACTTCTCATCTTCTTTCTGAGCTCCAATAATGCGGTCGATAAGAACGGGCTGTAGGATAAGACATCCGAAAAGTTGTCCTTCTCCTTCTTGAGCACTCTGTACGTCAAATTCTGCCAACGTCTCCAATGCTCGCCATTCTCTAACCATTAAGGAGACGATCGTTTCCCGAGTCTGTCGACTTAAGGCGTCAACGACCACATTAGCTTTACCAGGGTGGTACTCTAACGTGAAATCGTAATCTTTGATCAGCTTCATCCATCTGCGTTGCCTCATGTTCAACTCTTTCTGTGTGAACAAATATTTCAGACTCTTGTGATCGAAGAACAAATCAAACTTCTCATCGTAGAGATAATGTCTTCAGATCTTGAGTACAAATACCACTACCGCCAATTCTAAATCATGAATGGGATAACTCAACTCATTCGGCTTCAGCTGTCTAGATCCATAGGCGATAACTTTACCATCTTGCATAAGTACACACCCTAATCCTTGATATGACGCGTCACTGAAGATAGTGAACTTCTCATCAGGCTTGGGTATAGCTAGTACCGGTGCAGTAGTGAGTCTCTCTTTCAACTCTAGGAAGGCGCGCTCATGCTTCTCTGTCCACTCGAACTTCAAATTCTTCTTTGTCAACCCAGTCAAAGGTGCAGCTATTTTAGAGAATCCTTCGACAAATCTCCGGTAATAGCCTGCGAGTCCAAGGAAACTCCTAACTTCTGTAGGGTTGCTCGGCCTAACCCAGTTCGACACAGCATCGGTCTTGGGTGAATCCACAGAAATCCCCTGAGATGACACCTTGTGTCCCAAAAATTTTACTTCTTGTAACCAGAACTCACACTTACTGAACTTGGCATACAAGTGGTGGTCCTTAAGTGTCTGCATCGCAATCCGTAGATGTTGCTCGTGCTCTTCTCCTGACTTAGAATAAATCAAAATATCATCAATGAAGACGATGACAAACTGATCTAAATAAGGCTTGAACACTCTGTTCATCAGATCCATAAACACTGTCGGGGCATTCGTCATTCCAAACGGCATCACCAAAAATTCATAATGACCATATCGGGTTTTGAACGCAGTCTTAGGTATATCTTCCTTCCGTACCCTCAACTGATGATATCCCGACCGTAGGTCTATCTTAGAAAATGTCGTAGTTCCTTGTAGTTGATCAAATAAATCGTCAATCCGAGGCAAGGGATACTTGTTCTTGATAGTTACTCGGTTTAATTCTCTATAGTCGATACATAATCGAAGCGTCCCATCCTTCTTCTTCACGAATAATACTGGTGCTCCCTAAGGCGATGTACTTGGACATACAAAACCGAGGTTCTCGAGCTCTTGAACTTGTTCCTTCAATTCCAATAGTTCGGTGGGGGCCATCCTGTAGGGAACCTTGGTGATCGGTACGGTACCCGGTATAAGCTCAATACAGAACTCTATACTTCTCTCGGGCGGCAAACCAGAAATGTCTTGAAATACTTCTTCGAAGTCCTTAACTACCGGTATAGACGACACTGTCGCTTCTGTACTGACGACTTCAATGTTAGCCAAACATCTTGTGAGGAACATATCTCCCGAAGGATTACATTGAAAATCAAAAGGTTGATTCTCCTTGCTGGGGAATGTAATTCTCTTCCTCGCACAATTCAACGTTGCTTGATTCTGAGTGAGCCAATCCATCCCTAGGATTATGTCGAACTCCTTTATTGAGAGGACAATCAATCTAGATGGGATCTCACGGTCTCCTATCCGTAGAGGAAAGTCCTTGCACACATGTCCTAACTTGACTAAGGCTCCTAATGGTGAGGTAGCCCTCAAAGCTTTCTCTAAACGATGAGGTAAGATACCCAATCTTCGAATTGTATTAACAGACATGAACGAAAGAGCAGCACCCGTATCAAATAACACTTTAACATGAGAGTTAAACAGAGTTAATGTACCTTCCACTGCTTCCTGATCAGGTAGAGCTTCTCCATAATCTCCTTCTTCATACACAGTTCCATCATATCCTGCTGCATCAGGGATAACAGCATTCAAGCGAGTCTGACCCTGTTGACCATAAGTCACCTGCTTAGGAGCAGTGCAGAACCTGTTGATGTGACCTGGTTCACCACAATTGAAGCAGACTATTCCTTACTGAGCAGCACACCTTGGTGCCTTACAATCTCGAGCCAGATGACCAGGGTTGCCACAATTGAAGCCTTTTCCAGCGTTACTACCTTCTCCTACTCGGGGTTGAGTCGGATAGGTGATATCATGGGTTCTCTTGCTCCTATCAAAATTCCTCTTCTGCCCTTGGGTACAATTCATTGGTGGTCTATTTCCAAAATTACCCCTTTGAGGCGGTCGGAAATCAAATTGCTTACGGTTCACTCGAGCGTCTTCTTCTAGATCGGTAGCCAAACCAACAAGTCCTTCAAAATACTTATCTAGGTGGCCGAGAGTCAGGCGGCGAATCTGCGGTGTCAGCCCTTGGTTATACTTACGGATCTTCTTCTCTTCAGTATCAACCAAGTGTGGAGCGAACCGAGACAGTCTCTCGAACTGTGTGGTGTACTCTTGCACCGACTTAGTTCCTTGTGTCAGATCCATGAACTCCTTCTCTCTTCTGTGCCTCTCCGTAGCTGGGAAATACTTCTCCAAAAATCTTCCCTTGAACGCAGTCCACGTCATTCCCATTGCAGCTCCATTCCCGATAGTAGCTATGACCGAATCCCATCAATCTGCGGTGGCGTCGGTCAATTGAAATGTAGCCAATCTCCTCTTATCCATCTCGTTGCACTGGACAGCCTCGAACATGCAGTCCATCTGTCTTAACCATTGTTCGGCTTTCCAGGGTTCTGAGGTACCCACAAACTGCTCGGGCCTTAACGCACGGAATCTCTCCAGCAGTTTGTCTCCAGTTTGGCGGTCTCGTCGGTTTTCATTCTGATTACTAACCCTTTCGAGACGTCTGACGAAAGCTTCAAACATTCCTGTGGGATCAGCAGCCTCAGGTGCTCCCTCAATCAAATTATGATTCCTCCTTGGTCTCCCAACCATTCTATGCATGATAGTGATAGCAGAATGAGGAAAATGCATGCAACAGAAGTTTAAATGACAACAACATCAAAAGAGTATTTATATATAACTTCTTGTCAAGTTGATACAAAAAGCACGTATGATCAGATCAATGCCTACCCTATCTATGTGGGTTAAGACGCATGCAAGAGTTAATGTTACAAAAATAGGGTCATTGCCCTATGCTCTAATGCATGTAATTACAGTTTGCAAAAAGAGATAGAGCTAATAGTCAAAAGTAGTCAATATATACAAGGCGACATCTAAACGGTCAGTCATCGCCATAGGTAGCTATCAAAAGGTCAAGCGAGTCGGCCTGATGAAGTCGCTGAACATGAGATGGGCTTGCCCCAAAATTGCAGCAATGTGAGGTCAACAACGAAGCAGGTCCAGGGGCATCTGCCTCTGGCAAAACTAGCTCGAGTGCTAGTGCCTCCTCAAGGTCAACTGCGAAGTTATCCCAACCCATGCTATCCTCCTCAGTGTCCTCGATAATAGGAGCAAGTACAACGTCACTGTCACCATCATCCTCAACAGCGGGGATGACTGGTGGAGGCATCTCTAGCTGTGCAAGGTGAGTCTGCACAACCTGAGCCTCAAGAGGTAAATAGAAGACATCGCTGTTAACCAAGCGAACCATCTCTACAAGCACTAAGTGCTGGATCTCGATAAAGTACAGAATCTCAAGGCGGGCATGAGGCAAGTCGACCAGCCCTAATACATAAATCTGGTGCCAAAGATCTAACTCGACGGTAGCAGTTGCACGCTGCCCAATAGTGGTGAAATAAAGTATCGCAGAAGCCGGTACTATCGCTCCCATAGTAACCCAGAGCCCTCCAAAAGCGTCAGGCACAAAAAGAGGCTGAGCTGGATCCATACCTGAAAAAGGTACTAACTTAAATCAGGAAAGAGATAATCTTAGACGTTTGGGTTCTGAGTCTATCCTCCCTGTCGTATCATCAGGTGTGTAATACTTAATGGAATGTGGAATCAGGTCTATACTGGTAAACCCTAACCTGGCTAAACATATTTTGAGATAACCTGGCTCTGATGCCACTAAATCCTGTCACGCCCCGACGTAGCATAAATATTGAAAGCATTTAATTTCCTTTATGGACCCGTAGGTCGCGACAGCTTGAAGGATCGATTCCGTCCCAAACGTCGAACAACAAAAACATAATAATCAGAGCAGAGCAATCAAGGCTTACAATATTATTCTAACTTATTACATCTTATGATACGGGGTCAACTAAGGCACAGACCGCCTTGAAACAAAATAATAACTTAAGGTCTATTACAGTCATCCTTATTACAAAATCAGTTCATAATTTAAAACATATAACTTAAGACATGAAATGATGATAGCAGACTTTCTTCTAAGTGGTCGTTTTCAGTTAGCATAATCATATTGGTCAGCCTGATCATAACTTGAAAAGCCTGAACACGAATGTCCAGGATGCATCAACGTCGTCAGCTTCAAGAAGCTGGTGAGTATTAAAAACATAACTTTGAATGTAACACATACTCATTTACCATTTTCACATACTCATTTACCATTTTCAAATATCCATTTAATTCAACGAGTTTACATTAGAGTAAAGAGTTCATTTTAGAAAACAACAACAATATCATTTGAAAGCTATAATTCACATATATGTGACTGTGTATGAAAACAATGCACCAAACTCATCTTACCGACTATTTTCTCTCGACAAAACCCAACAATCCACTATCACACACCAGTATCTTTGAAATACTCCGATAGCCACACTTTAGCACAGGGGTGCCAGGGAATGTCCAGTTTGCCTCACACTTTTGTCCGGGGTACCATGGATTGTCCAATGCCTCACACTTTAATACTTAATCCTCCATGAAAATACCAGAGGAACCCTCACGCAGTATCCAGACTCGGGTATCAGGGAGTGTCCGTAGGCCACACTTTAGCACTACCATGGGTGCCAGGGAATGTTTAAGTTTTGCTTCACACTCTTTGAAGCTACCATGGTCGTCGGGGAGTGTCCAATTTTGCCACCGTCGCATTTCAAAGACACCCTCGCCGCAATCTCAATCACAACACACTTTGGTACTCACTTACCAGGGAGTGTCCACAAAACAATCACTGCACCAGATTGGCCGATTTGTCACTGCTCTCGGCGGTGACAAAGAGCCTTTGTCACTGCCACGGACCGTGACATTTCCGGGGGTGACAAAAAATTTTGTCACCGCTAAGAGCAGTGACAATTGTGGTTTGAACCGTGACAATTCGTACCCCTAAAAGGGGTTTGGACTGTGACAAAATAGGAAATTCATCACCGCTCGGGACCGTGACAAAATATGAATTCGTCACCGCTCCGGACCGTGACAAATTGGTCACCTCTCTAAACCATGACAAATTTTGTCACCGCTCTGTTCCGTGACAAGTACGGTGACAATTGGCTTCAATTTGTCACCGCAAGGAACCGTGACAAATATAGTAACAAATCTGAAAGAAATTGGAAAAAAAATGCAATTGCAAATTCAATACGATTTACAACACCACCATCAAAAAATAAGTAAAAATATTGCCCCAATACACATTAAGCAAAAAGTAAAAAATTCATATAAAATAACGCAAAATTCATAATCTTCAAAATCTCAACATGTTAATACATGGAAAAATGTAAAAGTTTACAAGAGTTTGTCCACTATTTTGGAAAAAAAATTAAGACTAAAAAATAAAAGAATCCATTAGCCATTGGTCATCTTTTCTTACAACCTGTACCAAATAAAAAAGAAAAAAAAATGAAAATTGCTTCTTCAGCTTCTTCTGATGCAAATATATTATCTGCTCCTGTCATCGGAAAAGAAAATTTTTAATCAAGAATGTAAACATATAAAGTGTCAAATGCAACCCAGTAGAATCAACAGTGTGATGTGTGCACGAAATAAATTAAGCACAAGAAACATGAAAGAGAGCAATCATATCACAATTCAAAGAGCTAAAATTCTCTATCTAACAATTGGGGATGTTCCCATGTAAGACGGAGATAGAGACCAATCAAACAGGAAAGGTATGTTGTCACAGTTAGTCTTAATTTTATGCTAGCTTTAAGTTAACAAGCTCATAGCACATATAGTTTATATGTTAATGAGCTTTAAATTGTATCAAAACTTACATGCACGACTATAGTGTGGTGTATACTCTTAATTTAAGTCAAGCTATGTTGTTTCCGTTTCACATGGACTCCTAACTCCTAATTAGGCTATGGCAATCTTTAGTAGTACAAAATTGACAAATATTCATGTGCAAAATGGAGTAGTCAATGAGATTAAAAATTAAAAACCAAATACCCAATATAACTTCGTTGCTGACATGTTGTTTGAGTTTCTGGAGTCATACCTGAAAGGAAGAGTACGTAGTTGTATAAATAAAATAGTTTGCAAACAGTTCAACAATCACTAAGAATCTGAAGCATATGCAGTGCATAAATGTTGAGTTTACTTGGATATTCTTTAAAACTATGACTCAGTTCTCTTCATCTTTTCTTGAGTCCTATGTTTGAAAAAAAAAATAATTATCTTAATGTTGTTTAAGCATTGAGGAAATCAAAAAACACTAACAACACAGATTAGGGGGCAATAAAATGAAATTTCTAGTTTCTAACCATACCCACATACAACAATTAAAAAAGTTAAGAGATTAGGGACGTGAACATGGGCTGCACGTGGGTTGTTGTGCGCATACTGTGCTGCTTTGTACGTGTGATTCAAACGTGGGCTGCTGTGCACGTGGACTGCTGTGCGCGTGCTGTGCTCTGCTGTACTGCTGTGCACGTGTGCTGTGCACATGGGCTGTGCTGTACTACTGTGCACATTGTGCTGCACGTGCTGTGCTGCTGCTGTGCTGTGCGTCGTGTGCAGTGCTGCTGCTGTGCATGTGTGCTAGTGTCTTTGCTAGTCCATATTGCAATGAAAGGTTACCAACACTAAGCATATCAACAAGCATATCGTATTTGAATCGGTTTGATACTCAGAGAAATTTCTCCAATAAACAACACTAAGCATAGCAACAAGCAAGAGCTACAAGAAACTACCTCTACAAGTGGCAAAACAAATATCACGTACCAAGAAAGAAAATTGTTATTCATACTCAAAATTCTTAGTGTTGTTATTTTCTACAAGTTTCAATCTAGGTTCATATTTTCTCAACAACTGCTATTCCTACTCAAAATTCTCTCAAAGATGTCGTAGTTTAAATAACATATCTATTTTGAAAGGAAAAATAATACTCCCTCCGTCCAATTTTATGTGTCCCCCTTTCTATTTTGGTATGTCCCAAAATTGTTGTCCACTTTCCTAAATTAGTATATAAATTTTACTTAGTTTCCTAAATTGCCCTTTCTTACAACCAATACCAAAACAAAACAAAAAAGAAAGTGCAATGATTATGGGTAATTGTGGAAAGTAGGTGTAGATTCCTTTTGTCCCCTTAAATAGTTGGATTCCCAAAAAGGGACACATAAAATGGGACGGAGGTAGTAATAAATTGGATATTGCCATGTCAAATGAGCTGAAAACAAAAAATGCAAAAGAATAAACTTCTAGACTACAAATAAAACAAAGGCCACACATAAAACAACACATACGAGAAATTGAGTGCGCGTGCTGTGCGTGTGCGCGTGCTGTGCTGTACTGTACTGCTGTACGCGTGCTGTGCTGTGCACGTATGCTGTGCTGCGCGTCGTGTGCAGTGCTGCTGTGCACGCATGCTGTACGCACGTGCTATGCACGTGTGTGCTGTGCTGTGCTGTGCTACTGGGCCTATCTTTCTCGCATCTGTTACTGTCATCCCGATATCCAACATAATTCTAACATGTAACAACCATCACTAACCCGAAAAATATTGATTGTTCTGTCCGAAATTATGTTGAAATGTTGGGGCAACATGAAATCCTAGTCAAGTTGAAGATCAAGAGAGTAAAATATTGATAACAAGCATAAAACAAAATCTTTTTTTTTATTTTTATTTTTATTTTGTTTGGTTTTGTGTACAAACATTGCTTAGTATTTGCAATTGAGAATTTGAACAAGTACTCCTATATGCAGTAATGATTATCCAAGCAATAAACATCAGATAATGACTGAAATTCTTCTTAAAATAAGCACTTTTTTGCAATAAACTTACAACCAAGCAAACATCACCTGCATAATTGCTTCATTCATCTTTGAATGAAGACTGGATCCTAAGTCTTTGATACTTTTAGGAGGCCATATCTACAAACACAGAAAATTGAAACTAGAATCAATCCATGCCACGCAACATAAGAAACCACAAGAAGTTATGTAGTATAACACAATCAAGATGAATAAGTCTCCATATACATATACATATACATGTTAAAAAAACGAACTTGAGTACTTTAATAGATTGTAAAGAGAACTAAGGCCTTTGAACTCGGTATACTAGTGTCTTTGCTAGTCCATATTGTAATGAAAGGTTAAAATCTATAAAGCACGAGTACATTGAGAAATACATGGGACATAGCTCAAAATGAGTCTGTCTGAGACTGAATGGGTGTATAAGAATCAGATAGTGATCAAAGCTCCTGGGTGATCTCTGCTCCTCAGGATTGTGTATGATCCTGAAAAAATACACACAAAATCTCATGACAAAGAAAAGCCTCTCATTCAGCGTATAGTAAATGGCGCAATGCTACACACCTTAGTTTGATAATTGACACCTATTGGACCATTGGTTCAGCAAGTTGATGAACGAATCGCAGACGATGTGGGTTCGGAAAGCATGCCAAACTGTGTAGTATAAACGCTCAAGAATCAGTGGTGTTGGACACTAGTTAGTTCAGCAGATTTCATAAAATTTGAAGCAAGTTCGGACTCCTGCATTTTCCAACAGTGGAAGCCAACACAGTTGTTTATCTTACTACCAGTAATTGACATTTTTGGTGGGAACTCTTCTGCATAAAATGCTACAGGCTGCATGATGGGTCATCTGGTTGGTCTGGTAGTTCTATCCCAAGCACGCATTTATGCTTTGGCTGACCATCAAGCTGATGCTTTCTACTAAAAATAGTCTTCTCGCGAGGGAATTATAACTTATATTCAAGGCATGTCGCTTCTTTCTTTAATAGATACACCGATTACTTTATAATAAGGCGCACTTGTCAGCAAAAAAACATCAAACCTGTTTCCCTCCTTTTCCAACACCAAACATGTATTTTAATATGAAACTATAAATATCTATAAATAGCAAACCTACTGGCATAACTTCATCACAATTGTACTTCACTATAACAGATGAGCCTATCTCACATGAGAAAAACATTGAAAATTCAATAATAAACAGAAAATAAGTAAACTACATATCAACAAGTTATCGCCTTTTTGATAGAAATCTATGTCAAAGTACACATTTTATCACCACCTCAATTGAGCTTCTCAAAACTAACACTTAAGAGAACTTAAGAGAACAAATATACAATACAATTACAACAACATATATCAAACTAAAAGCAAAATCTTATAAACAAATTGATACCTTTTGTAGTCTTCGCCAAAAGTGCAGCCCCAAAGCCGCTTCCGGAACAACCCCTCTGTGCACTGGTGGCCCTCCCACTGCTCGACACTCTGTGATCTATTGTCCTTGCAGGTTGGAAAACCAAGGTTGCATCAAGACACTCTGTGATCTCCTAACATATCCAGATTTTTCATTTTAATTTATTAATCTCTTTTTTTGGGAATAGAGATTAATTCATTTTAATTCATTTAATTTATTAATCTCACTTCACTAAGTATAAGATTTCTCATTCCTCTTTTTTACTACGATACATGTTGCCTAGTCCTTCATTGAAATTCTTGAACCTCCACGTCTCTCTCTACAACTCCAACTAGGATTTAAATGTACACCAACTCGGTTCAATTAAAACAACACACCTTTGAAATGTACTTACTGAATCTACCAATCTTTAACTATAAAACAAATTTAAAACTTGATGTATCAACGAAATTTTTTTAAAAAAATTGTACCTTTAGAGGAATTTCAGCAAAGAAGAAACCACAATTTTAAAACTTGATGTATCAAAGATATGGACCATGTAAAATACAATGGCTCACAAGTGTTACGCGACTACGACTATCTTAACACCACAATTCAGAAGCATTTTTCACAATGTTTTTCTGTACATTAATAAGTTATAAGAGTCACAAAGCAACTAATCGAACATAGCTTTCTATTTGACATTTAGATTTGTTTGAATCCATGAGTTCAGGACTATCATCATATAGGTAAAATAAGAGTAGTGGTAAAGGATTATTGGTTTTCATGCCAAACTACTTAATTTGGGTGTATTCATAAATAATAAAATCTTTGTTTTCAACTATTCACTTTATACATGAATATAGTGGCAATAAGGATTGTCTGAATTACCACCATTTAAGGGCATCGTGAAGTATGAAAAGGCCACTGATCAGTTGACGTTTAGAAAGAGATGAGACGTTATGCAAGGCAAGCAAAACACATAATGAGCAGCTCCATTCAACAAAACCGAGTTTGAAACTATGAACTAGAAGCAGAAAACTTTTTACAAGTCTTAGAAAAATATAAACATACCCAAATCCTAGCAAGCCAAGCCTAGATAGTAGCTCAACTCGGCTCAGTTAATTTCAGTCTTAAATGAGAGAGCTAGTGGCACATCAAAAATAGTGATTACAAAAGGGAACAGTGTGAATAACATATGCCATTTGCATTTTCAAAGAAGCTTTAAAAAGTTGGTCTAAGCTTTAAGATCAACTCAATTTTACCACATGGGAAGCATTGTAACCATGTTAAATTAGAGAGGCCATGCCTCAGCCAGTTTACCCTCATGATTACTTAACTATGTCCCAGCAAAAGAAACAGAAAACCTTATAGAAACTGAAAATTAGTTAACTACTTCATATAGGCCAAGAGATATACGCAACGCTATCCTCAATGAATTTATTATAAACCGATCAGAGATACTTGTTACCAGCGTGCAACTACCAACTACTCAAATGAAACAAATTCGCAAACTTTTTCATTTATATCTTATTTTTGCATTTGCTTACATTGGCAGTTTTCACTCCCAAACAAAAGCAGCAATATAATTCACCTCAGCTACTCACCATTTACCTCTTTATACATATAAATATATACATATATATATATATATATGTGTGTGTGTGTGCACAAATTCAGCTGCAAATTAACAGAGAAACAAACAGAGAGTAAATACAAAACCCAAGTTTGAAGAAGTAACCTGCCAGCATCCAAGAAGCACGTCGGTTCAAGTCAAAACCACCCTATATAAGACAATTATCAATGGACAGACAATCTCAGCAACAACTTAAACAACATTTGCTTCAGCTTCAATCTGACAGAAATAGTCAAAACAAAATCATACAAAAAAGAAAAGAAAGATACACATGAAAGAGTTGCTTCAGTGGTGGTTGTTTCAATAGCTTTTTTTTTTTAGGAGAAGTTGTTTCAATAGCTTTAAGTTACAGGTTTTGATGTTAAAAACAGAATAAGAGTGAGGGGTGATAAAAAAAAAACCAAAATAGCATTCCAGTTCAACCCAATTCAAGCTATAATTAGCATCCTATCCACTAATTACAAATTAGCATCCCAATTGTCAAGTGTCACCCAATTGTTTTTTTTTTTTTTTAGAACAGTACTTTATTGATATACAGGAAATATATTTGGATCCTATAACAAGCTGTCATAGGATCAAGACCAAACCCCCAAGACCAATGGAATTGGCCTCAATTCAACAACCTAAAATTTGTGGGATGTTAAGAAACTCCTTACAAAGTAGCCTAGTCAAACCAATTGCCACCCAAGCAAAAGCATAGCAATTCAAAGTTCTAAATTGCAACATCAATCACTTTTTGACCCAATTCATTTTCGTTTCTTTTTAAAAAAAACTGAGCATCTTAACTGCAAACCCAAAAGAAGTGCACAAATTAAAACTCTGTTGTGAAGCAAGTGCAGCCAAAATGAAAATAAAGCAAAGGGAAAGGGCCAAGGCATCAAAAATCAAATACTCAATAATATACTGAGATAAATAAAAGAAATGTGGAAATAAATTAAATTCAAAGGATGATTAGATTCAACGGAGAAGTAGATACAAAAACAAACTATATATATATATATTGAGGAAGAAGAAACCAATTGTAACCAAACACAAGCAAAATTTCTCAAAGAGTATAAATAACCAAACTATGATTGTAATAAAAGGCTAAAATAAACTATGATTGTAATAAAAGGCTAAAATAAACGAAAGAGTGTCTATGGCAAACCTGATGTAGTTAAATTATGACTGTAAGTCTGTAACTAAATATTACACCTTTTGGAAAACCTGGTCAAAAGAAACAATCTGGACATGAACAAAAAGAAAACAAATAACTAAAAACTCAATGAAACAAAAACAAAAAAGAAAACACTTACTCTTTAAATAAAAGAAACTGCAAAAACTCTCTTTTTTTTTTTACCATCGATTGGATGTGCAAGAGATCTACAAATATCAAAGGAAGAAATTAAGAAACTAAACATAAGGAAAGATCAAACATGAAATATCTTTGGTTGAAATTGTAAGGATCTGTTACCTCAGATCTATTACAGTCTTCAGGAGAGAGAGAGAGAGAGAAAGAGAAGACCACCTCTCGGCCCCTCCCTTCCACTCACCACCGGCCACCAACCACCACCTCCTCCTACAACAGCACCACCACAACTTGTGAGTTTTTGAAGCTGTAGAGTTTGATATTGGGGGAAAAAGTTTCAATAACAGAAGAAAGAGGTTTGGATCTAGGGTTTTTAGGGTTATAGAGAAGGGGAAAGAACAGTGAATGTATAGATTTAAAGAAAGAGAGAGAGAGAGAGAGATGAAGAGAGAGATGAAGAAATCAAAACCATTACCTCAACTCGTCAACAGCGGCATGGAGGCAGCGGCAGCGTGGAGGCTTGGTCGGAGTTCTTAGCCATTAGGGTTTGTTCAGAGAGTGGTAGAGGAGGAGCAAAGCTAGAGGGGCTGGAGAAGGTGGAGTCGGGTGGAGCGTGGAGGCGGCCGCGAAAGAAATTAGTGGGAAACCAAATATGAGGAAGAGAGGGAGAGATAATATTGGGGTTATTTTTTCAGCTGAACCTCTGTCTGTATTGGTGTGAAGTGAGGGAAATGAAAGGATGGGAGGAAACCAAATATTGGGGTTATTTTTTTTGGGGTGAAAATATTTCATTTAGGACATGTTTGTCACTGTCCTGGACAGTGACAATTGTACAATAAATATTGTCACCGCTCTAGGCAGTGACAATATATTACTTTTGTCAACAATTCCACCTTGTCACTGTCTACGACAGTGACAATTTTGTCACTGCTCTGGACAGTGAAAAAGCTAGCGAAAAAAAGGGTGACAATTTTGCTGTTTTGGTGTAGTGAATCTCAACCGCACTCACTATACCACATTATCCATTACTCTTTTCCATACTGACCAACACTCACCATGCATGTACAACTGACTCCACATGAATGATATGTGACTTAATACAGAATTAAAAAGTACTGGGAACGATAACCATGGATATACGAGGAGAAATCAAATCTTATATGAAACAACAGGTGAATTCATCAAAGAATGCTCTAATATGCTTTTATCGCTACTAGAATACAAGTGGGTCTACTTTGAAGCAATGCCCTAAACAATGAGTTATAATTTGTGTACATGCATTACATATCAAAAGAAAGGTCTTTGAGTCTAGTTTCCAACGTTTCAAACCGTGCGCGTTTTCGAGTTTCCTAGAGGAAGTTATGGTCATTTTACTATAAGTCGTCAGTGTTGAAAAATGTCAATCGATTGACAAAAGTGTCAATTGATTGGAACACTTACCAATCGATTGGAACTCATATCAATCGATTGGAATCCATATCAATCGATTTGCATCAGCAGTTTCTCCCCTGTTACGAATTTAAAGCCTCTTTTTGACCCATTTTCAAATCCGAATGCAAACATGACTTGTAATATATGGTTCTCTCCATTTATCCGCAAGGATCGCGAATACGCGATCAGTTTTAACTAATTTCAATCATAGCTCTCGGATTTTACGAAAAACCGAGAGTTGTCAAAATTTCATTTTTAATATACGTCGCGATACGAATGAATTAAGCTCTACAACTTGAAACATAGCATCTATGGACTGTAATCTTTCATTTTCATCTATCAAAATCCATTTTGGTTAAGTTTGGAAAATCACCATTTTTGAGCTTCAAGCTTTCATACGAAAATTAACAATGGTGTTCTTCAAATTAGACTAAACTAACAGTAAATAAATATGAGATTACATTTCAAGTGAGTTTAGAATACTCACTGTGATTAAGAGAGCAAAGATTGTTGATAAAGAAATAGCAATAATAAGAATCAAACCAAAGCTTGGCTATGGACGTCTTCAAGTTCTCTCTCTACAATATTTTGTATAGTTCTCTGTTTTTCTCTCTAAAACTCTCTGTGTTTCTTGTATTGTGCAGAAAGTGTGTGATTTATAGAGAGCATGTGTGTGTATAAATACAAATCCAAAGCTTGGGGGCCAAGAACCATCAATTATACTCAACAAATGAAATTATTTTCTTAATTACTAAATATTCTACAAAAAAATCTCAGGTGTGTGTGTGTTGATACACATACGTATAGAGTTTATACAACTCTCAGATGGAGCCAAAGGCCAAGTAGGTGTATAGGGGTCATCTAGAGTGTGTTTGGGAAAATCAGCTTTAGGCAGAACCTTAACACCCACAAGTTATACTTTGGCAAACAGGGCATAATCAATCATTGCAAGATTAAATGTTCATAAAGCATTGGTCATATCTCCTTTGCGTCCAATCCAAAATCTATGCCAGTTTAACGCGGCACGGACAGTTTTAGACATAAACTGGTATCTTTGTGGCACAGTGGTCACCACAAAAATACAGAAAATTCACTTTGATGTAAGAAATGATTTTCCGGTTTATAAAAATACAGTTTGAGTTCACAGTAAATATTTTTCACTGCTTTGAATTACAAATTTTGAAATCCACACCGGTATTGCTAAATTTTATAAAATTACAGTTTGACCCCAAAAGAATTTCAATATGAGATAGACAAGAAATTTAGATTCCAAACATGAGGACTATAATTAAACTAAAAGCAGACAATCCTAAATGAATTTAATTATGTTAATGGAAATACAACTTAAATATGGACATGCTGAAATTAATAATTAAGTGAAATGCAGGTTGTTACAAGGGGTGTCCAGATTGGAACCCAGGGATAGGCCAATGTGGCAGTCCCAGTTTGGGACAGCGATCATAGGTCCCCGAGTGATGGGACAAATATGGGAAATAATTCTTATGTGTTTAGCTAGTAATTAAGGCATATGTGAATATTTTAATATGTTGATTTTTTATAGTATGTTAAGTGTTAGAGACCCTTTTTATGGTCGGTTAGGGATACCTTTGTGAGGACGAATTGGACACGTTGCATAATTAGTAGGTTAATTAGCAACTTCACAAATTATATAGGACCACTTATGGCACCCATGCGTGACATAGACAAATATCCATTTATGTTTGGGATAGTTTTAATAAGTTTCATAAGCTAGTAGGGGTATGAATGTTAAACTAAAGAAGCTTGGGGAGGTAAATATAAAATTAGAACATGTGGCTTCCATGATGAGTGACATGGGGCAACGACTCACCGAGTCTTGTCATCATCTTCATCAACACATGGAATTGGTTTATATAGAAAGAATTTCGTACGAAAATTCGACGACAATGACGACAACGATTCCAACACAGATTGACACGCTATTTGACGTCAATTTTTAAACATGCTACATATTTGGACTCCTGGAAGTGAGTCTAACGTGTGGGTACTAATCTTATTGCATTTTGAGATAGTTTATTTTGCGCCCCAATTTGGGAGTTTAGCTCATAATCCATAATTTTTTGTATAGGATTGTACCTGGGGTTTAGTGGAGCTATAATCTTGAATTATGAGCAAAATCCTTGAGGTGAGTGACAGTAGTTATGGAAATTTGATAATTCCCTGTTTGAAATTATCTTTGTAATGATTAGCATGTCTATTTGAGGTATTAGGATGTTTAATTATTAGTGGGCAAACCCTTGTGGTTAATAAGACCCATATAAATTGTGAATTGCACGTTGTAATGACTATGTGAGCATGTTGAGTTGTCAATGTGGGTCAAAGGGGAACTTGTACTTGCCATCAAAAATGTGACTACGTGCCTTAATGGCCATGAGGTCGCACATCTAACGGAAAGAGGCGTGGGTCTCGGTTAGCCACGAGGACTAATGGAGTAGTCGCGGGCTAACGTGAAAGGGTGGCCAGTACTTAAGTTCTTGGAGACCATGGTTATGTGTAGAAAGATGAGATTGAGCATGTCTATTATTCATGTTTATAATTATTGGCATTCACCAGCATATAGCTGATATATTGTAGTGGTTATTAAATAACCATTGTTAGTGATAAAGGCAAGTCGGCAAAGGAGCAAAGAAACGGAATTGGCTAAGAATTGGCGAGGCAACGTGGGTGTGGGGTTTTTGGCTTGGTTAATATAGAGAATATCTTGTGTAAATGGTCAACTTGTATCTTGTTTTGAACTTGTAATATGGTTAGATTTCGGTTTCTACTTGGGAAGTCATGTTAATAGCTTGGTTTAATGGTTTATGTAAAACTAGTTGGAAATCTCAACAATGTTAACTTAGTTAATGGTTTATATAAGTTTGGACTCTTGAATCATATAATAGGTTAGTAACGAGTGTAATTTGTGTGATGTATGGGCCGTATTGTGATGTTTACGTTTGGTCTTATCGCATTCATCAAGAGTTGAACGTGTTTAGTTTGTTTTTGTTATTTGTAAAACAGGGGACTACAGAGAATTGGGTACTACTGTTGCGAATCAGTCGACCAAAGTTTGACCTAGTCGACTGGATCGTGTAATAGAATGCCAAGTCTTCTAGTATAGGGGTGTCCAATCGACCGACCATAAAATTCTTAATCGATCAGACCTATCAGTCGACCGGACTAGTGGATTTCCAAAAAATCAACTCTCTGCAATTTGCATTACAGTCGACTGGGTCCCCAATCAGTCGACTGGATACCCTGTTTTAAATTGATTATTTTCAACAATGTTTTAAGAGCGGATAAAGGTTATAGCTCTGCTTTTAAATTTAATAATGGATCTTTAGGGGTATAATAGGAGCCTTGGTGGTGTTCCATGTGTCCTAGAATCGTATGTTCGGTTCTAAGGCGTGACATTTAGTGGTATCAGAGCAATAGGCTTAGAACGTTGGGTACGATAGACGACGACTTGAGTGAACTTGATTATGACGAGTAAAAAGATGCATATCATGAATGCATATGAATATGAGATATGATTGTGTATGTTATATTGGCGTAGCATGTATGGCATTTATGCGAATTGATTAGCAGGTAAGAAATGGTAGACCCAAATCAAGAACATTCACCACATTCGAGGTTGGACCACTTGGAGGATATTGTGAGTAATTTTGTCAGAGCTGCTAGTGATAGAATACCAACGGGTGAGAATAGACTTGCAAATCCACGACACGAACGGGGAATCATTGAGTAGTCCTATAAGCGGAAGCCACTGGAGTTTGAGGGAGGTCATGACACGTCATTGGCCGATCGTTGGTTAATGGATATGGAATGAATTTTCGGGCTGTGGAGTGTGCAGACACTGAAAAGATTATGTGTGCCACTGATACCCTAAAAGGGGGAGCTCAGAGCTGGTGGACAAACCAAATTGCTCAAGGAATGCCAGAAACATAGAGACAGTTTGTGAAGGAGTTTAACAAACGATACTTTCCGGCATCGAAAAAGACACAACTGAGTCAAGAATTTGCAAATTTACAACAAGGGGACATGACTGTCAATGAATATGCTACGAAGTACAATGATTTACTCCGCTTTGGATATCGGTCCGTTCCAAGAGAAGTTGATAAGGCTTGGATGTTTGAGGAAGGGTTGAGTGATAACATTCGCAGCCGTGTTGATACACTTCAACACCAAAGTGTGGCCAATGTTCAAGATGTGGCTTTGATAGTGGAAAGAGATATTGAGAAATTCAAAAAGGGTAGCAAGGGAAACGAGCGTATGAGGACAAGGAAAAGGGACAAGGGTTCTCCAAGAGGACGTTTACACAAGGTTCAGGTTCCGGTACAAGAAGTCAAGTACTCTGGGGAGACTACCCCGTTATGCCCAACATGCAATCGACGACACATAGGAGCTTACCACCTTACTTTGGTGTGCAAAATTTGTAAGAAGCTGGGGCATGTTGCTCGGTATTGTCCGCAAGTCAGAGCTCAGAGTATGGGAGGTTCCAATCCAGAAGTAAGAGGCAAATGTTACACTTGTGGTGTGCTGGGGCATCACTCCTAGGACTGCCCAACAAAGCAGCAACAAAGTACGAGCTCATGGCTACTACTGGGGTAAGGTCCGGAACCAATGTGGATATGGGAAAAGGCGTTGAACCAAGGCAATGAAGGTTTTACCAGTTGGCCCCAGGAGACACTTCAGCTACCGACTTCGTCGTATCAGGTATATTATCAATTTGTTCGTATCCAGCTCATGTTTTGATAGACTCGGGGTCGACGCACTCTTTTGTTACATGTGAGTTTATTAAACATTTACATGGTATGTCCGAACCCTTAGGATATGAATTGTCAGTATCTGTACCACTTAGCACATCAAGGACGACATCCATAGTTTTCAAGGCATGTGACATTCGGGTAGATGATAGAACATTGACCATTGACTTAATACCATTGACTATTAACTAATTGATGTGATTTTGGGTATGGATTGGTTATCCGTAAACCAAGTCTTCGTTCATTGTGAATGAAAAAGAGTTATTTTCCAACCACTGAGATAGGTTGAATTTATTTTTCATGGAAATAGTGTTATAGCACCACCATTTTTAGTGTCGGTAATTCGGGTAGGTAAATTGTTGAAACAAGGTTGTCAGGGATTCTTATGCTCTATAATCGATATGCGAGTTATGGGCATCAAGGTAGAAGATATATCAGTAGTACGAGAGTTTCCAGATGTATTTCCTAAGGACTTTCCAGATGAGCTGATTGACCGAGAAATTGAATTTACCATTGTAGTAGTCTTAGGATCTCAGCCTGCATCAAAGACGCCGTATAGAATGGCACCAGTAGAACTCAAAGAACTAAAGATTCAACTACAAGAATTATTGGACAATTCGGCCTAGTGTATCGCCGTAGGGTGCACCAGTCTTATTTGTCAAAAAGAAAGATGGAACCATGAGGATGTGTATCGACTACCGTGAACTGAACAAGCTAACTATCAAGAACAAGTACCCGTTACCCAGAATTGATGATTTGTTCGACCATCTCCAAGGAGCTCAAGTATTTTCTAAAATTGACTTGCGATTGGGCTACCATCAGCTGAAGATGAAAGAGGAGGATGTGGAGAAGACTGCATTTAGGACTTGCTATGGCCACTACGAGTTCCTTGTCATGCAATTTGGAGTTACTAATGCACCGACTGCATTCATGGATTTGATGAACCGGGTATTTAAGGATTACTTGGACGAGTTTGTAATTGTTTTCATTAATGACATTCTAATATTCTCCAAGAGTGTGGAAGACCATGAACGACATCTTCGACTAATTTTGCAACGACTCCGAGACAAGAAGCTGTTTGGGAAGTTGAAGAAATGTGAGTTCTGGTTAACTGAAATTGCATTTTTGGGCCATGTAATATCAAAGTAATGAGTATTACTGGATCCGCAGAAAATTGAAGCCATAGCTAAGTGGAATCCGCTGACAAATGTGTCAGAAGTAAGAAGTTTCTTAGGATTAGCCAGTTACTACCAAAGGTTCATGGAGAATTTCTCAAGAATTACGACACTTATGACCCAATTAATGCGGAAAGATGTACCATTTGTGCGGAGTCCTGAGTGTGAAGAAAGTTTTCTGGAGTTGAAAATTAGATTAATGTCAGCGCCGATCTTGACTATTCCATCAGGGACTGAGGGATTTAATATTTATAGTGATGCTTCGCATCAAGGATCGGGATATGTCTTGATGCAAAACGACAAAGTAATCGCCTATGCTTCACAACAATTGAGACCGTATAAGATTAACTACCCGACGCATGACTTGGAGTTAGCAGCTGTGATATTTGCCTTAAAGATTTGGTGACATTATCTATACGGGGAAAAGTGTGAGATTTACACTGATCACAAGAGTTTGAAGTATCTCTTCACCCAGAGGGACTTGAACATGTGACAAAGGCGTTGGCTAGAATTAATGAAAGACTACGACTTAACTATTCACTATCATCCGGGAAAGGAAAATGTAGTGGCCGATGCGCTAAGTCAAAAATCAACAAGTAACTTCATCTATGCCTTGACTACTCAGGAGAAACTAATACAAGAAATGGAGAACCTGCAATTAGAAGCAGTCCCAGAGACTAGAGGTGCCTTAATGTCAGCTACTATTGCGCAACCATCTTTAGTAGATGAAATTCAAAACAAGCAGCTTTAGGATCCAGAATTGAAGAAGATTTGTGATGGTATACCGGAGGGTAAGCAACCAGAGTTCACTTTTGAGAGCGGTATGTTAAAGTTCAGGAAATGGGTTTGTGTACCCAATATAGATCGAATCAAAGAATATTTCTAGAAGAGGCACATAATACCAAGTATTCGATTCATCCGGGAAGCACAAAAATGTATCGTGATTTATGGGAAAACTATTGGTGGTCGAGAATGAAATGAGAGGTGGCGGAATATGTAGCTAAGTGCATAGTTTGTCAGTAGGTAAAGATAGAACATCAGAGACCAGCGGGACAGTTGATGCCATTACCTATTCCAGAACGGAAATAGGAGAACATTACAATGGATTTTGTATCAGGTTTACCAAGATCAAGAAAGTCAAATGACACTATTTGGGAAATCGTTGATCAGTTGACCAAGTCAGCGCACTTTTTGTCGGTCAAAACTAATGATCCGATGAAACTGGTAGAGTTATATGTTCAAGAGATAGTACGATTACACGGAACTCCAATATTAATTGTTTCTGACAGAGATAGTAAGTTCACATCGCGATTTTGGCAAGGGTTACAACGGGCTATGGGTACTAAACTAAATTTTAGTATGGCATTCCATCTGCAAATCGATGGCCAGTCAGAGCGTGTAATTCAAATATTGGAGGATATGCTACGATTGTGTGTACTGGATTTCAAGGGTGATTGGGAAGAACATTTGCCTTTAGCCGAATTTGCCTACAATAACAGTTTCCAATCTAGCATTGGAATGGAGCCTTTTGAGGCTTTGTATGGGCAAAAATGTCGTTCACCAGTTTGTTGGACTGAAGTGGGAGAAAGGAAATTAATAGGACCGGAGATAGTTTAACAAACTATGGAAAAGATTAAAGTGATACAACAACGGTTGCAAACGGCTCAAAGTCGTGACAAGAGTTATGCGGAGTTAAAGAGAAGATCGATAGAATTCGAACTAGGGGACTATGTATTCTTAAAGGTATCACCTTCAATGGGAGTGGTACAATTTAGGAAACGAGAAAAGTTGAATCCGAGATATGTCGGACCATTTGAGGTTGTTGGAAGAGTTGGACCGGTGGCATACCGATTAGATTTGCCACAAGAATTAGCCTATGTGCATAATGTTTTCCATATATCAATGTTATGAAAATGTGTATCAGATTCGAGTTAAGTGATTAAACCAGAACCGTTAGACATCAGAGAAGACTTGACATATATTGAATATCCAGTCAGAATTCTTAACCGAAAAGAACAAGTATTAAGGACAAAGACCATTCCGTTGGTCATGGTATTGTGGCGGAAGCATTCGGTTAAAGAAGCTATATGGGAAACGGAGAAAGGGATGCGAGAGCAATACCTATACCTGTTCAAGACTTGAGGTACAGCGAGTTTGGGGACAAACTCCTCTTTAAGGAGGGAAAAGATGTAATACCCGCACTCGCGGGCAGAATTTAATTGCATTTAGCATCCATATTAATATTTTATTAATGATGTGATTAGTTGTATTAAGTGAGTTTTAACTCACAAAGATGATTAGGGGTGTCCAGATTGGAACCCAGGGATAGGCCAATGTGGCAGTCCCAGTTTGGGACAGCGATGATAGGTCCCCGAGTGATGGGACAGATATGGGAAATAATTCATATGTGCTTACCTGGTTATTAAGGCATATGTGAATATTTTAATATGTTGATTTTTATAGTATGTTAAGTGTTAGAGACCATTTTTATGGTCCGTTAGGGATACCTTTGTGAGGAAGAATAGGACACGTTGCATAATTAGTAAGTTAATTAGCAACTTCATAAATTATATGGGACCACTTATGGGACCCATGCGTGACATAGACAAATACCCATTTAAGTTTGAGATAGTTTTAATAAGTTTCATAAGCTAGTAGGGGTATAAATGTTAAACTAAAAAAGGTTGGGGAGGTAAATTTAAAATTAGAACATGTGGCTTCCATGATGAGTGACATGTGGCAACGACTCACCGAGTCTTGTCATCATCTTCATCAACACATAGAATTGGTTTATACAGAAAGAATTTTGTACGAAAATTCGACGACAACGATTCCAACACCGATTGACGCTCTATTTGACGTTCAATTTTTAAACATGCTACATATTTGGACTCTTGGAGGTGAGTCTAACATGTGGGTACTAATCTTATTGCATTTTGAGATAGTTTTTTCTGCGCCCCAATTTGGGAGTTTAGCTCATAATCCATAATTTTTTGTATAGGATTGTACCTGGGGTTTAGTGGAGCTATAATCCTGAATTATGAGCAAAATCCTTGAGGTGAGTGACAGTAATTATGGAAATTGGATAATTCCATGTTTGAAATTATCTTTGTAATGATTAGCATGTCTATTTGAGGTATTAGGATGTTTAATTATTAGTGGGCAAACCCTTGTGGTTAATAAGACCCATATAAATTGTGAATTGCACGTTGTAATGACTATGTGAGTATGTTGAGTTGTCAATGTGGGTCAAAGGGGAACTTGTACTTGCCATCAAAAATGTGACTACGTGCCTTAATGGCCATGAGGTCGCACATCTAACGGAAAGAGGCGTGGGTCTCGGTTAGCCACGAGGACTAATGGAGTAGTCGCGGGCTAATGTAAAATGGTGACCAGTACTTGCGTTCTCGGAAACCATAGTTATGTGTAGAAAGATGAGATTGAGCATGTCTGTTATTCATGTTTATAATTATTGGCATTTACTAGCATATAGCTGATATATTGTAGTGGTTATTAAATAACCATTGTAGGTGATAAAGGCAACTCGGCAAAGGAGTAAAGAAACGGAATTGGCTAAGAATTGGAGAGGCAACATGGGTGTGGGGTTTTTGGCTTGGTTAATATAGAGAATATCTTGTGTAAATGGTTAACTTGTATCTTGTTTTGAACTTGTAATATGGTTAGATTTCGGTTTCTACTTGGGAAGTCATGTTAATAGTTTGGTTTAATGGTTTATGTAAAACTAGTTGGAAATCTCAACAATGTAAACTTAGTTATTGGTTTATATAAGTTTGGACTCTTGAATCATGTAATAGGCTAGTAACGAGTCTAATTCATGTGATATATGGGTCGTATTGTGATGTTTACGTTTGGTTTTATCGCATTCATCAAGAGTTGAACGTGTTTAGTTAGTTTTTTTTTTAATTTGTAAAACAGGGGACTGCAGAGAATTGGGTACTACTGCTGCAAATCAGTCGGTCGAAGGTTGACCTAGTCGACTGGATCGTGTAGCAGAATGCCAAGTCTTCTGGTATAAGGGTGTCCAGTCAACTGAACCCTACGTCTAGTCGATCGGACCATAAAATTCTCAGTCGACCGGACCTATCAGTCGACCGGACCAATGGATTTTCAAAAAATCAACTCTCTGTAATTTGCATTCTAGTCGATTGGGTCCCCGATCAGTCCACTGGATACCCTGTTTTAAATTGATTTGTTTTCAACAATGTTTTAAGAGCGGATAAAGGTTACAACTCTGCTTTTAAATTTAATAATGGATCTTTAGGGGTATAATAGGAGCCTTGGTGGTGTGCCACGTGTCCTAGAATCGTATGTTCGGTTCCGGGGCGTGACAGTGGTGCTGGTTATTTAACTCTTTTTTTCTACTTTTTGTCATGTGCAGGATCTGCTGTAGGGATTGTACATCTTGGACAAGCTTAATGTACCAGTGGTTGCAGCTTCTAGTGTTGACTTGTCATCCTTTCGTTTGAGTTCATGTTCGTCTAGTTTTTATTATGGCATTCTCGCCTTGGTCTGTTTCAGCCTCCTGTTTAAAATATTTTGCTTCTATTGGAAAATTAGGAGATTTACAAACTTATGACATTTCTGATTGTAGTGGTTGTAAACTGGCAAAATTTTCAACTTTACCTTTTAATAGAAGTATTTCTTATTCTCTTACACCATTTTATTTAGTTCATTCTGATGTGTGGGGACCCTCTCCTATTACTACAAAAGGGGAGTCTCGATATTATGTATCATTTATTGATGATTGCACTCGTTACTGTTGGGTTTACCTTATGAAACATCGTTCAGACTTCTTTGATATTTACAATATCTTTCGTGCTTTTGTCAAAACTCAACATTCTGCTATCATCAAATGTTTTAGATGTGATTTGGGTGGAGAGTATACTTATCATTGATTTCGTGAGTTGCTTTCTTTAGATAAAACTATTCACCAATTCTCTTGTACTGACACTCCTGATCAAAATGGTGTTGTCGAAAGGAAACATCGTCATGTTGTCGAAACTGCTCACTCTTTTTATTATCTATATATGTCCCTAGTGATTTTTGTTGAGAGGCTGTCCTTACTACTATCAATCTGATTAATAAAATTCTATCCTCTCACTGCTCAAGTCTGTCACCTTATGAAAAATTGCATGGGCATGCTCCCTATTATTCTTCCTTAAAGGTGTTTATTTGTACTTGCTTTGTCCTTTGACCTCGTGTAGAGCATCGTACTAAATTATCACCAAAGTCTGCTAGTTGTGTTTTTCTAGGTTATGGTAAGGGTTTGAAGGGATATCGTTGCTTTGACCTAGTTACTAAGAAACTATATATCTCTCGCCTAGTGTTTCTTTAGCACATACCCTTCGTTTTTATTCTTGATAATCAGCATGAATTGACTAAATCTGGTCTCATCCATCTTGAACCATTCTCTGATGATACTAATAGTTTGCCCTCTTGAGCCCCTTGCACCACTGATATTGTCTCTCCTTATGAGAGAGAGAGAGAGACAGAGACAGAGAGAGAGAGAGAGAGAGAGAGAGAGAGAGAGAGACAGAGAGGGGGTGAAATCAAAGAAGAAGACGAATCAAAGAAGAAGAAGAAGAAGAAGAAGATAGAAGAAGAAGTAAAGAAGAACAAGAACTGAATCTGCCCACTCTGAATCTGAATCAAAGAAGAAGAAGAAGAAGAAGAAGAAGAAGAAGAACTGAATCGAATAAGTGCCTCTTTCTTCCCCTTTCTTCCATTTTTTCTCCTGAATCTGCCACAATCCGCTGCACTAAAAAATTGTGAAGAACTGAAATGGAGTCCATACGCACTAAAGGCGCACTAAAGTCGTGTCCGCACTCCATACGCACTATGTGCACGTGCTTCACCAATCTGCCGCACTATTGCTTCTTAGCCCCTGGGTCACGGATTGCGAGGCATTAAAAATTTATATATTCTCTAATATTAATACATTTACAAGCTTCAAAATAAAGAGGTTGGTGAAATTCAATCAAATGTGACTTATTGCTCCCAAACCTCAAAGGAGATCAATTTAATTTACTCAAACACTGAATCAAATACCAGAACAACACAAGTGGTTGGAGAAATGAAAATAACTACTGCTTTCCACTTCCTTCAAGATGACACAAATCTTCTACAGATAGTACGTTTCATCACAAGCTAAAGTAACAAACTGCCTCTTTCTTGCTAACTTCTTTTGGACATTAACTCTTATTTCTCTATTGTCACAATCACAATAAACCAAGTGTTTCACAACACTTTAATTTTTGGCAATATCTACTCAATATTTGTGAGCTGATTATCTCATAGGATTTCTTTATGTGTCCATACATATCTATACTTGTATATATAGCTACAAGAATAAGGATGATCCAAAACCGCTACATATACTCGGCCGCATCAATCATAACTCAATTTTTCACCGGAGGGATGAGAAATTCACTATTTTTTTGGAACACAACACTGTTAAACGCTTCTTTTGAAAATCGAAAACTCCCTGAATTTTTGCAAGCCTGCATGAATGACTAGTTATAACATCATAAGTTGCTGGTCTTTCCCAAGGTATAATACCGTATTCGTCATTGAACTCATCGAAACCCCCTACGAAGAATTGCCAAACAACGGATCCGGCGCAGGCCCCTTTTTCCTTGGCTGTTTTATAAACAATGTCGAATACGGTTTTGTAGAATCTATCTCTATGAGATGGCTCAAAATCCTTGTTTGTTTTGGCATATCCAAACTCAGTAAACATTATAGGTTTTTTCAATTCTCTCTCTGCATCTTCGATATGAGAATTCATCCATTTTGAGACGAACTCTAGCTGAAATTCGACATCTTTATTGTTAAACCTACACAAGAGAAGTGAATGTTCCGGTAAATCACTATACATGGTTCATCAGACCAAACAAACCGATAGTTTTAAAAAATTTCATGCAGTGTAAAAATCGAATCGAACCAAAGAAATTTTACACTAAACCGAACTGAAACCGATCGGTTTGACTAAAAATTGGACCGAACCGAACCGAACCATTTTCACTCCTATTTGAGAGTCGCTTCGCTCCCTTTTTTGGCTTAAGTTATAATCAGAGTATAAAAACTTTTGCTTTATTTTGTTACTTAAGTACGGAGGGAACACACAAGAGAACCACTCTTCCTTTTTTTTTTTTTTTGTTTTATGTTATTTAATAAAGAAAAGAACGAATTTTATTAGTCATTAGGTAAAGAAAAGAAACATCAAAGAAAATTCATTACTCTATTTGGTCATTAATAATAAAAGAGTAATTCTTTAGTGACAACTTTCATACAACCTCCTAAAAAGATGTGTCTATTTCTCTCATGTGATATCACTGGACCCCACAGTGACACAGGAAAAAGTAGATACATTTTTTAGAAAGTTGTATAAAAGTTGTCACCAAATAATAATTACCCATAAGAAAAATAATAAGAACAATAAAATATGAGAGTAAAAATCAATGAAAGCTAACCAATTATCAGGGTAGACATGAGCGGAGGCAAAATCAATGGTTGAGATTTGGGAGTTGCGAACAAAATCAGTTCCAGATGCAGTGGCCCACTCTCCTGGATTGACAGTCAACCTCTTGGGACTTTTAGGACCATAAAATCCTTCAAGCCCTACAGTGACTAGATGATTCTTGTCAATTGATTTAACAAAACTAGACATTTCTTCTATCCATGCCTGCAATTGTATGACATGGAGTTAATTAATAAAGTTCACACTCATACCAAAAATAGTAATTAACCACAAAATAAATAAATAACAAAAAAACAAAAATAAAAACAAAAAAAAGCCATAAGTTTACACAAGAAGATAACTTGTTCACCACAATTTGAAGTTTCAAAGGGCATGTTTGCGTGTCAATGAATTTACAAGTACATTCATCCCTGCACTTTAAATTCGAGTGATTTAGGTCGTATTGTAATTAGCCAAAAAAATGTTGCATTTTATTTATTTTTTTTACTACAACCCGGTTAGTGACAAATCCTACAAGAATAGTTAGAGGTTTGACATTAACATACACATTCTCTCATGTTCTAGGAATCTCACTCACGTCACTTACTTTTGAATTTTTGCATCATTAAATGATCTAACATTTGTTGGGTTGGGCTGGGACTGGGGTGTGTGGGTGTGTGTATATCCAGTCCGGATCCAAGTAAATTTCAAAAAAAAAAAATTTATAACAATTGTTAAAGGGAGGGTGGAATCTTCTTGAGAGGTAAAAAAATGTATGAATATTAAGGTCAAACCTCAAAAGATATTTAACCTCCATACAAATTAGCTAGATAATGTATATTCTTCAAGATACTATATAAACTATTACTGAGGCTGATCGAAAACCTACGTTAGAAAAAGCTTGAAGAAAACCAGAAATCCAATTAATTATTGGGACAGTTAGAGATATATCCCTTGTCAGCTAAAAATTTAACAAAAAGTACCTTCAATATCTGCATTTAATCAAAAGTCCCTGTTCTTTGACAAAAGGACAAAATCTCCATAATTTTTTATATACAACTCCATTTTTCTCAAATTTTATACCGTTGGAATCGTATCGATGATAGCTACAAAACTAGTACCATTGTTGATATATTTTGAGCAAAAAAAAAAATCAAAATCTTACATGCCTTGTGTAACTGAAAATTTCACAAAACTGCTTTTGTGATACTTTTGTGAAGTTTCACAAAACTACTTTTGTGAAATTTCACAAAACTCTATTTTTTTCAAAATTTCTTCAAATTGAAAAAAAAAAAAAATTGCTCAAAACATATCAACAATGGTACTAGTTTTGTAGCTCTCGTCGACACGATTACAGCGGTATAAAATTTGTAAAAAATGGAGTTGTTGATCAAAAGTTATAGAAGGTTAAAGTTTTAAAATATTTTTTGAATTGAGGAATGCTATTGTACAGCCACTTACACGGTGTGAGTGGCTGGAATGTTTGGGGCAATGTTTAGCCACATGCTTGTGAGAGGGACTTTTGACAAATTCCCAAAAAAAACGGCTCCTTTAGACTTTTGTTTGCTTTAATTAAGGATTTAGTCATAATTTACCCTTAATTATTTTCAGTAAATTGCATAAGTTGCTCTATTTTTTTTATTTTTTTTTAATCAGAAATTGTAGAAGTTGTGAAACTGTGATGTAATTAGATGGTTTTCCGCATTGTTTAGTAGAGAGAGTGATTCGGATGAAATTGGAATCAAAGGAGTAGTGGACCCCACTTACTTGGAGAATATCTCCTGAAACGTCGCTGGGGCAGCGAGGTTCATTAATTAACTCCCATGCAAATATGTTGGGATCATCCTTGTACTGAATCCCAGTGATTGTGTTCTTCCTTGTCAGCACAGTCTGCAAAACAAGGAGTAATTCAAATCATAAGAATTGCATATATATATATATATATATATAAGCCGGGTGGATACACAAATTTCACCTGGGAGTTGGGGTAGTTGAGTGTACGAGGGCGATTATTTTGAGTGTTTATTTATATATTTTTTTGGTGCTGATGTTATAAGATTATGCTATAAATATTAATACAAAATTCAAGAAATCTTATCTCATTGTATGATGCATGCATCAGAGTTACAATAGTTTGGAACTGGTTACTATCCAATATAAAGTTGTAACTAACAAATGACACTTAAATATTACTACCAAGTTGCCACATTTTTATTATCAAATGTCGAAGAAAAGTAATATTGATTGACACCAAATGTACAATAAAATGACATCTTATTACTTCAAATTGAATGTAGTATACTCGGATGTAATGTATTTCAAAACTTAAAAACTTAAATATTAGGGAATTTTTAAATTTTAGGGGGGCTTGAGTGTAAAAATATAAGGTTGCTAAGGGTATACATAAAACTTTCTCAAAATCAAGGGGGCTTACTCTTTCTCTGAATACATCCGCCCCTACTGTATATAATACTAAAATTAGTAAGTCATATATCATAAACATACTTATTGAACTTTTAATTATCACAAATTGCTACAAACTATGTAAAACAATTATTGATATTTCAAGACAAACTTCCTTGCTCTATTTGGTTTGCAGATTTAAAGAATAAAAAGTAAAGATAAAGGAAAAAAAGAAGGAAAGAAAACCAGAAAAAATAGACAATTTCTAGTGTTTTCCCTAGTCTTTTTCTTATACTTCAATCGATTTTAAAATTTTTCTTAACGGAATAGGAACTTAGGAAGAAATGAAAGTGACTCACAAAATTTTATTTATTTCATTTATTCACCCTATTTTCTTTTTCTTGCTATTTTTCTCACTGTTTTTCCCTACCAACCAAATAAAGAAGGGTCCCTTAGATTTCAGTCATTTATTGTATCAGTATCTAAAAATTGATCCATTCTATAAGTCAATTTAAAAATTAGTCCCTCACCTATTTTGAGGACCAAAATACCCCTACTACCATAAATCAAGTTTTGAAATTCAAAATCCATATTTTATATATATATATATATATAGAAATAGAGTGATTTAAAAGAGAATTTAATAATTACACCAAACTCCCATTAATCATAGTTTTTAAATTCAAAAAACTGATTTGTTATATATATATATATATATATATATATATAGAGAGAGAGAGAGAGAGAGAGAGAATTAACAAAGAAATTCCTTACCAAATAAAACAAATTTCTCACCATATTTTTCTATTACAGTGAGAAATTTCTCACCATTTTTTCTAACCCAATTAAAACAAATTTCTCACCTTCAAAACTACAAAAATAAAAATCCACATGTCGTGAGAAATTTCTCACACTGTTGATATTTCTCACCAAAAATAAAATACCATTTCTCACTAATCATAAATGAGAAATTATAGTATATGTTATGGTGAGAAATTCTCACCAAATAAAGGAGAGAGAAATATGGATTTGATGAGAAAATTTTTCACCCAAAAAAAAAAAATCACTGACCATCATTGGAAGAGTTTAGAGCAATGGAAACGCCGTCAGTTTCTAACGGCGTTAGAAGTACTGCTTCTATCGAGGAGTCTCTATTTGAGTTATGGTTTTGGGAATTCTTTGCTATATATATATATGTATAATAACTGAAGAGATATATACATAACACTACAAATGCATATAAATTGTGTGAGTTAGGGTAAAGGGTTAGTTTTTCTCTATCTCTAAGACTGTTGAAGGTGGGGTGAGAGAGAGATGATCACTCACATCTCCTAATCTCTTTTCTAGCCGTCTTCTTCTACATGGAGGAAACCCATGTGAATAGATTTGAAAAGGAGAGGAGAGAGATAGAGATATATATATAGAGAGAGAGATACATATAGGCAGATATTGTAAAGGAGAGGAGAAAGAGAAACCCATCTCCTAATCTCACTAACCATTCTGGAGATAGAGATAAATATAGAGAGAGATGATGCAATTAATTGGTAGTAAAGGAGAGGAGAGAGAGAGAGAGAGATCGTGAGATGAGAGAGAGAGATAATTGCATTTCATTATTGCCCTAATCAATTTGAAAATCCTAAATTTAAGTTGATGAGATATATATAGATATATATATCTAGTGATGAGGATAATATTGTCCATAAAAAATACACAGATTGGGGGGAAGGGACTAATTTTTATATTTCTTAACAATTAAGGATGAATTTTAGAGTTTAAAAAGTCAAATACACTAAATCTTTTTTTGACCCATTATGAGGGATTAAATCTTATAATTCTAAATAAAGAATTGTGTTTTCTCCGGACTCTGGTTCTTTATTGGATTCGGTTATAGAAATGATAAGTGTATTAAAAATAGCTTTTTCGCTTGGTTAATAAAGAAAATAGTGAAGAGGCCAGGTAAGAAGGAAAATGTAATAGGTCAAAAAATGAATTAAAGTTTGTATTTATGAGTCACGTCCCTTCCTCTTTCTTGACTTCCTATTACTCCTATATTTTAAAAAGATTTAGTTTCAATAGTAAGAAAAATACTAGGAAATTTGTATTCAATCTCGTTTTCTATTCATTTTTCTTTCTTACTCAACTATGTGTTTTTTTTTTTAGTAACGCTACATCCACCGACTAAATTACCGAATTTTCACACTGGATATAGAGAAGTTATTCAGTGAGTCTGTCACGCCACATCAGCATGCTGGCGTAGTGTGACCATTTAATCTTAATCACTCACTTGCCCCTTACTTTTAAGGAGATTATGACAAAGGGTTAGTGGAATTTTAAATTTTAAATATGATAACCACTTATCATGATCCCCATGGATATAGGGGGCAAATGAGTGGTTAAGATTAAATGGTCACACCTCATCAGTATGCTGACGTGGCGTGACGGGCTCACTTAATAATTTCTCATATAGATATATGTGGCGATTGACTCGTGGAAACTTAAATACAGAAAATGTGAGATATTAAACAAACGAAATGTGATGTAGCTATATGTAGTAATAAGGAAACGGGATACCTACATCAAAGGAAACTTTCTTTATGTAATTCACCAACGGTCTTACCATTTTACTTGGAATTTACAAGCAATGAGAAAGCATGAGGTTGTGTTTGGTTTATGGCTTTTTTGAGGGTAAAGAAAGGGAAAGGAAAACGATAATGGATGTATTCGGTTCATAGATTTCATGATGCAAAAGAAAAGGGAATGAAAAATTAATTCCCTCGTGTTTTTCTTCATACTTAAACAATATTAAATTAAAATTTCTAAAATATGGTTGTAATATATGAAGGGAAAAAAAAAAGAAAAGAATAGAAATGACTCACTATATTCAAGTTATTTTATTTATTTACCACCTAATTCTCTTTTTTTTCCTATTTTTCTCATCGTTTTCCTTATTAACCAAACAAAGTAGAAATGTTTGCCTCTATGTTTTCCTTCCTTTTCCCTCACTAAATCGAAGAAACAATTAACATTAGAAATAAAAAAAAATAAAAAAAAATTAAATGCAATTGTAACTTAAGAAAAAGGCAAGAGCAAAACTCACAAAATTCAAAAATATTCAATTTATTTTTACTTATATTTTCTTTTTATTCCTATTTTTTCACTATTGTTCATAGTAACCAAATAAGGGAATCTATTTTTCTTTTTATTTTATTTTCTATTTCCATCACTAAATCTATGAAGCAAACAACCTAAAACAAATACAATTGTGAATATTTGCCTATGAAACATTACACCGTAGAGTTCAAATTTAGCTCGTTGATCGGATGTATTGAGGTGAGGAGGAGTGATTTCTGGCTCTATTTCCTTTTCATCGCTTTGTAATCCTTGTTTTGATGTAGTTTTTTTCATTATGTAGAAATTCTCCGCTTAAGATAATATAGGAATGTAAAGATATAGCCTCCAACTCACCGAGAAGTTATTCAGTGAGCTCATCAGGACACGTCAGCATACCTGTCACGCCACGTCAGTATGTTGACGTGGTGTGACCAATTAATCCTAACCACCCACTTGCCCGCTCCTTCTATGGAGATCATGACAAGTGGTTAGTGGAATTTCAAATTTGATAACCACTTATTATGATCCCCTAGAAGGAGGGGCAAGTGAATGGTTGGGATTAATTAATCACACCACATCAACATACTGACGTGGTGTGAATGACTCACTGAATAATTCTCCAGCTCTCCCGGTGCAAAGTTTTGATGCCTCTTTGGTAAATGTAGCATTTTCTCTCTCCTTTTTTTTTTTTTTTTTTTTTTTTTAATTGATGGTAAGTTTACTTTTTTTTTTTTTACTATTACAGCCAACGACGAATATAGGAATTCAGTTTAGGTTGGCGAGGTTAATACTTTTTGAAACAATTAATGGCGGTGAGCCTATATACTGTACATATGAATACTGCTGGGAATTTTTTTTTTAATGAATACTAGTAGTAAAATAGATTCATTTTCTTCAAATCATTTTATTCTTTTTATTTTTATTTTTTTTTATTTGATGATATGGAGGAGAGAGATGTTCGAACATTGAAATAATATCTACATTTTTTTCAAATCTAGGACAATAAAGTATCCATCCTTCGATACAGTGAAACAGAACCTTTCAAAATTATGTTGGAACTTAATCAATCCATCCTTTTTCATTCAGCATTTAAATAAAGACCCCTTTGTTTCTGATTGCATTTAAAAGAATCTAACTTTTCATAGAATATTTATTTTTAAAAATAGGCATTTTTTTTTGGTTAAATTTCATTAGGTGAAATCATTTCTATTTATTTCACTGATATTACACGTGCTTATGAGAAAAATAAGCCAAGAGAATCAAAATGTAAAAGAACGTCATAACACCCCACAAATAAATCTTATGATGCCTACAGTGAAGATTAATAAATTTAGGAATTCTTTTCAATGTTTTTCCTTAGATCTTTTTGGTATAGTTTCCTTTAAGAGAAGTGGGTTCTAGTATTTAAAAACTCTCTCCTAAAAAAATTATTACTCCGTATTTTTTTTTAATTTTAAGTTCTACTTGTATGAGAGGAACACAACAAAAAAAAGGACCCAATAACAAGCATCCAATTAAGAGTTGATCATAAATTTTATATTCGGAAAGAAAAAGCAAGATTTCATGCTTCACGCCAGCAAGAAAAACCAATTAAATTAATTAGCACTATGTATTATTGATAGTAATATTGTAACAACCTCAACTTTAAAACCTTAACGCTTACTAGGTATATTGTATTAATTGTAATAACCTCAACAAGTATAACCTCAGGTTTTTAAGAATGGGCCATAACTCATAATCATTATTCAACTATATGTTGTAATAATCTCAATGAATACAACCTAAGATTTTAAAGAATAAACCATATATACTTTATTATAAGCTTTTAAAGAGGGGAACTTAAGTCATCGAAAAAAAAATATATGAATAATAAAATTTAAGTCAGCGAAGCCCATGCATGTTACTCTATGCTCGTAATGCCTTGCATTCGAGGCAGTGTTAGCGTAATAGAATCTGTGGCTGTTATTTAAAATCTTCACAAAAGAAAATTTTTATTTTGGAAAGTCAGATTAGATTAGTAGATTTACCTTGACATAATTCTTGAAATAACGGCGGGTGGTTGGATCGAAGAAGAATGAATCATTAGATGAACTTAAACCAATACCTTCTTCCCAAGCCCACTTCACGTACATACCCTTCCCACCATATGAATACAAGTTATTCACTAAGCTAAATAGCATCTTAATTCCATTTCTCCCAGCTTCTGCAATCACATAATCGTATGCCTGTTGACGGGCTATACAGTTAATCACAATCAAATAATCCAAACCCAATAATTAAAAAGGGAATTTTAGTCGAAAGTTCTATAAAATAGACACTTTCGGTCTTTAGTTCAATTCAATTTTTTTTTTATAAATATTTTCATAAAAAGTCCCTCAATTAAGAGAAAATCTCACATAAACAGAAAGTTTTGTAAACTTTGAAATTTTACATGAGAACTTGATTTGATTAAGTTTCACTAATCAGATACTTTTGACCAAAATTAATAACGGATTGTCCTTTGAACTGCAATCACCCAATATAAGGGACTTTGTAGCAAATTTCAAAAATAAAAATTATTTACTGTACAATTGCACTAACCGAAATTGAAGATTTGTGCATCAAAGGAATCAGATAATGAGCTACTAATAAGAAAGTTTTCTAACTTGGCAAAGTAGGAAACATAAAACATTGTAACGTACATCAATTGCTTCAAGAATATTCGTGAGCCATTTTCAATAAGCATTGCATTCCGATGACTATTCCCCAATTCATTCTAGTTTTTTTATGGCCTGTTTGGACGTCCTTAGATGTAATAGATGGATCGATTCATACATTCCTTAGCATTTCATTTACAAAAATAAGGCTATAGAACATTTCAATACCCTGTAATTTCAGCAAATTTCACTTTCGGCCATGTATTTTCAATGCATCATTTTGGTTCCTTACGGTATAAAAAGTTTCACTTTGGGCCTCGTATTTTCAACATTTTTGGTACTAAATTGACACGATTTTAAAACTTGAGAGACAAAAAAGTTGCATTTGAAAACACAGTGCTCAAAATAAAATTTCGCTAAAACTACATCGTATTGAAATGTTGTTTTAAAACATGTGCTAATTATAAAAATAATGCTTAAACAGATTTACATCATACAAAAGAAAAACAGTTTGGCGAAATAAGAAAGAAGTTATAATGTAATTTTCTATTTTCTTTTAGATAAATCTTTGTTTTAACTAAGGTTGAAGCTATGAATGAGCCTATTGCAATTCTCAAACATGCTATTACTGAATTCTCACCTATGAAGCACGGACACGGAAATACTGATACGATACGATACGACACGACATGGACACACCAACTCGACAAAATTCTAAAAAAATTGCAAGTCGACACTCCAAGAAAAGTGTCCGTGCAGTGTCCTGTTCGTGTATCGGACACAATACGATACGCGACACGTTACCTTCTTAGAAGTGTCGGTGCTTCCTAGATTCTCACAAATTTTGACCAAAACAATTCTCACCAATTAATTGAGCGACAAATTAAGTTAAGAAATTATGGTAAAATTTCTAGTAAAAAAATATTAAACATTTTTGTAAACTAATATCTAGGCCAGAAACACTTAGGCTTTGCATGGTAACGTTATGCAAGCGAGTCCTTAGTATGAGAATCTATGATAAAATGAATAACATACACCACCACTGAAAATTTAATGAAATATGTTATACCTTGAGTACTTGCTCATTGTACCGACCAGGAGAAATCTGGATGGCGTGATATGTACCATCGTTGAAGCCCCAAGTACGACACACGGTGAGACCCATCTTTGAACCAATTTCTAGGATTGCTTTGGTCCTGTGTCTAGTATAATCTACCACAGCCATGTCTATCAACCAGTAAGAGTTAAAACCATGTGCATAAAACTCTTTACCATCCACCATCAGATGAGTCCCATTCCTCACAACAAACCCAGACTCTGATTGATAGCTATAAAAATTGACCCATGAGTCCCCTGAGGATAACAGGTATATATATGCAATACATGAGGCAACACCAAGTATTGGGTACACCATACCATTTGCTGGTAATATCTTGTTTGTTGAAAACTTAGCCATAGCGTTAGAACACACAAACAAAGCCCAAAATTTAGAAGTGGTTTTGGAAAATACCCTTTGGGCCTCTTGAAATCAAGAAGCTGTTAAAAATATCACATATAGTTTAGTACTTTATATCTCTGTAGCTCCCAACTCTTGGGAGCACAGAGAAAACACAGAGTTTTGTGTTCTATTAAAGGGTATCAAGAAATAACTTGGGAAACACTTGAAGTTGTTAGACACCCAAACTCCTAGAATCATCAATGAGGCTCACAATAACATACACCTATATGAAACTGAAACATTTATTAATTTATAACTTCAGTTAGAGAAAGAAAGAAGAGAGAGGGGGGAAGAGAGAATTTGTGTGCTAGTACTGGTAATTACTAATGGGACCTTTTTAAGAGATTGTGAGCGAGGTGAATTTATAGTGTGGCTACGAAGTGTGTGTGTGTGTGTGGTAGAAAGTTAATTAGATATGGGCTCCTAAATTTCCTCAGCTTTGATTCAATTTTAATTTCTGTCTAAAACTAGTTCATAAACTTAGCACCCATGGACCATAGATTATGTGTGTACCTCTTATAGATCATATCGTTTACGTATAATTTTATCATACTTTGGCTAGAAAATGCTAAGTACACCGGATTTTCTTGCCTCAATTGTTCACCTATTGATACGTTAAGGTCAATTTTGAAATAAAATTTAAATTTGTTTTTTTGATTTTGTAATTAATAAAGAGATTAATTTAGAGGTGAAATTTTTAAGTGTCTACTACTCGGTTGGCTATGTATTGTTATGGTCCTTTCTATTTCTTGTGATATGCCCACCTGCCTATTTTGGTACTGAACTCATTCGAACATTTATGATCATTTTGACATGCCATTTGCTGTGGATTAATGCTATGCTTTGGAATTCAGTATTTTGTTACTTAAATACGTCTTCAGTTATATCACATGCACATATAAGTAGTACCATTGATCACTGTGTTTGCACCAAAAACCGCCAAAGATTTTGTTGCTCAAGAATGGACCGGGGCTTTATCCCATGGCCAGTTCAAACTGTAGGATGGGCAATCGGGCTTGAGAAACAAGTGATGAGGAAGTAGATTTGGAAAAGGCATAAACCCGACCACAGAGGGCAAGAATGTTAAGCCTGATGGCCGAAAGGGATAAGACATGTGGTAATCAGGAATCATGCTTTGAAGAAATATGAAGTACCAGAGCTCAAGCCCGATTGGTCGGAGGTATGCACGCCGCTGTCATCGGGCTCAATATTACAGTTCAAGGGGAAGCTGACTGATAGCTAGGAGATAGCAGCAGGCCGTTGACGCAATAGGGAAGTGGAAGCGTTTGACTTATTTCTTTATCGTCGAGGCTAAAATTAAAGGGGGAGGGGGGGGGGGGGTGTCTAATCAAATCCAACCGGATATGGAAGGGCAATCCCTTTCGAGGTCTTGATGAGGATGGAAAGAGGTGGGATTAGGGAAGATTTTGGGAATCCTCATTGTGTCAAAGGTGTGATTAAAGGAAACCCTGCCATGTTTGGACTCTGGGAGGCCGCTATAAATATAGAAGCAAGCATACATCAAATTCACTCCACATCACTATCGATATACCGCATCCAAAAAGCATTCAAACAGCATTCATAGCATTCAAAGGCATACAACCCTGCGTTTTGGTTCTCAGCACTCATAGCAATAGGTTTGTCATTTTGTTATCTATTCTGTTTTTAATCTCTTTCGAACAATCAGAGCATGTTCTGAACTTGTTGATCATTCAATAAAATACATGCATATTTTATTAATTGTTTGTGATTGTTTATCTCGTAAACTCATCATTATTAGACTTGTGCGCTTTAGTACAGTCTAGGAATCTCAGGCCAATAGCACTTTCCTACTTGGCCATCACAATCATTTGTTAGAACTCAGATCTTAGAGCCTTGTGTATCACTCACACAAGCAATTAGGAAATTAGTTTGCACAAATCGAGCCCGTTTGGCCTGGCACGCCCGAACACAAACTACAGCAAGCATTTTTGCACGCCCGCTGGGACCCTAGTGTTAGATATGCCTTCGAAAAATAATAAAACCACTAAAAATGGACAGGATGACCTGACCGTTGTTGATCCACTAGAGGACGAGAGCACTGCCCATTCACCATAGGATAGTGCCTTGACTCGTGAAGCATTCTCAGAAGTCATAAGGTAGAACATAGAACCTATGAGACGAGATTAACAATGCACTGTTAGGTTCTATGGAGAACTTTGAAGTGTTAGTCGGCCAAATGGCCAATATGCAAGAAGGACATTTTAAGTTGATAGCATGCAACGAGAAAAACCAAGCAATAATGGGTGACCTGGCTCTAGATATAAAAGGCTTAATGAAAAAGGGCTATATAACTGGTGGGTCTTTAAAGCCTGGAAACGCCAAAGAACATATCGGCAGATCATGTCACGCCTCGACGTAGTATAAAAAGGGAAAGCATTTAATTTCCTTTATGGACCCATAGGTCGCTACAGTTTGAAGGATCCATTCCGTCCCAAACGTCGAACAGTATAATAATTTAAATCAGAGTAAGAGCAATCCAGACTTATAAAATTTTTCAAACATAATAATTATTACAGCACGTAGTCATCTAAAGGCACAACCCTCCTTACAACAATATTGATGTCTATTACATCACTCTTTATTACAAGTTCAGTTTATAGTCAAAAGCAGAATTAATCATTTATCTCTTCAAGTAGTTGTTCTCAATTGGCATAGTCGTATTGTCCTGCCTGATCATAACCTGAAAAACCTAGACACGAATGTCCAAGTCACATCAACGTCGCCAGCTTCAAGAAGCTGGTAAGTATTAAAAACGTATACTTGTAATGTAAAACATGCTTCCTTACCATTTCCGTTCACAGGTTCATTATTCAACATGCTAGAAATACAAGATTGAATTCGTAATTAAGTAAAAGCAAAAGGATAACATAATAATATTCAATTACTATAACATGAGACCATGCATGAAACAATGCAGTCCACTCATCTCACTGACTCTTTTACCTCGACTACAACACCCAACACAAATGTTTCCCTTGAACCACTGGCCCACGACCATTAGGTTTAGAATGTCTGTCGATATGCCTACCGTATCTGAATCGGTCTGGGCGTACCTAGACATTCAAGGTTACAAAAAATAACCTGATCGGTCTACCATATCTGAATCAGCCTGGACACGATCGGACTGGTCTGCCATATCTGAATCGACCTGGGCTCAGTCCCTTTTAATTAACCTGCCGTATCCGAATCAACGTGGGATAATTAAGGCTATAACAGATCGCTGATTGGCCTGCCATATCCGAATCGACCTGGGCTCAATCCTTCCCAATTAAGTTGTCGTATCTGAATCGACCTGGGATAATTGGGGTCGCAACTCACATACCACATTCTCTCGACTCTTCCCAACTCACCAACACATATTCTATAACTCTAGCAGCGGAAAAGAAACTTAAACAAACTCTTTAAAAAAAGTTCATTTTGGAAGAAAAAAAAACATTGAACTATGAGTCCGTAAAATCCGTATCAATTTAAAAAGTTAATTATATTTCAATAATAATAAAAGTGTTATTAGGGACCCCAAATGCATCCTAAAAACAAAATAGATCATTTCAATATTTTTCGAAAAAGGTACTTCCTTTGTAAAAATACTATTCACGGGCAGCCTACTTTTGCCTATTTTTATTTTTTTGAAAACGTCGCGAACATGACAAAACTCAACATACAATTCCCAGTCATTCTGAAACTTTAACAAAGGTATATAAACATAGGGTAATGCTCTGTGCACATAAAATGTGCACATAAAAGATCTGGGCCATTCATTTTGGTGGGGTCCATCTCTGCACACATAGGGCCCACCAAAATGAATGGCCTAGATCTTTATGTGCATACTTTAGGTACACATTTTATGTCCACGAATCATTACTCATAAACATATTAGACAGCATGTCTAAGTTTTGAAAACATTAACAGAACGAGTTAAAGACTCGTTTGAATCAAATCTCATAAGTGCTACAACAAATTCATAAAACATGAAATTCAATGTGTTAAACATCAAGACGCGAACTTAAGAGTTCCAAGTCACTTCCAACCAACTTAAAAAGGTCTTCAAAAGAATATTACATTAACTCAATAATAATCCAGAGCTTCTATGATTCGGTTACAAAAATCTATACCCCAATTCCTCTGAATGATCCCAACGGCCTCATCCCTCACATTCCATCGTTCCTTTCTTCATGCCTGCAATGGAGTAAATCTCCTTTACTCCATTGCTCAGCTATATGTTGAGTGTACAATTCTAAACATATGCATATGGGCAATTCATGCTTTAAACATCTAAATCACATAATTTAGTCTCTAGGGAGAGAGATACGCATTCATCCGGTATATCGGCAAGTCTTAAATCTTAAACCGCGATGCCAATGGTTAGCCAAAGATCACTCAACCATTGCATCCATCTGCTCTGGTTGGCCACTTCCCACACCAAGCAAGTAGTCATCACTACTATAACTCTCAAACATCAAAAGGCGTACCCCCGCATGAAATTATACCAAACTCCCCTTTGACCCACATAGACATTTAGCATACTCACATAATCATATCACCATGCTTTTCAATATGTACGCGCCAAAATTAACAGGCCTAAGCTAACACATAAGCTTTGCCAGGATCACAATTTCATACACAATATTTAAAACATCCAAAATTGTCTATATTACATAGGTTCGAAATTCATACCTCGAGTTATAACTCTCAAACTTCAGGAGAAGTACTAGGAGACCAAATAAACGTCGAATCTATAATCTCAAGTGATTCCTACAAGTATTTACATGTTTTTCCCAAATTTCCATAAATTAGATTTTTGAAAAAAACTTAGCCAAACGAGTCCTAAGTGGTATCAAAATATAGCTCTTACCTCAAGGAGCTCGAAAATTTTGGTTGAAAGCTGACGGACGAACGGTCGCCGTTTGTCATAGGGAAGATCGTAGGATTAAATCTCCTTTCTCTCTCCTCTCTCTAGATATTTTGTAAGTTTGGATGATAGTGAAATCGTATCCACTACTACGTATATAGGCACGACTCTCAAGAATTACGTTTACCTCCTCACGAGTTCTCAAAACTTCTAATTAAATCCTGAAACATCGCACACGTCCATTTTATAACTTCACAAGTTAAAACTAAAATTTATAAATGTTCTCGTCTAGAAAATGTTTGGGTCCGAAAATCACGTTCTGAAACTAATTTCGTGGAATCTCTAAACCACCTACCTTTTATGCCACGCATCACTCACGTTCTCACCACAGTATTCATAATGATCTAGGATAGGATCAAACTACCAGAAAGTATACAAAACATGCATAATTACTATTCATGAAAATCAGGTAAAGTCAAATAACATTTAAAATCACATAAATGTCATTTACCCCATGTCAATCCCTCATTGATTATCAAATCTCTGTGTCCTCGATTAACACTCATCGTTGACCCACGTCAACCACATCCATAATTATTAATCAACAATAATAATTCACAATAAATCAATTTTGTATTTTAAAATAAATAGATTTCCCTAGACAGGTGTGACAACTCTCACCTCCAAAAAGGAAGTTTACCCCAAACTTAAACCATCTTCTCAAGTCACCAAGACTTTACACAAGTACTTCCAATATTTGCCTCATACACAACCCAATTACTTTAATGAGAAGTCACAGTCTCATAAGGAAAGTAAATCCTCAGGCTCTTAAGGAAAATAAATCCTCAGAGCCCCCTCTCAATCCGATAGAAGATTCAACCGAATCCTAGCAATATCCCGAAGCATCCCGATAAATAAGAACATCAATATCTAAGTTGAACTTACTTAATAGTCACATCTGACATTAAATCACATCACGACATCACAACGTCCACTCACATATCCTTCCATCATACTTATCACATATACTTTTCGAAACCCAAATGTTATATCCCAATCACCAAAATGAAGGAAGTAACTCATCTCCCATTCACCTATCTTTCTTTTCGACTAAAAGTCATTGACATTACGTCTCAACTGGTTAACATCTATACACGATTCTTCATCCCGAAGTGAACCACAACTGAGTTCTATCACACATATATACCCCGTCGATAAGTCAATGCTTCAATCAATTGTTGTACATCCTATAGATTCAATCTCTTACTCTACTAATCACTAAACCACTTGTAGCACTATAACACATTTCAAACTACTCCCAAGTTCTTATCAATTTCCAATCATTCTTTCCTAATAAATCCATAGCACGGCAACTTCAGTTGAAATGACTATCACATAGTTGGTAGTGCGTCACACCAGTACTATCCCTCTGTCTCTACTAATTCTTATCATTCCATTCAGGTTTTAATGTAGTACCTGTAAAATCCGTAGTACTTTATTTATGTAAATTCTTAATTTCTAAGTGTGACCCTGTATGTTAATACTCGTTTCGCTTAATATTTTATTTCTATAGAATATATATCTTATATTCACTGTCGCGTAATTTTATAACTATAGGTTATAATATATATATTTATTGTCGCCTAAATTTAGATTATATAAATTCAACCCGTATATTTATATATTGTATTGTATTATTTAATTGTCGCTTAAATATATGACTATAGATTACATACTATAATATCCGAACCCGATATCGTGTTAGTGTCACGACTATAAATATATAGTATCGACATTTTAATTTTTAAATCTCGGACGTTAATTAATACTCGGACTGTGATTCTTAGACCCAGACTGAATTGTGCATGGACTTGTAAAATCTGGTAATTCTCGGACTGAATGGCACGTTAACTGAGACGTGGGCCCCACCCGCAGCCATGTGGCACCCATGCGCACAACACACCCAACACTTGGCATATTACACACCACTTCTCAATCATTCACCCTCATGCACAACACTTGTCAACCTTTTTCCCATATATATATATATATATACTCTCACACACACACACATTTGTGCATTACACACACACTTACAGTATATACACAGAACCCACACATCTTCATAGCAGATTACAGAGAAAGTGGACTGAGCTTTAAAGAGAGACCCGGAGTTTATTGAGGAAAATCAACCACACCACACCCACCCCCTCTACATTGTACACTACTCACCCATCCCTGCACTCTCCCTCACTACCTTATCCTCACCACCACACACACACGCAGAGAACCCGAGAAATAAGAAGAGGCGCAGGAGGGAGAAAGAGAGTAGAGGAGTTGATCGGAGAAGGGAAGAGTGATCTAAGACTCCCAGAGGTAAACCCACACCCGTCCTTGTCTCTGGGCATCTGCATGTCACTTAGGCATTCCCTAGGATCACATGCAAGCCTCCAAACAGAGCCTTGAGCCACTACAACAAAAATAGCCTATAGAGACATTTATTTTGAGAGAAAAAATAAAAGTGTCTTTAGAAGTTACTTGTAACGACACATAATTTTCCGTCTCTGCAAATGAAAATATTTGTCTTTAAAAGTTACTTGTAAGGACACATAATTTTTTGTCTCTACAAAAGAATTAATTGTCTTTAGAAGTTACTTGTAAGGACATATGATTTTTTGTCTTTAAAAGAGGAAATAAGTGTCTTTAGAAGTTATTTGTAAGGACACATAATTCTCCGTCTAAAAAAAAAACAACATGGCTTTAGAAGTTACTTGAAAAACACATAATTTTCTGTCTCTACAAAGGAAAATAAGTGTATTCAATGTACAAAATAATAACACTGATTAAATTTTTTCTTTATAAAGAGAGAATTGCCTCAATAAATAAATAAATAAATAATTTAACATAACAAGAAAAATGGCATGTCCCAGCGTTTAAAAAATATACCTTTAATTACTAACATTTTTTTAAAAAAATTAAGTGTTGTTAATTACCAAGATTTTAAAGAGCGATTGCAAATACCAGTGCTTGGTAGTTGAATGCCAATACTTAACATCATTTTCATACAAAATACCGATAAATAACGGTATTTGTAAAACCGTTGCCGTTAATTAACGGCATTTGAAATTTTAACGTTTGCCCTCAGTCCTACTTTATAAAACGACGTCGGTAATTCTGTCTAATTTTTTTAAATCGTTAATGTTATTTAAACATTAAAGAAAACACAAGGGAAAATATACAGCCCAATTTAGGGTGGCTTCCGCTTTGCGATTGCGATAGCGATAGCTTTGAAATTACTTTTTTCAGAATAGATTATAATAGTCGTGATGTTAGGGTAATGTATTATAAAAGTGGTTACGGTGGAAGAAAATATTATGTAGGTGTTTGGTGACATAAATATAAGGTGATTTTAAATGTTCAAAAAATAATTATGCCCCTGGACTGTATTGATATTCTATTTGTATTGGATACATAATTATTTTGTTAGTGCTCCATATTATTAAATTTAATAAAATTTAATTACTTAAATAATAAATTAAATACATGCATTCAATAATAATAACTATAGTAATATATAATATAAAAATAAGTAAATATATTACTAATGGTGTTTAATACTTTAAACATATGTTAATAGTACATGATTTTATTATATACAAATAAATAATTTACGTACTTGTAGTTGAAAGTTGAGTATTTGGTCAAGCGGAATCAAGACTGCTACACATTCAATGAGGTCTAAAGTTCAAAACTTGGTAGACTGTTAGGAAAAAAAATTAGTGTATTTTCTAGTGACACTCATAGAGACACAAACATATATATGTGTTAGTAAAAGTAGCTTCTAATGACACTTTTGTTTTGTCATTACTCACAAATATATGTTACTTCAAAAGTAACATTTAGTGACACTTTTAATGACACTTTTTCTTTGTCGTTATAAAGTAACCTTTACTGACAATTTTACCAACACTTGGGTAAGTGTTTCAATAAGGCTTAGCGACAACACCTATTATGACACTTAAGTAAGTGTTGGTATAACAACTAGTGACATATTTTGTGACCTATTGCAACATTTTTTTCTGTCTTTAAAGGCTTATTTTGTTGTAGTGCAGCTAGCTCTCTGCAACTTCTGGATCACTATTGAAGCTCGTACGAGCTCAGGTTTTTCGACCCTCACCAAAATTAGCGAAACTAACGCCAAAATGACCCTAACGACCCCCTTAAGCTCCTCGATGAACGGCTCGAAGCTTAGACCCCGTTTGGTCCTCCTACGATTGAATTATTCTTTTATGGTCATGACTATTTTTCCCCCATACGGACAGGCCGTTGAGAGTTAGGCTTCAAGACCTATACCATTAGTCGATTTCGACATAAAGTTTGCGTATTTTGATTAAGAATTGAGTGAGTTATGGTCGGTTGAAGTTTTGGGTGCAAAATGTATATATATATATATATATACAAATTTATATATATTCTGCATATATTCGTATATATTCTGTAGCACGCAGAGTCTGGAGGAATTTGGAGAAGATGTCATTGGGCTTGGGCCCTGTTTGGGTAATCAATTTATGGGTTAGCTTATGTGTGTTAGCAAGCCTTGCTTGCCAAATAGAGCCTTATGTATTTGATAATAGTTGATTTAATATGGTTTTAGTAATATTAATCTTTATAAATTAGTACTAGCAATTAGTTTTTATATAATTCTGAACATTATTAACTAATGCTCTTATATTGTGAAATTATTATTATTAAGATGCTTATTAATTATTTGGGTTCAAATAATTAATAAAAGGTTTGTTTGATTAAAATAAAAATATACTAGTTATTGTTAAATGATTTCAAAATAGTTTTATAGGTTATTATTAAACTTTTAAATCTGAAATATTATATTTTAATATTTCTTGTATTATGAAATTATAATTTATATGTTATATATATTATTTATTTTAGTTGAAAATAAATAATAAGTGTTAGCCTTAATAATACTACATTGGCTAATGTTTTAAAAATAAGTTGTACAATATTATAAATTAGCCTTTAACATTCTAGAATATTATATTATAGTCTGAATTTAAATTTTAAATTATTAATGCACTTATTATTCGTCCAGTTTAAATAAATAATAAATAATAGTTCTAAGTTATGATAATTAGGTATTAAATACATAAGGGCTATTTTAATATGTAGAAAATTATACTGTATATCCCAAGGCCTAATGACCTTGTTTTATAAATTATTTATTTATAAAACCCAAACTTTAGTATTGTATTTAATTAATAAGGACCCGTTTGTGTGTCCTTTAATTATTTTAAATACCAAATGAACTCCGAAAATTATGAGAAAATACTACGAACCTATTTTAAGGGCTAATATTTAATAAAAATATTTATATGGACCAAAGGTCTTCCCAAAATATATTTTGTAATTATAGGACCTCGTGGACTATAATTATATATTTAGGAGATAATTCATAATAAATAAACCATAGCTTAGAAGAATACGCGGTCAGTTCCTAGAGTCTTAGAATAATGATTAGAGCTATCCCCTTAAAGTTTGGTGACCTTTTGACGCGGTTGAAAATACAGCTTATCTTTAGGGCCCACACTGGTATAGAAAACCTAGCCTCTTATGCGACGGACTCCGATTTGAGTCTAGTTAATAGCGTTAGACTCAGAATGATGTCTAGATCATCATGTTGAGGTTTAGGAACCCATCCGGCACAATTTCCGTTATGCCCTTAATTCTAGTACGCTTACTAACCGCCGTTCTATGGATTTATATGCAATGTAGAAACGCAGTTACGCTTGCTTTTACGCACCCGTATCGAGGTTATTCATCCTAACTCACTTGGTATATTATAGAATTATTCTGTGTGTATTATGTGAATACTCAATGTGTCCTGTGTGGACGTAGCTGATATGTATTGTATATGTGAAAGTCCAGATTTACTGTTTACATATTGAATGCATGTTTAGTTAACTATACTCCATGCTTAGTTAATAATCGTTGTTATTCATGCTTATTATGTTTTACGATTATACAATCACATGAACATTCATATGAACGTAATTGAGTTATGATGTCAATGTTGACGTCTGCATGGTTAGTCAAGGGGACTAACCCTGTCATATTGTCATACATGTTGAGTGGATCGCGAAGGTCCGTATGGTACAGTCAAATCAATGGGAACAATGATGAAATGCTATAGGGCCATGCTAGGCGACGATAGCAAAGGTACCCATTGAATAAGTGGAACATGAGTTGATGGTTGATACGCTATAGGGCCATGCTAGGCGACGATAGCAAAGTATCCATCTGAACTTTGAATACAATAGTTACTTTTCTAATGCTATAGGGCCATGCTAGGCGACGATAGCACTGTAACTATTCTATTCTCCAAGCAAGGTCACGAGGACCTAAGAGTACAATGATTACACTCTTTTTTTTTAAAACCAAAAACTACTATAGGGCCCTGCTAGGTGACGATAGCAACGTAATCATTCTACTCTAAGCTAACGGCGTTACACTGGTAATGTAACAAGTCACATGAGTTAGTTATGGTGTCTGTGGTTGAGCAAAGTCGAACATATCGATGGTGTATCGTGTCGTATCTCATTCATATTACCATGTTATAAATCATACGTATTGAGATAATGCTTATCAAATGTTTAGTTCGAGATATTGGTTGTACTTGTATACTATTGTTTGTATTAGGAGTAATCGGTTAGGTCAACTCACTAAGCTTCAAAAGCTAATGGCTCTTCCCTCTGCCCTGGACATATCACGTCTAGATTTCACAAGTGACGATTATCAAGATGAGGTCTACCCAAAGGGACACGGCGATGTACTTGTTGAAGCAAAGGACTCTGACATAGTTGTATTTAGAATTACTTAATTTTCTTTATTGTATACTATCTAAGGTAATGTTTTAAATATGAATTGTGATCAGTATAGATCGCCCTAGACAGCCTTTATAGATCATTTATTCAGACTCATGATGTACTGATTAGATCTCAGACATTTGAGTTCTATTGAAGAATACCAATAGATGTTTTTATGCTTCTGCTTACTCTTTAACCATGTGTAGAATGTAGAAAGGACAATCAGTTAATGTAACTCGTCATTCCCTATGGGTCCAGAAAGGAAATTTTAAATTTTCCTTATTTTTGGCTACTCCAGGGCATGACATTTACCAACCTCGTACTATACTCCCATCATTCGTACCTCATAAGGTGTCAATCATATTCTCTATTGAAAATTTCATACCATTCTACTCATTCGAGTCTACACATGTCCCAAATCACCTACAATGAGGTCAAACACATTCGTCGTTCATCACTCCCAAGTTTGTACTCGAACTACCATCAATTAACATAGAAGGTTACCCCTAACATTTTCACTTTAAAATGTTTAACAAAATCCAATACATTTCTCATTCAGGTTTTAAAACAACTATTTTGAAATCTCACATAATACCTCATCTCTTTCTCAACACCACCACCACAATATCCTTCGTAACGAATAGCATTGTTAATCAAAATTTGACTTAGCCAATCATGCACGTACTGTTGACAAATCTATTTGGTCAAACTTAGGGTTAAACAATGTGTTTCACCCTTTTATATTATTAAGAATAATAAGAAGGCAATATTACAATGAGGCCCATAGACAAAAACATAAAAATAACAATACTATTTCTAACACTCCCCTTTAAGCTGGTACAAATATATCTCTCAATATCAGCTTGCGGAGTACATCATGAAACAGTCTACCCCCAACTCCTTTAGTAAGAACATTTGCGAGCTGATCACTACTCTTCACAAATGGAGTGCAAATGATTCCATTATTGAAGTTCTCTTTAATGAAATGCATGTCAATCTCTATGTGCTTAGTCCTGTCATGTTGCACTGGATTATGTACAATATTAATTACAGACTTATTATCACAATATAGCTTCATTGAGTCACCCGGCTCAAGTCTTAAGTCCCTCAATAATAACTTTATCCATAAAAGTTCACACACACCTTGGGCCATGGCTCTGAATTCGGCCTCTGTACTGGATCTCGCCACAACATTTTGTTTCTTACTCCTCCAAGTAACGAACTTACCTCCCACAAATGTGCAATACCCCGAAGTAGATCTCCTATCTGTCACAGAGCCTGCCCAATCAGCATCAGTGTATGCCTCTACTCTGTGATGGCTATGCCTTCCAAAATATAAACCCTTACCAGGAGCAGACTTCAGATACCTCAGAACTCTATAAACAGCATCCATGTGTGACTCCCGAGGAGCATGCATGAACTGACTTACCACGCTCACGATAAATGCAATATCAGGGCGTGTATGAGATAAGTAGATAAGCTTCCCAACCAGTCTCTGATATCTCCCACTGTCTATCATTGTTCTACTACTATCATCACTCAACTTTTGGTTAGGCTCTATAGGCGTATCACACGCCTTACTTCCAAGCATTCCAGTTTCACTCAAGAGATCAAGAACATACTTCCTTTGAGAGATGAAGATTTCATGTTTGGATCTCACAACTTCAATCCCCAAAAAATATTTCAGTGCACCCATATTTTTTTATTTCAAACTCCTTTGCCATATACTCCTTAAGTCGCTGTATTTCCTCAATGTCATCTTCTGTGAGGACAATATCATCCACATAAATAATAAGAGCAGTAATCTTACCCTGTGAAGAGTGCTTAATGAACAAGGTATGATCAGCTTTGCTTTATTTGAATCCATATCTACACATAGCATGTGTAAACCGCTCAAACCACGCACGTGGAGACTGCTTAAGGCCATATAGGGACTTTCTGAGCTTGCACACCCTTCTCTTTAGTCTTAGAACTCTCAAAACTAGGAGGAATGTCCATGTAAACCTCTTCCTCCAATTCGCTATATAGGAATGCATTTTTCACATTGAATTGATGAAGTGGCCAATCATAGTTAGCAGCAAGGGATAACAGGATCCTAACAAAGTTCATCTTCACTATAGGAGCAAAAGTCTCCTGATAGTCCACTCCATAAGTCTAGATGAAACCCTTGGCGACAAGACAGGCTTTAAATCTCTCTACAGTACCATCAGCTCTGTGCTTTACCGTATACACTCACTTGCACCCCACAGTTCTTTTGCGCATAGGTAAGTTAGTCAACTCCCAAGTACCATTTTTATGAAGAGCTTTCATCTCCTCATTCATGGCATGTTTCCACTTGGGATCATTGAGAGCATCCTGAACATGATTAGGGACAGAAACAGATGCAATATTTGAAAGAAAAGCATGATAAGCATAAGACAAGCGAGAACAGGGATGTGGTGATTTTTAGGTTTTGGTTATCTGAGGGAGCTATAAATGAGCTCAGATGTTGTGGCTGTTGTGAACTTCCAGATGACGGACTCTTACTCTTATCGCCGGCCATAGTTCCAATACACAAAGCAGACACCCACAACAATCACAAAAAATAGGAAGGATACGACAGACTCTGAACAAGCACGATCTCAAAACATATCAAAGAATTAGTCCGAGACTGATCAATGGTCCATAAGGGGACCTGAAATAGATGGTGAAATTAAACTTCAATCAAACCCACACAGATGGAGCAATTGTGGTGGTGAAAGGAAGATTTGGATGAAGAAAAAGAAGAATTAGAGAAGGAAAACTTTGTCAGAATGTGCTGGGAGGTTCAGCTAGGGATTAGAGGTTGTCGGGTAGTGTATGGTGGTAGAAATGGTGTTGTCACAGGCTAGTGGAGGGTCAATGATGCGTGGCTAGGGCTGGGCTGATGTAGGAACAGATGGTGCAGGGTAGGGGTAGGGTTAGGTGCTGCAGCACAGGGTAGGGTTAGGGCTAGAGGCTGCGGTGTAGGGTAGGAGTAGTGCTGGAGGCTGCGGCTGGTCTGGGTGGAGGTGTGGTGGACAGAGCAGGTTCTGGTGGAGGTGAAGTGGCTAGCATAGGCTACGGTTATGGCTATGAGATGGTGGAGAGGAGAGGAGGCTCTAATACCATGTTGACAAATCTATTTGGCCAAACTTAGGGTTAAACAATGTGTTTCACCCTTTTATATTATTAAGAATAATAAGAAGGCAATATTATAATGAGGCCCATAGACAAATAATAAAAATAAATACAAGGAAATAACAATACTATTTCTAGCACGTACCACAAAGTTTATCAAAACATATCCTCTTATTCAGAACATACCCTGTTCTTGTCCCAAACCGTTGATCATTCACAATCCATCATGTTTACCTAGTGTACTCACACTCTGACTGATCGGGAGAGAACTAATCCTAAATATACGCCTTAATGAACATTTGTTAGTACATTTTATCCTGTTTTTGTATATTTTTACTTTGTTTTCTAGTTTCTGACAGGTTTTGGAAGAAATCAACTAAACCAGGCTAACCAGGGTGAAAAAGCAGAGTTAAAGAAGCTGAAAAAGACAAGTCGCGCGCGCGACCCGCGCCCGCGAAATCCAGAAATCGCTCGCGCGAGATCCCCGGCAACGGCGCCAAAAATTGATGTTGTCAGAATCAAGATATAAAAAGTGTTCTTTACTTTTCCAAAGATTTGCAGTGTGGAAGTAAAGGTCGAACCCACAGAGATTGATTACTACAGCTCTTAGTTTTAAAACCTAAGTCTAATTAATTAAGAAAAACGGATTTGAATTTGAATTTAATTAAACTAATAACAATAAAAGTAAATCTAAACTATGAAAGCAATTAAAAGTGTTTTTAATGAATATGTAAAGGGAACCTAGGATTGCAAATCCACCACTAGTTTCATAATAGGAATATTTATGAATTACTTTAGCTTATTACGTTGGATGAATATAGGGAATTGTAACTACAAGCCCAATTCCTCCGACAAGAAGATAATCATGGTTCAAGCACCAACATAATCCATCTTCGGGTAGCACGAATTATCTCACACTAAACTAGGGTTGTGATCTAATCCGTCTAACCTAGGCATGGACTATTCGGATACTTGATAGCACGAATCAATAGAGCACCATCACATGTAAACAATCTAAACAAGCACAGCAAGAATAGATCGTTGAGCACATCACAGTCAAAACAGATCTAAGACAAGAATAAATTCTGAAAGCAATGATTTAATCAATAGAAGCACGATTTGTTAATAAAAATCCTCTCAACATGTGACTGACATCCATTCATAATAAAACTAAAATAAAAACATAAATAAAACCCTATTACTCATCTAGGGCTTCATTGAAACCCTAGATCTATGATCTAGCCGTCCATGGAAGTGATGGATGGCAATTATTATACACACATTCTACAACCATACTTCCAGCCATTGAAGAGAGGGAAGCAAGGAGAAGAAGAAGAAGACCAAGGGTTTCCATGGCCTCCTCCATCAACTACTTGCCATCCATCACTTCCATGGACGGCTAGATCATAGATCTAGGGTTTCAATGAAGCCCTAGATGAGTAATAGGGTTTTATTTATGTTTTTATTTTAGTTTTATTATGAATGGATGTCAGTCACATGTTGAGAGGATTTTTATTAACAAATCGTGCTTCTATTGATTAAATCATTGCTTTTAGAATTTATTCTTGTCTTAGATCTGTTTTGACTGTGATGTGCTCAACGATCTATTCTTGCTGTGCTTGTTTAGATTGTTTACATGTGATGGTGCTCTATTGATTCGTGCTATCAAGTATCCGAATAGTCCATGCCTAGGTTAGACGGATTAGATCACAACCCTAGTTTAGTGTGAGATAATTCGTGCTACCCGAAGATGGATTATGTTGGTGCTTGAACCATGATTATCTTCTTGTCGGAGGAATTGGGCTTGTAGTTACAATTCCCCATATTCATCCAACGTAATAAGCTAAAGTAATTCATAAATATTCCTATTATGAAACTAGTGGTGGATTTGCAATCCTAGGTTCCCTTTACATATTCATTAAAAACACTTTTAATTGGTTTCATAGTTTAGATTTACTTTTATTGTTATTAGTTTAATTAAATTCAAATTCAAATCCGTTTTTCTTAATTAATTAGACTTAGGTTTTAAAACTAAGAGCTGTAGTAATCAATCTCTGTGGGTTCGACCTTTACTTCCACACTGCAAATCTTTGGAAAAGTAAAGAACACTTTTTATATCTTGATTCTGACAACATCACTGACCTAATCACTTTTCTTTCAAAGATCTTAACTGCAATGTAGTCCATTCTCATATTAGTCCAGGTAGATCCACTCCCATTTATGTAGTTTACAACTCTATACGTCTCTGGAGTTTCACTTTCACCTTTGCACAAGAAAATATCTATCACATTTCTGTATCTCAACTCTCATCGAGTTCCTGACAACCGTTCACACTAAGCATATATTCTTCGTATAACATCTCAAGGCACCATACCTTATTCCAACATTCAATGTTTCATAACCGTACGTCCTTTATTTATGCTATCCGTGTCTCCAATCCATTATTCATGAATAACTTATTGCTCACAGCATTAATACAATTGCCAAATACAATATGAGGATAAGCCGGTAATTAAATCTTCCTACAAAGTACTATAGCCTAACTGTATTTAATAAATTCCATATCGACTTCCAATTCACATACCTTTCACGATAATACCCCAAGGGAAATTCTCACTCCGGTCACCAATGCCAACCGATTCCTAACTGTCATCTTTCAAGTGCTTCATACTTTGCGGATCTCATCAAGCTCTTGATTGATCAAAGCCTCAAATCATTCATTACCATAGGTTACTCCAATACTTAAATCGAAGTCGAGCTCCCTTTGGAAAAATGCTCACGACCACTCCTTTAAGGTCATAACTTCCAATTAGCCAAATTCAAGTACACGACATTTCACCAACTCCTTTAGAATTCCTAAGTTCACAATCTGCCCACATAGAACTCATTCGTTTGACAACCACCATTATGTCCTAAGCACTAAGCATACCATATCCTTCCCCGATACCCGTCTTCCAAGGTCTACTTGATACCTAATCACAAGTATTTAAAACAAATTTTCTCACTAAATGAAAGTTTTATTTTAAAACATTTTAAAACACTTTTTAATTTTCTTAGGGTGAAATTCGGCATTCTAAAAAATCTCCAATCTTGTTGGAATCCAGGACACTGAGATCATATTTCATTACATCCACGATTGTCCTCTAACCATTTTACATTTCTACTATCATAACCGATAATGTACTCAATGTACTACCATGCCTTCCTTCCATTCTTATCATTTCTGTTCACTTACTCATTAAAGCTTAGTCTTTCCAATTTATATTTCCTCTTCTCCATCTATATTGACTTACCCAGAGTCTAGTACACAAAGTCTAAGCATGTCTTCCAATGTCTGAATTGTCCGTCGGTCTGAGAATGAAATATAGTACTGAAACTCAGTTTAGTACCTGTGGCTTCCTGTAGACTTCCCCAAAACCTCGATGTAATACTACTGTCACGATCCGATATAATCACTGTTGGAACTCCGTGTAGTCTTACAACATCTTTCACATACAATTCTACCAACCTTGAAGATTTAGTCGTTATCATTCTTATTGAACAAACGTGGAAATCTCGAAGCAAAATCCATCGTGATCCCATCCCACTTCACTCTGACACTAGTAATGGTTGTAATAGTCCTGCAGGTAGTTGTCTCTCTACCTTGACTTGCTAACATGCTGAACACTCAGACACAAACTTGACAACTTCTCGCTTCATATCTCTCCATCAAAAGTTTTTTCGCAAATTTCGGTACATCTTATCACTCCCCGGATGAATTGAATATTTAGTACTATGAGCCTCCTCTAAAAGTCGCTCGTAGATTAGCTTTACCTTCTCCGTAGTCAACTGTATCATCTTAGGTCTTAACAACTTTCTTTCCCCAACCTCAATCCAACAAATCAGCGATCGACACTTACGCCCATACAACGCTTCATACGGTGCCATTTTCGATACTTGACTGAAATCCGTTACTTCTACTAACTGTAGTTTTAAACCGTCAAAGCATACTCTATCATTCCCATTCTTAATCCCACATCTTAGGTTAATTCTTAAATACCACTTCTCACTTATACAATCAATCTGGTAGCTTTCCTTACTAACCTTTATACTACATCTGAATCCCCCGTGGTGCAACAAACATTCAAAACCAGGTTTAGTTGAGTGATTCCTCAACAACCATGATACTCATAACTCGTTGAGATATTTCTCAATTACCAATACATACCACAAGATAGGTTGAGAGATTCCTCAACCGTCCAATATATGCTGTAAGATAGGTTAAGAGATTCCTCAACCATCTCATACACGAGCAATACATATTGTTGGACCAACTTTCTGTCATAAAACCTGACTGTTCATCTCTATTCTCTTACGTCATAACATCAAACCTATGTCTGAAGAACTTAGCTATGAACAATCACTTTTCATTCTTTATGTGAACTATAAGGAAATCTATTCTGACGTTCACTGCTCAAACTCTGTTCTCGGTTAGATCCCCCAAAGGACACTCGTCACTATCATTGAAAACATCCACTAATTTGATCAAAAATCAATTTGTTTTGTTTTGAAATCCAATTGTTCATCACTACCAAGATATCATCTCTCCATCGTGTCCCTTTACAAGGTCTATGATAACGCACAGTAAGCCTCATCTCATCACACAGCTCTACGTCTGTATGATTCTACCAATTCACAAATGCATAAATATTATGCATGTATGACAATAATATAATCATGTATGCATAAAAACATACCATATGCATCAAACATCTCTACAATATATGGATGCATTCTAGAATATGTGGCGAAAGCACTCAACACTCCACTCGTCGTCGCACGTTCCCAAAGTTTTGTTAACTATAGCTTTGATACCAATAAATGTCACGACTCATCCCACTACGGGCAGAAATAGGACACGTGGCACGCCACCGAGGCTCATCCAATTCATTCTATAACTCTAGCAGTGGAAAAGAAACTTAAACAAACTCTTTAAAACAAAGTTCATTTTGGAAGAAAAAAAAAACATTGAACTATGAGACCGTAAAATCCGTATCAATTTGAAAAGTTAATTATATTTCAAATTAACCAAAAAAGTGTTATTAGGGGCCCCAAATGTACCCTAAAAGCAAAATAGAACATTTAAAGATTTTCCAAAAAAGGTACTTCCTTTGTAAAAACACTATTCACGGGCAGCCCACTTTTACCTCTTTTTTTTTGTTAAATGTCGCAAACATGACAAAACTCAACATATAAATTCCCAATCATTCTAAAACTTTAACAAAGGTATATAAACATATTAGAAAGCATGTCTAAGTTTTGAAAACATTAACAGAATGAGTTAAAGACTCGTTTGGATAATATCTCATAAGTGATACAATAAATTCATAAAACATGAAATTCAATGTGTTAAACATCAAGACACGAACTCAAGAGTTCCAAGTCACTTCCAACTAACTTAAAAAGGTTTTCAAAAGAATATTACATCAACTCAATAACAATCCAGACCTTCTACGATTCGGTTACAAAAATCTATACCCCAATTCCTCCGAATGATCCTGTAATACCTGTAATTTCTCTACGTGCAATAATACGAGTTTTATGAATTTCTATATCTTGTTTATTGTTATATTATTATTTTAATTGTGTGACTGTATCAGTGTAATGTAATTACTAATTAGACTATAATCACTGCACCGACTCGACCGTAATTAGAATTAACTTAGTCCCGTAACCGAACCCGGACATTAGAAACAACACCCGTTTGCACGTAAATTAAGACTGACACGTATATTGAGGAATTTATGCATGCAAATCGAGGAAGTGGCACACAATCCAAGGTGGGCCCCACATGGCCAGCCACATGGCAAGCCCCATGCATCATCCCCTACACTTGTCATCCTCTCCCATGACATTTGTCCACTACAAGGACATGTGTCCTAGCTTGCACACATGCAAGGTAACACATAGCACATGTAAGACTCTTTATATACATGCATGCACACATACACTATATCTTTTAGACACTTACAATCTACACTTAGAAAGAAAGAGATGTGAGATGAGAGATACATAGAGATGGAAAAGAAGAACTAGGAAGAAGTCTCCACCATTGAAGTTGAGTTCAAACTTCCTAAGCTCAAATCTAAAGCCCAAGCTCAATTTCAAGTTTAGGTGAGTATTCTAACTCACTTTAGAACCTATATAGTATGTGGTAATGTTTAGCAAGTGTTTGATGTTGTATTTTGAGGTTCTATCCAACATGCAAGTCAAATCTTCAAATCTGGGATACTGAAACTTCCAGCAGAATGTAGTTTAGTAAAATCAACGTTTAGAGCAGCTCATAAATAGGAATGAGGCTAGGTTTTTTTGTGGGTAAAGATAACTCATTTATCTACAAATAACTCTTCTATATCTCAGTCTTAAAATCATTTCTTTATAGGTGAAATGTACATGCAACGCAGTACTTCAAATCTGAGAAATAGAAACCTCCAGCAGAATGTAGTTTAGTAAAATGAGTGTTTTAAGAAGCTCCTAAATCTGAATTAAGCTAGGTATTTTTGTGGATAAAGTTAACTCATTTATCTACAAATAACGCTTCTATAGCTCAGTCTAAAAAGTGCTCCTTCATAGGTAAACTGCACATGCAATGCAGTACTATAAATCTGGGACAGACCAGTCCAAAAATATAGAAATGTCTAAGTAAAATAAATATTTTGAGTAGCTCAAAAATGTAATTGAAGCTAGATTTTGTTGTACATGAAGATAATCCAATTATATACAATGTTCTAGTTTTGAGTTTGATCTGCAAAACCATTTATCATGCCTAAATAAATCATATCAATTTAGTCAACATAGTGAAATCAATTCCTAGCAGATTGTATAACTATTTGTATGATGTGTTTATTGATGATGCTTGCTTTCCGGTACCTATGTGGTTATGGATATCTTGTGCTATGGTAGTGCTATCGAGTATATGAGTATGTTAAGGGTTTCATTTATATGGTTATTGATATCAAATCCATGTTATAGATCTATGAGCTACATGCTATGTTTTTCCGTTGTCGCGAATTTAGTGCAATGACCATTAAAAGTTCATACCCAAGCTTTTAGTATGTTGTACGGCACGATTCTTGCATTGATAGTGATTGGGTAAGTTTCCATCATAAGTATATTATAACAAAATAGAATGACGGATGTATAACATAACTTCGAAAGTATAAATGAAAGTAATTAACAAACTAACCTACGGAATGAGTGACGCAAATGTGGTCCAGGATACGTACGGACTAGTTGTAGTTGATCAGGAGCAGCGTATGTCAAGGATAATTGTTAGATAGGTAAACCAGGCCACGGGGGGCCGGGAGGGTAAGAAAAGGGATGTGTTGTTGAGTTGTGAAGTGGTGACTCTTGAGTATCCTTTCGGTTCTTCGTGACGAAAGGGATACGGTTAAAATGTGACTATTGTAAGTATCCTTTCGGTTCTTTGTGACGAAATGGATGTTCTTGTACTCCTTAACGCTTTCGGCTCTTCGTGACGAAGTGGTGATTCTTTGAGTAAAGACTCCTTTTGGTTCTTCGTGACGAAATGGATGTTCTTGCACTCCTTAACGCTTTCGGTTCTTCGTGACGAAGCGGTGATTCTTTGAGTAAAGACTCCTTTTGGTTCTTCGTGACGAAATGGATGTTCTTGCACTCCTTAACGCTTTCGGTTCTTCGTGACGAAGTGGTGATTCTTTGAGTAAAGACTCCTTTCGGTTCTTCATGAGGAAATGGATGTTCTTGTACTCCGTAACGCTTTCGGTTCTTCGTGACGAAGCGGTGATTCTTTGAGTGAAGACTCCTTTCGGTTCTTCATGACGAAATGGATGTTCTTGCACTCCTTAACACTTCGGTTCTTCGTGACGAAGTGGTTGATGAAAGATGTTTTGGTTGATGAAAGATGGTTTGGTTAGCAAGAGATACTTTGGGTTTATAAATGATGTCGGATGTTAGAAATGAATGGTAGTGGCATTAAGAATGTCTAGACGGGTCTACTGAATTGTTTGTATTCCTATCGAATACGTAGTTAGGTACGCTATAGTTATAATTCGACGGTGAGAACATAAAGATCCTAAAAGACATGTTGAAAGTTAATAAATGTATTCTTATTGTGTTTTAATATATACATTCCATTTGATTTAGCTTACTCACTCAGCTTTCATAAGCTGACAACGTTCATGTCGCTGGACATTCCCATGTCCAGCTTATCCAGGTGAGGAGTACCTAGGTTATGAAGCTACGCAAGAAGGAAACGTTGAAGAAGATTACACTGAAGATGACTATGGTTATGCTAGTTAGAGAGAAGACTAGTAGTTATCCCCTGTGAATGTTTTTGATTATAACCAGAAGACTTAGCACATATTTTGTTATAGTTTTGTAAGGCCAAGAGCCATAAAGACTCTGATGTATTTATAATGATGTATTAACTAGCTAAGTACTTTGACTTCCCATTGTAATATATTCCAGTAAGTAAATGATGGTTTTATCCTTTTATTATATCGTTTAATTATTATTATTTGGTCATGAACAATTCGGTACTGCAACCAGTCACGTGCCTCAGGGTCTAAGATGAAAATTTTAAATTTTTTCCATATTTTGGCTACGCCGGGGCGTGACAGATCCCAACGGCCTCATCCCTTGCATTCCATCTTTCCTTTCTTCATACCTGCAATGGAGTAAATCTCAATTGCTCAGCTATATGCTGAGTGTACAATTCTAAACATATGCATATGGGCAATTCATGCTTTAAACATCTAAATCACATAATTTAGTCTCTGGGGAGAGAGATACGCATTCATCCGGTATATCGGCAAGTCTTAAATCTTAAATCGCGATGCCAATGGTTAGCCAAAGATCACTCAACCATTGCATCCATCTGCTCTGGTTGGCCACTTCCCACACCAAGCAAGTAGTCATCACTACTATAACTCTCAAACATCAAAAGGCGTACCCTGGCATGAAATTATACCAAACTCCCCTTTGACCCACATAAACATTTAGCATACTCACATAATCATATCACCATGCTTTTCAATACATACTCGCCAAAATTAACAGGCCTAAGCTAACACATAAGCTTTGCCCGGATCACAATTTCATACACAATATTCAAAACATACAAAATTCTCTATATTACATAGGTTCGAAATTCATACCTCGAGTTATAACTCTCAAACTTCAGGAGAAGTACTAGGAGACCAAATAAACGTCGAATCTCCGATCTCAAGTGATTCCCACAAGTATTTACATGTTTTTCCCAAATTTCTATAAATTAGATTTTCAAAAAAACTTAGCCAAACGAGTCCTAAGTGGTGTCAAAATGTAGCTCTTACCTCAAGGAGCTCAAAAATTTTGGTTGAAAGCTGACGGACGAACGGTCGCCGTTTGTCATAGGGAAGATCGTAGGATTAAATCTCCTTTCTCTCTCCTCTCTCTAGATATTTTATAAGTTTGGATGATAGTGAAATCTTATCCACTACTACGTATATAGGCACGACTCTCAAGAATTACGTTTACCTCCTCACGAGTTCTCAAAACTTCTAATTAAATCCTGAAACGTCGCACACGTCTAGAATATGTTTGGGTCCGAAAATCACGTTCCGAAACTAATTTCGTGGAATCTCTAAACCACCTACCTTTTATGCCACGCATCACTCATGTTCTTACAACAATATTCACAATGATCTAAGATACGATCAAACTACCAGAAATTATACAAAACAGGTATAATTACTATTCATGAAAATCAGGTAAAGTCAAATAACATATAAAATCACATAAATGTCATTTACACATGTTAATCCCTCATTGATTATCAAATCTCTGTGTCTTCGATTGACACTCACCGTTGACCCATGTCAACCACATTCACAATTATTAATCAACATTAATAATTCACAATAAATCAATTTTGTATTTTAAAATAAATAGATTTCCCAAGATGGGTGTGACAGAGATTGACCACATCTCTCTTTTTTCTTTTTATTTTCTGAGTGTTTGGAGGATACTCACTTATTGGATGACTGTATATATATACTTATTTTTATGGTGGCTCTCGAATAGCCGAGATAGGATAGGCACTTACATACTTTATTATCATCTTTTACTTCACTACATGCTCCTATTTGATAATTGCGACCGTGGCTTAGTCATGCATTTCATTGCTTGTTAATGCTATATTTTATGAATGTGACCATGGCTTGGTCCTGCATTTTTTTTTTTTGTGAATGATGAATGCTTATGAATGTAATGATATCTTTATTATTCATTTTCTGTGAATGATTAATGCGACCATGGCTTGGTCTTGTGCACGTGATGCGATATGATGCACACGTTTTATTGTATATCTACTATTTTGTTTGCAGGTTGGGCTGAAAGCATTAGAAACATGTTCTAGCCAAAATTAGCTCTGCACGACACTTGATTATACCTGAGCGGCACTTGGAGTAGCAGTCGGTGACTGCCATGTGGCAATCACGGACTGCCATGCGCACTCTCGAGAGTGAGTACCGCTCGGTACCTCGAGTGCCGCTTGGTGATCTGGGTAGATCTATTTCTCCTTTTATACTCTCTTTTCTTCAAAAACTCTGCAAAACACCTTTCTCCCTCTTCTATTTTCTTTTCAAATGGCTCCTACTAGCTTTCAAATCCTCTTCCCATGGATGGATACTCTCTCAGGCATTGACAGGCTTAACTTTGAGTATTTCAGGTTGAACGACCTCTTCTCTTTTTGGCGGATGGCCTTGAATGAAGGTTTGCTTCGAGCTATTATCTAGTGTTGGGATCCCACACTCCACGTCTTCCGCTTTGGTTACCAGGAGATCTGCCCCTTGTATGAGGAGTTTAGTGCTATCCTCTACACTGATCCTTTTGCGGATCTGACGGCTCTTCTAGTGCAGTTCGGGTATGTTCGGGATTTAGCTGCTTTTCTTCATATATCTCAAAATGCGACAAGCTCTTTTGTCCATGATAGGCTGATCAATTTGAATGTCTTTCCTCCGTGTATGCTCCCGTGGGGGACCCCTATGACAGCGGGTACCAGATTATACGACGTAGTGCATTATCGGTTGCTATGCTTTCTTACTTCCTGTCACGCCCCCAAACTCCGCCTGAGGATTTAGGGTGCATAATCGGGCTGTGCGGCCCAAAAACTCGTACAGAAAACTAGCAGAAGCAAAATAACACTTTATAGAAACGGTCGTTAAGGCCATAATTTCCATAAATGCGAAACTTTATATTACATGGCATAGTCTTAGGCCAACATAAGCCTTTAAAACACAAAATAGACTAAGTAAACGATAAGTCTTAAAGTAATCCGCTGATTAGGCGGGGACAGGATTTGAACCTTACATAGTGAAACTGATCCTATCTCTACTAATTTCCATCTAAGATGGGACCCTCCTGAAAGGACTCGTCTCCAGCTGTATGGCTTTTTCCTCTATGTGATTATCCTCAGATGATTCATTACCTGAAAGGGGTTTTAGAAAAAAAAAACGAAGAGCATGAGTAGAAGACTCAGTGAATGAACATAACCTGGATGAAAATCATAAAAAGGATTGTATATCGACATAAATAGATAACAATACTAACATTTATATGATGAACACAAAATATCACAACAGGTTCAATAAAAATTTTTATGAAAAACATCTTTACACGAAAGCCAATTTACCAACTACCCACTCACGCACACTTTCATTTTATATTACATGGCACATTGATCAATGGCAACCCTGCTAGTCCGGTTCATGGGTCCAATAGGACTGGCCACTTGGGACTTCATTACATGGGTCCAATAGGACCAACCACTTAGGGCTATACTTCATAGTTTGTTGTAGGGGTAATTGACTTTGGGAATAATGAATGAATTTCACAATAACATAGCAACTTTGAGCATTAGTTAACTTTATAATAAACATATATAATCCCCTTTTCAGTGGAACCAAACTATAATGTTCCGAAATGAGTCATAGCAATTACATAATATCATTGATAATTGGAGATCGAATAATATTCACTCGTGAGGAGTGGAATCAACGAAAAGGAATATGAACACTCACCTTGGTAGCTTATGAGGTTAAGAAAGCATCTATTATAGATCAATTAAAGCTCACGTCCTACACCAAATATTGAACATGCAGAAAGTAGTATTTAAGCTCACGTTATAGGAGCAAAATAATAATTTATTGTTCTTTAAGGGTAATTGCATAATTAAATTAAAATATTAGTTGAACTCTTTATTCACTACTAAACATAATATTTTCTTAGGTTCCATTTGACTTGCACAGGCTCAATGTGGATCCAATTTAATATGAAGAGTTCATAGTGTTAAAGAATTACAAAACTCCTTCATTTACATTAGTCTAACTAAAATAAATAAAGCCTAAAGTAACCCATTTGAAATGTTTGTACCAAACATACCCCAAACTGATGCACATGGAACAACTCTCTAAAAAAAATGCAAGGACCAAACCCATGCAAGGTGGTCATCTTTCTCGACCATGCACGGCCCATGGCCATGTTTGGCCGCGAACTTTGTGGGTTCAGAACTTCCTCATTTCTCGATAATTTTTAATGAAGCAAGAGTCATTTTTTTTACTTAGTTTTTCGTGTAGATTCCAAATTTACTGGTTTTATAATTCCAATCTAATTATATTTTCTGAAGAATGGAATTATTCTTTTACACCATAAAAGAATAATACTATGGTTATGTCTTTAGGTGTAGAGGTACACCAAACTGTTTTTACAGAGGTCTCATGGGGTCCTAAGGATCATCTTGTACTAGTTTGGGAAGATATCGGTAAGGTGTTGCAAGGACCCACTTCCAACATATTTTTTGAGCTACAATCAGCGCCATTATTAACTAAGTTCTAGACCTTTACTTTTAGACATGTTTAGTGCTGTGAAAAGGGTGTCTAACATAGAGTAATAACATGCAGTTAACTCACCATTACAAGACAAAAATCAGTTTTGGCTTTTGAGGCCACAAATGATATAAAATTTGTTCATTTTATCTCTTTAAAGTTTTCACTTTCTCTTAAGGGCTATGAGTTGGAATTCTGGCCATAAAGGGTCATTTGGAAATTCCTATTAGGTTCCTAAGAAGTCCTTAAGTCCATTACAAGACAGCCTAGTGGCGTTAACAACAGTCCGTAGTCTTGCCCGGTACGAGCATGGTTCTCGGGCTGTTTTGAGCTTCAATTTTAGTGTGGTTTTAGACTACCTTTTCTCATAATAAGGGAGCTCTAAGTACCCTACTAATCATAGAATAAAAGTATACAAGAAATTTACTAGAAGACTGATAAAGATATGGGCCGAATTGGAGTAAAAAAAATGTTGTGGAAGTTAGTTCGATTCCTCCTCCTTCGCAGCACACACACAGGTACACTATGAGTCTTGCACACACGCTCACATAGTATTGTGCAAAAAGAAGTCTTTAAAGTTTCTACCACTTCTAATTCTCAGTGGGGTATATAAGGACCATAGTGGTTTTCCACTTTGTTAAGTCCGCCTCTCACATTCACATACATATACTGATCAACCTAGATGGTGTGTGAGATGATGTAGCCCATAAGGTGGCGTGTGTTGGATAATATAGAGTGTACGTTGCAGTCAAAGTGGGAGTGTGTTAGCATGTATCTCGGGTGTGGGAGTAGATATCCGTGTGTGTGTGTGTGAGTGGCTATAATAGCATGTGTCCACACCTTCAAGTAAAAGAAGCATTTACATGTGATTTTCGTGGTCCATAAAAGAAATCACTAGTACGTAGCTAGGCTATTATATAAGAGAATAGGAGATGATGATGACTTGCATGTGTAAGGAGGTTGGCCAAGTATTTAGGGGTTGTTTGGCTATGTAAAATTTGGGTGCTAGTTTGGATAGAAATGAAGCATAATTAATGTGGGAAAAGTCTTAGATCTAATTTGGGCTTTTGGTTTGGGTTTCAATAATTGGGTCTCAAGTCTCACAAAAATGAAATAAAATTTAGTCTTAATTGTGAGGATTAATAATAACACTAATAATATTAAACTAATAATAATAATAATAGATTTTAGGGTCATGACACTTCCTCTTCCAGTCATCTTCTGATGTTCTTTTACCCATCACTTATGGTCTGTGGAAAATGAAGAGTGTTGTCATGCTCGTCCTTGGTAAGACTCTGATGGGATTGGATCACTGGGGCCATGTTGTCCGCCGGGGCGCCCTTTGTTTTACAGGTTTGGCTCATGGAGTGCCTGGAACTCTTTATTCACCCTCTGCACCTTTGTAGGTCACTTCTTTATGATCGTCTAGAGATCCACTACCTATTCCACTCTGCCACTGCTTGGCTTGATTGGCTTCAGGGCCTCTCTCCTAATGATATATGTTGGGTCCATCAGCAGTGGACTTCTTGCTCTATTGCAGTATGACTTCCCGGGAAATTCGGTATCTGGTTGCTTGGCTTGCATGCCACTACTTTTTATATTCTGACCGAGTGGTTCATCAGTACGGACTTTTCCAAGATGTTCCCAAGGATGTTACTATAGACTTTATGAGGAGCTCTGCCATGTGCCCTTCCATTGTGAAGGCCTTTACTAAAGCTTGGCATAATAGGGTGGCAGCTCCCTTTCGGAGAGTTCTTGCTTCAGTCATGCCAACTGCTGAGTATCTTCTGGAGATGCAGACTCTGGTCGAGAGATGAACTTCATAGACATGCATGGATGAAGTAAAACAAAATGCAGAATAGAGCTTTTATTCTACAAAACTTCTGACAAATCCTGCCTACCCCCTTTTTATGCTTTTGAATGTGATTTTCTTCTTTTTCTTTCCAATGAATATTCTTGTTTTAGAAAATGTTTTAACATGCTAAATCAAAGTGTTCACTCCCTCAATCCATCTTTAAGTTATGAAAATCTTCCTTTCAATGTCTTTTCTTGGCTTTTCATTACTTTGCTTTGAGTCTTGCTTAGAGCTTTAATCGTTCTATACCATGAATTTGTGTTTGTTTCTTTATAGTGCTTATTTTAGTGGCTAGGGGATCTAAAGATGGGTTAGGATAAATAAATGGGTTCTTCGGATAGCAAATGGAGTTTATCCCTGGTTATGGGGCTCTGATGTGGTTCCGGGCAAACGTAAGTTTGCCCCTAGTTTAGCACAGGGATTTTTTAGTTTTTTTATGGACCAAAGGTTTTTGAGAGCCCACCTACTTATCCCTAAGTGGGTATCGGGTCCAAAGTAGTTCGGTTTAAGGCTCAAAGGAGGGTGCCGCTCAAGCAATTTATTAATGAGCGAACTGAGTAGGTTACAGCGGGATTCAGGTCAAGCTTAGTTCTTCAACATAGGAGGTTTTGACAGGATTGGTTTCAAGCAAAGTACTTCTTGAGGCGATCAAGGTTAATCGGCTATTTAAATCTATCTAGATCCATAAGATAGGAAGTCCCTCCAGAAAGGAGACTCTTAATGATGTATGGCCCAACCCAGTTGGGTTTGAATTTTCCTCTGGGGTCATAAGCAGGCACTTTAAGTTCTTTGAGGACCAGGTCACCCTCAGCAAGCTTCCTTGGGCGAACCTTTTTGTTGAAAGCACAAGCTATCCTTTTCTGATATCCCCGAGTATGGTTTATTGCAGCCAACCTATTCTTATCAAGCAACATCAACTCCTCATACCTTCCTCGTATCCACTCTAGCTCGGTCACTTTGCATTCTGCTAAAACCCTAAGAGAGGGTATTTCTACTTCCACCGGAAGGACAGCTTCCATCCCATAAACCAATGAATACAGCATAGCTCCTGTGGAGGTTCTAACGAAGGTCTGGTATCCCCATAGTGAAAATGGCAGTTTCTCATGCCAATCCTTATACGTGAACGTCGTTTTCCCCTGGATTGCTTTGACATTCTTATTTGCTGCTTCCACTGCCCCATTCGTTTGTTGCCTGTACAAGGAAGTTTGGTGGCGGGTGATCTTGTATTTCTCTAAGAGCGGTATGACCTCACCTTGGAAATGACTGCCATAATCTGAAATGAACTCATTTGGAACCCCATATTTGCAAATTATGTTTTTCTCAATGAAGTTCATCATATCTTTAGCCTTCAAAGTCACATATGACGCCGCTTCTACCCACTTATTAAAATAATCAATTGCCACAATTATGTACCGATGTCTATTGGAGGCCTTTGGAACTATTTCATCGATAATATCTATACCCCATACAAAAAACGGCCAAGGTATGGTCATGCTATAGAGTTAGGATGGCGGGGTATGCATCAAATTTGCATGGATCTGGCACTTATGGCATCTTCTGACATATTTACAGTAATCTCTGTCTAAGGTCATCCAGTAATACCCTTGCCAGATTATCTTCTTTGCCAATATGTGCCTGTTCATGTGGGGCCCACAAACTCCCTTGTGTATTTCTTCCATCATTCTCTTGGCTTCCTAACCACTCCAGATTTTACCCGATGTAAGACTTTTTCCACAGCTTATCCATATAGATCACAAATTGAGCAGAAAATCTTTGAATCGCCTTCCTATCCTTCTTTGAAGCTCCTTCAGGGTACTCTCCCTTCTTAATGAAATTCCAAACATCCTCATACTAACGCAGTTCACCCTCTTCTTCTATGGCTGTGATCATCTCAAATGAAGGCTAGTTTCTTACTTCTATGGATAGTGGGATCATGGTGGCTCCTAAGGGGATTTGTATCATTGAGGCTAGGGTTACTAAGGAGTCGGCTAGTTGATTCTCCTCATGGGGGAGATAATAGAATGAAATCCTCTTAAATCATACTTTCAAGCTCCCTAGGTACTCGTGGTAAGGTCTTAACTTTTCATGCTTTACCCTCCAATCACCTCGTACTTGGGATATAATCAGGTTAGAATCTTCAAAAACATCAATCATTTCCACTTTTAAGGCCAATGCTGCCCATCCCAATTATGCATGCTTTGTACTCTGATGTATTATTGGTTGAGTTGTACTTAAGCTTGATGGCTAACGAAGTAGGAGTTCCATTAGGTGCTACCAGAATGATTCCAACCCCATAGCCTAATTGGTTAGCTACTCCATCGAAATACATCTTCCATAGATTTTTCTCTATCCCCATCACTCCTTTATCAGGGAATCAAAACTCACCTTTCTCCTCGAATTCTATTGTAAGATCGGCCAGCTACTCAGTGACAGCCCTCCCCTTTACAAATTTGGCAGTGACATACTTGATATCGAATTCAACTAGCATCATGGTTATAACACCCGTAATTGTGTTATTGTTTTTCATTACATTGCCATGCACGATAATGTGATGTGGTGTGCATTTTGGCACATGTTTGAGTGAGTTTTGAGTCACGAGTCAATTTGGGTGTCTGTGTTAGAGAACCTTCTAAGACAATGCAAATGAGTGTTTTGTGGTTGTGACATCTCTCCGAGTATGAGACGGTCATTTTGGAATAATTTAAATGTTTATCTGAAAATAAATGTTTACCTGTGTATTTCAAAATCTGTATTATTTTCTGGTTTAGAATTTATTTCTGTAGTTAGATTTAGCATCCTGGTGAGGATGAATTTACACGCTATTAATCTGGTAGGCTAATTAGCAATTTCATAAAAGTCATGTAGAAACTTGCATTTTAACAACTAAGCGGAACTTTGTCAGAAACTTTTATAATTTTTGAGGTTTCACTCATAAAATTATGAATTAGCTGTGTAGAAAGTTTCAGAGACTAATTAGGAGTTTTGAAAACTCGTGGGGAGGTAAACACATTTTCTAGAAGTATTGCCTATATATAGATAGAGATGGCTTGATATTTGCATAAAGCTTTTAACATAAAACTCAAAGGAGGCCAAAAAGGGAGATTTAGTTGTTTAGAGCTTTACGACGCCAGACGACGACCTTCTGCCCGTTTATTTTCTTCAAGATTTCATATTCAAACTCCTTGAGGTAAGGGCTTCATTTTGATACCCACTAGGGCTTGTTTGGCTAAGTTTTTTGAAAAGTCATTTTCTAGAATTTTTCATAAAAGTTGATAATTGAATTTCTAATCGATAGGAATTGTACTAGACGAATTTCTGCACGTTCTTTGTAAGCGGGTTTTCTTTGGAACGAATTATAGAAGCGTTATTCAGAGGTGGGTGATTCAACTATGTATTTTGGAATGATTCCTTGACATGTATTCATGTTTGATATAAAAAGCATGTGTTAGTTAGAGAGATATTTTGTGTAGTTCATATTGGGCATTTATATTATTAAGTAAGCCCAATAGCATGGTGACATGTTTCGTTTACCGCGAGCATGGTGATATGTAATTGAGCGTGTTGAGTTGCTTATTTGGGTCAGAAGGAGCACGTAGTCACTAAGCCATTTGTGGAGCCAACATAGGCATTAAGGTCGCACGATTGAAGAGAAAAATCGTGGGTCTTATCCTTTCGCATGGACTTATTGGTGAGGAGTCGCGAATTAGGAGTATGGAATGTGCACGTGAGTCTCCCGTGACTAGTATGAAATGTAGAGATGTGAATGTGAGCATGTTTATTATTTATGTGCATTTGTTGTTTTATTCACTAAGCTTTAGCTTAAACAAATTGAAATATGTGTGGTTATTCAAATAACCATTGTAGGTGTTAATGCCGGCGAGGAATCGGGAAAGTGAGCACATGGGCTTCGGAGTTCACTTAGAAGATGACTTGTCATGTTCATTCCGTAGTTTTGTAATCGGATCATCTATTTCATTTGTGTTGTTAAGGAACTTGTAATGGGAATGGATAATAATCTTGTATACGCTTTATTTGAATTCCAATTTCTGTAAGGAATTACTACGTTTTGTATTAACTTTGAAACCTCGGGTTGGATTGGTCAAGTTTTGAATATGAACCTAGAGTTCACGTTTTGAAATGTTTTACTTGTCGACTTCATGTCTTGTTTTAATGTTGAGATCGTTTGTAGTCACTTGGGTCGCTTGACCTTAGGCAATATCCTTGTGTAAGAAGGATTGCTGTCAGAGGGTCATTCGACCGGTCGAAGGGGGCAGCTCGACCGGTCGAAGGGGACAGCTCGACCGGTCGAAGTGCCCTCTATTGTGAAGGATTTTTGCCGAGGGGTCATCCGACCGGTCGAATGGGGAAACTCGACCGGTCGAAATGGCCCCTATATGAAAAGGTTTTATACCCATTCCGCAACTTATTTAAATGTTTTGATTGGTTCTTAGGGCACCTTTGGGACCTATGGACACGCGGAATTCCACTTCTTTTTGTTTTTGTTTGAAATTGATTTGGATCAAAGAAAGAAAAGGAAGGTTTGAAGGAAAGGTCTGTTGAAAACAGATACAGAGTCGCCACTTGGTCTTTAGGGAACCAAGAAACCCAATTTGACTCACCCAAACGGATAAAGGGCACCAGCCCTTCATAACCAAAGAACTCTGCTCGGGGTTTTGGTACGAGAGAAGAAGGAGCCTTTATCGCGACTAAAACACCCTCAACTCGCCCCTTCTCTCGACGGGCCTCAATTAGCATCCAAATAATCATCTTTTACTATGTTTGGTTCGACAATTAATACTATGATAGTATATTACATTTCATAAGAAAATTGAAATGGAAGATCAAAAGATAAGATATCATTCATAAGATCTTAGCCAAATATCATACAATGCAAAAGTGAAAGATCACACAAATAAACCTAGGAAAAATCATCTAATCACATATAAAGTAATCAAGTTTTCCTAATCTAAAAGGGGACATGAATTGTTCTTGAATCAAATAATCAAAGAGATCAAAATGTGCTTAGCAAGCTAGAATGATGCATGATAATCTTTGAGAAAAGAAGACCTCTCAATCCCCGGGATGGATGAGAAAGGAAGAATTAATCGATGGAAAACATGAACGTGTGATCAAGTTCATTCCTTGTAATCTTCTTAGATTAGGAGTTACAAACCCCCAAATCTTGCATGGATAAAATGCATAGTCTTAGAATGTACAAAGGTTGTAGTGTGTTTGTGTACATGGATTCCTAGAATGACTTAGAAGTCTAGAATGTGTATGAATTAATGAAGGAAATCATCATGGGATATATACAAATGTAGTATGAACTACTTCCTAAGACATGAGCTAATTTGGAGTGCATGTAAGCATCAAATCAAATGATAGAAGTAAAAGTATGCTTGTTGTGAATAGTGGATAGAACAGTAACATGATCTTTTGGAAATTGAAAAGAGGGGTTAGGAATGTTTTCAATGCATGATTTTTTATGGAGATCTTTCTTATTGTGTCTAGAATACAACCCCAAAAATCCAATCTTTAATAACTATTACAGATTGAGAGAAATCATATGAACAATAGAGGTTACTTAGAAACAGAGTTTGTATTGTCGACTGAAATGTCAGAACATCTTAGAAAATGAAAACAAATGATCTAGGGGCCCATTTCATACACAAAGTTCCCTAAGACACTGAAGTTTAAGGGAAAAATATTTTGGGACCACTCCTTTTGGAAAAAATTTCTGTAAAACAAGTTGAAAGTCGACCAAGCTACTGTGACAGCAAAGGCAGAATGTCTAGAATGAATGTTTGGGCCAAAATGGAACCCTTCCAAGTATTTCCAAGCCAAACCAAAAATCATGGGAGTTCTTTAATGATTTAGGAAGACTTTCTAAGTGGTCTTGCATCCATAATTGAGTATTGAGTTCTAGAGAAATCTTTGAACTCAGATCATTCACTGTTTTGACTCACTATTTTGAAGATTTTGGGGAAAACTAGAGTTTTCTTTCTTGAGATCAAAATGAAGGGTTTTAAGAGGAGTTTTGAAATAGAGGTTTTGAAAGTATATTTTCAACATTAAATAGAGATTATGACCTCTTAGAATATCAACATCAAATTCATAATCAAGAACTCCCAATATTATTGGAGAGATTCATTTTCATTTGAACATAACTTCAAGGATACCTTGGAGGTATTGAAGTTATAATCATCATCTATCAAACATGTTTTTGAGATCAAGAGCTACTATCCATAAGGATTCACTCACCTTAAACTTCATGTCATAATTTAGAGGATGATGAACTATTAAGTAAGTAAAAAAAAATCAAAAAAAAAGAAATGAGGTTAGGAAGAGATGAACATAATATGTACAAGCAAGTAAATAACAATCAATAGATGATAATCAAGTGATTTTGGACTTGTAGCTTGGTGTTTCACTCATAGATATTGACATTTGGAAATGGAAGTAGTTTTCTAACTCATAAATGCTTAGAGGAATGGTGGTTGGGTGTATTGATGATGAAGAATATAGAAGGACAATGGAAGAACTTGACTTTAGAACTCACTTTCTATGGAAAATCAGTGGGAGAAGCTCCCTTTCTCTCTTCTAAACCTATCTCTATTTCTCTTTCTCTCTAAAACTTTCTAAAGTTTTGCACTTAGCCCCCCTTAAAATGAAGAGCAAAGGGGGGTTTATATAGGACAATTTAGGGTGGTTTTGGGATTTAGAAAGTGCTCCCATTGGTCCCAAACATCTGTGAACATAAAACTACATCATTTTGGTCTTCAGTTATTCAATTTGGACCCTAAAATAAATTACAAAAATGGACTCTGCGGGGATTGAGTGCCGCCGTGGCACTGGCCATGTGCCGCCGCGGTAGTGACCCAGTGCCACCGCGGCACTGCTCCTCAGATGTCCAGAAAATTGTATTTAGGCCCCAAGAGGTTCCGGTATTCGCGAAAAGGCCCTATTTCGTCCGAAATTCACAAAAAAATGTGTATGAACTCCAAACTGAGGTTTTGATATACCGTTGGAAAGGTAATGGAGTCTACTTTACATAAAAAATAGTTCAGAGATAGGCCACTTTGAAAAGTTTTGCGGTATTCGCGATAAAAGCCAATTTGATCGTATTTTTCACCTTTAGAAATTCATAATAAATTCGTTTTAAATCTAGGAATTATGTGCGATATACCATTGGAAAGCTATTGACTTCTAGTATCCATGAAAAATGTTTGAAAAATGATATGATGCTCCGGTTTTAAAGTCAACTTTTGACCAAACTGGTCAAACCAGGGACCTCCAAGAAGTTCTGGGAACCTCTGGGAGCTCTCGGGAGCTGACGTTTTTGTCCGATTTTTTTTAAAACTTGTTTTAATACTTTTCTCATGATCTAGAATGATCTCAAAACTTTTTGGCAAATTTGGATGATTTTGGTCAAACCTTGGTCAAATCTGGTCAAACCGGTCAACGGGGACTTTCTAGGAACTTCCGAGACTTCCGGGGGTCTCTGGGAGCTGACGATATCATCTGGTTTTGCTTTAAATCTTATTTTACCACTTTTATTATGACGCAATATGTTTCCAGTGCTTTCGGTCCAAATCTGGGAGTGTTTGGGCTTTTAGGGGCATTTTGGTCATTTGTACCACTTTCTGAGCATTTTGAGAGATAGAACTAACTTTCAGGAGTCCTTTTTGAGTCTTTTTTCATCATTATGAACCACCAAGCTATGGGTCTTCTAAATTTGATAGCCGACAAAATGGGGTGTGTATAGGACCCCTTTGAATATAAATTCATTTGTTTCAAAATATAATTACGCTTTCAAATTTATACGAATTTTACCAACTTCGGTTGTGTTGTTTTAAACGAGCAACTACTCATTACTATCTTTAAAGTTTTGTTTTCCACTTCTATGACTTTTAAATGAGTAGGAAGAGCCTCGGTGGCGTGCCACGAGCTTCGGTTCCGCTATTGTGGCACCGGGCTATGACAATGATCCATCGGGAAATCCTACTGGTGAAAGCGGGTTTTTCAAATAGGTATTTGAGAGGGTCCATTCGGGATATTAGGGTTACGGGAAAGGCTAACATGTAGTGTCTAAGGTGACGGGTACATCAGACTAAGGCCCAACAGGCTTTTTCTAAGGGTGAATATTTTAGCTCATATCCGATCATCCTTTTGCTCAAATAATAAATAGCCTTATCTACATTTCCCTCTTCTCCTTCTTGGGCCAACATGCACCCCATCGAATCTTCAGACACTGAAACGTATAGTAACAAAGGCCTTCCGGGTGCAGGTGGTGATAGGACAGGTGGGTTTTGGAGATAGGTTTTGATTTTATCAAAGGCTTGTTGGCATAGGGTATCCCATTCAAACTTTTTTCCTTTTCTGAGCAATCTAAACAACGGATCACAGGTCAAGGTGAGCTTTGAAATAAAATGACTAATGAACTGTATCCTACCCAAGAATCCTCTCAACTCCTTATTTTTCGCTGGCTGCATCTCAACTATGGCTTTAAATTTGGTTAGGTCCACCTCTAATCCCCTTTGGGTGATAAGAAATCCTAACAACTTCCTAATAGTGACTCCAAAAGTACACTTTTGTGGATTCAGCCTCATTCTAAACTTTCTCAACCTCTCGAAGAACTTCCTTAATGCCTCCAAGTGTTCTTCCCTCTTATTAAACATCACGATCATATCATCTACGTACACCTCCACCTCCTTATGAATCATGTCGTGTAACAATGTGGTGGCGGCCCACTGATATGTTGCCCCTGCATCCTTGAGTCCAAATGGCATTACCCTACAATAATATGTGCCCTAAGGCGTGATGAAGGTTGTTTTCTCCCTATCCTCTAGCGCCATGAGGATCTAATTATACCTCGAGAATCCGTCCATAAAATATAAGAGCTCATGCCCCGCAGTGTTATCGACTAGTACATTGATTTGAGGTAAAGAGAAGTCGTCTTTAGGGCTTGCTTTGTTTAAATCTCGAAAATCAATGCACACCCTAACACGACCATCCTTTTTCGGAATCGGCACAATATTGGCAATCCATTCGGTATACTCAGTGACCATCAAGAATCCAGCTTTTAATTGCTTTTCAACTTCCATTTTTACTTTAAGTGCCCATTCAGGCCTCATACGCCTCAATTTTTGTTTTATTGGTTTTGAGTTAGGAAAGAGAGGAATATGATGTTGGACTATCTCTAGATCAGTTCCTAGCATATCACTATAACACCATGAAAAAACATCTTTGAATTCATTTAATAGACTGATTAATTCTTTGCTTTTTTCATTGCTAAGTGTAGAGCCAATAAAGACATTTTGTAGATTATCTTGATTTCCCAGATTTATTATTAGAGTGTTCTCAATGATTTTGCATGCAGATTCTTTTTCTTTTTCAATTAGTTTTTTTGCAATTCGCTTGGTATTTCATGGTCATCACATTCATTAAGCGCATTCGAGTAGGCAGAATTAGTCATACTTTCATTAACTTTGTTCGGGGTGATTACAACAGACATAGCAATAATAAGACGCCTTATATGGGCCATTATAGACTCCGAGGAGGGGGGTACTTATCACTAGACTCGAAGACCCACTCTTTGTTGACTCCTTGCTTGAGCTCCACGATGTCACAGTCTGACAGCTTTCCCTTTTCATCCCTTCCTTCTATCATTGCTTCTTCTAGTTCTACCTTGTCACTTCCCTTGTCTTTTTCCAGCACCTCTTCTACCATATCCCCAGCATATTCTTCGGCTTCTACAATCTCTTCTTGACCATTCCCTTTGGTCTTTGCACTTCCTTCACCCAACAGGATTTGCATAATCGGGCCATCTAGCGCACCGATCCAATCCTTAAAGTGGCAGACTTCATGGGCACTTATAAGTACGGGTCTTCATATTCGGAGAATTTATGGGGGAAGAAGATCTTAAACCCTGGCTTCAAGTAATTATCTTTTTGATCCAACCATGGCTCTGGAAAGCCACAAAAGGGAAAATCTTCTCCTTCCTTCACAAAGTACCCGTTGAGTGTTTTCTGAGACGGGACCATCGGTGCATTAGGTATTTTTCTCTTTTCCTTCAATTCCTTCTTCGATGGCTGATAACCCAGACCATGAGTATGAATCTGTGTGGGGATTCTTGGAAACTCTGGCAGACCTTGATGATTTTTACCCAGTCACATTCCCGGGAAGAAACCTATCTTCTTCATAAATCCAACGACTAGCAGGCTTGCATACTGATCGAAATATAGTGGCAGGAACTCCCTTGGCTTTACCGCTTCTAACATGTTGATGAATTCAAACCCTCCCAGACTTATTTCTTCTTCTTGTAATTGTACCTCTAGAACTGATGCACTTGACGAAGCTTTAGATAGACGGACCCAACTATCCCCGAGAATATCGCAGACCTTATTCTTCCAAACACATTTGATTTTCTGATGAGTCACTGATGGTATGGCACCTAGACTGTCCAGCCACGGCCTACCCGGCAGTAAATTGAAAGAAGTAGGGATGTTGATGATCTAGAACTTAGCTTCTTTTTCTAAAGGCCCGACGGTGAGATTGAGGAAGATTATACCCATGATCGTCCTTTAGGTATTGTCATACGCTCTTATCTTCTGCTCAGATAGGATAAAAGTTAACTCGTCTAGTCCTATTCTCTTAGATGTTCGGAATGGGCATATGTTTAGAGAAGACCCGTTGTCAATGAGACAAGTAGGTATAGTATTTCTTAAGCATTCAACAGTGACGTACAGCGGCTTATTGTGAACGGGCCCTCCAGGGGGTAGATCATCTAAGGAGAAGGTGATCGCCAGAGTCGGATTTCTGTCGATCATTCCTATGAGGTCCTCCGATGCTATATCGATAAAGACATCAAACTGATTCAAGGCATTCAAGACTGCCTGCCTGTGACCTGTGACGTTTAGAAGCGATCAACAACCCCTGGATGGTGATGTTGGCCCGGGTCTTCTTCATTTGATTTAAAACCCTGTCCTCTTCCTCTTTTTCATTCATCTTCCCTTTTCCTTTGTCTAACTCTCTCCCCAGGTGATCTTCCTCTAGCTCATGCAGTTTAAAGTGTCTCCCTGACCGAGTTAGATGACTGACCTCCTCTCTTGCCCACAAATTGTCGATTTTTGAAGCGACTTTTGAACTTTTCTTACCCATTTCTATCTCTTCATCACTCTCATAACACAGATCATCTTCCCCCTGAACTCGACTATCAGTTTTGTTAGTTTCTTGAACCCACCGATCCACTTGCTTCGTCGTTCCCACTCCACATCTTTCTGACTGATTTCCTAGAGTACAAATTATCAAATCTTTCGACAGTTGGTAAGGCCTCCTCGATTTCCCAACTTTAGTGATTAGCCTGGATGGATCAAAGGTCGTCTCTTCTATCTCTAAGAAATAAAGACCCTGTGGCGGTGGTATAGCATGATGATTTGGCAATGGATTTCTAGTAACGTTCGGAGCTTTGACAAGTGGCTCTGATATTACCTTATTATCGATGAGATCGTGAATTTCATGCCTCAACGTTGTGCACCAATCCATATTATGACGATTTTGTTGGTGAAATTTGCAATAGAGATCCTCTCATAAGCTCGACGGAAGCAGATTCGGTCAAGATCGAGCTTCTAACGGACAAAGATGTCCCTTTGTTATCAGCTTGTCAAGGGTGATTGATAGTGTTACCCCCATATCTGAGAACTTTCTCGATTGCTTGTTTCATCCTCTTCTTGGATAATTCCCCATTATGTCAAATTTTCTCTCTGGCTCACTCAGTGTATTGACGTCGGTGGGGCCAAAGTGTCCCCCTAAATGTCCTCCGTTTGACCCATAGTTTGGCCTCCTGTATCTTTTTGGTTGCTCTTCTTTCTAAATTACCCATTTCTAGATTGCGTCTTCTATCCTTGTCCCCACGTCAAAGACTTCGGTAAAAGTGTTGAATGATTGGAACCTTATCTTCTCCTGGTAGACAGGTTAGAAATTCTTCATTAACATCCGAATCTGTTCTTTTTCAGACGGCCTTTGTACCATCTTAGCTGCCTTTCCCCTCCATCGACTCAAGTATTCAGTGAATGATTCCTTGCTCCCTTGTTTAGCGGTTTCCAAATCCCGGACTGTGGCATCCAAGTCTTGGTTGCACTCGTACTGTGCTACAAATGTTTTAACCACCTCTTCCCAGACCCTAGTCTTGCTTGGTTCGAGTGTGAGGCACCAGCCTAAGACAGCCCTAGTCAAGGTCTGTTGAAATAAGACGGCCATCATAGCAGTGCTCAACCCACTAGGTTGGAAAGCTCCGATACATATCCTCGCATGGCTGCGAGAATTCCCTGTTCCATCGAATTTGTCAAAGACAGGCATTTTGAACTGACAGGTAGCATCTCGTGGACCCTATCGTACAACCCTTCCAATTCCAGCAAATAGGTATCAATTCCATGAGCCTTATGTACCACTCTCTCAAGCTTCTCAACTTTCTCAGCCATTACCCTTTCTTTCTCAGTCTTTTCCCTTTCCCTGTCAGCTCGTAGTACATCAGCCCTCTGTGCCTCCTGATCATCAAACCAGTCTTCTTCTCTCACTGCTGGAGGGGGTGGATTAATAACTTGTAGATTTATGGGTGGCACCTGGCAGGTCATTGCTTCTATCATGTTCATCATACGATTCATGTTCTCAGCATGCCGTCTCAAATGCTCTTCCTGCCTCTCTACTATTGCTCTCAAATTCCCCTCATATGCCATTTCAGCGTTACTTTCTCTTCTCACTAACCTTGCTTTGGGACCTCTAAACCAGATAATGCCCGAACTAGATGCTATTTTTGCCCAACAAAAGGATTTTTATATTGTCATTTTTCATTTTTCTTTTTCTTTGCCATTATCCTTTTATTTTTACTCGGTAAATTTTTTTATGAATGGTTCATATGTCACATGGGTGTAATGTACGTGTGTGTGTGTGTGTGTGTGTGTGTGTGCCTATTCTATATGCCAAAGAAAAAAAATCCTAATCCTAACACATAAACACATAAGCACATAAAATCCCCACCCACGTCAAATGTGTTAATTTCTCTTTTCATTGTGATCCTCGTTACTTTTTCAAAGATCGAGTATTTTCAAAATTCATTTGAAAGGCATTTGTTTAGATGATGAGATATTTCAACAACAATTCTCAAAAAATTTGAATCTTTTCTTTGAAAATGAGGATACGAAAATATTTCTCAATAAAAGATGATCGGGTTTCAACTTAATTCGAAGAGTAATCCTTGGACCCTTTTCTTTGAAGGAATGATTTTTCAAAATATTTTTGGATAAAGATGGTAAATAATCAAAATCTGTCCTTTAGCAGTGGACTTTGAATTCTTGGGCAGGAGTATCACATGATTGGATAATTATCGTACTTTTTCATGAATTCGGATGCATACAAGGTCAATGAAGCTTATCTTAACAGGATATAAGAGATGTAATTTTATGATCAAAATTCGGCATCTCCCCAAATGTTATGGGACATAAAGAGGATTTGCTAAAAAGGTGATTAAAAGGTTACATGTCCTATATCAAGAAAGCATCATCATCATCTCTAATAATCCCTTCCGGGTATACAAAACTTCCTAGCACATAATCCTAATCAAGAATTGATTTCCTAAGATTGAAAGGTTCTATAGAAACTACTATGCAAAGGTTGGGTTTTGGTCAAGTAAGGAGCCCTTGACACACATCCAATAGGATGCTTTATATACCAACATATGGTACGAGATCAAGGGTGATCACACAGTCCCATGATGGCTTAACCAACCAGGTTGGCCCGAGCCTCCAAAGTTATAGTTCTGTGCAATCGACTGGCGAGACATGCAAGTGCAATGCAACATGCATACAAAAATTAATTAATTCGATTAAAAGGATGCTTTCAAATCTAATCCTCAAATGAACCCAAAATTAGGATTCTGGTTTGTGAGACCAGAGATTCTGGGTTCGATCCCTAGCAAAGTCACCAAATTGTGGATATCGCAGTTTAACCACGCTTTCTTAAAACCCTTTTTTTAATTTCAAATTCAAATACGAGTCACCGCTTAATTTTTAAAAGGAAGATTAAGAAACCATTTTAAAAGAAAATCGATCTTTTGGAAACCAAAGATTTCTAGGTCCAGGGATCATGGAATGGGAGGGGAAGGAACCTGGCAGACAAAAACACCCCCTCTTATCCTATCTTGCTATAGGCCTCTACTCAACATTCTTTTAATCGAATTATTAATCTAAGTATGCCCTCAATTAATACATATATATACATTACAAATGCATGTCTAAAAGGATGTAACATTGCTAATGATAAAAGGCACACAAAACCAAGTAATTCAAATAACAAGCGAGATGACAAGCAAATAGGGAACTAGGAAACTTACTCGGGCTCCAGCTGCAATATTGAAACGTGCCATGCATACAAAAGTAGAATTCCTAAGAAACGATATCTAACACATTTATACACATAAGGCAAGCCCTAGTCTACGGTGTCGCACATGAAGTCGAAAAAAATCAATAAAAATCAAGAAATGAAATAAACTTAAAGAAAAGAGTCAAAATATCATACCTCAATTAGTGCTATAAAACAAAGGGTTAGTTCACATGCTTTGAACAAGATATAATTTCTAATAGCATTCCTAAACTTCTAGCTTAATTCTATCAAGCATGGGAAGAATTGACATAATCATGAATTCCTTCCAACTAGTTGGGGGCATAACATCATCTATAGATATACAAGTCTCTACTAGGAGTCAATGTAATGTCCATATAGAGCTGGTATAATCCCAACAGGAACACAAGGAACTCAGAATTAGGTTCAATTAAATGCAACTTAACCCAAATATATATATATATATATATATCCTAATTACAAGTATTAACATGCGTGGATGAATGCATGAACATGAACAAGAGTAAGATATGAATCTTTCATTGATTTGAATCATTTAGCCTCTAGATTTAAGCTTAGTTAATATCATTCAAAACATGGCTTATGAACCAAGTCATAGAAAAGTCATTTAGGTCACCATTTACAAAGTTTATCAAATCTATAACAAAATTCCAGGAATTACATAAAGCAGGCCAGAAATTTAAAAAATAGAAAAGCATAGCCACCATGGTTGGATCTTAGTGATATTTGGATACTAGGTGCCTCTGTTAGTCTAGTTTTAACCCAAAAAGAAAACCAAAGATCCAACGGTTCAATCTCTGGGAATTGGGTCATAACCAGACATCACTCCGAATTTAACAACTCTCTATCCAGATATTTTGTATGATTTTCTAAAAATAGTACATAAATCCGAATGACTCTAATCTTTTTAGGGGATCTCATTAACACATTAAACTTCATAGAAAAATTTATTTAAAGTCAAAAATACTTGGTTAAGGCTTTGATAAAGTCAAATCAAAACTGACTTACTGTTCTGAAAATTTGGATAGAGAACGGCTAGTTTACAAATCCTAAGACCAAGCCGTCCTAAACATGGAATCTCATCAAAACAACAAATACAGTGGTGGATTATTGTGTTACGAACACTTTCCAATTGGTCTCATTCAATTCCAATGAATCATGATTTAATTAAAAATCCTTGATCAAAATTAGTTTATGAATTCACTGCACCATTTGTTGAGTTCATCTTTTTTTTTTTTTGGCTAAATCTATTAACCAAACCATAGAGGTTGACTCATCCTAAAACTAATTCCCCTTCCTATTGATGGTCATTGGAGATTAAATATGACTAATCCATGTGAGCCTCAATGAAATATGGAAAGGATTCCATAAGACTTCAAATTAGGGGACCTAAGTCATGAATTAAGACTTAGACCTACTAATTATGCATGAACATGGCTATTCTCATTTGAATTACAAGTTCATAGAGGATTTAACGAGGCCAACTCAAAGTTATGAGATATTGAGAATCTCATGGATCCCAAGAGAAGAACATAACAAAAGAAAAGGAAATCAAAGTTCAAATGATATCCAAAATTAAACTTTCCGTTATAGTTTATTTAGTCTTAGACCTTAAGCAACTTTAATCCAAATCAAGTGAAAAAGAGCAAATGGAAGTTTAATCATGATTCTAGTGGTGTGTGATGAAATGAGGTGGGAAGAGACTTTTTGAAAATGTGTAAAAGATCCTAAGTAGCTCTATGAATTGTGATTAAACTTGGATTAAGTACTAACTAGTCTAGAGTTTACCTCCAATTATCCTCAACTTTTATGATTTGAAGGTCTTCCAAGGATTATTCAAGCTCATGCAATTGCTTACTCCTTAATTCTCTTAAATTTTTTTGAAGGTTCTCCTAATCAAAACCTAAGAGATTCAAGATTCAAGTTTTTCAAAAAAAAGGGATCCTTTTTAATGGGATATTAACTCCTTATATATAGGCAAATTTCTAAGGGGTATTTCAGTAATTCTGAGGTAAAAAAACCCTAATTTCGGATGTACTTTTGATGGTACAATGCGTACGATCTTAAAGTAGACTGCAGGAAAATGCAACAGTTGATGGAGTTCTCTACGGCACTCTGCAATTGCCGCTACGGCATTCATCAAGTGCTGCAACGGCACTCAGAGAGAGTGCCGTAGACAACTCGTTAACTGCCGTCTTTTTTTGCATCTTGTTTTGTCTTTTTTCTTTCTTTTTTTATTCTTTTCTATCCTTTTCTTGCTTCCAAACTGATTATATTTTTACGATAATTGGTGAGTTATCCGCGGCATTCAATGAATGCTGTTGCGATTATTAGTGACTGCTGGAGCGGCAGCTAGTGACTACCGTTATGACAGCTCGTGAGTGCCGCAGACAACTCCACTGCATGTCGTTTTCTGGTATTCTTCCCTTTTCCTCTCTTTCTTTTTCTTTTTCTTTTGGAATTGAAGAGCCTTTCAAAGAGCTCGAATCACCTCGGAAATCCTAAGTTCATTCAGACATTGTCATCATTGGACTTGGAGGTAACACTCCCCTAAATTCAACGTTTGGTCAAAATTGGGGTGTCTACAGAAGCATTAAATCCCTAACATGCAGTGGACTGTGAACATGTTCTTAAAAGCGAGGAATGGACTAACGTATTATCTATGACTTGCGGTGTACATGCTAGATGACCTCTATGACTTGCGGTGTTACGCGGTAAAAGGTATCTATGACTTGCGGTAACGCGATAGACAGAGCATTGGTGTATCCATGAGTTTATAATCAAGTCTGTTACAAGGGTTAGTATGTGTTGAGTTATTTATTAACAAGACGATAAGGGTTGACTAATGGTATTGGGATAATAAAAAGAAAGATACTATTGTACTACCATATCCTAGATACTTCAATAACTTGTTATTACGTTACATAATTGGTACCTTGCGAGTTTCTATTCACTCAGCTCTCAGTAAGCTGACGACCGTTATTTGCCTGGACATTCCCTGTCCAGATTATCCTGTCCATCTTAATGCAGGTGATGATGCGTACTACGGTGGCTATTACCCAGTATGAGATTATGCAGAGGGTGGCCCCACTAATGATGGTTATGTCGAGAAAGATTATTACGCTGACGACTACCCTTATGCCAACTAGAGACGAAGAAGTTATATCTAGTTTATATTTCTGTTGTTCTATTGAACTTTTGGTAACGGGTACTTGGGCGTATGTTGTCTCCAGACCTGTTGTGATCCTAAGGACCACTTTGATGTTTGTAATAGATATAACTATTATTATATATTTAGTTTGTTTACTGGTCCTGTTTATTAGTGGAACTAGTACTGTGTGGTGTGGGCAATTAGTGACATTCACCCGTCATTCCCTATGGACCTAGAAAGGAAATTTATTTTTCTCTATTTTTGCTGCTCCGGGGCATGACAAAAACTATTAGACATATTTGGGCCATGGCTCAAAATTTATTTTCTGTACTACCTAACTTGACTGTTGGCCAAAAATTCATAAATGCTAACCCTGCCCATCCATCCATTCCACTTATTGGAATGTATGTGTTTTTTTAATCTAATGTTTACCAATGAAAATCAACCAATCCAAGTCGAGGGGATATCCTTAGACAAGCAACTAACAAGACCCCTAGGCCAAGCTAAAGTCTAGTCCAGCCTTTATGTAAAGCAAAATTGATAGCTTCTAGCAAATCATAAGCCTCACCCTGAACCACACTAGCAAATTAGAACTGGTACAAGTTTGTAAACCCAAATGAACAAAAAAGATTTTAACATAGATTTACCATCATACATAAAATTCCAATGTACTGATATAAACCCAAATGAATAAAAGAGACTTTAACGTGTATCATTATACATAAAATTCCAATGTACTGGTAGCAATAGGCAGTAGTAGTTCCATATATAGTTGGCAGATACATATAAGCATCACTTGCTTAATAACCCACACTCTCAAGAAGAAACTTCTTAGAAAATCATATCAAATTAGAACTGGTAACAAGTTTTAAAACCCAAATGAACAAAGAGAATTCAACATATATCATAATACATGATATTCCAAGGAGAAGAAAAACTCTTCCAAGGGAACATATTACAAAGACCCCAATTATGAGGTCCACGTGGCAGATTGTGACCTCGAAGCTGAAATTAACACGGCCGAATTGATTTGAAAACGGCCAATCGTATGTAATGCCTTAAACAAACCCATAAATAATAATACCGCTGCAAAAAAGATGGCGTTTCAGGCAGGAAAAAATTACACGATTGATATCACCATGGTTGATCACATTTTCGATGCCCTTCTGGCCAAAAAAGTGATTAAGTTGAGTGATGGTCATCGGATCCCAAAAATCGATTGTCACACCCCAAATTTTCAGACAAATAAATATTAGTCAAGGAAAAATCCCTAAACCAACATCCAGTTGTCCAATTATTAGAGGTGGTCGCAATGTAAAACATCACACAGTCTGTAGAGAATAAAACATAACTCACAAGTGCAATATAACAGTAAAATATCCAACCAATAAGAATCAAAACCTTAGGTTCCAAACCATAATTAATATCTCTCCAAAAACATCATTCAAACAATATCTGTAAAGCCAAACGGCTGACAATGCCAAAATCTAAAATATTAAATCTCTCTAATAAAAAAAATAAAAAAGCAAATAAGGACTCGACAATTCTCCTGCTACTAGAAGCCACAAACTTCCTATTATCCCTGCAAATTCCTATCGGCTACGCTCCAAAAAGAACACACCCGCGAGAAAAAGTCAACGAGTCAGTCACATGACTGGTATGAGTTAAATAACACTAATCACACACAGTCTTAGGGATCGCTCACAATCCCTTACACCAACACAACAATAATAAATAAAAGATCGGGCAGGAAAGTAGTTCCGCTCACATAATAGGACAAGGGATAGTTTCCCTTTTATGTGGTGGCAATATAGTTCCTACCCGAACTAAACTGAATAAATACTTACCCTTCTTAGATATGCTAGGTCAATATCTGCAAATCATTAGTGGGCCTATCATCCTGTAGAAATAGACATTAGTACAAAACTAAAAAAAATCATAATTTAAATGTTATTTAAAAAATAATTTTATCTCCAAGAAGGAATTGGAATTAGACAAAACTTAAAACATGAAAGATGTTCAGAATTAAATTTTCAAGGGAAGTCTTGCGTCCTCGTTCATTAATTCTAAACACGTAAGTCATAAATCAATTGTTACTCTTCAGATCATAACACATTATGTTCAGCAGATTCTGAAAATAGACTTAAACAGTGTCAAAACTATGTTTTTAGGAAAAGTGTAAAACACAAAAGTTGCTCCGATTTTCGTTTTACTTTATGTTATGCGAAACGACCCTCAATTGTGAAGTTAAGTGACCAAATTATCTAATTTACTAACCTGATCCTATTTATTTTTAATTCACAATATTCCCAAAGATATTACGGTACACATACAACACTACATTTTAAACCAACGGATACCCACAGAAGTAGTTGATATGACAATTACTAATTTTTAGGATTCGACTACAACAAGATATAACGAACTACAATTCAACGTATAGCAGCAATTTTAAGCACCACATGTGTTTTAGTTAATTACACCTTATGTTCACCACTTCGGCCACCCATCCATGGTTCAGTCTACACATAAATCTCATATGTCTCCTAACGTAATACTAACTCCCACTCCGGTCCCAACTCCCATGGGGTATCACTGGGATTTGAGTCTACACCGAAAGGCTAGTCCTTACATTTTTGAAGTCAATAAACAATGTCTAAATACACACGAAATAGACCAACAAGCCGGGCATAAGGCTTAAAAATGAAGTGACGGGTCATCCACGTAGTCGCCGTCAAATCACACAAGACAGGTCATCCACGAAGTCGCCGCCTAAACTCTAAGGAGCAGTGGTGAACATTAAAGGATTTCCGAATATTAACTTCAAAAAAAATAAATCTTCACACGGATAGTCTCACATTCACAAATTTATGAAACCTAACATTAAATGAGATTGCTTACATCTCAACGAAATTTAATAACGAATACGAGTTCATCCCGACACATAAATCAACTTAGACAATCAACACGTTTTTTACCTTCTAAAAATTGCTACTGAAATTTAAATCTATAGCCCAAACGGTGCAGAATCAGGGAAAACTCAAAACACGAAAAGTGTGTAGAATCACGTTTTACACAGGTATAGCGGACAGAATGTTAAAACTCTAAGCCACGATTTTACAATATTTTTCTGAAGTTTTCAACAATTGTTAGAATAATAAAAAACGAATTTTACATAGCTTTTCGATATTTATCAAGATTATCCCACGTATGTGTTCGTCAAACTATCTATACGCATAACATTTACGAATATACCGAAGTCGTGATCACAAAGTCACCCAAAAAAATATCTATATTAATTCAAAAATAACAATATTGTCATCCAATACAAAAATTGAATCCCAACAATTAACTTAGACGTTTGGTTTACTCGCATGTACATATATATATACATGTATATATATACACCCGGATACACCTATTTAACTCACCTAGGTCGCGATTAAGCACTTAAAAATGGTATAGAACAGATTACGAATGCGATCCTGGATCCGAATACCCCGCGCCCTATCCTTTCTTCCTTCCTTTCTTCTTCTTCTTCTTCTTCTTCTTCTTCTTCTTCTTCTCTCTCTCTCTCTCTCTCTCTCTCTCTCTCTCTCTCTCTTTCTTGCGGCTGACAAAGGGTTTCTATTACCTTTTTGTGTTGAACAACAAACTAAACCTAATATAATATTATATTAAGTATATAACTATGGTACACACACAACATATAACTGTTAACACACACACACACCATGACACACCTTTCCACACACACACGGCCCATACACCTCACACCCATGACCCACCTACTATATGCACTAACTATAAAAAAGTGAATTAATAACATAGAAAAATAATAATAAATAAATACCAATTTCTTTTGGGAAAAAAAATAAGGTTGTTACATTATACACACCTCAAAGAAAATCTCGTCCCGAGATTTGCAACACCCGCGAATACTATTCGAATAGCTTAGGATGTGACTTCCGAATCTTTTCCTCAAGCTCCCGCGTAACATCATTAATTCTCTCACTCCATTGCACCTTCACAAGATTCAATACTTTCCTCTGCAAATACTTCACATCTCGATCGACGATAGTGAGAGGTCGGACAATATACGTAAGGTCATCGTTAATTTCAAGCTCTGTCGGACGGACAATTTGTGTAGGATCCTTCACACACTTCCTCAACATTGATGCATGGAACACGTTATGAATTACTGCCAATGTCGGTGGCAACAATACTCTATAGGCCAACTCTCCAACCTTTCCGACAATCTCATAAGGTCCTACAAACCTCGGAGCAAGCTTCCCTTTCTTACCAAATCGCATCACACCCTCATCAGAGATACCTTCAAGAACACAAAATCTCCCACTTCAAATTCTACACCATTTTGCTTCCTATCAACATAACTCTTTTGCCGACTCTGAGTAGTCTTAATCCTCTCTCAAATAACACTCACGTTCTCAATAGTCTCCCGAACCATCTCCAGACCCAAAATAGGTACATCACCTACTTCCGCCCAACACAGTGGAGATCTACATGGCCTCCCATACAATGCTTCGAAAGGTGCCATTCCTATACTAGAATGGTACCTGTTATTGTAAGCAAACTCTACCAATGGAAAGTGTTCTTCCCAACTACCACCGAGATCGAGAACACAAGCCCTCAACATATCCTCGAGAATCTGATTAACCCTCTCAGTCTGTCCATCTGTCTGAGGATGATAAGCAGTACTAAGATCTAACTGGGTCCCCATAGCTCGTTAAAAACTCTCCCAAAACTCTGCCACAAATAACGGATCACTATCAGACACAATCGAGACCGGAGTCCCATGTAAATGTATTATCTCCCAAATGTACAACTGTACCAACTTGTCTACTGTACAATACACACTAATAGGGTTAAAATGTGCAGACTTAGCGAGTCGATCCACAATGACCCAAATGGACTCATTCCCCTTCTTAGACCTCGGTAACCCATCCACAAAATCCATGGAAATGCATTCCCACTTCTACACTGGTATTTCTAAGGGTTTTAACAGGCCAGGCGGTTTCTGATGTTCCGCCTTCACCTGCTGACACACCACGCACTTAGAAACAAACTCTTTCACATCTCTCTTCATACCTTTCCACCAAAAGGTACGCTTCAAGTCATGATACATCTTGGTCCCACCAGGGTGAATAGTGTACCGAGATCGGTGTGCCTCACTTAGAACTTCCTTCTTCAACTCTGCAATATTAGGCATACAAAGCCTACCTTAAAAACATAGACTCCCCTCTAAATCCACAGTCCAATCAGTCGGACATTCATCAAGCAAATCCACAACCAAATCATTGAGACGACTGACCAAAACTTTATCTGAACACTGCATTTGTCGAATCTTGCTTACTAGGGTAGGCTGAACCAACAAACTTCCAATGTACACCTTCTTACTCCCTTGCACTGGTTGAATATCATGAGAGGTTAACACCTCAAGAGACTTCCACTCCCTAACCATCATAGAAGCCATCACGCTGTGTTTCCGGCTATGTGCATCAGCCACTACATTTCCCTTCCCTGGATGATAAAGAATCTTAAAGTCGTAACTACTGATGAACTCGACCCATCTCTGTTTGTCTCGTGTTTAGTTCCTTCTGTGTGAACAAGTACTTGAGGCTCTTATGATCTGTATATAGCTCAAATCTCTCTCCAAAGAGGTAGTGCCTTCACACCTTTAATGAAAACACCACCGCTGCCAACTCCAAGTCACGAGTAGGATATCTCCTCTCATGTGGCCTTAACTGTCTAGAAGCATATGAAACAACCTTCCCTTCCTGCATTAAAACACAACCCAAACCGATCCCACTAGCATCCGTGAACACTACAAGTTTTCCAATTTCAACCGGAATGGTCAAAATGGGTGCGATGGTCAACCGCTACTTCAACTCCTTGAATGCTTGCTCACACTCATCTGTCCATAAAAACTTCACATTCTTACGTGTCAACTTTGTTAATGGTGTTGCTATGACTGAGAATTTCTCAATGAACCTTCTGTAATACCCAGCTATCCCTAAGAAACTCCTCACCTCTGTAGGGTTAGTAGGTTGCACCCACTCTAGAACCGCTGCTACTTTCTCAGGATCTACTGCTATTCCCTTAGCTGAAATAACATGTCCCAAAAATCTCACTAATGACTCCCAAATATGGCACTTACTGAACTTGGCATATAACTGATGCTCTCGAAGTGTCTACAATACAATCTTCAAATGCTCTCTATGCTCCTCAAGAGTCCAAGAATAAACCAATATGTCATCGATGAAAAGAACAACAAATCGGTCTAAATACAACCTGAACACCCGATTTATTAAATTCATAAAGAATGCGGGAGCATTGGTCAACCCAAACGGCATCACTGAAAACTCATACAATCCATACCGAGTACGGAAAGCTGTACGTGGAATACTCTTCTCCACAACCCCCATTTGATGATATCCCGTCCTCAAATCCAACTGAGAAAAGACTGTCGCCCCCCTCAACTGGTCAAGAAGGTCGTCAATCCTAGGCAACGGATATTTGTTTTTAACTGTCACCTTATTAAACTCTCTATACTCTATGCACATACGCATAGAACCATCCTTCTTCTACACAAACATAGCTGGAGCTCCCCACAGAGAATTACTGGGTCGTATGAACCTGAGTCATACACACCTCAAACGGATTACTCTAATGGCTAAGGAAAAGAAAACAACAATGAATAATAGAATAACTAGCAAAAGAAAGGAATTCAACGCACCCCTTCTGAAGCATCTCATCAAGTTGCTGCTTCATCTCTCCTAATTCCTTGGGTGCCAAACGATATACTGATTTTGAAATAGGTGAGGATCTAGGTAAAAAATCAATCTAAAACTCCACCTCTCTCTTAAGCGGTGGTCCAGGAATCTCTTGAAAAATATCTTCAAAGTCGCATACTACTCCACGTCACTAATATCCTTGTTCGATATCTCCACCGAATAAAGAAAAGTAGACATCACTAACTCTGCGCTGTCAGGATAAGCATGAGAAAAATGAGGCAAACCCGGAGTATCTATATGAATAGTCCTTTTAGCATAGTCTAAGGTGATATGATTCTTCATAAGCCAATCCATACCCAAATAATGGAGAACCCCTCGAAGCCCAACACCATCAAATCAACAAGAAATGACCTAAGAACAACTTCCTTCTTTTTCTACGGATTTTACACTATTCATATAAGGTAAAAGACCCTCCTAGAGGTGTTTTAACGCATACACGCACGAGTAAAGGAGTAACAGGAATACCCTCTCTCGAAACAAACTGATGAGAAATAATAGAATGAGATGCACCCGTATCAAACAAAACATGAACATTGGAATGAAAAAGTTTGAGACTACCTTGCACATTCTCATTGCCTGGCATCACTGCAAATGCTCTAGCGGGAGCTGCCTGATTGTTATGGGGCTTAGTGGGACAATACTTAGCAATATATCTTGGTATCCCACAATTATAGCACAGCTTAGAAGCTACAATCATCTCCTTTCCCACTGGTGGTGCTCCAATCTGAGGCACTGGTGGACGAAAACCAATCTGCGACTGCGGGGCCTGCTGACTATAGCCCTAAAAGCCCTGATTGTTTTGACCTCCCTGCCCATTCTACGTACAGTTTTGGTTCCTGAAATTTCCTTGGTTCTGCGGGAAGTACTAACCTCTATTACCATGCCTTTGGTTCTGTTGGCCCTTCTGCCCTTGGTCATAAGGCTTATATCGATTCCCACTTCTTCCCCCATCCTTCTGCTGAGATTGGGAATGATTATCTCTCGATGACTCTGCTGCCTTAACTCTTGCAGATTTCTCTGCCTGGAACTTCTGCTCTTTCTTTTCAAATTTCAGGGCCAAATCCACTATCTTACTAACCCTTTGTCGCTAAAACTGACTTGGAGAGGTAATGTCCCAATCCATCAATAAATTTCTCATTCTTCTTCTCCTCGTCGGTATTAATGAGATATGGAGCATAGTAAGAAAGTTCATTAAATTTTCTCACATACTCCATCACATATATGGTACCTTGAGTAAGATCTTGAAACTCTCTAGCCAATTGTGACTACACTGCTCTAGGAACAAAGCTCTTTTCAAATTCAATCTTAAACTGTTCCCATGTCATTTCTGCTACATCATACTGAGCCCGCACAGACTCCCACCATGACAAGGCTGTACCCTCCAACTGCTGAGATGCCAACTCCTACTTTTGCACCTCTGTCAGCTGGACCCGCTCAAATAAAAATTCACACTTGCGAACCTAAGCATGTTCTGCCAGATGACCCTTATCCCCAACAAATGTTCGCCCGCCAATAGAAAAAAAAATCCTTGTTCCTTTTAGCGAATGGGTCACCCTTCTTTCCCAGCTGATTGTTCCGCACAGCTTGGAGAATTTGATTCATCATAACCCCCACATCAACCTGCACTAAGTTGGGATTTCCTACCCCAACTCCTCCAGAACTCTCACCAGCTCCAGCTTGAGCTCCATGACGGGTATTGTAGTCTCTAGCCATAACCTTCATAAGACAATTACACAGACATAAATATTTGACACAAACTCATTCATTGTAATTTATAACCCATTAACCACATTCCTAAGATCACCTAGACACTCTCCACTCTAGGGTAACCTAAGGCTCTGATACCAAACTGTCACACCCCAAATTTCCAGACAAATAAATATTAGTCAAGGGAAAATCCCTAAACCAATATCCAGTTGTCCAATTATCAGAGGTGATCGCAATGTAAAACATCACATAGTCTGTAGAGGATAAAACATAACTCACAAGTGCAATATAACAGTAAAATATCCAACTAATAAGAATCAAAACCTAAGGTTCCAAACCATAATTAATATCTCTCCAAAAACGTCATTCAAACAATATCTGAAAAGACAAACGGCCCACAATGCCAAAATCTAAAATATTAAAACTCTCTAATAAAAAAAATTTAAAAGCGAATAAGGACTCCACAATTCTCCTGCTACCAGATGCCACGAACTTCCTATTATCCCTACAATTTCCTATCGGCTACGCTCCAAAAAGAACGCACCCGCGAGGAAAACTCAACGGGTTAGTCACATGACTGGTATGAGTTAAATAACACTAATCACACACAGTCTTAGGGATAGCTCACAATCCCTTACACCAACACAACAATAATAAATAAAAGATCGAGCAGGAAAGTAGTTTCGCTCACATAACGGGATAAGGGTAGTTTCCCTTTTATGTGGCTGCAATATAGTTCCTAACCGAACTAAACTGAATAAATACTTACCCTTCTTAGATATGGTAGGCCAATACCTGCAAACACATTAGTGGGTCTGCCATCCTGCAGCAATAGATTTTAGTACAAAAAAAATCATAATTTAACTGTTATTTAAAATTTGAATTTATCTCCAAGAAGGCATTGGAATTAGACAAAACTTAAAACATTAAAGATGTTCAGAATTAAATTTCCAAGGGCAGTCTTGAGTCCCCGTTCATTAATTCTAAACACGTAAGTCAGAAATCAATTATTAAACTTCAACTCATAACACGTTATGTTCAGCAGATTCTAAAAATAGACTTAAACAGTGTCAAAACTACGTTTTTAGGAAAAGTGTAAAACACGAAAGTTGCTCGAATTTTTGTTTTACTTCAGGTTACGCGAAACGACCCTCAATTGTGAAGTTAAGTGACCAAATTATCTAATTTACAAACCTGATCCTATTTATTTTTAATTCACAATATTCCCAAAGATATTACGGTACACATACAGCACTACAATTTAAACTAACGGATACCCACAGAAGTAGTTGATATGACAACTACTAATTTTTAGGATTCAACTACAACAAGATATAACAAACTACAATATAGCGTATAGCAGCAATTTTAAGCACCACATGTGTTTTAGTTAATTACACCTTATGTTCACCACTTTGGCCACCCATCCATGGTTCAACCTACACATATATCCCATATGTCTCCTAACGTAATACTAACTCCCACTTCGGTCCCAACTCCCATGGGGTATCACTGGGATTTGAGTCTACACCGAAAGGCTAGTCCTTACGTTTTTAACGTCATTAAACAATGTCTAAATACACATGAAATAGACCAACAAGTCGGGCGTAAGGCTTAAAAATGAAGAGACGGGTCATCCACGTAGTCGCCGTCTAATCACACAAGACGGGTCATCCATGAAGTCGCCACCTAAACTCATAAGGAGCAGTGGTGAACATTAATGTATTTCCTAAAATTAACTTCAAAAAAATAAATCTTCACACGGATGGTCTCACATTCACAAATTTATGAAACCCAACATTAAATGAGAATGCTTACATCTCAACGAAATTTCACGTTGTATCGTAATAACGAATACGAGTTCATCCCGACACATAGATCAACTTAGACAATCAACACGTTTTTAACCTTCTAAAAATTGCTACTAAAATTTATATCTACAGCCCAAACAGTGCAGAATCAGGGAAAACTCAAAACACAAAAAGTGTGTAGAATCACGTTTTACACAGGATAGGTGGACAGAATGTTAGAACTCTAAGCCACGATTTTACAATATTTTTCTGAAGTTTTCAGGAATTGTTAGAAAAAAAAACAAATTTTGCATAGCTTTTCAATATTTATCAAGAGTATCCCACGTATGTGTTCGTCAAACTATCTATACGCATAACATTTACGAATATACCGAAGTTGTGATCACAAAGTCACCCAAAAAAATATCTATATTAATTCAAAAACAACAATATCGTGCATCCAATACAAAAATTGAATCCCAACAATTAACTTAGACATATCAGTATTTGGTTTACTCGCATGTGCATATATATATACACCCAGATACACCTATTTAACTCACCTAGGTCGCGATTAAGCACTTGAAAATGGTATAGAACAGATTACAAACGCGATCCCGGATCCGAATACCCCGCGCCCTGTCCTTTCATCTTCTTCTTCTCCCCCCCCCCCTTTCTCTCTCTCTCTCTCTCTCTCTCTCTCTCTCTCTCTCTCTTTCTTGCGGCTAACAAAGGGTTTGGTTTCTATTACCTTTTTGTGTTGAACAACAAACTTAACCTAATATAATATTATATTAAGTATATAACTATGGTACACACACACAACATATAACTGTTAACACACACACACCCCACGACACACCTCTCCACACACATACACGGCCCACACACCTCACACCCATGGCCCACCTACTATATGCACTAACTATAAAATGTTAAACAATATAAACTAAAAAAAAAGTGAATTAATAACAAAGAAAATTAATAATAAATAAATATATGATGGGTCAGCCACGACCGGAGGTGGTGGAGATGATGATGATGATGGGGCATAAGGATCAACAACAATAACCGGAGGTGGTGGAAGTGGAGTATCAGAAATAATAGGCAGAGCTGTGGATGTGGATGGAGCAGTAGGATCAGAAGATGGTGGCAGAACAGGAGAAGATAGACCAGTGGTGGGTGGTATAGAAGGGGCAGTAGGTGGATGTGAAGCTGTGTGAATAGACTGATCTACCCCTATCTCTATCAAGATCGCCTCCAGTAAGGTCGTCATATGATCCATCTTGCCCTCGAGTCGTATCCGTGCCTCCCTGTCCTCAATAAACAACGAGTGGAGAGTCTAGAGAGACACGGAAGACGACTCTCCCTGGGCATGAGCCTGAGACCGTTGTCTCAGCTCGAATCTCTCAACCTCCTCAACAGGATCAACCTTCTCCTCTGAATCATGCTCCTCAGCCTCTGTCGGTGTCCCAGAAGCGACACCCTCAGTATCAGTCCCTCCTCACCTCTTCTTCATTGCTCCGACTTTCTCCTTTCATTTCCCTTTCCTCTTCCTCTTTTGTGCATCTAATCGGCGGGCTGCTGTTTCCCCAAATCTACTCGAAGAAGTTTGGAATGCGTCAGTAGTGAGGGAGAGCAACCCAGCCTAGGCCACAACACTGTGAATGCCCCAAGCACCTTTCAGGTGCTTCTTACCAAAAATGTAGTATGTGGGCTGTAACAAAAACTCGATATATAAATGCGGGAGGCATACCTGCTTCCCCCATCCCTACAGAGTATAATGCCCTAACGTACTATGCTGCCATCTTCTCATGGTATAGAGTTGGGAAAATACAATTACTGAGCACCAAGTGGAGGATGTGGTAATCATCTATGAGATGTCTACCCTCCATAAGTGATGAGCTGTTCCAAAATTGGACGGCCCCGCCTAAAATCTCGCGCACTATGGTAGAATGAGGGATCTCGGGAGTACGAACCCTATGGGGACAGTCACACTCAGGCTCCTCGGGGACGCCTAAAGCAGCCGATAAAGTTGCAGGGCTGAAAATGATATCTCGACCGCAGAAGTAGGATCAACACGTGAATGGTGCGGCCGAGTCCTTAATCATCGTGGCAGCAGCCTCTCTCACCCAAGAGATATTGACCCGTCTAGGCGGGGTCAACATTTGATACCATTGTGGCATCGCCTGAATCTTTCCCAAGAACTATGGTGCTAAAAGCCACACTGTCTCTAGGGGCCGCTCCAACATGACCTTATAGTGGATAAAGAACTGCGTGTACCAAGAATGATCAAACATATTCTGGAACCTATGATAGAATGGCGGGTCTAGAACGGTCAAGTCAAAGGGCTTTTCCCTATGATAGCCTATCGCAGGATTCATGGTGGGAGACCTGAAATAGGAAATGAAAAGAAAAGACTAAATAAAACAAGACTAACAGAGCCAAAGAAGAAAATTGCTTCTGCATCAGTTCGATCGATCGAAGAATTTTCGATCGATTGAACATAGGTTGCGTTCGATCGCTTGAGCCCAGTTCGATCGATCGAACACAGCATTTGTGCAGAGACAAGAAACAACGTAGGAATAAAACAAACAAGAAAGAATCCTAAGCTACGGTTACTATAAAATGGTCTTAGAACCAATGGGGGGGTACCCCCTCGCAATTTTAAATAGAAATGAACATAGGGGGCCATGGAAGCCTTACCTTGGTGATTGTGCAATGGAGAATGATAAGTAGATGAGGATGATGATTTTTGGGGCTGATCAGGAGTTCCCAAATGATGTGTGTGAGGAGGGGAGTAAAACAAATCACTGGGTTGTTTCTGTCTCCAATCGCTCGAGAGTTATGAGCGAGAGAGAGAAACTGACGAAGAGTCTTGGGGACGCCTTGTTTAAATACAAGTCTCAATCGATCGAGAACTTTCGATCGATCGAACCCTCAATCGATTGAGACCTTTTAAAGCGCTTGAGGATTGTACACCTTCGATTGATCGATAGTGTTTCAATCGATCGAACCTGAAAATTCTAAAATCTCTTTGAATGAAAAATCAATGCATCCCCAACTAACAAAAATTGTTCTGGTCATACAGGAATATGGTAAAAATAGTTCAATCACAGGACATGCAAGCCAAAAAAGATCATCATCATAATAGAAAATTGCAAAGTTTATAAATATAACTTTGTAATAGCATCCTTTTGCAAAATCATATCCCCCATTTGGTACTTACGACCTTATTATAAAGAAAAACTAAAATAAAATCAGACTGATAAGTCTACTGTCTAGGATTACACTTCAATTGATATAAGAATGACCAAATGACAAAGGACAACTAAAGCGGGACACTAATCTTTGAACATGAATATTTCCTCTTCCACAACTTCTTCATTCTCCGTCAAATCTTTGAGTGTGGAGTTCAAACTTGATGATTCACGATTCTAGAAGGATCTGAAAGCGTCCAGAATATCATCAAAAGTGTCTAAAACCTCCAAAGAGTTGAAAGTGCAAGCAAAAGGCGATCCGAATGGAGACATTGATAGAGGAGTATAATTTCTCAGCTATTTACTATCTTGTGGAGGAGTACCAGGAGATCCTATGTAAGGTCCCGGTCCATGAAATAGTTGGTTTGGAAGGAACACTGGCATACCATTGAAAAAGATAGTGATAAACCTGGACATAGACAATCAAAAGGAAAAAAAAAGAAAGAAATTAAACAAAAACAACCGCAAGAACAAAAAGAAAAGAACAAACAAAGAAAGACAAAAAGAAAATGAAATGTGACAATGAATAAACCTCACTATTGGCGTGATAGAACCATGTACACTAGTAGGTAGCGGGCATTGAAGCCTGAACAATAGATAGCTCCTGTGCACATAGATGTATGGAACTGACTCGATGATGATGAAGTCATCCATATATGTGAAGACAATGTTATGGCGTTTGGACACCACATCCTGTAAATCTTCTTCAACCCATGGTTCCCACATCGAGTCATTCTCCCATTGTTCCAAAAGGGCATCATCAACTTCGTCGATGAAATACCCTTCTGGTTCTCCTTCTTCTTCTGGAAGATCTATATGCTCAACAGGATTAAAGTGGAAGAGGGCAGGATCGTAACGGATGTACCCTTCAGGTCAACTACATCATCTGCCCTGGGCCCTTGATAAGGAGAAAGGCAGAAAGCAATCTCCTTGGCAGTCCAGGGAGGGTTCTGATATTCTGAATCAGCCCATGACCCAATCGAGTGAACATCATCATCTCTCATTCTTACAGCCTGCAGAGGAGAGAATAAATGGAATAGCATATTAGAGTCGAAATCACACTCAAATAGACAGAAATAAATAAATAAAAACAAAGTGCAGTAAACAGAAAGAAATACAACAACAAATTGAGAACACGCTTTAGCGTTCGAGATTGAGGAGTAGTTGGGCTCATCCAGTTGGATGTGCTCAACTTTAGGTTTGAAGTTCTCTAAGAATAGTTTTAATCATTGGCCATTGACCTTGAAACATTCATCGTTCTTAGGATTTATGAGCTCGACGGCCCCATGTGAAAAGACAAATTTAACGATGAATGGGCCTGTCCACCGAGAACGGAGTTTTCCAGGGAAAAGATGAAGGCAAGAGTCGTATAATAAGATTTTTTGTCCTGGCTCGAATGATTTATGAAAGATTATTCTATCGTGGTGAGCCTTCAACCTTTCCTTTTGTAATTTGCATTATCGTACGCATCGCGATGTATTTCTTCCAATTCAGCTAACTAGAGTTTTCAGAGATGACCTCCCTCTTTAATATCAAAGTTCAATGAGCGTGTCGCCCAATACGCTTTGTGCTCAATTTCGACAGGGAGGTGACATGCCTTTCTGTACACTAGCCTATATGGGGACATTCCCAGATTTGTTTTATACGCGGTACGGTATGCCCATAGAGCATCGGTCAGCTTATATGCCCAATCTTTTCTGTTTGAACTAACTATTTTTTTTAGAATATATTTTATTTCTTAGTTAGCCAATTCCGCCTGCCTGTTAGTTTGTGGGTGGTAGGCTAAGGCGATTTTATGGTTGACCCCATATTTTTTGAGAAGTGACTCTAAGGGTCTATTGCAGAAGTGCTTTCCTTGGTCACTAATTAATCCCTTTGGGGTCCCAAAACACGAAAAAATGTTTTCTTTTAGGAAAGAAATAACTGTTCGAAGATCATTTTGCCTTGTTGGGATTGTCTCTACCCATTTCGAGACATACTCAACAACGAGAAGTATGTACTCGCAGTTATTTAACTTTGGGAATGGGCCCATGAAATCTATGCCCCAACAATCAAAATTTTTTATTGTGATTATGAAAGTTAAAGGCATTAAGTTTTGTTTTGAGATTGCACCTAGCTTTTGACAGCGTTGGCACGATTTACAGAATTCGTGGGCATCCTTGAATATGGTTGGCCAATAGAAACTGCTATGTAGAATTTTCTGTGTGGTCTTCTATGAAGCAAAGTGGCCACCGCAGGCTTCAGAATGGCATGAGGCCAGAATTACAGTTATATCCTCATTCGGGCCGCAACATCTGATGACCTGATCAGCACAATATTTGAATAAATATGGATCATCAAAGAAGAAGTGACGTGCAAAAAAGAGGAACCGTTTTTTATCTTGATTTAACCAATGACTCGGGGTTTCTCTCGTAACTAGATAGTTTACGATATTAGCATACCATGGAAAACTAGAAACAGTCATCAGTTGCTCATCCGGGAATTCATCCTTAATCAGCAGTGGTTCAGTATTGTCAACAAAGGTTAATCGAGGCAAATGGTCAGCAACCACATTTTCTACTCCCTTTTTATCTTTGATTGTGATATCGAATTCTTGGAGTAGGAGTATCCAATGGATAAGCCTTTGTTTTGCATTCTTTTTAGATAGCAGGTATTTGAGGGCCGAGTGGTCTGTGAAACAGACAATAGGGGACCCTATCAGATATGACCTAAATTTATCCAGAGCAAAGACTATTGCCAATAGCTCTTTTTCGGTAGTTGTATAATTCATTTGAGCTTCATTAAGCGTTCGACTGGCATAGTAGATCACATAAGGCTTATTATCCTTCCTCTGTCCTAGAACTGCGCCAATGGCGTAGTCACTAGCAACGCACATTAATTCAAAAGGCAAACTCTATTCGGGTGCCTATATTATTGGTGCAGAGGTAAGGTGCTATTTTAGTGTATCAAAAGACGTTTGACAGCTTTTCAACCACTCAAATGGTGTGTCTTTAATGAGCAGTTGACAGACTGGTCGGGAGATCGCACTAAAATTTTGGATAAAGTGACGATAAAATCTTGCGTGTCCTAGAAAAGATCGGATGTCTTTGACTGTACAGGGGACAGGTAGATTTGAGATTATGTCGATTTTAGCTTTATCCACTTGGATACCTTCGTCGAAGATAATGTGGCCGAGGACAATTCCCTTAGTCATCATGAAGTGACACTTTTCCCAGTTTAGCACCAGGTGCTTGTCCTCGCATTGCTAGCACACGTTCCAGATTGTCTAAGTAATTTTCAAAACTATGACCGAACACAGAAAAATCATCTATAAATACTTCAAGTATTTGCTGAACCATATCGCTAAAGATACTTAACATGCACCACTGAAATGTAGCAGGTACATTGCATAAACCGAAAGGCATACGACAGTAAGCGAAAGTACCGAATGAAAAGCGAAAGTACCGAACGGACACGTGAAAGTTGTTTTCTCCTAATCTTCAGGAGCAATTTTGATTTATTTATACCCACTGTATTCGTTCAAAAAGCAATAGTACTTATGACCCGCCACTCGTTCTAGCATTTGATCCATGAATGGCAAAGGAAAGTGGTCTTTTCGGGTCACGATATTCAGTTTTCGGTAATCGATACACATCCTCCATCCGATGGGGACGCGTGTTGGTACTAATTTGTCGTCTTTATTAGGAATAACCGTTATGCTTGCCATTTTAGGCACCACTTGAGTCGAACTGACCCAGGGGCTGTCAGAAATAGGATATATGATCCCAACATCCAGTAATTTCAGGACTTCCTTTTTTACGACTTCTTGCATGTTGGGATTCAAACGCCTTTGCATTTATCATGAAGGCTTAGCATCTTCCTCCAAATATATTTCATGGGTGCAAACAGACGGGCTTATGCCTTTGAGGTTAGCAATAGTCCATCCCAATGCCCCCCTATGTTGCTTCAGCACTTGGATTAATTTATCCTTTTGTTCTAGACTTTGAGTAGATAAAATTATAACAGGGTAAGTCTTTTCAGTCCCTAGGAAAGCGTATTTGAGCTCATTAGGAAGCTCTTTTAATTCCAAATCGGGGAACTGAAAGTTTAAGGGCATGACTAACTTTATCTTAGGAGGCAATGGTTCATATGGTGTTACCCACATGCATTCATCTCTATCCTCCTCTAGCGTATCCATCATGAGGCAGGTTAAATTTAGGTCTCTGTCCAATGGGGTAGAGTTTTTAGGTTGGTAGATAGCATCAAATTGTGACACCACTACCTCTAAAGGATCTTTGCAATCGACCAGATCAGCCTCATCTTCAATGACCGTTTCGATGTAGTTAACTTCTTCATCATCCTTGTATTCTTCAGGTTGGGGATTTGAAAAGATTTTGACATTTAAAGTCATGTTCCCGAATACGTTGGTCATTATACCACTTTTTATTTTTATTGTGGTATCTATTGTATTGAGGAATGGACGTCCGAAAATCACCAGGATTTGCACACATGGATTAGAAACAGGTTCAGTGTCTAAGATCATGATCATGAAATCAACAGGGAATACAAATGAGTCTATTTGAACAAGAACATCCTCCAGTATTCCTCTAGGGTATTTGACTGACCTATCTGCCAGTTGTAGTGCACTGGGGTAGGTTTAAGTTCACCCAACCCTAATTGTTTATAAACTGAGTATGGTAGTAGGTTTATGCTTGCTCCTAGATCGAGGAGTGCGTTGTCTATCCTTTGATTCCCAATTTGGCACGAGATGGTTGGGGTACCGAGGTCTTTGAGTTTCAGAGGCAATTCATTTTGGATGATCGCACTTGCTTGGCAAGCGACATAAGCGTGTTTCTTCACACTTTGCCTCCTCTTAACCGTGCATAAGTCTTTAAGGTACTTAGCATAGGCCGGCACTTGTTTGATTGCATCAAGGAGTGGAAGGTTAATTTTGACTTGTTTAAACAATTCCAAGAACTCCTGATTCTTTGCCTCATTTTTGGGCTTCTTTAACCTTTGAGGATAAGGTGCGGGGAAAGGGCATTTCGGTAATTCGTCGTTAACGGGCTCCTTTCCTGGCCTTCTCTCAGCTTCTTCCACTTCTTTAGGAGCTTCATCATTTATTTCTAATGGTTCGTTATTAGTGGATGGCTCCTCAACCTGAATTGAAGATTCATTTTTATTTACCACTTCGTCCTCCTCATACTCTTCAGGAGTAGAGAGAGGCATGTTTTTTCCTATAATCTTGCCGCTTCTCAGAGTAATCATGGCTTTTGCGTGTTCTTGATTATTGGGACCATTGTTGTATCCCTTAGGGTTTTGAAGTGGTTGGGCAGGGAAGGTCCCTCCTGTTCCCTCTTATTGGGCATCTATCCTCTCTAATGTCGCGGACATTTTACTCATCATTTGAATTAACTATTGTGTTAAGTTCGCATTAGAGATTGGATCTTCCTCTTACACCTTTTTGTGCAGTGGAACGTACACGTTCGACTGTTGATTGTTAGAGGGTTGAGCTTGGTTGTAATTGTTATTAGGTCTGTTTTGGTTAAATGGCTGGGACTGCCTATTGTATTGACCTTAATATTGGTTATTGTTGTTGTAGGGCTGTTGTTGGTATTAGTTTTGTGTCCCAGCGTCGTTTTTCTAATCAAACCCGGGGTGATTCCATCGATTGTTATTGTGTTGAAAGTTGTTATTATAGGAATTCCCCGCCCCTCTATATACTTGCATGGCATTCATTTCCATGGGGGCCTATTCTTGAAAGTATGGCACATTTGGACAGTATTGAGTTGTGTGTCCCAACATATTGCATGTGCCGCATGGTTCTTCAGTCAAAACCTGTCTCGAACTCTCTCCTTTCATCCCTAATTCCTCTACTTTCTTGGCTAATTCTTCGTATTTGCACAATAGGTGATCTTCACTTTTTAGATGATGGATACTTTTCTCCTCTACACCTGATATTTGTGCGTGTGGTACATCCTCAGAGTTAGGCCATTCATGAGCATGTTCAGCTAACCACTCGAAGTGGGTTTCAGCATCTTCGGTGTTTTGTGGAGAAATGGACCTGAGCTCATAGTCTCAACCAGTTTTTTCGTTTCACCATTTAGTCCTTCATAAAAGTAGCTGATGGTTCACCATTTCTCATACCCATGATGCGGGTATGAGAGAAGCAAATCCTTGAAACACTCCCAAGTTTGGGTGAAGGTTTCATTGTTCTTTTATTTGTAGGAATTTATTTGACATTTGAGCTCAGTGGTCATGCGGGGTGGAAAGAATTTCTTTAAAAATGCGGTGTTCATCGCATGCTAGGTGAAGATTGAATTAGGCTTGAGGGTGAGTAGCCACACTTTTGCTTTATCCTTCAAGGTGAAAGGAAATAGTATTAGGCGCGTCACATCTACAGGACAGTTTTGTGAATGTCTTACAAACATCCTCAAAGTCTTTGACTTGTAGATATGCCTTCTCGCTCTCCATTCCATGGAAGGTTGGAAGGAGTTGAATCATTCCGTTGTAAAATTAGAAATCGCCCGCATGGGGTGGAATAAGAATACAAGAAGGTGTAGGTGCATGTTCGGGTGTCATGAGATCGCACAAAAGGATGTAGCGAATCATCAATAGGTACAACCACATTATCCCCATTCTTTCTTTGATTGTCAGCCATTGAATCTGTGGGTGTAGCTACGGGATTAATAGAATCAGAGGAATCAGATAAGTAGAATGAATTTATGAGAATCCCTTCAATGGAATTATCGGACATGAAAGGGAAAGAATCCTAAAAGATTTTAATCTAAAGAATTAAAAGAAAAGGAAAATGGAAAGAGATAAAGATAGATTGAGGTAATCTAAGCGTTAGCTCGTTGCCTTCCCCGGCAACGGTGCAAAATACTTGACACGAAAATTATTTGTGTGCGCTTATGCTATGTTCAAGTGTAAACGATCGTACAAGTAGTAATCTAGTTAAGACCAGGTCGATCCCACAGGGTAGGTTGTAAACTAATTACTTAGATCAAACTCTAAAAGAAACTAAAAAAATTCAATGTTTAAGGGAAGTGTAGAACACGAAGTTCCACAATTAACAACTACTAAAAGTAAAACAATTAAACTAAGTTACGAATTAACTAATTAACTAATTAACTAAAGCGGTATTTTAAAAACGGTTTGTTTTTTTACTTAATAAAAGGGGAACGTTGGGATTACACGAATCCGCAGTGACCTAACCATCTACCATGCACCTACATTAAAGCTCTAAGGAGTTCATCTCTCTATAGTACTCTGTATTTCTCTAAAAATAAAGAATCAATAGCCCTTTCATGACTGGGGCTATATCATCATAGTTAATTTGAAACACATGAAAGCAGTTTAGATCAATAATTAAGTCTTGCACCTACAACGGTGTTAGCATTGAGGGTGGTTTGCAAAAGGTATTGAAAGAAAATGCCTTAAGGCCTTAAGTTCAAAGACTGTTTTGACAAATTGAGCATTTGGGGATAGTTTGATAACGAATCTCTAAAATAGAAAGTCTAGGAATACTATAAGAGATCTTCTCAAGAATTAGACCATGTCTTTCGAGTGCTCGAAATGTCTTCAATTGCTTGACAGTGTCTAGGGTTCGATCGATCGAACTAACTTCGATCGATCGACCACAGGTTCTAAACTGATGCATGGCAGAGGCTAGAGATCACTGTTTCATCATGATCTCCCAACCCTAGGACTACTCAGACATGGTCTGGAGTGTCTCAGATTCGTTTTTAACGTGAAAGTCCATTAAAGTCATGTTTGGTTGTGATTTAAACATGGAATCTATGAAAACTATTGGTTTAACACTAGATAACATGCAAGGCTACGAGATTGACAGATTATACTACGAGAACAAGAAGCAGAATATAAATAAAACAATATATAAAAACCTGGAACAGTGAACTTTGATTAAACTTAAGAGAATCCAAGCCAAATTAACAATAATCCTTGAGAAACCTACAAAAATAAAAAATAAAAAATAAAAAAATAAAATAAAATAAAAACTCTCTACTCTCTATAAACTGTTGAAAACCAAAGTGGGTGTCGTTCTGGATGTCTTTACAACTAATGTTTATAGACAAACTAAATGCTAGGGTTACAATGCATGCTTCTGCTGCGTGCGCGTAAGTTCTGATAAAAGGCAATCGATCAAACATCACCTGATTGATTGAACTTCTGAATTACTCGAGCGCTTGAACAATATTCGATCAATCAAAACCTCGATCGCTTGAGGGGTCTTCGATCGCTCAAACTTCACTGTTCATCTTTAAATTACCTTTCTTATAATCCAGCTTTCCTATTATCCTATTATTGATTCCTGCACCCAGTAAAATAGTAATCTGCACGAAAAAAAATAGCTTAAAACAGCACAACTTATCAAAGATTAGTCATATTGTATAAAAACTAGCATTGTAACACAAAGTGTAGATATGACAAGGAGTTGTGAACTAAATCAATGTATTTTCTTCTTTTAGCGCGGTTGTATTTTACAAATACCCCCGCTTGTCAGTACCCGATGCCCATGGCCGATCAGTTGATCGATTCGGCCGCTAAACACAAAATCCTGTCCTTTATGGACGGCCACTCGGGGTATAACCAAATATACATCACCGATGAGGATGTCCCAAAGACAGCTTTTCGGTGCCCGGGGGCAATCGAGACCTTTGAATGGATCGTGATGCCATTCGGGCTAAAAAAATGCAAGAGCCACCTATCAGCGGACCATGAATTGTATATTCCATGACATGATTAGAAGATTCATGGAAGTGTACATCGATGACATCGTGGTTAAGTCCGGAAGAAACGCCGAACATATGGCTGATCTTGAGAAAGCATTTGAAAGAATGCGGGCTCATAAGTCAAAAATGAACCCACTCAAGTGTGCATTCGGTGTAATGGCAGGGAATTCCTAGGGTTCCTGGTGCATCAGAGAGATATTGAGATAGACAAAAACAAGGCTCGGGCCATCCAAGCGGCAAAGCCACCAGCCAACAAAAAGGAAGTACAGAGGCTTCTCGGGAAAATCAACTTCCTCAAAAGGTTTATCTCTAACTGTGTAGGTAAAACCCAAGCGTGGACTCCATTGCTCAAAATCAAGACCGATGAAGAGTTCAAGTGGAAAGATAGCCACCAATAAGCCTTTAATGGGATAAAGTAGTACTTGTTTACCCCTCCAATTCTGATGCCACCCAAGAAGGGTAGGTGTTTAAAATTGTATATATCGGTCTCTAATTGCTCTATATGAAGTATGTTAGCTCAGGATAATGAGCAAGGTAATGAGTAGGCCATTTATTATTTGAGTATAGTGTTAACTCCAATCGAGCAGCGCTATGCGCCAATTGAGAAATTGTGCTTGGCATTAGATTTTTAATCACAAAAGTTAAGAACATATATTTTACCCGTTTCTACTTATATTATATGTCAGACTGATGTGATTAAGTACATGCTATCAAGACCTATCATGCGTGGCCAAATTGAGAAGTAGACCTTGGCCCTTATGGAGTTTGCCATTCAATACCGATCACAGCAATCGGTTAAGGGCCAGGTCATAGCCAATTTTTTGGCCGACTACTGACACGACTAAATAGTTGTGCGCTCTTGTGCAACACCCAAGTGTAGATGATCGTGCAAGTAATACTGGATAAGTCCAGGTCGATCCCACAGGGAAGGAATAGAAAGAATATCCACTAAGTTATGACCTAAAGAAAAAGAAAAATATGAATCTAGGGGTGAAAGTTCTAACGAATTCTAATTAATTAAATTAAACTAAATAATAATCTAAAGCATAAAGAAACATAACTAATTAAATAAATTAACTAAAGGTGTTGGAAATACGTGAATCCATATTGATCCTAACCATCTACCATACATATTCATTAACATTCTATGGAGTTCATCCCTTTTCAGTATTCCGTATTTTTCTAAAGATAAAGAATCAATAGCCCTTTCATGACCGGGACTACATCATCACAAGTGATTTAAAATACATGAAAGACAGTTTAAAACAATGGTAATTACTTACACTCTAAATGGTGTTAGCATTCAAAGTGGTTTTCAAAAGTCATTGAAGAAAAGGCCTTAAGGCTTTAAGTTCTAAAAACTGTTGTGACAAATTGAGCTTATTTGGACAATTTGATGACAGATTTCTAAAACAGAAAGTCATGGAATACTTAAAAGAATCATCTCAAGATTTAACATGTTCGATCGATCGAAGCGCTCTCGATCGATCGAACAGCATCATCCTTCAATCGATCGAAATGCCTTCGATCGCTTGACTATGGCTCTGGTTCGATCGATCGAAATACCTTCGATCGATCGAGCCCAAGGTTTCTAAAGATTGCATGGCAGAGGCTGGGAATCAATGTTTCAACACATATTCCCAACGTCTAAACTACGAAAACATTATTAAACTAATACAGAAAGAATAAAACCAAACAATCATAACAACTAGAGTCATAAACAATCAAATAAGATAAAGGAAAGGAAAAATCTGGAATAAATCTGAAAATAACTTGTAAATAACTTGAATCTTCAATGATCTTTAGTATAATAATGAAAAAGAGGAAGAAAAATAAGAATCTAACCTAATCTACTCCTAATCTAACCCTAAAACTACCCTAAAACTGCTGTTTTCTGCATTCTGGAGCGTCCCCCCTTCGTCTGGCATCAAAACGGCTTATATATAGGGTTCCCGCAGAGTTTACGCAACTTTTGGGTGAATATAAAGTTCGATCGATCTAGCTTAGTTCGATCGATCGAAGGTTCGATCGATTGAACTCTCCTTAATCGCTTGAACTTCTCTGATTTTGACAGCACTGCGCACCAATGGGAGAATGGCCATAACGTTTTACTCGGACCTCGGATTGACCTCCCGTGTGCGGCCACGCGACCGTAACTCAAAGATCTACATTTCATATCTCTGGGAAAATCTTCCAAATCTGAAGTATTCATTGTCAAAAATGGTGTTTTCCCAGCTGCTTCTGTTGTTCTCTTCACCAGAATCACCTTTCTTTAGCTCCACTTCATTGATTTGCATTCTAATACCTATAAAACAATGCACAAACATATGTTTTAGTATTAACACAACAAAAAGAACATTGTTATTAGAATGTACCTAAATGTAGGGACTTTGGGGATAAAAGTATGCATAAAAGACCACGTAATACACTAGAAATATGCACTTTTCACCACGAATCACACCCCTCAACTAGCTCGTTGCTAGTCCCTAGCAATGAAGCGAACTACAAGCCTTTAAACCCCTAGGTTCCCCCTAGTGGACGAGTATTGTCTCGTGAGGGTTTGCAGTGAATTTACCCACAAAATTCATATTTATGGTAATAGTTCTCATTTAAATGTTTTCAAGAAATTTTCCTCTCATTTAGCAATATAGTTAAGCTCAACAATCTCATGAAACTCTCTAGTATGCCATAGTCATGCAACACACACATTACAGTTAATCTACTATCAAAGTCATTAGAATGTTCCATACCTATTAATCTTCAAGTGTGTGTGTGTGAATGGACAACTCAAATACAAAACTTTAATTTCAAAGCTTGCATAACCTAAGATACTATCAAGACATTCATTTTGACTCAACTCTCACTAGGATTACACTCTCAAGATGAAATCACTCCGAATTAGGTGTAATAATTGTCACTCATGATATGGAAGCTATAAAGAGTAAATATAAATGGAATCTAATGCTTCTCATAATTAAATAGAAAAACGGAGATTTTAGTGCATAAAGTCTCATGAAAGGATACTTTTTACTAGAAGAGCGAGATACCGTGGAGAACTCTCTCTTTACCTTAACTTCTAATCCAATTTACTTAAAATCATCAGGACTTTGAAAAAGAGGTGTTAAGTTAAGAAGGAAGAGGTTCGTGATATTCAATTGGGACAAATGATGTGATTGGAATACCTACTACATTGTACGCTTTTCAAACTTCCCCACATCTCCAATCTCTCTCTTCTTCTCTCTTTTTTTTTTTTTTTTTTTTTGTTTTTCTTTTGTAATAACCATTGGCATATTTTATTCTTTTGTTCTTTTTTTTTCATGCTTTTCTTTTCATTTTTTTTCTTTTTCTTTTTCTCTTTCTTTTTTTTTCTTTTTTTTTTCTTTATTTTTTTCATCATTTTTTTTTCTTTGTCAACTTTCCATTATTCACACTACCAAACTTCTTGTCACTGTAACACATCCCAATCACACCTAAATAAAGAACTGAGGCTTGAACTCCTAATTTGGAGTTAGGTGAAGACTTTAGGATTGTGAAGACAAGGCAATTATGATAAGCTCAAGAGGTGAAGTAAAGGAATATCAAAGAGGTAGGCCAAAGCTGTATTATGCATTTATGGTCAAAAGATAGCCTAAATCATCTTTTAAGTTCATAGGATTATTCATTTCAGTAAATTCAAGAGCTCTAAATTTGGTAAATCCTGAACGTTCTCTTCTAGTAATCAGTCAAAATGAAGAAGAAAAATGAGACTTACAATGAGTGAATACGCTTTTCAGAAAGTAAGAGTAATTTATAAAACCCTAAAAAATAAAAGAATGGCACAAAAGCTCACTTAGGTTATTAGTCTCCACTACAGTCTCTCAAGACACCTAAGCTATGCTTACTAATCCATTTTAGCTAAGTACAAGGTTGTCACAACGTGCTCAAAGTTGTTTGAAGATTAAAAGGCATAAAATATATTATAACTAAGATAGTAAACAAACTACCATTATGTATCACATACTAATAACGCACAGAAAATAGCACTAATACATCATAACTAACTACATTAACTAAGAGAGAAATACAAGAACCATTTTATTATCTTTAAAAAATATATATATTAAAAATTTTAAAATTTTTGCAATTTTTAATTTATTGAGTTACATGTTGCTAGGCAGGTATATGACACTAAAGCACAACAAAAAGATATGAGGCATGCAATGGCTCACTCCCCCCAACTAAAATTAAACATTGTCCCCAATGTTCTAAACTAAGCACATGGACATATGTAAAGTAAAGCGAGAGAAGGAAGGATGTTACCTCGAGGCATTAATATCCAGATTTTTTTTTTATTTTCTTTTATTTCTTTGTTAAGTTACCTGCAAAATAATTAGTAGCAACAAGGAAAAATACAGAATATAATACAACTACTCAGTAACTAAATTCGGTTAATCAAAATTTTTATCATAAAGTAATAACCGAAATTTTTGAGGATCTTCCCAATAAAATAATTTAACAGTGAGAACACTTTTGGGGTTCTCATAAAAATGCAACTCCCCCCAACTAATGTCAGGCTCAAGGTCAGAGGAGATGATGCAAAACCAATGGCTTCCAAAGTTATTAGGGACAGTTATAAGAGGAATACCCCACTTTTTAGGAATTATACTCAAGGAAAGATCTTTGGTGTTGGTATTTTCTATAACGGCCTCTATTTTTATATTATCAAAAACAGGTGGAGGCCATGGTTCAATAAAAGGGGTAGGGTCTAAGTGATGTTCTAATTTAGCTTCATTACCCTCCTCTTGTATTAGAACAGAATCTATAGAGATATGATCATAGGAATTGGATTTCTGTTCTATGTACATTGATTTGGACTGGACTTGGATGAAGCTATCTATTTGGGCCTCAATGTCATTATTACTCAAGAAGGTCAAGCAGTCTAGCAGATTACGAGGTTCTTGTTGAAGTTTAAGATCATCTAATGTGGGCCCGAAAGTTTCTAAGTCCTCTCTCAAAGAATTTTGAAAAATAAAATTCTGCGAAATACATGTGCTAGAATCCATACCATCCTCTTCCACAACACATTCTATTTGTTTAATATTAGGGTACACATGATTTTCAAACTCGAGATGAGAGCATTGAATAATAGAGAGGATAGGTGATGGGCAACTTGGTGACTCCACCTCTTCGGCCGAAAGAGTTGAGGGTTCATGAATATCACTTGAATCTAAATCGGATTTAGATTTTTCAATTATGTCTTCCCTAGGGTCACTATCAAAAGTAGGGGTAGAGTCAACACGGGACTCATCCTTTCCTAATTGCGTGTAATCACCTAAACTCTCATCATCTTTTATAACCTCATTAATCTCATCCTTGTAACTCTCCTCACTATATATGTCATCTATAGAGGTGCTTTGGATAAAGAGATTGTGCAATTTAATCAAGGTAGTGAAGGAGTTGATGTCTGGGGTTGTATATTGAGGAGAAGATGGTTCTACAACTTCATGCTTAATGGTTTGGTTTTGGAGTTCTTGTTGGGTTGTCACTTTCTCAAGTGAATTGTTAACCTCATTCGGTATAAACCTGTCATTGTCCTCCAATTCCATTCCATTGTTAATGTCTTGAAATTTAGGTTGTAGTGTTGAAAGACTGGTATAGTCTTCTAAAGGTTGGCTAGCATATGCTTGTTGATATCTAGTTTCTAATCTATCAAGTGCACTATCTAGCCTTTTCATTTCACTAAGTAGTAATTTTAACATACCATTATCTTTAACTTGGTTATTCTCCTCATTATTACCATATAAAGTTTCATCCCAATTTTGTTGGTAGTAATTCCCATCCCAATGTGTTTGTGGACAAGACTCGTCAAAGGGAAAGTCTTGGTACTCTTGGTAATCATGGGAACTACTACTATAACCTATATTATTATTTTGGTTATAGGTCCATTGCGGTTGATAGAACTCTCCATATGGAGGTTCTTGATATGTTTGATCATATGGGGGACTACTACTGTTTTCCCATTGTGGTGGTTGGTAGCACTCAGGTTGATAATCTACGTCATATGTGGGTGCTTGCCAACTTGGGGGATAGTTATTTTGATTTTCAAATGTGTACCTATAGTTGGTGCTTGTGTTGTATGGAGGGCAATATGGATAAGACATGTTTATCTAAAATTTTTTTAAACAATAAAATTTTTATTTATTTACTTATGAGAGAAAAAGTCCAAAGTTTTTATTATTATTATTATTTATATATATATATATTTTGAAAAGTAAGGAAAAATTGGAAATAACTTAATAAAATTCTAGCCTAGTTGCCCTTCCCGGCAACGGCGCCAAAAACTTGACACGACTAAATAGTTGTGCGCTCTTGTGCAACACCCAAGTATAGGTGATCGTCCAAGTAATACTGGATAAGTCCAGGTCGATCCCACAGGGAAGGAATAGAAAGAATATCCACTAAGTTATGACCTAAAGAAAAAGAAAAATATGAATCTAGGGGTGAAAGTTCTAACGAATTCTAATTAATTAAATTAAACTAAATAATAATCTAAAGCATAAAGAAACATAACTAATTAAATAAATTAACTAAAGGTGTTGGAAATACGTGAATCCATATTGATCCTAACCATCTACCATACACATTCATTAACATTCTATGGAGTTCATCCCTTTTCAGTATTCCGTATTTTTCTAAAGATAAAGAATCAATAGCCCTTTCATGACCGGGACTACATCATCACAAGTGATTTAAAATACATGGAAGATGGTTTAAAACAATGGTAATTACTTACACTCTAAATGGTGTTAGCATTCAAAGTGGTTTTCAAAAGTCATTGAAGAAAAGGCCTTAAGGCTTTAAGTTCTAAAAACTGTTGTGACAAATTGAGCTTATTGGGACAATTTGATGACAGATTTCTAAAACAGAAAGTCATAGAATACTTAAAAGAATCATCTCAAGATTTAACATGTTCGATCGATCGAAGCGCTCTCGATCGATCGGACAGCATCATCCTTTAATCGATCGAAATGCCTTCGATCGCTTGACTATGGCTCTGGTTCGATCGATCGAAATACCTTCGATCGATCGAGCCCAAGGTTTCTAAAGATTGCATGGCAGAAGCTGGGAATCAATGTTTCAACACATATTCCCAACGTCTAAACTACGAAAACATGATGAAACTAATACAGAAAGAATAAAACCAAACAACCATAACAACTAGAGTCATAAACAATCAAATAAGATAAAGGAAAGGAAAAACCTGGAATAAATCTGAAAATAACTTGTAAATAACTTGAATCTTCAATGATCTTTAGTATAATAATGAAAAAGAGGAAGAAAAATAAGAATCTAACCTAATCTACTCCTAATCTAACCCTAAAACTACCCTAAAACTGATGTTTTCTATGTTCTGGAGCGTCCCCCCTTCGTCTGGCGTCAAAACGACTTATATATAGGGTTCCCGCAGAGTTTACGCAACTTTTGGGTGAATATAAAGTTCGATCGATCTAGCTTAGTTCGATCGATCGAAGGTTCGATCGATTGCACTCTCCTTAATCGCTTGAACTTCTCTGATTTTGACAGCACTGCGCACCGATGGGAGAATGGCCATAACGTTTTACTTGGACCTCGGATTGACCTCCCGTGTGCGGCCACGCGACCGTAACTCAAAGATCTACATTTCATATCTCTGGGAAAATCTTCCAAATCTGAAGTATTCATTGTCAAAAATGGTGTTTTCCCAGCTGCTTCTGTTGTTCTCTTCACCAGAATCACCTTTCTTTAGCTCCACTTCATTGATTTGCATTCTAATACCTATAAAACAATGCACAAACATATGTTTTAGCATTAACACAACAAAAAGAACATTGTTATTAGAATGTACCTAAATGTAGGGACTTTGGGGATAAAAGTATGCATAAAAGACCACGTAATACACTAGAAATATGCACTTTTCACCACGAATCAACTACCCAGACCCTACTGATCTGGGGGATCCATCACTAGAGCCTAAAATACTGAATGTGTCCTTAGTACCATGGACCTTAATCTTTTATGGGTCTAAAAATGCAAAAGGTACTGGTGCCGAGGTGGTCATTGTATCGCCCAAATATAAAAGGACTAAGATGTCACTTTGGCTTGATTTCAAATGCACTAACAATCAGGCCAAATATGAATCACTTATCTTTGGAATGGAAATACTCCTTGAGATGGGGGCATCATCCGTACATATAAAAGGAGACTCAGGGTTGGTTTTCGGACAAATATCTTGTGAATTCCAATTAAAAAGTTGTGAACTATGTTCTTTTCATTCCGTGGCCACTCAGCTTATGGACTCCTTCGATGATTCAAGTGTGAGTTATATTCTGAGGTCAACAAATGCTGAGGCCGATAGGCTAGCAAAGGCAGGATTGGCCTCATCTTCCATGAAGGGTTGGGAGAATCATGCAATTACAATACAAACCCGATCACTACCATCAGTGGCAAAGAGAGGCTAGTATATCACAACCAATTCAGTCTTGATGGATGAAGATGATTGGAAATCCCTATCATTGAATATTTAAAGCACCCAAACGTTAGGGTAGACCAAAAGGTAAGACTATTCACAATCTTATTTGTGGTGCTCAATGGGGAATTATTCAAGAAACCTATCGGTGATGACGTGATCCTATAGTGCTTAGACAAGAAGCAAGCTATGCAAGTCATTGCCGAAGTCTATGAAGGGATCTGTAGAGCACATCAGGGCGGAACCAAGATGAAGTGGCTTTTAAGAAGACATAACTACTATTGGACAGTCATGTTAAAGGACTGTATTAGTTATGCTAAGGGTTGTCAGGTCTGCTAGAAACATGGTCCGATTTAATGAATGCCAACTAAAGAGCTTCAACCCATAATAAAGCCATAGCCATTCAGAGCATGGGCCATGGACTTAATTGGCAAAGTACTTCCACCTTCATCGGGCCAACATTGTTTCATCATAGTAGCTACAGACTACTTTACAAAGTGGGCCAAGGCTATACTGTGCAGGATGGTAACTCAGGCCACAGTGATTAAATTCGTAGAAGAACACATAATACACCAATTCGGCCTACCAGAGACTATTATGGCTAATCAAGGAACTGTGTTCACAGGAGTAGAATCTAAGGCTTTCACTGAAAGTGGGGAAATTACAATCTTGAATTCAACCCCGTATTATGCTCAGGAAAACGGTCAGGCTGAGTCATCCAATATGATCTTGAAGGAGATCATTGAGAAAATGGTCAAGGAGAACCCAAGAGAATAAGGTAAGCTACTGTCTGAAGCACTTTGGGCTTGTCGGACTTCCAAGAGGTCCACTACTGGAGTCACACCATTTATGCTAACCTATGGGCATAACGCCATGTTGCCTATGGAAGTTACAATCTGGTCAGCTCGAAGAGCCTTACAAAATCAGCTTGAGCCCGCTGAATACACTGAGGCTATGATAGCTGAGTTTAAGGACTTGATAAGATAAGATTATCGGCCTTGGACTCATTGAGAGTGCAGAATTCTGGGCTGCCCGAGCGTACAATAAAAGGGTGAAAGAGAAGTCTTTCTATATAGAGGAATTAGTTTGGAAGGTCGTTTTGCTTATTGGGGTCAAAGATAACTATTGTGGTAAGTGGTCGGTCAACTGGGAAGGTCCTTTCATCGTCCACCAAGTCAAGAAAAGTGGGGCGTACAGGCTATACAATATGGATGGAGAGGTTCATACCAGGTTAATAAACGGTTAGTATTTAAAGTCCTATTACCCTATTTTATGGGAAACCATTGAATTAGAGTACAGACCGGGTCCTGGGTTGCAATACGAGCTTCTTATTAATCATGAGCCCGAATGATCAGAAGTATCGTTGTATTAAATAAAGTTGAGCACAGCTTACTTACAAAGTGCTTACACAAAAATAAAACAAAATAAAATAAAATAAAATACACACACACATATATATATATATATACGCATGTACAAAGGTTAGAAATCGACCCCTAGGCCGATTCAAAGTTCTTAAGTTTTCTCTGAGGGCTTCCCAGACCTTTTCTGCTCTTGCCCGATCCTACTGGGCTTTGTGAAGTTTCTGAGACCAAATATGGGAAGTGGGAAGGTTAACCTGGAGTTGGTCATTGCATTTTTTATCATCCTCTCCTATCACTGCCAAGGCTTCATCAATCTGGGCTAGGGAAGCATCATTAGTCACCACCTCAGCCTCTAGTTTTTCCAATTAATCTCTAAGCTTGGTGATAGTGGTCTAAAGCCAAGCGTCCTGGGCTATTACTTCTAGCCGCTTCTTTTTGCCGACCTCATATTTAGCTTTAGTTGTCTCGAGGAATTTTACCGCCTTTTCCAGGGAGGAAAGATGAGTTTCGGCCTTTGTTTGAATCATACTCGTTGATTGTGCTAAAGTACGGTAGCCCGACAGCCGTTCTTGGATCTCTTGTATTAAAGAAAGTTGCCCGGACAAGAGTGAGCAGTCAGCAAGAAGGGCACTCAGAACGTTATCAACTTCAACAGAAGACGGTAGCCCTGCCAGATCGTGGTTAGCCAGCCTGAGAAGAAGGTCCTTTGACCGTTGAAGGCTTGATGGAAGTGCAACTTTGGGCTCGAAGGCATGCAGATCAAATGCCCCTAGGTCCAGATAGGTGAAGAAGTCTTCGAAGGGCACGAACGGTTCTAGACCCAAGGGCATTGCCTAAACAAAAAAGGGAACCAAAACTAAAAGTTAGCAGTTGGAAAGTATCCAAAGAGTCTGGGATCCCGAACAGTAAAACTTAGCTACCTAGGTAGGTAATGACATAAAGGCTAGTACTTCTTGTGGCGCAACGTCCTCTCTGCTTGGCCGAGGGACCAAAACATGGAGTGATGGGTGACTTGGCTCAGAAAGGGGGGCCGTTATAGTTTTCTCCATAAGAACTCCAACGTCCATGCCTGCACTAGGCTGGAAATCTACTTCAACAACTGATTTGGTTGCTAAAATTCGGTCTTCACCACTTGGGACCGCTTCCTCCGAGGGGTTCGAAGCTCGGGGGTCAAGCATAATGGTCTCTTCCACACTCTCCAAGATCGATTCGATTGCAGCAGTGAGGTCAGACCGATCAGTCACATCATCCTCGCTACTCCATTCCAGCACTTGTTCAATAGATAGGTTTGCTTCCTCCCTGGGTGTGTCTAGGGTTACATCGTCTTCTGCTGGAGGAAAGAACCACCTGTTCGAGCATGGTCTCTGCTGTAGGGTCGGTGTCTTCATCTTCTTCATCTGAAGGAATCAGAGGAGGAACGACTTGGATGGAAATCAGTCCCCTTTCAGTAACTTTTTCTAGAACGGCCTGATCCCATTCAATGGGTACAGGAACTAAGAGAAGAGGTGGTACAACTCGCAGTCGGGCTGCTGGTAGTTGGGCTATTGGTGTTCGAGGGGTCTGCTCAGCTGGCAATATCTCCTCCTTAGAATCCTTGTCTATCAGCTGAAATGAAACCGAAGGGTATTAGAATGAGGAATAAGAATTATCGGACAACACAAAAGGGATAAAGAGGTAAGAGTACCAGAGCAGACGGATGTGAAATTTTTTTCTTCCTGGCCGGCTCTTTGCCCGCTACCTTTTTGGGGGTCGATCTCTTGATTGGTTATTTTTTGCTTGCTACAACTGGTGCAGCAATGGGGTTCGTCAGCCTAGTGGCCGATGATTGTAGACACCCCAATTTTGACCAAACATCGAGTTAAGGGGAGTGATACCTCCAAGACCCGATGATGACAACGTCCGGCAAATCTAGGACTTCCAAAGATGATTCAAACTCTTCAAAGGACTATCCAACTCTAAATGGAAAGCGAAAAGAGAAAAATGGAAAATAGAGCCCAAAACGGCACTTAACCTCTTTTACGGCAGTCACGGGTTGCCGATGCGGCAGTCCCTAACTGCCGTAGCGGCAGTCAGTGAGCGCCGCGATGGCAGTCACCAATTGCCACGTTTTTACATCAAGTGCCGTAAAAAATGGATTCCCAGAAAAGACGGTAGTCCCTGGAGTTGTCTGCAGCTTTCAATGAATGCCGTTCCGGCAGTTAGTGAATGCTACTCCGGCAGTCAGTGAATGCCACGCCGGCATTTACTGAGTGCTGCTTCCATCTCCATTGAGTGTCGTGTCTTTGTAGCAGCCAGCTGTTATACAACACGTTTTGTATTGTCAAAAGGACGCCTGAATTAGGGTTTTCTGCTCTGAAATGATTGAAATACCCCTCCAAATTTGTCTATAAATAGAGGATGAATATCCTCTTGCAAGGGGTTCGTTGGTGGTTTTAAGGTTGGATTTTCTTTGAATCTAGAGGTTATATTAGTATTCTCTTTGTCTTAACCTTCAAAATTCTTCTTAAAACACAATTAGGAGTGAGTTTAGAGGAGTTTAAAGAAGGAGTTGTGTGAATGAAAGGTTGAAGAGCTTGATTAGTCTTTAGAAGTTCTCAAAAATCACCAAGTTGAGGATACTATGGAGGTAAAACTCTAAAATAATTAGTTGTTGTCCAAGTTTTTTTGAAACATGCATGGAGTTCATTAATTTTTCCTTTTCATTTTTGTGTTCATCCCTTGGATTCATAAGGTTTTCAACGCCTTACTTGAATCTTTTGGTTTGAAATCCCTTAATCTCTTTGTAGTATTATGATTCATGAGGGGATTAAGATTGGTACTAGAATATTTAGCTAATGGGCCCAAAACCTATCTTCATGGTTTGAGGTTTGTTATGACCTAGTTTCATGAAGTTCTTCCATACTTCTTTGAAATTTACAAGTATGAATATCTTTAGCCTCCATTGACCATCAAATGGTAGGAGAGTTAGCTTTAGACAAGCCCAACTCTATGGCTTATTTGTCTAAGTTGATAAGAACAAGATGAACTAACCCAATGTGCAGTGAGTTCACAATCTATTTTTGATCGTAGATTTTTAGTTAAACATCGGACCGTTGGAATCGAATGAAACCAATGGGAAAGTGTCTATAACTCAAAGTTCTACCACTGTAATTTTTGTTTTAAGAAGATTTCATGTTCAAGGTGGTTTGATCAAGGGTTTTGTGAGGCTACTACAATCAGTCCAAGAGTTTCAAAACAGTCACACTCTTTTGAAATAAGTGAACCAGAACCTTAATCAAATTTTATTGACCTAAAATAATTTTTTCTAGTTAGTTTAATGTGCTAGGAAACTACCTTAAAAAGACCAAAGCATTTCTGATTTTTTTTACTATTTTTAGAAAATCATACAAAAACTCTGGTCGGGGAGTTGCAAGTCTCTGAGTGATGTCTAGTTTTTGTCCAATTCCCGGAGATCTAACCGTTCAAACCTCAATTTTCTTTTTGGGATACAAACTAGACACATGTGTCCAAAATCAACCAGATCAAACACGGGAAGTATGTTATTTATTTCTTTGAAGTTCTGATCTGCTCTCAGCAATTTTCAGAATTCTGTCACAACTTTGATATATCTTGCAAACAATAGTCTAAATGATCTCTCCATGGCCTAGGGCTTAAACCATGTGTTAATAATGATTATTTAAGCTTAAATACAGAGGCTAAATGATCCAAACCAAGGAATAATACAATAGCTTATTCTTGTTCATGTAATCATGCACATTCATCCAAATAGATCGGTATTAGAATTTATAATTGCGTCATTTCCTCTACTTGGTAGAATTAAGCTAGACATTTAGGAATAATTATCCGATATTATACATTCTTCCTAAAGTATGTGGACTAACCCTTGTTTTGCAGCGCACTTGAGGTACAACTTCTCAACCATTTCTCTAGTTTACTTAATTCCTTGATTTTTTTATTGATTTTATGACCTCATGCGCGCGACACATTAGAATTAGGATCTTGCCTTATGTGAATACATGTGATTAGAGACCTTTTCTTAGGTTTTACTTTCTATTTGTATGCATTGCACATTTAATATTCGTGGCATGGATCCTGGGTAAGTTCTATAGTTCCCTATTTGCATATCATATTGCTTGCTACTTGAATTATGTGGTTTTTGAATGATATTTTATCACTTGCAATCTTACACCCTTTTAGACATGCTTTTGTGACGTATATCTATATATATGTATTAGTTGAGGACATGCTTAGATAATTAATTCGATTAAAAGGATGTTGAGTAGAGGCCTATCGCGAGATAGGATGAGAAGGGGTGTTTTAGTCCGATGGGCTCATTCCCTTCTCATTCTATAATCCCCAGACCTAGTTTAATCTTTGGTTTCGCTAAAAGATTAGTTGCTCTAAAATTGTTTCTTAATTTCCCCTTTTAAAAAATTAAGTAGCGACTCATTATATTGTTTTGTATTTTAAATTGAAAAAGATTTTAAAAGAAAAGCTGTGGGTAAGGATAAAAATTGTGATATCCACAATGATACAACAAATTGAAGCAACACCTTAGAAGCTATTGTGGATATCGCATTTTTCTTACCCACAACTTTTTCTTTTAAAATTCCTTTAAATTTCAGAACAAATGAGTCGCCACTTAATTTTTAAAAGGAAAATTAAGAAACCATTTTTAAAGCAACTGATCTTTTGCAAAACCAAAGATTAACTAGGTCCGGGGATTATGGAATGAGAAGGGAAGGAGCCCATCGGACTAAAACACCCCTTCTCATCCTATCTAGCGATAGGCCTCTACTTAACATCCTTTTAATTGAATTACTAATCTAAGCGTGCCCTCAACTAATACATAGGTATACGTATACATTACACAAACATGTCAAAATGGTATAAAATTATCAATTTACAAAATATCATTCAAAAGCCACGTAATTCAAGTAGCAAGCAACATGATATGCAATAAAGAACAAGAGAACTTACCCGGGATCCAGTCGCGAATATTAAACGTGCAAATGCATGCAAATAGATAAAACTTAGGAAAAGAGTCTCTAATCCATATACACAAGTAAAGCAAAACCTAATTCTAAGGTGTCGCGCATTAAGTTGAAAAATCGATAAAATAAAAAATAAACTAAAGAGGAGTTCAAGAAATCATACCTTAATAGCGCTACAAAACAAAGGGTTAGTCCACATGATATACAATATATAAAGTTGGATCTTAAATAACAATCCTAGACTTCTAGCTTAAATCTATCAAATGTAATTAAATCTAAAGCAAACAAGTCCTAATTACAAGCATCAAACCACATGGATGAATATGTTCATGAACAAGAATAAATTACGAAATAATCAGTGATTTAGATCACTTAAACTTTGAATTCAAGCTTAAGTAATCATTATTAAAACATGGTTTGAGCCCTAGGTCATAGAAAAGTCATTTGGACCATTATTTACAAAGTTGGTCAAATTTGTCATAAAAAATTCTGAAAATTGCAGAGCGCAAACCAGAACTTTAAGAAAATAAAAAGCATGCTTCCCGTGGTTTGATTTTGATGATTTTTGGACACAAGATGCCTCTGTGAGTCTAGTTTCCAAATCAAAAAGAAAATCAAAGTTTCAACGGTTAGATCTCTGGGAAAAGGACAAACACCAGACATCACTCAGAGATGTACAACTCTCTGTCCAGAGATTTTGTTTGATTTTTTAAAAATAGCAAAAAGATCATAAATGGTTTGTTATTTTTAGGGTAGCTTCCTAACACATTAATCTACTTAGAAAAAATTAGTTTGGGTCATAAATACTTGATTAAGGTTCTGATTTGCTTATTTCAAAAGGGTGTTGTTGTTCTGAAACTCTGGACAGATTGTAGTGACTTCACAAAACTCATGACCAAACCACTTTAAACATGAAATCTCCTTAAAACAAAAATTGCAGTGGTAGAACTTTGAGTTAGTGACATTTTCCCGTTGGTTTCACTTGATTCCAACGGTTAGATTTCGAACCAAAAATCTTTGATCAAAAATAGTTTGTGAACTCACTGTTTTCATTTGTCAAGTTCAACTTTTATTTGTTAACCCCAACTATTAAACCATGAAGTTGGGTTTAATCCAAACCACTTCTCCTACCCTTTGATGGTCATTGGAGATAAAGACATGACTAAAACTCATGAGTTTTCAAGGAATATAAGGAGACTCCATGAAAACTCAAGCTTAGAGGACCCAAACCATGGTAGGGGTTTGGATTCATCTACTTGTTCTTAATAAAATGATGATCAACTTTAAATCTCATGTGAATCATAAGCTTACATGAGACTAAAAGATCAAACTCATGAGATTCAAATGAGATATGGAAGATCCCCAAGAGTCTCAAGAGAAGAGCATATACAAGAAAAAGAGAAGAAGAATAAAAGAACTAGCTCATGAACTTCAAGAGGATATAGAAAAGATCCCATGAAATTCCAAGTTAGAGAATCCAAGTCATGAATATGGACTTGGATCCATCTATTTGTTTACAAAAGTGAAGTGATGATCAAACTTTGACTCCCATGTGAAGCATAAGCTTACATGAGATTCAAAAGATCAAACTTAAGAGCTTTCAAGATAGATATTGAAGATCTCTAAGAATCTCAAGAGAAAAGTATAAACAAAAAGAAGAAATGAAATCAAGAAAACTAAGAGAGCAAGTGCTCTAAATCCATAAAAAGAAAACTAACAAGAGTAGAGTATCACCTCCAACTATCCTCAAACTTCTATATTTTGAAGATCTCCCAAGCTCTTCTTTCAAGTTCTTCTCCCAATGTTCTCTCTTCTACCCAAATGTTCTTCTCTCAAAAGTTCTCCTAAATTCCTCTCAAATTCCCCCAATATTCTTTTTTCTCTTGGTCCCCCTTTTCAATGAAGATACCTCTTCTTATATAGACAAAAATACCTAGGTAATTTCAGTGAATTCGGAGTAAAAAATAGCTGTAAATACAGCATTTGGTGGTACAATGCGTACTTTCTGGAAAAAAAAAAAAAGCAAACTGCTGGAGCTAACGGCAGTCAGGAAACTTTCCGCGGCACTCGGGGAATGCCAGAACGACACTTTGTGAGAGCCGCGACGGCACTCCATGACTGCCGCGCGGCACTTACTGAGAGCCGCGCCAAATTATTAATTGCCGCATTTATGTCAGCCTTACTTTATCAGTTTTTTGTTTTTATCCGCATACATATACGTATTGTACCACAAAATACGGACTTTAAAAGCAAACGGCAGTCAGAAAATGTTGGCGGCAGTTGGTGAGTGCCGCACGGCACTTATCGAGTGTCGCTAATACTTCCAAGTGCCGCGTTTTAGCAAATTTCCTCTTTTTCACCTTTTCTTTTCTTTCTTTTTCTTCTAAAAAGTTTATTTTTCCGAAAATAGTGTCTTATACCCGAATTTTCCTGAACACCTAGTATTTCTCTTTTCCTGTGCAAATTTTATCGCGCTTGGAGAACTTTCTGAAGAATTTGGAATACTTCAAATCTTTCAATCATTATCATCATTGGACTTGGAGGTGACACTCTCCTAAATTCGACGTTTGGTCAAAATTGGGGTGTCTACAGCTATGCTCCGGAATATCTGGGTGGTCCGATTAGACCACCACTTCTCAAACTCTTCAAAAACAACCAGACAGGCTGAGAAGGGCTTGAAGGTGAATGCCGCTTTCAACCTGTCCGATCGTTCTTTTATTTCTTCACTTGCTCGTCATTCACAATCAGGCCTCATTCTACCCCATCCATGTTCACAGTAATGGTCAGTGGGACAGGTATCAACTATGACAACCCGAACTAACGAGCATAGAGAGGGGGAAAGTAACACTCAACCCCACAGTTGTTGTTGCTTGAGGGATGCTCGGGCTGAATATAATGTCTCTAGACACTAAGTAGCTAGAGAAGACTTCGTTATAAGTGATTTGAGTGCCCGGACCCCAGTTAGCAGGGTTATTGGAAAGTTGAAGGAATGAGCGAAATTGAAGAGAGAAAAATGGAGTAAAGAAAGGGAGAGCCCAAGTAGAGCATCCTTTATAGAAGAAAGTAAAGCATTCCTCAAAAGTATAAGAGGAAGGAGCAACGTCCATATAATGGATAGGAAAAATTGGAATGTTAGCTAGCTGACGGGTAGCAGGCTGAAATTCTAGAAAGTAAGAGTATAGCCAGAGTTGGAGGGTCCAAATCGGGCATCCACCATAATTAAAGCCCAAATGAACAAAGTCAGCCACACCTCGAACTAGGTGTACCCAAACAAGAGTGTCCAAAGCCAAAGGTATGCCAGACGCTAGGGCCAGAGCCAGAGTGGTGTATTCTTTTATTATGGCCTGACTGGCCGAGCAAAAGAGATACCTGCTCAACCAGTAAATAGGAAGGCAGTGTGTTCAGAATCAAACACATGTGTCCTTTCCTTGCCCATAGAAGCGGCTAGGAAACCCCCGTAAGTAGTGATAGGCTTGTAAGACACGACCCCATCTCTATTAGACTCTTGTTGGCGATAGGAAAAGCTGGTTGTTCCAAAGTCAAGACCTGGAATGATTTCCTGTCCATGAGGGTGAAGCCCGAGTAAGTAGCTTATGTCCTTGACGGTTGGTCCCATCGGACCAGAAGAGAAGGGCACAGAAGAAGGATGATCAGTCTATCTCTAGTCTAGAGCGACTGAGCATGATGGCATCATAAATACCTGTCCGTTTCTAGAGTTCGGCCTTGTAGGCCGAAACCCTTGTTACCCAATTGTGCCAGTTAATAGTAGGTGTAATTGGATGGGTGGCAGTCTAGACCTTACTCTAATGGGCTGGGAGTTGGAGGAGTAGCTCATTGGCCACTGGGGAGAAATAGGAGTTGAAAGCAGCTAGAGGGTCACCGCGAAACACCATACCCAGACAAGGGGCCACCGGAGTCTCATCAGAAGTATAGTAGTTTATGAAACAGTCGGTGGAAATCTTAGAGGCATGGGTCTTGGCTAGTTGACAGACTTCCCTGCATCGATTCTATGGAGTAGAAGCATCTAGAAATTAATTTTTGGCTTTGGATCGTGCTACTTTAGGAGCCATTTCAGTGGGTGGTGATGGAAGTTACTCGTCGAAAAAGACAGTTTTCTAGAGAGAGAGATGCTTTGGTTGTTGCTTCTAGAGAGAGAGAGAGAGAGAGAGATGAAGATGAAGACAATTTGGGAAAGTAAGAAGGTTTGATCATTTTCATCATTTTATACGTTTCACTACATTTAATGGGGCGTGACTGTTGGGATTCTCGAAATCTGACAAGCTCTGCGTGGTAGACATGTGGTAGCTTTCAAATTCAATATGTAACATCAATCAAGGCGGGACGATTGACATGACCTTTTGGGGGGCAATTATTTGTACCTAAAAATTGCCAAAGGTTTTTGAGCCCGAGTGAATTTGAATGGGCCTGGAACTGATCGGCCCAGGACTCATTCTGGATGGTCGGCCTAAGAAGGCAAAGGGCGATCAGGCTCAAGAGGTAAGCAACACGTGGTTCAAAACGATAAGGCTTAAGCTCAAGTGCGGAGGAGCCCGATGGGTGATAAAGGTAGAACATCCGGTGATCCGGGCATCATATTTGGAAGAAACAGTAACGGCAAAGTATTGGAGCCCAATTGGTCGGAAAGAGGCATATAGCCGTCATCCGGCTCATACACTTCTGAAGGCACGATGGGTGATGAAGGAAGAACAGCCCGATGGGAGGAAAGGTGTGGCCTACGATTATGAGTGCCTGATGGTTGAATGGGTCTGTCCTTAATTATCACGGCAACTGTCATCCTGGAATTAAGGAAGCAAAGTCCGTTTAGGAATGGATCTGGTCAGATTTAGCTGGATTTGGAGAGTCAATCCCAAAGATTTTGGGATTATTCCACTCAAGAAAGGAATAAGGTAAGAGTTGAGTTTAGGAAGGATTATGCCACATCTTGCTTGGGACGCAATTCAAGGAGTCCTGGCCATATCAGGATTATTCAGGCCGCTACAAATATAAAGGCTAGCCAACCGTGCAAAGGACTCTGCGTCATTCTCGAAACAACATTCAAACAGTATTCAGAGCATTTAACCTTGCGTTCTTGTGTTCTTAGCTTTATTAGCAATAGGTTTATCCTCTTTGTTATTTTTCTGTTTTCATCCTTCATGTTGAGCAATCAGAGCCTATTTTGATTCTGTTATTTGGTTTTTGTTAATGTTTTTTCCAAACATATTCAATAAAATATTTTCATATTTTATTAATTGTTTGTAATTATTTATCTGGTAAACTCTTCACGAATTGACTTGTGCGCTTTAGTACTATCATAAAACTTTTGATGAGGGTACTTTCCTACTTACCTCACACAATCACCTCGTTAGAAGTTAGATCTCTAAGCCTTGTGTATCACTCACACAAGTACATAGGAAATTAGCTTGCACACACCCAGTCCGTTTGGCTCTGGTACGCCCGCACAAACTACAACAAATAGTAGGTACCCCTCCTCCTCTCATTATATAATAGTATAGATGTATACGGGGTATAAAGGTAATAAAAGTGCTAAGATTTGAAAATAATGAACTAATTATAACAAACTTTTTTGATTGTTTCTACTTATCACTATAAAAATTAAATTTTGAATGACCTAATCCAAAAAAGTTTATAGAGAGGAATTTTGGGACATATTTCTATTAATAAAACTCTAAATGAGATAATGCACCACTTAAAACAACACTAGTTGAGCGGGTTGTAGTATAATTCATATAGTCTCTTTTTCAGTGGGAAGGGAGAGGGATTTAAGCCCCCATAGGAGATTTTAATTATTTGCCCCTCAATTATTCTTCAGTCAAAATGGGTGACTCTTCTTGAATTTTACTGTGGGCCAATATGAAGTTTTGGAATTGAGTTGGAGACGAAGTGTCTGCGCGTGTAAAGTGTGTGTATCGGGTGCAGATCTTAAAAAATAAAATACAACACTATATGAGATACAAAAGAGAGAGGTGACTGGAGAGCGACCAACCACCAGCAAGGCAAGAGCCTCCAGCGAGAGAAGGCCAAGAAGAAGAGTGACTGCAAGGTAAACCCTAGTCCAAAATTGATTGAAATTTGAGTTTTCACATGGGATGGGTCTCTCTCTGACAATGATTTCGTTTGCTTGAAAACATTGGACGAAACACACGACCGAAACTGACTTCATTTCGTGCGAAGCCGCACTGGAATTTCGTGATTCCTGGTGGGGTTTCGTTTCGGTCAACTACGACACCACCGAAAAGTTTCGGTCGGTTTGATGATATGGAGAATAATGAATTAGAAATTTAGTTTGTTGATAATGTGAGTTTTTGTTTATATGACAATTGTTTCTATATTATTAATGTTGTTTCAAAAATTAATTTAATTTTTCGCCTAGTCCCCACCTAGGCCACCCTCCATTGCCCGCCTACCGCCTAGCGATTTTTAGAACATTGATGGTAATAATATATATTAAAAAAAATTGCATTTGGTATCTTGCTTTTTGAGAAATATCGTGTCGACGTACTCGCGGCATGGGAATATGTAATTAGTCAGATAACGCCAAGCTTTTCATTGGAAAATCAACAGTAATGCCATTTATGCATTATCCTTGTGTTTGTTCCTTTTTCCTACTGAGATTTGTGTATGTATGTGAAGTGCTGGGCTTACATCCTAATCCTAAAGAAAAAAAGCACACATAATTATATGTATATACATGCAAATATGTATATACATGTGTTTATTTGCATATACAAAATTCACAATTTGACTACAATGACCCCAAGTATAACCTTTGTTTTGCATTGTTTTGGTGGGTGAGTGTTTTTGGTCTCGGTTGTGAGTTTTTATTGTTTGTTTAAAAGTTTTGACTTTAGGTTTAATGAACCGAATGATGTAATGCTCTTTCATCAATTAACTTCGCTGCTCTTTTGGGTAAAATTTTTTTACCCAAATTGTGCTTTTTCTCACTGTGTGCTAGACACTTGCTTAATTCTGTAGGATTTGATTAACCTTGTAATTGTTTTCTATCTTAGCGGAGGCTGGAAATTATAGAAAAGTTAGGGTGTGTTTGATAAAACTGAAAATTAAGTACTGAAAATTAAGTGCTGAATTTAAGTGCTGAAAATTTTAACTGATTTGTATTAGCAAAACTAAAAACAATGTTTCAAGAACTAAAATAGACTGCTTTCAGTGATTATTTTCAGCTGAAAATTTTCATTTAACGTTTTCAATGGATTTTTTTGTTGCCTTTTCAATTAGGAGATACATTATCAAATGCACTGAAAAAAATTAAGTGCTGAAAATTTTCATTTTCACCACTTAATTGAGTTATTAAACACACCCTTACTCTTTTTGTATAGCTACATAATTTTATTTATTATTATTTTTTTCATGGGTTGCTTATGTAGTCTTTGTGATAATTACGTATGTCTTAATTATATAAAAAAATCGAGATAATGAAGTTGGGAAGTAGTTTATATGATTGTATGAAAGGATGTTTACTTTAATATTTTATACCAGTCCTCAACTCTTGCATTTTTTTTTTTTGAAAATCGACACAAGCATCACCCCCCCCCCCCCCCCTGTGCTCCGGTGCTTCCTAGTGATTTAATCATGAATATATTTATGATTTTGCTTCTTTTTGTTTGTCCTTGGGTTTTTAGGAATCCTTATACAGAAATTCCCTAGGTTCTTTTTGAGCCGTCAGCATGTCTGGAGAGGAGGAAGAAAATGCTGCGGAGCTGAAAATTGGAGATGGTACCCATTTCCATTTGAAATTTTCCGTTGACGCTCAACAATGTGTATTTGTTTCCTAATTTCTTCTTTATTAATTTTTATACATTGGGGTATTGTGGTTTTGATCTCATATGCAGTATTGATTGATCATGGGTTGTGAAAATTTCTTTGTCGAGAACTTTAGATACTTGGAGTCTATTAGGATTTAAAGGAAAAAAATCATGCAGGGTTAAAACTTGCGTAGAATGCACAATCGACCATTTCATTTAAAATTTGGCCATTTATAATTTATCACACTACTATATAATACATGTGTATGCGATTTTGTTGCTTTACATCAATCTCATAGTGCGATTCGTCGAATAATCGTGTGGATGCTTATGCTTGTGGGGCTGCTTTTGTATCATTCGGGAAATATCCATTGAGTTGCATTATTTCGCTTGTGTTTCACTAATAGCTTTAGTCAAATTGTCATTCTTAATTAGTTACTTTGTGATATGAAAATGAACATGTTTAAGGTTATATCTATGTCTAAAGCCATAATGAGCTGCGGCTTCAATTTATTACTATGACAATGGCCGCATGCTTTTCTAATAATGCAAAAACAAGTGTGCCTGACCCACATGGATGCTGGTTGTTTGTATTGAGAGCGGGTAAAAAGATTTAGTAAGTGCAAAGTGCTGGTTATGCAGTCCATCCATCTTGGTGTAGTTCGTATTAACTTTCTTATAGAAGGGATATAGAAATGTCATTGTGTATCAACTTTGGGCAAAGCCAGAGGATTAAGCATTTATAGGCAATGTTTAGTTCTTAAGTCTCAGGTAAAGTGTCAAAGTAGAAAAATGTCAAATTTCAGATTGTATTTGAAGTGTAAGGCAACAATTGTTTGAAGGTAAGAAGGCGTAGAGAAAATGCCTTGAACCAATGTACGAGTACCAGGCGCTCAAGTAACCCATGTCCTACTCCTAGGAAAAGCTCGAACAGCGATGCTTTCTTGACACACTCTTATAGAAAGTTAAAAGAAAATTGGTGAAAGTAATGCCTGTAAAATCCTTTGGATCAAGATTCCCAAATTGTGGGCTTGGTTGTTATTCTACGATCTACCATGAGATCTCTAATCACATCGTATATGGGTTTCAAGATCATCGTGTGTGGTATGTGACTTTGTGCCAACCTGTGGCGAAAATTTGGGGTTTTGTGACATTATAGAAAGGCATTCCTATGACGTATGGAGCATGGTACTGCCTTTGTAGCACCCTAGTTGATATCTATGTTACATGGACTCGTCTTGGTAGGTTGAAGTACCAGTGTCACACATTTGACACTTAGACAAGGGTTATGGGATATGTGTCGAATGCTTATTGCTGGACACACACAAGGAAGCATGTTAGTTACTTGTATGATAGCATCTTAAGTCCAACAATTATATTCTTTTTGCTTCAAAGTTATTCCAAATGGATGAAATGCTTGTGTTTAAGTCTTATTTTTATTACCTGAAAACACTATTTTCTTAGAAAGTAAAACAAACATATAGATATATTGCCTAGTCTCCGTGCGCTTAAGAATTATGAATTTGGGAAGTTCAACACATAGGCTTAGTTTGGCCCCCATTTTGGTGCTTCTCCTTTTTTAAAGCACAATTTCATGTTAATTCATTTGGTAACTAGTTTATGAGCTTTGCAAAAATTGAACTTAGGGCTTTTTGGGGGGGAGCTTTTAGAATGGAGCTTTTAAAAGCTCAAGGTTGCTTTTTGGTTTCATGATGTTTTTTTGAAGAGTAGTGTGCCACTTGTATAAAATTATCAAACAACTTAGTAATAAATTTCATAAGCTCCTTTTAAAAAGCCACGTGGGGGCCAAACTAAGCCATAGACCCATACCCACACTTGACACCCATACTCGAGTCCGCGAACATAGGTTGACACTATTATCCACATGAAGAGTTTTCTCAAAATTTTGGCACCTTTAACTGAATATTCTTTAAACAAGTATTGAAAAGCTGTATGCCATACTTTTTTGCAATGAAGTATTGTTTAAATTTCTGCTTACCTCGATGTGGTTTGATGAGTCTCTATTGCATTTATATTTTGAGGGCCATCTTAGAGGTTGGCCGGAGTCTTATTCTCAAATCTCAACGAGGCCGGTCCATGCTAGAAATGGCCCATGCTTAATTTTGATTAATGATATTCTTCCCAAATTTGCATCTCAAATGTCTTTCCCAACACGGCAGTGGACCCACTTGATTTTGATTGGAGGATGTTGAAGTGGTCCCACTGCCACATGTTTTGGGTACCGCTTTTATTAATGATATTCTTCCCAAATTTGCATCTCAAATGTGTTTCCCAACACGGCAGTGGACCCACTTGATTTTGATTGGAGGATGTTGAAGTGGTCCCACTACCACATGTTTTGGGAACCGCTTTTTGGATACGAAATTTGGAAATCATAGCATCACTCCTTAATTTTGCAACTGAATGATCATTTGGACTTGTAGGAATAAGCTCAATGTGAAGGACTGCCTCTAAAATTTGAGACTGTTGTCAGTCAATCTAAGAAGCAACCTATTCATTTTTTAATCCTTCAGCTTGCACATAATGTCATTAAGTTGTTTCATTCTTGCAGTCTCTTCCCTCACAGTTCAAGCACTTCTGTAGCATCTGTTTTGGTTAATGATAAAAGCATTATGCTTTAAGTCTTTATGTTAAAACAAAATAAATAAACAGACGCATAAAAGTGACCAGTCTTCAGATTCTTCACGTACCAATTGCAATTACAAACAGCTTTGGGAGGAAGGTCTATAAAATTCACAATTCTAGCATCCAATATCGATTGTTGCATAGCTAGTATAGAGAGAAGAGGAGATCTACATACGGTTTTCATTGATTTAGAAAAAGCTTATGATTGGATGTCCAGAGATCAAATATGGTGGGTGCTAGAGAAGAAGGGTGTGACCAAGGGCAATATTCATGCAATATAGGATATGTATGACGAAGTTGTAACTATAATTAGATCACCGGCTGAGAAACTAGCGAATTCCCAATTACTTTAGGCCTACAACAGGGTCGGTCTCATGGTTCAAAAACTCTGCTAATTTTCGGTGGGGTCCGATACGAGTTAACTCGGCGATACAAAGACGATAAAAAATTTAGTATATCGTGCGCCATCTCGGCTGTATTGGCCGATATTTTGTTAACTCGGAAGCATATTTGTCGATATCTCGGCTGTGTCGTGCGAGTCTTACCTTTTCCATGTTATCTTCATAGATCTGAGATCTCGAACCAGATCTGCCAGCGTTTCCCCATTTTGGGGCTTTGCTAGGGTTTCGCCATTTTGAGGCTTTGTCTCTCTCTCTCTCTCTCTACTGAGTCGTATTTCTCTCTCTAATATGTTGTATATGTTATGTTATAGAAACACATGGTGGTTTAATTGTTTATTTGGTTGGGCTTTGTCAATATTTGTTATTGGCTTTTATTAAGCTTAGTTGGGTAGGTTGAGACTGTTGAGTGTAGGGGTGTATCCGAGTCGAGCTTTAGAGGCTCGGCTCGAGCTTGGACTCGGCTTGAAGGGTTCACACTCTGCTCAAGCTCGGCTCGAGCTCGTCAAAAACGTAAACGAGCCAGCTCGAGCTCGAGCTCGTTACTATACTGCTATGATCGAGCTCGGTCATATAACCTTAGTGAATCAAGCTCGCTATGCTCGTATAACCTTAGCGAAAAAAGCTCGGCTCGAATTTCTTCTAATCATCATATTGATAAACCAAGCTCGGCTTGAATATGACGTGGTCATTTTCAACACGAGAAACCATTGCATTCCTCTGCCTTTATAGGCACCTTCCTCATGTAGTTCCCGCCATGTTTCCGATGTTGGACAAATGCTGATGCTTCCTCTCAAACTTCATGCTGATGCATTCCTCTCAGCTTGTGCCATTAGTTCTTTATTTTTTTCCCTTTTTGCGTGGTACCATTAGTTCCCAAACTTCATGCTGATGTATTTTAGCATTAAATTTTTTTTCTGCTGGTAGTTGAATGCAAGAAAAATGCTATTCTTCCAGTTGTATGTAGCAATGGAACCACTGAATTTTATTGGAGGATATTGAAATAGTTGAATCATTATTGAAGGAGGATATATTACTAAACAAGCCTTTATCAAGCCTCTTTACAAGCTTTTTCATGAGCCTACTTAACGAGCCTTAATCAAGCGTGTTCGCGAGCTTGATCACGAGCTACATGTGTGCTTAAGCTTAGCTCATTTATTAAACGAGCTTGACATTCGATCTCGAGCTTGGCTCATTTATTAAACGAGCCGAGCTGAGCCGAGCCGAGCCGAGCCGTTATTGAGCCGAGCCACGAGCTATGAAGCACGGACACGGAGACACCGACAATGACACGACAGGACACCGGTACGTTGACATGATAAATCCTAAAAGATAATGACACAACACTGTGGGGATACACAATTTTTTTATAAAAAAAAATTAGTTTAATTTTAAGTTCATTCTTATGTTTTTCAGAAATGTTATTTAAATATTATCTGCAGGATAATCACTTTGCATTTTTCGAACGTTATTGTTTAATATAAACAAAATGAAGAGAGTGAGACGGTCAAAGAAGAGAGAGAGAGAGAGAGAGAGAGAGAGAGGGAGAGAGATCGGACAAAGAGGGTCTTGATAGACTAATGTTGGGAGAATGCGAGGAGATAAGTGATGTAATGCTTGACAAAATCAACTCCGTTTTGGTTTTGAAAATGCTAAAAAAAAAAAAACTGTAAAGGCAGTTTTTTGGTAAAAAAGAGTTTCCCTCCATGTCCCTTGAACAATGTTCTAAAAATCATTAGGCGCTATAGTCGGGCGGCGAAGGGGGGCCTAGCGCCTAGGGGCCTAGGCGAACGCCTAGGCGGATTTGTTTTATAAATTAAATTAATTATATAATAGATATATGTACGAGTTATGTGGTGTTAATTAAAATTAATTATAGTTTTGTGGTTTAAATAATAGATATATATATATATATATATAAAGGTTATGTGGTGTTTTTTGGAAATAAGTAAAGATTATTAGAAGGTTTTAATATTTAAAAAACTATTAGGGATCTCTCCATAATTAACTTAAACCTTAAGTGTATATATATATATATTAATGTTAGGGTGTTTTTTCCAAAGAGTCAGACCCAAATAAGGCACTCTAGCATTCTCACCCTAGCCCGCCTAGCCCCCGCCTAGGCCCCCACCTAGAGGCCGACTAATTCACTGGCCGATTTTCTCAAACGCCTAGGGAAAATTTCGGCGGCCGAGCACCGCCTAGGCCGATTTTTAGAACACTGCCCTTGAAGTGTCCCGCTGTGTCGGTGATGTGTCCGCCTTTAAAAATTGCATAACAGAAACAAGATATGTATTTGTCGCGTCTAATACGTGTCGGAGGTGTGTCGGTGTCCGATACGTGTCGGACACGGGTACGGAGCCCTTTCCAAAAGTTTCGGTCCTTCCTAGGCCACGAGTTCTTGTTGAGCTGCTCAGCTCGTATACACCCCTAGTTGAGTGGTTTGTTTGGGTTTTGAGAATATTTAATGGGCTTAGTTAATGTTTGTCGGAAGATGATAATATTTATTCTGGCAAATATTAATGTTGGATATTTTAATATTTGTTGGGTTTTGTGAATATTTATAGGTTTTTATTTTAATTTTGTTTTAATTTTTTTCTTTCCAAGTTTGTGGGGGAAGGGGGATGCTTTCATGTGCAGAACTTTATACTTACCACAGAATAAAAAAGGAAAGAAAAAAAGAAAGAAAAGTCTGTCAAATGTAAGATAAAATGATAGTGAAAAGCTTAGGTTACTAACCTTGGTTAGAACCTTTTATATTAAGAAGAAAGACAAATATTACAAGTAGGTCCTTGGACATACAACAAAATACAAAACATAACAACTAAGAAGAATAACTAACAAATAACTCTAACACTCCCCCTCAAGCTGGTACAAATATATCCCTCATTCCCAGCTTGTCCAGAATAGTCTGAAATGGGCGACTCCCAACGGCTTTAGTAAGAACATCAGCAACCTGATCACATGTCTTCACAAAGGGAACACAAATAGTACCACTATTAATATTTTCTTTGATGAAGTGTCGATCGATTTCCACGTGCTTTGTTCTATCATGTTGAACAGGATTATGAGCTATACTGATGGCCGCTTTATTGTCACAGTATAGCTTCATAGAATCTGTCAGTTCAATCTTCAAGTCCTTCAGCAAAGACTTGATCCACAACAACTCACAAATACCTTGGGCCATAGCCCGGAATTCGGCTTCTGCACTGGACCTAGCCACTACATTCTGTTTCTTGCTTCTCCAGGTAACAAGATTACCTCCTACGAACGTGCAGTACCCTGAAGTGGACCTCCTATCTGTAATTGAACCGGCCCAATCAGCATCAGTGTACGCTTCCACCATTAGGTGGTCATGTCTCATAAAGTGCAAGCCTTTTCCCGGAGCAGACTTTAGATACCGAAGAATCCGAAAAACAGCCTCTTGATGTGACTCTCGTGGAGAATGCATGAACTGACTGACAACACTTACGGCAAAAGCAATATCTGGACGAGTGTGAGACAAATAAATAAGTTTACCAACTAGTCTCTGATAACTCCCCCTGTCCACTAATTCCCCACTGCTATCATCACCAAGCTTCTGATTTTGCTCCATCGGAGTATCACAGGCTTTGCTGCCAAGCATCCCTGTTTCCTTTAACAAGTCAAGGACATACTTCCTTTGGGAAATAAAAATCCCATGCTTGGATCGAGCAAGTTCGATCCCAAGAAAGAACTTCAAGACCCCTAAGTCCTTAATCTCAAATTCAGAGGCTAATTGCTTCTTCAACCTTTCCATTTCTTCCAAGTCATCTCCTGTTAGCACAATGTCATCAACATAGACAATAAGAGCAGTAGTCTTACCCTTTGATGAGTGTTTGATGAACAATGTGTGATCTGCATTACTCTGTCTGTACCCAAACAGTAGCATAGCCCGTGTAAACCTCTCGAACCAAGCTCTAGGAGACTGTTTGAGGCCATACAAGGATTTTTTAAGCCTACAAACCTTCCCATCTGTCTTGGAGTCCTCGAAACCTGAAGGGATATCCATGTAGACCTCTTCTTCTAAATCACCATGCAAGAAGGCATTCTTCACATCAAACTGGCGAAGAGGCCAATCCCGATTTGCTGCGAGAGAAAGAAGAATTCTGATTGAATTCATTTTTGCAACTGGGGCAAAGGTTTCCTCATAGTCCACCCCGTAAGTCTGAGTGAACCCTTTTGCCACCAATCGAGCTTTGTACCTCTCAATAGAACCATCAGCTCGATGCTTCACTGTGTACACCCACTTGCACCCCACAGTCTTCTTTCCTTCAGGTAACTTGGTCAATTCCCAAGTGCCAGTCTTTCGAAGAGCTTTCATCTCCTCAGTCATGGCATGTTTCCACTTGGAATCAGCAAGAGCTTCCTGTACATGGTTAGGAATACTAACAGAGGAAATTTTGGAAAGGAAGGCTTTATAGGAAGGAGATAGATGAGAATAAGACACAAAGTTAGATATAGGGTGTTGAGTGCATGATCTAACACCCTTTCTAACAGCTATAGGAACATCTAAATCATTTAAGTCGAGAGAGGGTGTATCAGAGGAATTACCTGAATCTCCATCACTGAGAGGGAATGGCAATGGTAGAGGAGAAATAGGACCAGTATTACTTTCTGGAGTCTCTCTGACTCTTCTTTTACTCCATGTCCCCCTAGAATAAACTCTCAACTCACTCTCCCTCGGCTCCTCAACTACCCCTTCTCCTTTTTCAGGTTCACCCCTCTCTCTTTCAACAGGCTCAGCTTTCTCCATCTCAGGTTTCTCTCCCTCAACTCTCCCCGTCTCCAACTCAATCATCATAGGGGAAACAGGTAGCCCTTCACATCTAGACTCCCCCTGAAGGGGTACCGTAGAGTCAATAAAGTAGGACTGGGACTCACGAAATGTGACATCCATAGTGACGAACCATTTCCTAGAAGGTGGATGGTAACATTTATAACCTTTCTGAGTGGGAGAGTAACCAACAAACACACATTTAATAGCCCGAGGATCTAACTTTCCACGGTTTGGACTGTGATTATGAACGAAGCACACACAACCAAAGACACGGGAAGGGATGGAAGAGGAGAGAGAGGAGTGGGAAAGAACCTCAAGGGGGGTTTGCTTATTTAACACCTGGGTAGGAAGACGGTTAATAAGATAAGCGGCAGTTAAGACCGCCTCACCCAAATAAGACCGAGGAGCCTGAACCTGAAAAAGTAAAGACCGGGCAACATCTAAAAGATGACGATTCTTACGCTCGGCAACCCCATTTTGTTGTGGAGTGTCGGTGCAAGAAGTCTGATGGACAATTCCATGGGCACAAAAAAACTTGCTTAGACCCGAATCTATGTACTCACCCCCATTATCGGACCTAAAAACTTTCACAACTGCCCCGAACTGGGTACACACCATTTGATGGAAATTTTGAAAAATAGAGAAGACCTCTCGCTTTTCTTTCATCATGTACAGCCATGTAGTACGAGAACAATCATCAATAAAGGACACAAACCACCTATGACCTTTCAGAGATGCGGTACGTGAAGGACCCCAAACATCAGAATGTATTAATGCAAAAGGAACTGAACTTCTAGTATTACTGGGAGCATAAGTTGCTTTAAAATGTTTCCCAAGTTCACATGCATCACAAAAAAACTTGGAATTTGAAGTTTCATAATTAGCAACAAGAGATGGAAACATAAATTTTAGTAAAGAAAAGGATGGGTGTCCTAAACGCCTATGCCAAAGCATTAAATCTTCAGTAGAATTCTTCAAAACGACGGTATTATTAGCAAGCTTCTCCCCCTCATCCTTCTCATCCAAAAAATAAAGTCCCTGCGTCTCTCTACCACTGCCAATCACCCTCTTCGTGATAAGATCCTGAAAAATACAGTGAGAAGGGAAAAAGGTTACACAACAATTTAAATCTCGAGTAATACGACTCAATGATAAAAGATTATGAGAGAAACGAGGAACATGCAAAACTGAAGTCAGGGGTAAGGAAGGAGTGACACGAATAAGACCTTTCCCCGAAACAGAGGAGAAGGTACCGTCGGCAATTCTAACTTTGTCCTGACCTGAACATGGCTTATAATCATAAAAAAGATTAGAAGAGCGAGACATATGGTCAGAGGCTCCTGAATCAATAATCCAAGGAGAGGAAGAGTGGGAAAGAAAAGCTCTTGCTGGCTCAACTACATTACCTGACTGTGCAAAAGACGACGAGGTACTAGTGGCAGACGAGGAAGTGCACCGGGCTAGCAAGTTCCTGAGAGAATCAAGCTCAGTAGAGGACAGAGGGCTCGGCTCAGAGGCAGGAGCAGTATCACCGGGAGTAGAGTCAGAAGTCTCGGTAACTGCAGAATGATGTGCACGGGCAGCCCCTCCACGGCCAGCAGAACGACCCCCACGACCTCCTCGGCCTCCTCCACGACCGCCTCGACTACTAGGGGGACGACCATGAAGAGTCCAGCAATTGGCCCGGGTATGATGGGGCCGATGACAATAATCACAAATCACCACAGGTCGATCAGAAGGAACCGTCTGCTGCTGGGTCCCTTCTCTAGGCGTAACAGAGACAAGGGCAGAACGCTCAGTGGATGTAGGCGAAAGCATAACAGAACGACGACTCTCCTCGTTCTGTACATAAGCGAAGGCCTCCTGAAGGGGAGGGAGAACATCCATCCCAAGAACCCGACTACGAACAGCATCATAATCGGAATGAAGCCCTTGAAGGAATTTGAAGACTCTTTGCTTCTCAAGAAGTTTCCGGTACTACTCTGCATCAGTGGCACAGACAGGCTGGAAGGACTGCAGATGATCAACTCTGTCCCAACTAGTAGTAAGGAAGGTATAATATTGGGTGACTGTCATTTCACCCTGCTCGGATCGGTCAATGGAACGGATAAGCTCAAACTCTTGAGCATAGTTCCCCCTTCGAGAGAAAGTGGAAGCAACGGTGTCCCAAATAGCCCTAGCCGTCTTCATGCGATAAAAACTCTCACCAATTTCAGGGACCATGGAATTGATGAGCCAAGACATGATAATGGAGTTCTCAATCTCCCACTTGTCATATCCCGGATCAGTAGTAGAGGGGGCGGTGATACGCCCGTCACGATGCCCCATCTTCCCGCGTGCCTTCAGATAAAGTTCTACCGCCTGTGACCATTTCAAGTAGTTTTGGCCATTGAATGGAATGGTAGTGATTTTTAGATTGGGATCCAAGGGGGTAACCACAGTCTGAACGGTCGGTTTATCAAGGTCCGCCATGTTTTTGTGCCCGAATGGAAAACCCACACAATATGAAGGAAGACGAAGGAGATGGGTACGAAGAAATCAACAAAATTGCTTCAAGGGTCCATTAAGGGACCAACACTACACCAAACAAGTATCACCAATCAAAATAGTAGCCTTGGAATGGTGTCTTGAAACAAAAACAGAGGAAAAGAGGTTTTAGGGTTAGGAAATTAGGCCAGAGTGTTTCGGCGCAGCCTATGGAAGAACACCCAAGCTTCGGCGCAGCCTGTGGAGGTCTGCTGGGCTGCGGCGCAGCTTGGGGTGGTGGTGTGAGCTGCGGCGCAGCCTGTGGTGGTGGTCTGAGTTGCAGCGAGGCTTGTGGTGGTGGTGTAGGTTCCGGCGCAGCTTGTGGTGGTGGTGGAGTGGTGGTTTGTTTGATTAGGGTTAGGGTTTTGAGCTAGGCTCTGATACCATGTCAAATGTAAGATAAAATGATAGTGAAAAGCTTAGGTTACTAACCTTGGTTAGAACCTTTTATATTAAGAAGAAAGACAAATATTACAAGTAGGTCCTTGGGCATACAACAAAATACAAAACATAACAACTAAGAAGAATAACTAACAAATAACTCTAACAAAGTCAACCACCAGTTAAGTTCATAGTCAGAGTCTTTATTTATCAGTATATATTGAGGAAATTAACATCTAGCAAAAAGTATGTAAGACACCTCAAGATTGGAGCCATTATAAAATATTCTTCATAATTAACTGAATCCGCATTCCTATTTAAAATTCAACACAGCAAAGTATGGAAGTAGCATTATTATTTATTTTAAAACTGTATATTATCAAATTTTATATAACAAATACATATTGATTTATTTGTTTTTATTGAAATTACCCTTATTGTTTTTATAAAATAATTGCTATTTAATATCACATTTTTACTTGTTATTAAATGTGCAGAACAGCTAAATGTCACATTTTTACCTGTTATTATCTGTGTAAAGTTATCATACACTAGATCGACAACGTGTGAATTGAATATGTGACTTTATAATTGAAACATTGTGTATTGTGATAATCTATTAGACCAAATTTGCTTTTCTTATTATTTTAGAAATTTTCATTATTTTTTCATATTTTTTTGAACCTTAAATCTAGTGTATCGTTGCGTATCGCCCGATACCAAGCCACGGCGCCGCAACCGAGTCATAACAATGGTATCCGCGACCGTGACCTTGAACCATGGTCGGCCTTGAGCCCTTATCTATTCACCCTAGTTATGGAGGATTTGACTACACACATCCAAGATAAGGTCCCATGGTGTATGTTGTTCGCAGATGATATCGTCTTGGTGGATGAGACTAAATGAGGACTTAACACTAAACTTGAAAAGTGGAGACAAAAGGGCTTAAAATAACTAGGACTAAAACTGAATAAATGGAATGTAACTTTAGTAACAATAGAAGTAGAAATAGTGGCGAATTGAAGATCGAAGACCAGAAGATATAATAGAGAGAACATTTCCGCTATATAGGTTCGATGATCAATAAGGACGTAGAGCTAGGAGAGGATGTGACCCATAGAATTAAAGTAGGCTGGCTCAAGTGGAGGAGTGCTTTTGGCATATTATGCGAACTGCGAATACCAGCAAAATTGAATGGAAAATTTTATAGGACAAGTATCATGCCAACGATGCTGTACAGGACAGAATGTTGGGCAATGAAGAAACAACACATTAGCGAAATGAATGTAGCTGAGATGTGGATGCTAAGGTGGATGTGTGGTAAGACTTGGAAAGATAGAGTTAGAAATGAATGCATTCGCTAGATGGTAAGGGTGGCACAAATTGAAGATAAGTTGGGGGAGAATTGACTAAGACGGTTTGGTCATGTACAACGAAGACCGCTAGACGCACTAGTGCATAAGGGTAATAGGATTGTAGTTCAGGGAGATGTTAGGGGGAGGGGAAGACCTAAACTGACTCGGGAGTCTGTAGTGAAAAATGATATGAATATATTTAATTTAACTAAGCATATAGCTCTTGACTGAGTGGAATGGAGAAAAAAGATTCATATAGCCCACCCCTATTGATTGGGACACAAGCCTTGGTTTGGTTATTATTCATCTAAATTTGAGAAGGTAACTTCTACCAAAAAAAAAAATTAAAAAAAAAAAAGAAAAAAAAAGAAAGAAGGTAAATTACATTTTGTACCCTTATAGTTTGGGTGTGATTTCATTTTGGCCCTTACAATTTCAATTTTGTCACTCTGGTCTTTACAGTTTCAGTTTAGGTTCAATATATTCCATTTATCAAATTTTCTTACAACTTTTGACAGATTTAGGTTCAATATAGGTTTGTAAAGTGTAATTTTTTAAAGTAAATTTACCATTATGCCCCTAATAATACCTCACATATGCATCACATAACCTATTTCTGTAAAAAAAATGTTGAAAATTTTCATGAATGGACTACATTGAACCTAAACTGAAATTGTAATGACCAAATTGACAAAATTGAAACTACAGGGATCAAAATGACATCACATCCAAACTACAAGGGTGTAAAGTGTAATTTACCCCAAAAAAAAAATTATATGTATATATGTACATACAGCAGTATATCTTCATGACATTGCCAGGTTTGTTCTTTTACTTAAGTGATATTTGTCCCTGCCTCCAGTTATTAAGTCATGTTCATTTATGTTCTCATCCTATATACTCGTTCAAAACTGAGATTGTTAAGAGGTGCCTTATCTGTTTCTTCTTGTAATGCATGACTACATTATTTAACCTTGTACTTGCAGTGCCATTTAACATTTTCTCTTTGATGGTCTTTATTCAGAGTTTTTGAAGGCGAAATGTTTAATGAATTGTGAAGTTTCCTTAATTCTTGACCACAAGTATGAACAACTTCAGCAGATGTCTGAGGATCCCATGAATCAAGTTTCTCAGTGAGTTTTAGACCACTGTCATCCATCTTTCCTTGTTTTAGATTAATGTAATTCTGTCTGTCTATTAAATTCGGGATTTCAATGCTTTTTGCGAACTTTGTTATCGTATTACTGACTATTAGTATGCAACCATGTGGTTGCCTTTTCAGTTTGCATTGCCTTTCATGTGTTTCAGAAAATTATTCAAGTTGCGTAACTAATTTGCGACCCATTATCTCATTGCTTCTAAGTGCTTAAAAAGAAGGTCCCATAAATGCGCTCTCCTAAATATTGGACAGTGCTTCTGTAGAGGCGGCCTGGCTGGCTACAGATTCTCTGTTTTAGGAATTGAACTTGAAAGATATATTGGACAGTACCCAAACAATTAATTGTACTTTATCTCGGCTAGTTCTATATTTGCTGGAAACTTGATGGAGGAGTTGAACTTTTAATATATTCCATTAATGTGATTAACTTCAATACCATATTATGTTACTTTGGAATTTCCAATAGAGAGCACTTTTGCTCACCCAAATTTTGTTCACCATTGCTCACCCATGGCAGTCAGGCAGTGAAGGCATGGGTGAGCAATGGTGAACCAAATTTGGGTGAGCAAAAGTGCTCTCTTTCCAATAAAGCCAACGTAAATCAGATGAAGTGCAATACCATTGACCATCACACTGTGATCTCTCTATCACCGTGGGACCCAGAGACTGGATGTACTCAATCATGGTGAAAGTTACACGGATGTGGCGGTCACATGAGATAATTTCTCGAGTTCAGCTCAGTTGCATGCCATAACTTCATGGGATGTCAAGTTATAGCTTAAGTTCTCATAGGTTGAATTTTATAATTGTACTGCAAATAATATGTAGCAGTAAATTTGATATGTACAAGTTTAGATTCTTAAGAGTCCTCTCACCAAATATAACGAGTTTTGGTTATCGTTCTTTTTCAGAGTATTTGAGAAGTCGCTGCAGTATGTGAAGCGCTTCAGCCGATATAAAAATCCTGACGCTGTCAGACAAGTGCGAGAGTATCCTATGCAATTAAATGCGAATGAATGGAATTATTTCATTCCTGTCTTTGTTCATGTACATGTAGAAGCAGTCCTTGGAACTGAACACATTTAACCACCGTCATTTCCCAATTTCTACACGTCTTGTTAAAGAATTTGAATCCACTCGAAGGAGTTGGGATGTTAGAGGTTGTTTGGATAATATAAGAACCGGTTCTGTGGTTTAGAGAAGGACCTTTTCTAGATAGTTCTGTGTTTGTGTTTGTGTTTGTGTAGCTTCTTTTTAGGTACATAAAGAGTTCGTCACCCATGTAAATCTTTTCCGTTGATAGATATGGGCTCCCCCCTTGAGCAAACTCTTAAAGGTTAGGCTGTATCCATACTGTCGACTATACTCCCAAACTCTTTGTGTATGCAATATTAATATTCTTTGTTTTTCTTTGAAAAGTAATTAGCCATTCCCGGAGGTGAATCAGAGCTTGTAGGCAGCCCTCTTGTCTGGCTTAAAAATGACCCAAGAACTGATTCTTTATCAAACCAACATTGTACTGGTTTTCATATGAACCAATGAAAGTGAAACTTAGTTTGAACCTCGTTCTGTTTTCATCCTTGCCGAACAGGCCCTTTATCTATTCATGTAAATGGGTGGTAGTCTGGTAGAGTCTTGTGCTGTCAGCTGTTAGGCATTATTAGTTACTCTGCTACCCTTCCTTTAGGGTAGGGTAATTTTTTTTTTTTTTTTTTTCATTTCATCTTCTTCCTATATGAGTTTGTTTGCTGTTTTGGAAGTGGTCTTGATATGATGTTCCAGAGGAGTTTCTAGTGTCTTCTTTTACGAACTTGTTTACTAGAATGATCTGAATACTTTTTATAGTTTTAGACCAATCATGTTTCACCTTGTGAAATGGTATATTTTCTTGGAGTGTCAAAATATACGTTGACATGTTGTCAACTAAACAAAGTCTAGGTCCACACTGTTGGACTCATGACTATAACAATTCCGTTACACAGATTAGCAAAATTGCACTTAGATTTACTGGGTTTATTACATGGTGAGTTTTTTTAGCAACAGTGATGGTAATTGAGAGCTTTTTCTCCGGCCATGGAGATAATCTTTTTTGTTATTTAGATAGTCTGTTAAGAAGATTATTTAATCTGAAAAACTTATGTATATGAACTAACACAATGATATTGTGTCTATTTATAATAAGGCAAATTACACTTTAGTCCATTAAATTATACACCTGTTTTCAATTGGGTCCATAATTTTTTTTTTTTTGCAATTAGGTCCTTGAACTTCAAAATTCATTCAATCAGGCCCAAATATTGACTGTTAGCTTAAATTATTAGAAATTGTCACGTACGTTGTGCGTAATGCTTGCCTGTCACATGTTAGGTTAAGACAAACACGGGAGGCTGTGAATAGCCAAAAAATGATGTGATTTTGGGTATGATTGAGCGCAATTTTGGAACTAGTCGAATGTGTTTTCGAATTTGATTGAATGCAATTTAAGATGTGATTGAATGTGATTTTTCGCACTATTCACAATCTCCCGTGTTTGTCTTAACTTAACATGTGACAGGTAAGCATTACACGCAACATACGTGACAATTTCTAATAGTTTAAGCTAACAGTGTCAGAATTTTGGTCTGATTGAATGAATTTTTGAAGTTCAAGGACCCAATTGCAAAAAAAAAAAGTTTATAGATCCAACTGAAAATAGCTTATAGTTTAATGGACTAGAGTGTAATTTGCCCTTTATAATATGATGCACTTCTATATATTTGCTCATAAGCGCAGGTTGACAACTGTATTCTTTATTAAAGTTTGTGTCTTCTTGCAATTAAATTTGGATTGCTGCTTTTCTTTTCTATGCCAAATGGCTCGTATATCATTTCATTGATGTTTGAATCTTGACGAACATTCAGAATTCTTAGTCGATACCAGTTGGCTGAATTTGAGGTATTTACTAAATCATTTCTTAAGCTGAAACCCCAGAATTCGTGCATAGATGCTAAGAATGTTAAATCCATGTTTTACGCAGCTTTGTGTTCTTGGAAACCTTTGCCCTGAAACTGTAGAGGAAGCTATTGCTATGGTCCCATCGATCAAGGTATTCTTATTTAATGACACCTATCCCTTTCTTAGTACTTGTGTTACTTCCATTTGTGGTTTAATTGGATAACGAAATGATGATATAAAAGTGTATTTGACGTGGACTCGGGTAATGTGTGTGTCTGGTGTGGGTATTTGTCTAAGCGTTAAGCTTCCCAAATTCATGGATCTAAAGGCACAGGAATACGACAATAAATCTATATTTTTCTTATGTCCCTCAGAGCAAATGGTGTTTTTGTGTATATAGCACTAACAATAAGTCCTTAACATGATTAGTTCATCCATTTCGAAAGAACTTCGTAGCAAACAGAATGTGATTAGAGACTTGAGTAACTATTATACACTTAACATGCTTATTGGTGAGTGCTGACCTACAAATGTCGGACACATATCCCATAGCCATGTCCAGAAGTTGAGAGTGTCTGACACAGGTACTTCAACCTATTTAGAAGAGTCCACAGAGATAAAAGTAGCAAGACATGGTACAAACTTCCTTCTTTTTTTTTTCGTTTTTTTTTTTGTGTGGGTTAACATCACCCAACCCCCCCCCCCCCCCCCCAAACAAAAAAAAAAAAACCTATTTAGAAGAGTCCACTGAGATAAAAGTAGCAAGACATGGTACAAACTTCCTTTTTTTTTTCCTTTTCCCCCCTCCAAATTTCTGTTACTTCCATTTGTGGTTTAATTGGATAACGAAATGATGATATAAAAGTGTGTTTGACGTGGACTCGGGTAGCAAGACAAAAATAGGTTAATTGGATAACCTATTTAGAAGAGTCCACTGAGATACAAGTAGCAAGACATGGTACACACTTCCTCTCTCTTTTCCCTTTTTTTTTTTTTTTTTGTGGGTTAACACCCCCCACCCACCGGGCTGTTTCACTTTACCCCCATGTGCTTCAAAAGTGGACACATTTAAATCCGCTGTGGTTTTGGACTAAAGCGAAACTACTAAGATTTTTCTCAAAATAGCCCCACATGGAGATTAAGTGTTAAATTAGCTCCACATAGGAGAGTTTAAGTGTCAAAACTAATCCCACATAGGCAATTAATCCCAAAATTAGCCCCAGAAAAGACTTACGTGTTAAAAATTAACCCCGCATAGGTGGGTTAAATGGTAGCATTATCCGCACATAGCGGTTTAATATTTTTGGTGAATTTACCCACCTCCCTCTTTTTTCTTTTTTTTCTTTTTTTTTTTCGTGTTCCTAGGCCATGTTGCAGACACTTGCGTGCATGGCTAAAAAGAACCTTACTTCTAGTCGCTAAAAATGCCATAGTTTAATGTTATTTGAATGCACTCGATCAAAGTATTCGTAGGGTTACTCACATTTTACTAGATGAAGGGCACTTCAACAATATGCACAAGTTTATTAGTGAAGTCCCAGAACATGATATGCAAAGTTCTGCAACCTTTTCTCAGATTTGCATGTTTAGATTACAGAGCACTAAGTGTAATTTACCCAAATGTAGAATGCATGTCGACGTTATATGTACTCTTTTTTTTTTCTCGTTATTTTGGAAGGACAATTTGGGGAAGATTGCTGTGGCATTTTAGGTATACTCAACATATATTTCTGTCATGACTCAATGACTCGAAATGTTTATCTTTTCTTCTGTGGCCACCTTAAGGTCTAAGTGGTAGTTATCATCATAAACTCTAAATAGGTCATAACTCATTGTAGTGATACACATCATAGACATTAGAAATTTTGATTGAGATTAATCCTTAATCTATTCCTTCATCGAGTAAATAAGGTATCATGTTAAAAAGCACCAACATGGGGTGGCGCCCATGTACACAAGTATGCACCGAAAAAACAAAAGACTATACTCTTAATTCATCTAAGAACTCTACAAAGTCAACAAAAGATCTCCGTGTTCTACCTTACATCAAAAAACGAAGGTAACTTGAAAATAAGTAATTTAAACAAAAAATGGTGGACTTCATCGCTTCAAATATTGTGTTGTTCCTCTCCCTCCATGAACCATTGTTGACCAATGGGAGCCACTCTCCCAACTTCCTTTCCGTCTATGCACTTCTTAGGTTGTCACTAGTCAAGGAAATTGTCGTACCCAATAACATTTTTGGTTCGGGGAGCCAAATCTATTTTTTACTTCAAGGACAACTAAAACGCACGACAAAATATTCTAGTGACAACCTAATTAAGAAGTGCATATACGAATAAGGGGACACAGACATGGTGAGTACACAAAAAATTATAAAAATATTCTAGTGACACCCTAAGAAGTGCATGTACGAATAAGGGGACACAGACATGGTGAGGACACAAAAAAATTATAAAAATATGTTTTAAATATTTATGATCACGTTTGATTAGAAAATCATATGATCTATATAAAAGTGAGATTCCTAATTAGTTTCAATTTCAAAGAAAAGCTGTTTGATATAATAACTCTCAAGTCTTCTCTATTTCACACGTCTTTTAAGTTTTCTCAGACATTATTTATTCGTATTTCCAGATCCCAACATAAAGACTACAAATGATCCAACTTTTCTTCGCCATTAAGCACTTTTAACTTTACTTTTGTCTTTTAGCATTTTGACAATATTATACTTGGTGTCAAAATAGCTGTCTGTCCTTCCCATTTCTTACGCATGTCCGAGCAAAAAAAATTAGAGTAATACTTGGGGCATAACCAAAGTCACAACCTTTTTTGCACAACCTTCATTTTGTGTCTATCTCTCTCCTAGTGGGCATTGTGGGGTCACTGGCACTGTAGGACCCATCAAGAGAGAGATAGACACAAAATGAAGGTTGTGCAAAAAAAGTTGTGACTTTGGTTGTGCCCCAAGTATTACTCAAAAAATTAATAAACCAAAGTAAGATAGGGATTTTGGTGCGTTGGCACGTGTCAATGAGTGCATGTTATGTGCTTCCATTGACGTCCATGACGACTTTATTTGAAATTTTTGTTGGTAAACTAGTAATTGCTGCTATATTTCTGTGGAGTAGTCACTGGTAATGTGCTTTCTTTTTTTGTTTTGCAGAGCAGAGGACGTAACCATGATGATGAGGCAATCGAGAAAATGTTGAATGACCTGTCACTGATTAAGAAATTTGAATAGAAGCATGTTAAAATTTGCGGGAACCATAAGTTAATGATTGACGGTTTTGATCTATGGTTTAGTCTTGGAGATAATTGATTACATGTGATGAAATCTATGGTGGTGTATGATGATTCACTGAATTTCTCTTCTTTGATTGCTCAAACGTTAGGATTTATATTAGGGGTAGTTGGTCACAGCTCCCTGTAAATGTCATAAATAAGTCAACAATTCATTCTGTTTTTTTTTTTTTTTTTTAATTCTTAAATGCCATAGGTCCTCCTAGTTTTTCAGTCTTTAAAATGTCATAACTCTCAAACTACAAGTGGGTTTTTGATAAATTTTATATATTCGTGATTTAAATCTACACAACTATATCCATATTGGCTATAAAAAATTGTTTTACCAAAAAAAAAAAAAATGTTATTTTGCAGATCCAACACGGATATTGAAATAATATTTTTTTTGTCAAATCAACACTTCTATTGCGTAGATCTTAAAAAAATATAGCCCAAGTAAAAAATAAAAAAAAAATCGTCTAGAACGGCTACATGATCGCACTCCTCGTCAGTGCATACTCTATACGGAAATGTCTTTCCATGTCCATCATCCAATGATCGGCTAAGTCTATATCAAGTTATGACCATGTTAGCAAATGTCAATGTCATTATAATGCTACTAGGTAATGACAGTGACATTTGTTTAAATCAACCAAAAAATGCAAAATTATGGTCAAGTTTCATATGTAGTAGTCTTACATTGCTTTCCAAGTAAAGAAAGTAACTTATCTTCAAATTCCAAAAACAATTTGAAGATAGTGTCAAGTCACTGTATGATATCATACAGTGACATGGATTTTTTTTTTTTTTAGTTTTTCATATGTTCTTGTATTTATAATACTGTTCAAGTAAAGACAGTAACATATCATCAAATTTTAAATTAAAAAAATAAAAATAAAAAAATTTGAAGATTGTGTCAGGTCACTGTCATTTGCGACAGTGACATCATACAGTGACTTCAATTTTTTTAATATTTTTTTTCAAATTTTCAGTTTGCTAGATTTTCTCTTCTAGATTACAGAAATATAAATTTGGGTAAACTGCATTTTGCACTCTCAAACCATATCCTGTTTGGCACTTCGCTCGCTAAATAATTTTTTTTTCGCATTTTGGTCCCTCAACTAACATTTTGTGGCAATTTGCCCCCTCCATCACTTTTAGCGTCACTTTTGGTGTCACTGAAAGTGACTTTTTTCGTCACTAAAAGTGACGGAGGGGGCAAACTGCCACAAAATGTTAGTTGAGAGACCAAAATGCAGAAAAAAAAATTGTTTTGCGACTAAAGTGCCAAATAGGATATAGTTTTGAGGGTACAAAATACATTTAACCCTGTAAATTTTATTCACATTGGAGTTGTGGTTTAAAAGTTATGGCATTTTAAACTTGAGCACTACTACACCCACACACTTTTTCACACACTTTTCTACACCTAACTTTAAATGCATGTACCCTGTGCTATATAAGTGGTGCATAGAACTGTGAAAAATTCAAACAACACAAGGTACATGCATTTAAAGCATTAGGATGTGAAAAAGTATGTGAAAAATGTGTGGGTCTTATATTTTCCTTTAAAGTTTGAAAAATAAAGAAGAAAAATTTAGTGGAAAATCTCATTCTACCAATGTTTGTTGTAATAGACCCACCAATTGGTACTTCCCAATGATAGACCCTATAATTGTAAATGTTGTTAGAGATTAGTCCAAATTTTCCTATTATAGAATTATTAGATGTCTTTTTTACCCCTAACCCATATATACAGAACCATACATATATATATACATATATTTAATTCAAATTTAATGATTGAATCAGTTACCAAATCTGACCAAATCTTATCAAATCCCAATTGATATTGGTTACAATATATATAGAAATTTTATCCTAATATTTTAGGATATTACTTTACAAAACGGTTACAAACAAATTTCACCATTTCGAATTCACAGTGTATTGCATATTCAATCTAGATATCACATCATAAATGAGTCTTTCTGCGGGTATTGAATTTTACACTGCAAATAGTTCATTGTTATACTGTAACTGGTTTATTAGTGTGAAATTTTACACTGCAACTGGTTTATTAGTGAAATTTTACACTGCAAAATTTCACTGCTTTCATTAAATCTGATTTTGACTTGCCATATATACACATTAATTCTGTTGGTTATGATAGGATTTTGACTTGCCAATATCTCATTTTGAATTAATATCCCATAATTATAGTGCTTTCCGTTTTTTTTTGTGTTTGTGCCATAAATCACGTTAGATTTTGAAAAAAAAAATTGTTGAAAAATTTGATCTCCTATCCCTTTATCTTTGGATATCTAATAAATGCAAATAAAGTCTCAGGATTTTACGTATCTACATTATGAGTTTGTCACATCTTGCTAATGCCATCCATGCATTTTCTGTTCTACCAATAATCATTCATGACAATATGTATTATACTACATTCGTGAGAGTTTTAAGATTGAAGAAGATAACAATAGATCGAGGAGAAGATATCAACTTAATTGGAATAGATGAATGAATTTTTCACTGCGAGTAGTGTGAAATTTCACACTGCTGAATAATGTTTAGGTTAAATTTTTCACTGCGAGTAGTATGAAATTTCAAACTGATACTACGAAAACCCTATAAAGATAAAAAAAAAAATGTTTTACATACTGCCACAAATCAAATTTGTTTCTCTAAAACAGAAAGATTAAGAACAAATTAACCCAAGAGCCACTCTCAAATATCAGTCAAGAGCACAAGACAAACTATTCGACAAAACACCTTGCATGCATCCAACAGGACCACGCTAATCCACCCCAATCACATTAAAAAATAAGACCAATATAAAGGCAAACAAATTTAAAGAAAAGAAAAAACCATCAATCCCACAATAAAACTATAGCAGATAACACCATTTCAAAAGCACCAATATGAAGCCATCACATCCATGCGAAGGTTGTGAAAGCCTCGAGCACGTCCAATAGAGAAAAGTAAAAACATGGCTCTGCCGAAAAAAGTTGACAAATCTGTGTTGGTTATCTTCTCCAAGATAGCTGCTTCTTTTTTGGTCTTCATCAAAACCATGCTACGAAAGAGCAATAGTGTGAAATTTAATACGTTTGCAGTGTTAAATTTTGCACTACGGAATGAACGATCCATCAAAGTCAATTATTGTTGGGGAATTTTCACACCACCGAAAGTTCTTGAAGAATTTTACAAAATTTCTAAACATGCAACAGTGAGTGCTAAATTCCAGACTGCAATCACACGCAAAAACTAATTTTTCCCCAAATCTTGTCTTCAATCCCACAATGAATGATCCATCAAAATCATACATCAACATGTAGTACCAAAATTTTACACGACTAAAAAAAAAATCTCACATTTTCTCCCCATTGTCGTTACTCATCGGAGTCATACGGCCGGAGCCTCACCGTCATGCTTTTTGGACGCGTAGGAAGTTTTTTAGCTTGCAATTGAATGTAGAACCCTATATGTTCTTGGAAGGAAGTGGACAATCAACTGATATGTAATACATTTTTCTAGACAGAGAGAAAGTATGAAACGTTGGAGAAGATGCAATATATATATATATATATATATATATATTATCTATATATAGTGTTTAAAATTTAAAAACCCTTGATTTTGGGTGAGTTTAAATAGGAATGATTCTTTTGATGAGTCATAGGGGTAGTTTGGTCACTAAATAAACATTTGGACCTATCATTAAAATGTTGTATGGGTTGGATCAATTACAATAATCTTAGAGTAGATTGGATTTATTACTAATTAACTCAATAAAGAATTGTCGTCCTTGCATTAAAAAAAACGGTCTGGACTAACTGCATAATACTGCCCATTTCAAGGACTGCTAATTAATTTTTCCTATATATTATTAGTCTTTATGGATATGTATTTGGTACCAATTGTAGTTGCGGATGACCGAGCGTTGTGATTTAGTAATCAAGATTGGGATTGGGTATCCTATAATCATTCATATGTATTTCTATAAATATATTTGTATATCAAGGGAGCTCAGCGTTGATTAGGACATTTTGAGATCTGCTTTTATGATTGAAGTTCATGGGCCATCAAAAAAAACAAAGAACATTTTGTGGTGTTTTAGTTTTTCTCCCAAATTTGTGTTCAAATTTTATCTTTTGGCTTTTAGCTGAAGGGCTGTTCAGCTTTAGGGGTTTGGCTTAATAGCTCAGGTGCTGTTTGGCTTAATGGCTTTTGGGTTAGGGATTGTTTGTAACACCCGCTCCCGTGGATTATTTGAATCACGTTTAAGCATGCATTATTAGTATTATAATAATATTGTGGATATTTGTGTGTTAAGTGAGTTTTGACTCACTAAGTTGTTGATGGGTGTCCAGTTCAGAACCTATTATAGCCAATGTGGCAGTTCCAGTTTGAGACAGTTAATGACAGGTCCCCATGTGATGGAACAGTTATGTGGAATAATTCTTATGTGCCTAAATGTTTATTAAGGCCTATGTGATTATTATTAAATAGATTTAACAATATATAAATTGTTAAAGACCACTTCTGTGATCAGTTAAGGATACCTTTGTGAGATTGAATTGGACACGTAGCATAATTAGTAGACTAATTAGCAACTTCATAATATTATGTGGGACCATTTATGGGACACATACATGACATAGACAAACACCCATTTAAATTTTGGATAGTTTTAAAAAGTTTCATAACTAGTAGGGGAATAAACGCAAAACTAGTAAAACATTGGGGAGGTTATAATAAAAAGGAGAAACTCTTTTAACATGACACTTGGAGGATGACTCATGATCTTTATCTCATTCCTTATACATTTTGGATGAATTATACAGAGGAGAAAAGAGAAAATGTCCACGGAAGTTTTACCGATGTTCACGACGCTGATTGACGCACTTAACGATGTTCAATCTCAAAATAGGCTACATATTTGGACTCCAGGAGCTGAGTCTAATGCGATAGTAACATTCTTATTAATTTCTGAGATAGTTTTTCCGCGACACAATTTGGGGGTTTAGCTCATAACTTGTAATTTTGTATAGGAATTGTACATGAATTGTACTAGGATCTTAATTCTGCAATTAGGAGCGCTAAACCAAGAGGTGAGCGACAATTATTAAGGAAAATGAATAATTGGATATTTGAAGTTATCTTTGTGATGCTAAGCATGATGGTTTAACTTAGAACTTACATATTTAGAATTATTTTTGCTAACTCATGTATAGTTGTGAAATTGCACAGTGTAATGAGTATGTGAGCATGTGGAGTTGTATATATGGGTCAAAGGGAAACTTGTGCTTGCCATCGAGAATGTGACCAGGTGCCAAAATGGCCATGAGATAGCAAGTCTAAAAGAAAGAGGCGTGGATAGCTAGGTTAGTCGCTCGGACTAATGGAGTAGTCACGGACTAACGTGAAAGGGTGGCCAGTACTTGTGTTCCTGAATACCATAGTTATGTGTAAAAGATGAGATTGAGCATGTTGGTTGTTCATGTTTATAATTGTTATCATTCACCAGCATATAGCTTATATAGTACAGTGGTTATTGAATAACCATTGTAGGTAAAAAAAGATGGAGCAACAAGGAAATGAATGATAATGGAATTGATGAGACAAACGTGGGATTTTGTGAGTAGATGTATTTATGTTAATAGCTTTATGTTTTAATCTAGGAACTTGTTATATGGATTGGAGCTACTTATGATTGAATTAGAATATGTTCATACTTAATTTTAAACTCATGACAAGTTAAGGTTATAATTTGGCTTCAAGACTTTGCAATTCCCTAGTAATGTAATATTTAGTTGTAACTTGGGAGCTTTATATCTTGTATTAGTCGGTGAGCCAGTTGACTCGTGTAACATGCGGTTTACGTAATATTGGTTAGTTTGGGAGTGTTGCGACTCTCAAGTTCTTGTTGGTTTGATTTGTAGAGATGAACTCGGGAGTCATGCTCAATGAGTTTGGAATGAATTGAATCTTGGTTTAATTTCTCTTAAACTTGTTTTAATGTTGGTTACGAACTCAATGAGCTTGGATTTATGTTGCAAGAGTATTTTTACATGTTTATGGATTAAACTCAATGTTTTGAATGTTTTAAAGTTGATTAAACTCGAAATGGTTGCGTGACTTCTAGGCCAAATTATGCAGTAGGGGAGAATTCTGCCCAGTGGTCATTCGACCGGTCGAAGGGGGCAGTTCGATTGGTCGAAATACCCCCCTGCACCTCTTTTAGTTCTACCACTTCGAGTATTTTGTTTTACTTCTAATTAAACATGAGGGTACCTTCGGGACCCCTTTGAACTATAAAAGTGTTACTTTTGAAAAAAAATACGTTAGGGTGTGTTTGGAAACGTGTTTATAAAATCCTTTGAAAAGTGTTCAAATGTGTTGAGTTCATGAGTTAAAACTTTTACTAATGTGTTTTATGGAACTCTAATGACATGTGGTCATGCCTTGGTGGTGTGCACGTGGCCTGGAATCGTATGTGTGGTTCCGGGGCATGGCATTTAGCGATATCAGAGCAATAGGCTAGAAATTTGGGTACAAGAGACGACGACTTGAGAGCGACGTGCACGTTACGTTTTGGAGTTGCATATAGAAAAGCATATATGCATGAGATAAAATTAGCATAGCATATAATTGTATGTCAAATGATAGTTTGATGTGTGTTGCATGATATTAGCATGTGCATCATGTTGCACGTTTCTATTTATATAAGAAAATATAAACGAATGAGGTGATACTGGTTTGGGCCGTGATGATATGTCGGATTCGACGATAAGAATGGGGCAGTGAGGCATGTTGATTATGTTTAGAGAAAATTGATATGGTAAAAATATATATATATATATATATAGGATGTAAAAACTATGAATTCTGAGATAATGATATTCTGTGAGTATGACTCCGGGATAAAGTTCGGGTAATAAAAAGGGAAAGGATTCTCTATGGATTAGTGGATGATAATATATGGTGGTTACTTTAACTTGGGTTATTGGGTTACAGAATATTATTAAGCTTTTAGATTCTGATATTAACTTGGGATTTACGAAAGACATAGTTATTTATTATTTTCTGAGATTGGTACAAGTGTTTCGCTATGAGGATTGAATTGTGTTATTAATCTCGACGTGGTGAATGAGATTATATGGGAAAGAAAAAAAAAAAAAAACAAACAAACAAACAAACAAAAAAAATGGTGAAGCTATATAGCATGTCTAATGAATATGGATAATCTTCCATGTAACAACCTGCATTGTTATTTAATTATTTTAATTTTGCATTTCCATATTCAATCTATATAATTAGTTTTATTTCAATTCTCATGTTTTAAAATCTTAATTCTTGTTTTATTTCATATAGAAATTCTTGTTGGGGTCAAACTGCAATTTTTTAAACTTAGTCATACCTGTGTTGAATTTCAAATCTATATTTTCAAAACGGTGAAAATATTTACTTTTGACTCAAACTGTATTTTTATTAAACCAGAAAATTATTTTTTACATTAAAATAAATTATCTGTTTTTTTTTTTTGTGGTAATCACCACACTGCGAAAAATATCAGTTTATGTTCGAAACTGTCCGCGCCGCGTTAAACTTCCACAGATTTTGGAATTGACGTAAAGCTAGAAGTGACATGTACTTTATTTTCATTTATGGCAACTAATGATTGGTTAGGCTTTGTTTGGGTAATGCATTTGTGTGTGTGCAATGCTTGTACCATGAGTTGTTTTTCCCAAACAATCAAGGAAATGCCTAGATATCTTGACTACTCCTTGTTTGGGAGTGTTCATTTTGTATATGTCAATCTTATCATTCTTATGCCTATAAGCTACTTTACCAAACACCACTACTTGGCCCCTACACATCTACTTGACCCTTAGCTTCACTATAGAGCTCATATGATCTGCATATATATATATATATATATGTATATAGGTATCTACATATTAAGAATTTTAGAAGTTTAGAAAACATTTTAATTTGTTGAGTATTCTTGATTGAACTTGGGCACCAAGTTGTAGGATTTGGTTTGCTATAAGTATATACTCCCTCTCACAAAATCATATTCTGCTCTTTACAAACACTAAACACAGAGAGAGTTGAGAGTTCTTTTACAGAAAATTTTTAGTGAGAAAAAGCTCAACCACCATAGCTAGAAACTTGACTTCGGTTTGCTTATTGTGACTTCTTTCTCAACAAATTCTTCTACACTTATCACAGTGAGTATTATTAACTCACTTCTAATGTAATTCATACATTGTTTACAACAATATAGCTTGGTTTGAAAATCTCCATTGATAATTTCACGTTTGAACTCCATAGCTTGAAATCATGAACTTTTTTAAACCTAAGCAAAATTCGTTTTGATAGATAAAAATGAAAGATTACAGTCCATAGTTGTTATATTTAAAGTTGTAGAGCTTAATTCATTCATATAAGAAAGTATATTAGAATTGAAGTTTTGTCACTTCTCGGTTTTTCGTAAAATCTGAGAGCTATGATTGAAATTGGTTAAATCCGATCACATACTCATAATCCTTGCGGAAAAACGGAGAGAAACATAGATTATAAGTCATGTTTGCATTCGAATTTCAAATGGTTCGAAAATAGGCTTCAAATTCGTAACAGGAAAGAAACTACTGATACCTTTACCAATCGATTGACATGTATACCAATCGATTGGCACTTTTGCAGCCAATCGATTGACATGTTTTAGCACTGACAACTTTTAGTAAAACGGTCATAACTTTCTCTAGATAACTCGAAAACACGCACCGTTTGAAGCGTTGGAAACTAGACTCAAAGACCTTTCTTTTGATATATAATTCATGCATAAAAAGTATATCTCATTTTTTAGGGCATTGCTTCAAAGTAGACCCACTTGTGTTCTAGTAAGCGATAAAAGCATATTAAAGTTTTCTTTGATGAATTCGGTTATTTCATATAAGAATTGATTTCTTCTCGTATATCCATGGTTACCGTTCCTAGTACGTTATATTTCTGTATTAAGTCACATATCATTCATGTGGAGTCAGTTGTACATGCATGGTGAGTGGTGATCAGTGTGGAAAAGAGTATGTGGTTGAGATTGTGTGTGGACACTCCCTGGTGTTGGTGTACCAAAGTGTGATGTTTTGAGATTGAGGCTAGAGTATCTTTGAAATGCGATGGTGATAAAACTGGACACTCCCTGATGCCCATGGCAGCATTAAAGTGTGTGACGTCGACTTGGACATTCCCTGGCACCCATGGTAGTGCTAAAGTGCGGCCTGCTGGACACTCCCTGACATGCGTGGTATGGTCAAAGTGTGAGGCATTGGACACTCCCTAGTACCCCGTACTAAAGTGTGAGGCAAACTGGACACTCCCTGGTACCCCTGTACTAAATTGTGGTCATCTTAGTGTTTCAAAGGTACTGAGTGAGAGAGTTGGGTGTTGTGTTGTCGAGAGAAAAGAGTTAGTAAGATGAGAATGGTTGAATTGTTCCCATGCACGGTCACATGTTTCTATGGATTAAAGTTTATTATATTTCCCTAACTGTCTTATGTTATGAATTCACCTCTACACTTTTAACCTGTTAAATCACAGAACTGTAAAATGGAAAATAGTAAATGAGTATGTTTTGTATTCAAGTATATGTTTTTAATACTCACCAGCTTCTTAAAGTTGGCGGCGTTGATGCGCCCTGGACATTCGTGTCTAGGCTTTTCAGATTATGATCATGCTGAACTCTATGATTATGTGAACAGAGAACAACTACCCGATGAAGAATTTATTATTATGTGTTTTAAGTTATGAACTAAAATTGTAATAAGGATGACTGTAATAGAAAATAGATATTATTTTATTTCAAGGTGGGTTGTGCCTATAGTTAACCACGTGTTGTAATAATTATAATTTTGGAAAAATTTTGTAAGCCTTGATTGTTCTACTCTGATTCATATTATTATATTTGTACGACATTTGGGATGAAAACGATCCTTCAAACTATCGCGACCTACGGGTCCATAAAGGAAATTAAACGCTTTCCATATTTATGCTACATCGGGGTATGACAGGATTTAGTGGTATCAGAGCTAGGTTATCTCAGAACAGTTTAGCCAGGTTAGGGTTAACCAGTAAAGACCCGATTCTACATTCTGCTAGCTTAAGCTTTGCGCACCCAATGATGCAATAGGAGGAGAAACCCGGAACTCAAATCCTAAGATTATTTCTGTTAAGATTAGTCCTGACATAAGTTAGTACCTTTTTGTCAGGTATGGATTCAGTGCAACCACTCTTTGTACCCGACAGGTTTGGAGGACATTGGGTGACTCCCAGGGCAGTAGTCCCAACTTTCATTGATTTGTACCACACCACTATAGAGACTGGGCATAGTTGATTTGACTCGTATTCGTATAAAGCTCCTCAATTTTGCAGAGGCTCAGTGGCTAGTATTAGTGGAGATTGTGTGGTTGGTTAGTAGTGACGCTTTCTATCTTCCTCTTGAGGTTCAGATTGTGCACGCTCATCTCGCACAGCTAGATATGCCCCCACCGGTCATTCCAGCCGAGGACCCGATAGTTCCCGTTGCTAAGGATGATGAGGAGGAGGACAAATTTGGTCTAGATGACTTTGCTGCTGACCTCGAGGAAGAGCTAGCACTTGAGCTAGTTCTGCCCGAAGAGGTGTCAATTGAGGCTAGTGCTCCGGGGTATGCTTCATCACCGGCTTCCCAGGGCAGTGACTTTGATATGATTGGTCCATTTCACGTTCGGGGATTTTGCCCTGTCGACCCGCTGGATCTTCTGATGGACACCTATGGAGATGATTGATGATTTAGATATGACCTTATACATATTAATTATTTTGACTAATAGCTCTATCTCTTTTTGCAAACTGTAATCACATGCATCCGAGTATAGGGCAATGACCCCATTTTTGGCAGTAACTCTTGCATGGACGATGTACGTCCTAACCCATACAGATAGGGTAGGCATTGAACTAATCATACACGCTTTTTGTATCAACTTGATAAGAAGTTATATATTGAAATACTCTTTTGATATTATCATTTATATACTGCTTTATATTTCTGCTTCATTCATGTTCCTGTAGACACCCCATTTTGTCAACTATCAGATTTAGGAGATCCATAGCTTGGTGTTTCACAATGATCGAAAAAGACTCAAAAGGACTCCTGAAAGTTGGTTCTATTTCTCAAGATGCTCAGAATGACCAAAATGCCCCTGAAAGCCCAAACACTCCCAGATTTGGACCAAAAGTTCTGGAAACATGCTACGTCATAAGAAAAGTAATAAAATGAGTTTTGAAGCAAAGTCAAATAAAATCGTCAGCTCCCAGAGACCCCCGGAAGTTCCGGAAGTTCCCAGAAAGTCCCGTTGATCGGTTTGTCCAAGGGTTGACCAGGTTTGACCAAGTTTGACCGGAATCGTCCAAAATTGCCGAGATCATTCTAGACCATGTGGAAAGTATTAAAATGAGTTTTAAAAGAAAATCGCACGAAAACGTCAGCTCCTGGGAGCTCCCAGAGGTTTTCAGAACTTCCCGGGAATCCTAGGTTTGACCAGTTTGACCAAAATTTGACTTTGAAACTGGAGCACCGTAAAAAATTTCAAACATTTTTCATGGATACTAGAGGTCAATAGCTTTCCAACGGTATATCACACATAATTTTTGGATTTAAAACGAGTTTATTATGAATTTCCGAAGGCGAAAAAGGCGATCAAATCGTCTTTTATCGCAAACACCGCAAAACTTTTCAAAATGACCTATCTCCAAATCATTTTTTATGTAAATTAGACTTCATTACCTTTCCAACGGTATATTACAACCTCAATTTGGAGTTCGTATGCATTTTCTGTGAATTTCGGACGAAATAGTTTCGCGAATACCGGAACCTCTGGGGGCCTAAACATAATTTTATGGGCATCTGAGGAGCAGTGCCGCGGCGGCACTGGGCCACTACCGCGGCGGTACATGGCCAGTGCCGCGGCGGCACTCTCCTCTAGAACAGTCCATTTTTGCAATTTCTTTTGGTGGTCCATTTTGATTAATTAAAAATCAAAACGATGTAGTTTGATGTTCACAGATGTTTGGGACCAATGGGAGCACTTTCTAAATCCCAAAACCACCCCAAATTAGCCTATATAAACCCCCCATTGCTCTTTATTTTGGGGGGGCCAAGTGCAAAGTTTGACAAAGTTGTAGAGAGAAAGAGAGATAGAGATAGATTTAGAAGTGAGAAAGGAGCTTCCTCCTACTATTTTTCTATAGAAAGTGAGTTCCAACCTTGTTTTCCTCCACCATTCTTCTATATACTTCATCATCAATACACCCAATCACCATTTCTCTAAGCATTTTTAGTTAGGAAGCTACTTCCATGTCCAAATGTCAATATCTATGAGTGAAACACCAAGCTACAAGTCCAATATCACATTGATTATCATCTATTGATTTGTTCATTTGCTTACTTATATACAATGTTCATCTCTTCTTACCTCATTTCTTTTTTATTTTCTTTATTTACTTACTAGTTCATCATCACCTAGATGATGACATGAAGTTTGAGGTGAGTGAATCCTTATGGATAGTAGCTCTTGACCTCAAAAACATGTTTGATAGATGATGATTATAACTTCAATACCTCCAAGGTATCCTTGAAGTTATGTTCAAATAAAAATAAATCTCTCCAACAATCTTGGAGGTTCTTGGTGATGAGTTTGATGTTGGCATTTCAAGTGGTTATAACCTTCATTGAGTATTGAAAATGCGCTTTCAAAACTTGTATTTCAAAACCCCATTTTAAAACCCTCACTTTGATTTCAAGAGATAAACCTTGTTTTCCCAAAATCTTCAAAATAGTGAGTCAAAACAGTGAGTGATCTGGGTTCAAAGATTTCTCTAGAACTCAATACTCAATGTATGAATGCAAGGCCACTTGAAAAGTCTTCCTAACTCATTAGAGAACACCCATGATTTTTGGTTTGACTTGGAAATACTTGAAAATGGTCTATTTGGACCCAAACATTCCTTCCAGACATTCTGTCTCTGCTGTCACAGCAGCTTGGTTGACTTTCAACTTATTTTTCAGAAACCTTTTCCAAAAGGGGTGGTCCTAACTTATTTTTCCCTTAACCTTCAATGTCTTAGGGAACTTTCTGTATACAATGGCCTCTAGATCACTTGTTTTCATTTTCTAATATTTTTTGATATTTCAGTCGACAGTACGGACTCTGTTTTTGAGTGACCTCTATTGTTTATATGATTTCTCTCAATCTGTGATAGTTATTAAAGATTTACTTTTTGGGTTGTGTTCTAGACACAATAAGGAAGATCTCCATAAACAATCATGCATTGAAAACATTCCTAACCCCTCTTTTCAATTTTTAGAATATCATGTTACTATTCTGTCCACTGTTCACAGCAAGCACACTTTTATTTTCCCCCTTTGATTTGATACTTACATGCACTCCAAATTAGTTCACGTCTTAGGAAGTAGTTCATACTATATTTGTACATATTCCATGATGATTTCATTCATACACATTCTAGACTTCTAAGTCATTCTAGGAATCCATGAACACAAAGCACACTATAACCTTTACACGTTCTAGATACATACATTGCATCCATGCAAAGATTTGGGGTTTTTGTAACTCCTAATCTAAGAAGATTATAAGGAATGATCACGATCACATGTTCATGCTTCCCCTCGATCTAATCTTCCTTTCGCATCCGTCCCGGGGATTGAGAGATCTTCTTTTCTCAAAGATTAACATGCATCATACTAGCTTGCTAAGCATATTTTGATTTCTTTGATTATTTGTTTCAAGAACAATTCATGTCCCCTTTAGATTAGGGAAACTTAATTACTTGATACATGATTAGACGATTTTTCCTAGGTTTGTTTTGTGTGATCTTTCACTTTGCATTGTGTGATACTTGGCTTAGATCTTATGAATAATATCTTATCTTTAGATCTTCTATTTCAAATTTTCTTATGTGATGTAATATACTATCATAGTATTAATTGTTGAACCATACATAGTATAAGATGATTATTTAGATGCTAATTGAGGCCCGTCGAAAGACGGGGCGAGTTGAGGGTGTTTTAGTCGCGACAAAGGCTCCTTCCTCTCTCGTACCAAAATCCCGAGCCAAGTTCTTTGGTTATGAAAGGCCGGTGCCCTTTATCCGTTTGGGTGAGTCAAAATTAGGTTTCTTGGTTCCTTAAAGACCAAGTGGCTACTCTGTATCTGTTTTCAACAGACCTTTTCTTTTCCTTTTCAAAACGATTTCAAAACAAGCAAGAGGTGGAACGTCCGCATGTCCACAATCTGGCGACTCCACTGGGGACATTTTATTTTAAAACAAAATAATACAGAGGTTTGACTCATAAGAAGCATCCTTAAAATCATCTTTTTAATGTGTCTGGTTCACCGCATTGCACTTTGCATTTTTCCCCTTCGACTGTGTCTGAAACGCGGCGCTGACATTGTTCAGGTCTTGTTGTGTCAGGGCACAAGTCACCGTTGATACTGTACCTTCCAAGGTATATCAAAAAGAGTAAAAACTTCCGTACTGTATCTCTGACGGTATATTGGAACTCTCGTCAATGGACCCTCTTTGACTAAACACATCCTTTGCATAAAGATTCCTGTAGAACATTTCATAGGACTTTTCATTTATCTTTTCAGATAGGATAATGTGATATAACTGCTGTATGCCCTGGCGGGATTACCTGTGCTGTGTAGATGCTTATGTGGCATGAGGCAGAACCTCTTTCTTATGATCCCCAAGGTAATCACTCACATGTGATCACATTGAGTTGACCTGCCTAGGCACCATGACAAGGATGTCTGATCCATGCTCACAAAGATATACACCACAAACCTTGTTTGTCGGTCCTAAGACGTAGGAGTATGAAAACTTGTTAGACAGTATGATCACCATCGTCACATGCTCCTGTCATATACACATGTTCTCCTAGAAACTCTGCCCAACTCATCCAGATATCCCAGTTTCTCTCAGAAACTTTGTCTAAATTTCCCAGAAATTCCCAAATATGCCAGTTTCTCCCAGAAACTCCGCTTAGATTTTCCAAAAATTCCCAAAACACTCAGAAATTTCCAGGTATCCCAGTTTCTCTCAAAAATTTTGTCTAAATTTCTCAGAAATTCCCAAATATACCACTTTCTCCCAAAAACTCCGCATAGATTTCCCAAAAATTCTTAAAACACTCAAAAATTCCTAGGTATACCAATTTCTCTCGGAAACCCTGTCTAAATTTCTCAGAAATACCCAAAATAACAGTTTCTCCCAGAAACTCTGTCCAGATATCCCAGATATAATCGAATTAACCAGTTTCTCCCACAAACTCTGTCCAAATATCCCAGATATGCCAGTTTCTCTCAGAAACTCTGTCCAAACCAACCAGAAATGTCCAAATATGCCAATTTCTCTTAGAAACTCGGTCCAAATCAACTAGAAATGCCCAGTCTCTCCTAAAAGCCTTCATAAAACCCTAGAAACCCCTGTTATCCCTTGGTGATCATACTGGAAAGTAGGATTGGCATACTCTATATGGTTAGGACCTTATTTGTTTAACTGTTATCTGTTAGAAATAGGAGCATCATATAGATTAGGGCTTACATCTGCATGCTTGCCTCATTTGCATACACCATTCCTATCGGTCTGCACGCACTGTTTCAGTCAGGCTGTACACGAGTCAGTCCACGTCTGTTAACATCACTATAGTTGTCATCTCAATCATCACTGTTAAAAGTCTGACACAGTCTTTTCACACCTGTATGTCAGTACAAGTTTTGAGCACCCAGGATCTGCATTTGTGAGTCAGAGGATTAGGGAGTCACCTTGTCAGAATCACTCAGCCGAAAGTCAGCTTTATGGATCCAGAAGGTTTGGAGGCAAGAATGACAGAAATGATCAACCAACAGTCTGACCGGTTGGCCCAAGTTTTAGCCTTTATGGAAGAACTGAAACAACAACAACCACAATACCCACCTCCGCCACAGGGGTTTATACCACCACCACCGCCTGGGTTTGCACCACCTCCCGAGAATAATGTAGATGATGATTGGTTCAATGGGGCCCCACCACCTGCACTTGATAAGAAAATTCAAGAAAAACTGGATAAGGTCGACAAGCTTAAGAACATACTGAGAAAGAGTAAAGGGGTCGACGATTACATGTTAGGTCTAGAAGGATTGTTTGAGCCCAACAAATTAAAGCTACCTGAGAACTTCAAGATGCCTGAAATTGATAGTTTTGATGGAACTGGGAATCCAAAGAACCACATAAAGTTCTGCATGAGTGTTTTCCAATCAATGGGCTGCACCCATGAGCACATTGCAATGTTGTTCCCTCAAACCCTCGCCAAGGCTGCTCTATCCTGGTTTCTGACCTTGGAGGTTTCTAAGACGCGGACTTGGGAAGATATAGTCCAAGTCTTCGTTGATCATTACTCCTACAACCAAGAGCTCGATGTCACCATCCGGGATCTGGAGACTACCCGGCAGAACTTCAATGAGTCCTTCGCTGCGTTCTTGAGCAGATGGAGGAACAAAGTGGCCCAAATGACCCACCGACCAGTCGAAAAGGAACAAGTCTGGATGTTGATCAAGAATCTACTGCCGCTGTACCATGAGAAACTATTCTACCAGTCCATCTCAACATTTGAAGAACTGTTTGAGATTGGGACTAGAATTGAGGATCCAATCAGGGAAGGAAAAATCAAGAATGAAGAATCACAAAGCCAGTCCAAGAGACCCGACTACTCCCGAAACCCTTCGGATGTCAACGCCCTTAGTAACCAATCCATGGCCTATTCTCCCCAATCATACCAGCTCACAAACCAAACCAGCTCGCCTAGCCGCCCTTACCAAAATAGGGTACCCCGTGAATTTTCCAAGCTAGATATCTCCCCCTCCGTAGCCTTAGGCTGCCTGCTAAAAAAGGGACATCTCCAACTCCTTCAGCCTCGTGCCAATCACCCACCACCTAACTGTGACATGTCCAAACGATGTGCCTACCACCAAGGCCCAGGCCATGACACCGACTGGTGCATACGTCTTCACCATGATATCCAAGACCTCATTGACCGAAGAATCATTGATCCACCACCCATTCAACCCCACGTCACCTAAGCCCCTACCCAGTCCTTTCAAATGATCCCCTTCGTTGAGGATTGTTGAAGCTACGCGGTGAGTTGATAGTGTTTGGAACTTCTGCCAATAAAAAAGAAGAATAAGCGAGTCACCGCGACACTCCATTTGAGACCGGGTCGAGTCTATTCTATGTTTTGAGTATATTTAAAGTTTAGTCTTATGGTCAAGTCTGTCCGTCATCGAGTTGTTGTGAGTCTATATCTGTTGGGTTTGTGCCCTCAAACCATTACTTTATGTATTAGACATTGACTTTTTAATATATGGATATCAGCTTTACATTTCATTATGTATGTTTCTTTCATGAGATGATTGTTTAATCCATAAGTATCATAGTAAGTATTTCGTGTGTGTATGAGATACATACAATGAGATACGAATTACTATTCTTTGATACCTAAAGCTTGTCACAGTGGATGATGAGACTGGATATCTCATCAGGTATATACTGTAGCATCATTAACTACCATTGGATGGAGTGATAAATCTCAATCACTAGAGTGTGACTCTTGGTTAATATGCTAGTGCTTATAGTGCATTGACGGACCTGAGTTTCCTATTGGCGCTCAATGCTGTCAACAGTCAATAGGAACTCATAACTTGTATAAGGTATGTGTTCTCAATCTTGAGACGATTATGAACACAGACTGTGGATATGGCTGCTTTGACTTACCAATCAGTGAGGTCTATAAAAGATCAACACCTGGGTATCTTGGGTATGTCATATTCATAGGGTTGTGAACATATATTGTCAAGATAGAATCTACCCTCTGTTTCAGAGTAAGCATTCCCTTGAGAATGTCACCATGTCGATTACTGAGTACTGCAGTCTTGTTGATAAGAGTTATCAACATGTTTGGTAATCATGAGAGGTGAATGGGACTCAAGGAATACAAGAAGTAATCATGATTCAGGTTGACAGTAACAGTTATCCGACTACCTGAATATGATTACGAATGCTGACGGTAGAGGGACATTAGTACAACATACAAGTCTAGTTATCGCTTCGGATATGTTCTTTTGCGTTGGAGTTCAGTTATCGTTTTATAGTGGAGTAAACGTTAACTGACCAGTTGGTTAGTTTGCTGATCAAAGAGTTTGGTCATGGTAATTAATAAACTGGTTTGAGCCAACAATAAAGAGCCTAGGAGGTCCCACTCTTAGCTCCGCTAGGATGCTTGGAAAGATGCTTGAGGATGATGTCCAGACAGGTTCGATCGATCGAAGATATCTCGATCGATTGAAGTCTGCAGGTTCGATCGATCGAAGATGGTTCGATCGATCGAATGTTCGATCGATCGAAGGCACTTCGATCGCTCGAAGTCTAGGTCGGTTCTGGGAATCTATAAATAGGGCAGCTGCGTTCTGGAAAAAGTTGTTCGTCGTTTTGAACGTCAGAAGCTGCAGAAACTGTTTTGGAGTCCCAAAACCTTCTCTATCCTCTCCATTAGGGTTCCCACCAACCCTAGTCTTTCTGGCAGGCATCCGCAGGGGTCATAAGGGTGAAGATCATCTAGTGGAGGCTGCTGGAAGTTGAAGATCAGAATTGGGTTCAAGACACTAAGGTATAACTCGTGTCCCCTCTTATGCGCATCTGTAGAATTGACGAGTAGTAGATCCGGGCATGCCAATAAAGTTTCATAACTTGATTTTTCCGCTGCGCGTTTAAACTTTCCATTTAAACCTGTTTTTCCAACAATTGGTATCAGAGCCACGCTCGTTTGGATCCATAGATGCGTTTTTTGGAACACTATTTTGATTTGCATGTTGATTTTAGAACTGCTTTCGAAACTGCATCGTCACAGATCTGTTTCTGCAGTGTTATCGCAGCAGTATACAAATCTGTGATTGCATTGGATGCAATATGGGTTCGATCGATCGAAGTAGTCTCGATCGATCGAACGCTCTGTACTCGAGCGATCGAACAGGTTTCGATCGATCGAAACCTTCTGTTGTTCGAGCGATCGAACAGAGTTCGATCGATCGAGACAGACTCTTTGTCAGGATCTTTGTTTCACAGTTTTAAAAGTATTTTGAAATTAAAAGTTTAATTTTAACGTATTCTGCAAAATTTTTAATCATTCTGTGAAATAGAATGTTCAAGCGATTGAACAGTGTTCAATCGATCGAAGGTTCGAGCGATCGAACGGTCTTCGATCGATCGAACTATGACAGAGAAGTTAGATGCTGTTTTGAGTTCTAATTCAGTATGTAAAGAGTTTATATACTGTGTGAATCAATTAAGGGTTCCAATAGTTATATTTTGTTATATATATGCGTGGATGTGTGTTCAACTAACCTTTTGCAGCAAAAGTTAGTCGCTATCTCCCATGGCGCCAAGAGCATTTAATTTTGTGTTTGAATGTTTTAGATTGGTGTGTTGTTTTAAGGTTGGTTTGGTTTTAAGGCATATGTAAAGGGCGCTGCGACTTCAATCCTACGAAAAGGAAAGTCGCACCGGTTTCCCTAGCCTTTTATTTTGTTGTTGCTATTTCTATTTCTAGATAAATTGTAAGCCTCAAAAGAGGCATAGGTTCAATGTAATAGAATTAGAATATCCATGAAGATGGAGCAAGGAGCCGTTGTCCATGAAGATGGAGCTGGAGGCGATCAAACCAAAAGCAGGTTCTATGGAGATAGAGCCATGGGAGATAGAGGCATCGTTTGGATGTCTTTTATTTCATTTTAGTTTTTTGTTTTATGTGCTTTGTTTGTGATTGGCGTATAATACATTGTTGCATGCACGCAAAACAAGTTTTCTAAAATAAAATTCAAAAACCATTTTCAACACATTAGTAAACATTAGATGTTTATGGGAAGTGTGTAGAAACAGATTTTCTCAAAAAGCAAAATCCTTTTTTACTAAATCTAGTGGGAGAGGGTCTTATCAAATTACACCCACGATCTTCCATTAACGGTTCACTGTAAGATGAGTGGTGCATTCTGTGTCACCTCGCCAGGGGTGATCATTCCATACGGAGGGTGCATTACTCATTGGTTACTAGATGTGAACTTCTTTTGATAGGATCAATCAGACGTGTTAGAGGGTGACCACCACACGGAGGCGCTACTTGAGACGGTTGTGATTGGATCCTAGTTAATGGTACACACTAGCTAAGCTATGGATAAGGGATCCCACACGGGGCATTATTCAGAAACTTAGAGATCAAATAGGTTCGGGAGTCATAACTTGTTTTGCAAGAGTTGCATAGCGGACAAGTCATGATTAATCGAAAGATCGAACATTGACCACCACACGGAGGCTTTACTCTTTCGTTTCGATATTCCGGCGACTTTGTTTTAAAATAAGAGTTTTAAAAGGATTCTTTTATTTCAAACTGTCAAATTTTGATATCCATATTTATTTTGTTTTTTGATTTTTCAGTAAATCATAATGTCTGGATCTGCATTTAGTCCACTTGCCACCATACTCACTCAAAACAAGTTAACTGGAAACAACTACACTGAATGGAAACGTAACCTTGACATCGTGTTAACTGCGGAGGATCACATATATGTCCTCACCACCCCATGCCCCGAAGAACCCGCTGCAAATGCTTCGGCTGCTGCTAGACGCGAGTTCGATAAATGGAAAAAGTCGAATGGGATGGCTCGTTGTTACATATTGGCTTCTATGGCTAATGTGTTACAACACCAATACCAGTCGAACAATTCCGCCAGTGACATTATCGAATCCCTGAAAAAGATGTTTGGGGAGCATGGCAGGCCTGCCAGACAGGTAGCTATGCAGAAGATAATGAGTGCTAAGATGTCGGAAGGGACTCCAGTCAAAGAACATGTTTTGAAAATGATTGGTTATTTAAACGAGCTAGAGACCCTAGGTGCCAACATCGATGCATAGACCCAAGTTGATATGATCCTCAATACGCTGTCGCCATCATTCGCTCAATTTAAACTGAATTATAATATGAATAAAATGGATTTTTCAATGAGTGAATTGATGAGCTCTTTATTGGCAGCGGAAGGGGTGATCAAACCTGGGGGCAGCGTTTTAAACGTTGAGAAAAGCGCTTCCTTTTCCCGATCTGTGCCGAAAGGAAAGAAAGGGAAGAAGAAGGCTAGCACTGGAGGTTCAAATGTTGGACCGGTCCCTAAGATTGCAAAATCTAAGGGAAAAGGTAAAGGCAAAGGGAAGGTGGGTGGCCAAGGCAAAGGAAAGTGTTTCCAATGCGGTGAAAAGGGCCACTGGAAGAGGAACTGTCCAGAATTCTTAGCTACAAGAGTTCAAGGTATGATTGAATCACATGTGATTGAAGTAAGTTTTATAACGGATACTTCAAACACTTGGTGCATTGATTCTGGTGCGACTAACCATATCTGTAATTCATTGCAGGGGTTCAGATCAACCAGGAAGTGCAGTGATGGGGAAATCGTACTTACTCTAGGTTCTAGCGCAACCGTTTCTGCGGTTGCTATAGGAGTCGTAGTTTTAGAATTTCTAGACAATAAAATTTTGATTTTATCAGATGTACTTTACGTCCCTTCAATGAGACGTAATTTAATTTCAGTTTCTAATTTATCGAATAATGGTTATTCTTTTCATTTTGGAACTGAAGTTGTGATTAAAAGAAATAGTTCTTTTATATGTTCTGGTGTTAAATCAAATGGTTTGTATGTGATTACTCCCAATATTTCTAAAGATTCTGGTTTGGAACTTAATAACTCAGTGGTAACTTTACCATCTAAAAGAAAGGAACCTTCCACTAATCCAACAAGGCTTTGGCATATGAGGCTTGGCCATATCAATCTGAATAGGATTGGCAGACTAGTCAAAGAAGGGGTCTTAGGCGATTTGGTTCTCGAACCAATGGAAGTCTGCGAGTCTTGTTTGGAGGGTAAGATGACCAAAAGGCCCTTTCCTGCAAAGGGCAATAGAACCAATGCATTGTTGGAATTAGTTCATACTGATGTGTGTGGACCAATAAATATTAGAGCAAGGGGTGGTTATGAGTATTTCATAACATTTACCGATGACCACTCCAGGTATGGATATGTGTACCTAATGCAGCACAAGTCTGAAGCCTTTGAAAAGTTCAAAGAGTTTAGGGCTGAAGTGGAGAAGCAATTGGGCACACATATCAAGGCCATTCGATCTGATCGAGGTGGCGAGTATCTCTCTAATGAATTTATTGATCACCTCGTACAGAATGGGATTCTGTCACAGTTGATTGCACCTGGTACGCCTCAGCAGAACGGTGTAGCGGAGAGAAGGAATCGGACTCTTTTAGACATGACTAGGTCGATGATGAGTTATTCAGAGTTGCCATTATTCCTTTGGGGTTATGCTTTGGAAACCGCTGCATACATACTAAATCTAGTACCAAGCAAATCTGTTCCCAGGACACCACGAGAGATGTGGATTGGGCGCAAGCCTTCTTTGCAACATCTCCGGATATGGGGGTGTCCGGCACATGTGCTCAAAGGAAAGATGAGCAAGTTGGATTCTAGATCGGAAGTATGTTACTTTGTAGGGTATCCAAAGGGTACTTATGGATGGTATTTTTATGATCCAAGGGAACAGAAAGTGTTTGTTAGTACAAATGCTGTTTTCTTAGAGAATGATTATATCATGAACCATAAACCTAAGGGAAGGATAGATCTTAGAGAGATAGAAGGAGAGCCCTTAGTCCAACCCGCAGTTAATGACGATATAAATCAAGAAAACACCACTTCTTCACCCATTTCCGCACCGGTACCTCGTCGTAGTGGGAGGATTATCAGCCAGCCTGATAGATACATGTTCTTAGGAGAAGTTTTTGAAGCTGTCTCCATAGAATCTGAATCTGATCCTACCACATACGAAGAGGCAATGGTTGATGTTGATTCAGCTCATTGGATTAAAGCTATGAAGGCTGAATTGGAATCTATGGATTCCAATCAGGTCTGGGATCTTGTAGAGCTTCCAGCCAATATTAAACCCATTGGCTGCAAGTGGGTCTACAAGAGGAAAAGAGGATCTGATGGAAAGGTTGAGACCTTTAAGGCAAGGCTTGTGGCGAAAGGCTATACTCAGAGGGAGGGCATTGACTATGAGGAAACCTTCTCGCCGGTAGCCATGCTCAAGTCCATCAGAATACTCTTATCTATTGCTGCATGCCTAGATTTTGAAATCTGGCAGATGGACGTCAAGACTGCATTCTTGAATGGCAATCTTGAGGAGGACATCTATATGCAACAACCAGAAGGGTTCATAGCTGGTCGGAAAGGTAACTTGGTATGCAAGTTGCAAAAGTCCATTTATGGGCTTAAGCAGGCATCCAGAAGTTGGAACATCCAATTTGACCAAGCGGTCAAATCGTTTGGTTTCATACAGAATCTGGATGAACCTTGTGTATACAAGAAGAGTGAAGAAAAAGTGGTGGCTTTTCTTGTGCTTTACGTTGACGACATTCTACTCATTGGAAATGATGTAGCGGCATTGTCAACGGTCAAGGTTTGGCTAGCTAGTACTTTCGATATGAAGGATCTAGGAGAGGCGAGCTATATTCTTGGGATAAAGCTCTTTCGGGATCGCAAGCAAAAGATAATGGGATTATCTCAAGCTGGTTATATCGATAAGGTGCTAACTAGGTTTTCAATGGATAATTCGAAGAAAGGTTTGTTACCTTTCAGGCATGGTTTAGCGTTCTCCAAGGACCAGTGTCCAAAGACACAGGAGGAGAGGAATCGCATGACAGGAGTTCCCTATGCTTCTGCAGTGGGAAGTCTCATGTATGCGATGTTATGCACTAGACCAGATATCTGCTTTGCCGTTGGCATGGTTAGCAGATATCAGTCGAATCCGGGTCCAGAGCACTGGACAGCCGTTAAGCACATTCTTAAGTACTTGAGAAGAACTAAAGATTACATGCTTATGTACGGTGGTAGTGAGTTAATTCCAGTGGGATACACTGACTCGGACTTTATGTCAGATAAAGATTCGAGGAAGTCGACGTCCGGTCATCTCTTTACCTTGGGAGGTGGTGCTGTCAGTTGGAGGAGCATTAAGCAGAAATGCATTGCAGACTCAACTACAGAAGCTGAGTATGTGGCTGCTTGTGAAGCCGCAAAGGAAGCTGTTTGGCTCAAGAAGTTCCTTATGGAACTCGAGGTGGTACCAGCGTCGCTGTCGCCTATTACGCTTTATTGTGATAATAGTGGGGCAGTGGCTCAGTCCAAGGAGCCAAGGAACCACGGAAAGGGAAAGCACGTAGAGCGGAAATATCATCTTATCCGAGATATTGTTCAACGTGGAGATGTGACTGTCACCAAGATTGCCACCGCTGACAATCTTGCTGATCCGTTTACAAAGGCCTTACCACAGAAGGTCTTTGATCGTCATCTAGATAGTCTAGGTCTTAGATGTAGTTCTGAATGGTTATGAGTGCAAGTGGGAGTTTGTTGGGTTTGTGCCCTCAAACCATTACTTTATGTATTAGACATTGACTTTTTAATATATGGATATCAGCTTTACATTTCATTATGTATGTTTCTTTCATGAGATGATTGTTTAATCCATAAGTATCATAGTAAGTATTTCGTGTGTGTATGAGATACATACAATGAGATACGAATTACTATTCTTTGATACCTAAAGCTTGTCACAGTGGATGATGAGACTGGATATCTCATCAGGTATATACTGTAGCATCATTAACTACCATTGGATGGAGTGATAAATCTCAATCACTAGAGTGTGACTCTTGGTTAATATGCTAGTGCTTATAGTGCATTGACGGACCTGAGTTTCCTATTGGCGCTCAATGCTGTCAACAGTCAATAGGAACTCATAACTTGTATAAGGTATGTGTTCTCAATCTTGAGACGATTATGAACACAGACTGTGGATATGGCTGCTTTGACTTACCAATCAGTGAGGTCTATAAAAGATCAACACCTGGGTATCTTGGGTATGTCATATTCATAGGGTTGTGAACATATATTGTCAAGATAGAATCTACCCTCTGTTTCAGAGTAAGCATTCCCTTGAGAATGTCACCATGTCGATTACTGAGTACTGCAGTCTTGTTGATAAGAGTTATCAACATGTTTGGTAATCATGAGAGGTGAATGGGACTCAAGGAATACAAGAAGTAATCATGATTCAGGTTGACAGTAACAGTTATCCGACTACCTGAATATGATTACGAATGCTGACGGTAGAGGGACATTAGTACAACATACAAGTCTAGTTATCGCTTCGGATATGTTCTTTTGCGTTGGAGTTCAGTTATCGTTTTATAGTGGAGTAAACGTTAACTGACCAGTTGGTTAGTTTGCTGATCAAAGAGTTTGGTCATGGTAATTAATAAACTGGTCTGAGCCAACAATAAAGAGCCTAGGAGGTCCCACTCTTAGCTCCGCTAGGATGCTTGGAAAGATGCTTGAGGATGATGTCCAGACAGGTTCGATCGATCGAAGATATCTCGATCGATTGAAGTCTGCAGGTTCGATCGATCGAAGATGGTTCGATCGATCGAATGTTCGATCGATCGAAGGCACTTCGATCGCTCGAAGTCTAGGTCGGTTCTGGGAATCTATAAATAGGGCAGCTGCGTTCTGGAAAAAGTTGTTCGTCGTTTTGAACGTCAGAAGCTGCAGAAACTGTTTTGGAGTCCCAAAACCTTCTCTATCCTCTCCATTAGGGTTCCCACCAACCCTAGTCTTTCTGGCAGGCATCCGCAGGAGTCATAAGGGTGAAGATCATCTAGTGGAGGCTGCTGGAAGTTGAAGATCAGAATTGGGTTCAAGACACTAAGGTATAACTCGTGTCCCCTCTTATGCGCATCTGTAGAATTGACGAGTAGTAGATCCGGGCATGCCAATAAAGTTTCATAACTTGATTTTTCCGCTGCGCGTTTAAACTTTCCATTTAAACCTGTTTTTCCAACAATATCGAGTAATGTAATCCTTCTCTTCTGATGGAATGAAGTCTCATTTTGCCTAATCTGATGTGTATATTCGTAAGTGCATGAATCGTTGAACTGAAAATGTCACTTTTCAAATTACCATGGACATTACTCTGCTAATAAATTTTTGCATCAAACAAAAAAAAAGAGAATCCCAAATAGGCCAAAGTCGATTTCGGGCTGACCCCAAAGAAGAGCTGAGAATTGAATAGTCTTACTTTAAGAATTTAAAGATGCTTTTGCTCAAATCTCGAAAAGACATACTTGAGACTGATTTGGGGCTTGCCCAACACCCTTTCCACCATTTCTACCATTTCAAAGCCTTGGGCCCTACCCAATTGATAGCTATGTGAACCTGTGCGGAATTGGTCCTTGATGGTAGCCAAACATTTCAGTGAGTTTCATCTCCACTTTCAAAAAAATAACAACAGAAGAGAAAAAAAATAGAAAAGCTCGCTAGGTTGAAAACCCGAAAGGGCACCTAGGCAAAAGTTAGAGCTAAAAAGGTATTGATTTCCAAGATCTAACCCTAGCCAGCCAAAATGATTTTACAAATGAGAGAATTGTACAATTCAAGGTACATCATAAAAACGTGCCTAGATCACATTTCAAAGGCTCGGAACGACCACACATAAATCCCGAGAATTGACGTGCACATTCTGGAATTTCGAGATTATGATAAGAAGATCTCACATGAATCAACTATGTGAAAAGGAAAATTGACTGGCTAGGCGAAAGTGAAAAGGATCAATCCTCAAAACAAAAGAAAAAGAAAAAGAAAAAGAAAAAGAAAAAGAAAAAAAGAAAAGAAAAAGAAAAAGAAAAGAAAAGAAAAGAAAGGGAGATGGAAACTGAATCCTCCTCTTCAAGGCTACCATAAGTAACCCAAGTTTGAACTTCTTTGACGATTGGTTTAAAAAACCCTCATACCTCAAACCCCTTCTTTCAAGCCTTGCCTTGAACTACGCTCGACTTGATTCCCACTCGGGGATACGTAGGCAACCGCATCGATTCTATCGACACCATCATAATCAAACCAATTTTCTTCAAGCCTTACCTTGAACTACGCTTGACCTGATTCCCACTCGGGGATACGTAGGCAACCGCATCGGTTCGGTCGACACCATCAATATTAACCCCTCTTCTTTAAAGGTCCTAGCCCGAACTACGTTGGACCTGATCCCCGCTCGGGGGTACGTAGGTAGACTTTCACAAAACAAGAAAAGAAGGATGGTTCGCTAGGTCGAAAATCCAAAAGGACGCCTAGGCAAAATTTAGAGCTAAATCCAAAGTGAGCAATAACAAAAGAGAGAAAATAGCTAGCTATGTCACTTAACCAGTGCCTAGGCAAAAGTTATGAGCATTTGAGAGATTAAAGTCACGGTCCTTGCCTCAAGCCAGAAAATCACCTTCCACACTAGAGGCAAACTTTGGCTACTCGCCTCGTTTGCCTGAATTCTACTATCTACCCTTCATACAAGGGGCAAACTTCGGTCACCTACCTCGTTTGCCTGTGAATTCCACTTCGTACACCTCAAACTAGGGGCAAACTCCGTTTGCCTAACACGATCCCTTCACACCAAGGGCGAGTTTTCAAGTCACCAAGTTGTTTTGAAATTTTTTGAAATGGAGCATCTTTTATTCTAAAAGCTAAGGCACTAATTCAAAGCACTTCCGGGGAGAAGTAGAGAATTGATTAGATCAATAGGGAGAAATTTTCAAAAACCAGATTTATCAGTAAAGTGCTGTCATATTAAGATGAGGAGTGAACATAAAAGATGAGCGGTACATCATTCATGATGAAGGCACATTGGATCATGGCAATTTGAGAATTTCATGTCCAAGTCAATCCTTCTTTGTTTGAGTCAGTAGTAATCTGATCACAAGTGTGTCAGAGATCGAGGTTTCATACAAACTAACCCAATTTTCCTTGTCATTCCTGTTTAGTCCATTTGTCCTGATGGTCTCAAATGTGTGGGTTGAAGGTGATTCCCAATTATAAAAAAAAACTTTGGATACAAGTAGAAGTACTAAACATTATTACTACACCAGTTAAGGTCGCAACATGAGAAGTGTCCTAAGTACGAGTGGCATAAACTCGTAAGTGGTTGCAAATTACAAACCGTTAGTTGTTTCTCAAGGCGGCTGATCGGAGGAAATATCGCCAACATCAAGAAACTATTGCTGATAAGGTGTGTCAATGAGACGTGTTGTTGAGGTGTTTTAGGGTTCACAGTCCAGATGTGTTGATGAGGAGTGTTGATAAGATGTGTTTTAGGGCTCAGAGTCCAGATGTTTTGATAAGATGTGTTATTGAGGTGTTTAAGGTTCAAAGTCCAAGTGTGTTGTTGAGGAGGAGCATCAGATGTGTCGAGGAACGTCAAAAAAGTTTAGAGGCATTATTGGAGCATCGAGGAACATCAGAAGAGTTAAGAAGCATTATTGGAGCATCGAGGAACATCAGGAGAGTTGAGAAGCATTATTGGAGCATCGAGGAACATCAGAAGAGAGTATTATTGAAGAGGAGCATCGGGTGTGTTAAGGAGCATTGAGGAACATCAGATGTGTTGAGGAGCATCAGATGTGTTAAGGAGCATTGAGGAACAGCGGATGTGTTGAGGAGCATCAGATTTGTTGAGAAGCATCGTTGAAGAGTTGAGGAACATCGGATGTGTTAAGGAGCATCAGATTTGCTGAGAAGCATCGTTGAAGAGTTGAGGAACATCGGATGTGTTGAGGAGCATCAGATTTGTTGAGAAGCATCGTTGAAGAGTTGAGGAACATCAGATGTGTTGAGGAGCATCAGATTTGTTGAGAAACATCGTTGAAGAGTTGAGGAACATCGGATGTGTTGAGGAGCATCAGATTTGTTGAGAAGCATCGTTGAAGAGTTGAGGAACACCGGATGTGTTGAGAAGCATCAGATTTGTTGAGAAGCATCATTGAAGAGTTGACGAACATCGGATGTGTTGAGGACCATCAGATTTGTTGAGGAGCATCAGAAGAGTTGAAAAGCATCACTGAAAATCCGAGGAGCATCGTTAAGATTTGAAGAACACCATTGAGAATCAAGAAGCATTGAGAAGCACCGTCAAAGATTTGAGGAACAACATAAGCGCCGTTGAGAATTGAGAATCATCATTGAAATTTGAGAAGCACCGTCGAGACTCTGAGAGTCACCGAGTCCATAGTATCACAATTAAGGGGAGCACGAGTCAAGTCTAGAGAGTCACTTCACCCAACACGACAAATTGGCCTTAACATGACACATAACCCATCAGTCGCGACACACACAAATCACAAAGCCCACTAGGAGTGACAAACACACCATAAGCATTCTTTTGAGCACCGTAGTATCACTTTGAGCACCATGCTCTTCCTTGTGTAAGACCTCCAGGTCGAGATCCCTCACAAGTCTATTAGTCGTAACGAAGCGTAAATCACCAAGCCCATTGAGAGTGGCAAATACGTAGAGCACATATACTAGGACCACAAGCACTTTAGAACACAATACAGGCACGACACAAGTCCACTCAGAGTGGTACACCCCACAGCACCAATTCATACTAGGATTAGAACACTAGGACTCATGACACAATTCATCTCACATCCATCCATTGCATATCATCCTCATAGCATAGCATATGCCTATCTTGTTGTGCATGTGTGATTTGTTCCTTTGTGCCCTGAAATACGTCCTGGTCTGATTCCCCTTGGGATACGTAGGCAGCTCACTCAGAGCACGACCAGCACTGGCCTCAACATCATTGCATCTTTTGCAACGCTTTTTATCCTAAATCTATAGCCTCCAAAAGACATGTCTCTTCAAAGCTTTGGCACTCGCTTGCGACATGCGTTGCCTCGCAAGTTCATGCCAAAGAGGGGCAAACTGTAGACACCCCATTTTGTCGGCTATCAGATTTAGGAGACCCATAGCTTGGTGGTTCACAATGATCGAAAAAGACTCAAAAGGACTCCTGGAAGTTGGTTCTATTTCTCAAGATGCTCAGAATGACCAAAATGCCCCTGAAAGCCCAAACACTCCCAGATTTGGACCAAAAGTTCTGGAAACATGCTACGTCATAAAAAAAGTAATAAAATGAGTTTTGAAGCGAAGTCAAATGAAATCGTCAGCTCTCAGAGACCCCCGGAAGTCCCGGAAGTTCCCAGAAAGTCAACCTTGACCGGTGTGACCAAGGTTTGACCAGGTTTGACCAAGTTTGACCGAAATCGTCCAAATTTTCCAGGATCATTCTAGACCATGTGGAAAGTATTAAAATGAGTTTTAAAAGAAAATCGCACGAAAACGTCAGCACCTGGGAGCTCCCAGAGGTTTCCAGAACTTCCCGAGAATCCCAGGTTTGACCAGTTTGACCAAAATTTGACTTTGAAACCGGAGCACCGTAACAATTTTCAAAATATTTTCATAGATACTAGAGGTCAATATCTTTCCAACGGTATATCACACAATTTTTGGATATAAAACGAGTTTATTATGAATTTCTGAAGGCAAAAAAGGCGATCAAATCGGTTTTTATGGAAAATACAGCAAATTTTTTAAAGTGACCTATCCCCAAATTATTTTTTATGTAAATTAGACTCCATTACCTTTCCAACGGTATATCACAACCTCAATTTGGAGTTCTTATGTATTTTCTGTGAATTTCGGATAAAATAGGGCCTTTTTGCAAAGTTTGACAAAGTTGTAGAGAGAAAGAGAGATAGAGATAGATTTAGAAGTGAGAAAGGAGCTTCCTCCTACTATTTTTCTATAGAAAGTGAGTTCCAACCTTGTTTTCCTCCACCATTCTTCTATATACTTCATCATCAATACACCCAATCACCATTTCTCTAAGCATTTTTGAGTTAGGAAGCTACTTCCATGTCCAAATGTCAATATCTATGAGTGAAACACCAAGCTACAAGTCCAATATCACATTGATTATCATCTATTGATTTGTTCATTTGCTTGCTTATATACAATGTTCATCTCTTCTTACCTCATTTCTTTTTTATCTTCTTTATTTTCTAGATGATGACATGAAGTTTGAAGTGAGTGAATCCTTATGGATAGTAGCTCTTGACCTCAAAAACATGTTTGATATATGATGATTATAACTTCAATACCTCCAAGGTATCCTTGAAGTTATGTTCAAATAAAAATAAATCTCTCCAACAATCTTGGAGGTTCTTGGTGATGAGTTTGATGTTGGCATTTCAAGTGGTTATAACCTTCATTGAGTATTGAAAATGTGCTTTCAAAACTTGTATTTCAAAACCCCATTCTTAAAACCCTCACTTTGATTTCAAGAGATAAACCTTGTTTTCCCAAAATCTTCAACATAGTGAGTCAAAACAGTGAGTGATCTGAGTTCAAAGATTTCTCTATAACTCAATACTCAATGTATGAATGCAAGGCCACTTGGAAAGTCTTCCTAACTTATTAGAGAACACCCATGAGTTTTAGTTTGACTTGAAAATACTTGAAAATTGTCTATTTGGACCCAAACATTCCTTCCAGACATTCTGCCTCTGCTGTCACAGTAGCTTGGTTGACTTTCAAATTATTTTTCAGAAAACCTTTCCAAAAGGGGTGGTCCTAACTTATTTTTACCTTAAACCTCAATGTCTTTGGGAACGTTCTGTATAAAATGGGCCTCTAGATCACTTGTTTTCATTTTCTAAGATGTTTTGACATTTCAGTCGACAGTACGGACTCTATTTTTGAGTGACCTCTATTGTTTATATGATTTCTCTCAATCTGTGATAGTTATTAAAGATTGGCTTTTTGGGTTGTGTTCTAGACACAATAAGGAAGATCTCCATAAACAATCATGCATTGAAAACATTCCTAACCCCTCTTTTCAATTTTTAGAAGATCATGTTACTATTTTGTCCACTATTCACAGCAAGCACACTTTTACTTTCCCCCTTTGATTTGATACTTTCATGCACTCCAAATTAGTTCATGTCTTAGGAAGTAGTTCATACTACATTTGTACATATCCCATGATGATTTCATTCATTCATACACATTCTAGACTTCTTAGTCATTCTAGGAATCAATGAACACAAAGCACACTACAACCTTTACACATTCTAGATACATACATTGCATCCATGCAAATATTTGGGATTTTTGTAACTCCTAATCTAAGAAGATTATAAGGAATGATCATGATCACACGTTAATGCTTCCCCTCGATCTAATCCTCATTTCTCATCCGTCCCAGGGATTGAGAGATCTTCTTTTCTCAAAGATTAACATGCATCATACTAGCTTGCTAAGCATATTTTGATTTCTTTGATTATTTATTTCAAGAACAATTCATGTCCCCTTTAGATTAGGGAAACTTAATTACTTGATACATGATTAGACGATTTTTCCTAGGTTTGTTTTGTGTGATCTTTCACTTTGCATTGTGTGATACTTGGCTTAGATCTTATGAATGATATCTTATCTTTAGATCTTCCATTTCAAATTTTCTTATGTGATGTAATATACTATCATAGTATTAATTATTGAACCATACATAGTATAAGATGATTATTCAGATGCTAATTGTGGCCCGTCGAAAGGTAGGGCGAGTTGAGGGTGTTTTAGTCGCGACAAAGGCTCCTTCCTCTTTCGTACCAAAACCCCGAGCCAAGTTCTTTGGTTATGAAGGACCGGTGCCCTTTATCCGTTTGGGTGAGTCAAAATTAGGTTTCTTGGTTCCTTAAAGACCAAGTGGCTACTCTGTATCTGTTTTCAATAGACCTTTTCTTTTCCTTTTCAAAACGATTTCAAAACAAGCAAGAGGTGGAACGCCACGTGTCCACAGTTCCTCATTCTTTTATCATTGACATACATAGAATGGTTGGGAGACCAAGGAGGAACAGGAATCTGATCAAGGAGGCACCTTGGATGATGACCCTACGAGAATGTTTGGCTTTTGTCAGACGACTAGAGATAATTGGGAACCTTAATGAAAATTGGCATGATCGCCAGACTGGGAATAAACTGCTAGAGAGATTCCGTGCAATAAGGCCAGAACAGTTTTAAGGAACAGCGGAACCCTGGAAAGCAGAATAATGGCTGAGGCAAATGGACCGCATGTTCGTAGCTGTGCAGTGTAATGAGATGGAAAATAGGAGGTTGGCAACATTCCAACTGACCGATGCTGCCGCAAATTGGTGGGACTCGGTAATAGCCACCATTAGAAATGAAGCTGCCATGGGGATGACATGGACTGCATTCAAAGGGAGATTTAACCCAGGGGACTAAGTCGGTGCAAGAGTACACCACACAGTTTGAAAGACTGTCTCGATTCACTCCCCACCTGGTTGATACGGAAGAGAAGAAGATACGTAAATATAACCAAGGTCCGCAAATTCGCCGCCTGACTCTCGGTCACCTACACAATTCTTTTGAGGGACTCGTTGGCTTGGCCACTGATCTAGAAGAGAACGCTCGGGTGAACCTTAAGCAATTTGATTTTCGGCCACCTCAGAGGGGTAATTTTGAAAATAAGACGCCAATGTATCGTACCCAAGGGTAGAAGATGAATTTTGATGGAACCAAGAAATCCCAAGCAAATACCTATCCAACTCAGTCCCGAGTGGGAGAAGGTAGAAGTGCTGGGATATGCTTTAACTGTAGTAACCCCGGTTATCTGGCTCGAGACTGTAAGGCACCGAGGCATGTTACTCAGCAAGGTATAGTCTGCTACAACTATGGCAAACCAGGTCACATCAGCAAGCTCTGCACTACTCCTAAGCAGGTGAGCTATGGTCAACAGGGTCAGACTCGCTTAAATGCTATTATTCCTGACTCCGTTGGATATAACAAGACTGTGTATGAGGAGGGGAATGATGGAGAAGCCCAGCCTGATCAACAAGCAGTGAAAGGTACATTAACTCTGTTTAACTCCCATGTTAAAGTTTTATTTGATACGGGTGCTGCACTTTTATTCATATCTGCTAAGACTATTCGAAGATTGGGTATTGTGGACACGCGGAATCGGTCATCCACTCTTTCAGTTTGTTTGAAATTGATTTGGATCAAAGGAACGCCACTAGGTCTTTACGGAGCCAAGAAACCCAATTTGACTCACCCAAACGGATAAAGGGCACCGGCCTTTCATAACCAAAGAACTTGGCTTGGGGTTTTGGTACGAGAGGGGAAGGAGCCTTTGTCACGACTAAAACAACCTCAACTCGCCCCGTCTCGCCCCGTCTCTCGACGGGCCTCAATTAGCACCAAATAATCATCTTTTACTTTGTTTGGTTCGACAATTAATACTATGATAGTATATTATATTTCATAAGAAAATTGAAATAGAAGATCAAAAGATAAGATATCATTCATAAGATCTAAGCCAAATATCACACAATGCAATGGTGAAAGATCACACGAACAAACCTAGGAAAAATCGTCCAATCACATGTCAAGTAATAAAGTTTTCTTAATCTAGGAGGGGACATGGATTGTTCTTGAAACAAATAATCAAAGAGATCAAAATATACTTAGCAAGCTAGAATGATGCATGTTAATCTTTGAGAAAAGAAGATCTCTCAATCACCAGGACGGATGAGAAATGATGATTAGATCGAAAGGGGAAGCATGAACGTATGATCAAATTCATTCCTTATAATCCTCGTAGATTAGGAATCATTAAAACTCCAAATCTTGCATGGATGCAATGTTTCTTGGAGAAACAGGGATTTCTGATTGATTTGGACTGAACTTATGGGATAAGCTAGGAAATCAGAATTTCCAGAAAAAGTTTATGTGAAAAGCAAGGGTTTCAAGGTTTCTAGGAGAAACAAGGATTTTCTGGAGATTTAGGCGGATTGGATAGCGTTTCTAGGAAAAACAAGAGTATATGGGAGTTTTTGGGAAAAATAGGAATTTTAGAGTTTCTGGGTGAAATAGGGGTTTTTAGGGAATCTAGAGCTTCTGAAAGAAACAAGTACTTTTGGGAAATCTAGGTATTTCTAGAATATTTAGGCAGAGTTTCTGGGGGAAATTGTTATATCTGGGAAATTTGGGAGATTTGGATAAAGTTTTTGGGAGAAACTGGTATATCAAGGCATTTCTGGGAAGTTTGGACAGAGTTTCTGGGAGAAACAGGTATATCTGGATAGATGTGGGATAGAGTTTCTGAGAGAAACTGTGGACACGCGGAATCCGTTGTCCACTCTTTCAGTTTGTTTGAAATTGATTTGGATCAAAGGAAGATAAGGAAGGTTTGTTGAAAACAGATACAGAGTCGCCACTTGGTCTTTAGGGAACCAAGAAACCCAATTTGACTCACCCAAACGAATAAAGGGCACCGGCCTTTCATAACCAAAGAACTTGGCTCAGGGTTTTGGTACGAGAGAGGAAGGAGCCTTTGTCAAGACTAAAACACCCTCAACTCGCCCCGTCTCTCGACGGGCCTCAATTAGCATCCAAATAATCATCTCTTACTATGTTTGGTTCGACAATTAATACTATGATAGTATATTACATCACATAAGAATTTTGAAATGAAAGATCAAAAGATAAGATATCATTCATAAAATCTAAACCAAATATCACACAATGCAAAAGTGAAAGATCACACAAAAAAATCTAGGAAAAATCGTCTAATCGTGTATCAAATAATCAAGTTTTCCTAATCTAAATGGGACATGAATTGTTCATGAAACAAATAATCAAATAAATTAAAATATACTTAGCAAGCTAGAATGATGCATGTTAATATTTGAGAAAAAAAAGACCTCTCAATCCCCAAACGAACGAGAAAGGAAGATTAGAGGGGAAGCATGAGCGTATGATCAAGCTCATTCCTTATAATCTTCTTAGATTAGGAGTTACAAAAGCCCCAAATCTTGTATGCATGCAATGTATGATCCTAGAATGTGTTGTAGTGTGTTTGTGTACATGGGTTTTCTAGAGTGACTTAGAAGTCTAGAAGATGAATGAATGCATGGAGGAAATCATCATGGGATATGTACAAATATGGTAAGGACCACTTCCTAGGATATGAACTAATTTGAAGTACATATAAGCATCAAATCAAAGGATGGAAGTAAAAGTATACTTGCGGTGAATAGTGAACAGAACAGTGAGTTGATTTGTGGAAATTGAAAAGTAGGGTTAGAAATGTTTTCAATGCATGATTTTTTATGGAGATCATCCTTATTGTATCTAAAACACATAGAAAAAAGCTAAATCTCAATAACTATTACAGACTGAGAGAAATCATATAAACAATAGAGGTCACTCAGAAACAGGGTCCGTACTGTCGACTAAAATGTCAAAAAATCTTAGAATTAAACTGAAAACAAAACATCTAGAGGCCCATATTATACAGAACGTTCCCTAAGACACTGAAGTTCAAGGGAAAAATGAGTTTAGACCACTCATTTTGGAAAAGTTTTCTGTAACACAAGTTGAAAGTCAACTAAGCTGCTGTGACAGCAAAAATAGAATGTCTGGAAGGAATGTTTGGGTCCAAATGGACCTCTTCTAGGTGTTTCCAAGTCAAACAAAAAATCACAGGTGTTCTATAATGAGTTAAGAAGGCTTTCCAAGTGGTCTCATGTTAATACTTTGAGTATTGAATCCTAGAGAAATCTTTAAACTCAGATTGTTCACTGTTTTGAAGATTTTGGGAAGAACTAGATTTTTATTCTTTGAAATCAAAATGAGGGGTTTAAGAGGGGTTTTGAAATAGATGTTTTGAAAGTGTATTTTCAGTACTTCAATGGAGATTATGACCACTAGAAATATCATCATTGAACTCACATCAAGAGCCTCCAAGATTGTTGGAGAGAATGTTTTCATTTAAGCATAACTCCAAGAATACTTTGGAAGTATTGGGGTTTTAATCATCATCTATCAAACATATTTTTGAGGTTAAGAGCTACTATCCATAAGGATTCACTCACCTCAAACTTCATGTCATCACTTAGATGATGATGAACTATAAGTAAAACAAAGAAAATAAAAAAGAAATGAGGTAAGAGGAGATGAACATTGTATATAAGCAAGAAAATAAACAATCAATAGATGATATTCAATGGTGGAACTATAATCGTTCAACCTCTCATATATGTGTGTACGTGGGTGTAGATTGCCCTCTAAAACTCAAAGAAGATGAAGAAAATGAATTAAAATTTTGTGAACACAAGGTTAGTTTTGAAAAAACTAATTGAACTCACATTTGGATTGGATTTTGAAGAAGAAAATCTCTATTCCTCTCTCTATATCTCCCTAACTCTCTATATCTCTCTCTAATGGCTTTCAAGTTCTTCCCCAAATGGAAGCAAATGGGTTTCATTTATAGGCCAACTTGGGGAGGTATTTTGGGTTTTAAAAAGTCTCTAATTGGTCCAAAATCTTCAGAATTTCAAAACTATGTCATTTTGTTTATTGAAAATATGAATTAAAACCCAAAAATTAACCAAAAATTACAAACAAAATGAAAAATCACTCAGAGTGCCATCGCGGCACTCGGCCACTGCCACCGTGGTAGTGGGCCAGTTCCGTCACAGCAGTCAACCCCCCACCCCCCGCCCCGTTGACCAGAATTTGCATTTGGCCCCCGGAACTACCAAAATTCACGAAACGGCCCTATTTCGTCCGAAATTCATAGAAAATACATACAAAATCCAAATTGAGATTTTGATATACCATTGGAAAGGTATTGAGGTCTAATTTCCATAAAAATTAGTTTGGAGTTTGGTCACTTTAGAATGTTTTGCGGTATTCGCGATAAAAGCCGAATTGATCGCATTTTTCACCTTAAGAAATTCATAACAAATTTGCGATATACCGTTGGAAAGATATTGACCTCTAGTATTTGATAAAAATATTTCAACGTCAAAAAGGAGACTTTGATTTTTGGTCAAACTTGCAGTCAAATCAGTCAAACAGTGCACTTTCAGGAAATTCCGGGAAGTTCTGGGAGCCTCCAAAGACTGACGTTTCCATCCGATTTTCTTTTAAAACATATTTTAAGACTATTCACATGATCTAGGATAATCTCAAAACTTTTGGAAATTTGAATGATTTTGGTCAAACCTTAGTCAAACTTGGTCAAACCTTGGTCAAACCGGTCAACGGAGACTTTCCGAGAACTTCCGGGACTTTCGGGGGTCTCTGGGAGCTTACAATTTCAAATATTTATCTTTTAAAATACTTTTTTTGTTTTGAAAAAAATCGAATGATTCCTGAAATTCTGGCCAATTCGGAGAGTTTTGAGCTTTTAGAGACATTTTGGTCATTTCTTTGATTTCTTGAGAGTTAGAGGCAATTTCTGAAAATCCAATCTTTCTAATCATCGAGGTTTGACATGCTTGTGGCCTCCTAAATCTGTTAACCGACAAAATGGGGTATCTACACCCTGTTATATTAGCCTTTCAATGGCCATCTTGAGCTTAAAGCAATATTCTGTGTTGTGACCATAGTCCTTATGATACCGACAATATTTATCCCGATTTCTCTTCCCGGGAGGGCTCTTCAACTTAATCGGTTGTTGGAAGAGCCTCTGGGTTTCAGCGGAGGCCATGACTTCATGAATAGGCTGGGAAAGGGGCGTGAAAGTAATTGGAGCCCACTCCCGACCACCCTTTTGCTGGTCCGGCTTCGATTTCTTCCCCGAGCCCTTCTCAGAACCATCACGCTTCCGTTTGGCACTCGGGGACTCATCTCCTGCAAGGCTAGCACGCTTAGCTTTTAAGAATTCCTCTGTGTCAATGTACTTTTCTTCCCTTTCCGAGAGCTCAACCAAAGTGGTCGGTCGGTTGTTGTGGAACGACATTGCGACTTTGGTATGCTGTACTCCCGAGCAGAAGGCCATAATCGTGACCATTTCATTCAGGTTGCGAATCTGCAACCTTTGCGGATTGAAATGGTCGACGTAATCTTTTAGGGACTCCTCCCTACATTGCTTGACATCAAGAATTGAGTGTCCGACTGTGACCGGTCGAGCATTCCCACGAACTGTCTGATGAAAAGCTTACTGAGTGCTTTGAAGTCACTGATAGTTTGGGGCTTGAGGGTGTGAAACCACTGCGCTACCGCCCCCTTGAGAGTACCGGGAAAGGCAAGGCACATTAGTTCGTCAGTGGTGGTAACCAGTGCCATTTGGGCCTTATAAGTTATGACATGATCCACCGGGCTTTCCGAATTGTCATAAGAATCGAGGTACGCCGACTCGAATTTTCGCGGGATTGGGAATCCCGTGACCTGGACGGTGAAAGGCGATTCAGTTTCTATATTGGTGCGATCATGGCATGATTTATGGCTCAGTTTCTCAACCCGCTTCTATAGGTCCTCGATCTGAGCCTTGACGTTTGTCTAACCGACCTTTCGTTCTATGTCTGAACAGTACGTCGGGTCGGACGATGAGGCCTCTTCCTCAAAGCGCGTTGCCCTCGGGGATAGTGCCCGACTTCGGCTCCAGATAATCGCGTGCCTAAGATCCTCACGGCTCTTGGCCGGGGGGTCCTTGGCCGAATCCCGAGCGGTCCGTTCTTGGCCCTCCCCTCTAGCAGCATGCCATTGTTGATGATTTCTATGGCGTCCCCCACTCGGCGTGGGCTGGCCCGAGGGCATCGCCGGGTCCGCTCGGGAGCCTGGCTACTTTCATCGTTCTCAAACTGACCCAGATCCAGCGGAGATATAGGCTCAATGTGGGCGCACCTTCGGACCCGTACGGGCTCCCGATCGTGCATGCCCTTCCCGGGCTGTTCGTCTATTTGAGGGAGCTTTCCCTGGCAGGCCACCAACGCTTCGATCTACTATTGAATTTTTCGTTGGCTTTTTGCTGGCCCTCCAGGAGCTACACAAGGGCCGTGGTAACCTGCTCGGAGGTCATGGAAGCAGCCCATTGCTCGGCTTGTGAATCATGAGCAAATTGTGCCTATGACGCATCACTAAGGATGCGTTTGACTGCAACGTAAAAAATGGGTTGAAAAAAAATTCTATGGAATTATTTTACTTCGAAATTTTTTCCATGGAAATAAAATTTGGGGCTGTTTGATTGCAATTATTTTCTGGTTGAAAAATCTAATATTTTCCATGAAAAATCCAGTTTTCCTGTTTGATTGTCACTATTTTCCAGTGAAAAATGATCATTTTTTATGAAAAATAATTTATTTACTGTTTGATTGCAATAATTTTTCATGAAAAATAACATTTTCCACTAAAAACGTACCTTTTTCAAGCAATTAACCTATGAATCATTAACAAATAGTTTGAAAATTATACATATTCAAGCAATGGAGACAACTACTCATATCAATAGTCAATTTCACAAACGATTGTTTTAGTGTACTAAAAACCAAAGTCTCATCAAAGTAAAATTAGAAGTACTCATCAAAGTTCCATTAAAAAAAGAGTAAAAAGTCTCCATGACTTGGTTGTGCTTCCTCCACCTCATTTTCATCCCCTAAGGCGGCATTATTATCAATATCGCTTCACTCTCCTAGTGAGTGGGGAAAGTCATTCCCTGTGACTGCTCGGTCTCCCATTGCATAGTCATTGCCGAAAATGATAAGCAAGTCCAAGTAACAAGGACATAACTTACCTTTCATATTTCTTACATCAAACTTATCCTAAAACAACATAAAATAAAAAACAAAAAATAAAAAATAAAAAATTGATTAAAAAAGAAAATTAAAATTAAGTTAAGTCATATAACTAGCTTTAAAAGAGCCATATCCTAAAACAATATTAACTGATATGCACAAAAATATCGAGTCAAAGTCAAACCTCGCCACCTCAGCAAAGAGAAGCCAAGTCACCTTGAATCTGGGCTGACTACTCAGTCATCCCGAGCCGTTAGACGAAATCGCCAGGTTAGATCCACAGTCCGGGCGTTCATCCTGAACCGGCCCCACAGGGTGCATTCCCAAAAGAAACAGTGGCTTACCCAACAAGCCCCCAGACAGTTTCCTATCCTAGCTAGAAGACTAAATAGAAGGAGCAAGTAGTTTCCTAAACCACTTAGGAAACTCCCCTTGAATCATGCTAATCAACTTGTAATTAGATTAGGCTTCCTAATCTACAAACTTATCATGTATGGGTGGTCTCCTGCACCTATAAAAGAGGTCGCTCACCCCCATTAAAGGGGATCGCATTCTGACTCTAAAGAATAGCATATAAACAACTCACTGTTACGCATAAACCCGGTGGGTTTATCTATTTGAGGGAGCTTCTGCTCCTCTATTTGAGGAAGCTTTCCCTGGCAGGCCAGCAACGCTTCGATCTGCTACTGAGTTTTTCGCTGACCCTCCAGGAGCTACGCAATGGCCGCGGTAACCTGCTCGGAGGTCATGGAAGCAGCCCATTGCCCGACTTATGAATCTGTCTGACCTTGTAGAGCAGTGGTTTTTTTACCCTTCTTCGGCAGCATGTTTGTTAGTCAAAAATTTGTTTTCGAGAAAAGTCGTTGTCGTTTCCCACAGACGGCGCCAAACTGATGATGCCAAAAACTGGTAGGAGAATGATAAGAGAAGGATAATAGAAGTTTGTATGTGGTTCCGCCCCATTAATGAGGTGACCTATGTCCACGTGTGCGTCGGTGCGCTTTTGCTAACAGATCACCGGCGGATGCTGGTGAACCCACAGGGAAGACGGTACTACCAGAAAAACCGTCCGGGTATAAGCATAATAGTGTGTGTTCTGCTCTTTTTAAGTCATGAATCTAATCCCCCCTTGGGGGGTGGCCTCTTTTATAGATGCAAGAGACCACCCGTACAAGGTAACTATTAGATTAGGAAGCCTAATCTAATGGCAATTCGATGAGCATAAATCAAGGGAAGTTTCCTAAGCGGTTTAGGAAACATCTTCTACTTTCCATTAGTCTTCTGATTGAGTTAGGAAACTGCTGAACTGTTCAGCGCGAGTCATGGGATCAGTCCCGGGTTGCGCCCATCTTGGTCTGTCAGCATTACGAACCCTGAGCGGTATTAACAGACTGGGCAGTTCTGGCCTGGACAGCCCGGGATGGATGAATAACATGTCCCCTTTTCGGGTGACTTGGCATCTTGCTGCTAACATGGCAATTTGACTTTGATTGGATATTTTTGGACCTATCAGTATTTGTTACCAAACAGATAATATAACATGTTCAGCATGACAGAATATTATCTATCTGTGAAATTATATGTTTTGATGATATTATCTATTGAACATGACAAATAATAACATCACAATGGTGCTATTATGGTGGGTGGGGGGGTGCTGCTTCTGCTGCTACTACTACTATTGCTGCTACGGTGGTGATAGTGGTGCTGCGAAATTACCTATTTTCAAAAAATAGATAACATTATCAAAATAGATAATTTAAAAACAGATAATATTGTAGTGCTGGTGCTGTGATGGCGATCATGACGATGGCGGTGGTAATGGCAGTGACGATGGTGGTGGTGATGACGATGGAGACGGCGATGGTAGTGCTGGTGCTGGGATGGTGCTGGTGCTAGTACTGCGATGGTAGACGTGGTGGCGATGGTGGTGGTGCGGCAATGGAGGACACAGTGGCGAGGGTGGTGGTGCTACGATGGTGGTGATAGTGGTGCTACGATATTGGGGAGCTGCGATGGTGGCAATAGTGATGCTGTGATGGCAGGGGTGGTGGTGAGGTGGCGATGGGGCGGCGTGGTGGCGATGCTGGTGGTGGCGGCGATGTTGGCGATCGTGTTGGTGGTGAAGATGACGATTGTGGTAGTGGTGGAGGTAGATTTGTCATCAAAAAAAAAAATTAAAAGAATAGCTTAAAAACAAATGAGCACTTTGGTTTTATATTGAAAATTAAGCCTAGTTGGGTTTTACAAACTATAGACCAATTTTAAGGGGTTTATCTCAAAATTTCGCTTTTATAATTTAGTTTTTGAGGGAAGAAGGTAATAATATCTTTTCTCTAATGCATTAAAAATAGTTGAAAAACACCCTAATGTTATACCGATTGACCTGTGGGTGAATTTGTTCGTTTCTGATTAATTATTAACCTAAAATTTTTACAAAAACATATCAATAATGAATCATGAGCAAATTGTGCCTATGACGCATCACTAAGGGTGCGTTTGACTGCAAGGTAAAAAATGGGTTGAAAAAAAATTCTATGGAATTATTTTACTTGGAAATTTTTTCCATGGAAATAAAATTTGGGGCTGTTTGATTGCAATTATTTTCTGGTTGAAAAATCTAATATTTTCCATGAAAAATCCAGTTTTCCTGTTTGATTGTCACTATTTTCCAGTGAAAAATGATCATTTTTCATGAAAAATAATTTATTTGTTGTTTGATTGCAATAATTTTTCATGAAAAATAACATTTTCCACTAAAAACGTACCTTTTTTCAAGCAATTAACCTATGAATCATTAACAAACAGTTTGAAAATTATACATATTCAAGCAATGGAGACAACTACTCATATCAATAGTCAATTTCACAACGATTGTTTTAGTGTACTAAAAACCAAAGTCTCATCAAAGTAAAATTAGAAGTACTCATCAAAGTTCCATTAAAAAAAAGAGTAAAAAGTCTCCATGACTTGGTTGTGCTTCCTCCACCTCATTTTCATCCCCTAAGGCGGCATTATTATTTATATCGCTTCACTCACCTAGTGAGTGGGGAAAGTCATTCCCTGTGACTGCTCGGTCTCCCATTGCGTAGTCATTGCCGAAAATGATAAGCAAGTCCAAGTAACAAGGATATAACTTACCTTTCATATTTCTTACATCTGACTTATCCTAAAACAACATAAAATAAAATATAAAATAAAAAACAAAAAATAAAAAATAAAAAAAATTGATTAAAAAAGAAAATTAAAATTAAGTTAAGTCATATAACTAGCTTTAAAAGAGCCATATCCTAAAACAATATTAACTGATATGCACAAAAATATCGAGTCAAAGTCAAACCTCGCCACCTCAGCAAAGAGAAGCCAAGTCACCTTGAATCTGGGCTGACTACTCAGTCATCCCGAGCTGTTAGACGAAATCGCCAGGTTTGATCCACAGTCCGGGCGTTCATCCTGAACCGGCCCCACAGGGCGCATTCCCAGAAGAAACAGTGGCTTGCCTAACAAGCCCCCAGACAGTTTCCTATCCTAGCTAGAAGACTAAATAGAAGGAGCAAGTAGTTTCCTAAACCACTTAGGAAACTCCCCTTGAATCATGCTAATCAACTTGTAATTAGATTAGGCTTCCTAATCTACAAACTTATCATGTATACCGTCTCCTGCACCTATAAAAGAGGCCGCTCACCCCCATTAAAGGGGATCGCATTCTGACTCTAAAGAATAGCATATAAACAACTCACTGTTACGCATAAACTCGGTCGGTTTCTGGTAGTGCCACCTACTCTGTTGGCTCACCAAACACCACCAGTGATCTACTAGTGAAAGCGCACTAACGCAACCGTGGACGTAGGTCACCTCATTAATGGGACCGAACCACATACAATCTCTTGTTTCTCTCTCTCTAAACCTCTCTCACCAATTTTCGGTATCATCAATTTGGCGCCATCTGTGGGAACCGATAAGTTTTTCACCAACAAATTTCTTGACTGATCAACATGCCACCGAAGACGGGTAAGAAGAATACTGCCCAGGCTGGTTAGGAGAACTTGCAAGTCGAGCAATAGGCCGCCTCTATTAGCTCCAAGCAAGTAACAGCAGCGCTCGCGCAACTTCTGGAAGGCTAGCGGCAAACCCATCAGCAAATCAAAGCATTGTTGGCCTTACAGGAAAAGCGTCCCCAATTCGAGAACCATCCCGAGAAAAGCATTCCCGACCGGGAGCCCGCACGAGTCCAGAACCATACCCACTCTGTACCAGTGTCCCCGTCGGATTGGGAACGCGACAGGGATGGTGATCATAGTAGAGCACCTAGGCGTACCAGACGGCGAGTCTGGACCAATCCTCGCCAGGTGGACAATGCTAGAGATATCATCAACAAACGACGCGCCACCAGAAGGGAGGAATCAGGACAAAAGGCCCAGGAATCGGCCAAAGACCCCTTGTAGACACCCCGATTTTGACCAAACGTCGAGTTAAGGGGAGTGTTACCTCGATATCCGATGATGACAATGTCCGAACTTATTCAGGACTTTCAAGGATAAATCAAGCTCTTCTATCCAACTTTAAATGGAAAGCAAAAAGAGAAAAATAGAAAATAGAGCCCAAAACAGCACTTGACCTCTTTTATAGCAGTCACGGGTTGCCGCTGCGGCACTTCCTAACTGCCGTAACGACAGTCAGTGAAAGCCGCAACGGCAGTCACCAATTACCGCGTTTTTACATCAAGTGCTGTAAAAAAATGGATTCCCAGAAAAGACGGCAGTCCCTGGAGTTGTCTGCGGCATTCAATGAATGCCGTTCCGGCAGTCAGTGAATGTCGCGCCGGCTTTCAGTGAATGCCGCAGCGGCATTTACTGAGTGCCGCTTCCATCTCCGTTGAGTGCCACATTTTTGTAACAGCCAGCTGTTATACCGCACGTTTTGTACTATCAAAAGGACGCCTGAATTAAGGTTTTTTGCTCTGAAATGACTGAAATACCCCTCCAAATTTGTCTATAAATAGAGGATGAATATCCTCATACAAGGGGTTGGTTGTTTTAAGGTTGGAATTTTCTTTGAATCTAGAGGTTGTATTAATTCTCCAAGTTTTAAAACTTTCAAAATTTCTTCTCTAAACACAATTAGAAGTTAGTTTTAGAAGAGTTGAAGAGATTGGAAAGCTTGATTAGTCTTTGGAAGTTCTTCAAAATCATAAAGTTGAGGATATTTTGGAGGTAAAACTTTGAATTAATAAGTTCTTTTCTAACTACAAATATACTTAGAGTCTTTGAATTTCCTTTCTTCTTTCCCTTTTAATCTTTGTGATTCATAAGACTTTTAATGTCTTACTTGAATCCTTAGACTTGAAATCATTTAGTTCCCTTGTAAGCTCATGATTTACAAGGAAGTTGAAGTTGATATTAGTACACTTGACTAATAAATCTAAACATATCTCTATGGTTTAGGTTTGTTGTTTAGGTCTCATAAAATTTCTTCATATTTCTTTAAGACCTTCAAGATATGAATGTAGTTAGTCTCCCATGACCATCAAATGGTAAGAAAGGTGGTGTGGTTCAAGCCCATGGCTCAAATTAGTTAATAAAGTTGTGTTTGAATAAATGATGCAGTGAGTTCACAATATGTTTTTGATCGTAGATTTTTAGTTGAACATCAAACCGTTGGAACTGAATGAAACCAACGGAAAAGTGTTTATAACTCATCTACCATTGCAATTTTTGTTTTAAGGTAATTTCATGTTTGGAGTGGTTTGGTCAAGGGTTTTGTGGAACAACTATAATCTGTCCAGAGTTTCAGAACAGTAACACTCTTTTGAAATAAGCAAATCAGAATCTTAATCTAGCACTCTTGACCCAAAATAAATTTTTATAAGTAGTTTTATGTGTTAGGAAGCTACCCTAAAAAGACCAAAGCATTTCTGATTTTTTACTATTTTTAGAAAACCATACAAAAACTCTGGACGGGGAGTTGTAAGTCTCTGAGTGATGTCTAGTTTTTGTCCAATTCCCGGAGATCTAACCGTTCAAACCTCGATTTTCTTTTCGAGTTAGAAACTAGACACAAATAGGCATCTTGTGTCCAAATATCATCAACATCAAACCACGGGAAGTATGTTTTTTATTTCTTTGAAGTTCTTATTTGCTCTCAGTAATTTTCATAATTCTGTCACAACTTTGATATATCTTGCAAACAATAGTCTAAATGATCTCTCCATGACCTAGGACTTAAACCATGTGTTAATAATGATTAGTTAAGGTTAAATACAGAGGCTAAATAATCCAAACCAAGAAATAATACAATAGCTTATTCTTGTTCATGTAATCATGCACATTCATCCATATAGATCGGTATTAGAATTCATAATTGCGTCATTTCCTCTACTTGGTAGAATTAAGCTAGACATTTAGGAATAATTATCTGATATTATACATTCTTCTTAAAGTATGTGGATTAACCCTTGTTTTGCAGCGCACTTGAGGTACAACTTCTCAACCCTTTCTCTAGTTCATTTAATTCCTTGATTTTTATTGATTTTATGACCTCATGCGCGACACATTAGAATTAGGATCTTGCCTTATGTGAATATATGTGATTAGAGACCTTTTCTTAGGTTTTACTTCCTATTCGTATGCATTGCACGTTTAATATTCGTGGCATGGATCCCGGGTAAGTTTCATAAGTTCCCTATTTGCATATCATATCGCTTGCTACTTGAATTATGTGGTTTTTGAATGATATTTTATCACTTGCAATCTTACACCCTTTAGACATGCTTTCGTAATGTATATTTATACATATGTATTAGTTAAGGACATGCTTAGATTATTAATTCGATTAAAAGGATGTTAAGTAGAGGCCTATCGCGAGATAGGATGAGAGGGGGTGTTTTAGTCCGACGGGCTCCTTCCATTCTCATTCCATAATCCCCGGACCTAGAAAACCTCTAGTTTCTTAAAAGATCAGTTTGTTTTAAAATGGTTTCTTAATTTTTCTTTTAAAAATTAAGTGGCGACTCATTGTTTTATGTTTTGAAATTTGAAAAAGATTTTGAAAGAAAAGCTATGGGTAAACAAAAAATTGCGATATCCACAACCCTCCGGTCAGAAGTCAGGGAGATTTGAGGCACACGATTACCCGGAGTCGGAGCCGGGTTCTATCCTCGAGGACGACGCACTTTGAGGAGGAGGTCTCATCATCGGACCTGACGTACCGCTCGGATATGGAGAGGAGAACCGGGCAAGATGTAAAGGCCCAGATCGAGGACTTGCATCATCAAATCGAAAAGTTGAATCGCGAATCTGGCCAAGATTTCACCAACACAGAGACCGAGTCACTCTATACCGCCCAGGTAACGGGATTCTCCATCCCGAGAAAATTCAAGCCACCACATCTTAGCTCCTATGACGGTGCAGGGAACCCAGTGGACCATGTCCGCACATACAAAGCTCAAATGGCCCTGGTTACCACGGTCAATGAGTTATTATGCCTGGCCTTTCCTAGCACTCTTAAAGGGCCAACCGCGCAGTGGTTCCATGCTTTAAAACCACAAACGATCGATAACTTCAAAACGTTGAGCAAGCTCTTCATCAGCCAGTTTGTGGGGATGCTCGACCGGTCACAACCGGACACCTAGCTGCTGACCGTCAAGCAGCGAAAAGGGGAATCCCTAAGGGAGTATGTGGATCGTTTCAACCAACAGAAGCTCCAGATCCGTAATCTGAATGAAACGACCGCAATCATGGCAATCTGTTCGGGAGTTCAACACACCAACGTCGCCACGTCGTTTCACCACAACCGACCGGCAACCCTAGTGGAGCTCTCAGAAAGGGTTATAAAGTACATCGACACCGAGGAATTCCTCAAGGCCAAGCGCGCTAGTTTGGCACAAGATGAGTCCTCGGGATCAAAGTGGAAGCGCAATGCCTTTGAGAAGGGCTCGGGAAAGAAGATAAAACAAGATCGGCCTAAAAGTGGTAGGGATCAGCCCCCGATCAAGTTCACACCCCTTTCCCGGCCTATTCATGAGGTTATGGCCGCCGTCGAGACCCGACGGCTCCTCCAGGAGCCGGCAAAGGTGAAAAGTCCGCCCGGTAAGAGAAATCGGGATAAGTTTTGCCACTTTCGCAAAGACCACGGACATGACACAAAGGATTGCTTTAAGCACAAGATCGCCATTGAAAAATTGATTGAGCAGGGCCACCTATCCGAGTTCGTAGCGGCAGATAGATGACCTCCGCAAGACACCCAGGACCCCGAGCAGCTGCGATCCCTCGGGAAAATCAATGTAATCTCTGGGGGAACTTCGGACAGAGGGGATTCACAGTCGGTCAGGAAAAGGCATGATCTGTCATCCCGATCAGATGTCTGGTATGTCCAATCCACCAGCTCCCCCCCCCCCCCCGACCGATGTGTTAACATTCTCATCTGAGTACATGTTAGGCCTGCACTACCCTCACGATGATCCGCTGGTGGTGACGCTCTCCATAGCAAACTATGTGATTAAAAAGGTGTTGGTGGACACGGGCAGCTCCTCTGACATCATGTTCGTCTCCGTATTCGATTAGCTCTGGATATCAGGAATCGGCTCCGACCAGTGGCCACTCCCCTGGTAGGTTTCAATGGGTCCAGCACCCAACCGCTCGATACCATCGAGCTCCCGGTCCTCATGGGAGCCTACCCTCAACAGGCATCTGTACTGGCAAGCTTTGTGGTCGTGGAAGCTCCATCTGCGTACAATGTCATCCTTGGGAGGCCAACCCTCAACAGAGCCAAGGCGGTCGTGTCAACGTACAGCCTAGTGGTTAAATTCCCAACCCCTTAAGGACCCGGGAGCATACGCAGAGACCAAGTCGTCGCCCGGAGTTGCTATGTCAGTTCTTTGCGCTAGGAAGCCATTACGGAAACGTTAAACGTTCAGGAGATGGACTCTAGAGACAAAAGTGATGGATTGGGTCCAATAGAAGAGCTGGAACAGGTGGTGTTGGGTCCTTGGATTCCCGACCGGACCGTCAGTATTGGCACTTTCTTAGAGCCAGGCCTCAAGGATGAGCTGGTTTGGTTCCTGCGGCAAAGCCAGGACGTCTGCGCCTGGAGCTATGAGGATATGCCTGGGATAGATCCCCGGGTCATGTCTCATCATCTCAATACCAACCCGGATTCCCGGCCGGTCAAACAAAAGAGGCGGGGTATAGCACCCGAGAGACAGGCAGCAGTATGTGAAGAAGTCGAGAAGCTCCTGAAAGCAAATTCCATCCAAGAGGTCCATTATCCCGATTGGTTAGCAAATGTGGTACTAGTTAAGAAAAGCAACGGGAAGTGGAGAATGTGTGTAGATTTCACTGATCTGAACAAGGCTTGCCCCAAGGACTGCTATCCATTACCCAGGATAGACCTCATTTTGGACTCTACAGCCGGTCATGCGCTCCTCTCGTTCATAGATGCCTATTCGGGGTACAATCAGATCAGCATGTATCCCGGGGATAAAGAGAAGACTTCCTTCATCACAAATCAAGGAATGTACTGCTACAAAGTGATGCCCTTCGGCCTCAAAAACGTCGGGGCAACCTATCAACGCCTAGTCAATCACATGTTCAAGGATCTGATCGAGAAGTCCATGGAGGTTTACATCGACGATCTTTTGGTTATGAGCCGAGACGAGTCGACCATCTCGAGCATCTGGCCGGGGCCTTTAGCATTTTGAGGAAGTTCGGAATGAGGTTGAACCCGGCCAAGTGTACATTTGGCGTCTCGTCCAGGAAGTTTCTGGGACACCTAGTCAGCAGGCGGGGTATTGAAGCAAACTCCGAGAAAATCCAGGCCATCATAAACATGTGGTCGCCCAGGTCAACCAAAGAAGTTTAGAGCTTGGCCGGGCGGGTCGCCACATTAAACAGATTTGTCTCCCGAGCTACCGACCGGTGCCTGCCATTTTTCATAATCCTCCGCAAGGCCTTTCAGTGGTCGGAATAGTGCAAGGAGGCATTCCAGGAGCTCAAGAAGTACTTGACATCGCTCCCTTTACTCTCAACACTCGTGCAAAATGAGGAATTGTTCTTATATTTGGCAGTGTCACCTTCAGCGGTTAGCTCAGCTCTCATCCGAGAAGAACACGGGATACAATTCCCTGTCTACTACACCAGTAGGGCACATTCAAGGTGCAGAAAGTAGATATTCTCACATAGAGAAGCTTGCATTCGCCCTCATTACCTCCGCCCGGAGACTCCACCCGTACTTTTAGGCCCACATCATTGTGGTCCTCACGGATCAACCTCTTTGCAGGATCTTGAGCAGGCCCGAGACGTCTGGGAGGCGTGTTAAATGGGCCTTGGAATTGGACGTTTGAAGTGGTCTACCAACCCCGGACGGCGATCAAAGGACAAGCCATAGCAAACTTTCTTGTTGAGTTCACATACCCAGAGGATCCGGTAGAAGAGCTCAACCTGCCAGTTCCACTGCCTGGGCAACAGCCAGGTGTCCCAACCTAGATACTTTACGTGGATGGGTCTTCCAACAAACAGGGCAGCGGGGCAGGGATCATTCTGACTACGCCAGATGGGATCCAGTTCGAGTATGCACTTAGGTTTGGATTCTGAGCCTCCAACAATGAGGCCGAGTATGAAGCCCTCTTGGTTGGACTGCAATTGGCTACCTCAATGGGTGCACAACAGATTCAAGGGTATAGCGACTCCCAGCTCGTAGTAAACCAAGTCAATCAAGAATACAAAGCTCGGGAGGACAACATGGTGGCCTATCTGGCCCTTGTCCGAGCGGTCTCAAAGAAGCTGCAGGGGTTTTCCGTTACGCAAATACCGAAGGGACAAATACTAAGGCCGATCAGTTAGCCCCCCTGGCTTCGTCTTCTGAGTCGGATTTGCCAGGGATAAGGATTGAATACCTACCCGAGCCAAGTGTGGCCTACTCAGAATGCATGGAGGTCAAACCAGTCGCCCTAGGACCCAGTTGGATGGATCCAATCGTGACCTTTCTAACAACTGGGGCTTTACCAGAGGCGAGAGGGGAAGCCCCCCGGGTCAAATATCGAGCGACTAGATACCTCATCGTTGATGATATCCTCTACAAGAGGTGACTCTCAATCCCATATCTCCGTTGTGTCCATCCCGCACAGGTCGAAATCCACGAGGGAGTGTGCTTGAATCATACCAGAGGCCGGGCACTCTCCAGAAAGGTCCTACTACAGGGATATTACTGGCCGACCATGGCCCGGGATTCCCAAGAGTATGTTAAGAGATGTGACACATGTCAGAGATTTTCCCCTACGATTAACCGTCCGGGAGAGCACCAGACGCCAATTCTCATCCCCTGGCCATTCGCTCAATGGGGTATAGATATTGTCGGTCCCCTTCCAACGGGAAACGAACAAGTCAAGTTCGCTGTCATTGTTGTGGACTATTTCACCAAGTGGGCAGAAGCCGAACCCTTGGCCATAATCACCAAAAAGAAAATGGAAAAGTTCATTGAGAAGAATATCCTAAGCAGGTTCGCCATCCCCCGGGTCCTGATCAGTGACAACGGCAGACAATTTGACACCCCGATGTTCTAGTAATTCTATTCAGGCTACGGGATATCGAATCATTACTCCTCCCCCGAGCACCCTCACGCCAATGGCCAGGTCGAGGTGACAAACCAAACTATTCTGTAGTCAATCACGAATATATATATATAGTTATATAACTGGTCATGTGAGTAAAGGTAGTTTAGACATTAAAATTTTATTAGATTGTGGAAAAGGACCTATTTCTAATTAACATGCCTAATTAAGGGTCTATTTATAATCTAACCCTTCCGATAAATTAACTTCTAATTAAATGACTGAAGATGAACTATTTCTTGTATTTCTATTTTGTATATTGACCCTACTAGTTACTAGTCATTGTAACCTCGCGTCTAGACCTGTTGCATCCATGAACCCACCCAAATCCAACCACAAAAAACAGTTTTGGTTTAGCTGAATTTGATTCACATTCAATACAGGTTGGGCGATATGAACCCATGGGTCAAAGTGGGTTGCTCCTAAAATAATAAATAAATAAATAAGGAACTGAGTAGATTCAGTTTCAGCTCTCCATCTTCTCTCTCTCTTGAATCCTAAACACGATAGCCAAAGACCACTATATCCGTGTTTTCAATTGGTTACATATTTTTTTTTTTAATTAAACTTTTAAACTTTAAAATTTCATTCAATTAGGCCTAAAATCTGCCTCTATTGGCTAAAATTAATGAAAATTGTCACATGAATTGCGCGTAATGCTTACCTGGCACAGGTTAGGTTAAGACAAACGAAGAAGATTGTAAATTGCGCGAAAATGATGCCATTTGAGATCTTATTGAATGCGATTTTGGATCTAATTGAATATGATTTCGAATCTCGTTGAATGCAGTTTTGGATATGATTGAATGCGATTTTTTGCATCATTCACATTCTCTTTTGTCTGTCTTAACCTAACCTGTGACAGGTAAGCCTTATACGCAACTCATGTGACAAGTTCTATTAATTTAAGCCAACAGCATCGGACTTTGGATCTGATTAAATGAGTTTTGAAGTTCAAGGGTTCAATTGAAAATAAAAAAAGAAAATGTATCCAATTAAAAATATGAGTATGGTATAAAGGTGTAAAGTGCAATTAGGCCCTAAACATTCTACTTTAGAAGACATTTCTATTTATTTTTCTCCGTCTCATATTCATAATCCATCTTTTCATTTTGTGATATTCCAATATTGTGTCCACCTTTAAAAAGTCAACGCATATTACTCTATTCCATACTAGTTTAGATGAAAGGTCAAATGTTCTTCATAAAAGGCAATTTAGGAAGAAAAGCATGATCATGTAATGATGATATCCTTAATAAGTTAGAATTCCAAATATGGACTATGAATATGGAATGGAAGAGTATTCTATATATGACTATCTATATATATATATATATACACGCATACAGAGATTCCGCTCACAAAGTTCATCCAAATTTCTTGAGAGCATTTTTGCTCACCCAAAAAATAGTTCACCAATGCTCATCCAAGCATCCCATTAGCCAATGCAGTAGGACCCAGGATTAATCCTGAATCCCACTGCATTGGCTGGGTCTCACTGCATTGGCCAATGGGATGCTTGAATGAGCATTAGTAAACCATATTTTAGGTGAGCAAAAGTATTTTCAAATTTCTTTGCTCAATTTCTACTGTTGGTGTGCTCTAGATTTATCGCTCTAATGTTTTTTTGAAGAATAATATGTCACTTGTACAAAATATCAAACAACCAAATAATAAATTTCATAAACTACTTTTAAAACACCACGTGGAGACCAAACTAAACCCAAGACTCCATTCAATTGGTCTCTCTAAAAAAAAATTCAGTGTGCGAGCGAGTATAGTACGTAGGGGTGTAAATCGGTCGGTTTCGGTCGGTTATGGCTCTAAATCCTTATCAAATCGAAAGTATCGGTGTGCCTATCTCGAAAACCGATTCCGACCGACCATGGGGGTGGCCGGAGTAAAACCGATCATGAAATCGGCGGTCGATTTCGGTCGGTTTTGATTTTAATGGTAGGTGAAGAAACAAAGGTCAAAGTTCTACAGATCTTCAAGATTTATACATATATCTACAGATCTCAAATCAACAGATCTAAGATTTATATGTATATATATATCTACAGATTTATACATATATCTACAGATATAGCGAGAAAAAAGGTTACCTCTGGCGTGTAGAGAGAGATGGCGACGGTCAGTGAGGAGGAGATCGAGCGGGAAGGAGGTGACTTCGTCTTCGTCTTCATCATCTTCGGTGAGTACAGAGAGAGATGGCGACAGTGAGTACACACACACACACACACACACACACACACACACACAGAGAGAGAGAGAGAGAGAGAGAGAGAGAGAGAGAGAGATAGACGGGTAGAGAGAGAAAGAAGAGGCGGCGACTAGAGGGATAGAGGCGGCGGTGGCCAAGGTGAGAGTTCGCTGGCCGTGAGGAGGGTGAGGGGGTCACCGCCTGGTGAGGAGGGTGTAGGGGTTGTCGGCTGGCAAGGAAGGTGAGAGGGTAGCCGGCAAGTGAGGAGGGTGAGGGGGAGGGGTTGCCGACATGGATATAGAATCATTTAGGGGATGGGGCTCTCAAATGATTTGGAGTGGAGGGTGAGGCTAGTGAGTGGTGACTACCGAAGGAGGGTGAGACTGGTGAGTGGTGACATTGATGTTGGGTTAGGTTTATTTTAGAGAGTTATTATAGGTAATATATATTTTATATGTAAAAGATTCAGAATATGTATTAAGTGATTTTCGATCGGTGTTCGGTCTATACTGCCGAATTTCAAAAACCGACCACTAACTTTAGTTTTTTAACACTCAGCACCACAGACCAACCATAACATAAGTGGACAGGCCAAAATCGCCTGAACCTGTCTGTTCAGGTCTAGCAAAAAATCCTTACACCCCTTAATAGTACGTATAATTGAATTGCAATCTGTGTTAGTTTTATGAATTTCAGTAAATACTACTCAAATTGCTTGCTGCTTTCGTCAAAGCTCCGCAACTGAAGAGTGAAACACACACAACTGATAAATTTTTCCAATGGGTTAATTGGTACCTATATTTGATCCATATTGGAACCCATATTATAACCAAACCCGTATGGATATGCCCAAATCCACCCAATTGCCAAGGTCTACTGTCGCATCCATCCAGTGCCCAACACGTTCAATTGTATTTCAAAACTAAAACCATAATTTCCATTTTCCAATGCCTGAGACTTACGAATAGAACATTAACTATAAAAACACAAAAAAGTAAAAACAAATTGCCGAAAGTGATGACAACCCTTGGTATCAACAAACCAATAATTCAAGTATCCGTATTACAAATTTCACCATAAATAAATGCTCCGCAAAACTATATATAGATAGCAAGGCAAAATTTTGCATAATCAAAAGCACCTGTACCTTTCCAAGGAAAAGAAAATTCTGTGGACAACCCAAAAAACCTAAATTCAACATGTAACTACAAATGTACGACTGTGCTGTTAAAAAAAAGTAGTAGTTTCTCCAAAAGCTTCCTTCCTAGTCCTTGACGACAAAAAAGACCATAACTATAGTTCCCATCGAAAAAGAGAAGAGAAGAGTACCAACTCATCTCAGCAGTAAAACATCACATCCTTGACATTTTCCTTAATGCCTGGAATAGGCCGGACCTCAACATTCATCTCCCTTGTCGGGCCGCCCCTTCCCCCACCACTCGTTGATCCGCTATCAGATGCATCATCCTCTAAATAATAGCGTGCCCGAAATGCAGCTAAATGTGCATAATAAGCAGGAGGCACTGCATTTTGTGATCAGCACTTGTATTAATAACTAGGAATGCTAGTTCCCATATTTATGGGTTGAAAACTACAATTTACATTATCAATAGGATTATGGACATATACCTATGGAAACGGACCGAGTGCACCTTGCATACCTAGAAAGGGGGGAAAAACAGGATTAAAATGCAACTTGACAATGCAAATAAGCAATATTTTAAAAACCAAATGTCTATTCGGCATAGAACCAGTTCTGCAGTTCATAAGTGAAACCGATCCTTAGATTAGAAATTTAGATGTCTTTTTTTCCGCATAGGAGTCCATGCCAGTTCCATTCATATTTGTCAAACCAACATAACTTGATTTTCATAAATAGAGAAACGAGAGTATGTTTGGACCTGTACCTTTTTTACAGATTCCCACCAAAACAGGCCTTAAAAAAGAAACATATGTCAAGAAAATGGATAAAAGAAATACGTGTAGCACAAGTTGTTGGTTAACGTTTGCAATCCATCTGCAGTAAAGTTGTTTTCATCATACAACACATGGTAGTGAGTAGGCCTGCTAGTTCCCTGATAAAACAATAGAAAAAACATGTAAACAATTGATGCATAAATTTTCTAAAATTTAAAATAAACTACTTTTCAAACAAATGGTAAAAAGGGTAAAGAAAAGGAAAGGGAAAAAAAAAAAAAACTTAAATACCTGAATCCCTGCATGGCTACAAAGGTAAAAATCAAACTCCGAAGGGTGGCATATCTTGGTATCCACAACAGTACCTGAGAACAAAAGCACGAGGAATTTTGTCATGTCAAAGAAACCGTTCTTTGTGAAGGATATAAGAGGCTATCGGGAAGGCAAAGAACCGGTTCTATAAATTTAAGGTTTTGAGAATGTCCATGTCCATTATCGTTCCCAATCTAAATATCTCATCTTAAAACAAGTTCTTGGTCAAACTGACAACCTTGATTTGATTAAAAATATATAGAAAATGAGGCTGGGACTGAGATAGATCAAATTTTAACAAGGATAAGAAAAGATTGAATTTAAGAGAGAGAGAGAGAGAGAGAGAGAGAGAGAGAGAAACCTGGTAAAATGTTGCCACTCCTGTCAGTCAATTGGCGATTTGAATGGTCAGCAGGAAAGAGGCGTGTATGGTGCCTCTTCTGCACCACCACAAAGGTAACCCGTGGTAAATAGTTCTCCTCTAAAGAAACACAAGCCTGCCAAACGAGGATTTAACAAGTATGAAAACAAAACACATAAGAAAAGTAGCTCAAGACCACAAAATATATTTACTACAAATACAATTGCTAAATATACCTTTCTGATTGCATCCATCTCATACAACAAAACTTGGTTAAACTGACCCTCACTGACACCATCTCTGCCATTTGAAAAGACAATATTAGCGAACAATTACATATAAAAATTCATACAAAGCTTTCACTTTCAACTCTCTGGATGCATGGATTAACCTGTAGAATATGATCCTAAATGGTTTGTGTCCCGTCGATCTCCTGAACGCAATCAAAAGTTCCCTGCAAAATTTGGAACCCCAAATAAATGAGAGAACCAGGAAAAAATTAAAAAGAAGAGCAAGGAATAGATGAGGTGATGCTGAATTTTTACCTAATCATACCACTGTGCACCGTGCCCCGTTGAGGATCTTGATGAGTCTTGTATAGATCTTGGATTATTTCCTCTCTGTGTGTTTGGGCAGAGACCAGTCCTCTGTACTTGGTTACCTCTGGCCAATCCATAGAAGCCACCACCTTTAAAAAAAAATCAGCCATCATATATTAGGATTAGGAAAAATCGATAGTTTAGGCTCTGTTTGTTTCCCAGATTTAGTAAGGGAAAGTAAAGAAGTCATTGAGGACAACACTTTTCTTGTTAGGTTAATTAGGAAAAGCGTGAGAAAAATAAGAAGTAAAAGAATATAGTGAAAAAGGAAATCAAATTATGAATGCATAGCCTCCCTTCCTCTTTTTTCAGGAGTTCCTATTACATCCTTTAAAAAAACGCATTATTAGTTTGCATTCTTGTTTTCCTTTTCCTTCTCTAAATCTGCAAACTAAATAGAGCCTAAGAGAAAAAAGTGGCAGCAGTCACAACATACCGCAGCTATGGAAGGGCAGGAGTCCTCTCCGGGCGAAGGATGAGTGACATCAGCACCAAATATAATAGTTGGCTGATCAGACACAAGTGGAATCCTTCGCTCTAAGGCACTTAATAAAACAGTATTTCTCCCTCCAGCCTAGTAAAATTAGCCAACCATAAAAATAAAGAATAAGAAGTACAGATACGAACATGATATGAGCATTTGACAATTTTACAAGATTGAACAAACCTTCACGTTGATCTTAAGAGACACATTTTCAAGATACTGCTTACTCAGCTTAACAGCTTGCCTCGGCTGACAACATTGCGAGACAATTCCTAACTCTGTTTCACACACTCTCTTGATTTTTCCTACGGAAAAAAAAAACCATAATCATAGCAAGCAAACAGCATCTTCGCAAATCTAAAATCCCGGGTTTCAACTAACCATATGATCCGGTGATATCAGGGAGAATGATAATCAACAGCTGAAGTTGTTTCCCTGGCTGCCCAATTCTTGCCAACTCTGCAGTAGATTGTGCGTGAATATCATACAGAGCCTTCTCGATCTGAGAGGAATTGGCTGAACGAATGGGAATCAAAGGCCTATCATTGAAAACCTTGCATAATTGGAACAACATACAGAGAATGTCAATTTCTTGTAATTAAGGCTACTTTTGAAGAGAAACTCGTTAAAAAGAAAAGAAGAGAAAGTAGGGTTCTCTCCACCCTGTTGAATAGGCAGAAGAGGAGAGAAAGGAAATACAACTCTTTTTTGGTTAGCTTTCATAAGAGAAAAGGAAAGAAAGTTTTAGAACCAGTTTGCTCTTTTACACTGCCGAATAACGACAGTTTACAAGCATGGTTGTCAAATTGGGATTCGTACCGTGAATTGAAATGATATATGGAAATCGAATCAGGATTCGCGAATCGTGAATAGTAAGATTCGGCAACAAATTAAAAAACCCTATAAACATATCCTTTTCTTTTCTAGGCTTGTATAAACATATCCTTTTTTTTTTCTAGGCTTGTATAAACATAATATCCTAAGTGGGGTTTAAGAGAGGTTGGTAATCAATTTTTTAAGAAAAAATCGGGAAAAAAAATGGAAAAATTAAGTTTTGTAACAAGCAATCAAGTGAATCGTAAGAATCACGAATCAAATTGTAAGATTCACTTTCGATTCTTGTATATGATGGATTCGTGTCTCGATACGTATCATTTTCATGGTGAATCGTACCGAATCGTACGATTTGCATCAAGAATAGTACGATTTTGACAATAACAAGTGCTACAAATTTAGAAATGTTATATTTCCAGTCTCTTCCCTTCTCTTCGAAGGAGCAAATGAAAAATAGAACATTCTTGGAGTGCTAAAACCATACCATCCCCTTGCTACAACACATGGAAACCAACTGATGACAGAATTCATGAGTCAAATCTTGTTTTGACCTTGAAAAGTTCACACAGGTCCAAAACTCCACCTTGCCACCATTAACCATTTTCTACACACAAAACAAAGAAGGGCCAGTTAACACGAGCTCACAGAAAATTTTGCTGCGAAGTTCAAAATCAATAAACTAAATGCATTTTTCTTTGAGTAACTTCGAAAAGTGCCGATGGGCAATGTCCAAAAAACTCGTCCAGTGAGAGAAGTGGTTAAAGATTCCGGAGGGAACAAGGAAGGGGAGAAAGGGAAAGATGAAGAATGGACTGATGTAAAAGCACGATCTTAATGTCTTTTGGTCCCTTTTGTGAGTGTTACCACAATTTCCTGATTGAACAAGTGTGTTTTTTTTTAATCGGGATTAATATGGGAAACACACATATCATAGTGTATTATAAAGAATGTGTAATGAACAGCTACTTCACCTTGTCGATCATGTTCCATTGGCCCACCCTTGGATTGACTCGTGCCTCTCTTCCGGTTTCATGATACTTGAGCTGGATTAACCAAAGAGCAGTTCAAACTCAGATGTGTGCAGTCAAAGATTGATTTGATTATGCCGCAAATTAGAGAATGGACAAGTTACCATTGGTGGCGGAAGAACTCTTGCATCAAGAGATGTAAGTTCAGAAATTACTTTAAGTCCAAATTCATTCACAAGCTCGTCAGTGCTGTACTTGTTGTGTCCAACCATCTGTGCAAGGACAAACAAGTCCTTAGTTAAGAGCATAACCAAAATAAAATAACATAAGAGAGATGCATATAATAATCAAAAGAGGCAACGCTGCAATACTGCGCTTGCTTAGAAAGGAAGCAACTTTTTTTTTCCAAAGTACATGTATGATGTATCAATATTAATATATTTAAAACGAAGGCTTGAGATGGAGATGTAAACATAGTAGGGTGAGTTATTTGCGGTAGAGGTTGAGGAGCATGGGGTTCCATAGCATGGGGTTCCATCAACTCCGGACTCATATATCCTCGTAATACGCAAAACACCATCACAGACGTAAAAGCAGAAGCATGTAAAAAGTTTGCATTACAATAAATCTTTGGACTCTATTTAGTTCGTGGGTTTAGCGAGGTAAAGGAAAAGAAAATAGGGTGAAAGATTATTAAAAAAAGTTAAAATTGTTTTCCGCTATGTTTTCTTTCCTTTTCCCTCACTAAATCCAAGAACCAAACAAATCCTAAGAACAAAGGAAAACAGTAGGGAAAACAAAAGGGAAATATCCTAGTTTCATTTCCTATCAATTTTTCTTCTCTAAATCGACAAACCAAACAAGTCTTAAAATAAGTCAAAAATGAAGAACTATATTACTGAAAATAAACTTCGAAGATTATAAACACACACTATAATCTTTCTAGCAACATAAAGTAAAAATGATGTCAACATATTCACACCTGCTTAATACTTCTTTCCCTGTCACCGGGACGTTGACAGGTTGCCCGCAGTAAGGCAGTCACTTGCTTCTCATTCAACTTTTTCGTGTATCTTTGCCCATCTACAATCTTACATACCTGTAGTGAACGAAAAAGCATTACACAAAAACAGTAGTTCAACAAAAAAACTAAGAGATTTATCAAATTTCATGATAGATGATAAACCTCCATGGGTAAGTAGACTGGTCTAGAATCATTGCCAGCTTGAATTGCGGGTAAGAAAGGATATTTGAGGACAAAATTGTACTTTTCAAGAAAATACTGGGCTACTGAAATCCTCGCACCAGTGTCACCGACTTGAAACCTACTTGAAAAAAAATAACATTCAAAAAATCTAATTAAATAAAATAAAGAATCTAGAACAGAAATTATTTTTTAAACAATGCATGATGAGAACCAGAATTTGGGATTAAGTGGAAAGAACAATTGTGTTATAAATTATAATAAAAAAATATAAAAAAACAGAAATTTTGTAACATATTAACTATGGAGGAAAAAAAATACAACTTTCTCTACTAACTATGAGTTCTTCAAATATATTATAACCATTTAGCAAACAATTGTTGAAATGGAGAGACTTAGTAGTATAGAACTTTCACTGTATATAGTATATACTTGTCTCAGTAAATGTGTATCTGATTTCTTTCATTCTGTTGATCTTTATAAGGGGGATTATTCATATAGCATAATACATATTCATACCTCGTACACTAAAGAAAACAGCTGTTTTGAGAAAACAGAAGAATAATTTTTTCACTGCATCCTTTTGCTTTAGAATTGGAAAGAAGAGTCCATTAAGCTCTTATTGTAGAAGTAATCTTGGCTATAGATATTTGAAAAGAATTGGTGACGGGCTCACAACAAGAGATGTGTATCTGTTCAACATAGAGACGACTGGAATCTCATAATGATAATATAATTTAATGATGGAATAAAGGTGCCTTGCCTAAAGAGGACAAAATGAAACGACATATCGTCATTCCTCGCATCATTTTACAAATTGATGTGAATATTACTTAACTAAAACAACGGAAAATTACTCTGACTTCAAACAGTGAACAGTCAAAGCAATCACAGGGGATTCGACGGTTGAGTTGATATAACTGTGATCTAGTGTTGTTTGATATATTGAAAGAAATCACAAGGGAAGAGATATAATTAGCTCACATAAGTTGGTTCGACGGTTGAGTTGATATGCCTGTGATCTTGTGTCGTTTGATATATTGCATATGAGTTAGTTCCACCCTAACACCTTTCAGAGCTTTTTTAACCTGCAAAATCTCAAGCATAATAGAGAAACATGTGATGGCCAAACTTGGGAGAACGCATGTCAGAATTACCTATCCAAACAAAACAATCATGGAATTGATATTGAGCATGAAATACAGAAGAGAAGATCTTTAAAAGTTCACTAAACCTAAATACTGCATGTAGTCACAGTTTTGAAATAAGTAACCTACTGCATGATGAGGAAGTGTAGCAATTAGCACACTATTACTTTCCTTTCTTACAGAATAAATACTCCCTTTTTCAAAAGTCCATTGAGACAATTTTTATTTCAAGAGGGGTTATGCAGTATGCTATAAGCCTATAATTGAGGTTCAATTAATAATTTCTGAAAAAAAAAATTATTAAATTTTCATAAAAACAAATATAAATAAATAAATAACAATTATTGGTCGATGTAATAAACAAGTTACACCGTCAGTGACATATACTACCATCTAGTTCTTCAATGCATGCATCATCATGCGTTATCAACAAGTAAATGAATTTTCAAAAAAAAAAAAAATAAATCCAAAAGTACAAGTCTACAAGTGTCAGTGTCCATCATCTAGACACAATTGTAACCGGAGCGTCCTGCAATACTGAGATGCCTCGAGCAAGTCATCTGGCCACAGCCTATACTTTAAACCATGCAGGGGAGTGATTAACCATGCACATGGAAAATGAAGGGACGGGGCACAGCACATAAGTCGCTCCTTGGATTATCACTTAGAACTAACCTAATCTGTACCAGAAAATTGGCAAACAATACCTTCAGACGATCTTGATCAGTTAGAGGCCTTGTTATATCTCTTACATTGAAATACTTTGCAATAAATTCCGGGACTAGAATAGGTTCATAAAATGCTCTGGCTGACATATCTGGAATGTGAAAATAAAATATTCAGGTCAGGGAAGAAAAGTACAATAAGAATTGAATCAAAAAAGCAGCTCAATTATCCCACTACTAACAAAATGCAGAGGTAAAATAAGCAAACAATGGAAATATACCAATAGTTAGCGATAGGCCCATCTGGGTTGGTCGTAGACTTTGATAAAACCCCTGCCAGTATAGCAAACCATCACCTAGCTCACCTGTCCGTCCCAGTTGAGGAGCAAAAAATGACCTTCCAACAACCGTATAGCTGCAAAAAATAAAAAATAAAAATCAGCAGTACATAGAACTAATCATACTTCCAACTTCATAAATAATTTCAACACAAAGATTAAGGTCCTGTTCGGAATCACTTTTTTAAGCACACAATTGGACCCAAATGGGGTTCTAGGACATAAAACGCATACATTATCATGTTTTGATTAATCTTAGGATGCACTTTGGAGTTCCAAAAGCGGATTAGGGGTTTTCGTGAATCTTTCTTAATTCCCATTGTGCCCTTAGGACTAGGGCTTCTGCCTAAAGACAAAAGCCACAGCTAATCAAAAAGGGCCCTAAACCAGAAAAGAAAGAATATAAACGTACTTGAGTGAAGGTGTTTCTCTTAGAACCACATCTAGAGCTTGTATAGTTTCTTGTGGGGCATCAAGTTGCCTACTCATTAAGAATTGTTGCAGGTGATGGAGGTCAGCTTTGGCAGCAAACTTGATTGCCACCTTAAAATCACGTTCACGCCTGCAAGTCAATAAAGTGTTATATTGACCTTTGAGAAAATTAGAAACAAAATTGTCCATAATATTAATTATAAGTAGAAAGCTTCAGCCTGAATTCAAAGAAGTGCCTAATAATGTGGTCTGTCACAAATTGAAGTGCCTGCTTGGCAAAAACTGTGATTGTGATTGCAAAAATACCAGCAATTGCATCTTTCCCCGGGTAAAGCAAGGGAACCACGACTGGAAGCCCAATTGTGCCATTGAGCTTCCAATCAAGTTTGCCAAATGGGGCAACAGTCCACTTTGCTGAATAATCAGTTCACTGAAGTAAAGATCCCACCCTTGCCAAGCTAATAGATGTACAGGAAATGGAAATTGTGTATACTGTACAGATATACAATATACACACACACACATATATATATATATAAATGTATGTATACACATTTCAGACTTCAGCAATATCCCCCATCTAACCCTCAGCACTTTGCCGAAGAATCATAGTTCACTGAAGTTAAAGATCTCGACAAAAGAATGGAAGTAGAGCATCAGATAGGGTTTTGTGCATTTAAAAATGCACAGATACCCACACCCCCACCCACATATATCTACTTCAGCAAAAAACATCAAATAACTATTGTGCCTCAAAAAACAAAGATAAACATACCTCCTCGGATCATCCTTGTCAATTAGCTTAACAACAAAGTCCTTCGAAGTAAAAGGCAATTCTCCAGCTGTATAGATGTTCTTTCTTCCATCATAAGCTGGCAACCGATTCCCCAAGTGTGACTCTCTATACAATTCGACAAGCCTGCTCATGATCTCCCGGCATACTTTCTTCGATAAAACCTCTGGAGTAATTGACACCTATATCCAACAGTTCACATTGTAATGTAATCAGAGTTGCAAAATAAAATAAATGGGGGAGAAATTAGACATTAATGAAAAAAAGAAGCAAGTCAAGAGCCATTTAGCTCAAAGCCTGCTTCAGAAACATAAACATTCAGACAGTCAATAAATTACGTTAAAGTGAACAATGTCCACACTGAGGATTAATGAATATCACTTCGTCAGTCCTACTTCTACATCTCAGACACAAACTAATCAAATCAAGAAGACCAATTATGCAACTTTTTTTTCTCAAGTGACAGCTTCACTGGTAATCGGAAAATCCAGCAAAAAGACTTACAGTACTCAAGCCCCAATGTGGCGCAAACACAGCACCTAGAGAGAATTCAATGAACACACAAATATATATATACACAAACAAAACTCTTCTACCGAGGGATCGCTCATTTTATTAAAATGAGGACTTCCATTGTAGCTGATGAAATATACCAAAAAAAAAAAAAAAACTCCAAAACAAAGACAACAAAAGAGTTGGAACAAATAGAAAATGAAAAAATAACCGATCAAAACGGTACCTAGCAGAGAAAGAAAATTAAATAATTGGAGGATAAAACATTTAGGAAACAGGGAGTGAGATCATTAGCCATTTAAGCTCACCCCTGCTTTAGAAACATAAACATTCTCAAGAAAATACAAATCTAATTAGGTAATGCACACACAGCATTTGTGTGTGTGTGTGAGTATATATATATATATATATATTAAAAGAATGGCAGATTCCCAAAATCACTACAAAATTACAAAAACAACAACGATACTCAAAAAGACCAGCAAAATCAGAGACCGGATGTGGGTAATGCATACACAGCACTTGTATATATATTTATATATATTTTTTATATATAAACAATGATTCCCAAAATCACTGCAAAATTACAAAAACAACGATACTCAAAAAGACCAGCAAAATCAGAGACCAGGTGTGGGTAAGATATACACAGCACTTGTATATACATTATATATATTTATATATAAACAATGATTCCCAAAATCACTGCAAAATTACAAAAACAACGATACTCAAAAAGACCAGCAAAATCAGAGACCAGGTGTGGGTAAGATATACACAGCACTTGTATATACATTATATATATTTATATATCATATATAAAATCAATGACGATTCCCAAAATCACTGCAAAATTACAAAACCAACGACGATTGACAAAACAAAAAATATTACTAAGCGATTGAAAAACACAAAATAAGGAATAGATGGGTCGAGATGGTAATTATCATCGGCTTTCACAATAAAACAAAACGAACAACAACCCCATCAATGTGAATGAAAATTACAGGAAGAACGACCAGATTCGGTGGTTTAAAAGTAGTAATCAATTTATATATCTTTTACAACACAAACAGCACTGCACTCAAAAAAAAAAAAAAAACCCAAAAACAAAAACAAAAGCAAAAACACATTCATATACGCGTAAGGTTGAATTTGGGCCAAGAACAAACACATATAAGGTCAGATTTCTTACATCGTACTGATTAATATCTCTGTCAGCCACTTGAACAAGGAAGTGATTCGCTCGCACAATGCACTTCTGACCCACCGTCCCCAACCCCGGCCTCGACGGAAACCTCTGCGCCTTGGATGTTGACGGCGGCATCTTCGCCGGAACTTGTACGGAACTCGAGGCCTGCGCCGGAGGAGGTTGACTCTCTGGTACAACCGCCGCCGACGGTGGCTGAGTCTGCGCCGGAGAGCCCAATGTGAGCTTCTTCTCGACGTCGTGGCTGAGAGACGCTGACGACGTCGACGGAACAGAAGAGGGAAACTGAGAGGACGCTGAAACGGGAGCAGACTGCGCCGTCGCGTACATCACCGGTGGTTGTTGTGAAGCCAGAGAACCGGCTGAGACGCCGCCTCGGCCTCTACCACCGCCTCGTCCGCTGGATGTCGACGGCGATGGTTGATCACGTCGAGGTGGACCCCGACCGCCACCACCACGTCCTCGGCCACGCCCAGACATCGTCCTTGATTTGATTTCACAGAGAGACACAGAATTAGAAGGAAGAAAATAGAGAGACAAACGGAACTACGGAATAAAGAGGAGCAGAGATAGTATAGAGAGTCGAGAGAGAGAGAGAGAGGCAGATGTGTATATATATATATTTGTAGAGAGAGAGAGAAAGAGAGAGAGAGAGAGTAGGTAGTGGGAAAGTAAATGATAGTGGGACTGTTTAAGAAGGACACAAATGAATGGGAGTGTATATTTAAATCAATTTAATGACGATGAACTATATTTTCGGTATATGTGGCGGACGATTTTAGTCTCTATATTCATTATAATTACAATCGTATCCCTAAATATTTTCGAAGGATTTGTGGTGAATTTTTTAAAAACAGAAAGAACTTGTACAGTTGTACGGAGTAATAAAAAATAAAATAAAAATAAAAAGAATTGTTATTTGCACTCCAAAATTAAACAAATGCATTTTATGGTTCTACTTTTATAGCATATGGTATCATACATTTTATGGAGTGCATTGATTTATCTATAGAGTGCAAATATCAATTCCCTAAAAAAAAGAAATAGAGAAATAACAAAGGACCCACATTGTATTCTCCTTTAATTTAATTTGTTGTTGTGTATTCCTACATATTAATGATTGGTGCACATAAAATGTGCACATAAAAATCTGGGTCATTCATTTTGGTGGGTTCCATGTATGCAAACACGGGCTCTACCGAAATAAATGGTTTAGATTCTAATGTGCACACTACCGAAATAAATGGTCTAAATTTTTATGTGCATATTTTATGTACACGTACCATTACTCATTCCTACAAGACTTTTCAACCCTTCATATAATGTGAGAATGTAAATCACATTTCATAAATATCCTACAATATACAAGATTTACATAGTATGAAGATGCTATTTTACCCCCCAACCATTCTATTTTAAATATATGATATTTTCTATAGAAACTTACGAATTAATCCTCCAATTAGTGCCTAAAATAAATTAAGTCCATATTGAATTGGGTGTTATGAAATTGATCCCTAGATCTAACAGAATATTAAGAATTAGTCATTTTTCCTAATATTCTGACATATTTTTTTGGACGAATATGCCCTTATCTCATTTAAAGTTTTAATTAATTTCAAATTTTACTCCCTCCGTCCCATAATAAGTGTCCACTTCCTTTTTGCACAATGTTTAAGAAATTTGTATTATATTAATTTATTTGGTTCATTAAAGAGACACTTTCCAATTTACCCTTTGATGTGATGGGTGTTTGACTTTTTGCTTGTTTTGGGACCACAAATAAATGCTTCTTTCTCTTTATTATAAGGGTAGTTTTGGAAAGTAAGTAAAAGCTATATGTCAATTTAGGAAAGTTGACACTTATTGTGGGATATCCAAAAAAGGAAATGTGGACACTTATTATGGGACGTAGGGAGTACTATTTTTAGATAAGATAATATGTTGTGCTGATTTTTAGGCTTAATTATAAATAATGATAATGAGTTGCTGAATAAGATGGATGTTGAGTTATGGGCACTTGATTCATGCTTCATGCCAATAATGGTTTGTTGAAATTATATTGTTTGAAATTTAAAATGTTTGTTTTGACTGGATATTTGTGTTGCATATTTGTTCTTGATTTATTGTAAATCTGATATATTATCTGATTAACAATAAAATTGGATTCAAATATTGTAAGTCAATCGTTAAGGTTTCTTATCATTTCAGTTTCTGTGTGAATGGTGAAAATCTTCTCACTCCTTTTTACTGGCACTGATATTGGTGTGAATTTTTTAGTATCTGTGTGTGTGTGTTTGTTTATAAGATGGAGAGTGATATTGTCATGATTCGTTCAGTCACAGAATGAGTAATTCTCATTTATTTTTAGAATAGTATAGAGAGAAGTCATCATTTGTAACTGAACAATGTATAATAAAGTGAGTAATTTTTTATTCTTGTTTTGACAATCAGTTTATTCACGGAGATTTAGGTGAGAAATTTCTCACCCTTTTTGGAATTTCAACAAAAAAAAATTATAATTAACGAGAAGAATGACCAAAAAAAAGCCCATGGTAATGTCTACTGTCAAATGCATCCACAATAATTCATGTTGTTCAAAAAATTAACTAGCCAAAATATTGTTTATACATTACACCATGGTAATGTCTTTTGTCTAAAAAAAAAATTGCAGATTGTACGCCTAACCATTGCTCATGTCATCATAGCTGGTGTTCTTGGATTCTTCTAAACCTTGTTTGAATAAGCTGAAAACAAATGTTACATAAACACATCAGAATTGAAGCTGTGAGTGAAATTTCTCACTTACTTTAATCACCAGAATAAGTGTGAAATTTCTCAGTTTTGTTTATACACATTTTTGTGAATTTCTCACACTTTTACAAATTGTAGTTCATTAAAAAAAAAATATCAATCTTTTATGAATATTCAACAAACGAATGAGAAATAATGAAAATCCGAGGAAACAAAGTGTTGTGCATGTCAAATATCTCAATATCGAAATTTTATACATTTTTGTCCAAAATTTTCAAGATTTTACAAAGTCTAGTTCATTCGGGAATTTGTAACTGTTTTTATGAATATCCAAAAAAACCATGAGAAATTGTGAAATTGGTTGAGAAAAATGCATACCAAATCATGCTTGTAAAGCCATAGGATTCTTACCCATTCTACTCATCTCCGCCACTACGTCGTCGTGCCTCCGATCGAACCCTAAGTCAAATCACAGAAACCGTTGCTCGAAATGCAAACCCAGATTGAAATTTCCATGAAATTCATCAAGAAACTTCGATGAATATGCGCAAGATCGTTGAGAAATTTCTCCCATGGCGATCGTCTTTTGGGTCATAAGATTTTCTCGAGATTTACATGGATGGATTTTGATGATGATGAGAAGTGAAAGTATAGATCGATCTTGTGAGAAATTGGAATTTGGTGAGATAAACTGGTGATAAAGGAAATCGTTTCCTATTTATGGGATTGCGAATCATGGTTCGATGTTTAAATTTTGAATCCCTAATATATTGTGATTTGATGGGGAGTATTTCTGCATATATATATATATATATATATGAATTTAAAAACTGCACCGAGGGTATTTTGGTCTTTAAAAATATAGAAGGACTAATTCTTAAAGGAGCTTATAAGTTGGGCCTATTTCTAGAATGGATGTATATAAAGGACTAAATATTAACTAACCCTATTTTCTATAATCAAATCTAGAGTGATTGGAATTATTTGCAATTAAATTGTCATCAAATCCAAAGATTTCTCATATTAAGGAAATTGCCTTATCTATGGGTGGGAATCTGTCGGTTCGGGTTATAATTATAAAGTTCGGGTTAGGAATTATGGTACCAATATTCGATCTGCACTTAAGTTCGAAACTACAGTTTGGTTTTCGAACTTTTAGCTCTGCTTCAATTAGAAAGTTTGATTTCAAACTTCAAAATGAAAGGATGTCTGTGAGAGAGAGAGAGAGAGAGAGAGAGAGAGAGGTAAGCCTATTAGCCTGGTAAGGAAACACACACACACACACTCACACACACACACACACACACACACACACACAGAGTCACACACTGATTCATACACACACGTAGAGGGATCAGTCTGTTAGACTGGTAAGGAAACAGTGAAACACACACAAATTCTCTCACACATACACACTGATTCACACACAGTCTCACAGATCCATACATTGATTCACACACACACACACACATACACACACACACACACACTGATTCACACATAGTCACACAGATCCCCCCCCATGCACCGATTAACGTATAGTCACACGGATCCTCACACAGATCCCCCCCACCCACACACACATACACACATACAAATCACACACACAGTCTCTACTCTCTCTCTCACATCTATTTTTTATTTTATTTTATTTTTTTGCTAATTTTCTTACTCTATCCTCTATTGATATATAAAGTATTAAATATTTATATATACAGTAAGACTCTTAAGTGAATATGGTTGAGTGAACTTACCCAGTGAACATGTTTTTTAGCCTAAAAAAACTCGCAAGTCAGTGGGGCGCACAGGTCAGCGGGATAGCCCGCGGGTTTTTTTAGGCTAAAAAAAATGTTCACTGGGTAAGTTCACTTAATCATGTTCACTTAAGAGACTAACCGTATATATATATATGGAGGGGATCCTGTGTGTACTACGCAAAAAGCCTAAAACTGGAGGGCCGGCTAGGAAGGGCGCGAGTCACACGGGTCATGCCAGTCCATTTGCAGGTTTTTTGGCCAGTGCACACGCCCAATGCACATAGGATCCATTCCCTATATATTAGTCAAGAAGTTCGGATATTCAGGTCGGGTTGGAAAATACCCTACCGAAATCCGAATCATAGTTATAAATATGGTTCAAGTTCGAACCAAATGGGTTTCAAACTTCGGGTTCGAGTCAAAACTTAAGCTCTGATAATAAGTTGACCACATAAAGTATGACTTTTAGTATATATCCCTAACATCAGATGGTGTGGGACAATTAGTGAGTGAAAGTATCAACCTAAGCTCTGATACCAAAAATCATAATAGAGAAAATAAAATTCCTTTTTGGGTCTGTAGGCATTAATTTGTGAAGTCACTGAATTGTCCACACCACGTAGTTCTAAATACTAAACTAGTAAAGAGATAGCAGAATTAGAACATCACATGTATTATAATAAAATACTAAACTATTACAACGATGTTTAAAATAGAAACTAATACAAGTCTTGGGGCAATATATGCACTATTACAAAACATAAGATAATGTACAAAAAGGCAGGAATAGAAACTATAATCTATCCTATGTCTTCAACTGGCGTATATATAGTCGTTAGCATAGTAGTCATCTCCGGTGCTTCCACCCTCAGCAGGTCCATTCTCCGGATATCCTTCCGTCGATAGTAGCTATCGTTGTAGAGTTCGCCACGTGCATGCTCATACACAGGATAGGCTGTATAGGGAGGCAATAAAAGTCATCAACTTACTGAAAGTTGAGTGAGTAAAAGCTTACACAATATCGGGAGGGTGAAGTAATTATAAGTTAAAACGATGTATAGTAAATGCAACTAATAATATCTTCTCTATATTCCAATCCATTATTCGATTATTGTCGTCTTATTACCCAAAGACTAATAAAGTATTCCCGATTGATGTACATACTCGATAATTCAACTCTATAGATATCATTATTCCGTTCACTACATTTAAGAACATATTCACAACTCACCACATGTCATGGACTCCACGTCAGTCTGTCCCCAGCTTTTAAGAATATGTTCACAGCTCACCACAATACAGGAACATAACGTTTCAAACAAGGTATATCAATCTATTGCCACGACTTAGTGACGTCTACCAATGATCCCAGCTCACCACCTTTTAAGAACATATTAACAACTCACCAACTTTTTAACATATCATGGATCACATGGTCTATCTTAGGACTACTTGGTCCAGCTTGCCGCCTTTTAAGAACATATTAACAGCTCACCGGCTTTAAGAACATATCATAACCAAGTGTTCGCCTACGTACGATTCCCAGAACTTATCAAACTTGCCTAAGTTCCATACTAATATTGATACATGACATCCCCTTTGTGGCCTGACTATTCTGATTGAAATGAAATGGACATCAAACTGATTCATGACTACTACGCTATACAACATTACAACACGTTCTCGCATTACTGCCGACGTTATCTCACTATGCCATTGTATGATCTCTTTTAGTCAACAGTATTGCATAACGAAAGCATAAAGCAGTATTTTAAAACATTAAACATTTAATATCATAAACAACAAGCAATAACATTATTTCGTAAATATAAATAAATTGAGACCAGGATTGAATCGAATAGGAAGCAAGTAGTTTCAAGCGATTGAAGTTATTTTCAATCGATTGAGAAAACAGTGATGTCAATCGATTGAAATACATTTCAAGCGATTGAAAAAAGTTCAATCGATTGAATCCAAGTTCAATCGATTGAAAAGGTTATCTTCTCTAGAAACTATGCAGTGACGCCCATAATTCTAGGGTGCATTTGTTTTGGTTTCTTCACATTCAAAACTTGTAAAACATCTACCCTAGACTATTGAGTGAGTTTGGAACTCACCAAGGTTAAGGGGTTATTTGGTGTGAGCTTGGGAACCTTGAGCTCCAATGGAGTCTCCTCTCTCTCTTTCTCTTTCTCTCTCTCTCTCTCCCTCCCTCTCCTCCTTTTCCTCTGTGCCACTTGCTCTCCTTCTCTTCTTATTCTGTCTTCCTTCTTCTCTTCCTTCTTTTGCTCCTTTCTTCTTCTCTTGATAGTGGTGTATATATAGTGTATGTGTGTGTATATATATGTGAGAGTAGGTGTATATATATCTCAACTTTCTCTCTATCAACAACCACACACACACACACACACATATATATAGAAAGAGAGAGGGAGAGGGTGGAGGGGGCAACCTCTGCGCAAACTGGGGGATAAAGATCAAACACATTTCAATCGATTGAAGTGAGTTCAATCGATTGAGAACATGTTGGCAACTGCTCAATCGATTGCTACGAGTCCAATCGATTGAGGAAGTGTCCACTCATGGATTTAGGTCGACAGAGTTTCAATCAATTGAAGTTAGTTCAATCGATTGATATGGTTACAATGTCAATCTTTTGAGAGTAGGTCAAGGCCAATCAATTGAGTCAAGACTTTACAAGAATTACTAGGACAAGTGTACCGAATCTCATTATTTAACTATACATCAAAAAATATAGGGTATTACATCAAAATGTTCTTTACATTTAATATATTTTGTTACAGTCTAGAATTATTACACATAGTTAAAAATATTTTAGTATAAAATGATGTTATTTTTAATGTACATATATGGTATAACACATCCTAAACATATATGATGGGCAACAAAACATCTCTTGGAGTCAAATTGAAATTTCTGTAGTAAGTACTAATAAGTAATGAGTACAGTTTTGGTCACCCCAAAATTGCGTACTTTTTGTTCATCATTCTCTCCCATTGGTTAATGCAGTGGTGTCCAGTACTTTACACCATTTATTAATTCTCATTTAATCCTGTGTTCCACTGTATTAGTCAATAGGAGAGGAGGATGGACAATTTGGGGTGAGCTAAAATGTAATCAAATTTAATAACTTGGTTTCCAAATATAAAAATTTAATTACAAGTGCCTTAGTTTTTTATTTTTTTTATTTTGTTAAATAGCAAAAATAATGAATAAAGGAAATATCTTACATAAATAATACATACAATACATAAGCATTGTTTTACAATACGTTTTTAATAGATGTGTGATTTAGACCTGTGTGGTTTAACATGAAGAGTAATATTTAGGGTAAATTACACTGACACCCCCTGAGGTTTGGCGCTTTGTCACTCACACCCCCTGGGGTTTTTTAGGTTACACTGACCTCCCTTCAGGTTGTGGGTTGGTAACACTGACACCCCCTGCTGTTAACTGACGTTAAAAAATAGATGACTTTGCAATTTAATTTTTCAAAATGTCCAAAATGCCCTTATCTTCTTCTTCTTTCACACACACACACACACACACACACACATATATATATATATATACACACACACATACATATACACAAAATTTTGATGGCCTTGACACCAACATTAAACCTCACCATCTGGACTAGCAAATCAAAACTCATATCCAAATTACCTTCCTTGCAAAGCCCCATAATCACTACATCAAAGCTTTAGACATCTGGTTTTGGATCGCTTTCGCCCATTTTCGTCAAAATCTTAGCACACTCCAAAGTCTCCTCTGGAATCAATTCATTGAACCATCTGATTTTGAATCTCTTTCTCAACCAATTCATTGAACCATCTTTTAGCATAATCTGGAATCACTCTCAAATCTCAAATTAAATCTCAAATTTAATCTGGAATCACTGAAAAGCTCCGCCGGTGAAGATGGTGATGGTGGTGGTGGGTGTCATCGGAGTTGCCGGAATCGACCCAATTGGTACCAAAGTTTCCATATGGAAACAAAATCGAGTCACTTCGGCCACTCGGACTCATTATCGGATCCATAAATTCACCGTTCTTGATATTAGAATCATTTAAGAATGAAAGCTGGTCTTGAATTGGAAGATTGGTGTACTCATCTTGAAGATCGCTACTAACATTGTTACTGTAAAACGGTACTGAAAATGAACCATTCGGAGAAGAATAGAACGACCCAGAACCGCAATTACTAGTCCCATTAACGACCGCGACATAAGAGAGAGAAGAGGCGGCGGGTCTGGGACTCATGTGAGTGTTGGGCCTGGTTGTGGTGACAGGAGGTTATGATGTTGGTGGGAGGATTTTTTTTTTTTTTTTGAACTTAAATCTCAAATTACTTGATAAATCAATGAAAATCAAGTTTGCCATCATCAAATCTGACTTGTGTTTCTTACACTCAAAATCTAAAAATTCAAGAACATACATAAATGGGTTTAAGTTAGAGAGAAAAGATCAAAGTGGGTTGGTTTAGGGTAGAGAGAGAGAAAACCAAAGTGGGTCTTAGAGAGAGGGGGGTATAATTGTCTTTTTAATATCGCAGTTAACGGCATTAGTTCGACATATCTGACAGGGGGTGTGAGTGATATGTCAGAAACCTAAGGGGGTGTGAGTGACAAAATGCGAAACCTCATAGGGTGTCAATGTAATTTACCCTAATATTTATGACACTAATAAATTTCACTAACACTCACACTCATACTCTATCTCTCTCCTAGTGGCACTGTGGGGTCCGCAGTGGATCCAAAGTGCCACTAGGAGAGAGATAGAGTGTGGGTGTAAGGAATTTGTTAGTGCCCCTAACATTGTTGTAACATGAATCCAACATGGATTCAGTCTGACAAGCCCATATTTTTCTCACAAACAAAAGTCACGTAAAGGGATACACATGAATAAGCTGAAAAGTGAGGGGGCAGAAATGTTATTTGATGGAAGCAAAAGGCTGGTCAAACTGGCGGTCTGACCAAAAGCTAATCCCTCCCAACTTCTGATTTCGCATGCAAAAGGCAAGAAATCACCATGATATTCCACAATCTGATTAATGTCCCTTTTAATTCCCCAAACACCTGCAGAATAGATTATGGCCTTTGAAAAGTTATTTTACCACTCAAAACGTGATACACCAACAGCCACTAAATCTCCCATAAAAAAAAAGGGGGACGACAAATTTTGTTTTCCGATTTTAGAAGAATTTAGAGTAAAGTTTCCTAAAATTAATTTACACTGAAAAAGATACGAATACAATAATGTTAGGCACACTCCAAAATCTATACTGAAATTTATACTAGACAATTGTAGTCGTTGATTTCGGTGGGATTCTTGTGAAGTTCAACATGGATCCATGCAGATCCATCAAAATCAAGTGCTATGATTGTCTTGTGTGAATTTCAGTGTGGATTTTGGAGTGTGCGTAACACTATTCATGAAAACTAGCAGTGGGCCACATGCGTTGCGTGTACAATAAAATTGGATTTTTCATCCATTCCTAAACTTAATAAAATGATTGGGTATAAAATAATTTACATAAATAAAGAAAAAAAAAATACTAATTAAAGGCAAAACACATAAATTTATTCATCCTTCAGTAAAAGAAATGCAATACTACATATTGTACTAAAAGAATTTTACTCTAACACAACAATGGGGTCACCCTCCAAAACAAAATAAATGGATCTGTCAAACATAAAGAAAATTACAATCTTCAATGGTAGTAGCATTTTAAAGGGAAAGTTTTGTGCCTAAGGCAAAATTGTAGTAAAATTATAAATGGGCATTGTGTCTTTCAAAAATCTGGAGAAAAATAATGTAACATGTGCTGGAAAATAATGCACAAAGATTGATCAGCACACACATACATGCATCACGCATGGAGGGAGGGAGAGATACAGAGAGAATCTTCCCCAAGAAAATCTCTTTGTTTAACTTCATCTAACATATCCACTTCTTCAGAACCCTTCTTATGAGGGATCCCTCACTTTAATAAAGTGAGGACTTCTTTTTACAGTCCTTGGATCCAGTTTTTAGTCTGTAAAATTATTTTAATACCCTTAATGAAAACTGGATCCAACGATTGTAAAAAGAAGTCATCACGTTAACAAAGTGAGGGATCCCTCATAAGAAGGGTTCTATCCACTTCTTATACATTTAGAAATAGCTTCCATCCGAAGAAGGATGTTGAAATTTTGTGAGAATCATAACTATATGCAGTTTTGAGAGAGAGAGAGACGTGTGGTAGTTTTTTTCTTTTTTGTTATTACATGCAATTTTGAGAGAAGAGATGTGAGACAGTTTTTACTTTTTTGTTTTATAATTTGAAATTTAAATGGAGATAGTTAATGACATTTTTGTACCTTATATTTGTATTTTAGAGTATTATTTTTAATGGTTTTAGTTTAAATATGAGTAGTAGTGAAACCCTACCTCTCACTTTATATATTACTAACATAGATATAGATAGAAAAGGGCAAAGTAGTCATTAAACTCTATTCTAAAGATAATTTACACAAGGAATTACAAATTTGGGGAAAAAAAAAGAAAGAAGATAAAAAGGCTGTACGGAAATGCTATATAGACCACTCTGTGCTGTACGTAACAAGTTACACTCGCTTATCTGTAGCTGAATCTTCCCGAGCAAGACATACAACAGCAACGTGTCATCTGTAAGAAAAGCGCGTGAATTTTACTCGTTACAGGTGCGAGTAGGAGTATAAGTAGCGGACAAAGCAAATCATTTTATTTGATTTAAGAGTATAGTCTTTGTATGGGAGGCTTAGGCGGCGCTCTGAGACTGAGCTGTAGTCTCCCACGAAAGCGAGACGTTAATGGGAAGGGAAGGTGAGGCGATTCTTCCCATGTTACATACAGTACAGTAGTAGTGGGACAGGGAGGAGTGGTTTTTCGATTGACTGTGTGGACCCCACCCAGACCCTCTCGGCTCTCACGTTTGACAAACGAAAAGCAATATGCAAATGCATTGCAATGCGAAGGAAACAGATTGTGGACCCCACGGCCCGGTGTTATCGGAACTTTGGTGGTCCCACTCTCTTTACACGTTAGGTTTGGTAGAGTAGTAGCCTAGTAGGAGAGAGAAAAGCAGACCAAAAAGCTCACCTTCTCATTTTCGGCAAGCGCACAGTTAGGATTTTAATCCTTTTGGATCACAATATTGCATTAAATATTTTTTTCTAAAATCTTAAAAAAAAAATTTGTTATATATTGATTCAACGGTTAAAACTCATTTTCTCATATAAGAAATTTCTCATAATAGGTTTTTCCTTTTTCATTTTTTAAAATATAAAATTTGCTCTGTACTAGTTTATTGTCATAAACATAAAATTTGAAATGATAGGTCTACTATAAAAGGCTTCTATATGAGAAGACATATTTTTACCGTTGTATAAGAATTTAGTCATAAGATTCTCAAGAATTTGGTGATACATTTTTTGCTAAATTCTCTTGCAACGATTAAAATCCGTCTTCTCATATGAGAAGCTGTTCACTGTAGACTTGCCCAATTTGAAATTATTTTTCTTTTAGTTTTTTTTGTATAATTCTAGTCCAATTTCGTCATCATTTTTAAAAATTAGATATAGAAACAAAAAAAGATTACAAAGCATGTTTTAGTTTTCGTTTACAAAAAAAGAAGAGTGGAACTAAATTCAGCATCTTATTTGCGATATCCACCACCTTGTAATCATTTCAGAGTAGTAATGCGTGTCTTTAAGGTGTTAGAGTATAACAATGGGAATGTGTATAAGAGAACTTAAGATAACTTACCTTTAAAGTTATTAACAATGCGGCCATTTTAGCTAATGTATAGAATAGCAAAATTTACGAAAACTTAACTTTGTGGTAGCACTAAGTTTCAGTAACAACACAAGATGTGCCGCTCCATTCCAAACGGCACATAAAATGCCGCCCCCCATTGCAAACGGCACAACATGTGCCGCCCAGAAGTGCATGGCACATGATGTGCCGACTCCCATTCCTCACGGCACATGATGTGCCGCCCCATGTATTCTCCACTGCTAACACCTTCTTCCCTCTAAAATAACTTAGCATAAGTTTCCCTTAAATTCCACCTTCCTACTGTGGATGCTCTTACAAAGTAGTGAATATAGCAATAAATATGATAGATTTAGTCCCTCCCAATACGAAAGTGATTAACAAATACATTTTTATTTTTTTTATTTTCAAACAAATAAAAACAAAAATTGAAAATTAAAAGTCACAAATTACCCAACCGACTCAAAAAGTATAGTTTTATGCCATTCAATCGTATATACAAACCATATTTTCATGGCATACAAAAAGTTCCTATCATTTGATTGAAATGAAACGATCTATAGATGGCATCAAAATGATGCACTCCTATATATACTGTATAAAATGCATTTTACATAATTTATTATTATTATTATTTTATAAAGAGTTTCTATTGATATGCATATTATAGTTTATTATTATTATTTTATGTATTTAAAGTGCGTACAATTGTATGTTAAATTATTAAATTATTATTATTTTTCTTTTATCAATTACCCTTGTGTGTATAAATATACATACATACGGTCAAGCTCTTAAGTGAACATGGTCGATTGAACATATCCAATGAATATTATTTTTTGCTTTAAAAGAATTGCTGGTCAGCGGGACGGTCCTCGGGTTCTTTGCACTGGGTATGTTCATATGACTCTGTTCACTTAAGAACATGACCATACATATGTAAATATTCTTTTATTATACTATTAATATATATATATATATATATATAAATTGAATTATCAAATTTTAATTTATGCATTTAAAGTGTGTACAATTATAATTAAATTGTCAAATTACCCTTTTGTCTTTTTGTAAACTACTCGTGTGTGTATAAATATACATATATTATTTTAATATATCATTATTCTATATATATTGAATATATTATTATATATATATAATTGAATAAAAGTGTGTACAATTATAATTTAAAAAACAAAATTACCCTTGTGCTTGTGCAAATTATCTTTTTGTTTCTATACTTTAAAGAAAAGAGCCTTAAAGTTTAAAATGTTTACAATTATGAATTCATTTTATTAAATTGAATTACCAAAAACTCTTTTACATTGTGTAAATTACCCTTATGTGTGTGTATGTATATATACATATATTATACATACACATAAGAGTAATTTACATATATATATATATATAAATTGAATAACCAAATTACCCTGATGCCTTTTGCAAATTACTTTTTTGTTAAATTGAATTACAAAATTACCATTTTGCTTTTCGTAAATTACCTTTTTTTTTTTTTTTTGTATATTTGTGTTTGTGTGTGTGTATACACATCTATACGTTAAAGAAAGGATAGCTCTTGCGGCATATAAGAATCTCACAAAATAAGATACATAAATCGCAATATGTCTATCTCTCTCCTGATGAGGTCCACTGACACTGTGGGGTCCACAGTATCTGTGGATCCACTGATGAGAGAGAGAGAGAGACATACAGTTTATGTATTTTGTTTTTGTAAGATTCTTATGGATCCACTGATGAGAGAGAGAGAGAGACATAAAGTTTCCTATTTCTAGGGACAATATAAAGTGCTCACATAATAACCTCCCCTAAACTATTCTCTCCCTAACAGTGATTATAAACTGTTGTTGAATTGTTGTGAATGGTGTGTGTTGTTTCCTCTGCCTCCTCCTTTCCTTTTATAGACGAACTGCGATGAAAATTCATCACTGCGTTCGTCACGTTTGAGCACGAGCTTTGCCATTTTTCTTCATGCGCCTCGATTGTCTTTGGCATTCTGACATCTTCATTGACAAAACTGCAAAGAAAGAAATCGTTATATGCAAATGTGTCAACATCCAAACACTGTTTGGATGTTGATTTCTTTTCACGAGCTTCTTTTTTTTTTTTTTTTTTTAAATAGTAAAATTACTATTCATTACTGTTCATTACTATTCACTACTATTCACTGTTTGACTAACTATGGGAGATACTACAGTGTGGTTGCTACTTCTTTCCTTCTCTTTATTTCACTTCATTTTTACTTAAAGAAATAAAATATGTAAAAACACATTTTTACATGCATTTGAGTGACATTATTATTAAATTATATTAATTCAAATATGCATGTAAAATTAGGAATTCGAGGGATTAAATGAGCATTATGCCTATTATATTGGCACATAAATGTGCAATATTCAATGTTTGTCACACCCCCCAACTAGCTTATTGCTAGTCCCTAGCAATGAAGTGAAAAGAGAAATTGTTCTAGAAGTTTTATTAAAGAGTAGGAATAAACTAAGGAAAATAAAATTACCTAACTCACTGTCGCAGGAATCGCGATTGCATTTAGCGTATGCAACAAGCCGTTAAACCCCTAGGTTACCCCTACTGGACAAGTGTTGTCTCGTGAGGGTTTGCAGTGAATTTACCCACAAAATTCAATTTTTTTTTTTTTTTTTTTAAGATGTAAAAATAAAATGAAATAAAAATAAAGGTAGATTTTCTCCTTTTACAACAGATAAGATTAAATTTGGCAATAAAATGAAATTTTAAAGTATGTAATAGTAATGCAACACATATACTCACAGTTTTGTCAATGGTAGCATTTTTTTATACTCTTTAAACTCACAGTGTGTACTTGAAAAGTCAAGCAACTAATCTTAATTTCAAAGTTTACATAGCCAACAACAGTCATTAAATTTGTAGTTTTAACTCAAATCTCACTAGGATTTCACTCTTTTAAGGAGAAACTCTCAGAAACCGGTGTAGAGAACATCTCACTTGGTAGGGAAGCAAAGATAGAGAAATTACTTCCATTTTTTTTTTTGACTCAATATATAGGGATTTGGAGTACAATAAGTCTCATGAAAGAATACTTTGCATTAGAAGAGCGATCTACCGTGGAGAACATCCTTATCACTTAAATTTAAAAATAAATTTCTTTTAAATCATTAGGACTTTGACTGGTAGGTTAGAAATTAAGATGAGTAGGAGATTTGGGGTGTATTTGTTCTAAGCATGTGATTGGAGTGTTTGCGCAATTCATTCCAACCTCTTCTTTTTCTTCTCCTTTTTATCATATCTACATTTTTTTTTTTTTTTTTTTTTAATTTCTCATTTTTTTTCCGTTTTTTTTTTTTTTTTTTTGAAATCAACTCCTTTCTTTCTTTACCACTTCTTACAATATTAATACAGTCCAATCACATACCTGGATATAGAAGTGAGGTTTGTACTCCCAGGTGGAGCAAGGTATGATTCGGATAGAACTGAGAATAAGGTAATATTAGGTGAAGGGGGGTGCATTTGAAAGAAAAAGATGGCCTAAATCATTTTAAAAATAGATTGACTTTGTTCATTTAAGTAATTTGGACGTTCTAATGGTAAATCCTGAACGTTCTCTTCTAATGATCAGTCAAAGAAAAATAATGAGACTTTCAACGAGTGATATGATAAAGAGAATAAAATGAGACTGAAAAGAAATAGTAACCCTCATAAAGAAAGATTGGTACAAAAGCTCACATGGGTTAATTAGTTTCCACTACTTGTCTTTAAACTGCATAGTTTATGTTTACTCATCTATTTAGATTCAGTAAATATTTTCACACTGTTTCAAAAATGTTTAATGTTTAAAGAGTTTCTAGCATTTGAAAATAGTAAAACATGTGACAATGTGTTGTATGCTATTAACATACCCAAAATAACATTAACGTGTCAAATTTATCTTATATAAAGTAAAAGAAAAACTTCTGAAAAATCCTAAGCTTATCCACTAAGTTGGATACATATATGGTGCAACTAGTATCCTCTGCACCTATACAAAAGAGGCTACGCAATCCGGAGCGTCCAAGTTGTCATGATTACCCATTCACCTCTATTAAAAGAGATGAGTCTAGAACCACTAGCAAGCTAAAAACATCAGTAAGAGGCTAAGAGATAACTCTGGCTTTACTTAGTTTTCGCTACCTCTAGGGACATTCACCGCACTAGACATATCTGGTGATGCTTGGACCATGCAAATTACTCCTATCGAACCAGCTAATGAAAACCAGATGTACACGTATGATCATTTTAAAGTATGACCTGACTGAAAATTATTGTATATACAAAAACTAAAAATAAAAATGAAAAGAAATGAGGGATGGGAAAACAAAATTTATTTGGGTATCAAAGGATCCAGTCCTTTTTCTCAACCAAAATTTTCTTTTGTTTTGATTTGAATTGTCTTTTGTAACAGTAATAAACTTTAAAAGATGTGCCATTATGAGCAATTAAACCAGGACATTCTTCTCTATAACAATTCAAACACCATCCTAACCTTTTAGCTTTCCTTTTGATGGCATAAAGGCTAGTGCCAGCAAAGGGTTTCTTCTGCTCAGAAACAAGTGAGCGACCCATTAACGTCTAGTCATCGACTATTGAATCCATTTTTTATACTCTCAGCCAACAAGAGAGGCTAGACTCAACCCTCCACTCCTTTCAATTATCAACTAAGATCTAATTAAAGAGAGCTTAGAGGGGGTGGGTGAGAATTTTATTTAAAAACTAAAAATATTTATATTAAGAAAAATATATACATTCAGAAACTAAAAAGAAAATATATATATTTTTTTTTAAACAAAAATTAGAAAACTACATATATTTTTTTTTTTAACACACAAAAAGAAAAACTACATAATTTTTTTTTTTTAACAAAGTTTAAGACAATGTATCATTACAATAATAGTAATAAGAAGAATTATGATATAAACTTCAAACATTATAAAAATTTTGGCTTCTGAGTCATGCATTTTTTTTTATTTATTTTTTAACAGAAAACTAAGAAAAGACAGTTATATTTTTCTCTCTATTTTTTTTTAATGAAATAAAGATAAAATAAACAAATAGGTGTTAATCGTGAAACCGTCCCCCCCAACTGAGTCTGACATTGTCCTCAATGAGTGAGATTAGAAAAAGAAGCTAAGGATAACACCTGTAATAAAAAAAAATACAAAAAGAAAAGATAGAATAATAATGACCAAATTAACTTATATATAAAAAGTTATCTAATTAAGAGTATAGGACTTATGAAAATATAAATGCTCCGATACACTATGTCCTATACCAATTATGTTTTAAGATATTAAACAACATTATAGTTAGGGTCCTCCAAAGGAATGGACTCCAACTCAGGTTCAAATCCTTCTAAAAATGGCTTTAATCTATGTCCATTAACTTTAAATGTATTTCCATCTTTAGGATCCTCAATCTCGACAGTTCCATAAGGATAAACATTTTTTACAATATATGGACCAGTCCATCGAGATTTCATCTTTCCTCTAAAAAGATGTAGTCTTGAGTCATATAATAGAACTTTTTGCGCGGGGGTAAATCTTTTGCGCAAAAGATTCTTATTATGATACATTTTAGTTCTTGCTTGATGAATTCGAGCATTATCATATGCATCTTTACGAATTTCTTCAAGCTCACTTAATTGTAATTTTCTTAAAATTCCTCCCTCTTCAATATTACAATTTAAAGTTCTAGTAGCCCAATATGCCTTATGTTCTAATTCTACTGGTAGGTGACAAGCTTTTCCATAGACAAGTCTGTATGGAGACATCCCCAAATGGGTCTTATAAGCAGTTCTATATGCCCACAAAGCATCTGTTAATTTTGAAGACCAGTCTTTACGATTAGAATCAACAGTTTTTTTCGAGAATATGCTTAATTTGCCTATTGGCTAATTCAGCTTGTCCATTTGTTTGTGGATGGTATGCAGTTGACACTTTATGGGTCACTCCATATCTTTTCATTAATTTTTCAAATGGCTTGTTACAGAAATGGGTTCCTTGATCACTTATTATTGCTTTTGGAGTTCCAAATCGAGAAAGTATATTATCTTTTAAAAATGCAATAACTCTACGGTGATCATTCTTTCTTGTAGGAATAGCTTCTACCCATTTTGAAACATATTCTACTGCTAATAAAATATATTCATATTGGCAAGATGGAGGAAAAGGTCCCATAAAGTCAATGCCCCAACAATCAAATATTTCAATTGTAATTATAGGGGTCATTGGAATTTGATTTCTTTTCGTAATACTGCCCAACATTTGGCAGCGGTTACAAGCCTTACAATATAAATATGAATCTTTAAATAGAGTGGGCCAATATAAACCACTTTGTAAAATTTTCATGGCAGTCACTCGAGATGAAAAATGTCCTCCACAAAAGGACGAATGACACATGAAAAGTACATTTTCGATTTCTTCATCTGGGACGCATTTCCTAATTATCTGATCGGCACAATATTTAAACAGATATGGGTCATCAAAGTAGAAGTGCCTAGCAATAGCTAGAAATCTCTTTTTATCTGATGATGACCAATTGCTTGGTATTTTTCCAGTTACTAAATAATTAACAAGATCAGCATACCATGGTAGAGAAGTTACAGAAAATAACTGTTCATCAGGAAAAGAGTCTTGAATAGGTAAGGGTTCACTAGTATTGTCTTCAAAAGTGAGGCGGGATAAGTGATTAGCTACCACATTTTCTACTCCTTTTTTGTCTTTAATTATTAAATTAAATTCCTGTAGTAGGAGTATCCACCTAATAAGCCTAGGCTTACTGTCTTTCTTTGAAAGAAGATATTTAAGAGCTGAGTGGTCAGTAAAACAAACAATAGGGGAACCAATCAAGTATTGCCTAAATTTATTAAGAGCGAATACCACGGCTAGTAATTCTTTTTCAGTAGTTGAGTAGTTCATTTGAGTACTATCCAGAGTTCTACTAGCGTAGTGTATAACTGATGCCTTTTTATCCTTTCTCTGCCCTAGGACAGCTCCAATGGCAAAGTCGCTAGCGTCACACATTAATTCAAATGGTAAGCTCCAATCAGGAGATTGCATAATAGGTGCAGTAGTGAGATGCTCTTTTAATTGCTCAAATGAATTTTGACGTTCTTTAGTCCATTCAAAAGGTGTGTCTTTGGCCAATAATTGACATAAAGGTCTAGAAGTAGTACTGAAATTTTTTATGAATCGGCGATAAAAACCTGCATGTCCTAAGAATGAACGGATGTCTTTTACAGTCTTGGGAATAGGTAAATTAGCGATAAGATCTATTTTGGCTTTGTCTACCTGTATCCCATTTTCAGAAATAATGTGTCCTAAGACAATACCTTTAGTGACCATAAAATGACATTTTTCCCAATTTAAAACTAAATTTTTTTCTTCACATCTCTGGAGAACTTTCTGAAGATTGCTAAGGCAATCATCATAGGCTTTGCCAAAAATTGAAAAATCATCCATAAAAACTTCTAAATTCTTTTCTACCATATCACTGAAAATACTTAGCATACACCTTTGAAAGGTCGCAGGTGCATTGCAAAGACCAAATGGCATTCGGCGATAGGCAAAAGTTCCAAATGGACATGTAAAAGTAGTTTTTTCCTGATCTTCTGGTGCGATCTCTATTTGATTGTAACCACTATAACCATCTAGAAAACAGTAATACTTATGACCCGCTATTCTTTCTAACATTTGATCCATAAAAGGTAAATGAAAGTGATCCTTACGAGTTACAACATTGAGTTTTCTGTAGTCTATGCATACACGCCATCCAGTAGTGACACGAGTGGGAATTAATTCTCCCTTTGAATTTGGAACAACTGTAATTCCTGCTTTCTTTGGCACAACTTGTGTTGGACTTACCCATTTGTTGTCGGATATTGAATATATAATGCCCATGTCGAGTAGCTTGAGAACCTCCTTCTTAACTACTTCCTACATAATAGGATTAAGTCTTCTTTGCATTTCTCTAGAGGTTTTAGCATTATCTTCAAGATATATATTGTGAGTGCATATTGAAGGGCTTATTACTTTTAAATCTGCTATACTCCAACCAATGGCACTTTTATGTTTCTGCAGCATAATAATGAGTTTATTTTCTTGACTGGACTCTAGAAAAGATGATATTATTACGGGATAAGTATTATTACTACCAAGGAAAGCATATTTAAGCTCTTTAGGGAGTTCTTTTAATTCCAACTGTGGAGTTTGTAAATTAGATGGAAGTGTTAATGTAGTCTTTGGTGGTAAAGGTTCAAAATATGTGGTCCACATTGCTTCTTGAATTATTTCTTCTGTTGAATCTTCATTAAAACATACTTGACTCATAAGATGTTCTTGTAGATTATTATTGTCTAGCTTCTGAATAGAATTATTAATAACAGATTCTACTGGATCATTGTAACAAGTCAAGTTAAAATATTCTCGTAATAGAGATTCAATAGCATGAACTTCTTCAATATTCTCATCTTCTTCTTGATGTTGTGGATTAGAAAAAACTTTAATATTTAAAGTCATATTTTCAAATACTACAGTCATCATACCACTGCGGATTCGAATAGTGGCATCAATGGTAGCCAAAAAGGGCCTTCCAAAAATGACTGGTATTTGCACATTAGTATCTAATACTGGTTCTGTATCAAGGATGACAAAATCTACTGGGAAAATAAAATTTTCAACTTTGACAAGAACATCTTCCAGAATTCCTCGCGGGTATTTTGTAGATCTATAAGCAAGTTGTAATACCATGCGAGTAGGCTTTAGCTCACCTAATCCAAGTTCTTGATAAACAGAATAAGGAAGCAAGTTCACACTAGCTCCTAAGTCAAGGAGTGCGTGATTAATTTTGTGATTTCCAATAATACACGATATTGTTGGTGTACCTAGATCTTTAAATTTTGTTGGTAAATTATGTTGTACGATGGAATTAATTTCTTCAACGAAGTCAGCAGAATACGCATCCTTTCGTACATTTTGCTTACGTTTGACAGTACATAAATCTTTTAAGAATTTTGCATAAGCAGGTACTTGATTAATTGCATCTAAGAGAGGAATATTAATGTGTACTTATTTAAATAATTCTAAATATTCCTGATTCTTAGTATCTTGGTGTTTTCTTAAACGTTGTGGATAAGGAATTGGAGGAGAATATTCAGGAGTCTCCTCTGTTTCTTTTTCCACTGGTAAGTCAGATGTTTCATTTTCTTGAGAAATTTGTTGTTTTTCATGGGTTTCAACTTCAACTTCATCAGCAATTTTTTCTTCATCTATTTCTTCCTCAATTTCTATCATATTATCTTCCTTATTTGTATGCTCAATTTCTTCTAAAGAAGGTGATATTTTTTCTCCAACAGCCTTACCACTTCTTAGTACAGTTATAGCTTTTACTTGTTCATGTTGATTATTACCAGAAGTTGAGGGATCACCTTGTGGTTGTCCCCTTGGATTAGATTGTGGTTGGGCAGGAAAAATGCCTTTTCCTTTAGAATCGTGCTGATTATTAATCCTATCCACAGATGTTTGTAGTTTCCCCATGATTTGTATTAATTGTTGCATCATAGACTGTAAAGGTTCCTCTTGCACTTTCTTGTGTGGAGGCACATAAACGTTAGAATTTTGCTGTGTATTAGGATATGTATTTTGTGTTTGTTGAAATTGAGGTGGAGGAGGTAAATATTGATTATTTTGAGGAGGTTGATGCTGAGTTTGAAATTGTAGAATACCCTCTTATGTATACATATGATTTGGAGGATTTCTCCAGTTAGATTGGTATGAATTACCATAGGCGTTTTGGGGACCCCTATAATTATTCACAGCGTTTATCTCTGCTGGAGCTGTTTCCTGACAATTTGAACTGTTAGGACATTCATTCGCAGAGTGTCCTAAAGTATGACAGTTGTCACAAAGTTCTCTTTTCTTCTTAGGTGGATTATTTTTTTCTACTGATATAGCTTCCACTTTACGTGCTAATTCTTCATATTTCAGTGTTAATTCATCTTCTGATTGTAATTGGTATAAACTTTTAGCTTTTTCCGTTCTACCAATTTCTTCTTTTTCCCATTGGGAAGCATTTTCGCTAAGCCAATCAAAATATGATTCAGCTTCATCGGCAGTTTTACTCAAAAATTCTCCTTGACACATAGTTTCAACTAATTTCTTTGATTTTGGTTCTAATCCTTCATAAAAGAAATTAATTAGACGCCATTTTTCAAATCCATGATGTGGACAAGCTAGTAGGAGATCTTTAAAATGTTCCCAAACTTCAGGGAATGGTTCCTTTTCTTTTTGAGTAAAAAGTTTAATTTGACGCATCATGCTATTAGTTAAATTTTTTGGATAGAATTTTTTTAGAAAGGCTTCATTCATATAATGCCATGAAGTTATAGATCCAGGACGAAGAGATAAAAGCCAAGCTTTAGCTTTATCTTTTAAAGAAAAAGGAAAAAGCTTAAGACGGATTATTTCAATAGGACAACTTTGATCAGAGAATGTACTACAAACTTCTTCAAATTCACGAATATGTAAATAAGCACGTTCTGTCCCCATTCCATGGAAAGTTGGTAAGAGCGGAATCATGCCTTGTCTAAAGTGAAAATTTCCTGTATGTCTAGGTAAAGTGATGCAAGAAGGAGTGATATTTTTTTCTGGGGTAAATAAATCACGTAAAGGACGTTGTTCACGTTCTGGTAAAATAAATTGTGGTATATTTTCCCCCTGCTCACTATGAGCATCATCAGCTATTCCTTCTATGCCTTCAATTTCAGCCATGATTCTAGAAAACTGTATACTAGATGATTCACTAGAAATATTAGAATTATGTGGTACTTGATATAAAGCCTCAGTAGTATCTAAGGACATAAGAACTAAAAGACAAACTAAGTAATAAGAATATTATTATTATTATTATTATTATTATAGCTAAGTAAAAGAAACTCTTTTTTTTTATTTTATATTTTTTCTATTTTTTTTGTTTTTTTTTAGAAGATGCACAAGTACATACTTATAAATATATATTTATTTCACAAGGAAATATTATATATAGTTTTTTTTTTAATTATTAATATATTTTTTTTATTATTTTCTTAAAAAGAAAACTAGATTATTTATAAGGTAGAATAAGTATATATATATATATATATATAGTGAGAGAAATAGTTTTAGACCTAACTTTTTTTTATTTATTATTTTTATTAACCGTTCCCCGGCAACGGCGCCAAAAACTTGACGACATCCTATTGACGCGTTTTCTTATCACACCCAAGTGTAAGTGATCGTACAAGTAATAAAGTTCTGGAAGTCCAGGTCGAACCCACAGGGAACGGAATAAAATTTTATAAAGTTAAGTAGATAACTATTTTGTCACTAAAAAGAAAATAAAAGATGATGGATTTTTGTGGGGTTTTACTAAACTACTAATTTTTATATTTTTTTGCAATAAAAGTAATTAAAGCTATTTTTTTCTTAACGGTTTATGATAAAGATTTTAGCAGTGCAAAATAAATTAACTAACATACTAGTAAGAAAAGGAAAAAAAATATATAAAAACTAAATTTTGTAAGATAAACTTTTTAGATGTAATAATAGCGAATGATGGAAATAATACAGATATTTAAGCAAAACTATTATAAAACAAGAAATATTAATTAACTAGGGGAAATGATTTAAAGGAATTGGGAATATGCAAACCAACACTAGATCCCACAACTTTTGTGCATTTGAAAAGCATTTGACATTTAAGACCGCATAGTCATTCTTTATTTAAAAATAAACTTTCACTAGTCAGGGTCATATCAAGTGTGTCAGGTTTGATATGAAACGACGTCGTTTGGTTTAAAGAAAAATAAAGAGGCAATTGGGCAGTAGCCAGGTTCGAACCGTGCCCCGCTGCGGACGTGGGTTATTCGGCGTCCAGTCCCCACCACTCTGCCACTACACAATTGCCTATCCATTATTGGATAGAAATATATATAAGCACATATTTGAAATATTAACTTTGTCATGTGAGTTGTTTGAGTATGCTAGGTGTTTTTTTTATGACAAAATGCATAGTTTGACAATCCACATAATTAGGCTTTTTATTTCAAATATATGTAATCTTTTGAGCCCATTATAGCCATAGTATATAAACATGTTAAATGGTCATAAACTATAGATACATAGATATTTTTGGCCATAAATGGAAAAATAACTCATCCAGATAAATTTGCCCATTTAAGATTAGTGCACAGAAGCTGTGGTTTCTAAGTTTTTATTACATATCCCCAATTAAAGTTTTAGCCTACCATTTTGAAATTGAAACTGTCTTCTAAATAAAATTTAAAGATAAATTAAATAGGTGTAAACAGTGATTGCTCAATTAAAACTAAAGTTGTGAAACTAAGGTAGGAGTGAAATATAATATTATTATATTATTTTTCTACTTAACATGAGCTGGGGTTGAATTTGTGGAATCTGCAAAATAGCAAAGTTTAGTACAACTAGGCTAATAAAATATACATAAATGGAAATAATGAACCAAAAATAAAATACTAAACCTTTAACTTTGGATTCTTGTGGGGTCACAGTGGTTGAGCTCCAAGAACACAAATAAGGCCAAACCAAATCCAAATATACTTTTGGATTTTAGTAGGTGATTATAACAACTACGTGGCTAAGAAATCTGGCATTTAATCGCAAAATCTGTCTTCTAGTGAATAAAAATATTGCTATAAAAACTGAAAATTTGAAATTTCTAACTATTTTAGGGGACAACTATAAGTATTACTAGACTAAAGATATTAAATCTAAATTTAAATAGGACTATTTTACTACTAAAAATTGACAAAGGTCATACAAGAAAACAAATATTTTATTTTAAGAAATACAGTATACAAAGTTTTGCTACATATTTTTGAACATAAAATCATCAATTACATAAAAGTAAAATTTTACAACTACTAGAACTAGAAAATGCAAAGAAAAATTAAAGTTTCCTATTTCTAGGGACAATATAAAGTGCTCACATAATAACCTCCCCTAAACTATTCTCTCCCTAACAGTGATTATAAACTGTTGTTGAATTGTTGTGAATGGTGTGTGTTGTTTCCTCTGCCTCCTCCTTTCCTTTTATAGACGAACTGCGATGAAAATTCATCACTGCGTTCGTCACGTTTGAGCACGAGCTTTGCCATTTTTCTTCATGCGCCTCGATTGTCTTTGGCATTCTGACATCTTCATTGACAAAACTGCAAAGAAAGAAATCGTTATATGCAAATGTGTCAACATCCAAACACTGTTTGGATGTTGATTTCTTTTCACGAGCTTCTTTTTTTTTTTTTTTTTTTAAATAGTAAAATTACTATTCATTACTGTTCATTACTATTCACTACTATTCACTGTTTGACTAACTATGGGAGATACTACAGTGTGGTTGCTACTTCTTTCCTTCTCTTTATTTCACTTCATTTTTACTTAAAGAAATAAAATATGTAAAAACACATTTTTACATGCATTTGAGTGACATTATTATTAAATTATATTAATTCAAATATGCATGTAAAATTAGGAATTCGAGGGATTAAATGAGCATTATGCCTATTATATTGGCACATAAATGTGCAATATTCAATGTTTGTCACACCCCCCAACTAGCTTATTGCTAGTCCCTAGCAATGAAGTGAAAAGAGAAATTGTTCTAGAAGTTTTATTAAAGAGTAGGAATAAACTAAGGAAAATAAAATTACCTAACTCACTGTCGCAGGAATCGCGATTGCATTTAGCGTATGCAACAAGCCGTTAAACCCCTAGGTTACCCCTACTGGACAAGTGTTGTCTCGTGAGGGTTTGCAGTGAATTTACCCACAAAATTCAATTTTTTTTTTTTTTTTTTAAGATGTAAAAATAAAATGAAATAAAAATAAAGGTAGATTTTCTCCTTTTACAACAGATAAGATTAAATTTGGCAATAAAATGAAATTTTAAAGTATGTAATAGTAATGCAACACATATACTCACAGTTTTGTCAATGGTAGCATTTTTTTATACTCTTTAAACTCACAGTGTGTACTTGAAAAGTCAAGCAACTAATCTTAATTTCAAAGTTTACATAGCCAACAACAGTCATTAAATTTGTAGTTTTAACTCAAATCTCACTAGGATTTCACTCTTTTAAGGAGAAACTCTCAGAAACCGGTGTAGAGAACATCTCACTTGGTAGGGAAGCAAAGATAGAGAAATTACTTCCATTTTTTTTTTTTGACTCAATATATAGGGATTTGGAGTACAATAAGTCTCATGAAAGAATACTTTGCATTAGAAGAGCGATCTACCGTGGAGAACATCCTTATCACTTAAATTTAAAAATAAATTTCTTTTAAATCATTAGGACTTTGACTGGTAGGTTAGAAATTAAGATGAGTAGGAGATTTGGGGTGTATTTGTTCTAAGCATGTGATTGGAGTGTTTGCGCAATTCATTCCAACCTCTTCTTTTTCTTCTCCTTTTTATCATATGTACATTTTTTTTTTTTTTTTTTTTAATTTCTCATTTTTTTTCCGTTTTTTTTTTTTTTTTTGAAATCAACTCCTTTCTTTCTTTACCACTTCTTACAATATTAATACAGTCCAATCACATACCTGGATATAGAAGTGAGGTTTGTACTCCCAGGTGGAGCAAGGTATGATTCGGATAGAACTGAGAATAAGGTAATATTAGGTGAAGGGGGGTGCATTTGAAAGAAAAAGATGGCCTAAATCATTTTAAAAATAGATTGACTTTGTTCATTTAAGTAATTTGGACGTTCTAATGGTAAATCCTGAACGTTCTCTTCTAATGATCAGTCAAAGAAAAATAATGAGACTTTCAACGAGTGATATGATAAAGAGAATAAAATGAGACTGAAAAGAAATAGTAACCCTCATAAAGAAAGATTGGTACAAAAGCTCACATGGGTTAATTAGTTTCCACTACTTGTCTTTAAACTGCATAGTTTATGTTTACTCATCTATTTAGATTCAGTAAATATTTTCACACTGTTTCAAAAATGTTTAATGTTTAAAGAGTTTCTAGCATTTGAAAATAGTAAAACATGTGACAATGTGTTGTATGCTATTAACATACCCAAAATAACATTAACGTGTCAAATTTATCTTATATAAAGTAAAAGAAAAACTTCTGAAAAATCCTAAGCTTATCCACTAAGTTGGATACATATATGGTGCAACTAGTATCCTCTGCACCTATACAAAAGAGGCTACGCAATCCGGAGCGTCCAAGTTGTCATGATTACCCATTCACCTCTATTAAAAGAGATGAGTCTAGAACCACTAGCAAGCTAAAAACATCAGTAAGAGGCTAAGAGATAACTCTGGCTTTACTTAGTTTTCGCTACCTCTAGGGACATTCACCGCACTAGACATATCTGGTGATGCTTGGACCATGCAAATTACTCCTATCGAACCAGCTAATGAAAACCAGATGTACACGTATGATCATTTTAAAGTATGACCTGACTGAAAATTATTGTATATACAAAAACTAAAAATAAAAATGAAAAGAAATGAGGGATGGGAAAACAAAATTTATTTGGGTATCAAAGGATCCAGTCCTTTTTCTCAACCAAAATTTTCTTTTGTTTTGATTTGAATTGTCTTTTGTAACAGTAATAAACTTTAAAAGATGTGCCATTATGAGCAATTAAACCAGGACATTCTTCTCTATAACAATTCAAACACCATCCTAACCTTTTAGCTTTCCTTTTGATGGCATAAAGGCTAGTGCCAGCAAAGGGTTTCTTCTGCTCAGAAACAAGTGAGCGACCCATTAACGTCTAGTCATCGACTATTGAATCCATTTTTTATACTCTCAGCCAACAAGAGAGGCTAGACTCAACCCTCCACTCCTTTCAATTATCAACTAAGATCTAATTAAAGAGAGCTTAGAGGGGGTGGGTGAGAATTTTATTTAAAAACTAAAAATATTTATATTAAGAAAAATATATACATTCAGAAACTAAAAAGAAAATATATATATTTTTTTTTAAACAAAAATTAGAAAACTACATATATTTTTTTTTTAACACACAAAAAGAAAAACTACATAATTTTTTTTTTTTAACAAAGTTTAAGACAATGTATCATTACAATAATAGTAATAAGAAGAATTATGATATAAACTTCAAACATTATAAAAATTTTGGCTTCTGAGTCATGCATTTTTTTTTATTTATTTTTTAACAGAAAACTAAGAAAAGACAGTTATATTTTTCTCTCTATTTTTTTTTAATGAAATAAAGATAAAATAAACAAATAGGTGTTAATCGTGAAACCGTCCCCCCCAACTGAGTCTGACATTGTCCTCAATGAGTGAGATTAGAAAAAGAAGCTAAGGATAACACCTGTAATAAAAAAAAATACAAAAAGAAAAGATAGAATAATAATGACCAAATTAACTTATATATAAAAAGTTATCTAATTAAGAGTATAGGACTTATGAAAATATAAATGCTCCGATACACTATGTCCTATACCAATTATGTTTTAAGATATTAAACAACATTATAGTTAGGGTCCTCCAAAGGAATGGACTCCAACTCAGGTTCAAATCCTTCTAAAAATGGCTTTAATCTATGTCCATTAACTTTAAATGTATTTCCATCTTTAGGATCCTCAATCTCGACAGTTCCATAAGGATAAACATTTTTTACAATATATGGACCAGTCCATCGAGATTTCATCTTTCCTCTAAAAAGATGTAGTCTTGAGTCATATAATAGAACTTTTTGCGCGGGGGTAAATCTTTTGCGCAAAAGATTCTTATTATGATACATTTTAGTTCTTGCTTGATGAATTCGAGCATTATCATATGCATCTTTACGAATTTCTTCAAGCTCACTTAATTGTAATTTTCTTAAAATTCCTCCCTCTTCAATATTACAATTTAAAGTTCTAGTAGCCCAATATGCCTTATGTTCTAATTCTACTGGTAGGTGACAAGCTTTTCCATAGACAAGTCTGTATGGAGACATCCCCAAATGGGTCTTATAAGCAGTTCTATATGCCCACAAAGCATCTGTTAATTTTGAAGACCAGTCTTTACGATTAGAATCAACAGTTTTTTTCGAGAATATGCTTAATTTGCCTATTGGCTAATTCAGCTTGTCCATTTGTTTGTGGATGGTATGCAGTTGACACTTTATGGGTCACTCCATATCTTTTCATTAATTTTTCAAATGGCTTGTTACAGAAATGGGTTCCTTGATCACTTATTATTGCTTTTGGAGTTCCAAATCGAGAAAGTATATTATCTTTTAAAAATGCAATAACTCTACGGTGATCATTCTTTCTTGTAGGAATAGCTTCTACCCATTTTGAAACATATTCTACTGCTAATAAAATATATTCATATTGGCAAGATGGAGGAAAAGGTCCCATAAAGTCAATGCCCCAACAATCAAATATTTCAATTGTAATTATAGGGGTCATTGGAATTTGATTTCTTTTCGTAATACTGCCCAACATTTGGCAGCGGTTACAAGCCTTACAATATAAATATGAATCTTTAAATAGAGTGGGCCAATATAAACCACTTTGTAAAATTTTCATGGCAGTCACTCGAGATGAAAAATGTCCTCCACAAAAGGACGAATGACACATGAAAAGTACATTTTCGATTTCTTCATCTGGGACGCATTTCCTAATTATCTGATCGGCACAATATTTAAACAGATATGGGTCATCAAAGTAGAAGTGCCTAGCAATAGCTAGAAATCTCTTTTTATCTGATGATGACCAATTGCTTGGTATTTTTCCAGTTACTAAATAATTAACAAGATCAGCATACCATGGTAGAGAAGTTACAGAAAATAACTGTTCATCAGGAAAAGAGTCTTGAATAGGTAAGGGTTCACTAGTATTGTCTTCAAAAGTGAGGCGGGATAAGTGATTAGCTACCACATTTTCTACTCCTTTTTTGTCTTTAATTATTAAATTAAATTCCTGTAGTAGGAGTATCCACCTAATAAGCCTAGGCTTACTGTCTTTCTTTGAAAGAAGATATTTAAGAGCTGAGTGGTCAGTAAAACAAACAATAGGGGAACCAATCAAGTATTGCCTAAATTTATTAAGAGCGAATACCACGGCTAGTAATTCTTTTTCAGTAGTTGAGTAGTTCATTTGAGTACTATCCAGAGTTCTACTAGCGTAGTGTATAACTGATGCCTTTTTATCCTTTCTCTGCCCTAGGACAGCTCCAATGGCAAAGTCGCTAGCGTCACACATTAATTCAAATGGTAAGCTCCAATCAGGAGATTGCATAATAGGTGCAGTAGTGAGATGCTCTTTTAATTGCTCAAATGAATTTTGACGTTCTTTAGTCCATTCAAAAGGTGTGTCTTTGGCCAATAATTGACATAAAGGTCTAGAAGTAGTACTGAAATTTTTTATGAATCGGCGATAAAAACCTGCATGTCCTAAGAATGAACGGATGTCTTTTACAGTCTTGGGAATAGGTAAATTAGCGATAAGATCTATTTTGGCTTTGTCTACCTGTATCCCATTTTCAGAAATAATGTGTCCTAAGACAATACCTTTAGTGACCATAAAATGACATTTTTCCCAATTTAAAACTAAATTTTTTTCTTCACATCTCTGGAGAACTTTCTGAAGATTGCTAAGGCAATCATCATAGGCTTTGCCAAAAATTGAAAAATCATCCATAAAAACTTCTAAATTCTTTTCTACCATATCACTGAAAATACTTAGCATACACCTTTGAAAGGTCGCAGGTGCATTGCAAAGACCAAATGGCATTCGGCGATAGGCAAAAGTTCCAAATGGACATGTAAAAGTAGTTTTTTCCTGATCTTCTGGTGCGATCTCTATTTGATTGTAACCACTATAACCATCTAGAAAACAGTAATACTTATGACCCGCTATTCTTTCTAACATTTGATCCATAAAAGGTAAATGAAAGTGATCCTTACGAGTTACAACATTGAGTTTTCTGTAGTCTATGCATACACGCCATCCAGTAGTGACACGAGTGGGAATTAATTCTCCCTTTGAATTTGGAACAACTGTAATTCCTGCTTTCTTTGGCACAACTTGTGTTGGACTTACCCATTTGTTGTCGGATATTGAATATATAATGCCCATGTCGAGTAGCTTGAGAACCTCCTTCTTAACTACTTCCTACATAATAGGATTAAGTCTTCTTTGCATTTCTCTAGAGGTTTTAGCATTATCTTCAAGATATATATTGTGAGTGCATATTGAAGGGCTCATTTCTTTTAAATCTGCTATACTCCAACCAATGGCACTTTTATGTTTCTGCAGCATAATAATGAGTTTATTTTCTTGACTGGACTCTAGAAAAGATGATATTATTACGGGATAAGTATTATTACTACCAAGGAAAGCATATTTAAGCTCTTTAGGGAGTTCTTTTAATTCCAACTGTGGAGTTTGTAAATTAGATGGAAGTGTTAATGTAGTCTTTGGTGGTAAAGGTTCAAAATATGTGGTCCACATTGCTTCTTGAATTATTTCTTCTGTTGAATCTTCATTAAAACATACTTGACTCATAAGATGTTCTTGTAGATTATTATTGTCTAGCTTCTGAATAGAATTATTAATAACAGATTCTACTGGATCATTGTAACAAGTCAAGTTAAAATATTCTCGTAATAGAGATTCAATAGCATGAACTTCTTCAATATTCTCATCTTCTTCTTGATGTTGTGGATTAGAAAAAACTTTAATATTTAAAGTCATATTTTCAAATACTACAGTCATCATACCACTGCGGATTCGAATAGTGGCATCAATGGTAGCCAAAAAGGGCCTTCCAAAAATGACTGGTATTTGCACATTAGTATCTAATACTGGTTCTGTATCAAGGATGACAAAATCTACTGGGAAAATAAAATTTTCAACTTTGACAAGAACATCTTCCAGAATTCCTCGCGGGTATTTTGTAGATCTATAAGCAAGTTGTAATACCATGCGAGTAGGCTTTAGCTCACCTAATCCAAGTTCTTGATAAACAGAATAAGGAAGCAAGTTCACACTAGCTCCTAAGTCAAGGAGTGCGTGATTAATTTTGTGATTTCCAATAATACACGATATTGTTGGTGTACCTAGATCTTTAAATTTTGTTGGTAAATTATGTTGTACGATGGAATTAATTTCTTCAACGAAGTCAGCAGAATACGCATCCTTTCGTACATTTTGCTTACGTTTGACAGTACATAAATCTTTTAAGAATTTTGCATAAGCAGGTACTTGATTAATTGCATCTAAGAGAGGAATATTAATGTGTACTTATTTAAATAATTCTAAATATTCCTGATTCTTAGTATCTTGGTGTTTTCTTAAACGTTGTGGATAAGGAATTGGAGGAGAATATTCAGGAGTCTCCTCTGTTTCTTTTTCCACTGGTAAGTCAGATGTTTCATTTTCTTGAGAAATTTGTTGTTTTTCATGGGTTTCAACTTCAACTTCATCAGCAATTTTTTCTTCATCTATTTCTTCCTCAATTTCTATCATATTATCTTCCTTATTTGTATGCTCAATTTCTTCTAAAGAAGGTGATATTTTTTCTCCAACAGCCTTACCACTTCTTAGTACAGTTATAGCTTTTACTTGTTCATGTTGATTATTACCAGAAGTTGAGGGATCACCTTGTGGTTGTCCCCTTGGATTAGATTGTGGTTGGGCAGGAAAAATGCCTTTTCCTTTAGAATCGTGCTGATTATTAATCCTATCCACAGATGTTTGTAGTTTCCCCATGATTTGTATTAATTGTTGCATCATAGACTGTAAAGGTTCCTCTTGCACTTTCTTGTGTGGAGGCACATAAACGTTAGAATTTTGCTGTGTATTAGGATATGTATTTTGTGTTTGTTGAAATTGAGGTGGAGGAGGTAAATATTGATTATTTTGAGGAGGTTGATGCTGAGTTTGAAATTGTAGAATACCCTCTTATGTATACATATGATTTGGAGGATTTCTCCAGTTAGATTGGTATGAATTACCATAGGCGTTTTGGGGACCCCTATAATTATTCACAGCGTTTATCTCTGCTGGAGCTGTTTCCTGACAATTTGAACTGTTAGGACATTCATTCGCAGAGTGTCCTAAAGTATGACAGTTGTCACAAAGTTCTCTTTTCTTCTTAGGTGGATTATTTTTTTCTACTGATATAGCTTCCACTTTACGTGCTAATTCTTCATATTTCAGTGTTAATTCATCTTCTGATTGTAATTGGTATAAACTTTTAGCTTTTTCCGTTCTACCAATTTCTTCTTTTTCCCATTGGGAAGCATTTTCGCTAAGCCAATCAAAATATGATTCAGCTTCATCGGCAGTTTTACTCAAAAATTCTCCTTGACACATAGTTTCAACTAATTTCTTTGATTTTGGTTCTAATCCTTCATAAAAGAAATTAATTAGACGCCATTTTTCAAATCCATGATGTGGACAAGCTAGTAGGAGATCTTTAAAATGTTCCCAAACTTCAGGGAATGGTTCCTTTTCTTTTTGAGTAAAAAGTTTAATTTGACGCATCATGCTATTAGTTAAATTTTTTGGATAGAATTTTTTTAGAAAGGCTTCATTCATATAATGCCATGAAGTTATAGATCCAGGACGAAGAGATAAAAGCCAAGCTTTAGCTTTATCTTTTAAAGAAAAAGGAAAAAGCTTAAGACGGATTATTTCAATAGGACAACTTTGATCAGAGAATGTACTACAAACTTCTTCAAATTCACGAATATGTAAATAAGCACGTTCTGTCCCCATTCCATGGAAAGTTGGTAAGAGCGGAATCATGCCTTGTCTAAAGTGAAAATTTCCTGTATGTCTAGGTAAAGTGATGCAAGAAGGAGTGATATTTTTTTCTGGGGTAAATAAATCACGTAAAGGACGTTGTTCACGTTCTGGTAAAATAAATTGTGGTATATTTTCCCCCTGCTCACTATGAGCATCATCAGCTATTCCTTCTATGCCTTCAATTTCAGCCATGATTCTAGAAAACTGTATACTAGATGATTCACTAGAAATATTAGAATTATGTGGTACTTGATATAAAGCCTCAGTAGTATCTAAGGACATAAGAACTAAAAGACAAACTAAGTAATAAGAATATTATTATTATTATTATTATTATAGCTAAGTAAAAGAAACTCTTTTTTTTTATTTTATATTTTTTCTATTTTTTTTGTTTTTTTTTAGAAGATGCACAAGTACATACTTATAAATATATATTTATTTCACAAGGAAATATTATATATAGTTTTTTTTTTAATTATTAATATATTTTTTTTATTATTTTCTTAAAAAGAAAACTAGATTATTTATAAGGTAGAATAAGTATATATATATATATATATATATAGTGAGAGAAATAGTTTTAGACCTAACTTGTTTTTATTTATTATTTTTATTAACCGTTCCCCGGCAACGGCGCCAAAAACTTGATGACATCCTATTGACGCGTTTTCTTATCACACCCAAGTGTAAGTGATCGTACAAGTAATAAAGTTCTGGAAGTCCAGGTCGAACCCACAGGGAACGGAATAAAATTTTATAAAGTTAAGTAGATAACTATTTTGTCACTAAAAAGAAAATAAAAGATGATGGATTTTTGTGGGGTTTTACTAAACTACTAATTTTTATATTTTTTTGCAATAAAAGTAATTAAAGCTATTTTTTTCTTAACGGTTTATGATAAAGATTTTAGCAGTGCAAAATAAATTAACTAACATACTAGTAAGAAAAGGAAAAAAAATATATAAAAACTAAATTTTGTAAGATAAACTTTTTAGATGTAATAATAGCGAATGATGGAAATAATACAGATATTTAAGCAAAACTATTATAAAACAAGAAATATTAATTAACTAGGGGAAATGATTTAAAGGAATTGGGAATATGCAAACCAACACTAGATCCCACAACTTTTGTGCATTTGAAAAGCATTTGACATTTAAGACCGCATAGTCATTCTTTATTTAAAAATAAACTTTCACTAGTCAGGGTCATATCAAGTGTGTCAGGTTTGATATGAAACGACGTCGTTTGGTTTAAAGAAAAATAAAGAGGCAATTGGGCAGTAGCCAGGTTCGAACCGTGCCCCGCTGCGGACGTGGGTTATTCGGCGTCCAGTCCCCACCACTCTGCCACTACACAATTGCCTATCCATTATTGGATAGAAATATATATAAGCACATATTTGAAATATTAACTTTGTCATGTGAGTTGTTTGAGTATGCTAGGTGTTTTTTTTATGACAAAATGCATAGTTTGACAATCCACATAATTAGGCTTTTTATTTCAAATATATGTAATCTTTTGAGCCCATTATAGCCATAGTATATAAACATGTTAAATGGTCATAAACTATAGATACATAGATATTTTTGGCCATAAATGGAAAAATAACTCATCCAGATAAATTTGCCCATTTAAGATTAGTGCACAGAAGCTGTGGTTTCTAAGTTTTTATTACATATCCCCAATTAAAGTTTTAGCCTACCATTTTGAAATTGAAACTGTCTTCTAAATAAAATTTAAAGATAAATTAAATAGGTGTAAACAGTGATTGCTCAATTAAAACTAAAGTTGTGAAACTAAGGTAGGAGTGAAATATAATATTATTATATTATTTTTCTACTTAACATGAGCTGGGGTTGAATTTGTGGAATCTGCAAAATAGCAAAGTTTAGTACAACTAGGCTAATAAAATATACATAAATGGAAATAATGAACCAAAAATAAAATACTAAACCTTTAACTTTGGATTCTTGTGGGGTCACAGTGGTTGAGCTCCAAGAACACAAATAAGGCCAAACCAAATCCAAATATACTTTTGGATTTTAGTAGGTGATTATAACAACTACGTGGCTAAGAAATCTGGCATTTAATCGCAAAATCTGTCTTCTAGTGAATAAAAATATTGCTATAAAAACTGAAAATTTGAAGTTTCTAACTATTTTAGGGGACAACTATAAGTATTACTAGACTAAAGATATTAAATCTAAATTTAAATAGGACTATTTTACTACTAAAAATTGACAAAGGTCATACAAGAAAACAAATATTTTATTTTAAGAAATACAGTATACAAAGTTTTGCTACATATTTTTGAACATAAAATCATCAATTACATAAAAGTAAAATTTTACAACTACTAGAACTAGAAAATGCAAAGAAAAATTAAAGTTTCCTATTTCTAGGGACAATATAAAGTGCTCACATAATAACCTCCCCTAAACTATTCTCTCCCTAACAGTGATTATAAACTGTTGTTGAATTGTTGTGAATGGTGTGTGTTGTTTCCTCTGCCTCCTCCTTTCCTTTTATAGACGAACTGCGATGAAAATTCATCACTGCGTTCGTCACGTTTGAGCACGAGCTTTGCCATTTTTCTTCATGCGCCTCGATTGTCTTTGGCATTCTGACATCTTCATTGACAAAACTGCAAAGAAAGAAATCGTTATATGCAAATGTGTCAACATCCAAACACTGTTTGGATGTTGATTTCTTTTCACGAGCTTCTTTTTTTTTTTTTTTTTTTTAAATAGTAAAATTACTATTCATTACTGTTCATTACTATTCACTACTATTCACTGTTTGACTAACTATGGGAGATACTACAGTGTGGTTGCTACTTCTTTCCTTCTCTTTATTTCACTTCATTTTTACTTAAAGAAATAAAATATGTAAAAACACATTTTTACATGCATTTGAGTGACATTATTATTAAATTATATTAATTCAAATATGCATGTAAAATTAGGAATTCGAGGGATTAAATGAGCATTATGTCTATTATATTGGCACATAAATGTGCAATATTCAATGTTTGTCAATGAGCGAGCCTTTCTAGAGTTAAAAGAGAGACTTACTACCGCGCCGGTACTAGCTATACCCAAGCCTGATGAGAAGTTTACTATCTTTAGTGACGCATCATACCAAGGGCTGGGGTGTGTACTTATGCAAGATGGCAGAGCAATCGCTTATGGATTCAGACAGTTGAAGCCGAATGAGTTGAACTATCCCATTCATGATTTGGAGTTGGCAGCAGTAGTATTTGCACTCAAGATTTGGAGACACTATCTCTATAGTGAGAAGTTTGATTTAATCTCCGATCACAAGAGACTAAAATATTTGTTCACACAGAAAGAGTTGAACATGAGACAACGCAGATGGATGGAGCTGATCAAAGATTACTACTTCACGTTAGAATACCACCCTGGTAAAGCTAATGTGGTCGCTGATGCTTTGAGTCGACAGACTCGTGTGACGATCGCCTCTTTAATGGTTAGAGAATGGCGAGCATTGGAGACGTTGGCAGAATTCGACGTACAGAGTGCTGAGGAAGAAGGAGGACAACTTTTCAGATGTCTTATCCTACAACCAATTCTTATCGACCGCATTATTGGAGCTAAAAAAGAAGATGAGAAGTTTCAGACATGGTTCGTCAAGATGTCAGAGAAAGACCCGACAGAATGGAATGCGGGAGTCGATGGAGGGTATCGTTGCAGGAATAGATTATGTGTGCCAAATGTTGGAGAGCTTAGGAAGGATATCCTGGAAGAAGCACATAAATCAAGGTATACAGTTCACCCAGGAGGAACGAAAATGTACAAGGATTTGAAGAGAAATTTCTGGTGGGAAGGTATGAAGAAGGATGTGGCCAAATTTGTATCCAAGTGTTTGACGTGTCAACAAGTCAAGGCTAAACATCAGAGACCGTCAGGATTGTTGCAACCACTACCTATTCCTGGTTGGAAGTGGGAGCACATTACGATGGATTTTGTAGTAGGATTGCCTCGATCGCAGCAGAATCATGACGCTATTTGGGTAATCGTGGATCGATTGACGAAGTCTGCTCATTTCATTGCTTATAGTATGACGTACCCGGTAGAAAAGATGAGCCGGATGTACATACAACAAGTTGTGTGACTTCACGGTGCACCTGTGTCGATTGTGTCAGACCGTAAAGCACGTTTCACTTCTGGATTTTGGGAAAGTTTACAAGAAGCTATGGGAACCTCGCTCAAGATGAGTACTGCTTTTCACCCTCAGACAGATGGGCAAACTAAGCGTGTTAATCAGATCATGGAGGATATGCTTAGGGCTTGTGTTATCGATTTTGAAGACTCTTGGGAAACACACTTGCCATTAGTTGAATTTGCCGATAACAACAGTTATCACACGAGTATCAGGATGGCTCCGTTCGAAGCATTGTATGGTCGACCATGTCGTTCTCCATTGTGTTGGGCAGAAGTCGGAGACACAGAATTGTTGGGACCAGATTTGGTTAGAGAAACCAACGAGAAGATTTCTTTGGTCAAAGAAAGGATGAGGACCGCTCAAAGCAGGTATAAGAGTTATGCTGATTAACGCCAGAAAGATTTGGAATTTAGTGTTGGAGATCACGTACTTCTTAAGGTTTCACCGACCCGAGGAGTAGTACGTTTTGGTCTCAAAAGAGGTAATTTAGCTCCGCGTTTCATCAGACCGTTCGAGATTTTGGAACGTGTCAGGAAAGTAGCTTATCGACTGGCGCTACCACCGAAGATGTCTGGGGTTCACAATGTATTCCATGTGAGTATGCTAAGAAAGTACATACGAGACCCCTCACATGTGGTTAGTTATGATGATATTGAGACGAGTCATAACATTTTTTACAAGGAGAGGCCTGTGAAGATTCTGGATCAAAGTATCAAGAAGTTGAGGAATAAGGACATTCCGTTGGTGAAGGTTCAGTGGAATCACCATGACGAGAACGAAGCCTCGTGGGAAGTTGAAGCTGAGATGAGGAAGAAGTACCCGGAGTTGTTTTAGGACTAGTTAGTCTTGATTTCGGGGACGAAATCCTGTTTAAGGGAGGGAGGGTGTAATAACCTGCATTTTCATTTATTGGCATTGTCATATTTAATATTCATTGTCTACTTTTTATTTAATTACAATTCTTATGTGTAGAATTTATTTCTCGCTTGATTTCATATTTGGAATTCTTATTGGGGCGAAACTGCAATTTTACAAAATTGGTAATACCTGTGTTGAATTTCAAAGTCTGTATTTAAAAAAAATGGTGGAAATTTGTTCTTTTAATTCAAACTGTATTTTTATAAAAACCAGAAAACCATTTCTTACGTTAAAATAAATTTTTCGTATTTTTGTGGTAATCACCGCGCCCCGAATATACCAGTTTACGTCCAAAGCTGTCCGCGCGGTGCTAAACTTCCACAGATTTTGGGAAGTGATGTAAAGCAAGATTTGACATTTGCTTTATTTCTAATTATGGAAACTAATCATTGGTTAAGGCATTGTTTGGCAAAGCTTTGTGTGTATGTGTATTGTTGTGCCATAAACTAGAATTCCCAAACACACACAACTTGCCCCCTATGTATCTAACTTGGCCCTTGAATGATCTGGGGAGTTATCAATCTGTGTATGTATATATCCTATACGTATATGTACTGTGTACTCTACATAATAGATTTGAGAAACTAATACAATTTGTTGAGTAAACAACAATTTGCTTGGCCTCCAAGTTCATCAATTACATCTTCTATATATGCTACACTCTCACACACTCCTTTGGTTCATCCTTTATTGAAGACTGAAATTTCAGAGAGAAAAGAGAGAGTTGAGAGTTCATCCTACTGAAATTTTAGAGATAGAAAAGCTTCTCTTCTCCATAGCCAAGCTTCAAATTGATTTCTTGTATTGCTATCTTTCTCAACAAATCCTCCAAACTCATAGCACAGTGAGTATTCTAAACTCACCTAGAATGTAATTTCATAGTTCAATTACTGTTTGTGTGCTTGAATCAAGAAATACCATAGTTAATTTCACGTATGAACTCCATAGCTTTGAAATCAAGATTTTTCAATCTTAACCAAAATCTGTTTTCTTAGATAATAATGAAAGATTATGGTGTAATTAGACTATGTTTAAAGTATTTAAGCCTAATTTATTCATATGTGAAAGTATATTAGAAATTAAGTTTTGTTATCTTTTAGTTTTTCGTAAAATTCTTGAGCTACGTTTGAAATCATGTTAAATTAGTTGTAGATTCTTAATCCTTGTGAAAAATTGAAGAAATCTATATATTACATGTCCGATTTACTTCTGGAATTGATAATGGGTCAATTTAGACCCTTAAGACTGAAACAGAGCAGTTATGACGAAGAAGATGAAGACTCTGCAAAAACTCGCGCGCACGATCGCACGAGTGGCCCGCGCGCTCGAGCCACGTGGTTTTAGGCAGACAGAAAAGTTTTTATAAAGAAAAATGAAAATTAGGCAGATCACGCGAGCGATCCGCGCACGCGATCCTTGCATCCCCAGGCAGACAGAAGAATTTATATAAGAAAACGGAAAAAATAGGCAGGTCGCGCGAGCGGCCCTCGCGTGCGATTTCTGGCAGTTTCTAGTTTTTGCTTGTTTTGTGATATGGGACTGTTTGGGATAAAATATATATACTATGTGGGTACTGTTTGGGAAATTTATTAAATCAGAATCCTATTTGGGTATGTTCGGACAATTAAAACTTTGTATTTCAACTTATCAATTCCTGTGCGCGCGTCGTTTGTATAAATCAGTGAATTGCCTCATGTTTTAAAGTTTCATGACATACATGTGGTGTCAGTTGTACATGCATGGTGAGTGTGAATGTTGGTCAGTGTGGCATAGTGAGTGCGGTTGAGATTGTGATGTGGACACTCCCTGGTAAGTGAGTACCAAAGTGTGTTGTGATTGAGATTGCGGTGAGGGTGTCTTTGAAATGCGACGGTGGCAAAACTGGACACTCCCCGACGACCATGGTAGCGTCAAAGTGTGTGAAGCCGAACTTGGACATTCCCTGGCACCCATTGAAGTGCTAAAGTGTGGCCTACGGACACTCCCTGATACCCGAGTCTGGATACTGCGTGAGGGTTCCTCCGGTATTTGCATGGCGGATTAGGTAGTCAAAGTGTGAGGCAATGGACACTCCTTGGTACCCCGGACCAAAGTGTGAGGCAAACTGGACATTCCCTGGCACCCCTGTGCTAAAGTGTGGCTATCGGAGTATTTCAAAGTTACCGGTGTATGATGGTGGGTTGTTGGGTGTTGCCGAGAGAAAAGAGTCGGTGAGATGAGATGGTGCATTTTTCTCATACACGGTCACATATATGTGAATTACACTTTTCAAATAATATTGTGGTTGTTTCCTAACATGAACTCCTTGCTTTAATACAAGCTTGTTGAATTAAATGAGAAATGTAAAGAGGTAAACGAATATGTTTTACATTCAAACTAATGTTTTTAATACTCACCAGCTTCTTGAAGCTGACGACGTTGATGTATCCTGGACATTCGTGTTTAGGTTTTTCAGGTTATGATCAGGCTGAACATTATGATTATGTAAACTGAGAACGGCTACTTTGGATGATAAGACTGATATCTATACTCCATGTTTTAAGTTATAAACTGTTTTGTAATAAGGATGACAGTAATAGACACTAAGTTATTATTTTGATTTAAGGCGGCTTGTGCCTTAGTTGACCCCGTATTGTATTAATGTAATAAGTTAGAAATATATTTGTAAGCCTTGATTGCTCTACTCTGATTATTATGTTTTTGCTGTTTGACGTTTGGGACGGAATCGATCCTTCAAACTGTCGTGACCTACGGGTCCATAAAGGAAATTTAACGCTTTCCTCATTTATGCTACGTCAAGGCGTGACAGCTGAGCTGGATCCATACCTGAAAAGTTACTAACTTAAATCAGGACAGAGATAATCTTAGGCGTTTGGGTAACTGAGTCTATCCTCCCTGTCGTATCATCGGGGTGCAAAAACTTAAGCTAACAGAACTGTGGAATCGGGTCTATACTGGTAAACCCTAACCTGGCTAAACTATTCTGAGATAAAACCTGGCTCTGATACCACTAAATCCTGTCACGCCCCGACGTAGCATAAATAAGGAAAACGTTTAATTTCCTTTATGAACCCGTAGGCCGCGACAGTTTGAAGGATCGATTTTGTCCCAAACGTCAACAACAAAAACATAATAATTAGAGCAGAACAATCAAGGCTTACAATATTTTTCTAACTTAATAGTTATTACAGCACGGGGTCTCTAAAGGCACAAACCGCCTTAAATCAAAACAATAACTTAACATCTATTACAGTCATCCTTATTACAAAACAGTTCATAAATTAAAGCATAGGATATTGATAACAATTTTATCTTCCAAAAGCAGTCGTTCTTAGTTAGCATAGTCATAATGTTCCGCTTGATCAAAATCTGAAAAGCCTAGACATGAATGTCCAGGATGCATCAACGTCATCAGCTTCAAGAAGCTGGTGAGTATTAAAAACATAACTTTGAATGTAACACATACTCATTTACCATTTTCAAATTTCCATTTAATTCAACAAGTTTACATTAGAGTAAAGAGTTCATTTTAGAAAACAACCACAATATCATTGGAAAGCTATAATTCACATATATGTGGCCGTGTATGAAAACAATACACCATCTCATCTTATCGACTCTTTTCTCTCGACAAACACAACAACCCACCATCTCACACCAGTATCTTTGAAATACTCCGATAGCCACACTTTAGCAAAGGGGTGTCGGGGAATGTCCAGTTTGCCTCACACATTAGCACGGGGTGCCAGGGAATGTCCAATGCCTCACACTTTAGTACCTAATCCACCTTGCAAATACATCACACAGTATCCAGACTCGAGTACTAGGGAGTGTCTGTAGGCCACACTTTAGCACTACCATGGGTGCCAGGGAATGTTCAAGTTCGGCTTCACACACTTTAACGCTTCCATGGGCGTCAGGGAGTGTCCAGTTTTGCTACTGTCGCATTTCAAAGACACTTTAGCCGCAATCTGAACCACAGCACACTTTGGTACTCACTTACCAGGGAGTGTCCACAACACAATCTCAACCACACACTCTATACCACACTAACCATTACTCTTTTCCACACTGACCAACACTTACACTCACCATGCATGTACAACTGACATTATATGAATGTCGTGCAACAAAACGTATGAAATGTCAGGATCGATAACCATGTATATATGAAAAGAATTGAAATCATAATCGTCTTTTAATAACCAAAATGCAATCTGTTTTAACATAACTTCCAAATAGAGCCTTAAAATTTATAAAACATCACCCAAACAGTTCCTTAACATAAAACAAGCAAAAATCAGAAATTGTCCAAAGTCGCGCACGCAGACCGCTCGCGCGACAGGTCGCTCGCTCGATATGCCCTTTTTCCTTTTTATTATAAAAATTTTCTATCTGCCAGAAAACTCAAAGTTCGTGCGCGCGCGGATCACTCGCACGGATCGCTCGCGCTGGCCGCTCGCGCGATTTGCCCAATTTTCGTTTTTCTTTTTAAAACCTTTTCTGTTTGCCTGAAACCACACAGCTCGCGCGCGCGAGCTTTTGCAGTAGCTTCGTCTTCTTCACTGTAACTCCCCTGTTTTAGAATTTTAGGGTCTTTTTGACCCATTTTGCAATTCCAAAGCAATTAGTGCAAGTAATATATGAATCTCTTCGATTTTTCACAAGGATTATGAATCCACAATCAATTTGACATGAATCAATCATAACTTTAGAATTTTATGAAAGATTACAAGGTGACAAAACTAAATTTCTTATATACTTTCTCCCATGAACAAATTAAGCTCTAAAACTTCAAGCATAGTCTATTGGTTGAGTTTGAAAAGTTATGATTTTCAAGCTATGAAACTTCCAACGTGAGTTCAAAAATGGTAATCACAATTCAACTATACAAAACAATAAATCAATGGTGAATTACATTCTGAGTGAGTTAGAAATACTCACAGAGATTGAGAGGCAAGAGATTGTTGAGAAATATAAGATTAAACAAGAGAACTCCAAGTTTTGGCTATGGAGTTTTGAAGCTTTCTCTCACTAAAACTATGAATTCTCCAGCTCTCTCTATTCTCTCTGAATATTCTAGTTTGTAAGGATAATTGTGCAGCTTGTGAATGAGAGTGTGAGTTATAAGTAGCAAAATCTCAACTTGGTGCCCAAGTTGTTTCAAGTTTACTCTACAAATTACTCTAATTCAATTATGCAATTATACACATATATAGATATACACATACGTAATATACACAGATGATATAACTCCATATTTAACCAAGAGTCAAGTATAGACTCATAGGGGGCAATTAGAGGTGTTTGGGTAATTAGCTTAAGGGCACAACATTAATACACACAAGATAGATAGATAGATCCAAACAAGGCACAAGCCAATGATCACTTGCCATAAATGGAAAGTAAAGCATAGTCACTTCTATCTTTACGTCCAATCCAAAAATCTGTGTGATCTCATCGCGACATTGACAGTTTTGGACATGAACTGGTATTTTTGTGACGCGGTGTCCATCACAAAAATACGGAAAATTCATTTTAAAGCAAGAATTGATTTTCCGATCTCATAAAAATACTACTTGAGTTAAAAGAAAATACTTCCACCGTTTTGAAATTTCAATTTTGAAATCCAACACAGGCGTTGCTAAATTTTATAAAATCGTAGATTGACCCCAACAAGAATTTTAACTTGAAACAAATCAAAGAACGAAATTTAGAGCATGGGAAATGAAATGAAATAAAAGCAGATAATACATATTAAATTTTAAGTATGACAAATGCAATTACAAATAATTTAATTGAAAATGCAGGTTGTTACACCCTTCCTCCCTTAAACAGGATTTCGTCCCCGAAATCAAGACTAGCTAGTCCTGAAATAGCTCCGGGTACTTCTTCCTCATCTCAGCTTCAACTTCCCACGAGGCATCATTTTCGTCATGGTGATTTCACTGAACCTTTACTAACAGAATGTCCTTATTCTTCAACTTCTTGATACTCTGATCTAGAATTTTCACTTGCCTCTCCTTGTAAGAAACGTTATGACTCGTCTCAATATCATCATAACTAACCACATGCGAGGGGTCTCGTATGTACTTTCTCAATATACTAACATGGAATACATTGTGAACCCTAGACATCTTCAGTGGTAGCGCAAGTCGATAAGCTACTTTCCCAACACGTTCAAAAATCTCGAACAGTCCAATGAAACGCGGAGTCAATTTCCCTCTCTTGAGACCGAAGCGTACTACTCCTCGAGACGGTGAAACCTTAAGAAGTACATGATCTTCGACGCTAAACTCTAAATCTTTCCGGCGTCGATCGGCATAACTCTTATACCAGCTTTGAGCAGTTCTCACCCTTTCCTTGACCAAGGAAATCTTTTCGTTGGTTTCTCTAACAAAATCTGGTCCCAACAATTCTGTATCTCCCACCTCTGCCCAACACAATGGAGAACAACATGGTCGTCCGTACAATGCTTCGAACGGAGCCATCCTGATACTCATGTGATAAGTATTGTTATATGCAAATTCCACCAAAGGCAAGTGGATCTCCCAAGATTCTTCAAAATTGATGACACAAGCCCTAAGCATATCCTCCATGATCTGATTGACACGCTCAGTTTGCCCATCGGTCTGAGGGTGAAAAGCAGTACTCATCTTGAGCGAGCTTCCCATAGCTTCTTGCAGACTTTCCCAAAATCCAGAAGTAAAATGTGCGTCACGGTCTGACACAATCGACACAGGTGCACCGTGAATTCGCACAACTTGTTGTATGTACATCCGGCTCATCTTTTCTACCGGGTATGTCATACTGTAAGTGATGAAATGGGCCGACTTAGTCAGTCGATCATCGATTACCCAAATGGCGTCATGATTCTGTTATGATCGAGGCAATCCCACTACAAAATCCATCGTGATGTGCTCCCACTTCCAACCAGGAATAGGTAGTGGTTGCAACAATCCCGAATTTGTATCCAAGTGTTTGACGTGTCAACAAGTCAAGGCTGAACATCAGAGACCCTCGGAATTGTTGCAACCACTACCTATTCCTGGTTGGAAGTGGGAGCACATCACGAATTTGTATCCAAGTGGTAGAGGGTGTGGATACCGACATTTGGGCCCACTTTTGTTTTTAAAACAAATTTTCAAATTCAAGTACAAAGAGTCGCCACTTAATTTTTAAAAGGAAAAAATTAAGAAACCATTTTAAAGGAAACTGATCTTTTGCGAAACCAAAGATAAACTGGGTCCGGGGATTATGGAATGAAAGGGGAAGGAGCCCGACGGACTAAAACACCCCCTTTCATCCTATCTCAAGATAGGCCTCTACTCAACATCCTTTTTAATCAAGTTATTAATCTAAGCATGCCCTCAATTAATACATATATAGGTATACATAACACAAGCATGTTGGAAATGGTGTAAAATTGCTAACGGTAAAATATCATTCATAAGCCACGTAATTCAAATAGCAAACAACATGATATGCAATAGAGAACTAGAAAACATACCCGGGATCCAGCCGCGAATATTAAACGTGCAATGCATGCAAGAATAGAAATCCTAAGAAAAGGTCTCTATCACATATAAGCACATAAGGCAAGACCTAGTCTAAAGTGTCGCACATGGAGTTTGAAAATCAATTCAAAATCAAAGAAATGAATTAAACTAGAGAAGGGATGAGAAGTTGTACCTCAAATGCGCTACAAAACAAAGATTAGTACGCATGCCTTAGACAAGATATAATATCAAAGAGTAATTAATCCTAAGTCATGTTCAATTAGATTCATCTTAGACAAGAGATAAGTCCTACTTATGAATATTAACATGTATGAATGAATGCATAAATATGAACAAGAATGGGACATGAGTTTATTCACTAATTTGGATCACTTAGCCTCTGGATTTAAGCTAAATTATCATTATTCAAAACATGGTTTGGGTCTCAAGACATTAGGAGACCATTTGAGTTAAAATAAATAAGATTAGACAAAAACAGTAGCAGTTTTTTGTGATTTACAGAGAGCAGACCAGACATTCAAAAATAGGAATAAAATAATTCAATTGTTAGATATTAATGATTTTTGGATATGTTATGCCTCTGTGAGTCTAGTTTCTAACCCAAAAAGAAAATCAAGGTTTCAACGGTTAGATCTCCGGGAATATGGAAAATACTAGACCTCACTCAGGATTTTGCAACTCTCTGTCCAGAGATCTTGTATGATTTTGTAAAAATAGTAAAAAAATGAGAAACACTTAGATCTTTTTAGGGTACCTTCCTAACACATTAAGGTACTTATAAAAAAATTATTTGAGACCCCAAAAACTTTATTAGGGTTCTGATTTATTAATTTCAAAACGGACTTATTATTCTGAAAGTATTCTAGAACTCTGGACAGATTATGATTAGCTCACAAAAACCATGATCAAACCCTTCTAATCACAAGATCTTGATAAAACAAAAATCACAGTGGTAAAACAATGTGTTATTAACACTTTCCCGTTGGTTTCACTTAATTTCAACGGTTAGATCTTGAACTAAAAATCTTTGATCGAAAACAGTTTGTAAACTCACTGTTTTCTCTTTGCTAGTTCAACTTTGTTGGTTGACCTCAACTATTAAAAACATGAAGTTGGGGCTCAAACCAAACTACTTCTTCTACCATTTGATGGTCATTGAAGACTAAAAGGCATATATATGCTCATAGATTTTAATAGCATGGATTCCACAAGGTCCAAAGAACAATAAACTTAAATCCATGGATAAAAGTTTGGATTCAAGTCACTACTCCTACCACTTAATGGTCATTGGAGTTTTAAGACATCTCACACTTATGGATCTTGATGAAGTATTGAAATGAACTTCACAAAATCCTCAAATAAAGAACTCAAGCCTATGGACCCAAGCTTGAATTCAACTCATCACTCCTACCATTTGATGGTCATTGGAGTCTAAATGAAGTTAAAAATCTACTAAAACCTCATTGGAATATGGTGAGGATTCCATAAGATTTCTTAATGAAGAGGTTCAAGTTATGGATTAAAACTTGAATCTTACTAATTATATGTAGATTAATACTATGATTCATTCTAATCTCCATATAGATCATAAGATCATAGGAAATTAAGGAATCAAACTCAAAGAGGTTCAATGAGATATGGAAGACCTCATGCACCTTTTGAATGAAATAAAAGTAAGGAAAATCAAAGATTACTTAGAAAACTAAGAATACAAACTTTTCAAAGTTGAATTTGTCTTAAATCCAAAGCATTAATTAGATCCAAATTGATGAAATGTCATGAGATTCAATCACAAGTTCTTGGTGGTGTGTGATGAAATGGGATAAGAAGAGAGGTTTTGAAAATGTGTAAAGTTCCTAGAACTATGAACTTGTGATTGAATGGCCTAATTCTATCAAGTGATTGAGAGGTTACCTCTAAAACCTCAAGGAATTCTTCAACTTCTTGGTGAAGCTCTTCCAAAATCTTCAAGTTCTTCTTAAAATTCTTCAAGTTCTTCAAGAAAACTTCTCTTTTCTTCTCAATTCTCTCTATATGATTCTTGTATTTCTCTCTAATTTCAAGTATATGTGTGTGTGTTGATTCAAGTATATTCAAGTCTATCAAAAAAATGAAGATGAAAGTTTGTTTATATAGACCATTAATTCAAGGATAAATGGGTAAATTCGGGTGGAGACCCATGTGCAAAGATTTCTTCTAGAACATGTGAGAAAAGCAGTCTGTTACAGCCAGCGGCACTCGACGGGTGCCGGCGGCACTCGCTGAATGCCGGGCGGCACTCACTGAGTGCCGGGCGGCATTCGCTGAATGCCGGGAGGCACTTAGTGAGTGCCGCCGGGTTTTCCGGGTGCCGGGGCTAACTGAATTTTGCCCTACTTTTAATTTTTAAGAAAAAAGTTGATGTAAACTAAAATTTTAAATTTATATATATCTATATTTGTACTAAGATCCCCCATGTGCATGGTATCACACATGTGCATGGTATATATCTAATTATACTACTCTCTTTTTGTATTTTCTCCTTTTCCAAGATTTTTATTTATTTATTTTGTCCTCATATCTCTTTCAAAAGAACTCTTCTTTATTTTATTTTTTTTTATTTTATCCTCTTAAAAACTGGTTCCCAGACTAGATTTCTCACACGTTCTTCATTGTTCGGGTTTCTCCCGAATACCCAAATCCTCTCTCTCTTTCTTTTTTTTATTTTCAATTTTGAACTTTAACTTGAAGAATCATTTTGAATTTTCTGGAAGATCTTCGAATGTCACCGGTCATCGTCATCATCGGTCTTTGAGAGGTAACCAATCCCTAGATTTGACGTTTGGTCAAAATCGGGGTGTCTACAGTTTGCCCCTCTTTGACAGAGTTTGTGAAGCAACGCGTATCACAAATGAATGTCAAAGCCTGTGTGAAAGACAAGCCTTTTGACCAACAGTCGAATCTAGGTAAAAACAAAAAGTGTGTTGCAAAAACGGGTGCGCGGATAGCCAAATGCTTGTCGTGCTCAAAGGTGAGCTGCCTACGTATCCCACCGGGAATCAGACCAGGACGTAGTTGGAGCCAGGGGCAACACACGAACACAAATAACCACACGGATGAACGCTCCTATCTTATCGTGATGCATATGCTCAAGCAATCTATGCTCTATGTTTTCAGGTTCAATGACACAAGACAAGGCTACTCCTTAGAGTTAACAAAACGTACCTTTGTCTTGAAATCCTTCTATGCTGATGACGCCCTGTCCTAGGAAAGTCGCGATTGCCATTTTTATGAGAATACTGATCGATTAAGATGCGCTTTGCGTCTTATACTCCGATGCAAAATCAGGAAGTGTGCTGAAAGACTGAGATGCGCTTTGCGTCTTATACTCCGGTGTCTTGAGGATCATCTGATTGGCTGAGATGCGCTTTGCGTCTTAGACTCCGGTGCCGAATCAGGAAATGTGATGAAAGACTGAGATGCGCTTTGCGTCTTATACTCCGGTGTCTTTCAAGAAATGAGATGTTTTGCAGAAAAGTCAGAATCGCTCCAGATTCAATGACCCCAGACATAGCAGAAAAGTCAGAATCGCTCCAGATTCAATGACCCCAATGATCGCAGAAAAGTCAGAATCGCTCCAGATTCAATGACCCCAATGATAGCAGAAAAGTCAGAATCGCTCCAGATTCAATGACCCCAAGATAGCAGAAAAGTCAGAATCGCTCCAGATTCAATGACCCCAAGATAGCAAAAAAGTCAGAATCGCTCCAGATTCAATGACCCCAATGTCGCAGAAAAGTCAGAATCGCTACAGATTCAATGACCCCAAGATAGCAGAAAAGTCAGAATCGCTCCAGATTCAATGACCCCAAAGATCGCAGAAAAGTCAGAATCGCTCCAGATTCAATGACCCCAATGATCGCAGAAAAGTCAGAATCGCTCCAGATTCAATGACCCCAATGTCGCAGAAAAGTCAGAATCGCTACAGATTCAATGACCCCAAGATAGCAGAAAAGTCAGAATCGCTCCAGATTCAATGACCCCAATGATCGCAGAAAAGTCAGAATCGCTCCAGATTCAATGACCCCGAATTTATATAGGCTGCGATAGACGTCCTATGCCTGAATTGAGAATTTTGATTGGTGACTCATGGAATGCGATTGAAAACTTATACCAAGACCGAGAATTTGATCGGTGACTCATAGGACGCGATAGACGACTTATACCAAGACCGAGGATTTGATCGGTGACTCATAGGCTGCCATAGACGACTTATACCAAGACCGAGAATTTGATCGGTGACTCATAGGATGCGATAGACGACTTATACCAAGACCGAGGATTTGATCGGAGCTGGTCCAGCCTCAAAAGATGTGCTTCTAGATTCATTTTTCTTTTCTTGATAGATTGTTTGCTATGGACAGCAGTTTTAGGTGATTCAAGCAAGGAGAGGAAGAAGTACGAGGAAGTACGAGCCAGTTCCTTACAACAACCCCACTTTTCTACTCACGGATTCTCCTTTTGACTATGGACAAGTTCAAAGGCTTTTTGGTACATCTGATGATTAACTTTTAAAGCTCAGTCTGCTGAGGATAGTTTCCTGATTTTGTTTTCTCTGAGAGTATTACTCGCCCTTCCCTTGGTGGAGCGGAATCTGACTTCCTGTCCTTCGTGCTTATTACCCTTCTTTCAAAGTTTCCAACTCTTGCTGATCCATCTGAGGAATGTATCTTTCGGTTTTCAGAAGGGTAGACTCAAACTGAGTTGAGACACACACAATTTTTCAAATTTGTGACCAATTCTGCTTTCTTTTCTTTGCGCTTTTCTGATTATTATTTTTTTAGAGAATCATCATCCCATAGTTTTCTTTCATTGTATCTTCCTTTACAATTGACTTTAAGGTAATGAGGAATTCTTCTTTTCATGTTTCTTTCCATCTTAAATCAATTTTAGATTTATGCATGAAAACTTCAACTTTTTACTTCAAGAATTCTTAGGATGCCTAAGCTTGGTCCTTGAAAGCCAGTAAACACAGAGATATTTTATTTGGCAAGCGACAGTTTGCCCCTAGTTTGACAGGGGGCTTGGAAGTGCTAGGCAAACGAAGTTTGCCCCTGGTTTGAGGGAGGTGACGCGGCCTCTGGGAAAATGATAGTTTGCCCCTAGTTTTTGGTTGGGTTTCTTCTTCGGACCGAGGGCCTTGGGAGACCCGCCTACTTATCCCCGAATGGGCATCAGGTCCTATAGTAGTTCGATCGAGGCCTAAAAGAAGTGTAATGATTGACTCTGTATGCGATCGTGACCGAACCTTGCAGGCTGCCTACGTATCCCCAAATGGGAATCAGGTCAAAACTTAGTTCATCTACTCTGGAGGTCTTGAAAGAATAAGGCTTCAAGAATTGGTGGGCTTTTCGGGCCATGTTTTCATTAAGGTTCAATGGGTGCCCCTTTTGGGCAGACTCTCTGAAACAGATTCCTTGTGGTAGCTTTCGAACAAAAATGATGAACTACTTCTCCTTCTTATGCATTTTTTTCTTTTCCTCTTTTTTTTTTTCTTCTTTCTTTTTTTTTTCTTTTCTTTTCTTCTTTCCCTTTTTTTGTTTTGTGGCGATTGATTCTTTTCACCTTATCACTAGCCAGTCAATCTTTATAACACATCATATTCTACCATACTCACATAGTAATATTAGCCCTCTAAATTACTCTTTATCTTTCTCAAAGATATTTCTTCATTGTTTAAGGTCCAAATCACTTATCCATTGAGTCTCTCACAAAGATTTGATTGATACTTTCAAATCTTTCTTTTCATTTTCCAACTTCTTTTCTTAAGATAATTCATGTACTTTGAAGTACTCAAGAATTCTCAATCTTATTTATTCTCTACTTTTTCCTTTTTTCTTCCTTTCTTTTCTCACTATCTCTTATTCTCTTCATGATTTTGACTGGCTAGGATTTGGATTTTGAAATCAACACGCGTCTTATCTTGCTCTAACTTTTGCCTAGGCGCCCTTTCGGATTTTCATCCTAGCGAGCTCTCTTTTTTTTTTTCTTTTTTTCTTTCTTTTTTTTTTAAAAGAAGAAGTTCATTTAAGATATCTAGCTACCATTAAGGAACAAGTTCATGGCTTTGGACTGTGAGCTCACCTTTTAGGTTTGGTATAAAGGGGTGATGTGGGATAATTTCTGAATTCATTCTGGCACATGATCATAGGACCATGCAAGGCATCCTTGTATTCTTTTTAGCAATGAGATCAATTTTATGCTTTTATCTTTATTGAGTGAAATATGGAAAGAATCACTTTGAGAATCTTCTTCATTTTCTAAGTCAAATGCCAAGGTTTCCTCAATGATTTTGCATGTAGGTTCATTTGCTCCTCTTTTTTTCTTTTTCTCTCTCTCTCTCTCTCTTTTTTTTTTTTTTTTTTTTTTACAGTTATTATAACCATTAAGCGCAATCAAGTAAGCAGAATCAGTCACTTTCATTGATAACAGAAAATTATTAGGTTTGGCTCATACTAGCCATTACAGACTTCCGGGGTAGGGGAATCCTTTCACTAGACTCAAAGACCTTTTGGCAAATCCCCTGATTCTATCTCTCCTCCATTTTCCGGCTCTTCCTTCCTTACTTTATTTCCCTTGACCTCTTCCTTCAGTATTTCTCCCATCTGTTCTTTCCCAATCTTTACTTCTATGATCTTCTTTGGACCACTCTCCTTGGTCTTACTGCTTTCTTCATTAAAGAGATTCCTCATGGCCAGGCCATCCAGTGCACAAATCCAATCTTGGACAGACATAGGTTCTGTGGGCGCTTGTAGGTATGGATCTTCATAGTCAGCAAATTCATGTAAGAAAGAGATCTCAAACCCTTGCTCCAGGTTCTTATCTTTGCAGTCCATCCATGGCTCTGGAAAGCCATAGTAGGGGAAATCTCCTCCTTTCTTGATGAAGTATTCATGCGATGCCTGACCTTCTTCTTTTTCTTCAAGATCCTTCCCTTTCTCCTTTTCAGGATCGTTCTCCTCAGAATGATTGATCACTTCCTCAGCGTTTACTTCTTCTTCTCCCTCGGACCACAGGCCATCTATGTCGCTGTACACCTCCTCCTCCCAGATGGAGTTATCAGTAGGATTGTTTGGATCCCACCAATTGATTTGGATGATTTCATTGTCCATATCTTCCTCAAATGCTTGTTCTTCTTCTCCTCCCATCAGCCAATCCTCTTCCTCGACTACTATAAGGTATATCTTCTGGTCTTTTGGGAATTCATAAGCTTTGGTAGCCTGTCCTACCGGTACGATCAATACAGATGGGTCGAAGACTTCCTTCCCTACATCTAAGAGATTGATGTTCCGTGGTGGTGGTACAGCATGATGATTGGGGAGCGGGTTCCGAGTCACATGCGGTCGAGCTACAGGCGGAGGGGAAATGGTCTTATTATCAATCAAATCTTGTACTTCATGCCTTAACCTCATACATCGGTCAGTCGTATGGCCATGAGCTTGGTGAAACTCACAATAGAGGCTTGTATTGAAGCCCGATGGAAGTGGATCAGGCATTGGTTTTAGATCTAGAGGCTTGAGATATCCTTTTTCCTTTAATCGCTTGAGAATGGTAGTTAGAGAAACTCCTAAATCCGTGAAGCGACGAAGCTGTCCTTCCAACTTTGGTCTCGATGCACCCCCTTTTCTCGCAAAATTTTGCCCTTCTTCCGCCTGGCTTAGAACATTAACATCAGTTGCTACCTGATTTCCAGCATTCCCCCCATAGAATGGTCTTTTAGAGCGGTTCCCCTGAGGTTCCTCCCTCTTAATCCTTCCATCCTTGATTGCGTCCTCGATCCTGGTTCCAATTTCAAATAATTCTGCAAAGGTATGAATGCACTGGTACATGAGTTTCTCCTGATAGATGCTCTGGAGATTTTTTATTACAATCCGGATCTGTTCCTTCTCTGACGGCCGTTGGGTCATTTTTGCAGCCTTCCCCCTCCATCGCGTCAAGAATTCAGCAAATGACTCTCTATTCTCTTGCATGGTTGTTTCCAGATCCCTCACAGTTACATCGAGCTCTTGGTTGTATTCATATTGGGTGACAAAGGCTTTCACCACTTCCTCCCATATGCGACTCTTGCTTGGCTCTAATGTGAAATACCAGGATAAAGCTGCTCCAGTCATAGTTTGTTGAAATAGCATGGCCATCATGGCCGGACTTAGACCACTTGGCTGAAAGGCCCCGATGCACATCCTCACGTGGTTTCTAGGGTTGCCAGAACCATCAAACTTATCTATCTCTGGCATCTTGAAACCAACTGGCAGCTTCTCCCTAGTCCCCTCAAATAAACCTTCTAGCTCTAGCAGATAGCTATCAACCCCGTTGGATTTGCGGACAACTTTTTCTAGCTTTTCCACCTTCTCCTTCATCTCGATACGTTCTTTCTCAGCTTTCTCCATCTTCTCCCTTTCTGCCCTAGGTGCATCATGTCTAGGGGCTTCTGGATCTTCAAACCATTCATCTTCCTGAAGCGGAGGCGGGTCGGCTATCGGTGGATCATTTACTGTCCTTTGACGGGTCAATGTTTCCAACATGACCATCATTTGGTCCATCCTCTCCTTCAACTGTGCTATTTCTGCAGCTTGTTGTTCATGATCCATTTCTCTTTCTGTCTCTGGCTCTCTTCGTACTAACCTTGCACTCGAATCCCTGGCCCAAACTGTCCTGGCGTTCAATGCTATCTTGCCTACAACCATTTTTATTTTTAATCAATTTTCAAACAACTTTATTTTTTGAAAAAAAACGCTTGGTAAAAATTCTTTATGAATGGCTCATATGTCACACGGATGTGATGCATGTGTGTGTGTGTGCCTATTCTATATGCTAATAGAAAAGAAAATCCTAATTCTAACATATAAGCATATAAGCACATAAAATTCTCATTCATGTCAAGTGCGCTGATTTCTCCTTTCATTGTGATCCCCATTACCCTTTTTAAGTATCAAAATTTTGAAATTTATTTGGAAAGTATTTCTTAGGTGATGAAATCTTTTGAAACAATTCCTGGGAGTTCTTTTGAAAATGAGGATGTTAAACGTTGCTCAACAAAGATGATTGGATTAAGATTCATTTGAGAAGCATTTCTCCCACAAATAATTCCTGAGTTTTTTTTTTTTTTTTTTGGATTTTTTCTTTCAAAGTGAGGACGTGAAAATATTTCTCAATAAAAGATGATTGGGTTTTACTTGATTAAAGGAAATGAACCTTGGACCTTTTTCTTTGAAAGGATTATTTTTCAAAACATATTTTTTGGATTTAAAGATAATGATTAATCAAAAATTTTCATAAACAATGAACTTTGGATTCTTGGGTAGGAGTATCATATGATTAGATAATCATCGCACTTTTCATGAATTCAGATACATACAAGGTCAATGATGCTTTAGCTAAACATGATACAAGAGGTGTAATCTTATAATCAAGATTCAGCTTATTCTCAAATGTCATAGGACATGAAGAGGAATTGCTCAAAAGTGATTAAGAGGTTACACATCTTTTATCAAGTAAGCATCGTCACCATCTCAAGTAATCCCTTTCGGGCATACAAAACTCCCTAGCACATAACCCTAATCAAGAATTGAATTCCTATTTTTGAAAGGTTCTATGGAAACTACTATGCAAAGGCCGGGTTTTGGTCAAATAAGGGACCCTTGACACACACCCGATAGGATGCTTCATATACCAAGACGTGGTACGAGATCAAGGGTAATCACACGGCCCCATGATGGCTTGACCGACCGGGTTGCCCCGAGCCTCCAAGGTCATAGTTCCGTGCAATCGACTGGCGAGACATGCAAGTGCAATGCAACAGGCACACAAAAATTAATTAATTTGATTAAAAGGATGCTTTCAAGTCTAATCCTCAAGTGAACCCAAAATCAGAAATTCTGGTCTGCGAAACCAGAGATTCTGGGTTCGATCCCCAGCAGAGTCGCTAGATTGTGGATACCGGCATTTGGGCCCACTTTTGTTTTTAAAACAAATTTTCAAATTCAAGTACAAAGAGTCGCCACCTAATTTTTAAAAGGAAAAAATTAAGAAACCATTTTAAAGGAAACTGATCTTTTGCGAAACCAAAGATAAACTGGGTCCGGGGATTATGGAATGAAAGGGGAAGGAGCCCGACGGACTAAAACACCCCCTTTCATCCTATCTCAAGATAGGCCTCTACTCAACATCCTTTTTAATCAAGTTATTAATCTAAGCATGCCCTCAATTAATACATATATAGGTATACATAACACAAGCATGTTGGAAATGGTGTAAAATTGCTAACGGTAAAATATCATTCATAAGCCACGTAATTCAAATAGCAAACAACATGATATGCAATAGAGAACTAGAAAACATACCCGGGATCCAGCCGCGAATATTAAACGTGCAATGCATGCAAGAATAGAAATCCTAAGAAAAGGTCTCTATCACATATAAGCACATAAGGCAAGACCTAGTCTAAAGTGTCGCACATGGAGTTTGAAAATCAATTCAAAATCAAAGAAATGAATTAAACTAGAGAAGGGATGAGAAGTTGTACCTCAAATGCGCTACAAAATAAAGATTAGTACGCATGCCTTAGACAAGATATAATATCAAAGAGTAATTAATCCTAAGTCATGTTCAATTAGATTCATCTTAGACAAGAGATAAGTCCTACTTATGAATATTAACATGTATGAATGAATGCATAAATATGAACAAGAATGGGACATGAGTTTATTCACTAATTTGGATCACTTAGCCTCTGGATTTAAGCTAAATTATCATTATTCAAAACATGGTTTGGGTCTCAAGACATTAGGAGACCATTTGAGTTAAAATAAATAAGATTAGACAAAAACAGTAACAGTTTTTTGTGATTTACAGAGAGCAGACCAGACATTCAAAAATAGGAATAAAATAATTCAATTTTTAGATCTTAATGATTTTTGGATATGTTATGCCTCTGTGAGTCTAGTTTCTAACCCAAAAAGAAAATCAAGGTTTCAACGGTTAGATCTCCGGGAATATGGAAAATACTAGACCTCACTCAGGATTTTGCAACTCTCTGTCCAGAGATCTTGTATGATTTTGTAAAAATAGTAAAAAAATGAGAAACACTTAGATCTTTTTAGGGTACCTTTCTAACACATTAAGGTACTTATAAAAAAATTATTTGAGACCCCAAAAACTTTATTAGGGTTCTGATTTATTAATTTCAAAACGGACTTATTATTCTGAAAGTATTCTAGAACTCTGGACAGATTATGATTAGCTCACAAAAACCATGATCAAACCCTTCTAATCACAAGATCTTGATAAAACAAAAATCACAGTGGTAAAACAATGTGTTATTAACACTTTCCCGTTGGTTTCACTTAATTTCAACGGTTAGATCTTGAACTAAAAATCTTTGATCGAAAACAGTTTGTAAACTCACTGTTTTCTCTTTGCTAGTTCAACTTTGTTGGTTGACCTCAACTATTAAAAACATGAAGTTGGGGCTCAAACCAAACTACTTCTTCTACCATTTGATGGTCATTGAAGACTAAAAGGCATATATATGCTCATAGATTTTAATAGCATGGATTCCACAAGATCCAAAGAACAATAAACTTAAATCCATGGATAAAAGTTTGGATTCAAGTCACTACTCCTACCACTTAATGGTCATTGGAGTTTTAAGACATCTCACACTTATGGATCTTGATGAAGTATTGAAATGAACTTCACAAAATCCTCAAATAAAGAACTCAAGCCTATGGACCCAAGCTTGAATTCAACTCATCACTCCTACCATTTGATGGTCATTGGAGTCTAAATGAAGTTAAAAATCTACTAAAACCTCATTGGAATATGGTGAGGATTCCATAAGATTTCTTAATGAAGAGGTTCAAGTTATGGATTAAAACTTGAATCTTACTAATTATATGTAGATTAATACTATGATTCATTCTAATCTCCATATAGATCATAAGATCATAGGAAATTAAGGAATCAAACTCAAAGAGGTTCAATGAGATATGGAAGACCTCATGCACCTTTTGAATGAAATAAAAGTAAGGAAAATCAAAGATTACTTAGAAAACTAAGAATACAAACTTTTCAAAGTTGAATTTGTCTTAAATCCAAAGCATTAATTAGATCCAAATTGATGAAATGTCATGAGATTCAATCACAAGTTCTTGGTGGTGTGTGATGAAATGGGATAAGAAGAGAGGTTTTGAAAATGTGTAAAGTTCCTAGAACTATGAACTTGTGATTGAATGGCCTAATTCTATCAAGTGATTGAGAGGTTACCTCTAAAACCTCAAGGAATTCTTCAACTTCTTGGTGAAGCTCTTCCAAAATCTTCAAGTTCTTCTTAAAATTCTTCAAGTTCTTCAAGAAAACTTCTCTTTTCTTCTCAATTCTCTCTATATGATTCTTGTATTTCTCTCTAATTTCAAGTATATGTGTGTGTGTTGATTCAAGTATATTCAAGTCTATCAAAAAAATGAAGATGAAAGTTTGTTTATATAGACCATTAATTCAAGGATAAATGGGTAAATTCGGGTGGAGACCCATGTGCAAAGATTTCTTCTAGAACATGTGAGAAAAGCAGTCTGTTACAGCCAGCGGCACTCGACGGGTGCCGGCGGCACTCGCTGAATGCCGGGCGGCACTCACTGAGTGCCGGGCGGCATTCGCTGAATGCCGGGAGGCACTCAGTGAGTGCCGCCGGGTTTTCCGGGTGCCGGGGCTAACTGAATTTTGCCCTACTTTTAATTTTTAAGAAAAAAGTTGATGTAAACTAAAATTTTAAATTTATATATATCTATATTTGTACTAAGATCCCCCATGTGCATGGTATCACACATGTGCATGGTATATATCTAATTATACTACTCTCTTTTTGTATTTTCTCCTTTTCCAAGATTTTTATTTATTTATTTTGTCCTCCTATCTCTTTCAAAAGAACTCTTCTTTATTTTATTTTTTTTATTTTATCCTCTTAAAAACTGGTTCCCAGACTGGATTTCTCACACGTTCTTCATTGTTCGGGTTTCTCCCGAATACCCAAATCCTCTCTCTCTTTCTTTTTTTTTATTTTCAAGATTGAACTTTAACTTGAAGAATCATTTTGAATTTTCTGGAAGATCTTCGAATGTCACCGGTCATCGTCATCATCGGTCTTTGAGAGGTAACCAATCCCTAGATTTGACGTTTGGTCAAAATCGGGGTGTCTACAGAGGGTGACCACCATACGGAGGCGCTACTTGAGACGGTTGTGATTGGATCTTTGTTAATGGTATACACTAGCTAAGTTATGGATAAGGGATCCCATACGGGGCATTATTCAGAAATTTAGAGATCAAAAGGTTCGGGAGTCATAACTTGTTTTGCAAGAGTTGCATAGCGGACAAGTCATGATTAATCGAAAGATCGAACATTGACCACCACACGGAGGCTTTATTCTTTCGTTTCGATATTCCGGCGACTTTGTTTTAAAAATAAGAGTTTTTAAGGATTCTTTTATTTCAAACTGTCAAATTCTGATATCCATATTTATTTTCTCTTTTGATTTTACAGTAAATCATAATGTCTGGATCTGCATTTAGTCCACTTGCCACCATACTCACTCAAAACAAGTTAACTGGAAATAACTACACTGAATGGAAACGTAACCTTGATATCGTGTTAACTGCGGAGGATCACATATATGTCCTCACCACCCCAAGCCCTGAAGAACCCGCGGCAAATGCTTCGGCAGCTGCCAGACGTGAGTTCGACAAATGGAAGAAGTTGAATGGAATGGCTCGTTGCTATATTCTGGCCTCAATGGCTGGTGTGTTGCAACATCAATTCCAATCGAATGATTCTGCCAGTGACATTATCACATCCCTGAAAAAGATGTTTGGGGAGCATGGCAGGCCTGCCAAACAGGTAGCCATGTAGAAGATAATGAGTGCAAAGATGTCGGAAGGGACTCCAGTCAAGGAACATGTTTTAAAAATGATTGGTTATTTAAACGAGCTGGAGACCCTAGGTGCCAACATCGATGCACAGACCCAAGTTGATATGATCCTAAATTCGCTGTCGCCTTCATTCGCTCAATTTAAACTTAACTATAATATGAATCAAATGAATTTTTCAATGAGCGAATTGATGAGTTCTCTTTTGGCAGCGGAAGGGGTGATCAAACCTGGGGTCAACGTTTTGAACGTTGAGAAAAGCGCTTCCTCCTCCCGATCTACACCGAAAGGAAAGAAAGGGAAGAAGAAGGCTTCTACTGGTGGTTCAAGTGTTGGACCGGTCCCTAAGATTGCAAAATCTAAGGGAAAAGGTAAGGGCAAAGGGAAGGTGGGTGGCCAAGGCAAAGGAAAGTGTTTCCAATGCGGCGATAAGGGCCACTGGAAGAGGAACTGTCCAGAATTCTTAGCTACAAGAGTTCAAGGTATGATTGAATCACATGTGATTGAAGTAAGTTTTATAACGGATACTTCAAACACTTGGTGCATTGATTCTGGTGCGACTAACCATATCTGTAATTCATTGCAGGGGTTCAGATCAACCAGGAGGTGCAGTGATGGGGAAATCGTACTTACTCTAGGTTCTAGCGCAACCGTTTCTGCGGTTGCTATAGGAGTCGTAGTTTTAGAATTTCTAGACAATAAAGTTTTGATCTTATCAGATGTTCTTTACGTCCCTTCAATGAGACGTAATTTAATTTCAGTTTCTAATTTATCGAATAATGGTTATTCTTTTCATTTTGGAACTGAAGTTGTGATTAAAAGAAATAGTTCTTTTATATGTTCTGGTGTTAAATCAAATGGTTTGTATGTGATTACTCCCAATATTTCTAAAGACTCTTGCATGGAACTTAATAACTTAGTGGTAACTGTACCATCTAAAAGAAAGGGACCTTCCACTAATCCAACAAGGCTTTGGCACATGAGGCTTGGCCATATCAATCTAAATAGGATTGGCAGACTAGTCAAAGAAGGGGTCTTAGGCGATTTGGTTCTCGAACCAATGGAAGTCTGTGAGTCTTGTTTAGAGGGTAAGATGACCAAAAGGCCCTTTCCTGCAAAGGGCAATAGAACCAATGCATTGTTGGAATTAGTTCATACTGATGTGTGTGGACCAATAAATATTAGAGCAAGGGGTGGTTATGAGTATTTCATAACATTTACTGATGACCACTCTAGGTATGGGTATGTGTACCTAATGCAGCACAAGTCTGAAGCCTTTGAAAAGTTCAAAGAGTTTAGGGCTGAAGTGGAGAAGCAATTGGGCACACATATCAAAGCCATTCGATCTGATCGAGGTGGCGAGTACCTCTCTAATGAGTTTATTGATCACCTCGTACAGAATGGGATTCTGTCACAGTTAACTGCACCTGGTACGCCTCAGCAGAATGGTGTAGCGGAGAGAAGGAATCGGACTCTTTTAGACATGACTAGGTCGATGATGAGTTATTCTGAGTTGCCATTATTCCTTTGGGGTTATGCTTTGGAAACCGCTGCTTACATACTAAATCTAGTACCAAGCAAATCTGTTCCAAGGACACCACGAGAGATGTGGATTGGGCGTAAGCCTTCTTTGCAACATCTCCGGATATGGGGGTGTCCGGCACATGTGCTGAAAGGAAAGATGAGCAAATTGGATTCTAGATCGGAAGTATGTTACTTTGTGGGGTATCCAAAGGGTACTTATGGATGGTATTTTTATGATCCAAGAGAACAGAAAGTGTTTGTTAGTACAAATGCTATTTTCTTAGAGGATGATTATATCATGAACCATAAACCTAAGGGAATGATAGATCTTAGAGAGATAGAAGGAGAGCCCTCAATCCAACCCGCAGTTAATAACGATGTAAATCAAGAAAACACCACTTCTTCACCTATTTCCGCACCGGTACCTCGTCGTAGTGGGAGGATGATCAGCCAGCCTGATAGATACATGTTCTTAGGAGAAGTTTTTGAAGCTGTCTCCATAGAATCTGAATCTGATCCTGCCACATACGAAGAGGCAATGGCTGATGTTGATTCAGCTCATTGGGTTAAAGCTATGAAGGCTGAATTGGAATCTATGGATTCCAATCAGGTCTGGGATCTTGTAGAACTTCCAGCCAATATTAAACCCATTAGCTGTAAGTGGGTCTACAAGAGAAAAAGAGGATCTGATGGAAAGGTTGAGACCTTTAAGGCAAGGCTTGTAGCGAAAGGTTATACTCAGAGGGAGGGCATTGACTATGAGGAAACTTTCTCGCCAATGGCCATGCTCAAGTCCATCAGGATACTCTTATCCATTACTGCATGCTTAGATTATGAGATCTGGCAGATGGACGTCAAGACTGCATTCTTGAATGGCAATCTTGATGAGGACATCTATATGCAACAACCAGAAGGGTTCATAGCTGGTCGGAAAGGTAACTTGGTATGCAAGTTGCAGAAGTCCATTTATGGGCTTAAGCAGGCATCTAGGAGTTGGAACATCCGATTTGACCAAACGGTCAAGTCGTTTGGTTTCATACAGAATCTGGATGAACCTTGTGTATACAAGAAGCGTGAAGGAAAAGTGGTGGCTTTTCTTGTGCTTTATGTTGACGACATTCTACTCATTGGAAATGATGTAGCGGCGCTGTCAACGGTCAAGGTTTGGCTAGCTAGCACTTTAGATATGAAGGATCTAGGAGAGGCGAGCTATATTCTTGGGATAAAGCTCTTTCAGGATCGCAAGCGAAAGATAATGGGATTATCTCAAGCTGGATATATCGATAAGGTGCTAACTAGGTTTTCAATGGATAATTCGAAGAAAGGTTTGTTACCTTTCAGGCATGGTTTAGCGTTCTCCAAGGACCAGTGTCCAAAGACACAGGAGGAGAGGAATCGCATGATAGGAATTCCCTATGCTTCAGCAGTAGGAAGTCTCATGTATGCGATGTTATGCACTAGACCAGATATCTGTTTTGCGGTAGGCATAGTTAGTAGATATCAGTCGAATCCAGGTCCAGAGCACTGGACAGCCGTTAAGCACATTCTTAAGTACTTGAGAAGGACTAAAGATTACATGCTTATGTACGGTGGTAGTGAGTTAATTCCAGTAGGATACACTGACTCGGATTTTATGTCTGATAAAGATTCGAGGAAGTCGACGTCCGATCATCTCTTTACCTTGGGAGGTGGTGCTGTTAGTTGGAGGAGCATTAAGCAGAAATGCATTGCAGACTCAACTACAGAAGCTGAGTATGTGGCTGCTTGTGAAGCCGCAAAGGAAGCTGTTTGGCTCAAGAAGTTCCTTATGGAACTCGAGGTGGTACCAGCGTCGCTGTCACCTATTACGCTTTGTTGTGATAATAGTGGGGCAGTGGCTCAGTCCAAGGAGCCAAGGAACCACGGAAAGGAAAAGCACATAGAGCGGAAATATCATCTTATCCGAGATATTGTTCAACGTGGAGATGTGACTGTCACCAAGATTGCCACCGCTGACTATCTTGCTGATCCAAGGCCTTGCCACAGAAGGTTTTTGATCATCATCTAGATAGTCTAGGTCTCGGATGTAATCCTGTATGGTTGTCAGCTTTACATTTCATTATGTATGTTTCTTTCATGAGATGATTGTTAATCCTTAAGTGTCATAGTAGGTAATTCGTGTATGTATGAGATACATACAAGTGAGATACGAATTACTATTCTTTGATACTTAGAACTTGTCACAGTGGATGATGAGACTGGATATCTCATCAGGTTTACACTGTAGCATGATTAACTACCATTGGATGGAGTGATGAATCTCAATCACTAGAGTATAACTCTTAGTTAATATGCTAGTGCTTATAGTGCATTGACGGACCTGAGCTTTCTTATTGACACTCAAGGCTGTCAAACAGTCAATAGGAACTCATAACTTGTATAAGGTACGTGTTCTCAATCTTGAGATGATTATGAACACAGACTGTGGATATGGCTGCTTTGACTTACCAATCAGTGAGGTCTATTGAAGATCAACACCTGGGTATCTTGGGTATGTCATGTTCATAGGGTTGTGAACATATATTGTCAAGATAGAATCTACCCTCTAATTCAGAGTAAGCATTCCCTTGAGAATGTCACCAAGTCGATTACTGAGTACTGCAGTCTTGTTGATAAGAGTTATCAACATGTTTGGTAATCATGAGAGGTGAATGGGACTCAAGGAATACAAGAAGTATTCATGATTCAGGTTGACAGTAACAGTTATCCGATTACCTGAATATGATTACGAATGCTGAAGGTAGAGGGACATTAGTACAACATACAAGTCTAGTTATCGCTTCGGATATGTTCTTTTGCGTTGGAGTTCAGTTATCGTTTTATAGTGGAGTAAACGTTAACTGATCAGTCGATTAATTTGCTGATCAAAGAGTTTGGTCATGGAAATTAATCAACTGATCTGAGCCAACAATAAAGAGCCTAGGAGGTCCCACTCTTAGCTCCGCCAGGATACTTGGAAAGACACTTGAGGAAGCTGTCAAGACAAGTTCGATCGATTGAAGTATGTTCGATCGATTGAAGTCATGGCAGGTTCGATCGATCGAGAATAGTTCGATCGATCGAAGGTTCGATCGATCGAAGTCACTTCGATCGGTCGAAGTCTAGGTCGGTTCTGGGAATCTATAAATAGGCCAGCTGCGTTCTGGAAAAGGAGTTCGTCGTTTTTGAACGTCAGAAGCTGCAGAAACTGTTTTAGAGTCCCAAACCTTCTTCTTCCTCTCCATTAGGGTTCCCACCAACCCTAGTCCTTCCTGTGAGCATCCATAGGAGTCATAAGAGTGAAGGTCATCTAGTGGAGGCTGCTGGAAGTTGAAGATTTCAGAATTGGGTTCAAGACACTAAGGTATAAACTCTTGTCTCCTCTTGTACGCATCTATGGAATTGACGAGTAGTAGATCCTGGGCTATCAAATAAGTTTTTATAACTTGATTCTTTCCGCTGCGCGTTTAAACTTTTAATTTAAACCATTTTTCCATCACACGGGCCGCTCGTGCGGTGGGTCGCTCGCGCGATCGCGCACGTGAGTTCAGGCAATAGCTTCGTCTTTTTCACTGGAACTCTCTATTTCAGAATTTCAGGGTCTTTTTGACCCATTTTGCAATTTCAAAGCAATTAGTGCAAGTAATATATGAATCTCTTCGATTTTTCACAAAGATTATGAATCCACAATCAATTTGACATGAATCAATCTACAACTTTAGAATTTTATGAAAGATTACAAGATGACAAAACTTAACTTCTTATATACTTTCTCCCATGAACAAATTTAGCTCTAAAACTTCAACCATAGTCTATATATACTATAATCTTTCATTTTTATCTACAAAAGCAGATTTTGGTTGAGTTTGAAAAGTTATGGTTTTCAAGCTATGAAACTTCCAACGTGAGCTCAAAAATGGTAATCACAATTCAACTACACAAAACAGTAAATCAATTGTGAATTACATTCTGAGTGAGTTAGAAATACTCACAGAGATTGAGAAGTAAGAGATTGTTGAGAAAGATAAGATTAAACAAGAGAACACCAAGTTTTGGCTATGGAGTTTTGAAGCTTTCTCCCACTAAAACTATGAATTCTCCAGCTCTCTCTCTATTCTCTCTGAATATTCTAGTTTGTAAGGATAATTGTGCAGCTTGTGGATGAGAGTGTGAGTTATAAGTAGCAAAATCTCAACTTGGTGCCCAAGTTGTTTCAAGTTTACTCTACAAATTACTCTAATTCAATTATGCAATTATACACATATATAGATACACACATATGAAATATACACAGATGATATAACTCCATATTTAACCAAGAGTCAAGTATAGACTCATAGGGGGCAATTAGAGGTGTTTGGGTAATTAGCTTAAGGGCACAACATTAATACACACAAGATAGATAGATCCAAACAAGGCACAAGCCAATGATCACTTGCCATAAATGGAAAGTAAAGCATAGTCACTTCTATCCTTACGTCCAATCCAAAAATCTGTGTGATCTCATCGTGGCATTGACAGTTTTGGACATGAACTGATATTTTTGTGACGCGGTGTCCATCACAAAATACGAAAAATTCATTTTGAAGTAAGAATTGATTTCCCGGTCTCATAAAAATACTGCTTGAGTTAAAAGAAAATATTTCCACCGTTTTGAAATTTCAGTTTGGAAATCCAACACAGGCAATGCTAAATTTTATAAAATCGCAGCTTGACCCCAACAAGAATTTTAACTTGAAACAAATCAAGGAATGAAATTTAGAACATGAGAAATGAAATTAAATAAAAGCAGATAATACATTTTAAATTTTAAATATGACAAATGCAATTACAAATAATTTAATTGAAAATGCAGGTTGTTACATATTCACCAAGATAGCTGCTTCTTTTTTGGTCTTCATAAAAACCATGCTGTGAAAGAGCAATAGTGTGAAATTTAATACGTTTGCAGTGTTAAATTTTGCACTACAGAATGAACGATCCATCAAAGTCAATTATTGTTGGGGAATTTTCACACCACCGAAATTTCTTGTGGAATTTTACAAAATTTCCAAACATGCAATAGTGAGTGCTAAATTCCAGACTGCAGTCACACGCAAAACTTATTTTTTCCCAAATCTTGTCTTCAATCCCACAATGAATGATCCATCAAAATCATACATCAACATGTAGTATCAAAATTTCACACAACTGAAAAAAAAAAACTCACCTTTTCTCCCCATTGTCGTTACTCGTTGGAGCCGTACGGTCGGAGCCTCACCGTCACGCTTTTGGACGCCTATGAAGTTTTTTATCTTGCAATTGAATGTAGAACCCTATATGTTCTTGAAAGTAGGTGGACAATCAATTGATATGTAGTACATTTTTCTAGAGAGAGAGAGTATAAAACGTTGGAGAAGATGAAATATATATTATGTATATATGGTGTTTAAAATTTAAAAACCCTTGATTTTGGGTGAGTTTAAATGGGAATGATTCTTTTGATGAGTCATAGGGGTAGTTTGGTCACTAAATAAAAATATGGACCTATCATTAAAATGTTGTATGTGTTGGGTCAATTACAACAATCTTAGAGTAGATTGGATTTATTACTAATTAACTCTATATATATTAGAAAATTGTTGGAAAATTCCTACAAGTAACCTTCATAAGTTTAAAACTCTAATTGGTTTGACCATTTTTTAAAAAGGACAAAAGAAATCTAAGCCAGTGCTCACACGGTATAAGTGCGCGCACCATAGAAAATTCCACGTGACTCCCAGCGCCTCACGCGCGTGCCTCCTTCCTTTAGCCACTCACACTGTGTGAGTGGCTGTACCATATGATATCCATTTCGAAAATGTTTTTTTTTTTAACTTTAAACCTCCATAACTTTTGATCTACAACTCAGTTTCTTACAAATTTTATACTGTTGGAACCGTGTCGACGAGAACTACAAAACTAGTACCATTGTTGATACCTTTTGAGCAAAAGAAAAAAACTCTTATTTTTACATGTCATGTTCCAGACGAACCTAATAGAATTTTCACATAATATTCGTGTATGGTTTATTGAATTTTCACGTCATATTCACATGTGCCAAGTTGATATGTTGTGAGGAAAAAAAAACCGAATGTTCATTTTGTTCTTAAGGAGAGTTTTAGTGAAATTTCACAAGAATTTTGCATTTGCTTGGGTTGAAAAACTATGTTTTATAATTGTTTTGTGAAATTTGATTTTTTTTTTTAAACGAAATATGCATTGTTTAATATGAAATAGAAAAAAAAGTGAAATTTCACTTGGCATATATGAATATAAGTGAAATTTCGCTGAACTTGTACATGAATATTAAATGAAATTTTACTTAAATTGACACTTGAGCGACTTTTTAACAAAATAAATATCAAATTAGATCATGAACTCTAGAGAGTTATTTCTAGCGACTTTTGGGATAGGTAGTGAATTTTCACTTGACTTGCTAAGTGAAATCTCACTGAACGAGGACACGAATGTTAAGTTTAACTTCAAGTTTTTTAGGAAGAAGGCATGTACGGGTTCAGTGAATTTTCACTTAATATTTATGTATGCCAAATTTATATGTTATGAGAAAAAAAATTTTTTAAAAAGACAAATTGCAATAAAGCCGTTGCTACCTCATTAAGGCTTAGTTTGGCCCCCATTTTGGTGCTTCTCCTTTTTTAAAACACAATTTCATGTTAATTCATTTGGTTACTAGTTTATGAGCTTTGCAAAAATTAAACTTAGGGTTTTTTTGGGGAGAGCTTTTAATATTTTTTTCATGTATTCAGTGAAATTTCACTTAACATTTTATGTATATCAAGTGAAATTTCACTTATTATTCATGTATGTAAAAACATGAAAATTTTTCATGTATTCAATGAAATTTTACTTAATATATGTATATCAAGTGAAATTTCACTTATTATTCATGTATGTAAAAACATGAAAATTTTTTTTTCTCAAAACATATCAACAATTGTACTAGTTTTGTAACTCGTCGACACGATTCCAACGGTATAAAATTTGCGAAAAATGGAGTTGTAGGTCAAAAGTTATGGATGTTTAAAGTTTAAAAACATTTTTTGAAATTGGAAATGATACGATACACTGCTCGCACGGTGCGAGCAGTCTCTGAAGGAATGTGTGCATGGGGTGACAGGGTTGTGCACGGGATCTTCTATGGTACGAGCACTTATACCGTGCGAGCACCAGCTATTAACTTTTTTCATCCTTATTGTTAAGTGTACTTTTAAATTGTATTTAAACTTAACAAGTGTTCCATAATTGTCCTTTTCAGTAATTCTCCCTATATATATGTACTAGCGCTGGCTTGATCTATGTACGGGTATCATTGAATTTTTTTTTATTGAATATATATATACGCATACGCATACATATATATATATATATAGGGAGATGACCTAAAGTGAACTGAGTTGAGTGAACTTACCCAGTGAGCTGATTTTTAAGTTTAAAAGAACCCACGAGTCATCGGGACACGCGGGTCAGTGGGCAGCCCGCGGGTTCTTTTAGGCTTAAAATCCAGTTCACTGGGTAAGTTCACTTAATTCAGTTTGTTAGCCTTAAGGTATATTAAGGCATATTTAATTATATTTTGATGATGTCAAAACTGCTATGATAATTACATGATTCATATTGTTTCATTCCTTATTATTATCATAGTCATTTTTATGCTCATATATAATCTCATGTATTAATTTTGTATCAATGTTTTTAACATCTTTGTGTGCATGAGATTTAATTGATGTAGATCAAGATTACAAGGAGCTCAACAAGGATTAAGCTTGAAGACTTGAAGATATTTCATCCTTGGTTGAAGTCTAGGACCATCATTGCAAGGCATCTTGATCTCACACTCATAGGGGCCCAAACAAATTCTAAAAGTTAAAGTTTTGGAAATTAATTTTAAGTAGGTCATATTTAAAGCAATGCCCCAACCAATTGGAAAATAATTAAATGTTGAATCTTATAGGGTTGGAAAGGTATTTGAACCTAGTTTCCAAAACATCAAACGGATCGAAAATCAGAGTTTTGTAGAGAGAGTTATGGCCATTTTAGTGGAGATGTGTTAGGCTATCAAACAGGGAGGGCAGTCGACTGAGGGCCCGATACAGTCGACCGAGCAGAACCCTCTGTAAACACATCTCAGTCGACTGCTTCAAGGCCCAGTCGACTGAAGCGACCTGGAAGGCAATAACGGCTAGTTTTTAGAGGGGTTTTTAATTACCAAACTTGCCACAAACGGCTATAACCTTCCAAGGCCTATAAATACATGTTTTCCCAAGCTATTTGTTGTTGAGATTTTGATTGGAAAACATAGTATTGATCACACATCTCTTTGATCTTTAAACATTATCATTTGAGCCCTAGTTGTGCGAGTTTATCAATTTGCTCAAAATCTTTCATTTGTATTTCTTGAGAGAGCAAAATTGTAGTGAGCTTTATTTGTATTATCCACTCTATATAGAGAGTTTCAATTTGTATTCAAATCAATTTGTAAAGAGTGAGGGTTAGTAACTCTTGATTGCAAAGAAGATGTTTTTTTCTTTGGGAGAGATTGGAGGCTCTTGTAACGGTTTAGTCTACACCCGTGAAGTAGATCGGAGTAAAGGAATCCTCAAGAGGTGTTCTTGAAGGGTGGACGTAGGCCGCGAGGTGCGATTGCCGAACCACTTGAAAAATTGGTTTGCAAGTATCTCTTCCCTTATCTCTTTACATAATTGCTTGTGATTGTGTTTAATTTGCTATTAAGTTTTTAAAAGGTTAAAATTCAGCTAAAACCTTATTCACCCCCCTCTAAGGTTTCCATATTTGGGCCAACAATTGGTATCAGAGCCTCGACTCTTCTTTTTCAAAAGATTTTTGAAAATCTAGAGATAAGATCCAATGGAAACTGACTCTTCTTGCATTTATTATTGTGAGGGTCAATCAGCATTAAGACCACCATGTTTAATGGCTCAAACTATGTCTATTGGAAAAATAGAATGAGAATCTATATGATTTCTCAATATTTTGATTTATAGCAAATCGTGGTCAAAGGGCCTCATCTACCTACAAAAATTGAAAATGATTTTTCTATTCCAAAGACGGTAGATGAATATAATAATGCCGATAAGAAACTCATAAAAATAAATGCTATGGCAACGGATTTATTATATTGTGGTTTAGACCCAAATGAATACAATATAATTTCATTTTGCGAATCCGCAAAAGAAATTTGGGATAAACTTGAAAATGCTCATGAGGGAACAAGCTAAGTTAAAAAGTCTAAAATCAATTTGCTTGTTCAAACTTATGAAATGTTTAAAATGTTGCAATATGAATCTATTGGAGATATGCTTTCTCGTTTTACCATTCTTATTAATAACTTGAAAACCCTTGGTAAAGTTTATACTAATGAAGAAATGATTGAGAAAGTGCTTAGGTCTTTACCAAAGGATTGGAAACCAAAGGTCACGGCGGTTCGTGAAGCAAAGGAGCTTTCAACACTCTCCTTGGAACAACTCATGGGTTCTCTCATAACTCATGAAATGGAATTGGCCGTCTTCAAAAGTGAAGACAAGAAATTGGAAGTGAAAGAGGCCAAAAGGGGAGACATGACTTTAAAATCCCCAAGCTCAAAGAAAAAGAGGAAAGATGTTGAGAGTGATGAGGATGAGGAAATGACAAAGATCACCCAAAAATTTGCAAAGTTTGTCTAAAGAAAGAAAAATCGAGAAAGAAGTCACCCAAGGAGGAAAAACACAAAAAGAAGACAATCAAGGCCACTAATAGTAGTTCCGAGAGCGAATCATCGGACGACGACTCAAATGGTGAAGAGATTGTCAATCTTTGCCTCATGACATTGGAAAGGGCCTCTCCTACCCCCTCGGCAAATGGAGCATCCAAGAAATGCTTGGACAAAGGCTAAGTATTGATTTGGTAATGGTAGGTTAGTAGGTAATTTTGTTTTTGATTTGTTTTCATCATTCTACTTAAGTTTTAACAATGGTTAGACCAAATGATGTTTTGTGAATCATATAAATTTTTGCTGCTGAACTGCCATTTTTTATGGACTGCTGAACAAAGCAGTCGACTAGTACCCCGACACAGTTGACTGATGCTTTTTTGTTTTCGTCGACTGAGGCTTATTTAAATTTGATTTCAAAATTTTGTTTTGGTTCAGTCGACTGACAAGTCGACCCAGTCGACTATTTTTGATAACTTTTAACTCTCTGCCTAGGGACGTCGACTAAAGAAGTTCTCCAGTCGACTGATCCGACTGAATTTTTGTTTATCTTATATTTTGAGTTCTCCAACTTTATTACTGGTGTCTTTTGGGAGAATATGCTCTCTATTCATATCTTTTGGTATCTTTTATCATTACACATGCTTAGGAGGAGCACTTTCATGTATTCATTTTCTCACATGTGGTTATATTTGTTTATTTTTGGTATCATTTTGGCCTTTTGATTTGTATGCCTATTGTGAGGGGGAGCTTTGTATTTTATCCCCAATTTTTTTTGATAATGTCAAAGGGGGAAAAATATGAGAAGTATTGGGGAGAAGTATTTGGGTAGTTATCATTCATGTTCTTTAAAATATGATATCTATTATGAATGATAATATGAAAATGATCAAATGTGCTTATATTTGCATATCCTTCATTGGTTGTTTGCCATCATAAAAAATGGGGAGATTGTTAGCCTTAAGGTATATTAAGGCATATTTAATTATGTTTTGATGATGTCAAAAATGCTATGATAATTACATGATTCATATTGTTTCATTCCTTGTTATTATCATAGTCATTTTTATGCTCATATATAATCTCATGTATTAATTTTGTATCAATATTTTTAACATCTTTGTGTGCATGAGATTTAATTGATGTAGATCAAGATTACAAGGAGCTCAACAAGGATCAAGCTTGAAGACTTGAAGATATTTCATCCTTAGTTGAAGTCTAGGACCATCATTGTAAGGCATCTTGATTTCACACTCATAGGGGCCCAAACAAATTCTAAAAGTTAAAGTTTTGGAAATAAAATTTAAGTAGGTCATATTTAAAGCAATGCCCCAAACAATTGGAAAATAATTAAATGTTGAATCTTATATGGTTGGAAAGGTACTTGAACCTAGTTTCCAAAACATCAAACGGATCAAAAATCAGAGTTTTGCAGAGGGAGTTATGGCCATTTTAGTGGAGATGTGTCAGGCTGTCAAACAGGGAGGGCCAGTCGACTGAAAGCCCGATGCAGTCGATGAAGTGAGCAGAATTCAAGCAGAACCCTCTGTAAATACATCTCAATTGACTGCTTCAAGGCCTAGTCGACTGAAGCGACCTGGAAGGCAAGAACAGCTAGTTTTTAGAGGGGTTTTTAATTACCAAACTTGCCACCAACGGTTATAATCTTCCAAGGCCTATAAATACATGTTTTCCCAAGCTATTTGTTGTTGAAATTTTGATTGGAAAACATAGCATTGATCACACATCTCTTTGATCTTTAAACATTATCATTTGAGCCCTAGTTGTGTGAGTTTATCAATTTGCTCAAAATATTTCATTTGTATTTCTTGAGAGAGCAAAATTATAGTGAGCTTTATTTGTATTATCCACTCTATATAGAGAGTTTCAATTTGTATTCAAATCAATTTGTAAAGAGTGAGGATTAGTAACCCTTGATTGCAAAGAAAAGCTTTTCTTCTTTGGGAGAGATTGGAGGCACTTGTAACGTTTGGTCTACACCCATGAAGTAGATCGGAGTAAAGGAATCCTCGAGAGGTGTTCTTGAGGGTGGACGTAGGCCGTGGGGTGCGATTGCCGAACCACTTGAAAAATTGGTTTGCAAGTATCTCTTCCCTTATCTCTTTACCTATTTGCTTGTGATTGTGTTTAATTTGCTATTAAGTTTTTAAAAGGTTAAAATTCTGCTAAAACCTTATTCACCCCCCTCTAAGGTTTCCATATTTGGGCCAACACAATTCACTTTAGATCCTCTTCCTATATATCTACTATATATAAAAGAGACTAAGTCTCCTATGGTTTCGTGCCAATTCCCAACCAATTTGGCCAATTTCGGTATTAGTCAGTTTGTTCTGTCCTTGACGATAATTGCATAGTTAATCAAGTACCATAATATCCCTTTAGTATGCCATAATTACGTACAACTATATAAGGATACATTAATTTGTGAGAGGCTAATTCTGTCATTTCAGACAATAATTATATTCAAATCAACTAATAATTACATTCAGGTCAATTTTTGAAATTTTATTTAATATAATAATGAGGATTCAATCAACTTTGGTTTCAATATTTTAGGTTCAATCAACTTTTCAACCATAATTATAATTGACTTAAAAAAAAAGTCAACAAAAACGGCTGATGAAATTGTATTTACATATAGATCAAGTTTTGTAAGAAAAATTATAGAATGGTCATCTTTTGGCACATTATTTACATATAGATGGTTGTTTACATCATATTTACATATAGGGCAATTTTCGCACCAAAAAATACAGAATGATCATCTTTTAGCGTAATATTTACATCTAAGTCAATTTTTGTAAAAAAAAAAATTACAGAATGGTCAATCATCAACAAAATTATCTGCTATCACTTGAAAATGCAACAAATACTAACAAGAATAAAAAACAAAATAAACTGCTATCAACAATGAGAAAAGAAATTAAAAGCGTGAAAATTAAATTTGCAAAACCATACCAAATTGATAGGAAACGGATAGGAATAGAAAAGCGTCAGAATTAAGTTTGGTTCAAAAAACCCTAAAATGCTCAAAACTTTTGTATTAAAATCATCAACAACATTATCTACACCACTTCAAAGTACACCATAAATTTATCTATATTACAACTTATAATACTTAATTTGCCATGTCAACAATGGCCACACGACGTGTTGCCCTCCTAGATATATATATATATATATATCTACTTCTACTATATATAAAAGAGCCTAACATGCCTATGGAATCGTGCAACTATCAAATTGATTTTGCCAATTTTGTAGTTTCTCGATTTGGTTTGTCTGTTTTAGTAATTGTTCAACCCTCCAAATAGCGGATAGATTTGTTCGTTGGTATTCCTTTATCATCCAACTTAGAAATTATAGTATGCTTCTCGCTTCACTGTTATCACACTAGATTTTTCATCATTTGTGACACGTGTAGGGTGCAATTTTATAATCTGTTGCAGTATTCTTTCATCATCCAGCTTAGAAATTACAATTGGCTTAAAAAAAAAAGTCAACAAAAACGCTGAATGCAATAATCACGATAGCTAGAACTCAATAAAAGGGAAACACTTCACACCAATAATTACAAAAAACTAAAAAAAAATTTACATAAAAATGTTACGGACTAATTATTAATCTTATGAGGAATGTGGTGTTATTAGTCCTCTTAATAATGAAAGGTGTAATAAATAGTCCACAATCTCGTGGAAAAGTTTATGCTTTTATGATAGCAAAAGTGCTTATAGTGACAAAAATGATTACATAAATATTTATCAAATTATCAAATTATAACACTCTCACATATTTTATTAACTTTTCCTCAATTTACACAAAGCGCGCATATAGCACAAATTTCATCTGCATTTACCGACGGGCACGCGCTCCGCGTGTGCTATGCCCCTAGTATATATATTTATATATATATATATATATATATATATACCCAAGAAGTCTGCAAAAAAACATTTTAAAATTAAAAATGTGAAAAAATATGATACATAGTGAGAGAGAGGCAATTACACTGAGTGTGAGGGAAGTTACTGCAAAAATGTAGTAGCGTAAGAAGTATGTTTTTTTTTTCAATATTATTTTATTTCAAATCTATATATACAATTATATATCTATATTATAGTATTGTGTACCAATATCATGTGGCAACCCAACTATATGGAGAGTGTCACATCACAACTACATTGCTATTTCTATACATATATATTTAGATATTATCTATGCATTAAAAAAAATAGCCTTAAGTTGTAGGTAGAACGTTAATTAATATAGTTGTTCAAGCATGTTTCTTTCTAACACCATCTTAATAAGTAGAACGTATTTCTCTTTCTTTTACACATAAAAAAGGGTAAATTGCAAATTATACCCCTATAGTTTGAGGGTTGTGACAATTTGGTCCTTGTGATTTCAATTTTGGCAATTTATATCCTATAGTTTGAAAATTGTGCAAAATCCACCCAATTACAAAAAAAGTAAGGGCACAATGGGAATGCCACATTATTTCCAACAAAAAATGACCACATGTGCGGGGGCATTCCCATGAGTGTAGTTCAGTGAGAGCAGGAGCTTATATGGGGGTTCGGGAGCAGCACCCTGACCCCCTTTTTTTTGGGTGTAGAAATAGTCTAATTCTATGAGTTTTTTTTTTTTAGTATAAACTAATCTATCCCATAATTCTTTTACAAAATTTTTGTATTATAAGCTTAATGAGTTATACTAAATGATAGTTGAGGGAGGGGGCAAACTGCCACAAAATGATAGTTGAGGGACCAAAATGCAAAAAATGATAGTTTAGGGACCAAAGTGCAAAACATGGTATAGTTTGAGGGTGCAAAATGCAATTTACCCTTATATTTATTACTTTGATATTTGTGTGATAGTGCGTGTCCAGTTTGAAATGTATCAGATTGTTTAAAAGATTAAAAGATATTATCAGATGGTTTAATAGACTGTAAGATATTATCATATTATAAGCTTTAAGTGTATCAAATTGTTTAAAAGATTATAAGTTATTTATGAGATAGATTAGTGTGTACAAAAAACACCACATAAAATTATATTATTTCTATCCATAAAAAAAAATTAAATAAATAAATCAATAAAGTGATATTTCCTAGAACCCCTAAGGACCCAAATCGCGTTTCGATGATTGGGAAGCCTTGGGAAAGGCTGGAGAGAAATGGGTTGAGAGAGATTGCGAGTGAGAGTAAAGGGTTTGGCGGAGGGAAGCTGAAGTCTGAGCATTTGAGAGAACTGGGTGAACTGCTGCCACTGAACTACATTCCTGTGTCTGTCCCTGCACATGAGGTTATTTTTGGCTGAAAAAGTGACATTCCCATTGTGCCCTTGCTTTTTGTGTAATTGGGTGGATTTTGCATAATTTTTAAACTTTAGGGTATAAATTACTAAAATTAAAATCATAAAGACCAAACTGTCACAACCCTCAAACTATAAAGATATACTGTAATTTACAATTTACCCTTAAAACCAAATTTACTGCCCGTACCTTGCCCAGTTGCCATGTAATTGATAGAAAAGGGTAAAGTAGTCAATCTAAAGATAATTAAACAAGGGGATTACAAACTTTGGGGGGGGGGGAAAAGGAAGAAGATGAAAAGGCTGTACGGAAATGCTATATAGACCACTCTGTGCGGTACGTAACAAGTTACACTCGCTCATCTGTTGGCTGTAGCTGAATCTTCCCGAGCAAGACAGAGAACAGCAACGTGTCATCTGTAAGAAAAGCGCGTGTCGTTACATGTGCGAGTAGGAGTATAAACAGCGGACAAAGCAAAATCAATTTTATTTGATTTGAGTCTGAGAGCTGCTGCGCTCTGAGACTGAGCTGCAGTCCCCCACGAAGTAGGAATGGACTTCAGTCCGGTAAGCTCAGTGCTGTGTGTGCTGTGCACACACAGTTTGCACAGTAAAACTGCTTTTGTAAAAGCAGTTTTTCAAAACTGGGCAGTTTTACTGTGCAAACTGTGTGTGCACAGCACACACAGCACTGAGCTTACCGGACTGAAGTTGTTTCCCACGAAGTATTGATTCGAAACGTTAATGGGAAGGGAAGGTGAGGCGATTCTTCCCATGTTACATACAGTACAGTAGTAGTGGGACTGGGAGGAGTGGCTTTTTGATTGACTCTGTGGACCCCACCCAGACCCTCTCGGCTCTCACTTTTGACAAACGAAAATCACTATGCAAACAATAACGATACACCTACGTAGGGTGTATTCGAGCCGAGTCGAACCGAGCGAACTTGCTCACAATTTCAAACGAGTTAAATTTTTAAGTGTTTGTGAGGTTTTTTGCGAATTTTTTAATGAGTTTTTTCATGTGCCCTTTTAAACTATATAATTTAATGATAAAATAATCATTTATTGAGCATTTTGACGAGATATGTCATATTTTCTGTAAAATTATATAATTTTATAATAAATATATATATAAAAGTCACTATACAATCTTTTTATTAAATTTATTAACGAACATTTTCACGGGCCTTCTCACTAGTCTCAATTGACAGTGTTCACGAGCTCAAATGAACGAACCGAGCCTAGCCTTTATCGAGCCGAGCTTCGAGCCCTTATTGAGCGGCTCAGCTCATTTACACCCCTACATCTCTAACCACCCCTCCAATCACATCTTATGTATTAAATGAATGTATATTGTATTGTTTGATTTTTTCACACTTTTCTGTGTACCACTTACACAACATAATGTACATGCATTTAAAGCAAGGATGTGATTAGAGGTGTCGTTGGAGATGTGAGTGTGTCATTATTGCCTTTCCTTATAGAACGCCGCCTCGTGTGCTCTTGTCGGACTGATCTCTTGGGTTCCTACTACTTGAATTGTGTGTGTGCGTGTATGCATGTGTGTGGCGTGTGACATCCAGATGAGTAATATATAAAAAATAAAAATAAAATGATGCACTCCTACACTGCATAAAATGCATTTTTACATAAAAGAGATTTTTGGTAGTAGCGCCCTCAAAATCAAGTTTATTTGCAAAAAAACTCACCAAATTTTGCCATTTTAAAAAAAATCATTCGCTACTCTTTTTTTTTTTAAAGGAAAAATCCATTTCCACTGACAAATCTTGGTGACGTTGAAATCACAGGATGATCCAGTGGAAAAGTATGTCATCACACTTGCAAGTGATTGCAGATTTAAGTCTCATTGACATTTGGTGGGTGGAGGGTTGGGAGAGTAATGTCTCCCCTAATATAATGTATAAGAGTAATACCTCGATTCCCTTGTGTATTGTATAATAAAAAAGAATAAAATATTTTGATGACGTTAACCGCTGCCATTTTACATATATATATATATATATATATGGGTGATTCTATCTAACCCACTTTGTTTACTCACTACATCCATCTTCTAATAAATATTTCATCTTCCAAACATACCCCCTAATACAGTGACAAAAAGGTACAAGTTATTGAAATAGACTTTAAAATAAATACTCCTTACACCCACCTCTTATGAATATCAAAAGAATTATTAAAAAAAAAAAAAAGTTTTATGCACACCCACCAATATCAACAAACCCTAGATAGTAGTTTAGTTAGTTTAATTCATATATATTTATCATGGAGCATCATTCGAATACCTTGGAGGAAAATATAGAACAAAGAGGTATGATTTGTAACCCTTTTCATTTTTATTTATTTATTTATTATTATTATTATTATTATTATTTTTTGCATTTGTAAACATTTTTTTGAACATTGAGTATTGAAGAAATCAGTAGTGTTCGGATTTTCAGAACAGAACGAATTCTCAATATTCCACCCAACACCACTGAACATATTCTTAATATTCCACCAAGTACCACCAAACAAATCTACATTGTTCGACCTAATTCCACAGAACATTTGGAATATTGTTCCACTAATATCCGTTGAACAAGTCCGAATCTATGAAAAGGTTAGTGTACCATGAGAATCACAAATATGGAGGAGTCTTCTTCAAGTGAGAATCACACCACCATGGCTTCTCCAAAGTCATGAGTCGCTGCTGTAATTATTGGTGTAATTAGTTAGGGTTTGGTTGCAAATTACAAAGGGAAGATGATAATGAATATGGTGGGTGTATGAACTAGTTAGGGTATTTTGGGAATAGGGGTTGGGTGTAGAGAGTAGGTTGTTTTAATTTTAATTGAAATGATAGGTATGAAGAGCAAATGAGGTGGGTACGGATAGAATTATCCTATATATATATATATATACACACACACAATACTATATCATGTGTTATCATCTTAAATTTAATGACATTTTGATTGGTTAAGATAAAATTACATTAATCAATAAATCTATCCATCTTCCTTGCATAACATTCACACTTTCTTTATTGAATCTAAAAAATAATTGCAGTTTTAAAATGTTAAGTCTAATTCCGTTTGTTTTGATGTAAACTATTTTCTGAAAAATAATTTTAGTTAATATTTCGGGTAAATTGCATTTTACACCCTTAAACTATATCATGTTTTGTACTTTGGTCCCTAAACTATCATTTTTCGCATTTTGGTCCTTCAACTATCATTTTGTGGCAGTTTGCCCCCTCCTTCACTTTCCGTGACGAAAAAAGTCACTTTTTAGTGACACCAAAAGCGACGCTAAAAGTGAGGGAGGGGGCAAACTGCCACAAAATGATAGTTGAGGGACCAAAATGCGAAAAATGATAGTTTAGGGACCAAAGTGCAAAACATGGTATAGTTTGAGGGTGCAAAATGCAATTTACCCTAATATTTCTCATCAAAACAAACGAGGCCTAAACTTAATCAATAAAAGCTAATTGTAGTAAGTAATGGAACCAACCATGTTGAATATGCACAAGATCATCATATATACATATATATATATATATATATATATGTAAACATATCTTGGAGGGAGGTCATTCAAAATTAAAGTCCAATTGAAAGAGGTTAACCACTTATACGATACGAGTCTATGTCATATTGTCATTAACTAATGATAGCTTTTTTATATTCTACCTTGTAAATAAAGGTCACAAATTTCCACTTTGTTCCTTTGAAAACTAATGTTAGGATTCCTTGTTTACATTCTTCCTTCTTTCTTTAGACTTTTTGTAAAGTGCTCTACTTCCACTTTCCATGTACAAGGAATTGAAGGAATCACTAGCACAAGTAAATTGGTAGGCTTGCAAATTAATTAAGAACCACAAAGGTATAATTCGTGGCTAAAGATAATCACCAAACAATTCTAATTATGCGTGTCTTTAACCTAAACATCGTTAAGCACTTGATAATCCCGATAAGTTAAGACAAAAAATCATATTCAATTTATTAAGCAAAACGTTCAAAAGCCAAATAACTATTAAGCCAAAACTCAAAAGTCATCAAGCCAAACAACTCTTAAGCCAAGAGCCAAACACCCTTTAAACCAAAAGCCATTAAACCATACAATCCTTAATGCCCTAAGCCATTAAGCTCTTATTCAAAAATGATTTTCTCAAATAAAACTTTTAGAAAAAAATTTAGTTTGGGGCTGTTTGGGTTTGGGTTATGCTCAGAGGTTGTTTGGATAGTATAGTTGGTTAGGAGCTATTTGGAGCAACACAAAAAAAGAATCTAAAAAAATCCATAAAATGAGTTGTCCTAAATTGAAGTTACCTAAAAAAAGTTCGACAATTTTTTTAGGGGAAAAACTTTCATTATTGGGAATCTAGGAAAATTTTGGTGTATTGAATTGGAAAAACTAAAATTAGGAACAAACAAAAGACTTGCGCAATTAAGATTTCAATGAATAATACATTAAAAACTTATTTTTGTAATTGAATTTCTTATTTGATCTACCTTCCAAATAAGAAGTGGAAGAGATTGCGAAGATGGGGACTTTAGGTGGGAAAGAAGAGAGGAGAAAAGGAGGGAATTTTGGGGGGAAATTTTGAAAACAAATAAATCCTAGCAATTGATTAAAGTTCGCGATTAATCCTAACCATCAATCTTTATCACTTACATAAAAATGGGGCCCACACTGGACGAATTTATTATATAGATGCTGAAGTAAGGAACTATGAAATATAATATTGCCTTTTATCTCTAATAGTATGTTTGTTACTGTAGACACTCCATTTTGTCGGCTAGCAAACGTGAAAAAACCACCAAGCGTGGTGTTCCTCGGTGATGAAAAGATCCGTAGATAAACTCTTAAAAATGACTTCTAACTCTCAAAAACTCAAGAATCGGCATAAATGACCAGAATGCCCCTAAAATCTGAAAACTCCCAAGATTGGTCCAAAAGCTCTGAAAACATACTATATCGTAGAAAAAATAAAATTTATTTTAAAAGAAAATTGGATGAAAACATCAGCTCCCAGAGGTTCTCGGAAGTCCCAAAAGTTCCCGTTTGACCGGTTTGACCAAGATTCGACTTGGTTTGACCGAAATTTTTAGAAATCGCCCAAAAGCTCCGAAATCAATCTAAATCATGTGAAAAGTTAAAAAAAAATATTTTAAAAGAAAATCGGATGAAAATATCAGTCTGCGGAGGCTCCCAGAACTTTTTGGAATTTCTTGGAAATGCACTGTTTGACTGCAAGTTTGGCCAAAAATCAATTCACTTTTGCGACATCGAAATATTTTTATCAAATACTAAAGGTCAATAGCTTTCTAACGGTATATTGCACATAATTTATAGACTTAAAACAAATTTATTATGAATTTCTAAAAGTAAAAAGACGATCGAATCGGCTTTTATCGCGAATATTGCAAAACTTTCAAAGTGACCCAACTCCAAACTATATATATATATATATATATATATTTTTATGGAAAGTAGACTTCAATACCTTTCCAACGATATATCACAAGTTCAATTTGAAGTTTAGATGAATTTTTTGTGAATTTTGGAAGAAATAGGGTCGTTTTATGAATTCTGAGAGTTCTGGGGGCCTAAACGCAAATCTGGTCAACCGAGGGTTTGACTGTCGCGGTGGTACTAGCTCACTACCGCGTGGTAGTGGCTGAGTGCCGCACAACACTTTGAGTAATTTATCATTTTTTTTTTGTAATTTTTGTTTAATTTTTGGGTTCCAATTCAAATTCCAATAAACAAAACGACGTAGTTTGATGTTCAGCATGTTTTGGACCAATCAGAAGGTTTTAAAAACCCTATTTCCTCCCCAACTTTGGCTATATAAACCCACATTCTCCACCATTGTTGGAGGGAGGAGTCAAGAAGAAAAACTAGAGAAAAAGGAGAGAGAAGAAGAAGTGAGAAACATAGGAAGTTTTCTTGAGTTTTCTTCATATGTGAGTTGTTTTTCTTGATAGTTTTCTGTAAACTAAGTTATTTTCAGTCATCCAATACACTTTCTATGTTCTTGAGTTTTTAGAGAAAGAGGAAGTTGTGTTCTTGGGTTTCATGCCCCCAAATGAGAGGAGTGTGAGCTTGATGATGATTCTTTAATGTTTGATGGTTGATTTTGATTCTCAATAGTTGATTCTTGTTATTATTCATTGTATTTCTCATTTGCATTAACCCAATCTCATTTCTATTTTTGTTTCTTTACATTCTAGCATAATCTCTTCACAACCCCCATTTCTATTTTGGTTCATTTTCATTTGCATAATCTATCTTATCTCATTTCTATTTTGATTTCTTTGTCATTTGCATCATCTCTCTCTTAACCTCATTTCTATTTTGATTTCCTCTTCTTCCAAGTTTGTGAGATTTCAAGTGTTAAGAGGATGTTCTAAGTGGTTGCTTCATCTTCTCAAGTGTTTAAGTTCAAGTTTTGAACTCCCCTTTCAAAGCCCCAATCAAAACTAAGTGAGATATCGAAAAGGAAAAATTCATTTTTTGCAGATTTTCTCAAAACAGTGAACAATCCGAGTTCAAACATTTATATTGAATTAAATACTTGAGGTATGATGATGAAACCACTTCGAAAAACTTCTTAATACATATTATCTCATCAACATTTTGTTTTATCAATTTAAGAAATGTAGAAACATGTTGTCTGGATTTTAGAATTTCATGTTAACAATCTGCCTTTTCTTTCACAGATTGTAGTCTGAATTCCTACATTTATTTCGAATGTTTTTAATCATATAACATGGCCTTTTTTATTTATTTTTATTTGAACTTCAATATGTTATGAAACATTTTGTATTTTTTGAGCATCATAAGAGTTGGTTTGCTATTTACAAAAAATCAAACAAAATCAGTCAACAATGCAGTCTTTGTTTTTAAGTTATGTGTACATTCAAATTTGTCTCTTTTTTAATACATAATAGATATTGTAGTTTGGATTTTTGCATAGTTTGGATTTTTGCATAGTTTAATAGACATATTAAGGGTCACCTATGATTTTTCTTCCTTTAACTCAGGCGTTTAAGTATTTACGGTGGATTTTATAAAATCAGTTCACTGTTTTGGACACTATTCATAGATTGTTCATTTTGACTCTTATGTCTTGATATGATATTTTCATCCATCCTTATTTGTCATACATATAAAAATTTCATTTCTCCATGTTTGCTAACATTCTATGCTCTCATATGTACCGTGTGTATCATCCATCATCTCATGTATCATATTTTCATGGATTCTTGAGTATGATTTCTAAATTAAAACCTTGACTTTATCAATACTCTGAGCAGTTCTTGAAGTAAGTTGGAAGATGACATCCTAAGTGGTTATAATATCCATTTGAGTGCTGAAAATATACTCTCAAAACGCCCATTTCAAAACCCTTCTTGAACTCCAAACCTGTAACACCCTGTATTTCTTTCCGTTAATAAATGTTTATTTCAATTTAATTTCTATTCAAAATATTTATTTGGGGTCAAACCATAATTTTCTTAAATATAGAAAATATTTTCTATGGTTTCAAAATCGATATCTATATTTTTGTACAACCCGAGATTTAATTCCTACATTAATGTAATTTTCAGTATTTTTAATTCAACCATAAAATACCAGTTTTGATTTAAATCTCCATTTATATCGCGTCTTGGGTGTGGGAGCATGTGAGCTCAACCACACCGGGAGAAATCTCCCTATTGCTTGGAGCCTACACATATCAGTTTATATATATATATATATATATGCTTGCAACTCTCACAGTGTCTCATTCTCTCCCTCACAAACTCTCTGTCACTCTCTCAATTCTCTCAATCACTCTCTTGTACTCTCTCAAGAACACACACTCATATTATATATCACACACATATACAGATTATATATTATATACATACACAAACATATACATAGTTATATATATACATCTCAAGATCAAAGAGAAATCGGAGGAGAAATTTCTAACGGCGGATATTTCGACGGAAACTCTCGGTCTCAATTCTCTGAATAATTAACCTCTGTGAGTATTATAAACTCACTCTCAACGTATATATATGTATATGTATATTTCAGTGTATATATGTATGTATATGTGTATATATATAGATACACCATTAAAGCTTGAAAAATAGAATTTTGTAAAGGTTAACCAAAATGAAATCCGTGAATTGGGAATGGAAGATCTCACTCCCAATAAGCTACGGTTCGAATCCTACGGAGTAATTCATCCGTATCACGACGTACCGTTGATTTAAAGTTTTGACACCCTTACTTTAATTACGAATATCTAGAGATACAATCCGTATTTTTTTAAATTGATCGCATATTCTTAATCTACGCGGAAAGACGAAGAAATCCATATATGGCATGACATAATTGAAACAGAAAAAAGAAATTGGCATAATTTCAGTTTGAAATCAGAAACAGGGGAAAAACGAAGAAGATGATGAAACTGTGATAACTCGCGCGCTTGCTCACAAGTTCAAACGAGTTAAATTTTTAAGTGTTTGTGAGTTTTTTTGTGAATTTTTAATGAGTTTTTTCATGCGCCCTTTTAAACTATATAATTTAATAATAAAATAATCATTTATTGAGCATTTTTACGAGATATGTCATATTTTCTGTAAAATTATATAATTTTATAATAAATATATATATAAAAGTCACTATACAAGCTTTTTATTAAACTTATTAACGAACCTTTTCACGGGCCTTCTCACGAGTCTCAATTGACAGTGTTCACGAGCTCAAATGAGCGAACCGAGCCTAGCCTTTATCGAGCCGAGCTTCGAGCCCTTATTGAGCGGCTCAGCTCATTTACACCCCTACATCTCTAACCACCCCTCCAATCACATCTTATGTATTAAATGAATGTATATTATATTGTTTGATTTTTTCACACTTTTCTGTGTACCACTTACACAACATAATGTACATGCATCTAAAGGAAGGATGTGATTAGAGGTGTGGTTGGAGATGTGAGTGTGTCATTATTGCCTTTCCTTATATAACGCCTCGTGTGCTCTTGTCGGACGGATCTCTTGGGTTCCTACTACTTGAATTGTGTGTGTGTGCGTGTATGCATGTGTGTGACGTGTGTCATCCAGATGAGTAATATATAGAAAATAAAAATAAAATGATGCACTCCTATACTGCATAAAATGCATTTTTACATAAAAGGGATTTTTGGTAATAGCGCCCTCAAAATCAAGTTTATTTGCAAAAAAACTCACCAAATTTTGCCATTTTTAAAAAAATCATTCGCTACTCTTTTTTTTTTTTTTTTAAAGGAAAAACCCATTTCCACTGACAAATCTTGGTGACGTTGAAATCACAGGATGATCCAGTGGAAAAGTATGTCATCACACTTGCAAGTGGTTGTAGATTCAAGTCTCATTGACATTTGGTGGGTGGAGAGTTGGGAAAGTAATATCTCCCCTAATATAATGTATAAGAGTAATACCTCGATTCCCTTGTGTATTGTATAATAAAAAAGAATAAAATATTTTGATGACGCTAACCGCTGCCATTTTACATATATATATATATATATATATGGGTGATTCTATCTAACCCACTTTGTTTACTCATTACATCCATCTTCAAATAAATATTTCATCTTCCAAACATACCCCCTAATACAGTAACAAAAAGGTACAAGTTATTGAAATAGACTTTAAAATAAATACTCCTTACACCCACCTCTTATGAATATCAAAAGAATTATTAAAAAAAAAAGTTTTATACACACCCACCAATATCAACAAACCCTAGATAGTAGTTTAGTTAGTTTGATTCATATATATTCATCATGGAGCATCATTCGAATACCTTGAAGGAAAATTTAGAGCAAAGAGGTATGATTTTGTAACCCTTTTCATTTTTATTTATTTATTTATTTATTTATTTATTATTATTATTATTATTATTATTATTATTATTATTATTATTATTATTATTATTATTATTTGCATTTGTAAACATTTTTTTGAACATTGAGCATTGAAGAAATCAGTAGTGTTCGGATTTTCAGAACAGAACGAATTCTCAACATTCCACCCAACACCACTGAACAAATTCTTAATATTCCACCAAGTACCACCAAACAAATCTACATTGTTCGACCTAATCCCACAGAACATTTGGAATATTGTTCCACTAATATCCGTTGAACAAGTCCGAATCTATGAAGAGGTTAGTGTACCATGAGAATCACAAACATGGAGGAGTCTTCTTCAAGTGAGAATCACACCACCATGGCTTCTCCAAAGTCATGAGTCGCTGCTGTAATTATTGGTGTAATTAGTTAGGGTTTGGTTGCAAATTACAAAGGGAATATGATAATGAATATGGGTGTATGAACTAGTTAGGGTATTTTGGGAATAGGGGGTGGGTGTAGAGAGTAGGTTGTTTTAATTTTAATTGAAATGATAGGTATGAAGAGCAAATGAGGTGGGTACGGATAGAATTATCCTATATATATATACACACACACACACACACACACAATACTATATCACGTGTTATCATCTTAAATTTAATGACATTTTGATTGGTTAAGATAAAATTACATTAATCAATAAATCTATCCATCTTCCTTGCATAACATTCACACTTTCTTTATTGAATCTAAAAAATAATTGCAGTTTTAAAATGTTAAGTCTAATTCCGTTTGTTTTGATGTAAACTATTTTCTGAAAAATAATTTTAGTTAATATTTCACATCAAAACAAACGAGGCCTACACTTAATCAATAAAAGCTAATTGTAGTAAGTAATGGAACCAACCATGTTGAATATGCACAAGATCGTCATATATACATATATATATATATATATATATGTAAACATATCTTGGAGGGAGGTCATTCAAAATTGAAGTCCAATTGAAAGAGGTTAACCACTTATACGATACGAGTCTATGTCATATTGTCATTAACTAATGATAGCTTTTTTATATTCTACCTTGTAAATAAAGGTCACAAATTTCCACTTTGTTCCATTGAAAACTAATGTTAGGATTCCTTGTTTACATTCTTCCTTCTTTCTTTAGACTTTTTGTGAAGTGCTGTACTTCCACTTTCCATGTACAAGGAATTGAAGGAATCACTAGCACAAGTAAATTGGTAGGCTTGCAAATTAATTAAGAACCACAAAGGTATAATTCGTGGCTAAAGATAATCACAAAAAAATTCTAATTATGCGTGTCTTTAACCTAAACATCGTTAAGCACTTGATAATCCCGATAAGTTAAGACAAAAAATCATATTCAATTTATTAAGCAAAACATTCAAAAGCCAAATAACTATTAAGCCAAAACTCAAAAGTCATCAAGCCAAACAACTCTTAAGCCAAGAGCCAAACACCCTTTAAACCAAAAGCCATTAAACCATACAATCCTTAATGCCCTAAGTGAAAGAAAACCATGTGGAACCCTTAAAGGTTCGCGCAGCGGAAAACAAAAATTTAATGGTTTCCTAAAACCTATGATCAAGTCTATGATATATACAAAATACATACAACATCCATAGGGGGTTAATCGAATAGTTACCCTTGAAGCGTGCTTTACAAAATATTAAATCTAGTTCGTCCCACGAACAGTTCACCAAATCGTCCAAGCGTCCGATCTCTAAAAGTATCCACACGAGCAAATCACGAATTGGAAGAATGTCTAATTTCTTCAAATAATTAATTGAAGCAAACAAGAACTGTTGAAGTTATTTTGGGCCGTACGGATCCTTGTGCAAAGATATATTGTTGGGAGATAATATGATGTGCTAGCAATATTATTATTTCCCATGCCTCATATATATATAATAATGCTATAAGTCCCTTTCCTAATCTAATTAGGAAACTATATTTGATTAGAAGACTTTCCTAAATCAAATGTAAACTAATAGTATTATTATACTACTTCTATATTAACAACTTAATATCAAGTAGACCCTCACATCTTCTTCCAATTACACATTGCTTTTTGTGTGTGACCCTTTAGGTTCATACTAATCTGGTAGTAGGTACTAATACTTTAAAGTATTACAATTAGAACCCTTTCTAATTAATTTAAATTAGAACATCTTCTAATTCTCCCTTGTAGAAATAATTAATATTAATATTTATTATTTCTGAGCTTCCACTAGTCATGAGTGACACCTAGCAGTATATCATGACACACCCCAGACAGTCTGAAAAATAGTGAACCTTTCCGTTAACAGTTACCATACAATTCAATCCTTCTATCAAACAATGTCCCAATTAAATCTCTTGGGTAATGGACATATTATCAAACCCAGATTTAATTATATGTTCTCGAACTAATTGATATTTCTCTATTTGGTGAAATTAGAAAACTCTTTCTAATTCTCACCCTGCCCTGGCCAGGGAGCTTTACTTGAGATATATCATAGAAGATCACATAGGACATTCACTCTCGCACTTGGGAGTGATAGATTCCTTGTTGTACATTCACATGTCTCCATGTATAACTTACTATACCCAACAGTACATGAATATGCCTTTGATTAAAACATAAACACCGTGTACGTTAAAGCATAATAACTCATACGTAAGACAACAGTAATGTCTCAGGTCTAAGGATTACTTGTACCACTGTAACTAAGAACAATCCATTGATAGATAAATAAAACTCCATTTGGATTTTCCTAATAGTTGATCATGTTCAGTGAACTTGTTCTATAACAAGCACCCATATGTCTGCTCTAGTGTCCCCACACTGATGACTTAAGACTAGTCATATTTTATCATATAAAATAAACATGGCACATGTTAGTCTAACCGGATTATCAAATGCCCAATTTAATAATCCTACAACTAAGAACAATTTTAGAATAAAGCATCTGAGAAGTATATGGTCTTGTTCCTTAACTCTTTAAGTACATACCTTCTCAACTTTAATTCTATGGACATATCATATAAATGTTAAACAACAATAATGATAAATAATAATCTTGCCCTTTATTAATATGAAACTGTTATTACAAGGTAATATTCCTAAAACACTACTCCAATCTAATTGGCTTTTAGGGCATACTACTAACAATCTCCCACTTGCACTAAAGCCAATCAACCATGTATCTCATACCCATCTTCTCAAGATGGCGATCCAATTGCTGCTGGGTTAAGGCCTTAGTGAATGGATCTGCTACATTATCTGATGATGCTATCTTCTGTATCTCCACATCACCTCTACCAATGATTTCTCTAATCATATGGAATCGACGCTGAATGTGTTTGGATTTCTGATGAGACCTTGGTTCCTTGGCTTGAGCTATCGCCCCATTGTTATCACAGTACAGAGGCACAGGTGATTCAATGGTTGGAACTACACCTAGTTCACTGATGAACTTTCTTATCCACACACTCTCCTTTGCTGCTTCTGAAGCAGCAATGTATTCTGCTTCGGTCATGGAATCTGCCGTTGTATCTTTCTTACAACTCTTCCAGCTAACAGCGCCCCTATTAAGGGTAAACACATACCCAGATGTGGATTTTCTATCATCCACATCAGACTGGAAGTCCGAATCCGTGTAACCATCAACTCTCAATTCTCCTCCTCGATAAATAAGAAACATATCCTTAGTTCTTCTCAAGTACTTAAGGATGTTCTTCACTGCAATCCAGTGGTCCATACCTGGATTAGACTGATATCTACTTGTAACACTTACAGCATGACTGATATCAGGTCTAGTACATAGCATAGCATACATGAGACTTCTCACTGCTGAAGCATATGGTACTTTGCTCATGCTCTCTCTATCCTCTGGTGTCTTAGGACTCATGTCCTTCGAGAGATGAATTCCATGTCTGAAGGGCAGCATCCCTCTCTTGGAATCTGCCATGTTGAATCTATTCAACACTTTATGTATGTATAAGGACTGGGATAAACCAAGCAATCTTTTAGATCTATCTCTATAAACCTTTATACCCAGTATATAAGATGCTTATCCCAAATCCTTCATGGAGAAGTTTTGTGAAAGCCATAGTTTGACTGATGACAACATTCCTACATCATTCCCAATGTGGAGGATGTCATCAACGTACAAAATTAGGAACGTAATCGCTCTCCCACTGAGCTTCTTATACACACATGGTTCATCCATATTTTGATGAAAATCAAATGCTTTAATCGCTTCATCAAAACGGATGTTCCAACTTCGAGATGCTTGCTTGAGTCCATAAATGGATCTCTGCAGCTTACACACTTTGTGGTTTTCACCACGGGATATAAAGCCTTCCGGCTGCTCCATGTAAATCTCTTCCTCAATCTGACCATTGAGAAAAGCGGTCTTTACATCCATCTGCCATATCTCATAGTCATAGTGTGCAGCTATAGCAAGCATAATCCTGATGGATTTTAGCATGGCTACTGGCGAGAAGGTTTCCTCATAGTCAACTCCTTGTCTTTGTTTGTAACCTTTTGCCACTAGCCTAGCTTTGTAGGTCTCTACCTTTCCACCCGAGCCTATCTTTCTTTTGTAAACCCATTTGCAGCCAATAGGTACAATACCTTGAGGCAGGTCTACCAAAGTCCAGACTTGGTTGGAGTACATAGAATCCATTTCTGATTTCATGGTAATTTGCCATTTACTCGAATCGATGTCTGACATCGCCTCTTTGTAATTAGTAGGATCACTCTTGTCGCCATTGTCTCCACAATGAAAGAGTTCATCATCACCTTGATGGAGATCCAAGTATCTCTTATTAAGTATGGGAGTCCTACTAGTCTTACGTGGAGGTTGTGTGATAGAAGGTGCTACTGTAATAGGGTTTAAGGACTCTTTCTCATGTTGGTCAATGTTGGTTTGTGATTCAGAGGACATTTCCTCTAATTCTATCACTTTCCCATTGCCTCCATCTTGAATAAACTCTTTTTCAAGAAATACGGCAAACTTGCTAACAAACACCTTTTGTTCGCCTGGGTGATAGAAATAGTATCCCAAAGACTCTTTTGGATAACCCACAAATCTACATTTTACTGACCTAGATTCCAATTTGTCCACTTCTAGTTTCTTGACATAGGCTGGACAACCCCATATCTTAATATAATTAAGACCAGGCCTCTTCCCATGCCACATCTCATGCGGTATCTTAGGAACAGATTTGGTTGGCACCCTATTCAGTATATGTGCTGCTGTCTGAAGCGCATATCCCCAAAATGATATAGGTAAATCTGTGTAGCTCATTATGGATCATACCATATCCAATAAGGTACGATTTCTCCTTTCGGACACACCATTTAATTGTGGTGTTCCAGGTGGAGTCCATTGTGATAAAATACCATTTTCCTTGAGATGGTCCAAAAATTCATTGCTTAAGTATTCACCTCCTCGATCTGATCGAAGAACTTTAATACTTTTCCCAATTTGTTTTTCTACTTCATTTCTGAATTCTTTGAACTTTTCAAAAGATTCAGATTTGTATTTCATTAAATACATATACCCTAACCGTGAGTGATCATCGGTGAAGGTTATGAAGTATGAAAAAGCTCCTCTTGCAATTGAATTCATAGGACCACACACATCAGTGTGAATTAATCCAAGTATATCGGGAGCTCTTTCCCCATGTCCCACAAAGGGTGATTTGGTCATTTTGCCCATGAGACAAGATTCACAAGTTGGATAAGCTTCATAAGCTAATGAGCCAAAGTGTCCATCCTTAACCAACTTGTTGATCCTATCATCACTAATATGACCTAATCTAAGGTGCCACATATAAGTAGGATTAACTTCATCTCTAGGTCTTTTTGGTGTTTTATCTTTTGCTTGCTCAATATAGTTAATACCATTATCTAAGTTTAAGAAATAAAGACCATTCAAATATATGCCAGAACCAACTAGATCATCATTTAAATAAAATGTGCATTTATTTTTCTCAAAAACAAATTTATAACCATCTCTAGATAAAGCAGAAATAGAAATAATATTCCTAATAATATCTGGCATAAATAAACAATCTTTTAATTCTAAAACTACGCTAGATGGTAATGCTAAATAGTAGCTCCCTACAGCTAATGCAGCAACACTTGCTCCATTTCCCACTCGAAGAGCAGCTTGTCCTCTACTCAGCCTTCTGCTTCCCCTTAATCCCTGCAACGAATTGCAAATATGAGAACTAGCTCCGGTATCTAATACCCAAGAAGAAACAGAATTAACCGAAAGGTTAGTTTCTATAAAAAGCAATTTCGACATACCTTCAGAAGGTTTGTCTTTTATGGAAGCAAGGTACTCTCTGCAGTTCCTCTTCCAATGTCCTTCTTTGCCACAGAAGAAACACTTTCCTTTACCCTTATCATTTGCGGGCTTGCCTTTCTTGATCCCTCCCTTTGCCTTCACCTTGGACTTCTGCCCCTTCCATTTTCCTTTACCCTTGGGCTTGGACTTGGAAGTAGAAGCCTCATGAATGACAAGAGCAGATCCCTTTGTCTTTTTGATAGAGCCTTCCGTAGTATTCAATATATTTAGCAACTCATGCAGTGAAACTGTCATCCTGCTCATGTTGAAGTTCATAACGAACTGCGAAAATGAATCTGGCAAGGATTGTAAGATCAAATCTATTTGTAAATTTGCATCCATGCCTACATCAAGCTTTTCGAGTTGGTCAATAAAACCGATCATCTTAAGCACATGCTCATTTACAGATGACCCCTCTGCCATTTTGGCCTGGAAGAGTTCTTTTGAAACATTGAACCTTGCGATTCTGCTTTGTCCCCCATACAACTTTTGTAGGTGAAGAAGAATAGAGGTTGAGCTTTTATATGAATCATGTTGCTTCTGAAGCTCATTGCTCATGGATGCTAACATGTAGCATCTCACCTTTATTTCATCTTCCTGCCACTTTCTCAAAGTGTCATGCTCTTCCTCAGTGGATCCTTCCGGAAGAGATTCCGGCATTGGCCTATCCAAGACATAGGCAATTTTGTCAGAAGTAAGAATGATTTTTAAATTCCTAAACCAATCATCAAAGTTTGGTCCAGTCAAATGGTTGATATCCAGAATTTTAGCAAGGAGGTTGAAGTTTGACATTTTTAGCGGTGATCTACAGAAGATAAATAGCAATTTATGAGCATAAAATAAAATTCAATTTTATTATCCATTAGATTTTGGGTCTTTAAATCATAATGGTACCTCCCACTATTCTTTTCAAATTCCTCATCCCTTTAAAGAAATTTGGGAATCTTTATTTATTAAAATTCCTAGTGGGGATTGGGGTCCCACCAAAACTAGTACAACCTCACATAATAGTTTCTTGGTTGTACTAACTTTGATAAGAAGGTAACTTCTTACCTATTGCTTCTTAAGCAAGTTCCAATCATCATTTAGCCTCTAAAATTATGAACCTCACATAATAGTTTCTTGATCCATATATTTTAGTTAAGTTAGACCCACCATTCATACAAGTATGAGTCACTAATGAGACCCTCACATAATAGTTTCTTGGATCCCACTAACCCCTCATCTCATAATATCATATATTTAAATAGTATGAGTGGCTTTTCTTAGAATGAGCAGTCCCTACATATCTGTAGCCGACAAACCCAAATAAGAAAATACAGTCACCTATAATGGTGGAAGGCTACGATAAGACATTCATAATGTCTCTTTGCTTACAACTTAATATCATAAACAAGAAGGGAATTTTACGGTCTCATCAATTATACATGCATCAAATACATAAAATAAATATTTCATCATTTATATTTTAATATGTCCATACAATGCTCCCACTAATTAAATTTAGAAAACAATTCTAAAATTTTAATTTAAAGGAGTATCTCCGTGACACAACAAATGGATTAAATTTTAAAACAATTTTAAAATATGGACATATAAAATATATGGTGAAACCGCCCAAACAATTATCACATAAAAAATTGGGTCATGGATGATTATGGACTGTTAAGGTAATTCAACTTGAGCCTTTAAGTTGAATCTAGGTCTATAGTGTTGTAATCATTATTAAACATCACATGCTTTCAAGATCTAAGCTTGAAACAATAATAATAAATAGTCTTCATTCTTTTCTTGGACACCTTATCTACTCTAAGTAGGCTCCACCTTCTTCTTCCTTGTAATTTTCTTATCTTCATCTCTAAACCTAATTTTACATGGCTTTAATAAGAAAACCCTTGATCCATAATCAAGGGGGAGGTACATAGGAGGGAGATAGAAATTACATCGAGAAGGAGGGAGGAAGGCATGCAAGCCTTATTTAAAAATTACAAACCCAAAATAATAAAACATTCAATCACATTGAAATAATAAACCAATCACATAACTCAATTATTTGGTATAGTCCATAATCATCCTTTTCATCCATTCACATCATATGTAAATGAAAGAAAAAAAAAATAAAAATAATCATTCTAGTTATAGCATGAATCTTGGGTTCAATTCTAATCCAATTAGAATTTGTCTTAATATAAAAACAATCCTGCTATACATTAAAACGCATATTAGAGGGTCTAAACGTTCGATTTTGGACAAAATTTACCAAGGCTCATACCCCAAATGGTATGAGTCTTGCTCAGAACGTCGTTTCCAATCGAATATAGGTGTTCTGACATAAAATTTTGAAATTCGGATCTGACTCGTCTTCTCTAGCGAACCGCTAACAGATTCGGATAAAGAATCATGAATAAGTTCCAAACTTGTCACAAAAATATATATAACTTTTATACACATTAAAATTGACATATACATGTTTACATCTTATGTAAACACTATATGCCAATGTAGCGAAGTTTAAACCCTTTGTTCATCATATGAACAAAAACCCTAGTATCTTCATACAAACATTCCCATAATTCCAATTTATTCAAAATAAATTTATACTACAAAAACAATTACAGTATTTTGTATTAATCATAGACTAAGGCTCTGATACCACTGAAAGAAAACCATGTGGAACCCTTAAAGGTTCGCGCAGCGGAAAACAAAAATTTAATGGTTTCCTAAAACCCATGATCAAGTCTATGATATATACAAAATACATACAACATCCATAGGGGGTTAATCGAATAGTTACCCTTGAAGCGTGCTTTACAAAATATTAAATCTAGTTCGTCCCACGAACAGTTCACCAAATCGTCCAAGCGTCCGATCTCTAAAAGTATCCACACGAGCAAATCACGAATTGGAAGAATGTCTAATTTCTTCAAATAATTAATTGAAGCAAACAAGAACTGTTGAAGTTATTTTGGGCCGTACGGATCCTTGTGCAAAGATATATTGTTGGGAGATAATATGATGTGCTAGCAATATTATTATTTCCCATTCCTCATATATATATAATAATTCTATAAGTCCCTTTCCTAATCTAATTAGGAAACTATATTTGATTAGAAGACTTTCCTTAATCAAATGTAAACTAATAGTATTATTATACTACTTCCATATTAACAACTTAATATCAAGTAGACCCTCACATCTTCTTCCAATTACACATTGCTTTTTGTGTGTGACCCTTTAGGTTCATACTAATCTGGTAGTAGGTACTAATACTTTAAAGTATTACAATTAGAACCCTTTCTAATTAATTTAAATTAGAACATCTTCTAATTCTCCCTTGTAGAAATAATTAATATTAATATTTATTATTTCTGAGCTTCCACTAGTCATGAGTGACACCTAGCAGTATATCATGACACACCCCAGACAGTCTGAAAAATAGTGAACCTTTCCGTTAACAGTTACCATACAATTCAATCCTTCTATCAAACAATGTCCCAATTAAATCTCTTGGGTAATGGACATATTATCAAACCCAGATTTAATTATATGTTCTCGAACTAATTGATATTTCTCTATTTGGTGAAATTAGAAAACTCTTTCTAATTCTCACCCTGCCCTGGCCAGGGAGCTTTACTTGAGATATATCATAGAAGATCACATAGGACATTCACTCTCGCACTTGGGAGTGATAGATTCCTTGTTGTACATTCACATGTCTCCATGTATAACTTACTATACCCAATAGTACATGAATATGCCTTTGATTAAAACATAAACACCGTGTACGTTAAAGCATAATAACTCATACGTAAGACAACAGTAATGTCTCAGGTCTAAGGATTACTTGTACCACTGTAACTAAGAACAATCCATTGATAGATAAATAAAACTCCATTTGGATTTTCCTAATAGTTGATCATGTTCAGTGAACTTGTTCTATAACAAGCACCCATATGTCTGCTCTAGTGTCCCCACACTGATGACTTAAGACTAGTCATATTTTATCATATAAAATAAACATGGCACATGTTAGTCTAACCGGATTATCAAATGCCCAATTTAATAATCCTACGACTAAGAACAATTTTAGAATAAAGCATCTGAGAAGTATATGGTCTTGTTCCTTAACTCTTTAAGTACATACCTTCTCAACTTTAATTCTATGGACATATCATATAAATGTTAAACAACAATAATGATAAATAATAATCTTGCCCTTTATTAATATGAAACTGTTATTACAAGGTAATATTCCTAAAACACTACTCCAATCTAATTGGCTTTTAGGGCATACTACTAACACTAAGCCATTAAGCTCTTATTCAAAAATGATTTTCTCAAATAAAACTTTTAGAAAAAAATTTAGTTTGGGGCTGTTTGGGTTTGGGTTATGCTCAGAGGTTGTTTGGATAGTATAGTTGGTTAGAAGCTATTTTGAGCAACACAAAAAAGGAATCTAAAAAAATCCATAAAATGAGTTGTCCTAAATTGAAGTTACCTAAAAAAAGTTCGACAATTTTTTTAGGGGAAAAACTTTCATTATTGGGAATCTAGGAAAATTTTGGTGTATTGAATTGGACAAACTAAAATTAGGAACAAACAAAAGAATTGCGCAATTAAGATTTCAATGAATAATACATTAAAAACTTATTTTTGTAATTGAATTTCTTATTTAATCTACCTTCCAAATAAGAAGTGGAAGATATTGCGAAGATGGGGACTTTAGGTGGGAAAGAAGAGAGGAGAAAAGGAGGGAATTTTGGGGGGAAATTTTGAAAACAAATAAATCCTAGCCATTGATTAAAGTTCGCGATTAATCCTAACCATCAATCTTTATCACTTACATAAAAATGGGGCCCACACCGGACGAATTTATTATATAGATGCTGAAGTAAGGAACTATGAAATATAATATTGCCTTTTATCTCTAATAGTATGTTTGGTACTGTAGACACTCCATTTTGTCGGCTAGCAAACGTAGAAAAACCACCATGCGTGGTGTTCCTCGGTGATGAAAAGATCCGTAGATAAACTCTTAAAAATGACTTCTAACTCTCAAAAACTCAAGAATCGGTAGAAATGACCAGAATGCCCCTAAAATCTGAAAACTCCCAAGATTGGTCCAAAAGCTCTGAAAACATACTATGTCATAGAATTAATAAAATTTATTTTAAAAGAAAATTGGATGAAAACAACAGCTCCCAGAGGTTCTCGGAAGTCCCGAAAGTTCCCGTTTGACCGGTTTGACCAAGATTCGACTTGGTTTGACCGAAATTTTTAGAAATCGCCCAAAAGCTCCGAAGTCAATCTAAATCATGTGAAAAGTTAAAAAAAATATTTTAAAAGAAAATCGGATGAAAACATCAGTCTGCGGAGGCTCCCAGAACTTCTTGGAATTTCTTGGAAATGCACTGTTTGACTGCAAGTTTGACCAAAAGTCAATTCACCTTTGCGACATCGAAATATTTTTATCAAATACTAAAGGTCAATAGCTTTCTAACGGTATATTGCACATAATTTCTAGACTTAAAACAAATTTATTATGAATTTCTAAAAGTAAAAAGGCGATCGAATCGGCTTTTATCGCGAATATTGCAAAACTTTCAAAGTGACCCAACTCCAAACTATATATATATGTATATATATATATATTTATGGAAAGTAGACTTCAATACCTTTCCAACGGTATATCACATGTTCAATTTGAAGTTTAGATGAATTTTCTGTGAATTTTGGAAGAAATAGGGTCGTTCTGGTGGCCTAAACGCAAATCTGGTCAACCGAGGGGTTGACTGTCGCGGTGGCACTAGCCCACTACCGCGTGGTAGTGGCTGAGTGCCGCACAACACTTTGAGTAATTTATCATTTTTATTTTTGTAATTTTTGTTTAATTTTTGGGTTCCAATTCAAATTCCAATAAACAAAACGACGTAGTTTGATGTTCAGCATGTTTTGGACCAATCAAAAGGTTTTAAAAACCCTATGTTCCTCCGTAACTTTGGCTATATAAACCCACATTCTCCACCATTGTTGGAGGAAGGAGTCAAGAAGAAAAACTAGAGAAAAAGGAGAGAGAAGAAGAAGAGAGAAACATAGGAAGTTTTCTTGAGTTTTCTTCATATGTGAGTTGTTTTTCTTGATAGTTTTCTGTAAACTAAGTTATTTTCAATCATCCAATACACTTTCTATGTTCTTGAGTTTTTAGAGAAAGAGGAAGTTGTGTTCTTGGGTTTCATGCCCCCAAATGAGAGGAGTGTGAGCTTGATGATGATTCTTTAATGTTTGATGGTTGATTTTGATTCTCAATAGTTGATTCTTGTTATTATTCATTGTATTTCTCATTTGCATTAACCCAATCTCATTTCAATTTTTGTTTCTTTACATTCTAGCATAATCTCTTCACAACCCCCATTTCTATTTTGGTTCATTTTAATTCATTTGCATAATCTATCTTATCTCATTTCTATTTTGATTTCTTTGTCATTTGCATCATCTCTCTCTTAACCTCATTTCTATTTTGATTTCCTCTTCTTCCAAGTTTGTGAGGTTTCAAGTGTTAAGAGCATGTTCTAAGTGGTTGCTTCATCTTCTCAAGTGTTTAAGTTCAAGTTTTGAACTCCCCTTTCAAAGCCCCAATCAAAACTAAGTGAGATATCGAAAAGGAAAAATTCATTTTTTTGCAGATTTTCTCAAAACAGTGAACAATCCGAGTTCAAACATTTATATTGAATTAAATACTTGAGGTATGATGATGAAACCACTTCGAAAAACTTCTTAATACATATTATCTCATCAACATTTTGTTTTATCAATTTAAGAAATGTAGAAACATGTTGTCTGGATTTTAGAATTTCATGTTAACAATCTGCCTTTTCTTTCACAGATTGTAGTCTGAATTCCTACATTTATTTCGAATGTTTTTAATCATATAACATGGCCTTTTCTATTTTTTTTTATTTGAACTTCAATATGTTATGAAACTTTTTGTATTTTTTGAGCATCATAAGAGTTGGTTTACTATTTACAAAAAATCAAACAAAATCAGTCAACAATGCAGTCTTTGTTTTTAAGTTATGTGTACATTCAAATTTGTCTCTTTTTTAATACATAATAGATATTGTAGTTTGGATTTTTGCATAGTTTAGATTTTTGCATAGTTTAATAGACATATTAAGGGTCACCTATGATTTTTCTCCCTTTGACTCAAGCGTTTAAGTATTTACGGTGGATTTTATAAAATCAGTTCACTGTTTTGGACACTATTCATAGATTGTTCATTTTGACTCTTATGTCTTGATATGATATTTCCATCCATCCTTATTTGTCATACATATAAAAACTTCATTTCTTCATGTTTGCTAACATTCTATGCTCTCATATGTACCGTGTGCATCATCCATCATCTCATGTATCATATTTTCATGGATTCTTGAGTTTGATTTCTAAATTAAAACCTTGACTTTATCAATACTCTGAGTAGTTCTTGAAGTAAGTTGGAAGATGACATCCTAAGTGGTTATAATATCCATTTGAGTGCTGAAAATATACTCTCAAAACGCCCATTTCAAAACCCTTCTTGAACTCCAAACCTGTAACACCCTGTATTTCTTTCCCTTAATAAATGTTTATTTCAATTTAATTTCTATTCAAAATATTTATTTGGGGTCAAACCATAATTTTCTTAAACATAGAAAATATTTTCTATGGTTTCAAAATCGATATCTATATTTTTGTACAACCCGGGATTTAATTCCTACATTAATATAATTTTCAGTATTTTTAATTCAACCATAAAATACCAGTTTTGATTTAAATCTCCGTTTATATCGCGTCTTGGGTGTGGGAGCATGTGAGCTCACCCACACCGGGAGAAATCTCCCTATTGCTTGGAGCCTACACATATCAGTTTATATATATATATATATATATATGTGCTTGCAACTCTCACAGTGTCTCATTCTCTCCCTCACAAACTCTCTGTCACTCTCTCAATTCTCTCAATCACTCTCTTGTACTCTCTCAAGAACACACACTCATATTATATATCACACACATATACAGATTATATATTATATACATACACAAACAGATGCATAGTTATATATATACATCTCAAGATCAAAGAGAAATCGGAGGAGAAATTTCTAACGGCGGATATTTCGACGGAAACTCTCGGTCTCAATTCTCTGAATAATTAACCTCTGTGCGTATTATAAACTCACTCTCAACGTATATATATATGTATATGTATATTTCAGTGTATATATGTATGAATATGTGTATATATATAGATACACCATTAAAGCTTGAAAAATAGAATTTTGTAAAGGCTAACCAAAATGAAATCCGTGAATTGGGAATGGAAGATCTCAGTCCCAATAAGCTACGGTTCGAATCCTACGGAGTAATTCATCCGTATCACGACGTACCGTTGATTTAAAGTTTTGACACCCTTACTTTAATTACGAATATCTAGAGATACAATCCGTATTTGTTTAAATTGATCGCATATTCTTAATCTACGCGGAAAGACGAAGAAATCCATATATGGCATGACATAATTGAAACAGAAAAAAGAAATTGGCATAATTTCAGTTTGAAATCAGAAACAGGGGAAAAACGAAGAAGATGATGAAACTGTGATAACTCGCTCGCGCGGCCCGCTCGCGCGACCCATTCCCCCATTCGCGCGCGACCCATTCCCCCATTCGCTCGCGCGAACCACCCTTTCCCTCGCTCGCGTGGCCCGCTCACGCGACCTCGGCATTTTGAGCAGTTTTTTTGTATTTCTATATAAGGGACTGTTTGGAAAAAGTTTTGAAAGTTTTTAAAGAATGGTTTGACAGATATACTGTTTTAAAAGCTCACTGATAGGATTTGGACTTATAAGAACAATTAAGACCGAGATTTTTGTTGAACGAATATCCAGCTTTGAGATTAATAACTGTTACTACAAATTGTGAACATTGACATACATATTAGGGTCGAGGTTGTGTCAACATGCATGTGTGTGAGAAAGTGTGAAAAGAGTAAAGAGTGGCGGTCTGGTGTGTGACCTCAATATCGATCGGATAATATTCCTGGTATTGGAGGCGATAGTGTTGAGTACAGCTTAGATATCGATCGGATATTATTCCTGGTATCTAAGGCGCTCGTTTCGGATATCGATCGGATATTATTCCTGGTATCCGAAGTGATGGTATTGAGTACGGCTTAGATGTCGATCGGATATTATTCCTGGTATCTAAGGTGCTCGTTTCGGATATCGATCGGATATTATTCCTGGTATCCGAAGCGATGGTATTGAGTACGGCTTAGATGTCGATCGGATATTATTCCTGGTATCCGAAGCGATGGTATTGAGTACGGCTTAGATGTCGATCGGATATTATTCCTGGTATCTAAGGCGCTCATTTCGGATATCGATCGGATATTATTCCTGGTATCCGAAGCGATGGTATTGAGTACGGCTTAGATGTCGATCGGATATTATTCCGGGTATCTAAGGCGCTCGTTTCGGATATCGATCGGATATTATTCCTGGTATCCGAAGCGATGGTTGGTCGTGATCGACCCAGATATCGATCAGATATTATTCCTGGTATATGAGGCGATAGCGTGGTGTGCGACCTCAATATCGATCGGATATTTATTCTTGGTATTGGAGGCAACAGTGTTGTGTACGACTTAGATATCGATCGAATATTATTCCTAGTATCTGAGGTAATGGTTTGGCTGAGTCGGGTTTTGTTGAGAGAAAAGAGTCAGAAAGATGAGATGTTACATTGTTCATGCACGCGCGGTCGCATATTTATTGCTTATTTTATTCCCCCGTGACCTATGTTGGAATTGGAACCTTGAATCTATTGCTTTTTGCATTGTTGTTTATTTGCTTATATATACATTGCGAGCACTTGTTTATTTTGCTCACCAGCTTGCATAAGCTGACGGCGTTGATGCGCCCTGGACTGTATGTCCAGATTTTCAGGGTCAGGAGCAGCCAGGGTATTTCGACTATGCTAGTTAGAGGCAGGGGACTTTCCAGGAGGCTGCTTTATACTTTTTATGTCTTTTATTTTGGAGTTGTAATAGACTTTATGTTAGTTTTGAATAAGGGTGTTTGTGCCTAAGACCTGGACTTATGTAATAGTTTAGTAAGTTTTAATTTCTGAGCTTATGTTTATTTGTATCCTTTCCTTTAGAAATGCTATTAAGTTATTTGTTGCAGGGAAAATTGGTCATACTCACTTGTCACAATCTACGAGTCCATAAAGGAAATTAAATGCTTTCCTGTCTTATGCTACGTTGGGGAGTGACAGGCTTTTTGGTATCAGAGCCAGGTTATGGCTCGACCAATTGTCCAGAACACATAGGATCTCCCGTTAAGATAGAATTAAGATAAGATAGTTCGACTTCATTCTGTGTTTAGTCACTTTCTATCGTCGAGAACTTTCTTTCTTATCTGGAGTTTGACCGAATTCTGTTGATTGATGGATAGGTACCGTTCTCTCGATTATATTGGCTGGAAGAAATCTCAGGAATCGTCCCGCTATGAAGCTGCACCCCCGGTAGTAGATCCAACTGGAATGTTTGAGGCTTTTGTAAGGAGGTTGGAAAGTGTTAGTGATCAGAACACAATGAACAATAATCAGAATGGGAATTATAACGGGAATGGGAGGCAAGCCCACCAGACTGGAGACAAGCTTCTCAAGGAGTTTCGCGTTCTGCGACCTGAGTATTTTGCTGGGATTGATGAACCCTGGCAAGCGGAACAGTGGCTACGCCAAATGGAACGTGTCTTTGAGACCATAGAGTGCACGGATCTGGAGAAGAAGCGTCTGGCTATCTTTCAGCTGTCTTATGCAGCGGCTGATTGGTGGGATGCAGAAAAGGCGACCATAGGGGAAGAAGCTGCAAGGAGAATGCCGTGGGTGGTGTTCAAGGAAAGATTTCTCGAGAAGTATTTTCCTGAAGAAGAGAAGGACAAGAGAGAGAAAGAGTTTATGAAATTGACTCAAGGGAATCTGACTGTCCTTGAGTACACTACTCGATTTGAGCGTCTGTTTCGCTTTGCTCCACATATGGTGGACACACCCCAGAGGAAAATCAAGAAGTATCACCGGGGTCTCAACTTGTCTCTCCGACATCTGACTATGGGACATCTGGGCCAGTCATTTGAAGCTCTGGTGAGATTGGCTACGGGGTTAGAAAATGATGGTTGTCAGAATTCGAAGCCGTTTGGAAATCGACCTCCACAGAAGGGTTATTCTGGACAGAAACCAGGGTACCCTCAGGGACAGAAAAGGACCTGGGATGGAGGGAAGAAACCTCAACAGACACAAGAAGTACAGCAGTATCTGCCTCGAGCAACAGGAGGGGACAACAACAATAACTGCTTCAATTGTGGTAATCGCGGTCACCGAGCTAAAGATTGCAGAGTAACTAGGCGTGCTGATCGTCCGGGAGTTGTGTGCTATAATTGTGGCATGCCAGGTCACATAAGTCCGGAATGCAAGGCTCCTAGGAAAGGCAATTATGGTTAGCAAGGACATGCCCGTCTGAATGTTGTTATTCCCAAGGCTGCTGGTTATGAAGAAACAGGTTATGAAGAAGGTGCTTATGAGGAGGAACCGCCTGAGCAACGAGCAGTGGAAGGTACTCTAACCTTGTTTAACTCTCATGTTAAAGTTTTGTTTGACACGGGTGCTACACATTCCTTTATATCTGTTAAGACTATTCGGAAGTTGGGAATAGTACCGCAACGTTTAGATGAAGCTTTGAGTGCTGTCTCACCCTTAGGGACCACCGTCAAGTTATTACATGTATGTAAGGATTGTCCTCTACGGTTAGAAGACCGTGAACTTTTGGCAAGATTGGTGGTTCTGTCGATGAAGGAGTTCGATATAATCTTGGGAATGGATTAACTCGAGAAGAATCATGCGAAGTTGGATTGTGCAAGGAAGAGGATCACATTTGCGGACAATGGGAATCGACCCTTTGATTTCCAATGTAACCCTTCGGGTGATATGTTCCTTACCAGATGCCTAGCAAACATCAAGGTTGTCGGTACAGAGGTGACAGTGTCATCAATACCGGTGATCAAAGAGTTCGAGGAAGTATTCTGAGATATTTCAGGATTACCGCCAGAAAGGGACATAGAATTCTGCGTGGAATTGGTGCCATGTACTCGACCTATAACCAAGGTTCCCTACAGGATGGCCCCTACTGAGTTATTGGAGCTGAAGGAACAAGTTCAAGAACTTGAAAAGTTGGATTTTGTTCGTCCAAGTACTTCACCCTGGGGAGCACCAGTGTTGTTTGTAAAGAAGAAGGATGGGACAATGCGGTTGTGTATTGACTACCGGGAATTGAATAAGGTTACTATCAAGAATAAGTATCCTTTACCTCGGATAGACGATCTGTTTGATCAGTTGCAAGGAGCCACGACCTTTTCTAAGATTGATCTACGGTCAGGGTGTCACCAGTTGAGGGTGTGGAAGGAAGACATACCTAAGACTGCTTTCAGGACAAGGTACGGACAATATGAGTTCTTAGTGATGTCGTTTGGGATGACGAATGCTTTGGCTGTGTTCATGGATTTGATGAACAGAGTATTCAAGCCCTACTTGGATCAATTCGTTATTGTCTTTATTGATGATATTTTGATCTATTCCAAGTCAGAGGAAGAGCATGAGCAGCATCTACGGATCGCGTTGCAGACTCTCAAGGATCACTGCCTGTATGCTAAATTCAGCAAGTGTGAATTCTGGCTTCAGGAAGTTAAGTTTTTCGGGCATGTGATCTCATAACAAGGAATCACGGTTGACTCATCAAAGACCGATGCAGTGGTGAATTGGACCCGGCCAACCAATGCTACGGAAGTTAGAAGTTTTCTGGGACTCACTGGTTACTATCGGAGATTTGCAAAGGGTTTCTCAAAGATAGCAGCCCCGTTAACTGGTTTGACTAAGAAAGATTTGAAGTTTGAATGGACTGATAAGCATGAACGCGCTTTTCTGGAATTGAAAGAGAGATTGACAACAGCGCCAGTACTTGCGATACCAAAGGATGGTGAGAAGTTCACTAATTTTAGTGACGCCTCTTATCAAGGATTGGGATGTGTCCTTATGCAAGACGGTAAGCTTATCGCCTATGGTTCACGACAGTTGAAGCCAAATGAATTGAATTACCCAACTCATGATTTGGAGCTAGCAGCTGTTGTGTTTGCGCTCAAGATCTGGAGACACTACCTCTTTGGGGAGAAGTTTGATTTGTTCTCAGACCACAAAAGCCTCAAGTATTTGTTTACTCAGAAGGAGTTGAACATGAGGCAACGCCGATGGATGGAATTGATTAAGGACTATGACTTTACATTAGAGTACCACCCTGGTAAGGCTAATGTAGTCACTGACGCCCTAAGTCGGAAACCTCAAGGAATGATAGCTTCATTGATGATGAGAGAATGGAAAGCTTTAGAGACAATCGCAGAATTTGATATGCAGATTTATGAGGGAAGTGACGGACATCACTTTGGATCCCTCATGGTACAGCCAACACTTGTGAGTCGAATTATCGAAGCCCAGAAGGAAGATGAGAAGTTTCAAGCATGGTTCGCCAAGATGTCAGAAAAGGACCCTACAGAATGGAAGGTTGGGACTGATGGAGGGTACAGATGTCGAGACAGATTGTGTGTGCCAAATTCTGGAGATTTGAGAAAAGATATTCTCGAAGAAGCACATAAGTCGAGACTGACAGTACACCCAGGAGGAACAAAGATGTATAAGGATTTGAAGAGAAACTTCTGGTGGGAAGGGATGAAACAAGAAGTAGCCGAGTTTGTGTCTAAATGTTTGACTTGTCAACAAGTGAAGGCCGAACATCAGAGACCCTCGGGATTGTTGAAACCCTTGCCTGTCCCAGGATGGAAATGGGAACACATAACTATGGATTTCGTAGTTGGATTACCCCGGTCACAACAGAACCATGATGCAATTTGGGTAATTGTGGATCATCTGACAAAGTCCGCACACTTTATCGCGTATAATATGACTTACCCAGTAGAAAGGATGAGTCGAATGTACCTACAGCAAGTGGTGCGACTACACGGTGCGCCTGTGTCGATTGTATCAGATCGCGATACACGTTTTACCTCAGGTTTTTGGGAAAGTTTGCAGAAGGCTATGGGAACTTCGCTCAAGATGAGTACTGCTTTCCATCCTCAGACCGATGAATAGACCGAGCGTGTTAATCAGATTATGGAAGATATGCTGAGAGCTTGTGTAATCGATTTTGAAGGATCTTGGGAGACGCACGTACCGTTGGTCGAATTTGCGTATAACAACAGTTATCACTCGAGTATTGGTATGACACCATTCGAAGCCTTATACGGATGGCCATGTCGATCTCCGTTGTGTTGGGCTGAAGTAGGAGACACAGAATTGTTGGGGCCAGAGTTGGTGAGAGAGACTAATGAGAAGATTTCACTGGTCAGGGAAAGAATGAAAACTGCATAGAGTAGACACAAGAGTTATGCGGATCAGCGTCAAAAGGATTTGGAGTTCAGTATCGGTGATCACGTACACCTTAAGGTTTCACCTATTCGGGGAGTAGTACGTTTTGGTCAGTAAAGAGGGAAGTTGGCACCTCGTTTCATCGGACCATTCGAGTTTTTAGAGCGTGTTGGGAAAGTGGCTTATCGACTCGCGTTGCCACCAAAGATGTCTGGTGTTCATAACGTGTTCCATGTTAGTATGTTAAGGAAATACATACGGGATCCTTCACATGTGGTTAATTTTGATGATATTGAGACGAGTCAGAATGTTGTCTACAAGGATAGACCTGTGAGGATTCTTGACCAGAGTATCAAGAGGCTGAGAAGAAGAGACGTGCCTTTGGTTAAGGTTCAGTGGAGGCATCATGACGAGGGAGAAGCGTCGTGGGAGTTAGAGTCAGGCATGAGGACTAGATACCCCGAGTTGTTTCTGGATTAGTTAGCTCAAATTTCGGGGTAAAATCTCTGTTAAGGTGGGTAGAGTGTAACACCCTGTATTTCTTTCCGTTAATAAATGTTTATTTCAATTTAATTTCTATTCAAAATATTTATTTGGGGTCAAACCATAATTTTCTTAAATATAAAAAATATTTTCTATGGTTTCAAAATCGATATCTATATTTTTGTACAACCCGTGATTTAATTCCTACATTAACATACTTTTTAGTATTTTTAATTCAACCATAAAATACCAGTTTTGATTTAAATCTGCGTTTATATTGCGTCTTGGGTGTGGGAGTACGTGAGCTCAACCACACCGGGAAAAATCTCCCTATTGCTTGGAGCCTACACATATTAGTTTATATATATGCTTGCAACTCTCACAGTGTCTCATTCTCTCCCTCACAAACTCTCTGTCACTCTCTCAATTCTCTCAATCACTCTTTTGCACTCTCTCAAGAACACACACTCAGATTATATATCACACACATATACATATTATATATTATATACATACACATACAGATACATAGTTATATATATACATCTCAAGATCAAAGAGAAATCGGAGGAGAAATTTCTAATGGCGGATATTTCGGCGGAAACTCTCGGTCTCAATTCTCTGAATAATTAACCTCTGTGAGTATTATAAACTCACTCTCAACGTATATATATGTATATGTATATTTCAGTGTATATATGTATGTATATGTGTATATATATAGATACACCATTAAAACTTGAAAAATAGAATTTTGTAAAGGTTAACCAAAATGAAATCCGTGAATTGGGAATGGAAGATCTCAGTCCCAATAAGCTATGGTTCGAATCCTACGGAGTAATTCATCTGTATCACGATGTACCGTTGATTTAAAGTTTTGACACCCTTACTTTAATTGCGAATATCTAGAGATACAATCCGTATTTGTTTAAATTGATCGTATATTCTTAATCTACGCGGAAAGACGAAGAAATTCATATATGGCATGACATAATGAAACAGAAAACAGAAATGGGTATAATTTCAGTTTGAAATCATAAACAGGGGAAAAACGAAGAAGATGATGAAACTGTGATAACTCGCACGCGCGACCCGCTCGCGCGACCCATTCCCCCATTCACTCACGCGACCCGCTCGCGCGAACCACTCTCTCCCTCGCTCGCGCGACCTGGGCATTTTGAACAGTTTTTTGTATTTTTATATAAGGGACTGTTTGGAAAAAGTTTTGAAAATTTTTAAAGAATGGTTTGACAGATGTACTGTTTTAAAAGCTCACTGATAGGATTTGGACTTGTAAGAACGATTAAGACCGAGATTTATATTGTACGAATATCCAGCTTTGAGATTAATAACTGTTACTACAAATTGTGAACATTGACATACATATTAGGGTCGAGGTTGTGTCAACATGCATGTGTGTGAGAAAGTGTGAAAAGAGTAAAGAGTGGCAGTCTGGTGTGTGACCTCAATATCGATCGGATATTATTCCTGGTATTGGAGGCAATAGTGTTGAGTACGGCTTAGATATCGATCGGATATTATTCCTGGTATCTAAGGCGCTCGTTCCGGATATCGATCGGATATTATTCCTGGTATCCGAAGTGATGGTATTGAGTACGGCTTAGATGTCGATCGGATATTATTCCTGGTATCTAAGGTGCTCGTTTCGGATATCGATCGGATATTATTCCTGGTATCCGAAGCGATGGTATTGAGTACGACTTAGATGTCGATCGGATATTATTCCTGGTATCCGAAGCGATGGTATTGAGTATAGCTTAGATGTCGATCAGATATTATTTCTGGTATCTAAGGCGCTCGTTTCGGATATCGATCGGATATTATTCCTGGTATCCGAATCGATGGCATTGAGTACGGCTTAGATGTCGATCGGATATTATTCCTGGTATCAAAGGCGCTCGTTTCGGATATCGATCGGATATTCCTGGTATCCGAAGCGATGGTTGGTCGTGATCGACCCAGATATCGATCGGATATTATTCCTGGTATCTGAGACGATAGCGTGGTGTGCGACCTCAATATCGATCGGATATTTATTCCTGGTATTGGAGGCGACAGTGTTGTGTACGACGTAGATATCGATCGGATATTATTCCTAGTATCTGAGGTAATGGTTTGGTTGAGTCGGGTTTTGTTGAGAGAAAAGAGTCAGAAAGATGAGATGTTACATTGTTCATGCACGGTCGCATATTTATTGCTTATTTTATTCCCCCGTGACCTATGTTGGAATTGGAACCTTGAATCTATTGCTTTTAAAGATAAATTGCACTGTTGTTTATTTGCTTATATATACATTGCGAGCACTTGTTTATTTTTCTCACCAGCTTGCATAAGCTGACGGCGTTGATGCGTCCTGGACTGTATGTCCAGATTTTCAGGGTCAGGAGCAGCCAGCGTATTTCGACTATGCTAGTTAGAGGCAGGGGACTTTCCAGGAGGCTACTTTATACTTTTTATGTCTTTTATTTTGGAGTTGTAATAGACTTTATGTTAGTTTTGAATAAGGGCGTTTGTGCCTAAGACCTGGACTTATGTAATAGTTTAGTAAGTTTTAATTTCTGAGCTTATGTTTATTAGTATCCTTTCCTTTAGAAATGCTGTTAAGTTATATGTTGCAGGGACAATTGGTCATACTCATTTGTCACGACCTACGAGTTCATAAAGGAAATTAAATGATTTCCTGTATTATGCTACGTCGGGGCGTGACAAAACCTTGGTTTGCAAAGATTGAAAAGCTTGATTTCCCAAAACTCCCAAAATAGTGAGTTGTTCAACTTAAAAATACTATTCTGAGTTCAATACTCAATAGATGCTCATGATACCACTTGCAAAGTCTTTCTAACTCATTAGGTAATGTCCATGATTTTTTGTTGAATTTTAAAATACCTGAAAGGTGACCCAAACATTCTTCTAAAACATTATGTTTTTCTATCACAGCAGCTTTAGTTGGATTTCAACTTGTTTTCCAGAAAACTTCTCCACAAAGAATTGTCACAACTTATTTTTCCCTCAAACTTCAATGTGTTAGGGAACTTTCCATATATTATGAGCCTCCAAGTGTTTTGTTTTCATATTCAAAGATCTTTCTACATTTTAGTCGATAGTACAGATTTTGTTTCTGAGTAATCTTTCTTGTTTATATGATTTCTCTCAATCTATAACTTCAATCTTTTTTTTTCTATGTTATCTAGACACAGTAGGGATTATCTCCATAAAATTACATGAATTAAAATCATTACTGACCTTACTTTTCCATTTTTAAAATAACAGTTCACTACTCTGTCCACTATTCACATCAAGCATGTTTTACTTTCATTCTTTGATTAGATGTTCACATGCAATCCAAATTAGCTCATCTCTTAGGAAGTAGTTCATACCACTTATGTACACATCTTACAATAATTTTCTTCATACATTCATTCATGTTCTATACTTTCAAGTCACTTTAGAAAGCCCATGAACACAAACACACTACTACCATGCACATTTTAGGATCACATATTGCATCCATGCAAGATTTGGAGTTTCTGTGACTCCTAATCTAAAAAGATTATAAGGCATGAAGTTGATCACACGTTCATGCTTTCCCTTGATCAAAATCCTCCTTTTTCATCCATCCCGAGGATTGAGAGGTCAAATCTGACCCTAGCCAGTCAAAATGATATGTGACTAGACGATTCTCCTTGATCAAACTCCTATGTTCATGCTTCCCCTTGATCAAAATCCTCCCTTTTCATCCAATCTTAATCATTGTATAGAAGTTGTATACTTACTACAATCATCGTCGGTTCAAATCGATAAATTCTTCAAAATCCCGATCATCTCTCCCCACTAGGAGTCCATAAGTAGAATTTCACGCCTCTGTTAATTTGGCCTTTTACTTCTATTTGCAAAAAATCGTAGCCCCAGGTAAGGACACTTCTATACCTCCCCGAATTCACTGTCTTAATCATAGGCTAGATCATCATCGATCCACCAATGGCCTACTAAGATCTAGAAGAGAAAGTGAACATGTTACAAACCACTGTTGACCAGCTGATTTTAAAGGTGAGCCGATTTGAGAAGATGGTGCAGAGTATTAAAGAGTTGTTTGAAATAGGCACCAGAACAGAGGATGCCCTCAGAGAGAGAAAGTTCAAGAAGGATGAAGCCTAACACCAGTCTAAGAGACTCAACTACTTCCTGCACTCCCTGGATGTCAATGATCTTAGCAGCCAGCCCATGACATACCCTTCTCGATCATACCAATCCCCCAACCAAACCAAAACCTCCAACCATCTCTGCCAGAAAAAGCCACCCTGCAACTTTGCCAAGTTAGAAATCTCCCTCTCCTGAGCCTTAGACCGCCTACTCAAAAAGGGGCACCTCCAACTCCTTCAGCCTCATGTTGATACCCGATCGCTAACTGTGACCTATCCAAATGTTGTGCCTACCACCAAGGCCCAAGTATGATACTGACAAGTGCATTCGCCTTTTCCATGATATCCAAGACCTTATCGACCAAAAAATCATCGAGCCATCACCCATCCGAAAGATCCCCTTCGCTGACACCCATGAATGTTGAATCTGTGCAGTGAAGCAATGGTGTTTGGAACGTCTACTAAAAAAAGGAGAATAAACGAGTCATCATGACACTCCATTTAAGACCAGGTCAAGTCAAATTATGTTTGTTCTGTGTTTCGAGTCTATCTTGAGTTTAGTCTTGTGGTCGAATCTGCATATTTTTAAGTTCGATTGAGTTTCTACCTAGAAATCTAATCCTTCTCTTTTGATAGAATGAAATCTTATTTTGATTAACCTGATGTGTCTAGTCATAAATGCATGAATCATGTCACTTTTCAAATTACCATGGATATTACTCTGCTAATATATTTTTGCATAAAAAAGAATCCTGAGAGGTCAAAGTCTATTTCACTCTGACACCAAAGAAGAGCCAAGAATTGAATATCTAACTCTAAGAATTTAAAAATGCTTTTGCTCAAATCTCAAAAAGACATACTCGGAAGTGACTTGAGGCTTGCCCAATACCCTTTTCCACTATTTCAAAGCCTTGAGCCCAATCCAATTGAGAGCAATACAAATCTGTCTGATTGAAAGCAATGTATACTTAGTCCTTGATGGTAGCCAAACATTTTCAATGAGTTTTTCTCCCCTTCAAAAAAAAAAAAGAGGAAAAGAAATAAAAGAAAAGAAAAGAAAAGAAAAGCTCGCTAGGTTGAAAGCCTGAAAAGGGCACCTAGGCAAAAGTTAGAGCTGAAAAAGGTGTTGATTTTCAAAATCTGATCCTAGCCAGTCAAAATGATAGAGAAAAATGAAAGAAAGAGAAAAAAAAAATTTTGATGAGACAAATGAGAGAATTGTACGCTTCAAGGTACATCATAAGAACGTGCCAAGATCACATTTCAAAAGGCTCGGAACAACCACAAACAAATTTCGAGAGCTGACATGCACATTTTGAAAATTTTAGATTATGATTGGAAGATCTCATATGAATCAACTACCTAAAAAGATAAATTCACTGGCTAGGCAAAAGTGAAAAGGATCAATCCTCAAAACAAAAAGAAAAGAGAGATAGATCGAAACTGAACCCTCTTATTCAAGGCTACCACAAATAACCTAAGTTTGAACTTCTTTGATAATTGGTTTAGAAAACCCTTATACCTCGTTTCTTTTAAGACCATTGGCCTTGAACTACGCTCGACCTGATTCCAGCTCGGGGATACGTAGGAAACCCATCGGTTCGGTCGACACCATCATAATCAACCCCCTTTTCTTTCAAGACTTTTGCCTGAACTACGTTGGACCTGATCCCCGCTCGGGGGTACGTAGACATACTTTCAAAAAGAAAAGAAGGATGGCTCTCTAGGTCAAAAACCCGAAAGGATGCCTAGGCAAAATTAGAGCTAAATCCAAAGTGAGCAATGCTAAAAGAGAGAAAAGATCTTGCTAGGTCACCTCACTGGTGCCTAGGCAAAAGTTATGAGCATCTGAGAGATTAAAGTCATGGTCTTTGCCTTAAGTCAGAAATCACCTTCCACACTAGGGGCAAACTTTGGCTACCCGCCTCGTTTGCCTGCATTTTACTATCTACCCTTCATACTAGGGGTAAACTCCGATCACCTACCTTGTTTCCCAAAACTTCCAATGAACCACCGTCCAAACTAGGGGCAAACTTCAGTCACCTATCTCGTTTGCTTATGGATTCCACTTTCAACACTTCAAACTAGGGGCAAACTTCATTTGCCTAACAATCCCTTCACACCAAGGGCAAATTTTCAAGTCGCCAAGTTGTTTTTTTTTTATTTTAAAAGAGATTGAAATAGAGCATCTTAAAGCTAGGGAACTAATTCAAAGCACACTTTGGATAAGCGAATAATTAGCTAGACTTTAGGGAGGAGTTTTTGAACTTAGATTTATCAGCAGAGTGCTACTACAAAAAGATGAGAAGTTCACATATAAGAAAAGTTGTACATCATTTATGACAAAGGCACATTGAATTATGGCAATTTGGGTGCTTCGTGTCGTTTCTTTTGTTGAGTCAATCCTTCCTTGGTTGAGTTAGTAATAATTTGATCAAAAGTGTATCAAACCTTAAGGTTCATACAAACCACCCAACTTTCCTTGTCATCGTTATTCCGATCAAGTCCATTCGTCCTGATGGTCTCAAATGTGTGGGTTTAAGGTGATTCCCAATTACAAAATCTATGGAAATAAGTAGATGTTTTGAACACAATTATTGTATCAGAGCAATATCCACTCACCCTGGTACATTCGCCATAAGACGTGTGAAGATCATCCCGCAAGAATACCCAACCTCAATTCTCTTGGACCGCGAGGACCTCTAATCATCAGTTCTCCATACCATGTTATCAACATCCGTCCTTAGCAATTGTCTCTTTTCATCAGTGGTAGGCCTCAATGACAGCTCCTTTACATCAGTAATGTTTGTTAAGTCCTCAACGACAATCCTCAACAGCAATCTCTCGTTGAAAGCCCTACAGATTGAGGCAAACCTTTCGTTGAAAGACCTATAGATTGAGGCAAATCTCTTGTTGAAAACCCAATAGATTGAGGCAAACCTTTCGCTGAAAGCCCTATAGATTGAGGCAAACCTTTCATTGAAAGCCCTATAGATTGAGGCAAACCTTCCATTAAAAGCCCTATAGATTGAGGCAAACCTTTTGTTGAAAGCCTCTTAGATTGAGGCAAATCTCTCGTTAAAAGCCCTATTGATTAAGACAAATCTCTCCGTTGAAAGTCCCCTAGATTGAGGCAAATCTCTCGTTAAAGGCCCACTAGATTGAGGCAAACCTTTCATTGAAAGCCCACTAGATTGAGGCAAACTTTCCATTGAAAGCCCTAGATTAAGGCAAATCTTTTGTTAAAAGCCCTATAGATTGAGGCAAATCTCTCGTTGAAATCCATATAGATTGAGGCAAACCTTCTGTTGAAAGCCCTATAGATTGAGGCAAACCTCTCGTTGAAATCCCACTAGATTGAGGCAAACCCTCTGTTGAAAGCCCTATAGATTGGGGCAAACCTTCCATTGAAAGCCCTATAGATTGAGGTAAATCTCTCGTTGAAATCCCTATAGATTGAGGCAAACCTTTCATTGAAAGCCCACTAGATTGAGGCAAACCTTCCGTTGAAAGCCCTAGATTAAGGCAAATCTTTCATTGAAAGCCCTATAGATTGAGGTAAACCTTCCGTTGAAAGTCCAATAGATTGAGGCAAACATTTCGTTGAAAGCCCCCTAGATTGAGGCAAACCTCTCGTTGAAAGCCCACTAGATTAAGGCAAACCTTCTGTTGAAAGCCCTATAGATCGATTTAGGCAAACCTTTCGTTGAAAGCCCTATAGATTGAGGTAAATCTCTCGTTGAAAGCCTTATAGATTGAGGCAAACCTTTTAGTGAAAGCCCTAGATTGAGGTAAACCTTCTGTTGAAAGCCCTATAGATTGAGGCAAATCTCTCATTAAAAGTGTCACACCTCGGCATTGCGATAATTAAGGGAAGTAAGCTTCCTTATCGAACCTATAGGCTCGTAACAAGTTACAGATCGTATAATTATCCAAACGCTAACGGAATATAAAATATCAGAGTAATAATAACAGCGAAAACGAATCTAATTTCAGCGAAAGCAATAACAGAGTCTTACAAACTTAATAATACATAATAGTAATTACAGATATCCAAATTCAAAAGAAACAGAAGTTTAAGGCCAAACGGCCGATAGCAACAACTACAACGTAATAAAAGATGGATAATAAAAACTCTATAACGGGAACCAAACGACTTCAACAACACGAATGCCACTTCAACTGGCAAAGCCCCATCCTTCCTAGTCAATGATCTCATCACTAGGGTACTCGCCCAGTGGAACAACATCTCTAACACCTAGAACTATAGCAGCTGGACACAAATGCCCAGGGCCACACACCCATTAGCTGAAGGCTGAGTGAAATACTACACCGCATAAATAATAAGAACAAATGCACCATTTATATTATCACTTAGAAATTATCATGATGTTACACAAGTTCTCAGCCAAAACCCAATGTACTCCTGACTATGCAACCTCATCAAAGCAATACAACGCGCACGAATCCACCGTGCCAACAACTGATAATTGATTTGAGAATCCGACGTGCATAGTAGTGGATCTACCGACTGTAGGGGTTGATACAATTCATGATGGAGTGTAGGGATGCGATCGTGGAGATCATACGATGTCAGGTATGGGATCTAAATGAGTCGAGATAGTCAGATGTATAGGATTTAGTTATAGGTCAAAAATGTCAAAAAAGATGGGAATACGTGCTAGGCATAAGTGTTGTGGGATAGGTCTCCGTGTTAGAAATAAGTATTGTGGGCTGGGACAATGTGTCAGGCAGGGCATATTGACTGTAATGTATTAGGGCGTATTGGCCATAATGTATCAGGGTGTATTGGCCATAATGTATCATGGCGTGTTGGCCGGAATGTAATAGGGCGTATCGGCCAGATTGTATCTAGGAGTTTTGTCTAGAAAGCTAGGATTTCATGTCGGGTTCGATATGTTGTGATGTATTGAGCTAGGTGCCAGGTTAGCAAAGTGTGGGTCGAGATATGAGTTGAGTAACTATGATAAGTGAAGCTATGTACGTAGTGTGGATCCAAGAATCCATGTTATGTTTGGGATTGGTTGGGAAGAAATCCGTTCGTATATATTGAGTTGGTGCATACATGAATGGGAACTATGAGATGACTTATAATGATGTAGTTTTATATAATGCATATCTATAGATACTCTGTTAGTATTTGCAGCCACTCAACTTTCGTAGTGGTCGTCGTTTTATGCCGCTGGATATTCTACGTCCAGCTGTCCAGGGTTATGAGAATACAGGGGAAGAATACATGACGAGAGGCTATGAGGAGGAAGCCTACTATGATGGAGGCTATGCTGGAGACAATTACTACACAAGCTGAAGACTTGAAGTTGTGCCGTAGTTAGTTTATGTTTAGGTTTTAGAGACTCTGTAATAAGTTAAGGTTTGTAATCAACATGCGTTGCCATAACACTTTATTACGTTATCACAGATGCAGATGTTTTGTAATAGTTAGTATTGAACTCTGGTTTTAATGCGTTGAACTTAGATATCCCAATGCGTCATTTATTTCATTTTACTTTGATGATTAGACTTGGTTTATGGATAATATGGTGACTTTCAACTGTCATGGCCTATGGGTCCAAAAAGGAATTTATTTTTTCTATTTTTGCTACTGCGGGGCGTGACAACCAATGATTTACTAAGCTTCTACCAAAATGGGTAACTGGTTGAGTTATGGTTCAAACTCTATGGTCCCGAATATTGTTACCTGTAATATCTTTGTTTTCAAAGAAATATCAAAAAATTTGGAAGTAGCGATGCGGCAAAATTATTCGTTATGCCATTGAACTGCAAAATCTTTGTCTTTACCTAGGAAAAAAAAAAGAAAATCTTTGTATATACCAGGGAACGTCTATTGCCTTTTTCTACTAGGTGTTGTTTCGAGGGAATGGAGGTTCTTAATGGAACGAGGTTTTCAATTATGTAATTTTTTTTGAGGAGGTTAAACCCCTCTAAAGTGAGAATTACAGGCTTTACTAACTTCTGCAACCTCGGTCCTTTTTGACCTTAAGTTTAGGGTTTAGGGTTTATAAGTAACTCATTTTGTAACTATAATAAATATCACAAATTTGTATCTTATCATTGCCTCTAAATTTAGTTGCCTAGATTTAAGAAATTATCATATCCATGCATGTGTGTGTGACTATGTGAAATTTCACATAAGATTTCGTTAGTTCCACATTTGATCAAAATAATACCACCACCATAAACTTAACATTGCAGCTGTGTGAAATTTCTTATAAACATCACTAATGTGAAAATTCAATCAACTAGCATAAAGTTAACATTCTAGCTCTGTCAAAAAATCACATAACATAAAAAAAACTTTCTACAAAAACAAAACAGTTTGCCCAAAATTTAACATTTCACATAACATGCAAATATCAATTAACTACCTTATCACCTTTATTGACATATCACAAATGCATTGAAAAGGTATAAAACACATTACATGCACTAAAACAATATATGAAAATTCCAACATTTACTTAAAATTCAGCAATATAAAAAAATTTCCATAATAGAGTTCTAAAATCAATGAAATGTACTCCATCAACAATCAATGAACATTAGTTGCATGGTATGTGAAATTTCACATACAATTTCACAGAATCTTCAAATAACCAGTAATCAAAGTGATTAACTATGGCTTCTCAATCATCTATTACCTCACGACAAGTTTTGCTGTTGTGATTTGCCTTTTTTTTTTTGCATCTCCCATACCTTATCTTTCGAATCTTCTCTCCTCTAGATGGTATCCTCTTACTCTTAGGCCTGTCAGGAAACTTCTTGCAAACTGGTGGAAATATCTCCACAACAGATGTACTACTGCCAGCTTGTTCACTCATGATTACAGGATGAATAGATATTAAATAGCATTGTTCATAGTAATGAACAAAAAACTATTCCTCAATATAATCGATCAACACCCTTCCAATAATTTGAGTGCTTTTGTGAATAACAACAGCTGCATGAGAACATGGAAAATTATGTATTTGCCAACTACCACAAGAACAAGTACGAGAAGATATGTCAACCAATTATGAAGGCTGATAGTGTACCTTGAATATGTTTTCACTCGATATACTAATGTTCCATGTCTTACCATTATCCAAAGCAGCTTGAAGCCTCTTATGCATTGCTGGACAAAATATCTCAGTCCACTTCTTACATTCAGCCCTTTTCTTCGCAATGTTAGTCATAGTTTTTATACGAATCTTGTCTATCATATTTGTAATTGGCAAATGCCATGCTTTCTTAATCTTTGCATTCCAAGACTCGGCTATATTTGAACAGATCTCCCCGTATCTTTTTCCCTTGAAGTGTGCAATAGACCAATTTTCTCTCGGTAAGTCAACCAAAAAATCTGCAATCTTTTTTCCACCTTCATCAGCTAATGCGTCAACCAAAAATCGAAATTGCTTAGCATTCGTTCACGAAACTTATATAGCATCTGCTCCCTAAACTTCGCAGAAACCCCTTTCACCTTATATTAAAGATTGTACTTCAAATGATGCAGACAAAACGAGTGGAGATTATTTGGAAATATTGTCCTCACAGCTTCAAGAAGACCAGCATTCTGGTTAGAAATAAAAGTAATTGTCTGTTCAAGATTGATTACACCACGTAATTCCTTCAAGAACCACATCCAATTATCGGTATCTTCGGAACTAACAACTGCATAGGCAAGACTATAAAATCCTACAATGATGAATAAATAATGTAAGTTTCAAATATTCACTCAAAATTTCAAAACTCTTCAAATAAGGAAGAAAATCAAATTCTCAGATGTGTGAAATTCCAAATGATTGAACATCTATCAAATTTAATATAAAGTTAACAATACAGAATGAAGATAAAAATAAATCTATGCGAAATTTCTGAGACAATTCAATAACCAAAAAATTAAGTAAGTAAAGAAACATGTGTGGAATTTATGATGTCTGTGTGAAATTTCACATGATATTAACAATAAAGAAAGAACATAAAATTAGCTCTGTAACAAAATTCACACATACTTCAATACCCAGCAACAACTAATTAAACATCTATAAAATTTCACATAAAGATAACATCACAGAAGCAAGATAAAAATAATTGTGAAATTTCACACACAAATAAATACCCAGCAAAATCAAGTGAAAAAACATGTTTGTGCAATTTAACATAAAGTTAACAATACAAACCTAAAAATGTTACCTTGATTTCCATCTTTACAAGTCCAACAATGCTAGGGTAAAACATTTTTTACAAACACACTATATCTCTCTCCTGGGTGGCACTGTGGGGCCCACTGAAATTATGTGAACCCCACAGTACCACCTAGGAGAGATAAAAACTGTTTGTCACCCAAATATTACTCTTACAAGTCACACCTAAAAGTACCCCTTTATAACACCCTTTAAGGAAAGTTCCATCTAGGAAAATCATTGGCCGTAGAAAATTAAATCCATTATATAAGTAGCAAAGGCTACAAAACATCTTTCAAATCGACATGTTTCAAGATGAGATTGAATCAATAACTTACTACCAGGATTAGCTTTTGATGCTTCATTAAAATACAACCTAAGCTTGGCAAAAGACAACGCATGGTGACCATATATCTCCTTCCTTGCATTTTCAACACCAAGCCAAGCATGATGATACATAATGTCCAAACCATATATAGTCCTTGATATCATCAATCACATCCATTGGTGATATTAATGGCTTTAGGCATACTTTCCCATAAATCAAACTCCCTACCACCTCAGAATTCAACCGTGGATGTTTGAAAGTACGAACAACTGACCCGCACATGTGTATATTATTCAAATTGCGTATGTAAAAAAATCCATTGACACTCTCTATTGACGCATGCACTCGCCATTCACAACTAGTTGCCTCTAGACAACTACACACCGCCGTTACTAGACCTTTATCATTCCTTAGATACTTAAATTGAAACCAACTTCAATACTATATTTTCTTAGCACTAACCGAAAATCTACAGCTCCACCTTGAAAGCACTGTCCAACCTCAACAATCCCCTGACTCCATGACGAACAAAGAACTGGAACATTTTGTTCTGCACAAAATGTAGGCAGCAAATCGACCTCCAACTTCAACTGATTCTTATAACTCAACAACGGTAATTCAACAAACTCTTCATCAGAATCACTTAATCATCAACAACCTGAACATTATTGAATTCTAATTTCATGATACTGCCAAACAACTCATTTTCTTAAAGTCACCTTCATTATCCAACATGAATTTACATAACTAGGTATCTCATATGTCAATGACATTGAATCCTTATCAAAGCTTACACCATTTTGAACATATAAACTGTGTCAACATACTAAATCCACCAATGTCAGATACTGTAGTAAAAGTTGTATCAGTCTCGTATGTACACAATAGCAAATCTTGCTTTTCCATTGCAATTGTGTTAATAAAAAACAAAATTGTTACAATGCGGTAAACAATTAATAATAACAATCATCAACGTCACATCCAAAATTGTTGGAAGCAGTTATTTAAAATTTCACAATGCATCCGTAATTGCTATATTTATGACAATAATCTTAAATGTCACATACTCACTATACGAATTTAATATTTCGTATGTCAAATTTCACATCACTCGTATACCAATTAGTACGAATATATCACCAAACCTAATTTTCAGTTACATATAAACCCTAAATATTCTTGTTAGTATTATGTGCTATCTTATAAATCAAAATTTTCACTAGTTATGTCAAATATGTCATAACACATTTATCAATCCAACTGAGACCGTATGAAATTTTTCATCACATAACTGTTATTATGTGATGTGAAATTTCACACTATTTCTTTAAAGAAAAAAAAATACTTAAGCATATCATATCGCATAATTGTCAACATATAACGTACTGTAAACAGGATACATTACTACATCCAAATCTTCAAAAACAAACACATACCTCGCACTTGAATCTCAAAACTTAAAACTCAAACTAAAAAAATGATTCTACTACGAACTCTAAAACACGAATAACAGCACAAAGTACATATCTAATGTAAATTGAAACAAGAATAACATAGCAAAACAACTATGTGAAATTTACACACTTGAATCTCAATACACTTGATTCTCGAAAATCTAAAACTCAAACTACAACTCAAAACTAATACCTTGAATCTACTTCGTACTATGTAAAATTTCAAAAAAAACAACACACATTACATATGTAATGCAAATTGCAACACGAAAAACAATAGCAAAACAACTATATCAAATTTAGAAACACCTACATCGCACTTCAATCTGCAAAATAAAAAACTCAACCTAAAACTAAAACTACAAATTGACTCTACTTTGCAATCTATACTCTCTTAAAACTTCCAAATCTTCAACATCTACATTAATGGAACATGAATTCATAATAGAAACCCTAGAACTCTACATTACAACTTAAATTCCGTACTAAAAATTACTTGCCTAATCTTCGCAATCAATACAATCAATCTCGCAATTCTTAATCACAATCAATCTTCTACAACTCAATCTCGCAAATCAGTGATTATCTTCCTCGATCACCGCCTATAATATCCTTGAATGATCTAACAGACCAGTGTTGCATGCAAAATAAAACTCTACAACAGATAAAAAGTTGAATGGTGTGAAACTACCAATAAAAATGTTACCCCTATGAAGGAATATTTACAAAATTAAAATCCACTTTGACCTTCATCTAATAAACTGTTATACCAAGGTATTTTAGACTAAAATACTATTTGAAAAAGTTATTTTCAAAGTTATCACACTTTGGGACATAATCTTGGCCCCCAAAACCACTAAGATGTATAATAGAAAAAACCAGTTGAATGTATCATAAAATTTTCTTTGCTCCAATGTCCCACATTGATGACTCAAGACTAGTCATACTTTAACAAATAAAGTAAGCATGGTATATGTTAATCTAATTGGATTAGTAATGTCTAATTAATAATCCTACTAGTAAGAATATTTTAAGAATAAAGTTTCCGAGACTATCGTAGTATTTTAAAAAGATATCTTCTCAACTTAACTTTTAGGAACTTGTTACATAAATATTACAGTATCAATAATAATTGTCAAGATATGCGAACATACTTGCCCATTATTAACATAAAATTGTCTTACAAAGCAATATATTTGAATCACTCTTCCAACTATTTTGCTTTTGGGGCATACTAACACCTCGTAGAGAGGTCTAGAGCACTTTTCAATCTAAGACATTTACTGCTTAAAAAACTCAGGAAAGAAACTGCTAGCAGGGAGAGAGGAGAAAATAACTACTTTCAACTGTATTCAAGTCTTAACGCTTAGAGGAAAAAAAAAATTATGAATAAATCAGTGCACAAAGTAACAAAAATCAATCGACATTTCCAAGACATCATACGTCCTGCTAACTAGTAATAAATATCCAGATATTATCCTCAGAGATGTAGCAGTTCATTGTAGTTTTACCAAAACTAAAACATAAGAAGCTATAGAGTCATGTAAATTATCGCGATCTAATCTATGAGAAACAGGCTTTATAGACATATAGTCTCTTCAATATGACAATAATTGAAGTAGTGGAATCAGAATAGTGATTACGAAGCCTTTTTTCCCGGTTCTGCATTATGAGCACGAAGCACATTGTCCACACCGAGATAGTCAGCATGACTCTGCACAATTTGAAGCTTCATCAAACACTTGAGGACTTGCTTCATAGTCGGGCGATTCTCAGGTTTACATTCCATGCATTGCATCGCCAAGCTTGTAATCTTAATCCCGTCATTAGAATGATAAGCTGGATCAGCTTCTAGACTTTTGGACACAAGTGAACGCTTGGATTCGCTATTTTCCATTTCGGATTTGTTGGACCCAAACTCTCTCCAGGCCCACTTGTAAAAAAAAAGTGCATCAGACTTTCTGTCTTCTTCAGTCAACATTCTTTTGGTTATCAAACTTAAAAGCAAAACACCAAACGCATAAACATCGCTTTGTTTTGTCCATCTACCTGTCAACAAAATATATTGCGAGAAAAACTTCCATTACATACAACTAGAAATATCTAAAACAATAATGTTTCATTTTTTAAATTGGAGAAATGAACAACGGAAAATGTGTGTTTGAGAGAGAGAGAGAGAGAGAGAGAGAGAGACATGGAAGCAGGGACTTGATAACACTACTATGACATGCTATGCATGTGCAATCAAGAACACGTCCAATGTAGGTTTGGCAATTTTCAATGATCATAGGAGCACACTATAGAAAATGACAAAGAACGAAAGGTAGGCTCATCTTGATCTCGCAATCCAACTGCTCAAGTGGCAGCTCCAACAAATGTTAAAGAACTTGTACCTAGGGCTGCATTTAGGTCAGGTCTTTTCGGGACAGCCAAAACCAGAAATAAACCGATCATGACCGATTCTCAGTATTACAGAACAAACCGAGGCCAAAAGAAAAAATTTGGGTTGCCTTGGGTATGTGACTCATTTCTCCGCTACAAATCGTTTTAATAACTTGGAAAGCAAACTTATTCTGGTCGGTGTATCGTTTTTAACATTTTTGGCCGTGAAGTGGGGAAGAGTTGAAGAGGTTTAAATCCAAGAGGAAAGTACTACAAAATGCATGTCTAATTTGCAGATTATTGACACAGAATGGCTTTAGAGGATGGTGTGTGATGTTTTAGTGTGCAGTTCTCCACATGGGCTTCTTTTTATTCTAGAAGAAAAGGTTGACAAACTAGAAGGTTAGTGTCCACCGGTTCTTTTGGTTCATGCAGGGTCGAAAGCATTGCTTATTTATTGAGATTGTCCTTGGATCTTGGATATGTGTCTAGCAATAGAACACAGCTGTCCTGGGTGATCAGGTCTAATTATACTTGTGTGTGGATATGTGTCCACCAGTTCAATTCAATGGACTTCATTTCACAACCTAAAGTCTCTTCTCCCTCTTTCCTTTCTTCTGCTCACTCTCTTTCTATCTTCTTAACGTCGCTCTCAAGTCACAGAATTCGGGGCGAGACAAAAACACCTCTATTGTTAAAGGCACGCCTAAAGCTCAGGCTCAGGCTCAGGTTCAGGCTCAGACTCAAGCAGGCTCAGCCTATGCACCTCGCCTTGCCCTAGGCGGAAAACGCCCCGCTTAGGCACGCTTTTTTAAAGCCCAAGGCACAAAGCCCGCACCTCTACATAATAATGCATCAATAACCTAATTAGGCATGAAACTAAGGCCCATATTCAGACCTAAATAAAATTAGCTTTAGACCCAACTCTTATTAGCTTTTGACCCAAATTAAGATCAACTAGGCCATTACAACTTCCAAAACAAAAAAAAGAAGAATTTACCCACCTCTTATTGGCTTTAGAACCATATTAATACCCATTAGGCCATTACAACTTTCAAAACATAAGGGTCACATTGTTTAAAATAAAAGAACATTCTTCGTTATGACCCACACTTACTCTATTGGTTTCCAAATTTAGAGAAGGAAAAGGAAAGAGAAAGTGAAAAGGCTAATAGAACAAATAATTTCACATGGGAATTAAATTTGAAATTTCGTGATATTTTCATACTTGATTGAGTCTTTACTGTGTTATTCAAGTTATTCTAAGGTATACTATTTTGTGGAGCATCGTCAAGACAACTTGCTAATTGGCCAATTGAGCTAATAGGTCAAAATGTACGTTACTTTGATAGTTTGATGCTCTAGCCATTTATATATATATATATATATATATGTTAGCTGTAGAGTTCTCTATGTTTTCATAGGTATATTTAATATATTTGTCTTCATAAAGTGCGCCCTCGTCCTCTTAGTCCCGCACTTTTTATGCGCTTCGCACCTAGGCTCTAGGAGGCATTTGCCCCTAAGTCGCCTGACGCATTAATAACTATGGACAACACTAATTATCTGGCTCTATGTTACACGGACTCAAGTACGCATATCGGGTGCAGGTGTGTGTCTAGGTGTCGGATCTCTCTCTAAACTCCAAATCTTAGGGTACTGAACTTGGCTTGAAATGTGTCGAAAAGTTGGGTATAGATAGGGAGAAATGTCCTAAACATATATAAGATATTATATTCCATATGATTCCGTAATATGTGATGCAATCTTATTTAATTAGTCTAAAATAGAAGTTAATAAATGATTTTTTATCTACATTTTTATTTTTATGAAAAGATGAAAATTCTTCTTTGCTCTGAATTTTTAGCTACTTCTTGCTTTTTCAAAATTACATGTGAGGAATGTGTGTCTGATTCGGGTACTCGGTACCGGACACATCCCATATCAAGTCGACACAATTACTTTTAAGGCTATAGGAGAGTCCATAAAACATAGATCTTGATGGTCTAGATCTTCTTTGTTGTTTATCAAAAGGTGAAGGAAGATGGGTTACATAGATGGAAAAACTGTGGAGTCAAGTTCCTTAGATCTGCTATTTGGTGCATGGATTTAGAGAACTCTACCATCACCTCATGGTTCACTCTATGCTGTTCGAGATCAGTAGTGGTTATCTTTTCTAAGGACATCAAAGGAGATATGGGATTCAGTTTCAGGCGTAATCGAAGATAGGAAATGCTTTTCTAGATTTATGATTTGCAACGCATAAGTCATAGCATAAACAGGGATATGGGAGATGGGCTAGGTACTATAAAGCGTGGAAAGATAAAGTAGCACCAGATCGAAGATAGGAAATGCTTTTCTAGATTTATGATCTGCAACGCATAATTCATGAGCATAAACAGGGATATGGGAGATGGGCTAGGTACTATAAAGCTTGGAAAGCTAAGTAGCACCAGTACGGATACGCCGGGGGGGGGGGGAGCGTGGGGGTTGTCTCGGACGCGATACGACATGATTGGCAACAGAATGAATTAGGACACTGTCTCAATAAGAACATGGCAAAATGATAATCCTTTATTTAGACAGTCATGGTACCAAGAAATAAGAAAAAAACATATAATTCATAGTAACATGAAAACACTGAGCATCTTTACTTTCAAGAGGTCCTAATTAATTCTAATTTCAGAAACCATACTTTGATTTTCATTACCCTTTAGTATTTCATCTTGTAAAAGCATAATGGTAGACACTATTTGTTCCTATTTTCAAATATCCAAATTTGGCGTTCAGAATATTTATTCCCATCATTAAGAAGCCCCACCCACTTTCAACTTCTGTTTTTCCAATCAAGAAAATTACAATTAGTGTCCAAGTATCCAGATGTGTGTGAGTCTTATTTGTGTCGAGACAAGAAGATAAATAAATAAATTAGAACATATATTTTGGTTTGTCTTACACGTGTCAAGGAGTGTCCGGTGTGTATCATGTCTGACACTTTGTCGGATAGGGACATGCAACCCCTCCAAGTGTCGGTGTTTCCTAGCTGGTTTCTTCATGACAGAGGAAGATAGGAAGAAAAGAGATGCGGCAATAAGAGACTAAGAACAGCGCCTATTTAAATAATCTGGTCGGATTGGTTAGCGTGAACCCAGTTAAAAACACCTCTAAACCGTACCTCGAGCTGAATTGGATGGAATTCTAAGGGGCAAACCACGACTCCAACCGAGGTGCAACGAAACCGACCAAAATGGCACGGATTGGTCGGTTCGACCAGTGGTTCGGTCGTGTGTCACGGGTTCACAGTATATCTGAACAGCCCTACTTAAAATAATGAATTCGGCAAGTTCAAAGCTTAGACCGGCACCCGTAACCTAGTCCATGTAACATAGGTTCTGTGCGCAACTCAACGGGCTCTATCTCTCTCTCTCTAAAAACAAAAGTTCTTCACTAATTGGTGCTGCGATCATAGATCGTATATCTTAGAAACATATAGAGACCCAGTAATCAATTGTATTAACAATTTAAGTTTATTTTTTTATTTTTAAAAAATAGAGCGAAAAATTGTTTTTTCATTGGCATGGGGCTTGACACCTCAGTTCTTATCCTTTCACAAAATTGATACCTTTGTACTCCAATTGATTGCTAAGTGAATCGCTGGGAATTTTACTCTAGCTTGAAAGAACTTCGCATCCTTTTTTCTTTTTGACATTTCATTTTTGCAATCAACTTCTTCCCCCCCTCCCCACCCAAACAACAAAAAAAAAAAAAAAAAAAAAAAAAAAAAAAAAAAAACAGTGAAGAAAAATAAAGGGCCAAAATAAACTTTAAACGGTGCCCATATAACAAAAACAAATAACTAAAATATTTGGTGCAGAGCACTAAGTATGCCTATTAGAAGAAAATGCACAATAAGCTGACATACCTATCATGCCACAAGGTGGGTCAACGGAACCATTGCACCTATAAATATTTTCAAGTTGATTTGCTCTCGTATTCGAAAAAATTCCACCAGTAACCGTACTTAAGTCCAATAGTTTCGGATAGTGCTCCTAAATGAAAATATCAGGTTATTAGAATTTTGAATAGAGCATAAATGGAAAAAGAAAGATAAATTTGACAATGTATTTTCCCAAAAGATAAGAAACTGCCAAAAACTAATCTCGTCAATCATTATATGAGATGCATCTACATTGCCAACCAAGAATGGATCGTATGGAGGACTTCGACAATGCAAAAATTTAAGGAGGTCGGCAAATCCAATAGCAACCTTGATTCTGTTCAGCCAACCAAAATCATCTAGAAATATAGAACAACTTATTAATCCATAAAGCTATCATAGTAACTCAACCCAGTAGTTAAATCAAATTCATGCCTATTTCTTCACCCATGGCAGTTACGTACACGAATGAGATTATGAGAAGAAGAACTGCCAAATATGCACAAAGTGGTGTCAATTTAATCATAATAACCACCTATAGTTGGTTCATACAAAAATATCATGTTCTAGGTTATGAGCTAGACTAAGAACACTAAAGATTTAAGTCAATTCTAATCAACTCAAGATCCTATACAAGTTCAAAATGGAAACTTACTCAAAATTTGTTTTGAAGCAAGCCTATTTTCATATTTAAATTGTTGTCGTCCCACATCACTTAGATGTGTTGTTGCCTGTGCGGTATATAAAGCCTTAATTCCCCTCTTCTTAACACCTGGACTTTAAGGAGTTGAGTGGGCTGGGCATTACAAGTGGTATCAAAGCCAGGTTTGTCCCCTATCACCGTAATCCACGTGTGTGACTTCGCCACACTTGCGGAGGCGTGTTGTCATCCCACATCGCTTAGATGTGCTGTTGTCTATGCGGTTTATAAAGTCTTAGTTCCCCTCTTCTTAACACCTGGATTTTAAGGAGTTGAATGGGCTGGGCCTTACAAGCATTTCAAACCAGGACTAAATAGACTGAAAAAGCAACCAACAGATATGATACCTTTAGTCGGAAAGGTCTACCAATTCCAATGGTTAATTCAGTCACTAATACGACATATATGATATAACATAAAGTACTTTGATTACTACGGAACGAATGAAAGAATATATATTTATATACTTTTTATAATAGTAGGAAAGAAATTCAAAGAGCATCTATAGGGGAAAAGTAGGCCTGGCAATTGGGCGGGTGCGGGCAGGTTCCGGCCGGGCTGAAGTAGGGTCGGGCTAGAATCGGGCCGGGCTGGTGTCGGGCCATATATTTCAGGTTTAGTTTGGGCCGGGCTGGAGTCGGGCCAGGGCGGGTTTGGGGATTTGTTTGTGTGTCTTTAATCTGCTGATGATGAAACTTGCTTTTGGTGAAAAATAAAAATAACAAAAGTTGTTGTTCAAGCTTCCAAAAGGTTGGATTACTTATCCATTAAGCACTAAAATACACGCCAAAAAAAAAAAAATAACAGAGAGTAGAAGATAATAGTTTGGTCTCTTTTTTTTTTTTTTTTGTCGCTATAAATAATTTGGTTTTCTATGGAAGAGAGAGAAGAAGAAAAGAAAATAATTGGGTGGGTAAATTACATAAATCAGAAACTGTAATCTAGGTTTCTAAATAAAAGGGCAGCCCAGTGCACGAGGCTCCCGCCATTGCGGGGTCTGGGGAGGGTGAGATGTACGCAGCCTTACCCCTGCAAGCAGAGAGGCTGTTTCCAGATTCGAACTCGTGACCTCCAGGTCACAATGGAGCAACCTTACCGTTGCGCCAAGGCTCCCCTCCAATCTAGGTTTCTAAATCTAAAACAGAAAAAAGAAGTGATCATAGTAACCCTTTAACACAGAACACAGAGAGAGAGAGAGGGAAATATACATACATGATACATATATACATACAAACCTTTAAAAGAAAAGTGATCCACAGGTTTCTATTTTGTAAGGAGGTTCAACAATCGTAATTACACTTGTTCTGGTTTAGTGGTTCACTTTCAGCTTTACATCAGCCATGAGAGAGAGAGAGAGAGAGAGAGAGAGCATTGAATCAGTGGAGAAAATTCTAGAGAGAGAGCATTAAAGAAAGAAATATCTTCATCACATCAGCTGTTGACAGAGAGAGAGAGAGTGGTGAGAGGCATTATTGCAAATGACAAGAAAACCCTAGTTCCATTATTTTATTTTTTCGGTTTTTCCCAACAGCCCAATAACAACCCGCGAAATACCCAACATAAGCCCGACATTTTAAAGGCCCAGCTTTGCATTTACCCAAATGAAGCCTGCCAGAAAAGAATACAAACCCAAACACAAAAATTCTCGGGCTCAAGTGGGCCGACCAGCTGCTTCGGGCCTGGTTTGCCACCCCTAGGGAAAAGCAAATCAAAAAGGCACCTGCCTAAAATTTGAAAACTAAGATGAAATACATACTAATGAAATGTTCTAATATAACATATCAAGCTCAAGGTTAGGGTTGAGGTTGAAGTAGAGAGGTAAAATGTAGACAAAATAAAAGGAGGCCTCAACTTTAAGGTTAGTCATTTATTGAATCCATATTTAATGTTGAAAGAGCAAATTCCAAAAACTAGGGATTTTCCACTACTACATTTGGCGACTTTTTAGAAGGAAAATTTGTCTTGGAGAATTTAGATAAAAGAAGATAAACATATATTTTGGAACAGAGGGACATAAGTTATTGAAACTAAGCATTATTCACCGATATATAGAATTCCAAACGAACACCAACAAGAAGCAGTATGAGCAAGTGATGGACATTTTAAAGCTGTGTTGAGGTTATAGCAGACATAGTAAAGCCGTACAGTTGAGGTTATGGACCTATGGTAGACATAGTAAAGAAATATCTCATAACGTTTGGGTTACGTAAGGCTATATTGTAAGAACGGTCAGAATTGAGGGAAGGGGGGAAGAAGAAAAAAAAAAGGACCCCAAACAATTTGGTACAAAGGCTTAGTGGAGTTCAGTTAAATGTATGTAAACCCATACAACCAAATAGTTAGGTACAAACCACTTGATTAAACAATATCTTGGCAGTTTCGCCTTGAATGGAAGTGCATGTAAATAACCTTCTAACAGTTAAAGCAACTTCCAAGAGCTTACGCTACACAGTATAAATCACAGAAAACCAGAAGTCACAACTGACAAAAATATGGTAAGAACAAATTGGTACTACCTTTGTAGAGTGAAGAAGACTCAGTAGGACCAAAGACCTGTTAGTTTGATTAAAAACAAAACCTTTAAAACCTTCACAATGAAATCGGATCAACTAATCACGTAACAAAACAACTTCACTAGCTTAGATAATAACATAAGTAGCCACCCATTTTATACCACTAACTGAACGAGTAAACAACTTCAAATAAAACTCACATGAATGGATCTACTATACCAATATTTATTAATTAGGTAAGCAATATCGTACAGTTCCCGATCCTCAAAATCAACCCTTCACAAGGTTGAATTACAAAGTACGAAGAAAAATTTCTAATCCCACCAACAACTTAGATAATAAAATTCACAAACTCCTGATAAATCAATTTGCATCTTCCTGTAGGACATTGAAAAAAATGAGAACACACGTTTCACAATGCTATTATCATCGAATCAATGGACGAAGGAAAAGTACCATTGCGACCATCATTTGCCAACGTTGGCACCAGCCAAAAATCATTTTCGCCCAATCTTTAATTTTCCATGACCATGGAAAAATGCTTCTTTCAGTTCTCTAGTAATTCCATTAAATCCAACATTTCACCAAGAATTGGGTTCATAACTTTTAAACCAAGTTCCTTGATCTTTTGCAAAATTAATGAGCATTACAGAAGTAAGTCTTTTGGTCCCATACAAATCATCAAGCATCAACTTCATTGTGACAAGTGATGAAGCGAAATCGCCCAAAACAACATTAGTAGTACCAATAGATGTTATCTAACAATAGGTAACTATATTGATTAAAAAGATAGAAAGGGGAAGAAGAACCCACTTGAAAGGAGGACAAAAACTTCTATTAGTTCAATTGGAGAAAACCCAAGGGCTTCAAAGAGCCTTCGCGAGGAAGTTAATTCAATATCAATCCTGATTGATATTATATATGTAAGTATGTAACTTCATTACGTACAATTGATCAGAAAACCAACACAACTCATAATTTAACAAGTTTAGGTAACCAACTTAGTCATTGTTATGGGACCACTAAACCCTACACCCTAGTGCCTCTTTTATATGTAATATAACACTATACAAACAACAAAAGGAGAAAAGTTATTTTTTGTTCTAATTTTTCTCTTTTTTTGTTTGGTATCTTTAATACTTTTGGTGAGCAAGCTAGAATAACATAAAAGGTTGTACATAGATGAAAAATCCTCATGCATAAGCAGCAAAAGAATAACCATCAAACAAAGGAGGACTAGCGCAACGAGTCAACATTTCCAAGACCGGAGACTTGCGAAAGCAAGACACCTATTGATATGCAAAGACACAGAGTTAACATGCCAAGACACAAGTTCCAAGAGTTTACACGCATACCCAAAGAGTCATTATATTACTGTATTGACATAAAATGACACTTCTATACAGCAATCTGTGAGGTGGCCAGATAACACTTCCCATTTTATAGTACATAATCTGAGTCTCTTGACTTTTTCCATTTTCTCCAGGCCAGAAAACCACAATTAGTGTCTCAAAACATAATGTATCTATCACATCGTGCATTTGAATCAAGTAAGCAAACGAATCCATACCTTACCTTTGAGGAGGAGGTTTTTCAATGTATTGAGCGACTTAAATTCATAAACTACGCCCAGATGTTCACCTTCCCAGGAGAATCCGTACACCTTCAGCATACCTGGATGACGGATAACTTTTTCATGTCGAAGCAAAACGAGTTCATCCTGAAACGATGTGCACGCATTTGTGTGCAAGCGCGTCTAATGTCAGGGAACAAAAACCTTGGAAAAAACATCACAGCACAAAAGAAAATAACCAATTTAAACCTACCGCCAATCTCAGTTCATTATCTCCCGGACAATAATCATCTATTTTAGGAACTTCCCATATCTTCACAGTCACATCTTGCATTCCAGTTATATCCCAGTCTATCTTTCCACGGTAAATTTTGCCAAATTGGAACTCCCCAATGTAATTCTCTTGGCTAAAATTGTCCGTGTATTCTTTTAACTCCTCATACGGAAGCTTTATTATGTTTTCAGGATCCATTCTTGGTCGACTTTTTAACTGAAACAGAGACAGTGAGTATAAGAAACTGGGTAAGGGTAGTTGAGGTATATTCGAATAAACCCAACATTATTCAATAAGCGGAAGGGGAGAGTTGTTATGACTAATAAAAGCGTGTTGTTCTTCAAACTTGTGGGGTAGGTGATATTAACCCATAAAACATATAGAAATTTCACTATGAAACTCGATCTAAACATCTAAATATGGCAGCCATGAACTTATTCGGTGGATGACTACGAATGACCAATTCTCGAAGACATTCAGAAGTGAAGAACTAACTAGGCACCCTCTCCTTACAAGCCGGTTTTCAAGAATGAGTTCCACCTCATGGTTTCATAACTAGGGGCGGACCCAAGATTTTTGGTTAGGAGAGGCCTAAACTATATGGGGGTTCGGGGGCAGCGCCCCGAGGCGAATTTTTTTAAGTCTACCTATACACAATTATGTGTAAAACTATAGAATTGGTTTAACGCCCATAGTTTGGGGTAAATCATGTAATTTTAGAGGGCCTATTTCTAAAACCTGTAATATACTATTACATATAAATCTAGAATTTTCAAAAGTTCAAGGCCTACGTCTATAACCAATAAAATATTAAATGTAAATCTAGAATTTTTAAAGATTCAGGGGGAGTGTACGTGAATTTTAAGAGGGCCTATTTTTAGAATCTGTAAAATATTATATGTAATTCTGTAATTCCAAAAGTCCAAGGGACATGTGCCACCCCTGGCATGTATGTAAGTCCTCCACTTGCATAACAAACGGTATCAGACACCATGTACATAGCATGGGATGCGATTCCGTAGCCACGTTGCGAATGACGCTACCTGGGATTGAGGTGGGATCCGCAAAAGCCATCGAGCTGGGAAGATGAGCCCCGTGCAAGTCCGGTAGCAGAGTGTGGTAACAATCCCACTATAGGTTCGGCTGGTGATGTATTAGCCCCGAGGCACCCACCCTCTCCCCTTACCAGGGTAAGTTCTACCTAGTGAGTTCATAACAAAGACCAGAAAGAATCAACCAGGCCTTGGGGAACCGTCGTACAATAATGGAGACGGTGCAAGGAACTAAGAAACTGAAATCTGAACAAACCCGCCCTAAAATCATGTTCTCAGTTAAGTGTATGAAATATTTTATTAAAAAAAAAAAAAATTATCAACTTGTGCAGCATTCAATGGACCACAAATCTTCAACTAATAAGATATAAGAAGAATATAGCAACAAATATACACTACCCATAACAAGAACTTCTAACTCCCCGAGTCCCCGCCAACAGATATATATGTGTTATGTGCACAAGCGCGCAGTATAGTGCATATAATATTGTCCGCAGAATAGAAAAATTCTCTCTTGGCGAAATAGAGTGTGTGTGTGTATATATATATATATATGTGTAGTATATATCAACAAAGTCAAAAGAGTGTTCGAGTTGAAATAGTGTTGAAGTGGTCACTTACCTGCTTGGATCAAGTTAAGTTTTTCAATTTGCTCGATCCCTCTCCTTCTTGATCCCTTTTTGGTTTTTTATTTTGTTATTCTAATTATTATATTCACGCAGATCCCACAAGGATTTGAGGAGAAAGACTCCGAGGGCAACTCCAAGGGTAAAAGTCAAAATGGCTAGCCAAAACTTAATTTTGGCTTGTTGAATAGTAAAATGGCTAGCTATTTTATCAAACCTACTCCAACCACACAAGGCATAATGACTAGGCATTTCTTATCTTTTTGTATTTTCTATGTTTTTAATTCAAATAATTATCTAGAAATGAAATGAAAATTCAAATTTTAAAATTAATCCGATAAATTGTAATTCAAAAGTTGTCCCGCCTAAATTTGAAATTTGAAATTTTCCGCCAAAATTTGTTAATTCAAAAATTTAAAAACTGCCAAAATGTGATTCAATATTGAAAAAACCGCCAATATGAGAAATTTCTCAGTAAACATTGAGTATTTCTCAGTAAACATTAAGAATTTATTAGTAAATATGAGAATTTTCTCATATTATATGAGAAATGTTTCACTAAACTATGAGAAATTTCTCAGTAAACATTGAGGATTTTTCAGTAAACATTGAGAATTTCTCAGTAAATATGAGAATTTTCTCATATTATATGAGAAATGTTTCACTAAAGTATGAGAAATTTCTCAGTAAACATTGAGGATTTCTCAGTAAATATGAGAATTTTCTCATATTATATGAGAAATGTTTCACTAAACTATGAGAAATTTCTCAGTAAACATTGAGGATTTCTCAGTAAACATTGAGAATTTCTCAGTAAATATGAGAATTTTCTCATATTATATGGGAAATGTTTCACTAAACTATGAGAAATTTCTCAGTAATTAGTTCAATAACAAATTAAAATTAATAGTAAAAAAGTGCTTATTGATTGAAAACCCAAACCCAAATTATTTTATTAAATCTAAAAAAAGCCAAATAACTAAAAAAAGAAATAACACTAAACCATAAAAAATACTTATTAATAACTACACTAATATATGATATATAATATAATCCATATATAATTGAGACACCCTAAACATTTCACTAATTAAAAGCCCAGCCCAAGCCCACAAATTAAACCTAACCTAATCCCCCTTCACATTCAGCCACACAGTATACCCTAGCCACTTCATTTCTTCTTCTTCACGTCTGTTGTATACAGAGAGAGAGAGAGCTTCACATTTTTTTACAGACAGAGAGAGTGAGAGAGAGAACAAGGTGAAGCAGAGAAGAAGAAGGTGAAGCAGAGAAGAGAGAAAGAGAGAGACAGAGGCTCAGAGACTGATGAAAGAGAGATGGAGGATCCGATTTGAGTAAAAGGTAGGTTTAATCTTTCAATTTTATAGCTTGATTTGTGTTTTGATTTGAAAAAGAGACTGTTTATAGCCGTTGGAATCCATCCGTTGGCGACCAACGGTCATGAACAGTGTCGCGCCCTATTTTCCCTCTTCTCTTCCACGCTCGGAATAATGGCTCGTGAGTTTGGGGCTCTCCATTTTACAGAGCTTGATGGCTCGTCCGTTGGAGTGCTTATTTTGGGGATGGACGAGCCATTTTGGCAGTTATATGATTTGGCTAGGGTGATGGCTCTCCCGTTGGAGATGGCCTAACCTCCGTTTAATACACGACCCACCTTGTACGGAACTACGTCCCTCTTTCTGAATAAATTGTAGAGATTATTACATGAGTGATTCCCAAATTTTTACCAAATCGGGCTTTTTGCCTAAATGGTGTGATTTTTTCTTTTCCAGTGGGGTGATTGAGATTTCGAATCCCCTTCGAAGGCCTCCGGTTTGTTCTTCAATCGGAATGAATGACCCTTGTTAGATTTTGTTGTGAGCCATTGTAGGACTTTGAGATTGGGTTGGTTTGGGTTTAGGAGGTGTGTATGTGTCAGCCATAATCCAAGTAAGTATAAAAAAAAAAAAAATAATACTGCGTAATAATTTCCCAAATTTTAATCTCAAATTCACATCCCAAATGATGTGGTAGGGGATGTAACAGTAGAACCACATTTAATAATGATCAAATCACTTTAACATTATCCAATCCAAATTTAATAGGTCACTGCAACATCATTTGGGATGTGAATTTGGGATTAAGATTTAGGAAGCATAGCATAACTCTTATTACATATCAGTGGCAGCGATTTTTGGGGAATGTGGCAGTGGAACCACACTTAATAATGATGGGGACCACTTCACCATTATCCAATTCATATTCAATAGGTCACTGCCACATCATTTGGGATGTGAACTTGGGATTAAGATTCAAGAAGCGTAACATAACTCTTATTACAAACTAGTCAAAGATTTGTGGAGATATTAAAAGTTAGTCATGTGCTTTTTGAAAATTGAAAAGAAATCTATTTAAAACCACAAAACTAAATTGAAGTATTCTATTGGCACCTACCTATTTTACTCTCTACGTCCCGTTTATTGAACTTTGTAATTAAATAGAAAATTAGTGGAAAATATCTAGTAGCAACTACCAAGAGTTTAAAAATCCTATTTGGTTCTTAGTTTTGCTAAATTAAAAATCTAAATTGTGTTACATCCCTAGGCGTTTTAAACTCCCATTTTTCTTCCCCAAAATGATGGAAAAATAGGTTTCGAAAACTTATTTAATGCGCAGCGGAAAAATAAAGTTGAAAAAACTTTATTGGTAGCCCGAATCTACTATTTATCAATTCCATAGATACGTGGGGAAGAGGGGACAAGAGTATTACCTTATGGTCTTGAACCCACTTCTGACTTTGACTTCGACTTCTTTCTTTAGTGTGCAGCAACTTCCTCTAGGAAATCTTCACCCTTATGTCTCCTCGAATGTTACCGGATAGACTAGGGTTGGTGGGAACCCTAATAGAGAGGATAAGAAGGCTTGGAAACCCTAAAACAGTTTCTGCAGCTGTGGAATAACAAAAATGATGTTCACTTCAATTCTGCATGCCGCTGTCCTATTTATAGATTTCCAAACCGACTTTAGATTTTGATCGATCGAAACACTTTCGATCGAAAACAAGTTCGATCGATCGAACTGTCAATCGATTTCAATCGATTGGTTCATCATCCTTATATGCCTTTCCAAGCATTATCATGGAGCTAAGAGTGGGACCTCCTAGGTTCCTTATTGTTGGCTCAGACCAGTTATTAATTCCTATAATCAAACTCTTTGATCAACAAATTAACTAACTGATCAGTTAACATTTACTCCACTATAAAATGATAACTGCACTCCAACGCAAAAGAACATATCCAAAGCGATAATTAGACTTATATGGTGTACTAATGCCCCTCTACCGTCAACATTCGTAATCATATTCAGGTAGTCGAATAAATTGTTATTGTCAACCTAAATGATGATTACATCTTCCATTCCTTGAGTCTCATTCACTTCTCATGATTACCAAAACATGTTGATAACTACTTATCAATAAGACTGCAGTTCCCAATAATCAACTTGGTGACATTCTCAAGGGAATGCTTACTCTTTATTAGAGGGTAGATTCTATCTTGACAATATATTTTCACAACCCTATGAATATGACATACCCAAGATACCCAAGTGTTGATCTTTAAGACCTCACTGATTGGTAAGTCAAAGCAGCCATATCCACAATCTGTGTCCATAATCGTCTTAAGATTAAGAACACGTACCTTATACAAGTTATGAGTTCCTATCGACTGTTGACAGTCTTAAGTGTCAATAGGAAAGATCATGGTCTGTCAATGCACTATAAGTACTAGCATATTAACTAAGAGTCATACTCCAGTGATTGAGATTCATCACTCCATCCAATGGTAATTAATCATGCTACAGTGTATACCTGATGAAATATCCAGTCTCATAATCCACTATGACAAATTCTAAGTATCAAAGAATAGTAATTCGTATCTCATTTGTATGTATCTCATACACACACGAATTACTTATTATGATACTTAAGGATTAACGATCATCTCATGAAACATGCATAATGAAATGTAAACTGATATCCATATGTAAAATGTCAAATGTCAAATACATAAAGTAATGGTTTGAGGGCACAATCCCAACACAAAAACCCTAGCCTCCATTTATCCCTCTTTCTCTCTCTAACTCCCTGTGATCTTTCTCTCTGCCATAGCCACCATTGAGCCACCATTGCCACCACCGTCGTTTCCCTATGCCATCGTGAGCTGCCACCACCTCCATTACTATAGAGTATGACATATACATGGAAATAGGTTGGTGGGTGTAGAGCTAACAACAAATTGAATGAGCTTAGGTTAGAATTAATACATGAGCCACCTACTATACGGAACTACGTCCTCTTTCTGAATAAATTGTAGAGATTATTACATGAGTAATTCCCAAAATTTTACCAAGCGGCCTTTGCCCAAATTGTGTGGCTTCTTTATCCCTAATGGGAAGATTAAGGGTTCGACTCCCCTTAGGAGGAGTATTTGTTTGTCCCCATCTTTGTTCTTCAGTCGGAATGAGTGGCCCTTGTTGGGCTTTGTTATGGGTCAGTCCGCAATCTGAACGAGACAATTGCCATCATAGCCTTTTGCTCGGGAGTTCAACACACCAAGTGCGTCGCGTCGTTCCACCGAAACCGACCGGTAACCTTGGTCGAACTTGCAGAGAGGGTTGGAAAATACATTGACATTGAAGAATTTCTAAAGATCAAAGACCCCGGGCAAGAAAGCAACGAGTCTTCCAGAAGTAAGCGAAAGCGAGATCAGCCCGGGAGTTCTGACAGTTCTTCCAGTTCACAGCAGTCCGGGTCAAGCAGCCCCGACCCGACCTCCAGCTCATAGCAAGCAGAGTCCGGCAGCCCCTACCCGACCTCTAGTTCACATCGGTCAGGATCAAGCAGTTCTTACTTTGCCTCCAGCCCAGAAAAATCTAGAGCCCGACGATCCTGATCTGACCTCCTGTCTCCATCGGTCTAGATGAGCCCGACTACAGTGGCATTTGCCTGATCACCACATGAGGCTCCGCCGATTGTCAGAGAGCCCTTCCAAAGTCCTCGGGCCTAACCCTGAGGCATACAAAGACCTTGGGCCTAACCCCGAGGCATACAAAGACCTTGGGCCTAACCCCGAAGCATACAAAGACCTCGGGCCTAACCCCGAGGCATCTCAAAAGACCTCGGGCTCCGTACCCAGGCACTCAAAAGACCTCGGGCTCCAAACCCAGGCACTAAAGACCTTGGGGTCATGCCCAAGGCATCGGCTTCGTTTAGGTCCAATCGACGATGGGGGCAAACCCCCTAGGTGGCTGATGATGGCAAGCTTCAAAAGACCCTGCAACCACCATGTTCCAGGTCAGTTACCTACATTCATAGCCTTTGTAAGACCCTCGTCTTAGCGAAAGCTTGGGGGGCAAGATGGTGCAGTGAACTAAACAGGTAATCACACCGGGTATCTACAGGCCTCGCGGATAACCAAGTCAAAATCTTGGACAACCCGAGCACCTACAGTACTCAGAGGCATTAACTCCACTTAGGTCCAGACCGACGATAGAGGTGACTAAAATCTCTTAGGTTGGCCAACGATAGAGGAGCAAAAGGATCCTAAAGCAACGTGATTTAGGTCGGCTCCACCAACATGGTCAAGCTCTTCTCCCAACAGTCTTGACGAAGGCTGGTCGGGCGGAAGACAACCATCCTGGGGAGTTAACATAAAAAAAGGACCCTAGAGCAATACGCTTTAGGTCGGCTTTTCCAACATGGTAAAATCCTTCTACCCACAGCCTTGACGAAGGTTTACGGGTAGAAGATAACCATCCTGGGAGCTAACTTAAGCAAAAAAGACTCCGAAGTAGGCCGAGTCTCAACTCTCGGTCACTTCCCGAGCACTCAAAGACTCCGAATTAGGCCGAGTCTCAACTCCCAGTCAGTTCCCGAGCACTTAAAGGTCCCGAGATAGGCTGGGTCTCAACTCTCAGCTAGTTCCCGAGGACTCACCAGGTTCAGAAGCCCCGAGACAGCTTCCACAAGCACTCAGTCAGCGGCAAATAACATCAAACTGATTTCCAAACTTGCCCCGATATAGCATCTGGCCAATCTTGGAAATGGAGGGCAGCTGATACACCCAAAATTGGCTCTATCTTATGACCGAGCGGTTCAAATCAGCAGCTAGTCTATGCCCCGAGCAAATCATGCACAACTCCTCAGAAGCATCAGCCTGAGTAGTTTAGTCTACTCATCATCCCGAGCGGTTCATTCATGACCCGGCTAATAGGTCGGGAAAAACGCACAGGCATATCCCACCGCGGGAACAGTTCATCCGGGCCCACAGGCGTGATCCCGAGCACTACGGGCAGTTTCCTACTCAAGCTAGAAGACTAATGGAAAGTGCACACTATTTCCTAATCCAATTAGGAAATCCCCATAATTAATGCCAATCCATATCAATTGGATTATATTTCCTTATCCATGTATGAGTGGGTCTCTTACATCTATAAAAGAGACCTCTCACCCCCCATTGAAGGAGCCGCCAATTTCTCAGTCTACACAACACCTCTATAAAATTCACCATTATACGCATACACCCGGCCGGTATTACTGGTAGTGTCGCCCCTCTTTGTTGGCTCACTAGGCCCGCCGGTGACCTGCTAGTGAATGTGTGTAATACCCTGTATTTTGGTATATTAATAAGACCCGGTATTTCATTTCTATACTCGTATAAACTTTCTCTTCCTTCTGGTGATTTTTGATACCAATCGATTGACATATTCCCAATCGATTGACACTTTTCTGATACCAATCGATTGATAAGTTATCCCAATCGATTTACATTCAACCGACTAAAAGTGATTACGTGTCAACATTTCCAATCGATTGACATGATCCCAATCGATTGACATTGTTTCCAATTGATTGACTACAAAAATCTGTTACCAATCGATTGACTGGTGTCTCAATCGATTGACATAACCTGAGAAATGTTTTCTTCTTTCCTTCAGCTTTAAACGCGTGGCACTCCCTTATCTCTATATATATGTTTCATTTCATGGCCTTGGGGCTGTTTTTCAGACCTTGAGAGAGGGAGAGACATACTCTTGTGAGATATATACATATATCTATCTATATCTCTATATCTATATACACACACACTACCTTGGCAACTGAAAGAAGAAGAAAGAAGAAGAAAGAAGAAAGAAGGAGACAGAGAGGGAAGACAGAGAGAAAGAAGGCCAGAGAAGAGGAGAAAGAGAGAGAGAGTTTGAAGGTTTCAAAGTTGGAACACACCCAAACGCACCCTAGGTGAGTTTCTAACTCACTTGGTCCCTTTATATGAAGTTATATAAGCTATTATGATGTTTAGATGGGTTACATGCATGTTGTGTACGTTTATATATGCTGTTTTTACAATCTGCTGGAGAAGACGTAGTACCAATCGATTGACATGATCTCAATCACATCAGTTGTATCCCAATCGATTGAATAGAACTTCAATCGATTGACACTTTTTAGATACCAATCGATTGACATGATCCCAATCGATTGACATGATTTTGATACCAATCGATTGAACTTAGTTCCAATCGATTGACATGATCAGAACATGGATTCTTTTGCCTATTTATTATATAAGAGGTTTAGTTGTTCGATTCCTGAATTGGAATTTCATTATGCGACTATGGGGTAGACAGGAGTAATGTGACACCAAAGATTATTGGATAATGAATAAAAAGAATATGAAGACGTGGGTTGACGTGTTGATTCTGATATGAGTTTGATATCCGATTTCTTTTAATCCGAGTAGTCAGGCCACATTGGGAGTTTGTCATGTGTCGATATAGAATGGAACGTAAGTAGGTTTGGTAAGTTCTGGGAATGGTACGTGGATGGACGTTCGGTCATGATATGCTCTTAAAAGCGGTGAGCTGTGCATATGCTCTTAAAAGCGGTGAGCTGGACCAAATAGTCCTAAGATAGACTGGATGATCTATGATATGCTCTTAAAAGCGGTGAACCGGACCATGGTTCTTAAAAGCGATGAGCTGGGATCACTAGTAGATGACGTTGAGTCGTGGCAATAAGATTGATATGCCTTGTTCGAAACGTTATATCCCTGAAATGCGGTGAACAGGACCATTGTTCTTAAAAGCTGGGGACAGACTGACGTGGAGTCCATGACATGCGGTGAGCTGTTCATATGCTCTTAAAAGCGATGGACAGAATAAGGGTGTATCCCTAGAGTTAAACGATTGAGTCTGTTCAGGAAAGATCAGAATATGTTGAGTTCAGTATTCGAGTAACAAGACGTTAAGGGTCGGTTTACAAGAATGAATAGAGAAACAAGATATGGTTATAATAGGATGTTAACTCGTGTTTTCATAAGCTTGTGTTTACTTCAGATAACTGGTACCTCGTTAGTTTGTGCTCACTCAGCTCTCAGTAAGCTGACGGTCTTTTTATTGCCTGGACATTCCCCATCCAGAATATCATGCCCCTTGTTTTACAGGTGATGACCAGTACACTGATGAGTGTTATCCAGAGGAGGGCCCCACCGATGATGGTTACACCAGGAAGGATTATCCTTATGCCAGTTGAAGACTGAAGATGTTATAATTAGATTTAATTTCAGTTGTTCTGTTAATCTTTTGTTAACGGGTACTTGGGCATTTGTTGTCTTCAGACCTGTTGTGATCCTGTGGACCATACTCTGATATTTTGTAATAGTTAGCACTGTGTGATATTTTCAGTTGATTACTGTTGCTTTTCTTTTGGACTAGTACTGCGTGGTGTGGATTATCAGTGACTTTCACTTGTCATTCCTTATGGACCCATAAAGGAAATTTATTTTTCTCTATTTATGCCGTTCCGGGGCGTGATAGGGTTTTTGGTATCAGAGCCTGAGTTTGGTACTCTAGGGGGGGGATACTGTCGTTCACCGATCATTCCACACCATCTGGTCCTAGTATGTTAAGATTCTTTGAGATGAGATATGAGTATAAGATAAGTCCGTCTTCCTGACGATAGATAGTTTCCTTTGCAGGATAGCATGGATCCGGAGTTTCACCAGTTTGTGACTGATGCTTATGGAGGACATATTATCCATGGAGATACCGTGGAGCCAGCTGACCCAGAGTTTTATCGTGAGCGTGTGTGCCAGATAGCTAGTCGACATTTAGAGGAGGACATGTGGAGAGCACTTTATGTGACCAGGAGTACTCACCCGACCCAGATGCGCATGGATGCTTACCACTTAGCGAGAGTTGGCAGAGACATTTGCCAGGAGATGTTACGACTAGTTTTGAGTAAGCCAGAGATGGATGAGATTGAGTTGAGAGCTATTGTAGCCGGTCCACCAGAGCCCGTAGTTGCACCAGCAGCAGCTCCAGCAGCCCCACCATCACCAGTACCCGTCCCAGAGCCAGAGCTAGAGCCTGAGGATGAGCATCCCGATGAGGACATGGACGGAGATGGAGAGGAGGAGCCGATAGATGACGAGGACCCAGTAGAGGATGAGCATGCAGACGATGCAGATGATGATGAGCCTGAGGATGACCCCGAGGAGCCAGAGTTTGAGCCAGAGGATCCAGTGCCAGACCCAGAGGCTATTGAGGCAGACGTAGTAGTAGATGAGGAGGATGACCCCGAGGAGATAGTTGTGCCAGAGGTACCAGTGGTGCTTCAGATACCAGCCGGACCGATTATGCATATGGCAGCCATGGCCGATATGGCAGTAGGATGGATAGCTCAGATGATAGCACAGCCAGCAGATTTTGTTATGGGAGAGGTGGCTATAGCAGGAGCTCTTGACATAGCTGATGGTTTTGCTGCAGTAGCTGTTGATGTCGCTAACCAGGCGATAGCAGACGTGATGGAGGACGATGATGCAGAGATGATAGAGGATTGGGATATAGGGGTAGTAGTTGGAGATCTTGTCGCACCAGTTGAGGATGCTCCACTCGAGGAGATGGATATGGACCCAGAGGACGAGGCACCGCCAGCAGGATCAGATGCTGACGATTTTTGAGTCAGGACCTGCAGGGCTTAGTTTTGTTAGTTTTACCAGGACATGTTGTCCACTAGATTTTTGGGAGCTTGAGAGATAGCTATTGACCATAGCTTTGTATAGTATTAGCTGACTTTAGTTGTTGTAACTCTTGTCCCATATGGTACACAGTTTGACTAGTGTGTACTATACGGTACATCTTTTGATATATATATACGAGCAGTACTTTTGGTTATTGCGTTGTGCTGTGTTGTTTAGTAGAATTGTTAGTCTAGCTGTTTCTTATTCTATCTTGAGTTCGTTTCTACGTGAAGACTTTCAGCTGATCAATATGTCGTTTGTAGGCGATACTCGTTATCATCATGGTAGGACCCTTGAGAAATCACCAAGCACGTAATGGAGCACCTATACCGGAAGGGATGGATCCAACGGGAATTTTTGAAGCATTTATGCAGAGGATGGAGCATGTGGGGGATACTTATAACCACTCCACCCACCAGAAACCTTTTGTAACCCCGCCACCAAGACAGACTGGAGATAAGTTGTTAGCAAATTTTCGTGGGTTACGTCCAGAGAAGTTCGATGGACTAACAGAACCATGGAAAGCGGAACAATGGATAAGAGAAATGGAGTTAATATTTGGAGCATTGGAATGCAGCGAACAAGAGAAGCGTCGCCTTGCTACATTTCAGCTCACTTATGCCGCCGCAGATTGGTGGGAAGCTGAGCAAGCCACTGTTGGGATCGATGCCGCTAGAGCTATGTCATGGGAGACATTCAAAGGCAGATTTTTGGAGAAGTATTTTCCAGAAGATGAGAGAGATCAACAGGAAAGGAACTTCTCAATTTGATCCAAGGAGGATGGAATGTACGGGAATACACAACACAGTTCGAGCGTCTATCCAGATTTGCTCAGCATATGATAGACACGCCACAGAAGAAGGTGAAGAGATTTCACCAAGGACTGAACCCCCACCTCAGACATATGATGGTTGGTCATTTGAACCAGTCGTATGAGGAAATTGTTAGATTTGCTACAGGATTAGAAAAGGATGCTAATTCAGTACAGCAATCACAGACAAATCGACCTCAGTCATCACGAGAGTTTCAACAGAGGAATTTCCATAATCGACCACCGAGAAATACCCAAGGATGGAGACCTCAGGAAAATTTTCAAGGAAACAAGAGAACCTGGGAAGGAACCAGGAAACCGCAGCAGAGTTATAATCGACCTCAACAATATCGCCAGCAGGGGTCACAGCCACAGGCATTACTAACAGCCCCACCCAGCAATAGTGGAGGATGTTTTAACTGTGGAAAGCCAGGACATATTGCAAGGAATTGCACTACCCATAGATCTAATCGCAGGCCGGATATTGTCTGCCGCAACTGCAACAAACCAGGACACTTGAGTAAGGATTGTCGTGCGCCACAAGGAGGATACTACGGAGCACCAGTGCAAGGAATTCAAGGACCTCCTGATCAGACGAGAATGAATGCTATTATTCCGGAAGGAGCAGGCTTTAATGCTGATGAGCAGCAACATTTGGAAGGTACACTTGTACTTTTTCATAGTCCAGTTAAAGCTTTATTTGATACTGGAGCCGCATGTTCTTTTATTGCTGTTAAGATTGTGCGTCAGTTGGGTTTAGAACCCCAGACACTTGAGTCAACACTGAATGCTGTGTCACCATTAGGAGTGACAGTTAAGTTGAGTAAAGTGTGTAAAGATTGCCCTTTGACTTTGGGAGATAGGAATCTGCCAGCAGACTTAGTCGTTCTGTCGATGTCAGAATTCGATGTTATCCTAGGGATGGATTGGTTAACTAAGTACAATGCCAATCTGGATTGCCCTACTAGAACGATTGTATTTCCAATACGAGGAAAGCCGACGATCAGATTTCATTGTCAACCGACAAGCGACCTGTTTCTTACGAGTAGTTTGGCTACGATCATTAGTACAAGTACGGAGCTTACGATGGATCAAATTCCTATTGTACGAGACTTTCAGGATGTATTTCAGGATATTAAAGGACTTCCACCAAAAAGAGAAATAGACTTCTGTATGGAATTAGTACCTGGTACATTGCCTATTTCTAAGACTCCATATAGGATGGCACCAACTGAGATGTTAGAACTGAAGAAGCAAGTTCAAGAGCTTGAAGACCTAGGATTTGTTCGTCCGAGTACGTCACCTTGGGGAGCACCAGTTCTGTTTGTGAAGAAGAAGGACGGAACACTTCGACTCTGTATAGACTACAGGGAGTTGAACAAGGTTACGATTAAGAATAGATATCCGTTACCTCGGATAGATGATCTATTCGACCAGTTACAAGGATCAAGGATCTTTTCTAAAATCGATCTGCGTTCTGGATATCACCAATTGTTAGTTCGACCAGAGGATGTATTGAAGACTGCATTCAGGACAAGATACGGGCATTACGAGTTTTTAGTTATGCCTTTTGGATTGACGAATGCGCCAGCAGTATTTATGGACTTGATGAATAGAGTATTCAGACTATATCTGGATAAATTCATTATAGTGTTCATTGATGATATACTGATCTACTCAAAGACAGAAGAGGATCACAAGGAGCATTTACAGGTTGCCTTGCAGACACTTCGAGATAGCAAGTTGTATGCAAAGTTCAGCAAGTGTGAGTTTTGGCTACAGGAAGTCAAATTCTTGGGACACGTTATATCTCAGGACGGTATTTCGGTAGATTCATCTAAGATTGATGCAGTCTTAAGCTGGAACAGACCGACGAATGCGACCGAAGTCAGAAGTTTTCTGGGTTTAGCAGGATATTACAGAAGATTCGTAGAAGGATTTTCCAAGATAGCAGGACCCTTGACGAATTTAACAAGGAAGGAGACGAAGTATGAATGGACAGACAAGCATGAGGGTGCATTTCAGGAGTTAAAAGAAAGATTGACTTCTGCACCAGTACTTGCATTACCTAAGAGTGGAGAAAAGTATGTGATCTACAGTGACGCATCGTACCAAGGACTTGGATGTGTGCTTATGCAAGATGGGAATGTTATCGCATATGGATCAAGACAATTGAAGGTACACGAGAAGAATTATCCGACGCATGATCTGGAATTAGCAGCAATAGTGTTTGCATTGAAAATTTGGAGACACTATCTCTATGGAGAAAAGTTTGACTTATTTTCCGATCATAAGAGTCTGAAGTTTTTGTTCTCTCAAAAGGAGTTGAATATGCGACAGCGGAGATGGATGGAGTTACTCAAAGACTATGATTTTTCTTTGCAATACCATCCCGGCAAAGCAAACGTAGTAGCAGATGCTTTGAGCCGTAAACCTCGGCTAGTGATCGCTGCATTACTAATTAGAGAATGGAGAGCATTGGAAGAAATTGCTGAATTTGATCTTCAGCCAGTGGGACCAATGAAAGGACAACATTTTGGATGTCTTATGGTACAACCGACTTTAATCAGTCGTATCATAGAGACTCAACAGACAACAGAAGATTTGAAGTTATGGTTTGCCCAGATGTCAGCCAAGGAACCAGAAGTCTGGAGTATAAGTACAGACGGAGCTTTACGATGTAAAGGTAGACTCTGTGTACCTAACGAAGGAAATCTCCGAAAAGACATATTGGATGAAGCACATAAGTCACGAATGACTATTCATCCCGGAAGTACAAAGATGTACAAGGATCTGAAGAGAAATTTTTGGTGGGAAGGAATGAAGAGAGATGTGGCAGAGTTTGTTTCTCAGTGTCTTACTTGTAAACAAGTAAAGGCAGAACATCAGAAACCACCTGGACTTCTACAGCCGTTACCTATTCCTCAATGGAAATGGGAACACATAACCATGGATTTCGTGGTAGGATTGCCGAAGTCACAGCAGAATCACGATGCTATATGGGTAATCGTGGATCGACTTACTAAGACGGCACATTTTATTGCCTATAGCATGACATACTCAGTAGAACGTTTGAGCCGAATGTATCTACAACACGTTGTACGATTACATGGAGTGCCTGTATCTATTGTGTCAGACCGAGATTCGCGCTTTACTGCAGAATTCTGGAAGAGTCTCCAGACAGCAATGGGAACGACATTGAACTTGAGTTCAGCTTTTCATCCGCAGACAGATGGACAGACGGAACGAGTTAATCAAGTGATGGAAGATATGTTACGAGCTTGTGTCATTGATTTTGAAAGTACTTGGGAGATACACTTACCTTTGATTGAGTTCGCCTATAATAATAGTTATCATTCGAGTATAGATATGGCGCCATTTGAAGCTTTGTACGGAAGACCTTGCCGATCGCCGCTATGTTGGACCGAAGTCGGAGATAGTCAACTTCTTGGGCCAGAGATGGTACGGGAAACCAGTGAAAAGATTCAAGTCGTACGTGAGAAGATGAAGACAGCCCAGACCAGATACAAGAGTTATGCTGACAAGCGACGCAAAGACTTGGAGTTTGCCATTGGAGATCACGTATTACTCAAGGTTTCACCTGTTCGAGGAATCGTCAGATTTGGTCAGAAGAGGGGCAAGTTATCGCCACGTTTCATCGGACCATTCGAGATTCTGGAGCGTGTTGGAAAAGTTGCTTATCGCCTTGCGTTGCCACCAAAGATGTCAGGAGTGCACAACGTTTTTCATATCAGTATGCTGAGGAAGTGTGTTCACAACCCAACGCACAAGATCAACTTTGAGGATATCGAAGTCAACAGCAACGTTACGTTCAATGAAGGACCTGTTCGCATTCTAGATCGAGGAATCAAGAAACTCAGGAACAAGGAGATTCCGTTAGTCAAAATTCAGTGGAAGCATCACGATGAAGGAGAAGCTTCGTGGGAGCTAGAGTCGGAGATGCGCGAGAAGTTTTCGTTTTTGTTTTAGACCTTGTTGCTTTTGATTTCGAGGACGAAATCTTTTGTTGAGTGGTGGATGATGTAATACCCTGTATTTTGGTATATTAATAAGACCCGGTATTTCATTTCTATACTCGTATAAACTTTCTCTTCCTTCTGGTGATTTTTGATACCAATCGATTGACATATTCCCAATCGATTGACACTTTTCTGATACCAATCGATTGATAAGTTATCCCAATCGATTTACATTCAACCGACTAAAAGTGATTACGTGTCAACATTTCCAATCGATTGACATGATCCCAATCGATTGACATTGTTTCCAATCGATTGACTACAAATATCTGTTACCAATCGATTGACTGGTGTCTCAATCGATTGACATAACCTGAGAAATGTTTTCTTCTTTCCTTCAGCTTTAAACGCGTGGCACTCCCTTATCTCTATATATATGTTTCATTTCATGGCCTTGGGGCTGTTTTTCAGACCTTGAGAGAGGGAGAGACATACTCTTGTGAGATATATACATATATCTATCTATATCTCTATATCTATATACACACACACTACCTTGGCAACTGAAAGAAGAAGAAAGAAGAAGAAAGAAGAAAGAAGGAGACAGAGAGGGAAGACAGAGAGAAAGAAGGCCAGAGAAGAGGAGAAAGAGAGAGAGAGTTTGAAGGTTTCAAATTTGGAACACACCCAAACGCACCCTAGGTGAGTTTCTAACTCACTTGGTCCCTTTATATGAAGTTATATAAGCTATTATGATGTTTAGATGGGTTACATGCATGTTGTGTACGTTTATATATACTGTTTTTACAATCTGCTGGAGAAGACGTAGTACCAATCGATTGACATGATCTCAATCGATTGACATCAGTTGTATCCCAATCGATTGAATAGAACTTCAATCGATTGACACTTTTTAGATACCAATCGATTGACATGATCCCAATCGATTGACATGATTTTGATACCAATCGATTGAACTTAGTTCCAATCGATTGACATGATCAGAACATGGATTCTTTTGCCTATTTATTATATAAGAGGTTTAGTTGTTCGATTCCTGAATTGGAATTTCATTATGCGACTATGGGGTAGACAGGAGTAATGTGACACCAAAGATTATTGGATAATGAATAAAAAGAATATGAAGACGTGGGTTGACGTGTTGATTTTGATATGAGTTTGATATCCGATTTCTTTTAATCCGAGTAGTCAGGCCACATTGGGAGTTTGTCATGTGTCGATATAGAATGGAACGTAAGTAGGTTTGGTAAGTTCTGGGAATGGTACGTGGATGGACGTTCGGTCATGATATGCTCTTAAAAGCGGTGAGCTGTGCATATGCTCTTAAAAGCGGTGAGCTGGACCAAATAGTCCTAAGATAGACTGGATGATCTATGATATGCTCTTAAAAGCGGTGAACCGGACCATGGTTCTTAAAAGCGGTGAGCTGGGATCACTAGTAGATGACGTTGAGTCGTGGCAATAAGATTGATATGCCTTGTTCGAAACGTTATATCCCTGAAATGCGGTGAACAGGACCATTGTTCTTAAAAGCTGGGGACAGACTGACGTGGAGTCCATGACATGCGGTGAGCTGTTCATATGCTCTTAAAAGCGATGGACAGAATAAGGGTGTATCCCTAGAGTTAAACGATTGAGTCTGTTCAGGAAAGATCAGAATATGTTGAGTTCAGTATTCGAGTAACAAGACGTTAAGGGTCGGTTTACAAGAATGAATAGAGAAACAAGATATGGTTATAATAGGATGTTAACTCGTGTTTTCATAAGCTTGTGTTTACTTCAGATAACTGGTACCTCGTTAGTTTGTGCTCACTCAGCTCTCAGTAAGCTGACGGCCTTTTTATTGCCTGGACATTCCCCGTCCAGAATATCATGCCCCTTGTTTTACAGGTGATGACCAGTACACTGATGAGTGTTATCCAGAGGAGGGCCCCACCGATGATGGTTACACCAGGAAGGATTATCCTTATGCCAGTTGAAGACTGAAGATGTTATAATTAGATTTAATTTCAGTTGTTCTGTTAATCTTTTGTTAACGGGTACTTGGGCATTTGTTGTCTTCAGACCTGTTGTGATCCTGTGGACCATACTCTGATATTTTGTAATAGTTAGCACTGTGTGCTATTTTCAGTTGATTACTGTTGCTTTTCTTTTGGACTAGTACTGCGTGGTGTGGATTATCAGTGACTTTCACCTGTCATTCCTTATGGACCCATAAAGGAAATTTATTTTTCTCTATTTATGCCGTTCCGGGGCGTGACAATGTGCTCAGACACACACGTGGACGTAGGTACCTTCATTAACAGGGTCGAACCACATACAAAAAATAGTCTATCACTCTCTCTCTCTCTCCTTAAATTGCTTTCCTTTACTCTTACCAAATTTTGACATCATCAATAGGTGTCATCATTGGTGGGGCCCTGGATTGTCATTTAGTGAATTGAAGAATTGGCAAACATCATGTCACAATTCTTCTCGAGCATAAGCTCGGCCACCTCTTCCATTATGACTACAATCAATTCATGTAGGGCACATGTATGTCCTTGTGTCTTCATGTTGCAAGCACCATTAGTACACACCAAGCCACCACCAATTCGAACCATCTCACTTTGATTCAATCGGGATAGGTAGATGGGCAGATTTGCTGCCACTTTGGTCAAGTTGGTGGGTCCAAGCATATATTTGGGAAGTTCCAATGCATTGCACATGGCAAGTGGGAGTCCCAAGATGCATGGGAAATGACAAAGTATGGGGGCCAAGTGACAAATTAATAGTTTGCGGCAATATATGGTGATAAGTGACATTTGCGCCATTGGATCACAAGACTATAAATCGGCATGACTACAAATTACGTCGATTTGATCATGAAATTGGTCTTTTTTACCATGAGATTGACTGTTTTGAGGCTGATAAATTATTTTTCCACAAAGAAATCGGTCTCCTTAGAGGCTCAAGTGGGACAGACGATCCACCACCCGAAGTACAAGGCGGTGGTTTCATGTATCTAGATGATTTTTTAAGTAGTAAATGGATAAAGGAACCAAGTACTTTTCCAAGTTCGCCATTTAAGGGACAAAATAATGTTAATGAAGAGCCGGAAAAAAAAAACAAAATCAGATGAAAAGTTGGCTGCTAGTTTGGAACTTTTTGCACAATTTCTTGAAAAATCAAGAAACTAAAGGAAAATTCAAGCATAAATCGGTCCAATGAGACCGATGAAGTCAATAAAAAATTGACATCTCCACTAGTCAAAAGGCCGATGTCTCTAATGGGACTAAATTCATACCGTCCCAGCCACAAGGGGGGCAAGACAGCGAGAAAATAATTATAAGTGTCAAGCCAAAAATTTCCTATTCGACTTTTGGAAACACTCATCGACGCTGGCTTTGTGGATCTCACCAAATATTGTCTTTAATTTGATGGCTCTTCTTACAACAATATTATTGTCACAAAGAAAAAATTACTGATGACCGAACTTGAATGTTGATTCAGTCAAAAAGATGCTATTCGGACCACTTGATTGGACAGATAAAATTATTTAGATGTTGGTGGGCCTGAGTAAAGCTTTATTTTTCTCTTTATTTAGTTCTTCAAAATTCACTTCTTTCATTTTTTAAAGGAGCTAGGGGCAATTGTTTGCACCCAAAATATGTATTTTGTACACATGACCGATTGTTTGGAGTATTTGGTCAAAAATTCTTGACAAATGGGTTCCTTATTATAAGAAAGTGACAAATATGTAGGTACAAAAAGATGTTGAAACTCGGACTAAATGGCCGAAGGTGCATTGGAGTTCGGACACATTCAGTCCGTACATGTTTGGTACATCAAAGCTCATTTTGTCATGCCCTGGAACAGCAAAAATAGGAAAATAAATTCATTTTTGGGTCCATAGTCAGTGACTGGTGAAGTCACATAATTGTCCACACCACACAGTACTAAGAAAAGGAAAGATAAAGAGATCATAATATAAAATTCTAACTTCAGGGATAGCATAAATTAAAGTCAAAATAGAGTTAGTAAGCTATTACAAAACAGAGTATTGAATAAAATAAAACAACAAGCATTGAAGGCAACATATGCGCGGTACAAAAAGGTCTGAAAACATTAAAGTAAATAAACTACTATCCAGCCTAGTCTTCAGTTGGCGTAGACATAGTCATTGGCATAGTAGGACCCTCCTCTGTCGGATCTCCCTCAGGGTAGTCTTCCACGACTTCACCGTCCTCAGCATAGTATTCCTCGCTTGTAGGTCTTTCACCTGTAAGGTCATAGACAGGGTGCGCTAGAACGTAGGAATGTCCAACAGCATAAATGCCGTCAGCTAATGGAAGCTGATTGAGTTAAACACTAACAGGGTATCGAACTATTAAAGCTATTATGAGTTATAAACCATATAAGAATTAGATTCTACGAATAGTATCTTCTCTTTACTAGAACATTATCCGATCTCTATCATCTTCTAAACTAAGACCGACAACATACTCTTGATTGATGAACAAACTTGATAGTTCAACTCTATAGATATACCATTGTTCCGTCCATCGCACATCATGGACACGACGTCAGTCCATGTCCCCAGCTTTTAAGAACATATGCATAGTCCACCGCATTATAGGGATATAATTCTTTAAGCAACGACACATTGTTCTTGGCATGAGAATTTTTCTGTGTGCGCTTGTGTGCTATACCCAAGTGTAGGTAATCGTGCAAGTAGTAATCTGGTTAAGTCCAGGTCGATCCCACAGGGAAGGTGTTAAACTAAATACCTAGATTAATCTCTAACAGGAAAATAAAAATCAATATTTAAAAGGGTGTAGAACACAAAGTTTCACGGTTTATCAACTACCAAAGACAAAGCAATTAAACTAAATTAAACTAATGACTAACTAATTAATTAAAGCGATATTTTAAAATGTGTTTTTCTTAATAAAAGGAAATGTTGGGATTACATAAATCCATCGCAACCTAGCCATCTACCATGCAATTATGTTGAAGCTTGATGGAGTACATCTTCTACAGTATTCCGTATTTCTCTTAGGATAAAGAATCCATAGCCCTTTCATGACCGGGACTACGTCATCACAATTAATTTTGAAACACATGAAAGTAGTTTAAAACAATAGTTAAGACTCGCACCTACAATGGTGTTAGCATTGAGGGTGGTTTGCAAAATGTATTGAAGAAAAATGCCTTAAGGCTTTAAGTTTAAAGACTGTTTTGACAAACTGAGCGTTTGGGGATAGTTTGATAACAAATCTGTAAAGCAAAAAGCCTAAGAATACTGCAGAGAGTGTTCTCAAGAATCAGAGAGTTTGATCGATCGACGCGCCTTCGATCGATCAAATATCTTCATCTCTCGATCGATCGAAATGTCTTCGATCGCTCGACAATGTCTCTGGTCCGATCGATCGAACTAACTTCGATCGATCGAACACAGGAATTATTCTGCTGCATGGCAGAGGCTTAAGATCACGGTTTCATCGTGATCTCCCAACCTGGGGACTACTCAAACATAGTCTGGAGTGTCTTAGATTCATTTTTAACGTAAAAGTCCATTAAGGTGTTGTTTGGTTGTGATTTTATCATGAAATATTTAAAAATTAATGATTGAACACTACCTAATCATGCAAAGCTATGAGATTAATAGATTAAACTACACTAAACTATAAGCAGAATATAACTAAGATGATAGGAGGTAACCTGGAATAGAGAAACTTGTATTAAACTAAGAAAAACAATCCAAAAGCATTACTCAATCTTCAAAACCTACACAACAATGTAAACTCTCTATCCCTCTCTCTTAAAACTAATGATAAAGTAAAGTGGGCGTCCCTTAGGACGTATATAATACGACTATATATACACAAATCTATTGCTAGGGTTAAAACTTTGTTTCTGCTGCGTGCGCATAAATATCTGATAAAAGCCATGTTCGATCGATCGAACATATCTCGATCGATTGAACTTCTGGGATCCTCGAGTGCTTTAACTGCATTCGATTGATCAAAACCTCGATCGTTCGAGACCTTTTCGATCGCTCAAAACCTCTTTTTTATGGTTGAGTTGTCTTCATTAAAACCAAGCACTTCCTTTTATCATTCTCATCCAATTCTTCACACAGTAATAGTAATCTGCACAAATAACCACTAAAACAATACCACTTATCATAGTTTAATCAAATTGTGTATAAACTAGCATTACAATTCAAATTGCAGATAAACAAAGGAATTGTAAACTAATTTAGTGTATTTTCTTCTTTTAGCGCGGTTGTATTTTACAAATACCCCCGCTTGTCAGTTCTATTATCACGACTTCTCGTAATCTATTAGTGATCTCGGTCTACCTCTTTTAAGGACATATTACCAGTCCACCACTTTTAAGGACATATGAATGGATTAATAGTCTATCCTCGAGCTACTTGGTTCGGTCCACCGCTTTTAAGGACATATTAATGACCAAAGCCCACTCCCACAAGATTCCCAGAGCTTAGCAAACCTACTTAAGTTCTACTTTATCATTGATACATGACAATCCCATGTGGCCTAACTACATTGAATGAAACAAACGCTAACCCAAACGGTTCACAACTATTACGTCATCTAACGATACGAAACATTATCTCATTACTCTTAACGTTACTACGATTCGACGTCTTATTACAATAGTATTACATATGGGGGATTCAGAATAGTATATAAACAACTAAGCAGTTATAATATCAACTAACAAGAATAATCAGCATTCTGTAACGACGAATCGATTGTGATAGAGGTCCAATCGATTGAGATAAAAGTAGTAACAATCGATTGGAAAAAAAGTCCAATTAATTGGATCACAACCAATGCCAATCGATTGCAAACTTTGGCAATCGATTGGGGTATCAACAATGTCAATCGATTGGGAAAAGTCTTAATCGATTGGGACTTCATCTTCTTCACAAAGACTGACAGTCCATAAAGAAGGAAAGACTGACAGTCTTTCCTTCTTTCGAACAAGTTCTAACATCAAATATTGGGCTACCAAGTGAGTTTAGAACTCACCTAGGTTGTTAGGGTGTGTGATTGGAAGCTTGAGCTTCAATGGTGGCTCATCGTTCTCTATCTCTCTTTCCTATCTTCTTCTCATTTCTTTCTGTTTCTTCTTTATCCTTTGTTCTCTCCTTCTTCTAGTCTTCTTCTTCCTCTGCTCACAGTGTGTGAGTGTGTGGGTGTATATATGTGTATATATATATGAGTATATGTATATAAATACTCACACAACTCTCTCTCTTTCTCTCTGTGGAGTTTTTGAAACCCCCAGCACACAGGATGACATCACATATACATAGAAAATAAGTTTTCATGTGGCTTCTCCCCACCCAGAGCAAGAGGATCTTCACAGCTGCTGCCAATCGATTGGCAAAGGGTCCAATCGATTGGGGTAGGTAGTAAATTCACCAATCGATTAAGAAAAAGGGGCAATCGATTGGGGTTTGGTATTAAATGCTCAAATGGATTGGAATACTTCCAATGGATTGGTGGTGGGTAATAAATGTGTCAATCGATTGATGATAGTTCCAATCGATTGTGTATCAAAATAAGGTAATCGATTAGTAAAAAGGTCTAATCGATTGGGACACAAAATTCAGCAAAGGTAAAGTAAAACTTATATATACAACAACGAAGAAATACAAGGTCTTATTCATTATTATACATTAAAAAATACAGGGTATTACACATTTGGTCACTTAATGTATTAATTGGTGTCATCATTGGTGGGGCCCTTGGATTGTCACTTAGTGAATTAAAGAATTGGCAAACATCATGCCATAATTCTTCTCGGGCATAAGCTCGACCACCTCTTCCATTATGACTACAATCAATTCATGTATGGCCCATGTAATTCCTTGTGTCTTTATGTTGCAAATACAATCAGTACACACCAAGCCTCCACTAATTCGAACCATCTCACTTTGATTCAATCTGGCTAGGCAATTGGGCAGATTTGCTACCACTTTAGTCAAGTGGATAGGTCCAAGCATATATTTGGGAAGTTCCAATGCATTGCACATGGCAAGTGGGAGTCCCAAGATATATGAAAAATGACTAAGTGTGGGGCCCAAGAAGACTTAGCATAGAAGAAATTCAACAAAGGGAAACATCTCAATACCCCTTCTATAATTAAATACAAACATAGCCAACCTAAACAGACAAACTCTCCAATAGCTGAACACACTCAAACAGCTCCCAACAAATGCATCCAAACAAAAGCATCTAGTAGATTTTTCTTTTTGCATTCTAGTAGCTCTATTTTAGCGTTCACTTAATCAATTTCCTTTAAGCATTCTATTGTATTTTCTTTACTTTCTTGTAATTTCTTATTTCTTGTAATTTCCTTTAATGCAATATATTTTACTTTCAAAGCCTTGCTTTATTTCTATTTTTACTACTTTTTGACTTGTGTGCATTTGTACTATCAAAGACTCTATAACTAGGGTACTTTCCTACTAGTTTTTAACAATCCCTATATGATAGAAGTCAGATCGTGCATCACTCGCACAAAGTGTAGCACCCTGAATTTCTCCAGAAATTCCATGTAAGATATTAGAAATGATGGCATCACCCGGGGAACGATTACAGAAGGTCCATTAGGATTTTCTTAATTAAGAATCTTTATAAGGTCCTTAGCCATCATCTTGATGACGACTTAGTTTATAACCTGGAATCTATTTTGGTGCTCATAGCCTCGACGTCTTAGGATCTATTTAGAATTATAGATGGACTTATACTTAGGCTATACACAGCCCCATACTTGCGTACCTTTATACCTGTGTTTATTTTCACAGTATTGTGCCTAATTAGACTCAGGCATGCATTCCTAGAAACTTATGAGAGTGGACCCCACCATTTGGAACCATACAACACCATCACCCTTGTGCCCTCAGTATCTGCCCTTGGAAACACACAAATCACACATACTTGTGCACATGATTGTGCACCCATTACACCCAATCAAACCTCCATCATCTCCCTCTATGTAAAGGAACATACCTCCCTCATTACACTCCCTTCCAACCGCTCTAAATCTGCTTATATAGATTGACATAGAGAGAGAACTCGAGAGAGACTAGAGAGAAAGTTTGTGATCAAAACACCCCTCACCCTCATACCCATGGCTTGTCCACAACCACCACACCCCTCTCTGCCTTTTCCCTCTCTATTCACTCCCTTTGTACACCACCACACACTCATGTAGCAAGGAAGGAGAAGAAAGTAGGAGAGAGAGAGATAAGAGAGAGAGAGAAGACAAAAGTGCTTCGAGTCCACCTGATGATGCCAAAAAATTGGTAGGAGAGTAAGAATAAGAAGATGAAGACAAAGAAAGTTTGTATGTGGTTCGGCCCCGTTAACTAGGAGACCTACGTCCACAGGTGTGTCGGAGCACTTGTACTAATAAATCATCGACTGACCTTTGGTGAACCGACAAGAAGGGTGGTACTACCAAAAATTGGTTGGGTGTATGCGTTTGAGTGATATGTATGGCTATTCTGTAAAATAAGAATGCGATCCCCTCTAATGGGGTTGAATGGTCTCTTTTATAGTTGCAAGGGATCACTTGTACAAGGTAAGTCAATAGATTAGGAAGCCCAATCCAATTACAATTGATTTACACAAATCATGGGAGTTTTCTAAATGGATTAGGAAACGACTTACACTTTCCCGTAGTCTTCTAGCTAGGATAGGAAACTGCTTGGAATCTTATGGAGCAAGTCATGAGGTACACCCGGGCTACACTTACTGGTCGATGTACCCATACCGCGAGCCCAGATTGGGCGATCTTGACCGGACAGCCCGGGATGGCTGAATAGTAGGCGCCCTTTCCGGACGACTCGGTATCTCCTTGTTGAGGTGACGGTTTGACTTTGACCCGATATTTTGGTACCTATCAACTGCCCCCCTTTTTTGAAACTAATGTGATGCTTTATCAGATGAGGTTTGAAAATTTGTGCCACTCTGTAGACCACTCGGGAACCCGCCCGAGATATTGCTCGGGGCTGGGCTACCACCTTGGTCAGTCAGGGGTTGGACCGAACGGTATCCTCGGGAACCCGGGGTCAATAGTTGCCACTAAGGAGTGATTGGTCTGGTCAAGATCCAACGAGGTCGATGTGAGTGTAACCAAACAGTAGCATCGCCACCAGATCATCACGTCGTGCATTTAATGTGCGTGCCTTTTGAGGCGTCTCTTCACATACCCTAGGTGACAGCTATCTGACAGTTTGGGTGGGAGGATTTCCTGGCCGTTCGATCTGATCTGATCTAGACCATTCATGCTTCCTATTGAAGGGACTCTTGTTCATTTCTTCCATTCCTACTGTCTAGAGATAGAGATTACCGAGCGGTTTAAGAGAAAACAAAACTCTCGACCAAGCTTCCCGAGCTCTTTCTGTGCTTAAATCTTGTAAGTCTTCGCTTTCCCAGCCTTGTAATTCACTGTACTTTCCTCTACTTCTCTTCTTCTCATTCTCGAGTGAGGCTGGAGAGTAGAAATCTGTTAGGGCTTGTAAGGGTGTGAGACTTTTTCTTCCTTAGCTTCTTCTTCCTCTTCAGATCAGGTAGCGTGACAGGGCAACTGAACCGATTGGGTTATCTGGGGTTAGTTCTCACCTAGTGCCACCTTACTCTGATGACCTTGTATACTTTTCCCTTTAGGCTAGTTACCTTGCCTCCTCTGTATCTCAAACTTGGAGTCCCTGACCCTTACCTAGGTCATCAGTTACTCCCTCACCCATTCACAGGAGCCTTAAAGATGTGTCATTCTGGTTTTGACTTATCTTCCTGGTCGAAGGACGAATAGTCGCAGTCAGGGACCCCGGACACGAGTTTAGACCCACCTTCCATGACCCCGTCTGACCAGCATAGCGATGGTAGGATTCCCATTTGGGTGTTGGACGATGAGGCGGGTTAGGAGGACCCAGTTGCCTCCTTCTCTCGGGGCTCAGGCAACGAAGCACTGGTCCCGGGTAGTCCTGAAGTGGTGTTCGCCTCTGAGTTTATTCCTTCCATTCTGCGTACCCAAGACCTTAGTCAGAATAGGGATAGGTACGCCATTCCTGACCACTACTCCCTGGCCGTACACGCCGGCGGGGCTCACCTCCACCAGCCGGGCTTCATCACCCTCTATGAGGATGCCCTCATGGCTGGTTTCTGTATCCCTCTTCATCCAGTCGCCTGGGATATTCTGATCTACCTGGGGATCGCTCCCGGGCAGTTAGCCCCGAACGGTTGGAGGTTTCTGATGGGGTCCATCTCCTTGTGGCCCCAAGTCTTTGGGTACGAACTCACCCTTCAAGAGTTCTTGTGGACCCACCGACCGTTCCCTGTGCATGGGGAGGTCGGGTTTTATTCTTTAGGGGCTCGGCAGGGAAAAAAAATCATCATCAACTGCCCGAGCAACAACAAGGAGTGGAAGAATAAGTTCTTCCAAGTGTCTACCCCCGGGCTCTGTGAGGAAGACCTAGGAATCCAACTGAGGACTTCCTGGGCGGGGGAGCTGAGGAGTAAGCCCATCCTGTCATTTCTTTTTTTCCTTTACTTTTACTGTAATCACGGGACTAACCGTTTTGTGCTTTGTTTTACAGTGGGATCAGTTGATCCACCGAGCATCCTCGAGGAGTGCTAAAATAGGATCTGGCACTTGGCGAGCCTGCCCACAAACGTCTAGAATGTGCTGACCTGGTCTGGAGATCGAAAGGTAATTTATGATCTGGATCAGCCCGCTGAAGCCCCTATTTTTCCTCAGATCATCCCTCTAAGCTTTCGAGTAGATTCCTTAGCCTCGATTGTTTTTCATTGCTTTTCGGTCACTAACTGCATAAACTTTTCCTTCACAGAAATGGGTCCTAGGAGAGATCCAGAGTTGCTGAGGGCCAGATAGGCCGTTGCCGCCGCCTGTATGGCGAAGAGAGGGAAGAGACCAGCCATCAAGGCCGCAGGTGGCGACTGGCCACTTAGTTAGCTAAGGCATGGGACGACGGCTCATCAAGACCTGGGGGAGACATCAGTTCCTCGAGTGGTAGTGGTGTCGAACACTGCTCCCAGAGCGGATCCTCCATCCGGGGTACCGCTGGGAGAGTCAGCGGAAATCTGGGAGACCTTCTCCTGAACCAGGTGGAGATATGTGCCAACATGTCTCCCTAGGCCTTCCAGGGGTGGCTATACAGCCTCTCCCACTTTGTAAGTAATTCCACCACCCAGTTCTTTATCTTTTGTTTATTCTGTCTGCTTCATTGACCGACCGGTTTATGCTTATTTTGTGCAGGTCGATTGCATGGCTACTGGAGCTAAGTCCTTCCCGCCCTCCCTGGCCGGGAGGGCCACCGCTATTGAAGCTGCCTTGTCATAGGAGCGGACAACCTTGGAGGCTAAGGAGGCCGCCTTGGCCATGGAGATAGACAAGGTCAAGGGCTTGGCTCTGGGCCTGGGTGTAGCGCAGGCGGAGTTGACGACCACCCTAGCGAAATTGGAGGCTGCCCGGGCAAATCTGGCGACAGCGGAGGCTCGGGAGAAGGATCTGTCCGAGGTGGCGGCCGCGGGGTCTACAGAGGAGGCTTTCGATGATGGCTTCTTTCAGGGCTATGAGGACCTACAAAGAAGGTTGGCCCAAGACCATCCCGAGTGGGACATCTCGTCTTACGAAGGGATGGACTCGGACTATGGAGTACTTGTATTAAACTTTAGAAAATCAACACTAAATCAAAACCCAAGCATTAAACACCAACAAAATTCAAAGGAAAACTCTCTCTCTCTCTCTCTCTCTCTCTCTCTATGATAAACTAATAAACTAAAAAGTGGGCGTCCCTCTGGACGTCTTTACAACTCATATTTATAGATAAATCCTAGCTAGGGTTAACAATGATATGTCTCTGCCACGTGCCCGTATTATTCTGGTAAAGTCACATTCGATCGATCGACATGCATTCGATCGATTGAACATTTCAATCTTCAAGCGCTTGAGGATACGTCGATCGCTCAAAACTGCAATCGCTCGAGAGCTCGTCGATCGATCCAACTTTATATTTCAGTTTTGAAATGTCTTGTTTGCATTTGAGCTTTACTTGTTTCATGAAAATCATCCCTGCACATATCAATGTAGCATATCTGCCCAAAATAACAGCTAATACAACCAAACTCATCATAGATTCATCTTATTGTACATAAACTGGCATTGTAATACAATTTACAGATAAACTAGGGAATTGTAAACTAAATTGTTACATTTTCGCATTATAGTGCGGTTGTATTTTACAAATACCCCCGCTTGTCAGTAGTTGTTGTTGTAGGCAGACTCTATTAATGGCAAATGAGTCTCCCACGAGCTTTCGAAGTCTAGCACGTGAGCTTGAAGCATATCTTTATTTACTTGGTTCGTCCGCTTTGTCTACTCATCGATCTGTGGATGAAAAGCAGAACTCAGTCTCAGTGAAGTCCTCATAGCAGTCTGAAGACTTTCCCAAAACTCGGCTGTGAATCGTGAATCTCGGTCTAGCACAATGGTGACTGGCACACAATGCAGACGCACAATCTGTAGTAGAAACAATCGGCTCAGTTTCTCCACTGAATATGTCATATTATAAGCGATGAAATGAGCTGACTTAGTGAGTTTGTCCACAGTCACCCAAATGGAATCATGGTTTTGCTAAGATCGAGACAGTCCTACCACGAAGTCCATTGTGATGTGTTCCCACTTCTACTGCGGAGTTAGTAATGGCTACAATAACCCATCAGCTTCCTGTTCTGCCTTAACTTGTTGACAAGTTAAGCATTTTGAAATGAGTAATGCTACACCAACACAATATTCCACACCAAATTTCACACAAAGCAATCCTGTCCCTGAATTTGGTGGTTCCTGTGTGGGACCCATGTGTTCCCCATATGGGGTCAACTAGAATCAAGGGCCAAGATTATTTTGTGTGGAATTTTGTGAAGAATGTTGTGCAGGTCTAGCATTATTGTTTTGAAATACACTTGACAACTTCCTTATACACGCCTTCCTACCAAAGCGTCCTCTTCAGGTCTTTGTACATTTTCGTCCCTCCAGGATGTACGGTTAATCTTGATCTGTGTGCTTCTTCCAAAATATCCTTCCTGATATCATCTGTGGCTGGCACAATAAATCTGTTCTTGAATCTGAAACCTCTGTCGTTCCCAATATTCCAATCGGTTGGATCCTTGGCTGTCATCTTGTCGAACCACTGGCGTAGTTCTACATCATTCTGTTGAGCCTCTATGATACGGTCGACGAGTGTATCTTGAACTACCAAGCATCCCAAAATCCTTCCCTCTTCTACTTCAACTAGTTGAACTCCAAACTCTGCCATTGTCTTAAGAGCTTGCCACTCTCTGATCATAAGTTAATCAATAGTATTGTGAGGCTTTCGGCTTAAAGCATGTGCGACTATGTTTGCTTTACCAGGATGATACTGCAACGTAAAGTCATAATCTTTCAACAACTCCATCCACCATCTCTGCCTCATGTTAAGCTCCTTTTGCGAGAATAGATATTTCAGGCTCTTATGATAAAAAAAATAGGTTGAAATGCTCTCCAAACAGATAGTGTCTCCATATCTTGAGTGCAAACACAATGGCTGCCAACTCCAAATCATGAGTCAGGTAGTTCTTCTCATACAACTTTAGTTGCCTAGATCCATAAGCAATCACTCTTCTGTCTTGCATGAGCACACACCCTAAACCTTGATATGAAGCATCACTGTAGATAACAAATCTTTCTACACTTCTCGGAATAGCTAGCACTGGCGCAGAAGTCAATTTCTCTTTCAACTCCTAAAAAACGCGTTCGTGCTTATCTTGCCATTCAAACTTGGTCTCCTTCTTCATTAAACCAGTGAGTGGGGTTGCAATATTTGAAAATCCTTTAACAAAACGACGATAATACCAAGCTAACCCAATAAAACTTCTAATCTCTGAAGCGTTTCTAGGTTGGCTCCAATTCAACACTGTATCGGTCTTTATGAAATCTACTGAGATACCTTCCCGAGAAACAACATGCCCCAAGAACTTGACTTCCTTGAGCCAAAACTCACATTTGTTGAACTTGGCGACAAGCTGGTTGTCTCTAAGGGTCTGTAAGGCAATTCTCAAATGATGTTTGTGCTCCTCCATAGTCTTCGAGTAGATCAAAATGTCATCGATAAAGACAATAACAAACTGATCTAGATACGGTCTGAATACCCGGTTCATCAAATCCATGAACACCACTGGGCATTGGTCAAACCAAATGGCATAACCAGGAACTCATAATGCCCATACCTCGAGTGAAAAGCTGTCTTCGGCACATCTTCTTCTCGAACAAGTAACTGATGATACCTTGATCGCAGATCGATCTTGGAAAACACTACGACTCCTTGCAATTGATCAAACAGATCGTCTATGCGCAGTAGTGGGCACTTGTTCTTGACCATAACCTTGTCTAACTCTCTATAATCTATGCAGAGTCGCATTGATCCATCCTGTAGACACCCCATTTTGTTGGTTATCAGATTTAGGCGACCATAGCTTGGTGGTTCACAATGATCGAAAAAGACTCAAAAAGGACTCCTGGAAGTTAGTTCTATCTCTCAAAATGCTCAGAATGACCAAAATACCCCTGAAAGCCCAAAAACTCCCAGATTTGGACCGAAAGTTCTGGAAACATGCTACGTCATAAGAAAAGTGGTAAAATGAGTTTTGAATCAAAATCAGATGAAATTGTTAGCTCCCAGAGACCTTCGGAAGTCCCGGAAGTTCTCGAAAAGTCCCCGTTGACCGGTTTAACCTAAGCTTGACCAGGTTTGACCAGGGTTTGACCGAAATCATCCAAATTTGATGAAAAGTTCTGAGAACATTTTAGATCATGTGAAAAGTACTAAAATAAGTTTTAAAAGAAAATCGGATGAAAACGTCAGCTCCTGGGGGCTCTAAGAGGTTCTCAGAACTTCTTGGAAATCCCAAGTCTGATCAATTTGACCTAAAAGTTGACTTTGAAACCAGAGTGCCGTATCATATTTCAAACATTTTTCATGGATACTAGAGGTCAATAGCTTTCCAACGGTATATCGCACATAATTTCTGGATTAAAATGAATTTATTATGAATTTTTGAATGTGAAAAAGTCGATCAAATCGGGTTTTGTCGTGCATACCGCAAAATGTTTCAAAGTGACCTAACTCTAAACTATTTTTTATGGAATGCAGACTCCATTACCTTTCCAACGGTATATCACAAGCTCAATTTGGAGTTCGTACGCATTTTCTGTGAATTTCAGACGAAATAGGGCCTTTTTGCGAATACCGGAACCTCTGGGGGCTTAAACAGCATTATCTGGACATTGGAGGAGCAATGCCGCCACGGCACTGGCCCACTGCCACCGTGGCACAGGCCCAGTGCCTCCGCGACACTCTCTCCCAGAACAGTCCATTTTTTGTATTTTATTTTGGGGGTCCAATTTGATTAAATAAAAACCAAAACGGCGTAGTTTTGGTTCCCAGCTTATTTTGGACCAATCGGAGACCATTTTAAACTTTTTAAAACTCCATTACCACCCCTCCTTTGCCTATAAAAGAAGTCATTTACTTCCATTTAGTGAAGAGACATGGAAGCTTAAAGAGAGCTTAGGAAGAAACTCTAGAGAAATATAGAGAGAGAAAGAGAAGAAGTAGTCTTCGTCTTCCATTTTTCCAATCAAAGTGAGTTTTAATCTTGTTTTCTTCCATTATCTCTCTTATACTCCACATTCAAATCCTCCCCAACCACCATTCTTGAACATCCCTAAGATAGGAAGCTACTTCCATGTCCAAATGTCACCACATATGAGTGAAATACCAAGCTACAACTCCAAAATATCATTGAATATCATCTATTGATTGTTTGTCTTGCTTGTTTATATACTATGCTCATCTCTTCTTAATCTCATTTCTTTTTTAATTTTCTTTTCTTACTTACTAGTTTATCACCATCTAGATGATGACATGAAGTTTGAGGTGAGTGAATCCTTATGGATAGTAGCTCTTGACCTCAAAAACATGTTTGATAGATGATGATTCTAACTTCAATACATTCCTATGTATTCTTGAAAGTTATGTTCAAAATAAACAATACTCTCCAACAATCTTGGAAGTTCTTGATGTGAGTTTGATGTTGATATTCTAAAAGGTTATACGCTCCATTTGATGCTGAAAATATACTCCCAAAACCTCTATTCCAAAGCCCCAATCAAGAACTCAAACCCTATTCAAAAACCCAAATCCATTTTCTTCAAGAATGATCCAAAACAGTGAGCTGTTCAGTTTCAAAGATTTGTTTTGAATTAAGTAATTGAGTTATGATGATGAAACCACTTGGAAAATCTCTCTAATACATCATAGTTTGTCCCCAATTTTTCCCATTAATTATAGAGATGTGAAAGTACCATTTTTCGGATTTTTGAATTTCATGTAAATAATCTATCTTTTCTCTCACAGATTGTAGTCTGACTTCTTGCACTTATTCTGGACATTTTCATCACTGTACATACATCTTTTCTATTTTTTTTTTATAAAATTTGGGTGTCTTAGGGAACTTTTGGTATATAATGGATCATCAGGAACTTTTCCTTTGATTTATGAAAAATCATACAAAACCAATCAACAATGTAGCTTTTGTTTCTGAGTCATGTGCTAGCTATTGAAGTTTGGTCTTTTTTTGTGTATTCTAGACACACTAGGGAGGCTCTCTGATTTTTCCCACATTTTCCTAGGCATGCTTGACCTTCCATTATGATTTTATAAAGTGATGCACACAGTCTGAACACTATTCACAGCAGACTACTTTTTGACTTTCACACTTTGATGCAACACTCTCTTGTATCTAGATGAACCCAAGGAGAGTGGCATCAACTCATTTTTCCCTTGAACTTCAGTGTCTTGGGGAACTTTCTATATAATATGGGTCTCTAAATGTTTTGTTTTCATTTTCAAAGATTTTTCTACATTTCAGTCGACAGTACGGATTCTGTTTCTGAATAACCTCTCTTTTTTATATGATTTCTCTCAAACTGTAACTTCAAAAGTGATTTGGCTTTTTGATATGTGTTCTAGACACAATAAGGATGATCTCCATAAAAAAATTAAAAACATTTCTAACCTCGCTTTTCCATTTTTACAAAATCAACTCACTGTTCTGTTCGCTATTCACAGCAAGCATGCTTTTACTTTCATTCTTTGATTTGATGCTTACATGCACTCCAAATTAGTTCATATCTTAGGGAGTAGTTCATACTACATTTGTACATATCCTATGATGATTTCCTTCATACATTCGTGCATATTTTAGACTTCTAAATCACTTTAAAAAATCCATGTACACAAACACACCACAACCTTTGCACATTCTAGGATCATACATTGCATCCATGCAAGATTTGGGGCTTTTGTGACTCCTAATCTAAGAAGATTAGAAGGAATGAACTTGATCACACGTTCACGCTCTCCCTTGATCAAATCTTCCTTTCTTATCTGTCCCGGGGATTGAGAAGTCTTCTTTCTCAAAGAATTAACATGCACCATACTAGTTTGCTAAGCATATTTTGGATTTCTTTGATTATTTGTTTCAAGAACAATTCATGTCCCCTTTAGATTAGGAAAACTTGATTACTTGATATATGATTAGATGATTTTTCCTAGGTTTGTTTGTGTGATTTTTCACTTTTACATTGTGTGATATTTGGCTTAGGTCTTATGAATGATATCTTATCTTTTGATATTCCATTTCAAGATTCTTATGTGATGTAATATACCTATCATAGTATTAATTGTCGAACCAAACATAGTGCAAGATGATTATTTGGATGCTAATTGAGGCCCGTCGAAAGACGGGGCGAGTTGAGGGTGTTTTAGTCATGCCAAAGGCTCCTTCCTCTCTCGTACCAAAACCCCGAGCCAAGTTCTTTGGTTATCAAAGGCCGGTGCCCTTTATCCATTTGGGTGAGTCAAACTGGGTTTCTTGGTTCCCTAAAGACCAAGTGGCGACTATGTTTCTGTTTTCGACAGACCTTTTTCAAATCAATTTCAAAACAAAGGAAAATCAATTTCGAAACCCCGGGAAGAAACGGGGGTGGGCTCACGGAGGCCGCGCGTCCACCCATCCTTCTTCTTAACAAACAACATCGGTGCTCCCCACGGTGAAGTGCGAGGTCGAATGAATCCAAGGTTCTCTAGTTCTTGAATCTGCTTACTTGACTCTTGCATCTCTATCAGCACCATACGATACGGGTCTTTGATATTGGTACTGTCCCTGACATTAACTGAATGCCAAAATCAATCTCTCACTTCGAGGGTAAACCAGAGATGTCTCAGAATACGTCCTCAAAGGTTCATACTACTAGTATCTGAGCAGTAGTAGTCTCCGTGTTGGTGCCTTCTATCGCAGCCAAACGGATTGTGAGAAATGCATCGCTTAATGGATTATACTAGAAAATGAACGTCTGTGTTCCCAGTAATGCAAAGGAAAATGTCTTACTAACGCTGTCCAATTTGGCACTGAACTTTGTTAACCAGTCAATTCCTATGATCACATCAAACTCTTTCATCGATAGAACAATCAGATCTGCAGGTAAATCTCGATCATCTAAAATCAGCACACACTCCTTACACACTTTTCCAATTTTACAGTGACGCCTAATGGTGAAACCGTGTTCAAAGCTACGTCGAGGTTCTGAGGTTCTAAACCTAATTTCTGTATGACTCTATATGCTATGAACAAATTCGTGGCTCTAGTATCAAATAAGACTGATGCGCGACTATTATAGAGGGTAATCGTACCTTCGAGGTTTTGTTGTTCAACGGCATCGAATCCTTCTCCTCTTGGAATAATAGCATTGACATGCGCTAGATTGAATGGGGCTGCGGGTCCAGTCTCTGCTTGCATGCGGTAATAGCAATCTCTGCTAACATGACCCTTCTTGCCACAGAAATAACAGATAATATCTTGTCACTTGTTGCTCCTGGGTGCTGTGTAATCCCTCGGCATATGTCCCAGAATCCTATAATTGAAGCATATACCAGAATTGAATCCTTGTGTAGGTGCTCCTAATGCAGGTACCGTGCCAGGCAGTTGAGCTTGTGCTGACGGAGGATTGGGCACTTGTTCACCCAGACCGTTCCATTGCCTTTTCACTCCAGCATTACGGTGCAAGTTCGGGTGGCCACGAGTAGGGTGACTAGCTGCCCTGAATGCAAACTGTTTCTGCTACTGGCTCCCATACATCATCTCCAAATTTGAAGCCAGCTCTACCAAATTCTCAAATGACTGCATCACAAAACTCATGGCATGACCTTGAATAGTTATCCTAAGCCCAGGTAGATATCTCTTGTTCTTCTTCTCCAAAGTATCCACTAAGTGTGGGGCAAAACGAGACAACCTTTCGAACGCGACTATGTACTCTTGAACAATCTTGGCTCCTTGAACCAACTCCATGAATTCTTTCTCCTTCTTGTCTCTCTCAGACGCAGAAAAATACTTCTTAAGGAACATAATCTTGAACTCTTCCTAACTCAGACGTATGATAACTTCTTCTCCCAAAGCAGCCTGCTGAGCTTCCCACCATTCTGTAGTATTATAAGTGAGCTGAAACTCCACAAACCTCTTCTTGTCAGCATTCGAGCAAACCAAAGCCTTGAAACATGACTCCATCTCTCTAATCCATTATTCGGCTTTCAATGCTCCAGATACGCCATTAATTTATTTGGGCATAAGGCTCTGAATCTTTCCAGCAGTTTATCTCCAGTAGGTCTCAATGGAGGTGGCGGCGGATAATGAGGCGCACCTTGTTGATCGCCAATGTGCTCCAACTTTCGGAGAAATCTCTCAAAAACTCCTGTAGGGTCTAGCCCTTCTGGTACCGATTCGGATGGTCTGACTCCATTGCGGTTATTGCAAGTCACTCTAACCATCTTGACTCTATGAACAAGTGTCCAAAAAGGCTTAATTACTTATTAGATTAGACTACTACCTATAGAAGATTGTTCAGAGGTGTTCACTACCCAACTCAATTATACTTATATACACACATACTATTTATTAGCATAAGATGCAATCAAATATAGAATGTCGAAAGACAAAATGCTAGATGCAATGACATGCGAATGAGAAAAGAACTATACAAGTCGTGGTACGCAACTAAAGTCATAAAGTAGCTCCAGAAGTCTCCATCAAATCAATGTCGTAACTACCTTAGTGTCATTTGCTATGGTTCACAACTTAATGTAGGACAATCATGAGAACAACTAAACCTAGTGCTCTAATACCAAACAATCCTTGTCACACCCTGGCGTTGCGATAATTAAGGGAAGTAAGCTTCCTTATCGGACCCGTAGGCTCATAACAAGTTACAAATCGCATGATTGTCCAAAACAACCGTAATATCAAATATCAGAGTAAATAAAGTAGTGGAAATGATTCCAAGTTTAGTGCAAGCAACATCAGAGTCTTATAAACTTCATTATACATACTTAAATATTACAGATATCCAAGTCCAAAAGATACAGAAGTCTAGAGGCCAAACGACCGATAACAGCAAAAACAACAACAACAACAAAACATTAAAAGATAGATAATAAAATTTTCCCCACGGGAACAAAACGGCACCAGCAACATGAATGCCACTTCAACTGGCAAAGCCCCAACCTTCCTGGTCAACGTTCTCCTCTCAATGGTACTCGCCCAGCGGAACAACATCTCTAGTACCTGGAACTACAGCAGCTAGACACGAATGTCCAGGGCTACACGCCTATCAGCTAAAAGCTAAGTGAAATACTACAAAGCACAAACAATATGAACATATACACCATTTACATTAATAACACTTAGAAGTTAACGATACATTACGCACGTTCTTGCCCAAAACCCAACGTTCTTCCTGACTATGCAATCACAACAATGCAACATAACGCGCACGAATCTACCGTGCCAACAACTCATAACTTGACAGTACTAGCTTCTGTCACACACGATCACAACAAGGGCAGTACTAGCTTCTGCCTACCACAACCACACTGAACCGACGGTACTAGCTTTCATCACATACAACACAAACACAAGCCCAATTTGGTCACAAATTCATAAGCAAGTCCAATTCGGCCACAACACAACTCCTAGCCCAATTCGGCCCTAACATGACACCAAGCCCGATTCGGTAAATCACAATGAATGCATTCCAAGCCCTATTCGTCCAATACATAATCGCCTAGCCCAATTCGGACCTAACTCAATCGTCTTAGCCCAATTCGGCCCTAATCAATGACACACATACTATAACACTAACCCATCTTCTGATTTCACACAACACAACTGACAACAAGACCGTTAAGGTCAAACGATAATATGCAACCACACGCGGAATAACCGACAAGGTTACCTAACGCCACCATGCAACACAACCATGCTCTCAAGCCCGTCAACACACTTATCTATTTAAGTACATTATTCGTGCATTCGTAATCGTTATATTGTTAATGATTCGACCCAGCACGTCTCCATTATTCATCAAAAAATTGATTTCAACGATAATCCAACAAAAATATGGAACTAACATATTAGAAGGATCAACATAGAAGAATGAATTGTTTGTTTACTTTACGAATTATCAAGTAGTACAACTAAATAAGCACAAGGTACAACTACACAATTTTATATTCGATAAGCTCAGTCATATATCCTAAACAACCTTAGGTTCAACTAAACAAGCTCATAGTAATATACATAGCATAGCCCATATTAGATTTCTAGTAAACTGCTTGATTTTTGAAATATAGTTGTGAATTTGATACTAAACTTTGAAATCTCAACTCAATACTCACATGCAACTTATAAAACCAATCATACATGATCATATACACATTATACATGGAACATGACACTCAAAATGATGATCAAAGCCAAATGGATCATGAAATAAATATATAGCCTTGATAGATAGTTGATGATCGAGATAATCTAAAGTTAGATTATAATGAATCAAACACATGCAACCCATTTTACAAATTGTAGCATGTATATATTAACCTTGTAAGTGAATTAAAGTACTCACCAAGTGACCAAACTCAAGTAGGTGATAAATTTACTATGATCATGAGAAAGGAAATGGGGATATATTGATGTCCATGAACTAGATCTTCTTAAATCAACCACATGCAACTAAATTCAAGATTAATTATATGTTTATGAACACATGATGAGTAAGAAGTAGTACTCACCCAATGACCAAACCAAGTAGATGATGCAATGTTGAGAAAGAAGAGGATGATCAAGCTTGAGCTAAGACTACCACAACTTTAAGAATACTCCAAGGATATGAACAATGTGAGTTCCAAGGACTTGCAAGAACTCAGATTATGCAGCCAGAGGGATGATCATAAGCTTTGATGATGATTTAGAGGACATGCAAGTGGAAAGTATGTATGTATATAGAATTTTTCTCAAGATCTCTCTCTTACAAACACTCTCTAGAAACAGAGGTTTTCTGGACGTCAAAATATAGGAATGAACTGGGTATTTATAGAATTTGAGAGCCCAGGGGTAAAAAGGTAATTTCACTTAAAATAAAGCTCGAGCGCTCCCGTTCCTCGAGCGCTCGGGTTTGCTGAATAAATAAGGTCTTGTTTTAAAATCATGAATTGTCCTATGCAATGTATGAACACTCATGAGATGTCAAGCACTCTCAAAATACTATTCATTTATATAGAAAATATCAATATTACATACTCGAAAATTACATTGTTAATAATAGAAAATTACGGGTGTTACAGTTTCATTCAACTTTATGTGTCAAATTTAGAAGTTAGTCTACTACTTTTTCGAAACTAAATTAATATCAATTGTGTACAATTAAAAAGTCGTCATGTTTTACACAATGTTGAGGCAACTCTTTACAATAATGGGAACAATTTTTCATAATGTTTTTGTGTAAGTTCACAATACTGCAAATACAAAATAGATTGAAACGTAAAACAACTCTTCAAAAGTTAAATATTTTTTTTAACCACGTTGAGATTTCTATTTTTTATTTATTGTTGATATTTTTTCAACTTAAAAAAACACAAACTTCTAAATTTCACAAAAAAATTGTCTGAAATGTACTTAACGCTTATTTTATAGGAACAAAAAAAATATAATAAACTGAAACATTATTAATTTGAAAAGTATGTTTTTTGGGATCTTCACCTAATGTCTTTGTGTTACCATGCGCGCATGAGAGAGGGTGAGATCTTAGCCGCAGGATAAAACAATTTACAAATCTTAGCCCTTCAACCTTTGGATCAAAACCAGAGTTGTTTTGTCAATGATTACAATTTTTTTATCATGATAGTTATAATATTTTTAATAGGTTACAATTTTGTGTCAAAGAGGTTAAAATTTTTGTCAGTAGTTTCAAATTCTTATAATGTTGGAAGAAAAATTACCATGTTATAGTTTTTGTCATGGTGATAACAATTATCTGTCTGTCATGATTGTTGCAATATTTTGTCATAGGTTATAATTTTTTGTCGTTGGTTGTATATTTTTTAGAAAATTCAAAACTTTTTTTTTATCATAAATCGAATGAAAAATACTAAGTACGTCTAAGAACGACACCTAAGGTCATCTCTAACCCTTATTCAAATTGGATTAAGAACTTGATTTGCTATGGAGTTCTCTAATATGGTCACACTCAAATTTATTCATTATATAATTTATTAGTTTTTTCATTTGAATACAGAATTGAGTAAAGACATCTCCAACCCTTACTCATACCCATATTAAATTACATTTGAGTAAAAAATTTGAAAAATCTCTAATCCTTACTCAAACGGTCAAATCATACCAAAAATTTGAATAAAGATGGGAGAGAATTTTTGGAGGCTTTGGACCAAATTTGAAATTGGCATACTTAAGACTAATGGTGTGTTTGATAACCCAATTAAGTGCTGAAAATGAAAATTTTCTGCACTTATTAATTTTTAGTGCATTTGATAATATACCACTTAATTAAAGAAGCAATAAATAATCCATTGAAAACTTTAAGTAAAAAATTTCTATTGAAAATTATAACTGAATGTATTTTAGTACTTAAAACACTGTTATTAGTATTGCAAATGCAATTGCTTAAAATTTTCAGTATATAAAATTTAGCACATAATTTTCAGAACTTAATTTTTCAGTTTTATCAAACAAACCCTAAGGATTGGATAGTTGCAATTTTGGATCGGATTTAAATTTAAGGGTTAATTATGGAAATACCCCATGTGGTTAGGCATTTTTTCAGCTACCCCCATACTTTAAATTGTATCACTAATAACCTTGTGGTATGGACTTAACTGACACAGTCACTTTTGAGTGTAGTTTTGCTCACCCCAAAATTTTTCATCTTTTGCTCACCCTCCTTTCCGATTGGCTAATGCAGTGGGGCCTAGTACTTTACATCATTAATCAATTCTCATTTAATCCTAAGTCCCATTGCATTAGCCAATGGGAGAGGAGGGTGAGCAAAGGTGAGCAATATTTTTGGGGTGAGCAAAAATGTATTTATCACTTTTTCTGTTAAAGTTAAAGGAAAATGGGTAAAAGTACGAACTTGCCCTTATTACTTGCTAATGATAACACCCTTATGTACTTAAATGTTTATTTAGGCATATGTGGTATATTATTATATTATTTTGATATTATATTTGTTGCTAGAGACCACTGTGGTATATTATCCTTGACTCATCACTATTTCAATTTATTTCCCAAACCCATTACTTTCTTAAGTAACGACTTCAGACGAAATAATTTCAGCCAGAAATCGCTACTTCAAGTAACGACTTCACACCCATGAGAAGTCGCTACTTGAAATAGCGACTACATAGCGACTTTAGTGGAAAGTAGAAATCGCTACTTCAAGTAGCGACTTTGTCAGCACTTATATTCTTCCAGCAGAGCCCATGTCAGCAGCCCCCTGCAAAGAAGAATACAGTAACACCAGCCCTTTTTCTTGTATTTATCTTAATATGGATGTATTTTAGTATTTCTGTATGTGTATATGATAGTTACAATTGTTTATGGATGAGTTTTAAATGATAGTTAAAATGAATGTTTATTCCTTAACCCTTGGATCCTTATAACAATGGAAGGATTGCTGAATCAAGAGGCCCGAGCGCTCAGACCTTGGGAGCGCTCGAGCAGTGTGAGCGCTTGAGCTTAAAAAGTGGTGAAATGACTATTTTGCCCCATAGGTCTCAAAAATTCTATAAATACCCCTGCATTTCCAGCATTTAATACATTTAACACTACATTTATAGAGAGCTCCTTTAAGAGGGAGAGAGCTTGTAAGCTATACACATTTCATACACAAACACACACACACTTTAAACATGCTTGCATGTCTTTTAATTCTTGATCCACACATACAAATACTTGTATCACATCTCCTATGAGGTATTGGAAGTGAAGTTCAAAAGGTTTAGTGGAGGATCAAGGTCTTGATCATGCTTTGAAGAGGTCTTGGAGTTGTACTTGGGTGTTCTTGAAGATCAAGGCCACACACTCACTTATTTCTTCATTGATCAACATCTAGATCTTTGTGAGTATGCTTACTCACTCAAAACTATGTTTTCTTAAGTTTACTACATAATCTAGACTCATGCATGTGATATGCATGAAGATCCAAGAGGATATTTGAAATAGTTCTTGAAGTTTAACTACAACCACACATATATTCATCATGTTCGACCACCTAGATCTTATAGAACTTAAGTGAGTACTTCTACTCACTCATGAACATGTTTAATATAGTTATATGGATGATCATAGACCATGCATGTAACATCCATAAAGATTGTTAAGTTTATATGTTCTGCTAAAATTGTCATTGTTACAAACTGTTGAACCCGAGTGCTTGAGCAGCGTGAGTGCTCAAGCTTACTGCACGGGCCAGGTGCGAGCGCTCGAGAGACACGAGTGCTCGGGGTAGACAGTATTTGTAAGAATGGTTTGTTATATAAATATATATAAAGAGTTATGTTAAGTCTTGTTGTACCATGAGCTGTAATAGTGGTACATTAGGTGTATAGGATGTTTATATATGCTTGTGTGTGCTTGTTATAAGCTATACCTTATGTTATTGGAGTAGTACCTTAGTAATGTATACCTTGTATAAGGATAATAAGTTGCTATTTTCTTAACTTGATATTTCGATTACGCGGCAGAACTTATGCGGACGACGTATGAGAACTACAGGAATATTAATGTGATGTACTTAAGTACACGATTCCGAGAATAATATGCTTTAACAACTTGTACGACGCACGTTAGTGGTTAGTGATGTGATAACATTTTTAACAAGACGTTTGTATCCTTTGGTCTGATCTCTTATGATTCGTTCGGTTGTTTGGTCAGTTCAAGAAAGAGTAAAGAGTTTGGGTTCAGTTGTAAGCAGTCTACGGTAAAGATTTTAACAGTGCAAAATAAATTAACTAAGATACTAGTAAGAAAAGAAAGAAAAATAAATAAAAGCTAGATTTACATGAAATGAACTTTTTGGATTTTATTATAGCGAAAGATAGAAATAATACAAATATTTAATCTAAGTTATCTAAAAGCAGGGAATATTAATTAATTTGGAAGAAATGATTTAAAGGAATTGGGAATATGCAAACCAACACTAGGTCACACAACTTTTGTGCTTTTGAAAAGGATTTGGCATTTAAGACTACAGAGTCATTTTTGATTTGAAAATAAACTTTTACTAGTCGAGGTCATATCAAGTGTGTCAGGTTTGATATGAAACGACGTCATTTGGTTTAAAGAAAAATAAAGAGGCAATTGGACAGTAGCCAAGTTCGAACAGTGACCCGCCACGGACGTGGGTTATTCGGCGCCCAGTCCCCACCACTCTGCCATTACACAATCGCCAGTCCATTAATGGATAGAAATATATATATACACATATTTGAAATATAAACTTTATCATATGAATTGTTTGAGTATGCTAGGTGTCTTTTATGACAAAAGACATAATTTGACAATCCACATAATTATATTCTTATTTGAAATATGTAATCTTTCGATGTCCAATATAGCCATAGTTTATAAACATATTAAATGGTCATAAACTATAGATAGATATTTTTGGCCATAAATGGAAAAATTACCCATCCAGATAAATTTGCCCATTTAAGATTAGTGCACAGAAGCTGTGGTTTCTAAGTTTTTATTGCATATCCCCAATTAAAGTTTTAGCCTACCATTTTAGAATTGAGACTGTCTTCCAAATAAAATTTAAAGATAAATTAAATAGATGCACACAATCACCGTCCAATTAAAATTAAAGTTATAAAACTAAGGTAAGGATGAAATATAATATTAATATATTTTTTCTTCACTTAACATGAGTTGGGGTTGAATTTGTGGAATCTGCAAAATAACAAAGTTTAGTACAACTAGGATAATAAAACATAAATAAATGAAAATACTGAACCAAAAGTAAAATACTAAACCTTTGACTTTGACTTCTTGTGGGGTCACAGTGGTTGAATTCCAAGAACACAAGCAAGGCTAAACCAAATCCTAATCTAATTTTGGGATGAGATATGTGCATGGTGTGTTGGGGGCTTTGGTAGGTGATTATAACAACTACGTGGTTAAGAAATCTGACATTTATTTGCAAAATCTGTCTTCTAGTGAATGAAAATATTGCTAAAAAAATTAGAAATTTGGGATTTCAAACTATTTTAGGGGACAACTACAAGTACTACTAGACTAAAAATGTTAAATCTAAATTTTAATAGAAATATTTTACTACTACAAATTGACAAAGGTTGTACAAGAAAATAAATATTTTAATTTGAGAAATACAGTACACAAAGTTTTGTTACATATTTTTGGAACATGAAATCATCAATTACATAAAAGAAAATTTTTTACAACTACTAGAACTAGAAAAAGCAAAGAAAAACTAAAGTTTCCTATTTATAGGGACACTATGAAGTGCTCACATGATAACCTCCCTAAACTATTCTCTCTATGATGGTGCATAGTATAATTTCTCGTTGTTGTGATCTGATGCCTGTGTTTGGATGTGTGTCCCTTGTTCCTCGTTTGCCTCTCTTTTTTATAGACGAGATTCTGATGCGAATTCGTCACTGCATTCATCACTTTGAATAGAGGTTTGTCATTTTTTCTTCGCGCGATTGTCCCATTTTTCAAACTATTGTCAGATGCTTATTGACTATCTGCTCAATTTGTGTGTGTGTGTGTGTGTGTGTGAGAGAGAGAGAGAGAGAGAGAGAGAGAGAGAGAGAGAGAGAATGAATGGAAAAAAATTCGTATCAAACAAACATCACCATCAACCATTCAATGAATGATTGATGGTGGCTGTTGGTTTTTTATTTTATTATTTTTTTTATTTGTCTTAGTTTTTTTTTTTTTTTTTTTTTTTTTTTAAGAGTTTACTTTTAACATTTTGAGTAACAAAATATATAAAAAAATGCTTCGGTGTGGTTGCTACTTCTTTCCTTCCCTTTATTTCGCTTCATTTTTACTTAAACATATAAAATATGTAAAAACACATAATTACACATATTTGAGTGACATCATCATTAAACTGTATTAATTCCAAAATATATGTAAAACTAGGGATTTGGGGATTAAATGAGTACTATATCTATTATATTGGCACAAGAATATGCAATATTCAGTGTTTGTCACACCCCTCAACTAGTTTATTGCTAGTCCCTAGCAATGAAGTGAAAGATAAATTGTTCTAAAAGTTTTATTAAAAGTAGGAATAAACTAAGGAAAACTATACCTAACTCACTGTCGCAGGAATCGCGATTGCATTTAGCATATGCAACAAGCCGTTAAACCCCTAGGTTTACCCCTAGTGGACGAGTATTGTCTCGTGAGGGTTTGCAGTGAATATACCCACAAAATTCAATTTTTAAATATTTTTTTAATGTAAAAATAAAGTAAAATAAAATAAAGGTAGATTTTCTCATTTTACAACAGATAAGATTAAATTTGGCAATAAAATGAAATTTTCAATTATGTAATAGTAATGCAACACATATACTCATAGTTTGTCAATGGCAGCATTTTTTATACTTTTTAAACTTACAGTGTGTGCTTGAAAAATCAAACATCTGATCTTAACTTCAAAGTTTACATAACTATTAACAGTCACAAAATTTGTAGTTTTAACTCAAATCTCAATGGGATTTCACTCTTTTAATGAGAAACTCTCAGAAACCGGTGTAGAGAACATCTCACTTGGCAGGGAAGCAAAGATAGGAAAATTGCTTCCATTTTAATGACTCAATATATTGGCATTTGGAGTACAATAAGTCTCATGAAAGGATACTTAACATTGGAAGAGCGATCTACTGTGGAGAAAATCCTTATCACTTAAATTTTAAAAAAATCAATTTCTTTTAAATCATTAGGACTTTGACTGATAGGTTAGAATTTAATATGAGTAGGAGATTTGGGGTGTATTTGTTCTAAGCATGTGATTGGAGTGTCTGCGCAATTCATTTCAACCTCTTTTTTTTTTTTCTTCTCCTTTTTATCATTTGTACGATCTTTTTTTTTTTTTTTTTTTTTTTTTTTTTTAGTTTCTCATTTTTTTTCTTTCTTTTTTTTTTTTTTAAAAATCAACTCCTTTCTTTCTTTACTAGTTCTTGCAATATTATTACAGTCCAATCACATACCTGGATATAGAAGTGAGGTTTGTACTCCCAAGTGGAGCAAGACTTGATTTGGAGAGAACTGAGAATAATGCAATATTAGGTGAAGGGGGATGCATTTGAAAGAAAAGAAGGCCTAAATCATTTTTAAAATAGATTGACTTTGTTCATTCAAGCAATTTAGAAGTTCTAATGGTAAATCTTGAACGTTCTCTTCTAATGATCAGTCAAAGAAAAATAATAATGAGACTTTCAATTAGTGATATGATAAAAAGAATGAGATTTAAAGTAACAGTAAACCTCATAAAGGAAGATTGTCACAAAAGCTCATATGGGTTAATTAGTTTCCACTACTTATCTTCAAACTGCATAGTTTATGCATACTCATTCATTTAGATTCAGTAAATATTTTCACACTGTTTTAAAATATTTAAAGTTTAAAGAGTTTCTAGCATTTGAAAATAGTTAAACATGTGACAATGTGTTGTATGCTATTAACATACCCAAAATAACATTAACGTGTCAAATTTTATCCTATATAGAGTAAAAGAAATTTTTTTGAAAAATCCTAAGTGCATCCACTAGGTTGGATACATATATGGTGCGACTAGTATCCTCTGCACCTATACAAAAGAGGCTACGCAATCCGGAGCGTCTAAGTTGTCATGATCGCCCATCCACCTCTAGTAAAAGAGATGGGTCTAGAACCACTAGCAAGCTAAAACATTAGTAAGAGGCTAGGAGATAACTATGGCTTTACCTAGTTTTTCACTACCTCTAGAGTCATTCACCGCACTAGACATATCTAGTGATGTTGGGATCATGTAAATTACTCCTATTGAACCAGCTAATGAAAGCCAGATGTACATGTAGGATCATTTTAAAGTTTGACCTAACTGAAAATTATTGAATGCACTAAAAATAAAAAATCTAAATAGAAATGAAATGAGGGATGAGAAAACAAATTTATTTGGGTATCAAAGGATCCAGTCCTCTTTCTCAACCAAAATTTTCTTTTGTTTTGATTTGAGTTGTCTTTTGTACAGTAGTAAACTTTAAAAGATGTGCCATTATGAGCAATTAAACCAGGACATTTTTCTCTATAACAATTCAAACACCATCCTAACCTTGTAGCTTTTCTTTTGATGGCATAAAGGCTAGTGCCAGCAAATGGTTTCTTCTGCTCAGAAACAAGTGAGCGACGCATTAACGTCTGGTCATCGAATGTCGGAACCGTTTTTATACTCTCAGCCAACAAGAGAGGCTAGACTCAACCCTCCACTTCTTCTAACTATCAACTAAGATCTAATTAAAGAGAGCTTAAAGGGTGGGTGGGAATTTTATTTAAAAACTAAAAATATTTATATTAAGAAATATATATATATATATATATATATTCAGAAACTAATTTTTTTTTTTAAATTCTAAGAACTACTTACTTATTATTTTTTATAAAACAAAGTTTAAGACAATGCATCATTACAACAATAATAATAAGAACAATTATGATATAAATTTAAAAAATTATAAGAGTGCTGACTTGTGCGTCATTCATTTTTTTTTAAATAGAAAACTAGGAAAAATAATTATATTTTTCTCTCTTTTTGTCCTTTTTAACAAGGGCAACTCAGCACTAACATAGCAAGAACTAGGAGAATAACAAGATAAATTCAAAATTCATAAGACCGATAATTAGCGCGTCGTCCATTTTTTTTTGTGTGTAAAGAAATGAAAAAATATCACCTGTCTCTTGGAAATCTGAGAACTTAGTAGGGTCGTGGATCGAGTGGTATTTCCAAGCTTCTTTGGTGAGTGGATACCTAAAACTTATGCATTATATTTTTGTTAAATAATGGAAAAGAGAGAAAATAAAAATCAAAAAACTAAAAATTTAAGGTTTAAGCCGAAATCGGAAAAATAGAGAATAAAATTAAAATCAAGCTTTTCTCTGGATTATAGATCTTACCTTTAGTGATTGATAGAGTGGATCTTGAATTTGGATCGTAGAAATAAAAAAAATGGAAAATAAATGAGAGAGTGAGATTGGAGCGAGAGAGTTGCAGAGAGGAGAGAGAGATCACGGTGGGAGAGGAAGAAGAAAAAGAAAGGAAAAAGAGAGATGGAAAAAGTTTTCAGGGTTTGAACCCTTATATATAGTCATTTTCTCTTTTTCATAGTATCTCTCTCTAAAAGGACTAATTTTTTTTAAAGAAATAAAGATAAAACAAACAAACAGGTGTTAATCGTGAAACCGTCCCCCCCCCCCCCCCCCCCCCCCCCCTCCCCCCCCCCCCCCCCCCCCCTCCCTGACTCTAACATTGTCCTCAATGAGTGAGATGAGAAAAAGAAGTCAAGGATAACACCTGTAATAAAAAAACACAAAAAAGATAGAATAATAATGACAAAATTAACTTATATATACAAAAAGTGATCAAATTAAGAGTATAGGACTATGAAAACATGAACACTCTGATACACTATGTCCTATACCAATTATAATTTAAGATATTAAGGAGCATTATAGTTGGGGTCCTCCAAAGGAATGGACTCCAACTCAGTTTCAAATCCTTCTAAAAATGGCTTTAATCTATGTCCATTAACTTTAAATGTATTTCCATCTTTAGGGTCCTCAATCTTGACAGATCCATAAGGATAAACATTTTTAACTATACACGGACCAATCCATCGAGATTTCATTTTTCCTCTAAAAAGATGTAGTCTTGAGTCATATAATAGAACTTTTTGTGTGGGGGTAAATCTTTTGCGCAAAATATTCTTATTATGATACAGTTTAGTTCTTGCTTGATGAATTCGGGCATTATCATATGCGTCTTTACAAATTTCTTCAAGCTCACTTAATTGTAATTTTCTTAAAATTCCTCCCTCTTCAATATTATAATTTAAAGTCCTAGTAGTCCAATATACCTTATGTTCTAATTCTACTGGTAGATGATAAGCTTTTCCATAGACAAGCCTGTATGGAGACATCCCCAAATGGGTCTTATAAGCAGTTCTATATGCCCATAAAGCATCGATTAATTTTGAAGACCAGTCTTTACGATTAGAATCCACAGTTTTTTTTCTCGAGAATATGCTTAATTTGCCTATTAGCTAATTCAACTTGTCCATTTGTTTGTGGATGGTATGCAATTGACACCTTATGGGTCACTCCATATCTTTTCATTAATTTTTCAAATGGCTTGTTACAGAAATGAGTTCCTTGATCACTTATTATTGCTTTTGGAGTTCCAAATCGAGAAAGCATATTATCTTTTAAAAATACAATAACTGTACGGTGATCATTTTTTCTTGTAGGAATAGCTTCTACCCATTTTGAAACATATTCGATTGTTAATAAAAATATTCATATTGGCAAGATGGAGGAAAAGGTCCCATAAAGTCAATGCCCTAACAATCAAATATTTCAATTGTAATTATAGGGGTCATTGGCATTTGATTTCTTTTTGTAATACTGCCCAACATTTTGCAGCGGTTACAAGCCTTACAGTACAAATATGAATCTTTAAATAGAGTGGGCCAATATAAACCGCTTTGCAAAATTTTCATGGCAGTTACTCGAGATGAAAAATGTCCTCCACAAAAGGACGTATGACACATGAAAAGTACATTTTCGATTTCTTCATTAGGAACACATTTCCTAATTACCTGATCAGCACAATATTTAAACAGATATGGGTCATCAAAGTAGAAATGCCTAGCAATAGCTAAGAATCTCTTTTTATCTGATGATGACCAATTGCTTGGTATTTTTCCAGTTACTAAATAATTAACAAGATCAACCTACCATGGCAGGGAAGTCACAGAAAATAACTGTTCATCAGGAAAAGATTCTTGAATAGGTAAGAGTTCACTAGTATTGTCTTCAAAAGTGAGACGGGATAAGTGATCAGCTACCACATTTTCTACTCATTTTTTGTCTTTAATTATTAAATTAAATTCCTGTAGTAGGAATATCCACCTAATAAGCCTAGGCTTAGTGTCTTTATTTGAAAGGACATATTTCATAACTGAATGGTCCGTAAAACAGATAATAGTGGAATCAATCAAGTATTGCCTAAATTTATTAAGGGCAAATACTATGGCTTGCAATTCTTTTTCAGTAGTTGAGTAGTTCATTTGAGCACTATCCAGAGTTCTACTGGCGTAGTATATAACTGATGCCCGTTTATCTTTTCTCTGTCCTAGGACAGCTCCAATGGCAAAGTCGCTTGCATCACACATTAATTCAAATGGTAAGTTCCAATCAGGAGATTGCATAATAGGTGCAGCAGTGAGATGCTCTTTTAATTGCTCAAAGGAGTTTTGACGTTCTTTAGTCCATTCCAAAGGTGTGTCTTTGGCCAATAATTGACATAAAGGCCTAGAAATAGTACTGAATTTTTTTATGAATCGGCGATAGAAACCTACATGTCCTAAGAATGAACGGATGTCTTTTACAGTCTTGGGAATAGGTAAATTAGCGATAAGATCTATTTTGGCTTTATCTACCTGTATCCCATTTTAAGAAATAATGTGTCCTAAGACAATACCTTTAGTGACCATAAAATGACATTTTCCCCAATTTAAGACTAAACTTTTTTTTTTCACATCTCTGGAGAACTTTCTGAAGATTGCTAAGGCAATCATCATAGGATTTGCCAAAAATTGAAAAATCATCCATAAAAACTCTAAATTCTTTTCTGCTATATCACTGAAAATACTTGGCATACACCTTTGAAAGGTCGCAAGTGCATTGCAAAGACCAAAGGGCATTCGGCGATAGGCGAAAATTCCAAATGGACATGTGAAAGTAGTTTTTTCCTGATCTTCTGGTGCAATCTCTATTTGATTGTAACCACTATAACCATCTAGAAAACAGTAATACTTATGACCCACTATTCTTTCTAACATTTGATCCATGAAAGGTAGAGGAAAGTGATCCTTACGGGTTAAAGCATTGAGTTTTCTATAGTCTATGCATACACGCCATCCAGTAGTGACACGAGTAGGAATTAATTCTCCCTTTGAATTCGGAACAACTGTAATTCCTACTTTCTTCAGCACAACTTGTGTTGGACTTATCCATTTGCTATCGGATATTGAATATATAATGCCCATGTTGAGTAGCTTGAGAACTTCCTTATTGACTACTTCCTGCATAATAGGATTAAGTCTTCTTTCTCTTGCGGTTTTAGCATTATCTTCAAGATATATATTATGAGTGCATATTGAAGGGCTTATTCCTTTTAAATCTGCTATACTCCAACCAATGACACTTTTATGCTTTTAAAGCATCCTAATGAGTTTATTTTCTCGATTAGAATCTAGAAGAGATGATATTATTACGGGATAAGTATTATTACTACCAAGGAAAGCATATTTAAGCTCATAATACATCTCTAGTGTTCTAACAATTGTAGCAAAATGGGAGTCACAACTCACATACGATAATTACTTGCTCCATTTGTTTTTTACAATGATCACAATTTTCAAATGGTGCACACCATGTTGCAAACCCTTGATGCCAAAGTGGCGCCCATATAATTGTAAATTTGAGGGGGAATTTGATATTAAAACACTATTATTGTTACTCGTAATATGATAATATGAGCATGCACAAATTTCTTATCCGAATTCAGCTTACAGTCCATTGCTCGCGGTAATACTTGTCGTATACTTTTACTGCAATTTCAGTGTTACTCTAGTAGCCGTGGTATATTGTAGCAAAACTGTAGTTTGTACGATTTTGTATCTCTTCGTTGGTGAAGTTCCTGAGAGCCATAGCCTGCATTTATATATCAACTAAGTTTCAAACTCAAAATTACAGTATAATATGAGGGACGGTGAAGTGGTTAGCACTTGGAGAAACAGACATGACAACAGTCATGAAGGTAGGAAGATGGAGCATTTTTTAAAGACCTTCAATTGCAATGTCGTTAGAAACTAAGAAACGTGAACTTTTAGGGGTAGGTTGCTAATAGAATAACTTAACCAAGAAAAATGATATGCAATATAGACCAGCATTCATGTTTTCCCTCTTGTGTAGATTGGTGTGTATATATTACCTTGACTAAATGGCAGGATGATATGGAACCAAAAATTTTACTTTATTTTCTCCTACATTCTGATATTTGTTTTCTAAGAACCATGTCTCTTTTTATTCATGATTATAGGTGTCTTTCAAGATGGTGGGGGTGTCTTTATCGGGAATATATGTTGATCCCAAATCTGTAAGTCCATGTTTTCCTCTCACAAGTGTGCTACATTTTTCTTTTGACCTCTCTCTATGTAGCCCTTAGCTATATTACTTAGCTATATGTAGTCCATGTTTGAATGCAACTTCAAGATTTATCTAGTACTTATCTAGACAACCGTCCCCATACCTTTGAGAAAATCAGAAACACATAATTCTTTGTAATTTGCTCAGTCAAAGAACGCACGAGGGATATTTGGGTGCTGACTGTTGACTTGGGTTTGGCTTATTTGGTTTGCTACTGGTTTACAAGTACTGATCCTTTTATTTGGACTACATAAAGTTGATATGTCTAGAATACCATTTAAGTTGTTTTGACAATTAAGTTAGACAAATGAATACACGGTGGTGCTTTAATAATTGAAAGATTTCGTTTCTTATACAAATAGTGCTAACAAAATTGCATAATATCTCCACTATTTCGTAGGTGTGATTACAAAAATCCTGGGAATTAGTTCACATTAGTAGCTGATTAGGTATAAATTAACCCTTTTAATTTGAATTGTGACTCAAAATCAAATTTGATATATATAGTTAGTTAATTGATTCTTAATCATAGCCTTTTGTGGTGTTCCAAAACTGTATTTTGACACAGGTTTTTATAAGAGGCTGCCTTGCTTTATCAAGAGAGATTAGTGAAGAACTGATTATAAATGCTACATCAAAGGGATGTAGTGCAGTTAGAGGGCAGGAGTGTAAAATACATGCTTGTTATTTATATGTTGATGTTTTATTTATAGGATTCATAGAGAATTATTGTAAAGTATATATTTGTAATTTACATGTAATGATATTTATATTTAGGATTCCAATGATGTAGGCTATCTATGACTGGACTATATGGATTTTTTTGTTGTATTGGGTGCAAATTAAACTTTGTTAGTTTTTGTATTTGGTATGGATTATTATGCTTGTTAATTAGGTGCAAATAAAAATTGTGAAGCATATAAATAGCCTTTTTCTATTAAATTTAAACATATTCCTAACAGATATACCCGTTAGGAAATCCCTATATCCGTTAGGAAATCCGTTAGTATTTTTTTTGTTTTTCTCTGGAAATTACTAACGGATATATCCGTTAGAAATTGTTGACAAAACCGTTAGTATTCAATGTAAATCTTCTAATATAGTTGGAAAACTAACCGTTAGTAATTAGATTTCCAACGGATATATCCGTTAGTAAAAGTTTGATTTACTAACGGATTTACTAACGGATATATCCGTTAGTAAAATTAATTTTTCTAACGGATATATCCGTTAGTAAATCCGTTAGTAATATTACTAACGCTAAAATACTAACGGATATATCCGTTAGTAATGAGGCCATATGGTGTAGTGGTATGAAATTAGGAATTTCAAAAGAAAGGGCATAAACAGATGCAGCAAGATTCATTACATTGAATTTGAAAGAAAAAAAAAAAGCAAGATTCATTACATTGAATTTGGAAAAAAAACAATCTTTAACTTGTCAGTTAAGATATTAAATTATTTTGGATAAAGGTACATGAGCCTAAATATATTGTTCAAGAACTCATTTTTATTAAGTTGTTAGGCTTACTGCACCAGTTTGAATTCGAAAGCCAAACTAAAGCTGGAGTCCGGAGTGGTTTAATTAAATGAATATATATATATATATAAAGGGGCTGCTTTCCTACAGCACTGCGCGTACGCCAACTTTTTTCGTTGCAAAATACCCTGACTTGTAGCGATGAAAATTTTGTCGCTAAAAGCGTTTTTTTTCGTAGCTAAAAACTGTGTTGTAAGTTAGCATTCTCTATATATAAATAAAAATTAACCGATTATATTGCATGCAGTAAATGTCTCTAACAGACACTTGTGGTCTAGCATACTAATTACTCTTCAATTTCCAAACAAAAAAAAAAAGAAAAAAGAAAAAAAAGACAAATGTCTTGTGGAGAGTCATAAATATTGAGATACAAAGCAGAAACATAGTGAGATATATGAGGCCAGGTCTCAACTCTCGGTCACTTCCCGAGCACTCAAAGACTCTGAATTAGGCCAGGTCTCAACTCCCGGTCAGTTCCCAAGCACTTAAAGGTTCCGAGCTAGGCTGGATCTCAACTCTCAGCCAGTTCTCGAGGACTCACCAGGCTCAGAAGCCCCGAGGCAGCTTTCACAAGCACTCAGACAACGGCAAGTAACATCAAACTGATTTCCAAACTTGCCCAGATATAGCATTCGGCCAACCTTGGAAATGGGGGCAGCTGATACACCCAAAATTGGCTCTATCTTATGACCGAGCGGTTCAAATCAGCAGCTAGTCCATGCCCCAGGCAAATCATACACAACTCCTCAGAAGCATCAGCCCGAGCGGTTTAGTCTACTCAACATCCCGAGTGGCTCATTCATGACCCGACCAACAGGTCGGGAAAAACGCGTAGGCACATCCCACCGCGGGAACAGCTCATCCGGGCCCACAGGCGTGATCCCGAGCATTACGGACAGTTTCCTACTCAAGCTAGAAGACTAATGGAAAATGCACACTATTTCCTAATCTAATTAGGAAATCCCCATAATTAATGCCAATCTATATCAATAGGATTATATTTCCTTATCCATGTATGAGTGGGTCTCTTACATCTATAAAAGAGACCTCTCACCCCTCAATGAAGGGGCCGCCAATTCTGTAGTCTACATAGCACCTCTATAATTCACCATTGTACGCATACACCCGGTCGGTATTACTGGTAGTGCCGCCCCTCTTTGTTGGCTTACCAGACCTGCCGGTGATCTGCTAGTGAACGTGCTCAGACACACACGTGGACGTAGGTACCTTCATTAACAGGGCCGAACCACATACAAAAAATAGTCTCTCACTCTCTCTCTCTCTCTCTCTCTCTCTCTCTCTCTCCTTAAATTGCTTTACTTTACTCTTACCAAATTCTGGCATCATCACTACGTGTACCAATCAAGGTGAGATGGGGGTAAAAGGGATCATAACTGAGTAGTCATCTTCACAAAGTTGTTATTGACCCTCCCTCTCTTTTCTCTTATCTTTGGGGTAAGTTTTTGAAGTTGTTTGGTTTCAAAGTTATGGCTATTTTTAACTCTAGCTATTGTTTCCTTGTTAGCATATGTATGTGCTACTTTTGCATGTGTGCATAGTTAATTTGCAGTGTTTGAAATAGTGGCAATTGGTACGATAGTAGAAGTTAATTAGAGTTCGATTAACACATTACTGATTTCATAACATAAGTCCAACTAGACCTTTCTTAGATTACGATTAATAATTTATAAACTATGAGCCTCATTGTTTTTACTACTATTTATTCCCAACATAATCCTAACAAAATTATGATATAAATATTGAGTAAAAGTTGTAGTTCAACATAGCATTTCTTATTTTCTTACTTTACCACCTATATATATTGGCATTTTTGACTTTTGGCTCTCAAAATGCTGGACCAAAATATTTAAGATGCTTGAGAATCCAACCATAGTGTTCTAGTGATGTGTATCTACAAAAGAACTATCGATTGACTGACAATATCCACGTTTAAAAATGCTAAAAGCTAATTTTTAATTTTTTTTAAAAAAATAATGATATTGTATGCAAAGGAAAAGGAGCTAGGAATTAACTCCCAAAATTCAACAAACCCACAAACCAAAGGGAAGCATATGCATGTAGAGGAGGTGTAGAAATTAAGTGTTAGAGATGCGCACGTCAGTAACAAGCTCTTTTCGTTTTAGATTATGATTAAGTCTCTTCATACATCATTGGGGGTACCAGAAACTGACTGAGTCTGAATTTCTAACCTTAAGCCACTATCAAATTTTTCTTATTCTTTTCAGTCATAAGAGAGCTCAATTGGACAATCACATTAACAATTCTAAAGCAAGTAGATGAAGCTCTTGCTTATATCAATGGAAATCACATCTTTATTGGTGACTTCAAACCCGATAACATCTTAGTGGACGCGGTAAATGAGATGCATGCAATATATAACATGAAGGAAAAGAAGTATGCAGCTATATTGTGGATTCTTTTTGGAATAATATGCTATTTTCTCTCTGTCATATTATTGGGTGCTACATATGATCAAGTGCCCGGTGCTCAGGATTACAACTTCAAAGTGTGTGATTTCGGTTCAGCAAGGCTGGAAAGATGTGGCATGCTTTCATGTAGACGTGGCTACTCGGCTCTAGAGGTCTTCAACAAAGGTAACAAGCGTTTAATTAGTCCAATGACCACGCAATTCATCTTTGTCCATTCAAAAACTAAATAACGGCTTATTCGCTACCTTACCTTAATTTGCCCCTATAATATATAGTACTCTTACGACTCTTTCTTTCCCTCAACAAACAGACTTCTTGATCGATAGTAGGCTAAATGCTTGTAATTTAGACATGACATATATGGCAAAAGAAATGATAGTAAACACGAATTTGAGCAATTCATCTAATAAACACTCTAAGTCCAACAATTTTTTATTTTTAAATAAAAGAATATCTAAACACTCCAAGTCCTAGTAAAGACTACGTACTCTTAAGAATTCATTGATAAATACATCATCGTCCTCTTGTTTTGAGTGAGACTCCTACAAAGTCTCAGAAAGTCTAACACTTTCTTTTCCTCCTCCTATTGCTTCTTTATTCCAGTTTCAGCACTGTTTCCCCAAATTAATTGCCATACTAGCCCTTATAAAGACGTTATTTGGTCTACAAAACCTCATGTCGATCCGATTACAAAGGAAAAAAAAAACCTTTAATCCATTCAAGCCAGATAAACTGCAAATTAATGTGAAATCACAGATACTATTCAAGCATGTACAATTTTTAACTGACTAATTTGTAAACTAACAATTTGTTCCTTCGATAGGAGAGAGGCACCCAACTTCCGATGTCTACAGTCTTGGAGTGATAATCCTCCAATTCATTATGAAAGAAGAGGAGGTTGGAGAGGTGCCAAAACGCAATGGAGACGCGAAGAAATAGAGTGAGGCACTGCCTCCACAAGGCAGCAAAAGCAAGGGATCGAAAAAGTATTACACAATTTACACTGACAATGTGCATGTAACTATAAATGCCAAAAACACCATGATAACAAAAGATCATGTAGTTCATCGAATATTGATGAACACGGGATGTGATGAACAAAGCGCAAGAGCAATAATAGAAATAGGAATCCAATGCACCCAAAGGCATTCCAGTGCTTGCCGGAGTACGGCTACAGTGCTGGGCCGACTGAATCAACTTTAAAAATTAACTATTTTCACGTTTGACATTCTGTTTTTCGGTTTCTACTTCAGTACTTTTGCTCTTGGGGTTTCTTGATGATGGCTGGTTTTTGCTAGAGCTCTTCTTTGACTTGTTAACGATAGTATATTTGGTTATTTTGGATATTTGTCTTGTGATGGTTTTATGTATTTGGTATTTGGTAGTTTGTTTTTAGGATTATGTGCCAACTTTGTATTCGGTAGTCTGGTATAATGGATGTTATTTGGTGGACAATAGTTTCTAGGACTCTCTTGGAATAAATTTTTTTTCTCTTTTTTCACTCGTAGGACCCTCTAGTATAATGGATGCCTTTTATTATGGGCATCGTAAAACTACGAGTGAAAAAGGAGAAGAAAAAAATTATTCCAAGAGGGTCCTAGAAACTATTGTCCACCAAATAACATCCATTATACAGTTTATACCAGACTACCGAATACAAAGTTGCCACATAATCCTAAAAACAAACTACCAAATACCATATACATAAAACCATCACAAGACAAATATCCAAAATAACCAAATATACTACCGTTAACAAGTCAAAGAGGAGCTCCAGCAAAAACTAGCCATCATCAAGAAACCCCAAGAGCAGAAATACTGAAGCAAAAACCATAAAATAGATCGTCAAACGTGAAAATAGTTAATTTTTAAAGTTGATTCAGTCGCCCCCAGCACTATAGCCGTACTCCGGCAAGCACTGGAATGCCTTTGGGTGCATTGGATTCCTATTTCTATTATTGTTCTTGTGCTTTGTTCATCACATCACGTGTTCATCAATATTCGATGAACTACATGATCTTTTGTTATCATGGCGTTTTTGGCTTTTTTAGTTACATGCACATTGTCGATGTAAATTGTGTAATACTTTTTCGATCCCTTGCTTTTGCTGCCTTGTGGACGCAGTGCCTCACTCTGTTTCTTCGCGTCTCCATCATGTTTTGGCACCTCTCCGACCTCCTCTTCTTTCATAATTTAGAGGATTATCACTCCAAGACTGTAGACATCGGAAGTTGGGTGCCCCTCTCCTATCGAAGGAACAAATTGTTAGTTTGCAAATTGGTCAGTTAAAAACTGTACATGTGTGAATAGTATCTGTGATTTCACATTAATTTGCAGTTTATCTGGCTTGAATGGATTGAAGGTTTTTTTTTCCTTTGTAATCAGATCGACTTGAGGTTTTGTAGACCAAATTACATCTTTATAAGGGCTAGTATGGCAATTAATTTGGGGAAACAGTGCTGAAACTGGAATAAAGAAGCAAGAGGAGGAGGAAAAGAAAGTGTTAGACTTTCTGAGGCTTTGTAGGAGTCTCACCCAAAACAAGAGGAAGATGATGTATTTATCAATGAATTCTTAAGAGTACGTAGTCTTTACTAGGACTTGGAGTGTTTAGATATTCTTTTATTTAAAAATAAAAAATTGTTGGACTTAGAGTGTTTATTAGATGAATTGCTCAAATTCGTGTTTACTATCATTTCTTTTGTCATATATGTCATGTCTAAATTACAAGTATTTAGCCTACTATCGATCAAGAAGTCTGTCTGTTGAGGGAAAGAAAGAGTCGTACGAGTACTATATATTATAGGGGCAAATTAAGGTAAGGTAGCGAATAAGCCGTTATTTAGTTTTTGAATGGACAAAGATGAATTGCGTGGTCATTGGACTAATTAAACGCTTGTTACCTTTGTTGAAGACCTCTAGAGCCGAGTAGCCACGTCTACATGAAAGCATGCCACATCTTTCCAGCCTTGCTGAACCGAAATCACACACTTTGATGTTGTAATCCTGAGCACCGGGCACTTGATCATATGTAGCACCCAATAATATGACAGAGAGAAAATAGCATATTATTCCAAAAAGAATCCACAATATAGCTGCATACTTCTTTTCCTTCATGTTATATAATGCATGCATCTCACTTACCGCGTCCACTAAGATGTTATCGGGTTTGAAGTCACCAATAAAGATGTGATTTTGATCCATTGATATAAGCAAGAGCTTCAGCTGCTTGCTTTAGAATTTTTAATGTGATTGTCCAATTGAGCTCTCTTATGACTGAAAAGAATAAGAAAATTTTGATAGTGGCTTAAGGTTAGAAATTCACGCTTAGTCAGTTTCTAGTACCCCCAATGATGTCTAAAGAGACTTAATCATAATCTAAAATGAAAAGAGCTTGTTAATGAAGTGCGCAGCTCTAACACTTAATTTCTACACCTCCTCAACATGCATATGCTTCCCTTTAGTTTGTGGATTTGTTGAATTTTGGGAGTTACTTCCTCCTTTCCCTTTACATAAAATATCATTAGAATGTTGTATACCACTTAAAAATACCGTACGGTGGTTTTCCATAAACAAATTGGTTTTCAAGCTTCATCCATTTGGTACCTGTGTCATTACATTATGATATTTTGGTATCACTTTTGATGTCAAAAATTTTAGTATTTGGAGATACACTCTAGTGACTCTACCACTAGGGTGAATTCGGTATGTGTTCAATTTTATGAATTATAATAGATTCAGTCACTGACTCAAAAACTACTAATGAAGGGTAAATCTCTCGCCACAGACAAATCTCAAGGAGGTCAATTTTATACTTTTAAATAGAAAAGAGTTTTCAAATGAAAAGAACAAAATTTAGAAATAATTTCAAAAGCGCCATTAACATAACAATTTTGGTAAAGCAATCGGGTGTATATATTAATATGTAGCACAATTCCTTGTAAGAATAATATATACCCTTTCTGTCCCAAATTGCTGGCACTCTTTCTATTTTGGGTGTCTCATAATGTTAGTCCATGTTAACAAGTCAGCACAATAAATTTTGAATCTTTATTATTTTGCCCTTTCTTTTTTCACATCTCTAACTAATCTTAATGCATTTATGAGGGGCAAACTTGGAAAGTTGGAGTATAAAAGTTTGACAAAAGTGTAATAATTATGTTCGCTTAAAAAGTTGAATTTTTCAAAAGTGCCAAGCAATTTGGGACGGAAGGAGTAGATATTTAATGTGAAGGAAATATTACCATCAACTTTTTGGAAGACATGAATTCAAGCACCAGGCAGAGTTTTGTAGCATTATCATCATCATCGTCGTTGTCGTCGTCGTCAGCACTGTCATGATAGCCTAAAATGTTGACTATATGGGGATGCCTCAAGTGAGCAAGAAATTTTCGTTCAGCCTAGAGAAAGGAGAAATCATATTTAGGGATCATATGTGCTAGCTAGAGGTTTAGAATATATAATACATCTCTAGTGTTATAACAATTGTAGCCAAATTATTTTCCCTTTTGAACCTTGTAATGGTCAAATCATAATGGGAGTCACAACTCACATAAGATAATTACTTAGTCCATTTGTTTTTGACAATGATCACTATTTTCAAATGGTGCACACCATGTTGCAAACACTTGATGCCAAAGTGGCGCCCATATAATTGTAAATTTGAGGGGGAATTTGATATTTAAACACTATTATTGTTACTCCTAATATGATAATATGAGCATGCACAAATTTCTTATCCGATTTCAGCTTATAGTCCATTGCTCGCGGTAATATTTGTCGTACTGCAATTTCATTGTTACTCCAGTAGCCGTGGTATACTGTAGCAAAACTGTAGTTTGTACGATTTTGTATCTCTTCGTTGGTGAAGTTCCTGAGAGTCATAGCCTGCATGTATATCAACTAAGTTTCAAACTCAAAATTACAGTATGGAATTAGGAATTTCAAAAGAAAGGGCATAAACATATGCAGCAAGATTCATTACATTGAATTTGAAAAAAAAAAAACAATCTTTAACTTGTCAGTTAAGATATTAAATTCTTTTGAATAAAGGTACATGAGCCTAAATATATTGTTCAAGAACTCATTTTTATTAAGTTGTTAGGCTTACTACACCAGTTTGAATTCGAAAGCCAAACTAAACCTGGAGTCCGGAGTGGTTTAATTAAATGAATAGATATATATATATATATATATAGATAAAGGGGCTGCTTTCCTACAGCACGGCGCGTACGCCAACTTTTTTCGTTGCAAAAAATCCTGACTTATAGCGATGAAAAATTTTGTCGCTAAAAGCGTTTTTTTTCGTAGCTAAAAACTGTGTTATAAGTTAGCATTCTCTATATATAAATAAAAATTAACCGATTGTATTGCATGCAGTAAATGTCTCTAACAGACACTTGTGGTCTAGCATACTAATTACTCTTCAATTTCCAAACAAAAAAAAAAAGAAAAAAAAGACAAATGTCTTGTGGAGAGTCATAAATATTGAGATACAAAGCAGAAACATAGTGAGATATATGAGTACAAAGAGAGTGTAGATGGTGGCTCGGCCCTTTGCTAGACTGGCTCCAGTCTCCAGATCTATTTTTAAAAGCAATAAATCGATTCACTATATAATGTTTTTATAGTTTCTGAGACAATTCTTGTGAGATCCATAGACCATTATAAGAAAAAATAACTTTATGCTCAAAAGATCGAGTTTTTTTTTTTTTGCTAAGCAAACAAATTTTATTGAATCATCGGCACAAGGCCAAATGCAGAGTAGTACACCATAAAACCAAATACCACAGACTTACAACAAACAACCCCTCAGCAAAAGCCAAAAAAACATACTCCAAACCAAGACAAAAACAAAGAACTTGAAAGCAAAAAAACAGGGCCTCCCTATGGTAACCAAAATCTGTAGCCCAGCCAAAGAAACCAATGAATGAGTAGAGCCAGCCAAAAGAGCTCAAAACCACACACTATCAAAACACAACTCCAACAGCAATCAGAAAAAAAAAAAAAACTGCAGCAGCAATTTTAGCAGTACAATTCATCAACAGAAACATCTCCACACTCAAAAGATCGAGTTGAATGGAAATGAGGAAAAGCAGATCTAAATGTATATATGCATATATATATGTACAGTCAGACTCTAAAGAGGACGCACTTTTTTCCTTAAAGAGAGGGCCTCTGTTTTGTTTTGGCCGTCAGATCGTGTTTTTATTAATGATAGTTTTGTCATTTCATAATTTTTAAACACGATCTAACGATCAAAACATAGGCCCTCTCTTTAATAAAGAGATGACGCCCTCTTTAGAGAATCTTTGTATATATGTATATCTAGAGATGGACAAAAACACTTGATTAATAGTTTATGAGCTAGGAAACCTGAATGTCTTTGTCTATGAAAGAAACGATTCTTGAGAAGAAGTCCTGCGTCGCAGTGTTTAGGTTGGTGGAACCGTGGAAGTAACCCGTGTTTTACAAAGCTGCATGCACTTTTCAAGTCACCTCACACATGAGTTCTATATATAGATCTTTAAAATGACATTTTAAGTTTTCGAAGTTTGATTCTCAAATATTTTAATACAAGTGATACATCATTTGAAAAACCAAATTTATGATTTAAATTTGAAAAACATTTAGATGTACTTTCTTTCAAAACGTGATTAGTATGCATGGAACAGAAAAATATGTACTTGTATTTTTATGTAAAATAATGCGTATGAATTGACGTACACACCTCTTTTGTTGCATTTGTTGATGCTCAGCATATTTGAAATAAAAATGTTACACACACAACATATTCCATAACAGGGTATGTACTTTGTGTTTTGTAAATAGTGCATAGATGTGTGAAAAATTCAAACAGCATAGGGTACAACACATTTAATGTCATATTATAAAATATGTTATGTGTCTAATATTTTTGTATTTAAAATAATATTGTCAAGCAACCATGTTTCTAAGTTTGTGTTGAAATTGGGTTTTGAAATGACATGGCAATAAAGAACACTTAAAAATACATGAAAAAGAAAAGGACTAACACAAAAAACAACTTTTAAGGTGAATGTAAATGGTCCTGTAGAAACTGAATACAATTTCATTACCACATCATTTGATTGACAGATTTAGAACTTAAATTTTATAATCACGACTAAATACGCAATTAAACTCACAAGCGCATCCCGGCCTTGAGATTACGAAAAAAAATATTAACAAATGTCTCGAGGTAATAACCACTTTGTATGTTTACATGGTACCAACACTGAATTACTGGGTGGAATCCATACTCCTACATGAAAGGGTCTTATTATTATTGGATCCCAAGACATGGGTCCTATCTAAATAACTATTACTTCCTCCGTCTCATATTAAGAGTTCTTGATGCCATTTTTTGATGTCTCATTTTAAGAGTCCACTTTAAAAAGTCAAAGTACTTTAATACACACTTTCCTAATTTGCCATTTATTATATCTAACTCTTCCCTCTCTCTCTTTTTTTATTTATTTTTATTTTTTATGTGAGACTATAATTTTGAATTTCAAAAAGGGCAATATTGGAAAGTTGAAAATCTCACTAAAATCAAGGTTGTCCCCTTAATAAGTTAGAATTCCCAAAAAAAACTGTTAATATGGGATGGAGAGAGTATTGAATTGATAGTACATGCCTATTCTTTTTCTTACTTTTTTTCCCGAGTAAGTAGCCTATCATGTGTTAGTCTATTTTAAGAGACAAAAAATCTGCATTTAGCTATGTGGTAGTGCGACCTGGTATATATATATATGATGGAGTACCAAAAATAATTTCTGCATAAATATGGGTAATTGCGTCATATGTGTGCTAGTTTACTGTTCTGCAACAGCATTATGACACAAAGATCCTTCTCACTCACTCCAGGGGCAGATCTTTTCATATCTGAGAGCAGGCGAATAAGGAGCACAGAGGAATGGATGCAATATTTGATGCTCAAAACTAATTGACATGTAGCTTATGGTTGGTTTCAAAAAGTATCCTTTTAATTATATTTTGGCTATTATTTCAGCCTTTGTTTTCCCAGTGATTTAAAATCGATCTGACACGCCGGTTCAATTTGTCGATAGGTTAAGGAAACTACCCGATTTGGGCGGCAAACAAGAAAGTTTTAAAAACCATTCCATTTTTTAAAACCAGTGGTTGAGCTAGAAATATCGGTAGTTGAATTCAAAATCCTTGGAAGGTTTTTTTTTTTTTTTTTATTATTATTTTTATATTATTGTATTGAACCTACTTTGCATGTCAACTTTTATTAAATTGGATATCTAAAAACATATAATGAGAAAATTTTTGGGTTTCATTTTCTCTGATCCACTTATTCTTATTCTGACATCAAACCTTGTCGAGTTTTAAATGGAACCAAAATTAATTTCCCTTGCATGTGTGGAGCTAGGTTTTTATTTTGAGATTCTTGTTGGTAGCTGTGTAGGACCGTATATCTTGTTTTCTTGCTTCTTTTTGTGGGTGTGCAGTGCAGGTGGCTTTTCCTTTCTTTAACACTTTCAACTCTCTCCTTCTATTGCTTTGACACACTTGTTGATGCTTCTCCAATAGGCTAAGGTTTAGTTTGGCCCTCACATAGCTTTTTAAAAGGAGTTTATAAAATTTATTATTAAGTTGTTTGATAAGTTTTATATAAATGATACACTACTTTTTAAAAAGACATCATAAAATCAAAAAGCAACCTTAAGTTTTTAAAAGCTCTATTCTATAACTTTTAAAAATTCCCCTCAATACCTTTTTCACACCAGATTCACATTGCAAGGAATTAAGATAATTGTGGAGTTAGAATAGACCAACCAAACGATTTAATTTTATTAGGAATAGGAAGATCCCAAAAGGGGCCCCTCCACTGTCTGACCAGAAGATCGAGTTACCTCCACCATGAACAATCCGTTTCAACTCCATGCCCACTTGGTATGCCGAACGTACAGATTTTAAAGAGAAATTCTATGAGAAATATAATTCAATGTAATCAAGAACCATTTTAATTAAAGAAATGATCGGACTTAACTAGAGCCGTGGAAAGGGTGTATTTTGTCATTAAGCCTGAATTTTCCTTCTCCTTTTTTCCTTTCAGAAGGGTAATGCTACACCTAAATCTCACTACTATCCATTTACACCATGACGTGGACCAATGGAGAGAGTAATGCTAGACATACAACGAATTGCACAATTAATTGTACAAACGTGCAGTACAAGGTTGAACTTTGTGCTGAAAAGTCTGCACACTCAAAAAAATGTGTGCAGGCTTTTCAACACAAAGTCCAACCTTATGCTGCACATTTGTGTGAGATATACACCACATTACAATCTCTCTCCTCTCTTTGATGGTTTGAGATTTGGGTGTGGGCTAGCATTACCCTTTTCAAAATATATAAGATTGATAATTTGATAATAAATGGAAATGAGATGCAATTTTTAGCTGAGTCATCATCAATCCAGCTGCGTTTTAACTTAATCATCAAATGAATGAAACAGACCCTATTATTTAAAATGAGGAGCAATTTTCAAAGATACAATTGAAGAAATTCCAAAAAAATAAAGCCCATAAACATCAGAGATATGTTGAATCATAGCGTGATGAAACGTACATAACTTAAAATGGAAACTGAGTAGATGATAGCTTTTAGAGCCTGAAAATAAAAGGATCACTAAAATAGAAACTCACAGAACACAGAGTATCAATCCGCTTTTATGATCGCAGGATTCGAACGGCGACTATTGCATCCAGTCCAGCTATCTCATAAATATATATCTATATCTATATCTATATCTTTCTATATCTATATCTATAATATATATAAGTGCACCGATTGATAAAAGTGTAAATAAATCTGTAGCCTAGCTAGCGCGCCCAACGTGAGAAAACGATTTTTTTTTTTTTACCATTTTTTTTTTTGTGCTGTCCACATTGATATATATGTTATATATACATACATTGTTTAAGATTAGGAAATACAATTTCTATTCCTAATGTGTCCTGTCCACATTGATATATATTTTATATATATACATACATTGTTTAAGATTAGGAAATACAATTTCTATTCCTAATGTCTACATATATTGATTGTTTCCAAAAAAACAAAAAAAAACCTTATTACTTTCCTTCTGTTTTTTTTCCCCTCCGTGATATCATGTTTATGTTTGTAATGATTTACTCTTTTAGAGACCCACATTGATATATATGTTATATATACATACATTGTTTAAGATTAGAAAACAACTTAGGAAATACAACTTCTATTCCTAATATGTACATAGAATAATATTTGGGGCACTAACAAAATCCACTAACACTTACTAACACACTCTATCTCTCTCCTAGTGGCACCGTTGGGTCCGCAGTGGACCCCGCAATACCACTAGGAGAGAGATAGAGTGTGTTAGTAAGTGTTAGTGGATTTTGTTAGTGCCCCTAGCATTCCCCACTATGTACATATATTGATTGTTTTCTAAAAAACAAAAAAACCTTATCACTTTCCTTCTTCTTCTTTTTTTCCCACCGTGATATCATGTTTATGTTTGTAATGATTTACTCTTTTAGAGACATTGGTATTGGTTTACATATATATATGTATATATATAGATGGACTAGGAATCTAACTAAACTAACTCTTATAGGACTTAGCTAAATTCACGTTAATATTGGGTGTTTTTTTTTTTTTTCCTTCTTTCTTACTTTTAATTTCTTAGATAGTATATGTAGATTAGGGAGAAATTTTTGGCTACCACGTGGCATGTCACTTGATATTCCGTACTCAATAGTAGCGCGCCACACGAACAATGGAATTCACCACAAAAAATTTAATTTATTTTTTTCTTTCTTACTTTTAATTTCTTAGATAGTAGATGTAGATTAGGGAGAAAGGTTTGGGTACCCCTAAGGTACCACGTGGCATGTCACTTAGTACTCTGTATCCAATAGTAGCACGCCACACGAACAATGGAATCCACCAAAAAAAATTTAAATTTTTTTTTCTTTCTTACTTTTAATTTCTTAGATAATAGATGTAGATTAGGGAGAAATTTTTGGGTACCCCTAAGGTACCACATGGCATGTCACTTGGTACTCCGTACCCAATAGTAGCGCGCCACACGAACAATGGAATCCACCACAAAAAATTTTAATGGCCTAACAATCCTGTGTGACGCTACCGCATTGGGTGTGAGGCACCACATAGGTGCTACTTTGAGGGTACACAAAAACTTCTCGTAGATTAGGACTCTAACCATTCATATCTCTATATTCGAATTGTTTACTTTTAACTTTTTTTTTTTGTAATTCCTTGTATCTTATTGGTGGACTGTAATTAAGGGTTAGGTAATAATATTGAGGAGTCTACCTAAACTAAAACTAAGAGGTCAGCGGTTATTTAAAAATAAAAAAAAAATTAAAAAAAGGGGGTCATCGTCTACTGGACAAACATTGTGATCCCTAATCAAGAGTAGTAAATCGATAATGTAATGAAGAGAGATACGCAGAGAAAAAAGAAGAAGAAAGAAGATGTAAGAGTCAACCGATAATGGTACGTAAATATGAACGTTCATATTTGTAGAGATATTGGTTCTTGATAAATTTTTCCAAGTCTTTTCATTTTATTTCGGGGAAAGTGTTTTCTTTTTTCTTTTCTCTTTTGATGTTTCTTCTTAATCATGTGTACAATTCTTTGTTTTTGTTATTGTTATTGTTTTTGTTTTTTGGTTTTTTAAAACTCTTAATATAGATTTCATTGAAATATTATGTTTTTAAGTTCTATTTGATATCTTACTGGTTTTCATGTTTTATTGCTATGATTGTTTCATGATTTTGGCCTGTTTGGCAACAACTTCTACTTTCGTCATATAATTTTTTGTTGTTTTTGTTGAAGAATAATGCTATGCTTCTCTAATTTTGAATCCTAAAATGGTTTCCAAGTATTTTGTCACACCCAAATTTTTACTTAATACATTTTCTTGACATTCCACTAACCTTTTTTTATTTATTTACTGGACACAGTTTATTAGCATTCCATTGCTCTTTTAATTGGTACAAATCAAATGAATCTGTTAACTGTAACCACATTTCTTTTTTTCTTTTTTAAGCATCACTTCTATGTTGGATTGTCCAGTCCTATTACATTATACAACTATCTTCAAGACTTGGAGTCCTATTATTAAGTAGTACTTTACTGGAATAGTTCTATAATTTTCACGACTTCAATCAAATCCTACTTGACTGAATTTTATCCTAATATTATAAAGCACTATTTTTAAGGACTTGATTAGTTTTTCTTTTATTAAAGTATCAAACCTGCAAGACTCCATTAGTTAACCTCCTTAATATCTTGGTGAAGAAAAATCCAAGTATGTACGTGGTGGTCAAACTATGTGATTGGTTTTGTTGCTGTTCTTTAAATTTTTTTTTCCTAATCTCTTTGTCTTACCAAAATTTTTAGAAATTTTAGAATGTGTTTGTTGTCACTAATGGTATTGGTAGATACAATATCAGATTTCTTAGGACATATGAGAAACAAGTTATTCCCGGATTTTAAAAAATTTAACCACTGCTCTTATATATTAATATATATGGTGAGGTGATTTACTAGCAATTTGTACAGACCTACAAGGTGTGTCATTTTATTTTACATTTACTTCAAATAGAGTATAAAAAAAAATTATATAGAACTCTCAATTATAATAACACAATTGTCTACAACTTTTTGAGTATCTAGATGGTAGTTTTCTTTCACTATAGATCATAAAAGAATGTGGTTAATTTGGATTCTGTCAAAATTTTGTCATTTATGTGTCAATTTACACTTTTTTTGTCAATTGAAAAAAAACAATCTAATTTATGATGTTTTATATTATAGAGCCTAATATTCGACATAGTATATTTACAAGAGAATGTAAAATCCATGTTGTGTGAGTTGCATATGATTTTATGATGAGTTGCTCCTATGTTGTGCAAATTGCAGAATGTTGGGAGCAAGTATGCATAACGTGTACGCACAATGTTGGCACAACTCACACAACACTAATTCTAATTATTCTTATATGCACATTCATAATTTTAAAAATTAAACAATCAAAAGTTGATATTTTTCCAAATTTTAGGATGTATTTTTAATTTTGTTTCATTTTAAATTGATATATATTTAGTTAACAAAAAAGTGGAGACGGGCACGCAAATTGACACAGAAAGTTGACTGAATCCTAATTAATCTAAAAGAGTGCGAATACATCATTTACAAATAAGATAATGTAATTAAGATGCTAAGTAATTAGGAAAGGTAAAATACACTAAAATTGTTGAGAAATTAACATATTGATTTAAGACAATAAATTAACTTATCACAGTTTATTGAAATACTTAAACAACATTTAAAATTTAAACTATTTGATATCATGTTTTTTTTTTTTTTTTGCCGATGATCTGCTTTGGTTGCAATTCTGTAACTACATTTGAATAGTCAACAATGATTAGCATTTAGAACATCGTATTAATTTTATTTTTATATATTGATTATATTTAGATGTCAATATTCGATGAAAGAAGTTAAGAAAAATAATGGGTTAGAGAAAAAGAATTTTAGAATAACCATCATTTTGCAAACATCAACAAATACTTCTATCTTATAGAAAATTCTAGAATTTCTTTTAGTTATTGAGTAATATAAATATATGGATTAAAAATTTGAAGAAAACGAATTTCAAGTAAATGAAAAATCAAAATTTTCGTACGTAGTACACAACAAAATGCTATACAAGATTTATGTGAAACTCGCATCATTTGTGCTTTATCGAAAATCAGATTTAAAATCAAATGAATAAATTGAAAAAAAAAAAAAAAAACTAGAACATAACTTTTCAAAAACAATTAATCCTTTACAATATCATTATTTTAACTTGATAGTTTGTTATGATAATTATATGAAGTTAATAAAAAATCTGAATATGTTATATAGTAAGGATTTGAGTGTGCATTATTAGTATTATTCTTGAATATTTTCATGTGCATCGCACGTGTTCCCAAAGTAGACGTGTGTGTAGATATACACAAATAGATACAAAATCATGAAGGGTCAACATTATTTTGTTGAAGTTTATTATGTTAGCATATGGGTTGCTTGCAACAGTGTAGTTAGTAGGGAAAATTAGGATACTGTACGGTAGGGGAACCAAAGTTTACCATTCCACTAATTTTTCTTACCCTATAGTCACAAGGCAGAAGCTGCACCGTCCCCATTCAAAACGGAAAAAATTGTACCTTTTAACACCAGACGGCAGAGCCATTGCTGGCTCTTTTCATTAGAATTGGACTCACCATAGGGAATGCGCATGTCATTGAAATCAACGATTCAACAAAATTAATGTCGTTTAATTGCTTTCAGTGGTGGCTGACAAAGATAATGACGATTGGGAGGTGGTCGATAAAGGCAACACCATTGTACCCCAGGCAGCAATCCCATGCTGTTTAATTAACTGCACCATTGGGCTATTTGCATGATTACTTGATACAATGTATTGCATTGTGAAGTTAATTATTGGATTTGTAAGCCTATCTTCGGTGCATGTTAGTTTTGTGTTGCTCTTAACTATTTGATATTTATGATCTTCAACTTGGTATTCAACCAAGAGTAGAAGCTTGTGATGAACGTCCAACTAATTTGATGCATCAAATTATTGGTATTTAACTTTCGTGCTCAACCACGTGCAATGCACGTGTTGCATGACTAGTATATATATATATGCATGTATATATAGAGAGAGAGAGAAGGGAACCGCCAGAGAAGAAGATGTGGGGAATCAGCAATTTATTACTGCTACAAGTATTATTATTATTATTATTATTAACCTAATCTATCTATCTATTATATCTATATAATTGCTGAAGCAAAACAAAGCTTCACATTCATCCACATCAGCACCCTCTCCTCCCACTAAAAATCCTACGTGGCACAAAATCTACCCTCTCTCTCATCTACTCGCCCTTTTCTTTGTTTCTCAACTAAACGTCTCTTTGCCTCCCAAAAAATCAATCGCAGAAATGCCTCTTCCTCTCTCATAGAATAACTCTATCAAACTTTTTCTCTTCATCTGCCTCTCTCTCTCTCTCTCATACAAAATGATATTTTCTCTCTACTCTTTCAAATCTCGACCGCTTGCAAGGGAAGTAGCGTTGAAAAAAACAAAACCCTAAATTCCTTCATGGGGGATTGTAAAATCCAAACCTTACTCAAGTTATTGAGGCGATTTGGCATACTACAGTCCCTAAAGGAAGAGGTATGTAAGTTGCATGTATAAAATCTACAGATTTATATGTTCTCTACTACACTTTATGCTCAATCTTCTTAACAGCTTGATGCTACACACATATCATAATTATATTGCAATTCTTATAAATTTTGAACTTTGTTATTTGTTTTACAGTGGTGCATAGACGATGCAAATGGGGGGATTCATGTGCGAGGGTGAGACTGAGACTCAAAGCACTATAGGTGACTGGTCTTCAATCCCTCAAAGTCTCTTTATCTTCCTCTTGCTCTCTTCCCCTCTCTCATAGGGTTTGGAATAGCACTGTTTTTTTTTTCCTCACTTTTGTTTCTTAAACATCAACATCCAAATTCAGGGCCACTCATGAAATTAAAATGACAGAGGCTATTCCAAAGTTATATAATGCACTTGGATTACAAAATTAATTAGCTTAGCTTGATTCATCACAGGTCAAAATCTATGGCTGGAATGACTGGCTACAAGTTGCTCACAAAGATCAAGGTCAATTTCGTAATTTCCAATTTCTACACTTTTATGTGTAAAATTGTCCAAACTTATATTAATCAAAGAGATTAACCAATGGATTTAGAATTCGATATATGTTATTATTATATTTTGATTGACTCTCTTTTTAATTTTTCCTTTTTTTTTAAGAAAAAAAATTGTCATATTGAGCAGGAATCCTCGGCGTTTAGAGAGATGTCTGTTGTGATCATGTCATCTAAAAATGTTTCGGCTCGGATCGACAGGTAACTGTTTGTTTGATTTGTTATATATGCATCTGGTGAGATTGTGTGTTTTTTCCCTAATGGGATTTCCGACTTCTTAACCTTTTTCACCGGTGGCAATTTCTTCACCCAAATGAAGTATTGTTCAGGATTTACCAGTGTGAAAATGAAAAAAAAAAACAAAAAAAAAAAAAAAACAAAACAAAACAAAAAAAAAAAAAAACATTGGTGATATTCAACGGGTTTAGCAGTTTGAGCCCTTATCGCATATGATTGTTTAATGCAATGTATGAACAAACATACATTGTGCATGGTAAGGAAAATTAATTTACGTTTACTCAACAAATCTCAATCAATGACTCAAAAAAATAAATAAAAACTTTGATGTAGAACTAAGCCAGTATGTTATCATCTTTTGGATATTGCTAGCTTGAAGTGAACACATGATGTTCTCCTCTTCCACACCATTGCTTGAAGAAGCAAGACTCCTTCTCTCCTATCTCAGATCAATATATCTTCCACACATTATGTATTTCTTCTTCCATGCTATTTAAGGTTCTCTACCCGATCTACCCAACTTCCAATCGCTCCTCATGTGGTAAAGATTTTTCTTCCTCTCTGGTTCACCTTTTTTGTTCCCTCTCTAACAGATGATTTATATCGAATTGACTGTACATTTGAAGTTACGGCTAGGGATCTACAGGCATTGCTCAAATTGGAGAATACAGCTATGAGGTTGAAGAGAGAAAAAGGGACTGACGAATACCCTCAATTACTTTACAGCAGCCCTACTGTCAAAGATGTGTTTTGATGCCCTTTAAGGGGTACAGAGAAGATGAAAGGTAATTTTGCTCTTACTCTATATGAATTTGTATATTTGATGCCTTTTACATCACCAAGTATTTCAGACTCTATGTGTCCTTATCTTTTCTATATCTTTAGCTAATAAATGTATGTTTGTGGAATTTAGAATCCCATATTGGTTTCCAAATGCTTTGTTTGTTGTACATCATGATGTGATATATAGTGACCGGTAGTATCACATGGTACAACTGAGCAAAGTGTTTGAGAACCAAACTGGGATTCAAAATTTGGGAAGTATAGCATTGTTCTTTTTCTCCAAAACCGAGTAACATCTTTCTTTTTCCCAAAAACCAATTCCCATCTTCATATGGGTACCATGACTCTTTTTATTTGGTAGACATCCTACTTTTTCTAAGAATGCATCTTAGTGCTACCCAATAACACTTTTAAGGATTTTATAAACCGATTGATCGAGTTATTGATGTAAAAATTCGTCTTGAACAAGATAAAAATTTTAAATGGGACATTAAACCAACATGACAAATGAAATCAAGTTGTTGTAATGCATTCTATGCTTTTAAGATACTTGGTAAATGTCATTCCATTTCATCCTGTGACTATATAACATATGGTGGTTACCAAAGTTCAGAATGCTACCACTGATCAAAAATAGATTTGGCCTTTTTTACACTATAATCATTTTCAATTTACGAATTGCATTTAGTCTATGTATTCTTATTGGCCGAAGAGCAACAGTTGTCGACCTTCTATTTCATTTGTTTGGATTTGTTTTGGGAGGCTTTGTGTCTCTTCATACAAACACACAAGAAGTAATCCTTATTGAATATCTATCAGTGTATAGGTCCTGATACACCCAAAATTGGCTCTATCTTATGACCGAGCGGTTCAAATCAGCAGCTAGTCCATGCCCCGGGCAAATCATGCACAACTCCTCAGAAGCATCAGCCCGAGCGGTTTAGTCTACTCAACATCTCGAGCGGCTCATTCATGACCCGGCCAACAGGTCGGGAAAAACGCGCAGGCACATCCCATCGCGGGAACAGCTCATCCGGGCCCACAGGCATGATCCCGAGCAGTACGGGCAGTTTCCTACTCAAGCTAGAAGACTAATGGAAAGTGCACACTATTTCCTAATCCAATTAGGAAATCCCCATAATTAATGCCAATCTATATCAATAGGATTATATTTCCTTATCCATGTATGAGTGGGTCTCTTATATCTATAAAAGAGACCTCTCACCCCCCAATGAAGGGGCCGCCAATTCTGTAGTCTACACAGCACCTCTATAATTCACCATTGTACGCATACACCCGGCCGGTATTACTGGTAGTGCCGCCCCTCTTTGTTGGCTCACCAGGCCCGCCGGTGATCTGCTAGTGAACGTGCTCAGACACACACGTGGACGTAGGTACCTTCATTAACAGGGTTGAACCACATACAAAAAATAGTCTCTCACTCTCTCTCTCTCCTTAAATTGCTTTACTTACTCTTACCAAATTCTGACATCATCAGTTTGGCGCCGTATGTGGGAAACGACAAGTCTTCTCATCAACAAATCTCTTAAGTGATCATCATGCCATCGAAGAAGGGTAAGAAGGCTGACCAGCAGTCCAACCGTGATGTTCCTCCGGCCCCGGCACCGGCTGCGGTAGTCATGACATCTGAGCAGATCACCGCGACCCTCACACAACTCCTGGAGGGCCAGCGTCAAATCCAGCAACAGATTGAAGCCCTGCTAGCCCAGCAAAGCAATCCTCCAGAGGCCGGGGAACGACCCGGGAACGTTGCGTATGGTCGGGAACCGATCTTGACCAGACAACGTGCCCGAGCCAACCCGTCCCGTGTTGAGGATGCCAGAGACATCAACAGTGGACGTGCTGTCCGAGAGGAAAGGCAGGAGCATATGGCCCGGGAATCAGTCCAGGGCCACTTGGTCAAGAGCCGAGTTGTCCCTAGGCGAACGGTTACCCGGAGTCATAGCCGAGCCCGATCCCAGAAGACAGCACCCCGCCATGAAAAAACCTCTTCCACTGACCCGACCAACCCCTCAGGTACTGGTCGGGAAGGAGTGGAAGCCCGAATCAAGGACTTATAGAAGCAGATTGATGGAGTGGCCAAGAAGCTTGGTCAAAACCGTGTTCCGAATCAAGCCAATACCGAGATAGAGTCACCATTCTACAGCCAGATCGCGAGGTTCTCCATCCTGCGCAAATTTAAACAGCCTCGGCTAGATTCATACAACGGCTCGGGAAGCCCGGTCGATCACGTCCGGACCTACAAGGTTCAGATGGCCCTAGCCACCAATTCTGATGAATTACACTGCCTAGCCTTCCCCAGCACTTTGAAACGCCCGGCCATGCAGTGGTTCTACTCCTTGGAGCCCCGATCGGTCCGCAGTTTCAAACAACTCAGCAAGCAGCTCATCAACCAGTTCGCCGGTATACATGAGCGACCAAAGCCAGACATGTAGCTTCTGATAGTCAGACAACGGAATAATGAGTCCCTCAAGGATCCTCACTAAAGTTTTCTTATATTTTGATAAATCCAATGTTTTTTGTCTAGCATTGATATATCCAGATCTCCACGCCTAATTGGAGTAAAGCCTTTGTCACACTTATATTTATGTTGCGGGAAGAGAGGGATATCTATCAATTAATCTTTGGACTCATTATTGGTTATTGTTAAACAATTAGATTTTTGATTAATAATTATAGGAAGATAATTTTCAAGGAAGTTATTACCTAGAATAAAATCTCCATGCATATTCGGAAAACATACTATTTTTGGTATAGTGAATCTTTTTTCATTTAACCAGATAGCAACCTGTTTAGCTTTATATGTTATTAGAGTTTCTTGCACATCAACTCCTATAGCTACAAGTGGATGTTCCATCTACAAACACATGTGGTGGCTCTTGTGTCTATCAAAACATTTAGACTATCGGGTTCATAACCTTTGTAACTAAATTCAACTAAAACATATGTATATCTTTTATGTCCATAGTTTGGAGCAAAGATAATTTCTTCTCTGTTGAAACATCTAGAGCTATCAAAGGGTAATTGTGTTGAAGCCAAATAAATGTAGTCAAGCCAAATGAATGTAGTCAAGCCAAATTAATGTGGTCAAGATTGGTGCAACACTTTAGGCAATATTATAGACTTTCAGATTGTATTGTTTCCTTTGATATCAATCACGTTGATCATTAGTTTTTGTATATATATGCACATGTGTAACCAATGAAAGTTAAGTTGAATATTATACCCATTACCTCAATTTTTCCTCTCTCTACATGGTATCAGAGGGTCTCACGACCTCCATTTAGACTTCTTCCTACACAGCTCACCATTTGCTGCACTGCACCATGTCCACGTCCAGCAACTCTTCGTCCTCATCTCTCACCACCATCAGCTCTTCTTCTTCGTCTATTATGACCACCTTATCTGTTCCCCACATCACCACCTTGGTCTTAGTTCGACTCAATGACACAAACTATTTGCTTTGGTGCAAACAGATGCGTCCCTTCCTTTTTGGGCAGAATTTTTGGAGGTTTATCGATGGCTCTTATCCAGCTCCATCACAATCTCTACCCCCGTCCTCCGATGGCTCTATCAGTCCCAACCCTGCCTACACCACTTGGTACCAAACTGATCAAACTCTTGTGAGCCTCCTTACCGCCACCCTTACTGAACCAATTCTTTCTTTGGTTATTGGGTGCTCTTCCTCTCGTGAAACTTGGGAGTGTTTGGTTAGTCACTTTTCCCAACAATCTATCGCCAACGCTACTCACTTTCGTTTCCAACTTCTCTCTCTTACCAAGGGTTCCAAGTCCATCTCCGAGTATCTCCAACATACCAAGTCCCTCTCTGACTCTCTTGCTTCCATCAACGAACCCGTGTCCAATACCGATTTGGTCTCCTCGGTTCTTCGTGGTCTTGGTCCCAACTTTGCTATGATTGTCACAGCCATATTAAACTTTCTCCCTCTTCCACCATTTGCTGACCTTAGAGCACGTCTTCTCTCTTATGAATCTCAAATTTCCACCCCTAGCACCACTGAATCAAGCACTACCACTGCCCTTTTCACATCTCAAACCCCCTCGGAACGCACCAACCGTGGTTCCAACACTCCTGCTGTGATTCCCTACTATGACCGCTCCAACCGTGGCAACTCCTATAAGGGTCGTGGTGGCAACTCTCGTGGGCGTGGTGGCTATCGTGGTGGAAATTCCTCAGGCCGTGGTAACTATTCTTATCGTGGTGGTCAATCTTCAGGCTCTCATAATTTTTCCAATGATGCTGTTTGTTGGGTTTGTGCCCTCAAACCATAACTTTATGTATGAGACATTGACATTTTAATATATGGATATCAGCTTTACATTTCATTGTGTATGTTCTTTTCATGAGATGATTGTTAATCCTTAAGTATTATAGTAAGTAATTCGTGTGTGTATGAGATGCACACAAGTGAGATACGAATTACTATTCTTTAATACTTAGAATGTGTCACAGTGGATGATGAGACTGGATACCTCATCAAGTCTACACTGTAGCATAATTAACTACCATTGGATGGAGTGATTAATCTCAATCACTAGAGTGTAGCTCTTAGTTGATATGCTAGTGCTTATAGTGCATTGACGGACCTGAGTTTCCTATTGACGCTTAAGACTGTCAAACAGTCAATAGGAACTCATAACTTGTATAAGGTACGTGTTCTTAATCTTGAGACGATTATGAACACAGACTGTGGATATGGCTGCTTTGACTTACCAATCAGTGAGGTCTATAAAAGATCAACACCTGGGTATCTTGGGTATGTCATATTCATAGGGTTGTGAACATATATTGTCAAGATAGAATCTACCCTCTGTTTCAGAGTAAGCATTCCCTTGAGAATGTCACCATGTCGATTACTGAGTACTGCAGTCTTGTTGATAAGAGTTATCAACATGTTTGGTAATCATGAGAGGTGAATGGGACTCAAGGAATACAAGAAGCAATCATGATTCAGGTTGACAGTAACAGTTATCCGATTACCTGAATATGATTACGAATGCTGACGGTAGAGGGACATTAGTACACCATACAAGTCTAGTTATCGCTTCGGATATGTTCTTTTGCGTTGGAGTTCAGTTATCGTTTTATAGTGGAATAAACTTTAACTGACCAGTTAGTTAGTTTGCTGATCAAAGAGTTTGGTCATGGTAATTAACAAACTGGTCTGAGCCAACAATTAAGAGCCTAGGAGGTCCCACTCTTAGCTCCGCAAGGATGCTTGGAAAGATGCTTGAGGATGTTGTCCAGACAGGTTCGATCGATCGAAGATGTCTCGATCGATTGAAGTCTGCAGGTTCGATCGATCAAAGATGGTTCGATCGATCGAATGTTCGATCGATCGAAGGCACTTCGATCGCTCGAAGTCTAGGTCGGTTCTGGGAATCTATAAATAGGGCAGCTGCGTTCTGGAAAAGGTTGTTCGTCGTTTTGAACGTCAGAAGCTGCAGAAACTGTTTTGGAGCCCCAAAACCTTCTCTATCCTCTCTATTAGGGTTCCCACCAACCCTAGTCTTTCCGGCAGGCATCCGCAGGAGTCATAAGGGTGAAGATCATCTAGTGGAGGCTGCTGGAAGTTGAAGATCAGAATTGGGTTCAAGACACTAAGGTATAACTCGTGTCCCCTCTTGTGCGCATCTGTAGAATTGACGAGTAGTAGATTCGGGCATGCCAATAAAGTTTCATAACTTGATTTTTCCGCTGCGCGTTTAAACTTTCCATTTAAACCTGTTTTTCCAACAATTGGTATCAGAGCCACGCTCGTTTGGATCTATAGATGCGTTTTTTGGAACACTATTTTGATTTGCATGTTGATTTTAGAACTGTTTTCGAAACTGCATCTTCACAGATCTGTTTCTGCAGTGTTATCGCAGCAGTATACAAATCTGTGATTGCATTGGATGCAAGATGGGTTCGATCGATCGAAGAATGTTCGATCGATCGAATGCTCTGTACTCGAGCGATCGAAAAGGTTTCGATCGATCGAAACCTTCTGTTGTTCGAGCGATCGAATAGAGTTCGATCGATCGAGACAGACTTTTTGTCAGGACTTTGTTTCACAGTCTTAAAGAGTTTTGAAATTGAAAAACTTTAATTTTAAAATATTCTGTAAAATTTTTAAATCATTCTGTGAAACAGAATGTTCAAGCGATTGAACAGTGTTCAATCGATCGAAGGTTCGAGCGATCGAACGGTCTTCGATCGATCGAACTGTGACAGAGAAGTAAGATGCTGTTTTAAGTTCTAATTCAGTATGTAAAGTGTTTATATACTGTGTGAATCAATTAAGTGTTCCAATAGTTACATATAATTGTTATATATGTGTGGATGCGTGTACGACTAACCCTTTTGCAGCAAAATTAGTCGCTATCTCCCATGGCACCAAGTCGTTTAAATATTTATATTTAAATTGTTTGAGATTGGTGCATGTTGTAATTTATTAATGGTTTGGTTTTAAGGCGTATGTAAAGGGCGCTGCGGCTTCAATCCTACGAAAAGGAAAGTCGCACCGGTTTCCCTAGCCTTTTATTTCCTTTTTGCTATTTCCTTTTTCTAGATAAATTGTAAGCTTCAAAAGAAGCATAGGTCCAATGTAATAGAATTAGAAATTCCATGAAGATGGAGCAAGGAGCCGTTGTCCATTAAGATGGAGCCGGAGGCGACCAAACCAAGAAGGTGGTTCTATGGAAATAGAGCCATGGGAGATAGAGGCATTGTTTGAATGCCTATATTTCATTTTAGTTTTTTTTTGTTTTATGTGCTTGTTTTGTGATTGGCGTATAATACATTGTTGCATGCACTTAAAACAAGTTTTCTAAAATAAAATTCAAAAACCGTTTTCAACACATTAGTAAACATTGGATGTTTATGGGTAGTGTGTGGAAACATTTTTCAAAAGCAAAATCCTTAATTTACTAAATCTAGTGGGAGAGGGTCTTATCAAATAACACCCACGATCTTCCATTAACGGTTCACTATAAGATGAGTGATGCATTCTGTGTCACCTCGCCAGGGGTGATCATTCCATACGGAGGATGCATTACTCATTGGTTACTAGATGTGAACTTCTTTTGATAAGGATCAATCAGACGTGTTAGAGGGTGACCATCATACGGAGGCGCTACTTGAGACGGTTGTGATTGGATCCTAGTTAATGGTACACACTAGCTAAGCTATGGATAAGGGATCCCACACGGGGCATTATTCAGAAACTTAGAGATCAAATAGGTTCGGAAGTCATAACTTGTTTTGCAAGAGTTGCATAGCGGATAAGTTATGATAAATTGAAAGATCGAACATTGACCACCACACGGAGGCTTTATTCTTTCGTTTCGATATTCCGGCGACTTAGTTTTAAAATAAGAGTTTTAAGGATTCTTTTATTTCAAACTGTCAAAATCTGATATCCATATTTATTTTGCCTTTTGATTTTTACAGTAAATCACAATGTCTGGATCTGCATTTAGTCCACTTGCCACCATACTCACTCAAAACAAGTTAACTGGAAATAACTACACTGAATGGAAACGTAACCTTGACATCGTGTTAACTGCGGAGGATCACATATATGTCCTCACCACCCCAAGCCCTGAAGAACCCGCGGCAAATGCTTCGACAGCTGCCAGACGCGAGTTTGACAAATGGAAGAAGTCGAATGGAATGGCTCGTTGCTACATTCTGGCCTCAATGGCTGGTGTGTTGCAACATCAATTCCAATCGAACGATTCCGCCAGTGACATTATCACATCCCTGAAAAAGATGTTTGGGGAGCATGGCAGGCCTTCCAGACAGGTAGCCATGCAAAAGATAATGAGTGCGAAGATGTCGGAAGGGACTCCAGTCAAAGAACATGTTTTGAAAATGATTGATTATTTAAACGAGCTGGAGACCCTAGGTGCCAACATCGATGCACAGACCCAAGTTGATATGATCCTCAATACGCTGTCGCCGTCATTCGCTCAATTCAAACTGAATTATAATATGAATAAAATGGATTTTTCAATGAGCGAATTGATGAGCTCTTTATTGGCAGCGGAAGGGGTGATCAAACCTGGGGGCAGCGTTTTAAACGTTGAGAAAAGCGCTTCCTCTTCCCGATCTATGCCGAAAGGAAAGAAAGGGAAGAAGAAGGCTGGCACTGGTGGTTCAAGTGTTGGACCGGTCCCTAAGATTGCAAAATCTAAGAGAAAAGGTAAGGGCAAAGGGAAGGTGGGTGGCCAAGGCAAAGGAAAGTGTTTCCAATGCGGTGAGAAAGGCCACTGGAAGAGGAACTGTCCAGAATTCTTAGCTACAAGAGTTCAAGGTATGATTGAATCACATGTGATTGAAGTAAGTTTTATAACGGATACTTCAAACACTTGGTGCATTGATTCTGGTGCGACTAACCATATCTGTAATTCATTGCAGGGGTTCAGATCAACCAGGAAGTGCAGTGATGGGGAAATCATACTTACTCTAGGTTCTAGCGCAACCGTTTCTGCGGTTGCTATAGGAGTCGTAGTTTTAGAATTTCTAGACAATAAAGTTTTGATTTTATCAGATGTACTTTATGTCCCTTCAATGAGACGTAATTTAATTTCAGTTTCTAATTTATCGAATAATGGTTATTCTTTTAATTTTGGAACTGAAGTTGTGATTAAAAGAAATAGTTCTTTTATATGTTCTGGTGTTAAATCAAATGGTTTGTATGTGATTACTCCCAATATTTCTAAAGATTCTTGTATGGAACTTAATAACTCAGTGGTAACTGTACCATCTAAAAGAAAGAGACCTTCCACTAATCCAACAAAGCTTTGGCATATGAGGCTTGGTCATATCAATCTAAATAGGATTGGCAGACTAGTCAAAGAAGGGGTCTTAGGCGATTTGGTTCTCGAACCAATAGAAGTCTGCGAGTCTTGTTTAGAGGGTAAGATGACCAAAAGGCCTTTTCCTGCAAAGGGCAATAGAACCAATGCATTGTTGGAATTAGTTCATACTGATGTGTGTGGACCAATAAATATTAGAGCAAGGGGTGGTTATGAGTATTTCATAACATTTACTGATGACCACTCTAGGTATGGATATGTGTACCTAATGCAGCACAAGTCTGAAGCCTTTGAAAAGTTCAAAGAGTTTAGGGCTGAAGTGGAGAAGCAATTGGGCACACATATCAAGGCCATTCGATCTGATCGAGGTGGCGAGTACCTCTCTAATGAATTTATTGATCACCTCGTACAGAATGGGATTCTGTCACAGTTGACTGCACCTGGCACGCCTCAGCAAAATGGTGTAGCGGAGAGAAGGAATCGGACTCTTTTAGACATGACTAGGTCAATGATGAGTTATTCTGAGTTACCTTTATTTCTTTGGGGTTATGCTTTGGAAACCGCTGCTTACATACTAAATCTAGTACCAAGCAAATCTGTTCCCAGGACACCACGAGAGATGTGGATTGGGCGCAAGCCTTCTTTGCAACATCTCCGGATATGGGGATGTCCGGCACATGTGCTAAAAGGAAAGATGAGCAAGTTGGATTCTAGATCGGAAGTATGTTACTTCGTGGGGTATCCAAAGGGTACTTATGGATGGTATTTTTATGATCCAAGAGAACAGAAGGTGTTCGTCAGTACGAATGCTATTTTCTTGGAGGATGATTATATCATGAACCATAAACCTAAGGGAAGGATAGATCTTAGAGAGATAGAAGGAGAGCCCTCAGTCCAACCCGTAGTTAATAACGATGTAAATCAGGAAAACACCACTTCTTCACCTATTTCCGCACCAGTACCTCGTCGTAGTGGGAGGATTATCAGCCAGCCTGATAGATACATGTTCTTAGGAGAAGTTTTTGAAGCTGTCTCCATAGAATCTGAATCTGATCCTACCACATACGAAGAGGCAATGGCTGATGTTGATTCAGCTCATTGGGTTAAAGCTATGAAGGCTGAATTGGAATCTATGGATTCTAATCAGGTCTGGGATCTTGTAGAACTTCCAGCCAATATTAAACCCATTGGCTGTAAGTGGGTCTACAAGAGGAAAAGAGGATCTGATGGAAAGGTTGAGACCTTTAAGGCAAGGCTTGTTGCGAAAGGTTATACTCAGAGGGAGGGCATTGACTATGAGGAAACCTTCTCGCCGGTGGCCATGCTCAAGTCCATCAGAATACTCTTATCCGTTGCTGCATGCCTAGATTTTGAGATCTGGCAGATGGACGTCAAGACTGCATTCTTGAATGGCAATCTTGAGGAGGACATCTATATGCAACAACCAGAAGGGTTCATAGCTGGTCGGAAAGTTAACTTGGTATGCAAGTTGCAAAAGTCCATTTATGGGCTTAAGCAGGCATCCAGAAGTTGGAACATACGATTTGACCAAGCGGTCAAATCGTTTGGTTTCATACAGAATCTGGATGAACCTTGTGTATACAAGAAGAGTGAAGGGAAAGTGGTAGCTTTTCTTGTGCTTTACGTTGACGACATTCTACTCATTGGAAATGATGTAGCGGCATTGTCAACGGTCAAGGTTTGGCTAGCTAGTACTTTCGATATGAAGGATCTAGGAGAGGCGAGCTATATTCTTGGGATAAAGCTCTTTCGGGATCGCAAGCGAAAGATAATGGGATTATCTCAAGCTGGTTATATCGATAAGGTGCTAACTAGGTTTTCAATGGATAATTCGAAGAAAGGTTTGTTACCTTTCAGGCATGGTTTAGCGTTCTCCAAGGACCAGTGTCCAAAGACACAGGAAGAGAGGAATCGCATGACAGGAGTTCCCTATGCTTCTGCAGTGGGAAGTCTCATGTATGCGATGTTATGCACTAGACCAGATATCTGCTTTGCCGTTGGCATGGTTAGCAGATATCAGTCGAATCCGGGTCCAGAGCACTGGACAGCCGTTAAGCACATTCTTAAGTACTTGAGAAGAACTAAAGATTACATGCTTATGTACGGTGGTAGTGAGTTCATTCCAATGGGATACACTGACTCGGACTTTATGTCAGATAAAGATTCGAGGAAGTCGACGTCCGGTCATCTCTTTACCTTGGGAGGTGGTGCTGTCAGTTGGAGGAGCATTAAGCAGAAATGCATTGCAGACTCAACTACAGAAGCTGAGTATGTGGCTGCTTGTGAAGCCGCAAAGGAAGCTGTTTGGCTCAAGAAGTTCCTTATGGAACTCGAGGTGGTACCAGCGTCGCTGTCGCCTATTACGCTTTATTGTGATAATAGTGGGGCAGTGGCTCAGTCCAAGGAGCCAAGGAACCACGGAAAGGGAAAGCACGTAGAGCGGAAATATCATCTTATCCGAGATATTGTTCAACGTGGAGATGTGTCTGTCACCAAGATTGCCACAGCTGACAATCTTGCTGATCCGTTTACAAAGGCCTTGCCACAGAAGGTCTTTGATCGTCATCTAGATAGTCTAGGTCTTAGATGTAGTTCTGAATGGTTATGAGTGCAAGTGGGAGTTTGTTGGGTTTGTGCCCTCAAACCATAACTTTATGTATGAGACATTGACATTTTAATATATGGATATCAGCTTTACATTTCATTGTGTATGTTCTTTTCATGAGATGATTGTTAATCCTTAAGTATTATAGTAAGTAATTCGTGTGTGTATGAGATGCACACAAGTGAGATACGAATTACTATTCTTTAATACTTAGAATGTGTCACAGTGGATGATGAGACTGGATACCTCATCAAGTCTACACTGTAGCATAATTAACTACCATTGGATGGAGTGATTAATCTCAATCACTAGAGTGTAGCTCTTAGTTGATATGCTAGTGCTTATAGTGCATTGACGGACCTGAGTTTCCTATTGACGCTTAAGACTGTCAAACAGTCAATAGGAACTCATAACTTGTATAAGGTACGTGTTCTTAATCTTGAGACGATTATGAACACAGACTGTGGATATGGCTGCTTTGACTTACCAATCAGTGAGGTCTATAAAAGATCAACACCTGGGTATCTTGGGTATGTCATATTCATAGGGTTGTGAACATATATTGTCAAGATAGAATCTACCCTCTGTTTCAGAGTAAGCATTCCCTTGAGAATGTCACCATGTCGATTACTGAGTACTGCAGTCTTGTTGATAAGAGTTATCAACATGTTTGGTAATCATGAGAGGTGAATGGGACTCAAGGAATACAAGAAGTAATCATGATTCAGGTTGACAGTAACAGTTATCCGATTACCTGAATATGATTACGAATGCTGACGGTAGAGGGACATTAGTACACCATACAAGTCTAGTTATCGCTTCGAATATGTTCTTTTGCGTTGGAGTTCAGTTATCGTTTTATAGTGGAATAAACTTTAACTGACCAGTTAGTTAGTTTGCTGATCAAAGAGTTTGGTCATGGTAATTAACAAACTGGTCTGAGCCAACAATTAAGAGCCTAGGAGGTCCCACTCTTAGCTCCGCAAGGATGCTTGGAAAGATGCTTGAGGATGTTGTCCAGACAGGTTCGATCGATCGAAGATGTCTCGATCGATTGAAGTCTGCAGGTTCGATCGATCGAAGATGGTTCGATCGATCGAATGTTCGATCGATCGAAGGCACTTCGATCGCTCGAAGTCTAGGTCGGTTCTGGGAATCTATAAATAGGGCAGCTGCGTTCTGGAAAAGGTTGTTCGTCGTTTTGAACGTCAGAAGCTGCAGAAACTGTTTTGGAGCCCCAAAACCTTCTCTATCATCTCTATTAGGGTTCCCACCAACCCTAGTCTTTCCGGCAGGCATCCTCAGGAGTCATAAGGGTGAAGATCATCTAGTGGAGGCTGCTGGAAGTTGAAGATCAGAATTGGGTTCAAGACACTAAGGTATAACTCGTGTCCCCTCTTGTGCGCATCTGTAGAATTGACGAGTAGTAGATCCGGGCATGCCAATAAAGTTTCATAACTTGATTTTTCCGCTGCGCGTTTAAACTTTCCATTTAAACCTGTTTTTCCAACAGCTGGACTTTTGGGTTCTCCACCAATGCCCCTTGTTTGTCAAATTTGCAACAAGATGGGTCACTCTGCTGCAACTTGTTATCAAAGGTACAATAATTACCAACAGAATAATTCTGTGCCCAATGCTTTTGCTGGCCTCCAAATCTCTCAGCCTTCGGATCTCACATGGTACCCTGACACTGGTGCCACACACCACATGACTGGTGATACCCGTTTCATGACCAACCACTCCGAATACAGTGGCTCCGATCAGGTTCAGTTAGGAAATGGTGAGACTCTTCCTATTACACATACTGGTACAATTTCCCTTCCCCTTGGTCCCTCCAACTTTCAATTAAATAAAGTTCTTCATGTACCCAAAATGCGTAAAAATTTGTTGTCTGTTGCTAAGTTCACCAAAGATAATTCCGTACGTTTCTCATTTGCTCCCTCGGGTTTTTCCATTTCATCTCTAAAAACTGGTGCAATCTTGTTTCAGGGCCAATGTAAGGATGGGCTCTACCCTATTTCTTCTACTCGCTCTCTTCCTCAAGCATTGTCTTCCGTTCGCTCTTCATCCACACTCTGGCACAACCGACTTGGGCACCCATCTTACAAAGTTCTTTCTTTTTTAGGAACCAATAAACTGTTAGATTCTTCAATTAATATTTCTAGCAAGATTTTTTGTAAGAGTTGTGCCATGGGCAAATCCACACAACTCCCATTTTCAATTAATGAACAACATGCTTTGGCTCCTTTTGATCTTATTCATTCCGATGTGTGGATGTCTCCTATTTTATCTGTGTCTGGATTTCGTTATTATGTGTTATTCACTGATGATTTCTCTCGGTATACTTGGCTTTTTCCTATGCGACATAAAAATGAAGTTTTTCAATTTTGTACCGACTTCTTGGCATTTGTCACTACTCAATTTAATCGGTCTATTAAAGTTTTCCAAAGTGATGGTGGCCGGGAATTTGATAACAAGTCCGTATCTGCCCTATGTCGCACAAAAGGCATACACCACCGTCTGTCTTGTCCCCACACTGCTCAACAAAATGGTGTTGCCGAACGTAAGCACCGCCATATTTCTGAAATGGGTCGCACTCTTCTTATTGAAGCCACCATGCCTCCTACTCTCTGGGTTGAGGTCGTTTCCACTGCTGTATATTTAATTAATCGACTTCCTACTTCTCTCCTTGGTTGGTCTAGTCCCTTTCATTCCTTGTTTGGCTTCCACCCATCATATACAGATCTTCGCACCTTTGGTTGCGCTTGTTACCCTTATCTAGGTGCTTATGTCCCTCACAAGCTATCACCTCGCTCTACTGAGTGTGTTTTCCTTGGATACAGCACTCGTCATAAGGGTTATCGTTGTCTCGACCCCAAATCCAATCGGGTCTATATCTCTCGTCATGTACGTTTTGATGAATCGTGTTACCCCTATGCCTCTCCATCACCTCACATACAGTCACGTTCCTCTCCGGATTATACGACCTTTACATTTGTCCAGGTTCCCTCCATACCCGTCATTACCCCCACTCCTGCATCTCCACAGTTCATCAATCCTCCTATTGATTCCCCACTACACATGAGTCCCCTCCCACAAACTCAATCCGAGTCATCTTCTGCTCAGTCTAATCCCGTTGTTGCATCTTCCTCTGGTCCACTATCGTCCACCCCCTTACCCAACTGCCCCCAGTCCCCATTATCTTCACCCGTTCCTATCGATCCTAATCCTCATCATATGGTCACCCGTCAGCGCGCTGGTATTCAAAAGCCCAAAACTTACACAGATGGTACCGTTCGTTATCCACTTCCCAAGGCTTTCTACACCTAACTTACTGCCTCTCCTGAACCCACTTGCTACTCTCAGGCTGTGAAACTTCCTGAATGGCGTCATGCCATGTCTGAAGAGTTCAATGCTTTGCTTAAAAATCACACTTGGACCTTAGAGCCACCTATACCAGGACATAATATTGTTGGCTGCAAATGGGTCTTTCGGGTCAAACAAAAATCAGATGGGACTGTTGAGCGCTACAAAGCGCGGTTAGTTGCTAAAGGCTTTCATCAACAACCGGGGCTTGATTATGATGAGACTTTCAGTCCGGTTGTCAAACCTACTACCATTCGTGTAGTTCTTAGCATAGCTCTCGCTTCTGGCTGGTCTCTACGCCAATTTGATGTCAAAAATGCTTTTCTTCAGGGGCATTTAACTGAAACGGTCTTCATGACTCAACCACCAGGGTTCATTGATCCTCAACACCCTCACCATGTTTGCCGTCTCCAAAAAGCTATTTATGGTTTGAAACAGGCCCCTCGTGCCTGGTTTCAACGTTTTAGCACTTTTCTTCTCAAGTTTGGTTTTTTACAAAGCAAGGCAGACAGTTCTCTTTTCATTTATCATAGGAAAGGTGTGACTCTGGTCCTTCTCTTATATGTTGATGACATTATTCTCACCGGGAGTGATTCTTCAGTTATTAAATCCTTTACTGTCACTATGGCACATGAATTTGACATTAAGGATTTGGGTTCTCTTCATTATTTTCTTGGTATTGAAGTCTCATCCGTGACTACTGGACTCCATCTCTCTCAGACTAAGTACACTTTGGATCTTCTTCGTCGGAGTTCTATGCTTCACTGCAAACCTTGTTCCACACCTGTTTCAACCAAGTCTCAACTTTCTACAAGTGATGGTGATCCTCTTGTTGATGCTACTGAATATCGACATTTGGTTGGTACTCTTCAGTACCTTACTTTAACTCGCCCCGACATTGCCTATGCGGTCCACCACGTCTCTCAATTTATGAGTGCCCCTCGTGCTCCTCATTTGGTTGCTGTAGAGCGAATCCTTCGCTACTTGAAAGGATCTGTTGGCCTTGGTCTAGTTTTTTGTGCTTCACCTGGACCTTGCACTCTGTATGCCTATTCTGATGCGGACTGGGCGGGTTGTCCCGATACTCGGCGTTCCACTTCTGGTTTTTGTGTTTATTTGGAGCCTAATCTGATTTCGTGGAGTGCCAAGAAGCAACCCACAGTATCTCGTTCTAGTGCTGAATCTGAATATCATTCTCTTGCTCAATGTTGTGCTGAGATTGTTTGGCTTCGTCACTTACTTCAGGAACTACGATGCCCTATTAATCGGCCTATGTTGCTCTATTGTGATAATCTCAGTGCTACTTATATGGCTGCTAATCCTGTGTTTCATGCTCGCACTAAACACATCGAGCTCGATTATCACTTTGTTCGTGAACATGTGGCGTCTGGGTTGTGTCGTGTTCAATTTGTTCCTTCAGTGGATCAGACTGCAGATTTGTTTACCAAGGGTCTTCCCAAACAGCGCTTTCTTTTTCTTCGGTCCAAACTCATCTGTCCAGGACCGCTGTGTTTGCGGGGGGATGTTGAAACATCTAAAGCTATCAAAGGGTAATTGTGCTGAAGCCAAATAAATGTAGTCAAGCCAAATGAATGTAGTCAAGCCAAATTAATGTGGTCAAGATTGGTGCAACACTTTAGGCAATATTATAGACTTTCAGATTGTATTGTTTCCTTTGATATCAATCACGTTGATCATTAGTTTTTGTATATATATGCACATGTGTAACCAATGAAAGTTAAGTTGAATATTATACCCATTACCTCAATTTTTCCTCTCTCTACATTCTCTACCAATGTTAAGGTGATAAAACTTTTGCTGACTTTATTTCTTCTTCCTTTTTATCATCCTTTTCATGGCTGGTGCCGGGAAAAACAGGAATCTGGATAGATTTGTACGCAATAGGTTCTTGATTAGAACTATTATCGGATGTAGGTAACGAACTAGTGCTTAGCCAAGGGTTTTGAGTTCTTGAGGTACTGGATTCTCCTGCTTCTCCCAGACTATTTCTGAACTCATAGTTAAATTTCAAAGACTCCTGTTTTGTCTTTCTGTTATTTAAAAAACATAAGTTAGATCCAGAAGCCTGTATTGTGACAGGGTCGAAGTATTTTTATTGGTTTGTTATCAACAAAATTATTAATCAACCTATGTTTAGGTATAGTTAAATCTTTCCAGTTTATCAATCTGGGTTGTATTTCAGTTTCAAATTCTCGTGGTTCGAAGATTTCAATGATATCTTTGTTCAGCTTTTTGGTTGAAGTTTGAGTAATCTTAGTCAATTCATGAATGGTTTTCTAATGTATTGCATGATTAAATGAGTTCTCTCTCATTCCAATATTCTGAGTTTGTATTTTTATAATCACTGTATCGTCAAGATTGGGATCTTGATCTAGAGATAAGAAGAAATTTGGTTTTATGTTAAACCAAATTACACCAGTAACAAGATTAGATTGAATTCCACCAATAATAGCATTTAAGGGATTATTAAATCTTTTGCAAGTACAATAGCTAAGATTGGAGTATCTATTCCTTTTCGAAATAATGCTACAATCATTATTTGTATTATTCCAACATGAAGATATCTAATTTCAGGATATCGTTTTTTTCCATCTTTTGGTTTTGTTTTTATCGAATAGTTTTATCTCGGCTATTCCACTATCTGTGGATTTTGCCGTTGTATCTCTAGTATGTTGCTCAAAAACTCTGGCAGAAAATACATTGAAAATAGATAATTTATAAATATCTTTTTTAGATTTATTGCATTTTTTCTAACTGGTTATCATCCAAAGTGACTTCTTCACCTAGATAATTTCCTAAATGTGTTAATTCTAGATCCTCTTGTGTTTCGCCCTCGTTGTCTTGAGGGGTATCCATCATGAAAATAAATTCATCTTCTTCGCTATCTTCTTCACTTTCTACTTCATAGAGTATTTCGTCTCCTTCAGATATTTCATCTCCATAGAGGGGATTTCTAACTCCTTTTCTTCTATCATTTTTTGTTCACTTTTACAGATATAGCATCTGCATTTTCTAAGTTTCCGTTTTTGCAGAATTTCTCGTGTCTTTCTTATTTCTAACATACTTTTATGTTTTGAAAATGTCTTTCTCTTTTTCCAAGGTTTCCACTTAAATCTTTTCTTTCTATATGACTTTTTTCTGTATTGGTGGTTCACAACCTATTTCCCATCTTTCGTGTAGAATCTTATCACAACACCTTTGTCCTTGAGCTGTATTACTAATCTGGTCTTATAACCTGATTTTTAGCCTTAACAGAAATGCACTGTTCTGCTATAGTTCTTAGGACATAATTAATTCTAAATCCTAAAGTATCATCCTTTTTTCCTTTTTTTTTTTTTTTTTTCTAGAAATTCAGGATATCCTTTCATACATATCTCATCCCAAGGGTTAGGGAGTTTATGGAAAAATTGTTCTAACCAGAAACCATGTCTTGTAGGTTCGAGCCGATAAAAATTCTTTTGAAATAGTTTTGCAAATTCCTCAAATTCACATATCTAACATAATTCTATCTTTGAGAGGATATAATTTGCATCTTCACCATGGAGTTTTTCTCCAGCATCTCCTATCATATATTCTTTTTGATATATGTGGCAAACTGTTTCAATGTTTCATCAAAGCTTTTAAAATTGGCTACTAGAGCTGCTTTTTTTATTTTATTTTTTCCTATGTCGGATTGTTCCCAACATCTTAGCCATTGTAATACAAAGCCTTGAAGTGTTGCACCTAAATAGTCTACAAATTTTTCTTTAGACCAAGTGCTCTCGTAGTTGGTTACACTTATCTCGAATTAACACATGTCCCATTTAAGAACTACAAAAAAAAAAAAAAAACCATAGATGACTGGGCACAGTCCATGTCCATATTAGTATTTGAAGTGGATGGTTTTAAAATTCTCATATAAATGGGGTATGGAAAAACCATATCTTAGGCAACAAAAAGGAGTTCCGATGACACACATGGGTGTACCAGCTATAAAGATAGCTGAGCAAACCTCCAAGCCAGATTCATTCAAAAAACTCGGCTAAATATGGCCGAGTTGCTAACACAGCATTTCGAAGACCCTGTTTTTGAATATATATATATATATATATATATTAGGATTTCTCTATGAAAAAGCAAAAACGATTTTACCAAAATATCTTTTTAATAAAGAGGTTGAACCAAAAAACAAAAATTCTGAAGAATGGGTTAGAAAAATATATCTTGAGAATTTTGAACAAATCAATTTCCATGATGGAATGGCTCATTTATCCTTCAACCTCAGCTGCCAAAACAATGGTGACGGGAACATTTCAACTATTGAATGGGAAATTTTACCAATCAAGTAATTTTTTTTAGTAATGATATTTACAAATTAATGAATGAACTTTCCCGCCATCATTAAAATAATGGTTGGAGACTGTGTGATATTTATCGTGCTAATATGATGGCATGCCCAATCACATCGGGTTACATAACTGATAAATCTACGAGGTTATGACAAGTGAGGAAAGTGTGCCCCTAAAAATAGGGGACTAGACTTATTGCTATGGAGCACTACTAGACCCACACAATGAACTACACACTTTTTTCACATAGAGCTTTAAATACTTGTACCTTGTGCTGTTTGAATTTTTTACACTTTTTGTGCCCCACTTATACAGTACAAGGTACATGCATTTAAAGCTGTGTATGAAAAAAGTGTGGTTCACTGTGTGAATCCAACATTTTCCTATTGCTATACCACTTCATTTTATTGGCTCAATGTAATTGGAGTGTCAAATCACGTAAGCATGATAATATAGTGTGACGGGCTCATTGAATAATCTCTCTCAAGAGACGGTAAAATTTGATGCCTTCGTTTGCAACGTTAGTGTAATTTTTTTCATTTTCACCAAGAGTGCAGTTTTGCTCACCCAAAATTGCTCACTTTTTGCTCACTCTCCTTTCCTTTCCTTTCATTCATGTCTACTATTATAACTACATACTAATGGGGCCTTATCTATGTTGCACTTGTATGTAATAATTCTCTAAAATTGTGGTTGTTGCAGTAAAGATGATCTGAACATAATTTTAATTTGTAGACTTATTAAGGGAAGAGAGAAATACACAACAGAAAACACTTTTCTTAATTTGATTGATTAGTAAATAGCAAGTAAAATAAGAACGAGAAGAAAATAGATTGAAGATAAATTAAAAATTTTGAGTTTTGTAAGTCACTTCTGTTAATTTTACGCAAGTTAAAATCTCAAAAATTATAATTTTCGATGTTATTTAGTACACACATACACAAAAACCCACTTATGAACTAGTTTTCCTTTTATTTTTCATACTCAAAATCAAAGATGGCACAAGCCTTACTATTATACCCGGACATCCTCAAAGTGACGACATTTTAGAGAGCTGGAACCAGGGACTTGGATGCCAAAAGTGGTTTTCAAAAGAGAGAAACCATGTTTTAGCAAAAAGGGGAGTACTGCCTAATACAAGTTTTAGGTGTGTACTCACTTCTTCAAAATCAAATCTGTTTTTTCTTCCCATTTTTTTTTCCTCACAATCAAAAGCTTAAATTTAAACATTCAAAATACAGGAAAATAAATACACCTAATTAATTTGACAATTTCTCCTATATCATCCCCGAGCAGTGTTCATAGATAAAGGATAATGAATAAATACACCTAATTAGTTGCAGTATAAATGTATAATTACGACATAAAAAGGATTAATAGATAAATAAGGCGTTCGATGATAACAATAACTTTAAACTATGACAGACCAATTCTTGTTATATCAGACAGCATTATCGTTAAATACCTGATGGACTCCCAGAAACTCAGCATGATGCTTAACAACTTGCAACTTCCGAAAACACTTAATAACGTCCTTCATAGTCGGGCGACGCCCAGGATAGTCGTCCACACATCGAATAGCCAGCCTTGTAATTTTTGGCCCATCTGTTGGATGAAAATCTGGATCTGCTTTTAGGTCTTTGTGCACAAGTGAACGCTTTGATTTTTTAATGCCCATTTCGGATTTATCGGATTCGTACTCTTCACGGGCCCATTCATAGACAAAAGGCACATCAGATTTTCTATCTTCTACATTGAAGACTCTTTTTGTTATCAAGCCTAAAAGCACAACACCAAATGCAAATACATCGCTTTTTCGCGTCCATCGACCTGTGGAGGGATTTTCCAAGATAATTAAACAAACTGTTATGCGGAAAAAAAAAAAAAAAAAACATTAGAAATATATCTCAGGAACACATGAAAAGCTATAAAATCCTTAAATTTCCATTTTGAATTGAAAAGTTCATCAACATAGAAATATATGCAATAGAGGATGATGTACTGGCGCAAGGACTTCATTACACAGACAAACAGTTGGACAGTTCAAGCCTCATCATCTTCCAGAAGCTCTCTGCAAATGCTGAATCTGATTTTCATCACATGTCTGAATTCATTAATGTTGAGTAGTTTACGGTGTGCTAGTTGTAAGAGTTAGTTGTTGAGTTGTTACTCCAACTGAATTATGTTTTCATGAGCTGCCAGCCAATGAGCTGTGTTTGTCGATAAATTGCAACTCTTGCATCTCTCTGAAATTCAAAGAAAAGTTCGCCCGTCTTCTTCACTTGCTTTGCTGAATTTCTTCTTCTTCTATAGTTTTTTTTCATGGTATCAGAGCGTTCGGCATCATATACCTGTTCTCTGCAAATTCTCTCTATTTTGATCATAAACCATCAAAGATCAGTGGCTGTGACAATGAATCAACTCAATCTTCCACCAAAATTTATATGATAGGCAACTCATGAGCTGCTTGAATTCCATCACATCTCCAATAGTTCTTCGTCAAATTGTTGGATTCGAACATGCCTTTGAGATCTGGAATCATCTGACTAGAAGATACATTTCTTCGCAATGTCATATTCATGAACTTAAGCTTAAGCTTCTGAATGCTGCCAATATCAAAGATTGTGCAGACAAACTGTCTGCTACTAGAGCCCCAGTTACAGAAGAAGATCTGGTATTATACATCATTAATGGCCTAACCAATGAGTGCTCTTCCCTGAAGACCACACTTCGAGTCACCACCAACACTTCGTCATTTTCAGATCTACTCTCTCTGTTAAGATCTCAAGAAGCACATATGCTTGAGAGATGGAAAAACAATGGTGAGACCAGTAGACCACCACATCTCTCTCTGCTGTTTTCAGGCAAAGAAAATGCACAAAAACATGATGGAGAACAGTCTCATGTCTCACAGTTACATCAACGTAGCGATTTTCAAAATAAGCAAAGCAATCAAAAGACTTGGGCTTTTAGTTCAACAGAAGGAAGAAATGGAAGCTCCAAAGGTCGAGAACTGGAAGACGTGGCTACAATAAAGTCTACTGTCAGATTTGTGGGAAAGGAAATCATATTGCTGCTCAATGATATCATATCATACATTTCAACTTTTCAGTAAAAACAATTCAATTCCATGGCTGCTCAAGGTAATTTCTCCAATATCATGTCTACTCAAGGTAATAACATGGCTGGTTCAAGTAGTTTCTCAAATAACGTTCAAGAACAGAGAAATCCACATGCTTGTATGGTTCACTCCACTCCACGTAATACTACACCTCCAAATAGACACTCAAACCTTCCACAGCCTAATTGGTACCTAGATCCATCCATCAGCCCTAATCCTCAACCACCTCCAAACTTCTTTGAGCCTTCTTCTCAACCATTCTCTGAATCCAATCCTAAAGTCTTTTTTTGTCAATTCTGGCTCCCCACCTTAGGCTCAGGGGTATTTTGACACTCGAGCAACCAATCATCTTCCCAATAATCATCTACCCAATTACATGAAATGCTTTCATACCAGGGCAATGAATCTGTTAAGGCTGGAAATGGTGCAGCTATTCCAATCCAACACATGGGAAATGGCCTTATTCCAACCCCCTCCAAGTCTCTCTTCATATCACAAACACTTCATGCACCACAGCTTTAGCCATAATCTGCCTTTAGTGTACCAGCTTGCCAAGGATAACAATTGTTGTTTGATATTTGATTCCGCTGGTTTCATTGTTGAGGATAAAGCCACCAGCAAGGTCCTCCAAGTTCCTTGTACTCATGGTTTCTACCCTATCTCTATGTAGTCACTACCATTTCAAACCCCACCCCCCAACCAAATCGCCTCCCAGTCCATCCCTATGCCATTGAATGGTTCACTCCTCAGCCCAACAATGGCATTTCAAACTGGGACACCCTTCTTCTAACGTTCAATCCATCCTTGCCTCTCAGCACACAATGTCTACCTCTGCTAATCTCTCCTCCCAGTATCATCATTGTAACAGTTCTAAAAGCCACGATATTTCCATTCGAATCCTCCAATACCATCACCTCTCATCCCTTGGAACTTGTTCACGCTGATGTCTGGGGACCTACCTCTACTACTCTTGTCTGAGGTTTGAAATTCTACATACTCTTTGTCGATGATTTTTCCAAGAATTCATGGCTTTTTCCACTCAGATCAAAAACAGAGGTCATAAGTCTTCTCCACCTTAGTTAAGTTCAAGCAACTTGTTGAAAATCAACTTGTCGACCAAGCATATATTTCTATACATGTTAGGTTCATAGAAAACCAGTTTCATTTCTCACCTACTTTCTTCACAAATCTTCCTTCCTCATTCTCATCACGTTCTTCCTCCCAACCTAATTTATAGAACCAACACTCTTTCTTTTCAGCCTCTATCATCCCAGTCCCATCCTCAGTTCCCTCTTCCATAGCCCCTTCTCTCACTTTTGTGAAATCCTCTTCATCAACTCCACTCCTCACTCCTTAAATCACTTTCCATCTTCTCTTTCTGCTGCACCACTGGTTCATTCATCAATTCAGGCATTTGGAGAACCAACTGCACCCCCCAATTCCACTGCCTCTCCGAACACAACCTGACACTGGCTGATGCCAAGCAAACTGAAATCAAGAGAAGAAGAGAAAAGATCTAGGTATCCCTATACCTAGGTCAGAAATTTGTAAAGCATCCCTGTGCAATTTCAATATAGAAATTTATTAATCATCAAAAGTTCCAGAATACATGATTTGCACCTTATTATAGAGAATTAAGGAGCCCTAACTTTAAAGAGTTTCCTAATATGATAACTTCCTAAAACATAAAAATAGAGAGAATAAAATAAAAGACAAAACACATTTATTATTTCCAATCCATCTACTTGGGCCCTGATTCTGGCCCAACCTAGTAGTCACCCAACCACAGGGTGATCGGATAAGCTATGCTCTGGCGGCGACGGCAGTAGAAATTCGGGAATGGCATAATTGTGGTACTGGTGTCCGCACCAACTCTCCTGGGGTGGGAAAAACTCGACTCCGTCGAGTAGGTGAACGGCTGGCTCTGATACCAAATTTGATGCCGAACAAACTGAAATCAAGAGAAGAGAAAAGATCTAGGTATCCCTGTATCTAGGGTAGAAATTTTGAAAGCATCCCTGTGCAATTTCAATATAAAATTTTATTAATCATCAAAAGTTCCAGAATACATGACTTGCACCTTAGTTATAGAGAATTAGGGAGCCCTAACTGCAAAGAGTTTCCTAATATGAAATCTTCCTAAAACATACAAATAGAGAGAATAAAATAAAAGACAAAACATATTTATTCCTAATCCGTCTACTTGGGCCCTGAGTCTACCCAAACTAGTAGTCACCCAACCATACGGTGATCGGATGAGCTATGCTCTGGCGGCGACGGTGGTAGAACTTCGGGAACGGCATAATCGTGGTACTGATGTCCGCACCACTGGCCCTTATTTATCCGCCCCTAACCCCACACCAGTTGATTCAACTATCTATTCAGCTCAGTCTAACCATCACCCTAAGAGTTATTAGATCCATTTAGGAATCCACAAACCTAACATCTTGAATCCCACCAGTCCCCTGATCCCTATCTCACGAAGGAACCCACTACCTATATCCAAGCATCCAAATCACATGTGTAGATACTTGGAGTCTGGTTCCTCTCCCGGCCAACAAATCCACTTTTGGGGCTAAGTGGGTATTTTGAATCAAGCACAAGGCTGATGGTAGCATTGGTAGGTACAAGGTAAGACTAGTTGCCAAAGGGTTTCATCAAACTGACGGCTCGACTATTTTGAAACACTTACGCCAGTTGTTAAGCAGCCCACAATCAGATTGGTCATTTCTCTCAGCTTGCATTTTGGTTGGGAAATTCAGCCATTAGATGTTTCCAATGTTTTCCTACACGGTGTGCTTGATGAGGAAGTTTACATGGTGCAGCCACCAGGTTTTGATGATTCCAATCTGCCCACTCATGTTTGCAAATTGCAAAACACATTGTGTGGCCTTAAACAGGCTCCACGAGATTGGTTTTCCACTTTGTCCAAGTTTCGGTCCATCAAGGGTCTACAAATAGTCAGGATGACACCTCTTTGTTTGTTCGACATCATCTCCAGCATATCGCTATAATTTAGGTTTATGTGGATGATATCTTAATTACTGTGTAGATCTGGGCTCTCTTCCTTATTTCTTGGGGATTGGGGCCTCTATTTCAACTTAGGGCTAGTTCCTTTCTCGATACAAGTATGCTGCACATATCCTAACTAAAGCATCAATAGCTTGAATGTAAACCTTTATGATTCTCCCTGCGCCTCCAATCCCTCTGTTAATGAAGATTCTACTCGCTTGTCAGATCCTCTGCTCTAAGGAGCATTTTTGGCTCACTACAGTGTTTGATCCTTACTACACCTAACATTGCATACCCTGGCAATTGGGTAGATAAGCATATGCAGAATCCTCTGAATCTTCATTTTCAAGCAGTCAAGAGAATCCTCAACCACATTAAAGGAACTATTAACCAGGTTATCATGTTAGCAGTCAGGGACTTCCGATCTTCGAGCCTACACTGATGGTGATTGGGCTAGTGACAGCCTTGACAGAAGGTCCACATCTGGTTTCTGAGTATTTAATACCAAATCTCATCTCTTCGGCTGCCAAAAAGCAACCAACGGTTGCTCGATCCAACACAGAAGCTGAGGACAAAGCCATGGCCAACACTGCGCTGAAGTGCTTTGGATAAACAGCCTCTTCATGCATCACTCTCTGTTCCACCTCACAAATCTGGAGTGACAAACTCAGTGCCTTGTTAACAGCAAATCCGTGTTCCATGGTAGAACTAAAGCATGTGGAGGTTGATGACCATTTTATTCGGGAGAAGATTACCAGTAAACAGCTATGGAACAAATAATTTTTACCAACGTTCTTCCCAATGTTCCCATACCTGGCTTTAAATACCTTAAGGCCCCGTTTGGTTTGCACGGAAAGGAATCCAATGGACGAAACTCATTCCCTTCATATTGGAATTAATTCCAAATGGAAGTAGTTTCTTAGAAAAATAAGGAAACTTATTCCTTTTCTAGACGTGTTAATGAGATTCCTTTCCTTAGGAATTGAGAAAAAAAAGCTAAACATTAGAGATCTTAAACCAACTTGATCCTTATCTTTTGAGCTTATCTAATTATTTTTAAAATTTTGATTAAGTTATATTTTATAATTTTAATTTATTATATTTCAATTTTATGATCTTATTGATTAATATATGTATATATATATACATTTATATATGTGTGTTAAATACATGGGGAGAATTTAGTTTACTTATTTAAATATTGTTTCAATTCCCAACAAAATTATAATAAACCAAACATTTGAATTGGAATCTATCATGTTTCCATTATCAGATTCATTATTTATCCAAACAATATAATGGAATGTAAAACAGATTCCTTTCCATGGATTTTGATTACTTGGAATCTATTTATTTGTATACATTCCTTTTCCATGCAAACCAAACGGGACCAAGGAGAAGCTTCTTCCATACCTTCATAGCTGAACCAAGATGATGCTGCCTACTTTCCCAGTGCCCTTGCAGGAGAATGTTAGACAGTTCAAGCCTCATCATCTTCTAGAAGCTCTCTGCGAAAGCTGAAGCTGATTTTCATCGCATGTCCAAATTAATTTTTTGTTGAGTAGTTTATGGTTATGCAAGTTGTAAGTGTTAGTTGTTGAGTTGTAACCATGTCCTTACTCAAGGGAGTCTGATCATTTTTAACCGAAGTTTGTCCAGGGAGGAATAGACAGTTAATCATCCTATTTTCTTTTCTTACCTATTTCCCTCTATGTTTTCCTTCTGATCCAAACTAAGAAGAGCATTTCCTATTAGTGTTCTGTTTTCTTTTCCCTCACTAAATTCAGGAACCAAAACAGAGCCTTAAGGACTTATCTGGGGTTATTTTATCACCTAGCTTCTCCGATTTAAGTAGAAGTAGACTGTTATGCTGAGTGAAAGGTTTTTTTGCCAACTTTGGGCTTAAATTGAAGTGGGAAAAAAAAAATCAACTTTTCCAATAGCCCCATCAGAGATATTTACAAAAAAAATTAAAATAAAATAAAAATTAACAATCTGATTCCTTGGTAACATTTATGGAAAAGCAAGTAGAGAGCCACTACGAAAAGTGTTAAACCAGCTTCTACTTGTATTTAAGTAGAAGCTGCAGCAGAAAGGCATAGCTAATAAGCACCACTCTTTGAAAATTGTGATTCATAATCTCTATTATTGCTTCCGTAGGAATTGGAGGCTTGGAGCAAATAAACAGAAATGAGGAGAAAAGCAAGGAAATAATGGATAAGGACAATCTCGATCCGTTGAGATTATGACAGACAAAATTTCTGTGATATATAGAAGCTGTAAATATTCATAATATTGATTGTATTGAGATAACAATAAGGTTACAAGAGAGACCTATATATAGGCAACAACTTAAAATGAAAAATACTAAAACGCCCATAGGGCTTACATAATCAATGACCTAAGCAATGACCTAAGCCCTAAATACTAAACGACTATTCTATCCTCTAACACTCCTCCTCAAACTGAAAGTGGTAATGGAAATTACAACCGAAGTTTGGAAATGAATTACAACCAAAAAACAACTCGCAACTCCATTGGAAAGCAAAACTTCAACTCCAGGGTTGGCACGAATAACTCGGCTTCACTGAATGTGCCGGCAACGCTACTTGCGGCTGAACGATGACAATTGAACGACAACGATCCAAACTGAAGCTTGTAATAAATGAACAACGACAACCCAAACGATGGATAGTCAAACAACTCTCAACCATACATGGCCAGCAAAGGATTTCTCAATTTCACGAAGATAATCGGCACGAGAACATTCTCAATCTCTCGAAGAAGATTAGCAAAGGACAAGATTCTCTCAACTTCACAAATGAAGAGGAGGCTAGAGTTTTCTCAATCTCACAATGATGATCAGCAAGGGAGGGTTTTCTCAATCTCACAAAGGAGATTGGCAGCAAACACTACAAGTACTCTCAATCTTCTAAGAAGATTGGCATTGGAACACTTCAGCCTTGTATTGGGGCGTCCCTTCATTACTCTTCCCCTCAAACTGAAGTTAGGAGGAAATACGAACACCGACATTTGGAAGGAAAGCCAAACAAGCTTTAAAGGACAGAACATTAGACTCAATGAATAACGTAACCACAAATGAACCAGATTTGAAACAAAAAACGAGCCGGAGACAAATCAGGAACCAGATCTGGGCAATGAATAGTGTTGCATGAATAGTAACCCTGGTGAACAGTAACTTTGATGAATAGTGCTGCGATGAAAAGTGCGTGATAAGTAACTTTGCGATGAAATTCTCGACCCAACTTGAGTCGGCTAGGGTTTTTTCCTTTATTTTTTTTTTCTAGGTCAGATCGACCCACTCTGATACCATGTAAATATTCATAATATTGATTGTATTGAGATAACAATAAGGCTACAAGAGAGACCTATATATAGGCAACAACTTAAAATGGAAAATACTAAAACGCCCATAAGGCTTACATAATCAATGACCTAAGCAATGACCTAAACCCTAAATACTAAACGACTATTCTATCCTCTAACAGAAGCATTGGAGTAGAAAATACATATACTTTGTCTCATGTAACTTGTTTGTGTAAGGTTGAAAGAGATGCTTCAAGCAACTTTCTTTGTAAACTCTTCAAGTCATTGAAATAATTTTTGTTATAAAATTATCTTGTACATGCTTGAACATGTATCCATACTTGATTTTTGTTATTTCTAGTACGGGGGTTACACAATGGGGCTTCTTGGAAGTGTTTTGAGTCTGACACATAACCATACTTAGAGAAGATAAACCATGTTCATGATGATTTGTACTAATCAAATATAGATCGTGAGCAGTGTTAAACTAATTATTTTTCCTTCTTAAGATAAATCAAGACTTGTAGTCTAGATTATGTTGTCAAAATTAAACAAAACGAATTCTTGAAATGAATCAACCGACATTATTGATTGGTTAGTGGTAGCTTCACAACCTTGCACTCCACGTCCATTTCATTTACATTCCAGACACTTCTAATTTCCATAGTTTGTAAACACTTAAGTTACTCACATAGTTTTATGCAAAAAAAAAAAAACACCAAGGCAACTTTTTTTCAACCAATTTACGTTAGATTCTCAAAATGCATAAATCTCTCAATGCAGTCCAAAAGTTCCGACGCCCGAAATATCTGTTGTTTGCTGTTGTCATACAGTGAATAATTTGGAACAAGTTCCTAGCCGATCATTTACATTTATAATGATCTCACATCAGCATGACAAAACTCTAATAATCTACGGGGTTTCCCTTTATATGCTTACTAGCGGTCGGGGCACACGCGTTGCGTGTGCAACATGTTGTATTTGTCATGTATCTATAAACTTAATTAATTAAAATCATTATTTGATATGGTATGGTCCCAGATTAGTGTCACAAATTCGCTTCTCAAATAACCAAGTTAATGGTTATACTACTACCTAAAAGGAATAAAAATGGAAATTAAAATTAGGTGTGGTTACTAAATTTGGGATATTCACATTGTCAAGCATATTACATATACTACCACTATTCAAATTATGGACCAATAGCTATGGACTAGAAAAGATATTCAACGCATTGGTATACAGGCGTGGTCGTGTGGGCACTCATACCAGGCGTGGTCGTGTGGGCACTCAATCACCCTGGTGTTCCCTTACAATGTGTCAATATCTCATTTGTCCATTTGCTCTCTTCCGAATGTCGCTACAAAGTGTCCCTTTCTTATTTGGTGTTCCCTTATAATGGTGCCACTTTCTCATTTGGTCTCTTTAGAGGCATCATATGACACAGGGATCTCCTCCCTTACGATCTGTACAAAGTTTGCCTGGAGTAGATGTCTGAGATTTACCTCACTATCTAATGACACCACTCACCCTTGCGATGAGCCTAGACTTGAGGCGGAGTCTAACAGAAGTCCAACCAGCAGCCACCATCTCCTCGGGCCCCACGACCGCTACAGAAATCCCCTTACCGGAATTCTCAGAGTCAATGTGTCTTCGTGGCTAAAGGTGAAAGTTCACCAACATTTAGCTCACGACGTTCTGGTGTCTTCTATGAATGATTGCTCATTCCATTTCCCTTTAACACACATTTTAGTTGCTGTCGTGGATTTGATAACTATAAATAGGATGCCTACCACACCATTCTTAACGTAGAGGAGAAAATAAAATAATTATCATGACATTCCGTATATTTGAGCTAGATCACTTCCGTTTTTTGTTTCAAGCTCGTTGTATCAACTTCTTGTACGCTTTGAGGTACATTGCCCACTTCAAATTGAATCTATAATTGTCTCATCTTTCACCCGAGACAAGACTCGCCTCTTCAAGAATCCTTTACTGTCATGAGTGGATAGCCACTGTCTTGTATGGACAGCCACTCCAAAACATCCACTACTAATGCATCCACCGTGGTCTAAGATTCTGAAATTTAATTTGGCTTTAAGTCTTAGAAAAGAAAAAATAGCCAAGTTTTGCATTCTGAAAAGGGTTGGACATTTTTGGTTTTTAAGGTAAATAGGTAATAGGTCACAAGAAATTCATAAAGGTGCACAACAAGGTTTCGATGAGCAACTATTAAGGCTCTCGGGTGTTAAGTCAAAGTGCATAACAAGCAAAAACATTAGGGTTTAGTAAATCAAGGTTTTGAATAGAAGTCAACTACCAAAGTCTAGCTTGTGCCAAACTATCCAAGGTTGGCTACACAAAATCCTAATACTGCATAACATTCTCATGGTTTATGATTCATACTGGGTATCAGGCTATCAGCTACCAAACGCAATCCTCCTCCATTATCCGGGTTTGGGACCAACTATAAAGATAAGACACTAAGCACGACACATGATGAGTTAAATCAAGATTGTGGAAATTGGAATGAAACAGTAAAATCACTAGATGATAATTGATAAGAAAACAAACATAACCTCAGTACTTGTTGATAATTGTTTTAAGAGAATGAAGAATACCGAACTAGATTGCTGTTTTATTACAAATATAGTAATCAAGAATGACATTAGCACACCAGACATCAAACTAAATGACAAGATAGGGACGATATGTTCACTCGGTTATCTATTTGATTAAATTACCAGGATACTTCTAGGAAAGTAACTCATTATCACGACTAACGTTAACCAAACTTTTTTGGGGTTTGAAGCCAAGTTGAAGTCAACATTTTTGAGATGCAGAAACACCTGAAAAATGAAAGATCAAAGGTGGCTAACAGATTCATAAAACTAAATATACCTAGCAGAGCTGCAGACTTTGTAAGTGACGGACTGATTTTTACCAAGAATTCAGAATTACATTCCATTAAGTAAAAGAATTAAGAGTTAACAAGTTCCATAACCAATTGCAATCACTCCTAGCTAGAATCAAACATAACTCTAAAGCACAGAAATACCACTATTAAATTAAAACTGAAAAGATGTAACTTGAGACATTCGATACTAAAACAAAATAAGAAACTACATGTTAAAAGATTGAACAAACATTTTCGTAAAACCAACAATTCTGCTTGATTGGAATTAGCATAAGGGAGCTACTCTACCCAACCCATGGCTACCATATCAACTAGCTAAACTCCACAAAAAAGTTACATTTAATTTTTTCGAACTTTCGCTCTTTGCCCATCTATTTCTGTGCTACTTCATATTACTATGGCAGTACGGCCCACACTCAAACATGCAAAACGAATATAATACATAAGGGAATTGTTGAAATTAAGGGATTGTATCCCGGTTTTTATGTTTTTATTTATGGGTCATGTTGACCATATTTAAGGAGTTTAATTTCTTTCCCTTTCTGTTATTTTCTTTCCTTTCTTTTTCCACCTTGTAATACTATATATATTGGGGATGTACAGTAATAAAAGTATCACTTCTCCAAATTCTTTTTGGTATCAGAGCCTTTGTTCCTAACCCTAACCACCACAAACCACAACCCACCACCACCGGAATCTCCACCCACTCTAGCCGCAGCCTACCACACCCCTAGTCGCAGCCTCCCAGCCTCTCTCAGCTTCGGCGCACCCCACCCAACCCTAGCCGCAGCCTACCAGCAGCCTACCCTCCTGCGGTGCAGCCCTCAAGCCTCTCAGCTTGGTCTAGCAGCCTCTCGGCTGCATTTTTCTGCCCTTCTCGGGCATGTGAGTAATGTCTTAGGACTTTCTGTCCTTTCTCGTCATCTCGTCGGGTAACCACGTCTCTGGTTACCCCGTCTCAGTCTGCCGCTGTCAACCGGCTATCCACTCCTCTTTATTTGGTGTTGTTCTCTCTTACTGCTGCCATGGCTGATACTGCTAAGTCCGGTGTTACAACTACTGTTTCTACCCCTGCTCGTCTGGATCTCTCTCATCCAACCCCCGCTCAACGGGTTACTAGCGTTGTCTTGAACGGAAGAATTTTCATGCTTGGTCCAATTCCCTTCGTCTTTACCTTGGCGGCAAACGGAAGATTGGTTGGTTACTTGGTAAGGAGCCCCAACCAACAGAAACTGATGCTAAGTATGAAGAATGGTTTTCTGACAACTGTATTATTTTGGGGTGGATGTTTAATTCGATGGAGGAGTCAATTTATCACATGTTTATGTATCACACCACTGTTCATGGGCTTTGGACAGCTTTGAAGAAGATGTATGCTCATGCTCATTCTGACTCACGAGTTTTTGAACTCTACCAGGACATCTCGCATGCCTCTCAGGCTGCTCTGGGTCACTCTGTTTCTGAATTTTTTAGCTATTTGCAGACTCGGTGGGAGGAGTTAGCCCAATATGAACCCATCAGTGATTTTCCTAATGATGGTGATGTTGAAGTCAAACGTCTTGATCGTCGGCATACCTACCAATTTTTGATGGGCCTGAAACCTGAGTTCGAGGCCCTGCGTACCCAGATTCTAAACACTGTTCCTATGCCCTCTTTATTTGAGGCTTTTGCTACTGTTGAAGGGGATGAGCGTCGCCGTCACATTTTAGCACCTCCAACGGTGTCGTCTCCTCCAGTCTCTGATCAGATGGCCCTTGCTGCCCGCCCGGGCCCTCACCCGCCTTTTGGTACTTCAGGTCCACGCCCTCCTGGTGGTGCTCCCTCCGGTTCCCGTCCTAATGGCAACCGTCCATATTGCCAGCATTGTCGTGTGCTTGGCCATACAATTGATCGGTGTTTTGACCTTCATCCTGAGTTAAAGCAGCAATATAATAAGGCTCGGGGTGTGGGCCGTGGGAGAGGTGCTCCTCGTACTGGAGCTATTGCTGAAATGATTCCACCTTCACCAGACTATACTGAGCTTCAGTCCCAACTTGCCCAGCTGCAGTCATATTTGGGCCTTGGCACTACCTCCTCCTCTGCTCCCGGACCTACAACTGCTATTGCCACAGGTACTCCTACTGCTCTTTATGGTAAGTCTACCCATCCTACTTGGATTCTGGACTCCGGTTAGTAATCATATGACTGGTGAGCTCTCTTCCTTTGTTTCTCCGTTTACTCCCATTGATCAGTTAGTTCGTATTGCTAATGGATCATCTGTGTCTGTTCACAGTCAGGGTGACACATATTTATCTCCTGATATTACCCTTTCATCTGTCTATTTTATTCCTAATTTTGCCTACAATCTTCTGTCTGTTAATCGGTTAGCCAAAGATCATAAATGTGCAGTCGTGTTCTTACCCAATTGTTGCTATCTGCAGGACCTGACTTCGAAGAAGATTTTTGGCAGGGGGTATGAGCGTGATGACCTCTACTACTTTGGTGATCCTCCTTCAACCAGGGTGTCTTCTTCCAGCCTGCAAGCTACTGTTTCTTCTAGTTCCAATAATCATGTCTTACTAGATTCAAATACTTATGTTTTTTCTCTTAAAACTTTGGATTTGTGGCATGCCCGTTTAGGACATGCAAATTTTCAATATTTGTGTTGGTTATTCCCACCATTAAATAAAGCTTGCAAATATTATAATTTTAATTGTGTGGTTTGTGAATTGTCCAAGCATACACGCACATCTTACATACCTCGCATGCACCGAGCACCTAGTGCTTTTGACCTTAATCATTCTGATGTATGGGGTCCCTCACCTACCACTGCTTTGTCCCAACACAAATATTATGTCACATTTATCGATGATTACACCCGTTGTACTTGGGTTTACCTTTTGAAAAAAAAGTCTGAAGTCTTTTCTCACTTTAGGAATTTTTTACAAATGGTTAAAACTCAATATCTCGTTCTGACAATGGACGGGAATATATTACTGATGAGTTTAGGGCTGCTCTTAATAAAGATGGTATACTACAACAACTTACATGTCCATATACTCCAGAACAGAATGGTGTGGCAGAACGAAAGAACCGCCATATCATGTCTGTAGTTAGGTGTCTCTTATGTGGTATGGGAGTACCTAGATATTTTTGGGACATGGCTGTTCTTACTGCTACATATCCTATTAATCGTACTCCGAGTCGTGTCCTTCTTGGAAAGGCACCACTTCATGTTCTTAAACCTGGTTGTACTCTCTTTCCTATTGTCCCCAGGGTGTTTGGTTGTACCTGCTTTGTCCAAAATAAAAGTCCTACCCGTACCAAACTTGATGATAAGGCAGTTCGTTGTGTTTTTCTAGGGTACTCATCCATGTCTAAAGGGTATCGTTGCTATGATCCTCTCACGCGCCATTTCTATAATTCTTTGGACGTTACCTTTCTCGAAACTGTTCCTTTTTATCCAGGTTCTTCTACTCTTCCAGCATCTGTGGAACCTATGGTAGAGGATATATCGATTCAACCACGTCCGGTTCCTATCTTTGAATCTCTTCCACCTGTTGTTTCTAGTGCTCCATTATAGGTTTACTCCAGGCGACAGCACGCTCATGCTCCCCCGCCAGCTTCTTCTCCGGACTCAGGTATATCCTCTCCTCCTTTAGTCTCTGATATACCTCCTAATATTGTTTCTGATCTTGTCCCCCCTCCCCGTTACCCCTCCCGTGTTCGCCGCCCCCCTTCTCGCTTTCTTGTTTCTCATGGTACTAATCATCCCATTTCCCAGTATCTTTCTTACCAGGGGTTGTCACCAGTTTTTAGCTCATTTGTTGGTGCAGTTGATTCTATCTCCATTCCTCGCTCTGTTCATGAAGCTCTCCAGAATCCGAGGTGGGTGGCTGTTATGTAAGCAGAAATGAGTGCTCTTCAGGGCATTCAGACTTGGGAGCTTGTCTCTCTCCCAGATGGTGAGCGTACCGTTGGCTGTAAGTGGGTTTTCAGTGTTACGTATTTGGCAGATGGCACCGTTGACCGGTATAAGGCCCGTCTTGTGGCTAAGGGCTTCACACAGGTTCCAGGTAAGGATTTTGGTGCTACTTTTGCTCCGGTTGCTAAACTGACCACTGTCCGGCTTCTTATTTCTCTTGCTGCTTCCTACTCTTGGCCTCTCCATCAGCTTGATGTCAAGAACGCCTTTCTTAATGGTGATTTGACTGAGGTTATCTATATAGATACCCCTCCTGGTTTTCGGGCTCAGGGGGAGTATTCGGGGAAAGTATGTCGCCTTCGTAAATCTCTCTATGGATTGAAGCAGTCTCCTCGTGCATGGTTCAGCCGGTTTAGTGATGTGGTGCTTTCTATGGGATTTAGTCGATGTCACTCTGATCATACCTGTTTTCTTCGCCGTAATTCCAACGGGCAATGCATCATTATCTCTGTTTATGTTGACGATATTATTATTACAGGAGATGATGCTTCCGGTATTGTTCAAGTGAAACGTTCTCTTGGAATGTCGTTTGACATTAAGGACTTGGGTCCTTTGAGGTATTTTCTGGGTATTGAGGTAGCCAGGTCCCGTCAAGGTATTTCGTTATCCCAACGGAAGTATTCCCTTGATCTTCTCCAAGATACGGGGATGCTTGGATGTAGACCTGCTTCTTCTCCTATGGATCCAAATCATAAGTTGACTGCTGAATTAGGAGAACTTTTACCAGACCCCTCTGTATATCAACGTCTTGTGGGTCGTCTCATCTATTTGACGAATACAAGACCGGATCTGACTTTTGTTGTTAGTGTTGTGAGTCAATTTATGCACTCACCACGTACGTCACACCTTGATGTTGTTTATCATATTCTCCGATATCTCAAGACCTGTCCTGGTCTTGGTCTTTTCTTTAAGACAGGAGCTCAATCAGGTCTCTCCTGCTTTACTGATGCTGATTATGCCGGTTCGAAGGGGGATAGACGCTCTACTTCTGGTTTCTGCACTTTTCGAGGTTGTCATTTGATCTCTTGGAAAAGTAAAAAGCAAGCTGTTGTCTCACGATCTTCTGCTGAGGCCGAGTACCGTGCTATGGCTCAGGGTTCATGTGAACTCATATGGCTCCGTTCTCTTCTTGATGAGTTAGGCTTCCCAGTGGTAGACTCATCTACATTATTTTGTGATAACAAATCTGCTATTATGTTATCATCTGATTCAGTTCTTCATGAAAGATCTAAGCATATAGAGGTGGACATTCATTTCATTCGGGAAAAAGTTCGGTCAGGAGTCATCACTCCGAGCTTTGTTCCTTCATCGGATCAGACCGCTGATATGTTCACTAAGTCCGTTGGTCCAGCATTTCTACAGTCGTCTCTTGGCAAGCTTGGTCTCGTCAACATCTTCGCCACAGCTTGAGGGGGAGTGTTGAAATTAAGGGATTGTATCCCGATTTTTATGTTTTTATTTATGGGTCATGTTGACCACATTTAAGGAGTTTAATTTCTTTCCCTTTCTGTTTATTTTCTTTCCTTTCTTTTTCCACCTTGTAATACTATATATACTGGGGATGTACAGTAATAAAAGTATCACTTCTCCAAATTCTTTTGGAATAAATGAGATCTCTAGTCATGTCCCCAATCAAACATTAAGAAAAGGAAGAATAAAGGTAAAGCAAGCAAGTTAGGACAATCAGATCCAGTTAGAGAATAGTTGCATAGATTTATAAAACAGATTTGAGGATTGAAACGTTCATTGAGAAAAAACAGATATATGACAAGTTCACATACCTATCATTCCATATGATGGATCGACGGAACCGTAGCACCCATAAACATATTGAATTTTGTACACCGTTCTATCGGGAAATATTCCACCAGTAATCATACCGAAGTCAATTAGTTTTGGGCTGTATTCCTACACGTCAAAGTAGCTCAAATTATTGTACACTGTGAATAAAGCATAGTAGGAAGGGGGGGAAACTTATACAGAGTTGGTTACACCAAAACCAAAAAGTGACACCAAAAACCAACCTCATCAAGCATTATGTGAGCCGAATCGATATTTCGAACCATAAATGGTTCGTATTCCCGACTTTTAGCATGCAGAAATTTGAGGAAGCGTGCAAACCCAAGAGCAACCTTGATTCGCTGTAGCCAAGTGAAATTCTCTACAAAAGCAAAACAACATACTAATGATATTAATATGGAGAAAGAACGATAGAGCTTTGAAGCAAGACATGTATCTCGTTTATTAACATTTTGCATTTATGTGACTGTGGAAACATTAGTGAATTTAGAGTGCTGCCAAATAAACACAGAATATTGACTACATTTAATCACTCTATCCACTCGTAAATGAATTAGACAAAAATACAAGTTTTTGGTTTCTTGAACTAGATACGAAAGCTAACTAATATTATCAGCTGTAGTCAGACTTAATGATCCCCAATATATCTCAATTTGCAAACTTACGCGATAATTTATTAAGCTATTTCATACTAGATTCCTTTCGAACAGTATACCAACAATATAGAAGCAACTGAGCAATTTGATTCTTTTAGACGGCTCTTGCTTGCAATTTTTTTTTTTTTTTTTTACTTTTATTTTGGGTCTTTTCTATGTGGTAAATGCATGGCATATAGGGATATACCAGACACCATGATTTCCATAAAAGTGATCAAAAGAATGCATACCTTTGGCGAGTAGGTTATAAACAGTATCCAATGGTTTAAAGTTATAAACAATCCCGAGATGGTCCGTTTCCGTACAAAATCCATACAACTTGACCATGCCTGGATGACGGATCATTTTTTTAAAACGCAATAAAACGAGTTCATCCTGAAATAATAATGCGTGTATGCATATAAAGTTACGCAACAAAAACCTTTAAAAAAAAACAAACAAACAATTAACAAAAGTGAGCAGTCAAAGCAACAACCAACCGCGAGCCTGAGTTCATTATCTCCTGGATAATACTTATATATTTCCGGAATGTTCCATATCTTCACAACCACGTGCTGTTTTCCACCAGCTTCCCGCTCAATTTGTCCATGGTAAACTTTGCCAAATTGGACGTCCCCAACGTAGTTCTCTTTGCTAAAATTGTTGGTATATTCTTTCAACTGCTCGTAGGACAGTTTTACAGGTTTCATCCCTGGTCATTTTTCCAATGCAAGGTGTAAGAGTAAATACTAGCATTAAGTTGTTCAAAAAAAAATACCTTAAGAAAGTGTAAAACCCAAATCTGAACAATAGTTTTTCGTCTCTTTCTTATAGCAATAGTATATTTGCTATATACTATTATCATCAATTAGATCACTAAAGGTGATTAATTTAGTTTTCTTTTGGTGAATCCAGTTTGGAACAAATTGAAACTAGTTATTTTATAAGCAATTAACTGAAATATTGTCTAACTAAAATTGCACATATTTTTATTATTTTGTCTATTTTCATTTATTTCCGTTGCAATCCAAATTTTGAATTTTTCCTAGCTTTTGATTATGAGAAACAATCAAAACTTTTCTTTTCATGCCATTGTTTGGGGGGTTGGTTGACTGTGGGAGTTGGTGGGGGTGCTGTCGTAGGTGCAAAATGGTAGAGACACAGGTATTAATTCGTAGTAAAAAAAAAGGACAGCCCAGTGCACGAGGCTCCCGCCATTGCGGGGTCTGGGGAGGGTGAGATATACGTAGTCTTACCCTTGCAAGCAGAGAGGCTGTTTCCAGATTCGAACCCGTGACCTCCAGGTCACAATGGAGCAACCTTACTATTACGCCAAGATCACACGGGCATTAATTTGTAGTGTTGTTTTAAAAAGTTAATAGAAAATAATTTGCTACATTGAACAGGAAGTAGAAACTTTGCTACCTTGGGAGAGGATGTCTAATTTGAAGATTGAGTTTACTGCTTGAGTTGGAGCAAATTTGACATTTTTTGTATCAAATAGCCACTTAATTTGGCAATGGTCAAGTGTATATTTGTCTGCAATTTCATGGTTATGTCATTTAGCTTTGCAAAACAGTAAGAGATAAATGACAGGAGTGCTTTTTATTTCTTTAAACCAAACAAAAAAAAAATTAGGGATTTGAAGAATAAATAAATAAATAAAACAATCATTTTGAAGATTGGAGTAAAAATATGAAAAGCAAGATTGCACAAACCACATTTAAGGTAATAAATTTGTGGGATAGAAATATTGTAAGCCCCAATCTATGTAAGACAAATCACTTAAACAACAATAGATACTGTGCAATCACACTGCGCAGAAAACGATAAGTGTTTATCTTAGCTTGTGAATCATCTTTAAGAGTTAGTTACACGCTGTGTATACAGTGGACAATCGCACAGATAATGAAGGGTGTGTGGTGTTGTGGAGGCGGTAAATCTGCAGATTAAAAGGTTATGTGTTCACTAACTGTAGAGAGGAGGATCAACAAGTTAAAACACGCATATGCATTGAAGATTAGATTTTACTGACCTGCTTCCATCAAGTTAAGATTTTGAATTTGAACGGTTCTTAGTCCCTCTCTTCCTAGGAGGCCTTTTTGGTTTTACGGTACATACACACATATATCTATCTTATATTGGGCAACCGTGTGGGTCCTAAAAAAAATTGATCCAATTGTCAAGAGTTTTCCATTTACACAACTTTTAATCTTGGCCCTTTTCCACCCTATATCCACTTTTCACCCTTACATCAACTTAATCAAACGGTCACAAAACAAACTCACCAACACCACTTATGCACCATATAACTTACACCCTCTATTTACCCCACTCTCACCTGAAATACTCTCCTCTCTCTCTTTCTCTTTCTCTATCTCTCTTCTGTGCGTGCACACACACGTAGCCTACTAAACACAAACACACTAGATTTGGAAGGATAGGCTCAGTTTGAATTCAAAAAAAAATTTCCTTAACTGCTGTTTTTTGGAAGCTATATCTCAAGAAAATATTCTTCAGAAATGCTACATGCACTTCGAATTGTACTCCGAATTGCACAACTGAGGGCTTCTAAGTAAATAACCAAAATTTTGTGGAACCCACTGATACAAACTAAACACAAACTCTCATTTCCCCCAAATACATTCAGATTTCATTTTCCTCCAAGTTGAAAACCCTAACATTGGACACCCACCACAAAAGCCGCCAGACTCTCTGTCTCTCACTCTCGTCACCGGCGACGAACTCGATCAGTCCGGCGAGGAGGGAGCCACCGACGACGAGCTCAACTCTCTCTCTCTCTCTCTCTCTCCAGGTATGGCTCTCTCTCCCTCGCGGCGGGTTTCGCGCTCTCTCTCTCTCTCTCTCTCTCTCTCTCTCTAAATTTAAAATGCTAAACTAAGAAGTTGGGTGAATCGTTACATTTTTAAGTGAGTCCATGCCAAGCAGTCACTTACCAGTTACCACATGAAGTTCTTAGTCATTTTTGGTGGGTTTAGAGATAACTTAGCATTAGTGAATACCAGGTTCTAAGTTTCTAGAAGAACTGTTTAGTCTCTGATGCTGCAAGAAGGTGCTCTATTCATAAGTTGTAGTTGAACATGTAGATATATAGGTATACTTGTGCTTCCTTAAGGAAGTCCTTCATGGACTTCAGCTTTGGCTGAAACATATCAAATTAAGAAGGTTACAAGGAGCATGAGGAATCTCCTATTTGGATTGGAGATCTCATTAATTACCAGTTGTTATTGCTTGATGATTTGTTGAACTGCAACTTCCAACTTTTGAACTATTCCCCTTTCGTTGGCGATATTTTTTGAACAGATGCGAAATAAGTAGACGAATGTGGCCTTTAGGAGCTTCATGCTCCAATTCTTCTAAGATTGATCAAAAATAGTGTACTAAACGTTGGCGATATTTTATTGTATTTGATTCGAGCTTCATGCTCCAATTCTTCTAAGATTGACCAAAAATAGTGTACTGACAGTAGTATAGACGAATGAAAAATGGGGTGCATCATAGTATATTCTTTTTACTGCATTATATACGTACAGTTCCATGAACTTTGTGTGCGCCTTTTGTATGTATTTTCACCTGCACTATGAATACATGTGTGTCAATTTCGTATTGCTACATATATATAATATCACATCTACACCTTGCAGGAGAGGAAGTGGGGGACGTGGTTTTATTAGTGGTGCTGGTGAAACTGAATTTCAGCTACAACGTCGAAGGTTTGCTTCTTGACACCGATCCAGAAATTATCCAAGTTTCCAGATGCTTAGTTTAGCCTGCAGAATTATTCCTATTTCTTTCAGTATGAAAAGTCTGAAGTTTGTGAAACCAGACAACAATTTTTCTGCTACATATATTCGAATGCTGATTAATACTTGATATTCTTGTCATTATTTTATATCGAATTGTTAAGGTAAACAACTTTGCTTTGCATTATACGGTGTTTTATTCAAGGCTTAGGAGATTAAAGCCTCCTTAAAAAGTAGATTTATGGCAGAGTCTTGTGGAGGCTGTCCTAAAATGTATCCATTTTCTTTTGACTGTGCTATTCCCATCCAATCTATTGAGAACATATATTATCATAGTATTCTGTTAAAAGATTAGCCGTGAATTTTGGGTGTTCATTCTAAATGAAACTGTACTAGCTTCAATCACAACATCACTAGTTTTTATTTTATTTAACTAGTGTTTAATACATTTTGATTCATCACAACATCCCACGATTATGTTTTTTATTCATTGGATTATTGGCGTTATATATATTGCACCTTTTATGTTCGATCTGGGGTTTATGATTGTTCCATAAAATTCATCTTTTTTTGATTTTTTTATTATTAAATCTTTTCAATTAAACACAACCCCAACCCCAACCCCAACTTTATTTCATTAGGATCATGAGGAATGTAGGAAGAAAAAGAAAATAGGGTGAAAATAAATTTAAAATTTTGAATTTTGTGATTCAATTCCTACTTTATTTTAAACATGTTTAATTTCTATTGTTATCAAACATGGAGGAAAAGGAAAAAAGCTCTCCTTTTCATTTTCATTGTTACCAAACGGAGACTAAGGAATTGTAACGATTTCTTCTAATGTTTTGTACAGATGGGACCTTTGCCTGCAGCTAATGTTATGCCAACCTTACCCTTTGTTGGAGTGATGAATTATCCCAACTATAGTTATATCTATCACCCAGAAGCAATGGCAACTTCACAACTTGTGAACCTTTTATTTCTCAGTTTTCACAACCACTCCCACATGGGTCATCTCAGGCACGCCCTGTTTCTTCGGTGACTAAAAGAGATGGTAAAGAGCTCAGCATTGGAGTGATTTGAATTACCTTTTGATCAATTTAGCTATTTTGTGTAGTTACCTTTTCACTTTTTCTAGCACTAGGCAGAGAAATCAAACAGAAATTGTAAAGAGTTGTTTCATCGAATAATTTGAAGGCATTCGATTTTGTGTTCATCTTAGCTTTTTAGTCTTGTTGCTCGAATTGTTGAATTGCATTGTATATTTGTATGTCTGTTATGCGTCTGGCACCAACCTCACGATGTTCATCCATGTAATTTAATCAAAACAAGTAAATGAAACATGAGAGTGTTTGTATGTCTGTTATGCGTCTTAGCTATTTTTTTTTTCCTCTTTCCTATTTTGGATGTCAAAGTGTCAAAACAAACAGACCTATACCTGATTCATGCACTATTGGAAACAAATGTTTCCAACTCAAAGAAAACGTGCCACCTTAGCATGATACTTAACATACTGGAGTTGGCCAAGAGTTAAAACATATGTCTGGCAAATGAAGGATATTATACATTTGCGGCACAGAAGTAATACCACCCTCTATGCTTTGGAACATTTTATATGCAATCCCGTAGGAAGATGTAACAACTAGATTACTAGATTCCCAATCAGAAAACAAAAAGAAATTGTATATATCACTTTCTAAAAAAAAAGATGGATATATCACCTCTCTCTCTCTCCTTATTCTCCAGCTCCCTTCTCTTTATCAATCACTGCCTCCACCCGACAGACCACCATTGGCAGTCACTTTCAAGTTACACTCTTCTCTCTCTTTCCTCTCTCTCATGCGTGCTTGAATGTGTGTGGGTGTTTCAGTGAAATACCGAAAAAGATGTGAATCTCTAAGAAAAACAAATAAGGAACTTGATCATTCTAAATCGCTTCCATTGATTAGCAAAACAATAAGGCAAAAAATGTGTAAAACATAGCACAACTGCTCTTTTGTTTGACTGCTTTGACAACAGCTAGATAATATAGAGAGATAAGAAAGTTTTTGGAGAGAGAAGTTTTTAGAGTTGTAGAGAGAGATACTTTGGACCTTTACCATTTCCACAACGTCCAAAATGATGAATAGTGTAGGACCTACAACTTAATTTATATTCATAAAATTATGAAAAATGAAGACGATGAAAATCATAAAACAAAGACTACACCGAGGCTATGACCCATGTAGCTCATGAGTCATGACTTATATATTCCTCTGACCCAAAAAAAAAATAATAATGATAATAAATATATTCCTGTACCACCATTCCCTTCATGCGTTCATATGAAATCCTAACTACAATGGATAAATACATGCATTTTTTTCTCAACTAAGTACCCTATTGGGCGATCACTTTTCATCTTTAGTGTATCCCTATTTTACCAATAAAATTTGGTGGGTCACATGCTCACTCAATGAGATATTTGGGTGATCAATGGGTGATCAAATTTTAAATGAGCAAAAATACTGGCGAAAGTTTGGTTTTTTTTTTATCACCCGCGGTGGTGAAGACTTAAGTTAATTATTTGTTGGCGAAAGTTCATCTTAGATTCTTAGTGATCCCACGATGGATGTGTGTGTGCATCTCTGTGTGTGCGCATGAATGTGGGCGCGTGTGTATCTATGGGATTTTAATTTAAAAGTGAAAATTTTAACTTGGTGAAGATTTGAAAGAGTCCTACTATTTGTTGAAAAAGCTTATCAAGACTAATAAACTTTTGTTATCACGGTTTGGAGGGTAGTCGTTTTGATTGGTTTGTGTGTTTTTTTTTACTTCATGTGATATTTTAGCTCGAATGTAGTCTATTTCAATTTGGAAAAAAAAAAATAATAATAATAATAATACTTGTGCAAAGTGCAAAGCATTGTATTTTTTTCACACAGTACATTGTCCTTTTTTTATTTGTTTATTCATATTTTAATACTCTGCATTGTTATCACATCGTTAATTTTGTGTCAGTTTTATCCTTACAAACTTTCATAACTCTTGAAATCAAGAATTTCAAAATAATAGGATAATAATAATTACACATACTTCTATCAAAAAAAATTATTAAATAATTACACATACCTCCCTTGAGATAAGTAAAGTTTACATCGAGCATACATATGAAATTGAATGGTAAACATGAGGCTTAGCTTAGATCCAAACACACCAGATGTGTGGGGTATTCAAACAAATAATTGACATTTATAGATGTGTATATTTCAAAACAAATACATCAAATATAAACAAATCACCCAAACTAATAAAAGCTCAAAACGAGGCTCCAAATGCTTTCTTTATACACATTTTCAAGTCCAATACGTGGATCTCAAAAAAATCATTGTGAAATAAAAATCAACAATTCACCAAAAAAGGTGAAGATCTATATATATATATATATATAAGAACGTTGTGGTCCTTTACTAAAGCGTAGATCTCGAATAGATAAAACCTCAACATGAGGGGAATAAATTATCCACTTCGAACAATTTCTGATACTAATGTGTAGATCTCGAACTAATCATGGAAAAAATAATATATTTAAACTAAAAAATGAAAAATAGTACTCCCTCCGTCCCACATTGCTGGGCACGCTTTCTATTTTCTGTTGTCCCAAAATGTTAGTATTTATGAGGGGCAAATTTGAAAAGTTGGAGCATAAAAGTTTGACAAAAGTACAATCATTGTGTTCTTTTAAAAAATTGGATCCCCAAAAGTGCCAACCAATTTGGGATGGAGGAAGTATTTAATCATGGGAAAAAATGATCTACACACGTGGGGGCTTCAACAAAAAGTCCTTAGACCCTCCAAACAAACCCTACATAAAACCCACATGTGTAGAGTATTCACACAGATAAAATCTCAAAACTTTCTTTTTTCTTTTTTTTTTTGCTCTAAACTAAGGGATTATTTTCAGCTCCTAATTTGGGTTGTTCTTAATTGACATGGGCAACTAAGTTCATTTTTTTTGTCCATTAGAAAGACAGGGATTACTTTATGCAAATAATTATATAGTTTCATTAATTTATTTTTTCTTTTATTTTTTTGCACGGCACGGGTACGTACTAGTATATATATATATCGACGGAGATCGCACCAGCTCTTCTCACTCAATTGAGGGAGAAAGAATGCGATCTCTGCTTTGTTAATACGCGCAACAACCCTCGGTACGAAACCGCGTGAGATCAGAGCTTCTTTCTTCTGCTGCTTATTTTTCCTGCAAAAACTCTATCTGTCCTTGGGATATAAATATGGAAATTTCTCTCTCATGGGCATGAGATAGGAAAAGCATATGAAATAGCATCCGCCAATACACCTATGAACTCTATGGATCTATATGTCGAAACAGAGAATCTTCCCTAGGCCCATCAAACATTCGATGACTGAATTGGGTCGTACACTTCTCTGTTGACACAAGAAGGCGAAAGCTCAAACCTGTTTGTACAGGGGTCATTGCCTTCCACGTCTACACAACATGTGGATCGCTCAAATGCATTGCAAAACAGTCAGACTGAATACAGGAGTCCGATGCAAGACATTGTTTCAGAACGGGCAATTTATGTACAGTTCGATTCAGAAGATTGCGGATATGGTGATGATTGTGCACATAGAGGGATGGACACCAACTTGACTCCGAAAAACTCGAATGAAGAAGATGTGCATGCAGAAGAGTATACTAGGGAGGATGAGGAAGACGATGTTATCGAAGATATTGAGTCGACCAATAAATCTTGAAAATGCTTTGTAGAGCCTTGTTCATCAACTTTTACATCCTTTGACTTGGGCATCCATACTGGAGAGGCATGTTATGCTTCAAACATTGAGGATAGGCAATGGAATCCAGATCGAGACGCGTTGGTGAAGGTATGATGTTCAAAACTAAAGATGATCTTCAGAGATTTGTGGAGTTGTACTCGATAAGAACACATCAACAGTACACGGTGGATCAAACCAGTCTGGATCGTTGGTCGTTGAAATATGAATTGGCGTCACAAGGTTGCAAGTGGTAGCTACGGGCAAGGTTGAAATGACACGGGATGTTTTAAGTCATAAAGGTTTAGCAAAGCCACACTTGTATGTCCCATACGATGAAACTTGGTCACAAAAATCTAATTGCTCGGCTAGTGGCTAGGGATATAATGCCAATGATTAAGGAGGACGCATCTATTAACATCGCAGCGATATTGGAGAAGGTGAAAGATAAGTACTTGTACACCATCTCATACAAGAAGGTGTGGAATGTGAAACAGAAAGCCATTGGATTGATTTTTGGGGATTGGCGTACATCGTACACAGAATTGCCCAAGTTTATGGCTACAATTCAATAGTATAATCCTGGAACGGTTGTAGAATGGATCTATATGAACGGTGGTAGTGCGACTACGAAAAACTTCAAAAGAGTATTTTGGGCGTTTAAGGCATCCATTGATGGGTTCAAGCACTGTAGCCCCATCATAAGTATCGACGCCACATTCTTGTATGGGAAATATAAGAGTAAATTACTAATCGGTATGGGAACAGATGCAAACAATCAAATTTTTCCTTTAGCATTTGCCATCGTTGACAAGGAGAAAGCTGAAACATGGACGTGATTTCTGAAATTGCTAAGAAAATATGTTGTGCCTGGCAGAGAAGGCATTTGTTTGATATCCGACCACATGCCATGACAACTAAACAGTTGACGCGACAAGTCGCTAGTGCTGGGTCTGACGCAACAAGTCGCTGGTGCTGGGTCTGACTATCTCTCTCCCACTATCTCTTTCTCTCTCTCTCCCTCTCTCTCTCTCTCTCCTACTATCTCTCTCTTATATCTCTCCCACTCTCTTTATCTCTCCTACTATCTCTCTCTTCCATCTCTCTCTATCTCTCCCAGTATCTCTCTCTCCCATCTTTCTCCCCTTTTTTTTTTTACATTGTATACACATCTTAGTGGGATTGATTATAAGTTTGATGGTTGTTTATGTATTTGTCACTCCCCGGAGTAAGCCGAAAATAGGGAAAAATAAAATTTCCCTTATGGGTCCGTAGATACGTGACTGATTTAAGGATCGCGTACTTGTCCATACAAGAAAGAACCAAGCTAAAAGCAGTAAACAGTAAACGGAAGCAGTAATAATAAGCATGGTGATTCTAGGCTTATATAATATTAACATCATCAGAGTCTTAAATTCATTAGTATAACCCACATAGAACGGAAAAGAAAGATAACAATATCCCAAGCATAAGCCTTACAACATAATAATAAAAGATTGGCATCTGGTGCCTCAACTAATAACAAAAATACATAAACAAAAGTCTGCACGTCTGGCAGCTAACTCTCAAACCCATAGCCTTCCTCGGCGTACTCCTCATCTAGGTAATCAGCCTCTGTAAGGTCTGGATGTTTGATTTTCCAGGACATAAAAAGTTGCCAGCTTTACTGCAAGCTGAGTGAGTAAAACTACTACATTAAACGGGCTCAAAAAACACTTGTTAATCCTTTAAGAAAGTAAACGTTCCATTTTCTCTTCTTATGAAAATATATCTTTAAATCCTGATTATGCTAATCTCAAGGAAATGCGTATAATTAGGAAACGCTCAGTGATATTACTTGGAGCGTTGAAACACGACTGACAATAGCCGATTGATCGCTTTGGGACTATAGCCCAATCCATACTGATTTGGATACTCGCTTTGAACTGTAGGTTCAATCTTTACTCTCGACTCTTTGGATCGTCGATCCTATCTTTAGACTATATGTCCAATCTTTCACAAACATGACTCTTTGCATGCATCCGGCATAAGTACCGTTGGCCTGGAATATCGCCGCTTACCAGTCATGGGTTATCATCTTGTCATCGTGCCCAAATGGCTAATTGACATCTATTCTCTTGTCATCGTGCCCAACAGTTAGTTGACATCTGCCTTACAGCCTCGGCAATCCCAATCTTACTCCATTCGGCCTTGGTTAATTCGTCATCTTGCCCAAAGTGGCCACTTGCTTGACGTCAGCCCATTGGCTATTAACCATCTCAACAACTGAACCCAGACTCTTTACTCTTTCTTGAACTGACCAAACAACCGAACGAATCACAAGAGATCAGACCGGAGGATACGAATGTCTTGTTAAGAATGTTATCACATCACTAACCACTAACGTGCATTGTACAAGTCGTTAAAGCATACTATTCTCAGAGTCGTGTACTTAAGTACATCACATTAATATTCCTGTAGTTCTCGTACGTCGTCCGCATAAGTTCTTCCGCTTAATCGAAATATCAAGTTAAGAAAACACCTACTTCTTATCCTTATACACGGTATATATTACTAAGGTACTACTCCAATAACATAAGGTACAACTTATAGCAAGCACACGTAAGCATATATATATCTTGTACACCCAAGGTACCATTATTACAGCTCATGGTACAACCAACCTTCACATAACTCTTTATATATATAACAAACCATTCTTAAAAATACTGCCTAGCCCAAGCGCTCACACCTGTCCCATGCAGTAAGCTCGAGCGCTCGAGCTGGTCGAGTGCTCGGGTTCAGCAATTTGTAACAGTGATAGTTTTAGCAGCACATATAAACTTAACAATCTTTATGGATGTTACATGCATGGTCTATGATCATCCATATAACTATATTAAACATGTTCATGAGTGAGTAGAAGTACTCACTTAAGTTCTATATGATCTAGGTGGTCGAACATGATGAATATATGTGTGGTTGTACTTAAACTTCAAGAACTATTTCAATTATCCTCTTGGATCTTCATGCATGTCACATGCATGAGTCTAGATTATGAAGTAGACTTAAGAAAACATAGTTTTGAGTGAGTAAGTATACTCACAAAGATCTAGATGTTGATCAATGAAGAAATAACTGAGTGTGTGGCCTTGATCTTCAAGAACTCCCAAGTACAAGCTCCAAGACATCTTCAAAGCATGATCAAGACCTTGATCCTCCTCTAAACCTTTTGAACTTCACTTCCAATACCTCATAGGAGATGTGATACAAGTGTTTGTGTGTGTGGATCAAGAATTGAAAGACATGCAAGCATGTTTTAAGTGTGTGTTTGTGTATGGAATGTATATAACTCACAAACTCTCTCTCTCTCTCTCTCTCTCTCTCTCTATATCTATCTATCTATCTCTATCTATCTATCTCTCAAAGGAGCTCTCTGTAAATGCAGATTTAAATGTATTAAATGCTGGAAATATATGGGTATTTATAGACTTTTTGAGACCCGGGGGCAAAATAGACATTTTACCCCTTTTTAAACTCGAGCGCTCGCGCTGCTAGAGAGCTCCCAAGGTCCAAGCACTCGGGCCTCTTGATTCAGCAATCCTTCCATTGTTATAAGGATCCAAGTGTTAAGGAATAAACATTCATTTTAACTATCATTCAGAACTCATCCATAAACAATCGTAACTATCATATACACATACTGAAATACTGAAATACATCCATATTAAGATAAATACAGGAAAAGGGCTGGTGTTACATCTCTTCACCACCCAACAAAAGATTTCATCCCCAAAATCCGAGCTAAGACAAAGCAAACAACTCCGGGTACTTTTCTCGTATAACGGACTCCATCTTCCACGATGCTTCGCGTTCATCGTGATTTTTCTATTAAACTTTTACCAGCGGGAGCTCCTTGTTTCTCAACTTCTTGATCTCTCTCCCTAAGATTCGCGTTGTCTCTCGATGTATGTAACTCTGTTGTCTACCTCGATATCCTTGAAATCGATCTTATGCTTTGATCCGTGTACGTACTTCCTCAATATGCTAACGTGAAACACGTTGTGAACTCCGGACATCTTTGGCGGCAATGCTAATCTATAAGCGACCTTTCCCATGCGTTCAAGAATCTCGAATGGTCCAATGTAGCGAGGCAAAAGCTTTCCTCTCTTCTGTCCGAATCTCACCACTCCTCTGACTGGAGAAACCTTCAACAAGACGTGATCTCCAACGCAGAATTCCAAATTCTTCTGGCACTTATCCGAATAGCTTTTCTGTCGGCTCTAGGCTACTTTCATCCATTTTTTGACGATGTTGATCTTTTCGTCGGTCTCCCGAACCATATCTGGTCCCAAAAGCTTGCCTTCTCCTGCTTCTGCCCAACAAAGAGGTGAACGACACAGTTTCCTATAAAGTGCTTCGAACGGTGCCATCCCAATGCTGGAGTGATAGCTTATGTTTTAAGCGAACTCGATGAGCGACAGATGTGTCTCCCAGGTGCTTTTGAAGTCAATAACGCATGCTCACAACATGTCGTCCAATACTTGATTTGTCCACTCCGTCTGCCCATCTGTCTGGGGATGAAATGCATAACTCAACTTTAGTGAGGTTCCCATAGCTGCTTTTGGACTCTCCAAAAATTTAACTGTGAAGCGCGAATCACAATCAGAAACAATCGAAATAGGCATGCCATGTAGTCGAACAATCTACTATAAGTAGAGTCGACCCATCTTCTTGACCGGATACGACATGTTGTACTCAATGAAGTGCGCTGACTTTTTGAGTCGGTCCACAACTACCCAAACTGCATCATGGTTTTGTTGTGACCTTGGCAATCCCACGATAAAATCCATAGAGATGTGCTCCCACTTCCATCCTGGTACAGGCAGTGGTTGTAAGAGTCCTGACAGCTTTTGACGCTCCGCTTTGAATTGTTGACAAGTAAAATACTTCAAAATGTGCTCCACAACGTCCCTCTTCATGCCTTCCCACAAAAATTTTCTCTTTAGGTCCTTATACATCTTCGTACTCCCTGGATGAACTGTCAATCTTGACCTGTGTGCTTCATTCATCACTTCTTCTCTCAATCCGTCATTCTTCAGCACGCAAAGCCTATCTCGACATCGAAGGCTTCTGTCTTGTCCAATTCTCCATTCCTCCAGATCCTTAGTTGCCGCTTTCTCAAACCTTGTCGTAATCCTTTGTTCTTCTTCTGAGCTTCAATAATTCAACTCATAAGGGTTGGTTCAATAACTAAGTGCCCAAAATGCTTTCCTTCATCCGAGTCCGCTGCCTGAAAATTGACTTCAACTAAAGTCTCCAATGTTTGCCACTCTTTGACCATCAAGGAAACAATCCTACTGCAAGGTTTCCTGCTCAAAGCATCTGCGACTACATTCGCTTTACTAGGGCGGTATTGCAAGGTGAAGTCGTAGTCTTTAAGCAACTCCATCCAATGTTACTGCCTCATGTTCAGTTCCTTTTGAGAGAATAGGTATTTGAGGATTTTAAGGTCGGAGAATAAATTGAACTTTTCTCCGTATAGGTAATGCCTCCAAGTCTTGAGAGCGAAAACAATAGCTGCTAGCTCCAAATCATGCGTTGGGTAATTTACCTTATGCGGTTTTAGTTGCCGCGATCCATAAGCAATTACTTTTCCTTCTTTTATAAGCACGCATTCGAGTTCTTGATAAGAAGCATCGTTGTAGATAGTAAATCTCACTCCATGCTTTGGTATAGTAAGCACTGGCGCGAAAGTTAACCTCTCCTTTAACTCCTGAAAAGCGCGTTCATGGTTCTCTAACCACTCATACTTCGAATCCTTCTTTGTCAAGCTGGTCAAGGGCGCAGCTATTTTCGAGAATCCTTCTACAAACCTCCGATAGTAACTTGCTAATCCAAGGAGACTCCTTATTTCTGAGGCATTAGATGGCCTACTCCAACTTAGGACTGCGTCAATCTTAGACGAGTCTACTGAAATTCCTTTTGAAGAAACCACATGCCCCAAGAATTTGACTTCTTCCATCCAGAACTCACACTTGCTCAATTTAGCATACAACTGCTGATCCTTGAGCGTCTTCAGCGTAATTCGAACATGTTCCTTGTGTTCCTCTTTTGTAATTGAGTAAATCAATATGTCATCAATAAACACGATCACAAACTAATCTAAGTTTGGTCAGAACACCAGATTCATCAAATTCATAAATACAACCAGAGCATTAGTGAGTCCAAATGACACCAAGAACTCATAGTGACCATATTTAGTCCTGAATGTAGTCTTTGGTACATCCTCTGGTCGAACGAGCAGTTGGTGGTATCCCGATCGAAGGTCTATCTTCGAAAATGTTGTGACTCCTTGTAACTGATCAAACAGGTCATCTATCCGAGGAAAGGGATACTTATTCTTAATCGTAACCTTGTTCAACTCTCGGTAGTCGATACAAAGTCAGAGTGATCTGTCCTTCTTCTTCACAAACAGCACTGGAGCTCCCCAAGGCAATGTGCTCGGTCGAATAAATCCCAAGTCTTCCAACTCTTGAACTTGCTTGTTCAACTCTTGCATCTCTGTTGGAGCCATCTGATACGGGGTTTTAGAGATTGGCAATGTCCCTGGTGCCAATTCTATACAAAATTTGATCTTCCTTTGGTGGTAGTCCAGCAATATCTTGAAATACTTTTGGAAAGTCTCGAACCACGGGTATCTGAGTTACAAAATTCTCAATACTAGAACTCTCTACGGTGGCCAGATGACAATTTAGAAATGCGTCACCCAAGGGGTTGCATTGAAAACAGAAAGGCGCGATCCCTGGTACAACAGAATTGACTTACTAGCATAATCTAGCTTGGCGCAATACCTCATAAGCCAGTCGATTCCAAGGATCACATCTAATTCCTTCATCATCAACACGATCAAATCGACAGGAAGAACTTGGTCATCTAAGGTTAAAGTGCAGTCCTTATACACTTTACTCAACCTAACCAACACTCCTAGGGGCGAAATAGCGTTAAGAGCATCCTTGAGTGTCTGGGGTTCTAATCCCAACTTTCGAACAAGTCTAAAGGCATTAAACGAAGTCGTAGCTCCCGTATTAAACAAAACTCTAATTTGATGATCATGTAACAGGAGAGTACCTTCCATGCTCTACGGTGTCTCCTCCTCTTCATAGCCAGCTTCTTCAGGAATGATCGCTTTAAGCCTAGCTTGAGTGGTTGCTCCATAGTATCCACTTGGAGGTGCTCGACAATCTGTAGCAACATGTTCTGGTTTGTTGCAGTTGTAGTAGATGACATCAGCACGAGGATTCTTCTTTGGGTACTGGCAGTCTTTGCCAAGATGCCCTGGTGTTCCACAGTTATAGCGATTCCCTGGCTTTCCTCCGGTAGCAGCAGGTTGCCCTTATGGTGCAGCCGGTTGGTTGGGAGGATAGGTTGTCTGCAGCTTCTTCTTCCCATTCCAAGTCCTCTTTGTCCCTTGAAAGCAGCCCGGGGGTCTTGGCGCAAAATTTCCTCTCACAGGGGGTCAGGTAACCATTTTCTTGGGTCCTTGACATCTATCTTTCTCCAACCCGGATGCCAATTTCACCAATGCTTCAAATGTTGTACCTAGATGTCCCAACGTTATGTGGCGCAAATGGGAATTCAACCATCTGTGGTACCTCTTGATCTTCTTCTGCAGAGTATCTATCTGATGCTGGGCAAAACGAGATAACCTCTCGAATTGCGTAGTGTACTCACGCATCGTCATGTTAGCATGAGTCAAGTCCATAAACTCCCTCTCTCTTTGGTCCTTTTCCTCTTCAGGGAAGTACTTCTCCAAAAACTTCTCCCTGAACGCGGTCCATGTCATCCTTTCTGACGCTTCAACTCTCATCGTTGCTTTCTTGGACTCTCACCAATCGTCAGTAGCACAGGTGAGCTGGAAGGTAGCTAAATGATGTTTTTCTTCTTTATCACACCTCATCCTCTTAAAAATGTGATCCATATTTCTCAGCCACTTCTCAGCTTGCTAGGCTTCACCGGTTCCATCGAACGTATCGAGGCGCAGAGCTTTGAATCTCTCGAGTATCTTGTCTCCGATGATCAGCAGCGGAGGTGTAGCTTGGTGGTTCGCCCGATTGTTGTGGTTATTATTATTATTGTTGTTGTGGTTTCCACGATGATCGTCGCTGATATGTTCTAAGCGTTGCAAAAAAGCTTCAAATGCTCTTGTAGGATCCATGTCCTTGGGGAATAGGGGCTCTTCCTCGTCGATTCCTTGCATTTCTTGTTCCGTCGGCCATAACATTAACCTACACGATCGACCCAACATTACCCACCAATCCTCGAAGCAAGATATGATGATCACAAGGTAAGATAATCAACACTAAAAGCAACAAACATGAAATCTAAAGGATAAAACACTCGGAAATGATAACAAGCAAACGCATGTTGCTAATATATTTATATATAAAGCCAAAAACATTTACATTATGGTATAGTAAGGGTATTTACATCACATTTATACATATACCACTACCATCAAAATCATATGCAATATGTACACAAAAGAAAGTGGGCCACATGCCCTAATCGACTGAAATAAAATAGAATCTAGTTCCTAGGGATCCGATCCCAGAAATCCTCCACATCTGACTCGAATAGAGGCAACTCATCTGCTCGTACATTCATCTCCTCTGGTGGCACCTAATCAAGCCACAAATCAAACTCATCAACCATCTCAAAGAGTGGGTCAGCTCCTGGCTAAACATTTGGCTCCTGCTCATCTGCTGGAAGCCATCCTCCATTAACCATGTGCTGTGGTGGAATCGGTCCTATGGCAAAACCCTGGGGCACCTGAACCTCCTCGATCTCGCCACCATCGGCATTATCCATAGGCATAACCTCTCCCTCCTGGCCATCATCCTCATCCTCGTCCTCGTCAGGGTTGTTCTCTGGCTCTCCCTCCAGCTCATCCTCATGATCGCCCTCAAGTCCATCCTCGTCTCCTTCAGGCTCATCCTCCTGATCATCATCCTGGTCTCCCTCATCCTCGGTCTCATCATCCGAATCATCCTCATGCTTAGAGGTGTCAAACGGGCCGGGTTGGCCCGGCCCGGCCCGAGCCCGGCCCGCTTTTTTCGGGCTAAAAGCCCGGCTCGGCCCGCCACAAGGCCCGGCCCGCTAGGCCCGGTTCACATACCCCGGGCCGGGGTGGACACACATTCTCCCGTCCATGGCCCGGCCCGGCCCGGCCCGAAATGAAGAAAATGCCCGGCCCGGCCCGAAGCCCACCACTTTTAAGGCCAAAAGTCGAAGGAAGCCCGCTAGCCCGTCCGGCCCGGCCCGATGTCCGGCCCGCTAGGCCCGGGCCACCGGTCCGGGGCGGACATCCCCCCTCCCTTCCCCGGCCCGGCCCGATTTTAAGTGAAGCCCGGCCCGGCCCGGCCTGAAGCCCGGTCAAGCCCGCTTTGACCGAGCCCGGCCCGGCCCGGCCCGTTTGACACCACTACTAATGCTCGTCCTCACCTCCGTCACCCTCCTCTATAGGGTCCTCTTCCGGGTCGGCGTCGTCATCATCATCGTCCTGCTCTGGCCCAGGTACATCCGATACTAGAGGTGATGGCTGTAATAGTGTGTAGGAAATATTACAGAAAATACAGCAGAAGGATTTCAAATTTTTTCTGGATCCTCACAGTGGTTGATTAATCAAACGATTATGTAAAACAAAATTATTTTTATTCGTTACCTCAAGCTCTAAAGTTGAAGATGATACAGTATGTAGCCTTTTATCACCACCGGACCTTCACCGTTGTTCTCCAGCCTTCAGATGCGCAGGAAGATGGTAGGAATCTCCCAAGCCACTCAAAGCTCTTAATATGGTGTATGTGATATTTCAGAATGTTAGTTTTTCCTAACAGATATACCTGTATATTTAAGATATGGATACAGAGGTATAGTAGCACTAAATCTCTTATCTCTTTTAAATTCAAAATAAAAATTAATTTAAATTTAATATACATATATATTTATCTTTATAAAAAGATAAATTATCCATATAATTATATATAAATACAATATGTTATATACAAACACCATACACAACTTTAGTATGCACCCTACAGTTAGGAGCCAACAATGGGATCTGATGGCCATCCTTTTCCTGGCTTCCAATCACATCTTAGCCAATCTGATCAATCCTTGATCTAACTAAAACTGGTTAATTACAAACACACCCTACTACAATGTTATAATTGCACTCCAAGAAAATGCAAATTATATTAAGGCCCAACTCAATAAATTTATCTACAAATATACCCCTCCACGTAAATAAGCAACACAAGGTAAAATAATAATTAACTGTCTACCTTCTTGGTCACCTATTATTTACTACTTTTGGAAACTCTAGTTATCCACAATCGATCACGTATGGAAAGACCATACTGCCCTTTTGCAAATAATTATTATTTAACTATAAATAATATATATATAAATTGGTTTAGGAAAAACCTAACTGAGTACTCAGATTTCTTTGATCGAATGAAACTATCCAAAAGTTATCCAACATGGATTCCATATTGAAGATACACGTTCACAGACCTCATATACTAATCACCCAAAATATCGAGATATTGATCATAAGATCTCACTATGTAGTATATCAAAGTAACTAGCATAAGAGTGCTGAGTCCATTTATTTCCTCGGGTTTAAGAGTAATTTACAATTTAATGAACTAGATAAACAAACACTTAAGAGACAGTCATTTAGTGTAGTAGTCTAGTTAGCGATCCTGTTCAACGCATCAACCACGTTAACATATAAGTTGTGAGTTCAACCACTCCAATGACAGAGTTATGTCACCCTACCATGTAGCAATTATATGTTACAATCGTCCATATGAATTGTCCCAAATTCATACTAACTGTGAACTAAGTTTCAAGCTGAAAGGAACTGATGATCACGAACTCCCGTGTGTGAATCCTTTATACACCTAGATCATCTACAATTCTACTTGAGGACACATCAATACACTGCTCATGTATTGAAATGATACAGGTATACCCATAATATGTAACAACAATCAATAGTAAATTCAATTTATTAATAATAAAATGTCTTAACGAGTGGCTTTAAGGGTATACAATCCCAACATTCTACCACTTGCACTCAAAGCCAATCAATATTACATCGTACTCCTAATCCATCCACATGAGACTAAAATTTCTTTGCCGGCAGTGTCTTTGTGAAAGGATCTGCTAGGTTTTCCGCCGATGCAATTTTGGCCACACTGACATTGCCTCTCTGCACGAACTCGCGAATCAGGTGATATTTCCTCTCTATATGTTTTCCACGCTTATGGTTCCTGGGGTCCTTACTCTGCGCAATTGCTCCACTATTATCACAATAAAGAACAATAGGAGAACTCGCATAAGGTACTACCCCTAGACCCATAAGGAACTTTCGGACCCATACACTTTTGCTGCCTTAGAGGCTGCTACATATTCGACCTCCATGATGGAGTCAGCAATACAAGATTGCTTTACACTCCTCCAACTAATGGCTCCACCTCCAAGCGTAAACACATAACCAAAAGTTGACTTTCTGGAATCATGATCTGATTGAAAATCAGAATTAGTGTAACCAACTAGAACCAAATCCTCTCCACCGTAGATTAACATATAATCCTTAGTCCTCCTTAAATACTTAAGGACATGCTTTACTGCTTGCCAGTATGCTAGCCCTGGGTTAGATTGATATATGTTGACAATTTCTACAGCATAACAGATATCTGGTCTAGTGCATAGCATAGCACACATGATACTTCCTACAGCTGAAGCATAAGGAATCCTTCTCATTTGTTCCTCTTCCTCGGGTGTCTTAGGACATTGATCCTTAGATAGAGGGACTCCATGTCTAAAAGGAAAAATGCCTTTCTTGGACTCATGTATTGCAAATCTGACCAAAATCTTATCTATGTATGTTGATTGGGACAGGCCTAACATCCTTTTCTTGCGATCTCGCATAATCTTGATCCCAAGGACATAACTGGCCTCACCCAAGTATTTCATATCAAACTGGTATGAGAGCCATATTTTCACTGTGGATAATACTCCTACATCATTTCCAATAAGGAGTATATCATCTACATAGAGAACTAGATATACTATTACACTTCCCTCAGCCCTCTTGTATACACATGGTTCATCCACGTTTTGATCAAAACCAAAAGACTTGATTGCCTGATCAAAATGAATGTTTTAACTACGCGAAGCCTGCTTAAGTCCATAAATAGACTTATGCAATTTGCATGCAAGGTGCTCTTGGCCTCTTGCCATGAATCCCTCTGGCTACACCATGTAGATGTCTTCCTCAAGCTGGCCATTCAAGAAGGCTGTCTTGACATCCATCTGCCATATCTCATAGTCATGATGTGCAGCTATGGACAAGAGAATCCCAATGGACTTAAGCATGGCAATCGGTGAAAAAGTTTTCTCATAATCGATCCCTTATTTCTGAGTATAACCTTTTGTAACCAGCCTTGCTTTAAAGGTCTCGACCTTTCCATCCATTCCTCTCTTTCTCTTGTAGACCCACTTGCACCCAATGGGTTTTATCCCTTCAGGTGATTCTACAAGCTCCTATACATGATTAGAGTACATAAACTCCATCTCGAATTTTATAGCAATATGCCATTACCCAGCATCTTGGTCAAAAATAGCTTCATTGTAGTTACAGGGATCTAGGTCATGTTCATCAGGAACAGCTTCGTAAGACTCTCCCAATAGAGTGTACCTACTAGGTAGTCTTACTTCTCTCCCACTATGACGAGGTACTGGTGTAAAATTAGGCTATGGATCTACTTGTGTAGTCTCGAGTATATCACTCTGTATAGTAGGCTCATACAGGCTGGCAACTGCTGGATCATTTGACAATTCTTGCAGTACAATTTTACTCTTGGGTGTATGGTTCATGATATAATCTTCTTCCAAAAATACAGCATTTACACTAACAAACACCTTCTGATCTCTGGGATCATAAAATAAACATGCTTACATCCTTTTGGATACCCAACAAACAAACATACATCTGATCTTGATTCCAACTTATCCATCTTTCCCTTCCTCACATAAGCAAGACACCCCCAAATGTGCAAGTGTTGTAAGCTTGGTTTTTGCCCTGCCCACAACTCTCTAGGTGTCTTGGGAACAGACTTAGAAGGAACTAAGTTCAGAATGTACATTGCTGTCTCTAGGGCATATCCCCAAAAAGATAATGGTAAAGTTGAGTAACGCATCATCGGTCTTACCATGTCAAGTAAAGTTCTATTCCTCCATTCAGTGACACCATTCTGCTGAGGAGTCCTAGGTGTAGCTAACTGGGATATAATCCCATAATGTGTTAAGTAGTCCTTGAACTCTCCTAAGAGGTACTCGCCTCCTCGGTCATACCGAAGAGACTTAATGTGTTTACTTAATTGCTTCTCAACTTTTGCCTAAAACTCCTTGAATTTCTCAAAAGCTTCAAACTTGTGATGCATTAAGTAAACATAGCCATATCTTGAGTAATCATCAGTGAAGGTGATAAAATACTCATAGCTTCCTCTAGCTTGAATGTTCAAAGGGCCACACACATCCGTGTGAACTAGCTCCAACGGCTCTTTGGCTCTTAACCCTTTGGTCGAAAATGACCATCTAGTCATTTTCCCTTCTAAACAGGATTCGCAGACTGGTAGCGGTTGGACAGAAAGAGATGTGAGAAGTCCATCAGCTACTAATCTTTGGATCCTATTCAGATTAATGTGACCAAGACGTAAGTGCCAAAGATACGTTAAATTCACTAGAGAAACCTTCCTTTTTAATGGTAATATCTTGGATGAATCAACAGTCTCAGTGTCATGTATAGTGTAGGTATTAGCATATATATCACAAGTATAAACCATCTTGCAAAACACCAGAGTACAAAATAAAATGAACCTTCTTTATTAAAACTTTATTACTAAAAAACACTGAATATCCAAATTTTGAAAGACATGAAATAGAAATCAAATTTTTTCTTATTTCTGGTGCATAAAGACAGTCTTCTAATACTAATACCCTACCACTACCAACCTCTAATCTTATGACTCCAACTGCTTCCACTGCGACTCTTACATCAGATGCAAGAAAAAGGTGTATCTCATCTTTACTGAGCTTTCTGGTTACCTGGAACCCCTGCAATGAATTGCAAACATGATTAGTGGCGCCTGAGTCTACTCACCAGGTATCAGTAGAATCTGCCACAAAACATGCCTCAATAACAAAAGACTGAAGTATACCTCCATTAGCCTACTTATTTGCCAAATAGACTGGGCAGTTTGCCTTCCAGTGTCCTTTCACTCCACACTCAAAACACTTGCCTTGAGGTGCCTGATTCTCAGCCCGAACTACCTTCTTACCTTTTCCCTTATTTTTCTTAAATTTACCTTTGGGATGTTGGGTGGGTTTCTTCTTTCCGAATCCTTTACCTTTAAGCTTAGACCCAGAAGAAACCTCAGTAACCATAACACTGACCTTAGATTTTACAACAGTTTCTGACAGTCCAGGTATTGTGTAATCAAGCTTGTTCATATTATAGTTAAGCCTGAACTGATTGAATGACTCAGGTAGAGACTGCAAAATAAAATCAACTTGGGACTCATAATCAAGATCTGATCCCAAGACCTCCAGTTCATTTAAGTAAGTAATCATCTTTAAAACACGGTCTCGAACTGGAGTACCCTCGACCATCTTAGTGTTAACTAGGTTGCGGAATGCAATTTGACGGGCATCATGTTCATGCTCACCAAACATCTCCTTAAGGTTGAGCATTGTATCTTTAGCAGTGGGCGTAGATTGATGCTGGTGCTGGAGGACATTTGACATGGATGCCAATATATAGCACTTAACCATCTCATCAGCCTTTGCCCACCGCTCATAACGCTTACAGTCCTCTTTAGGAGAGTCTAAGGCAGGAAGTTCAGGACAATCAGTTGAGAGCATATATTTGTGCCCTTCAGCAGTAAGCACTATATCCAGATTACGTTTCCAATCCACATAATTTGGTCCAGTTAATTTATTTTCCTTGAGGATAATTGACAATGGGTTGAATGAAGACATTTTATTTGAAAGTCAAAACATATATAAACATATAAGAATACATGCACGCCAATGGGTATTAGCATCAAATATGTATAAGTATCTAGTGATCCCCTCTACAAAATCACAACTACATATTTGAGTAAATTAGAATACTAACTCTGTGATTACACGGCTCCTTGGGGAGATCATATGTTGCCACTAGTCAGCGGGAATCCCACCACTAACATACCCTCTAGACATAAATGTCAAGTATTTCGTTACTTCCAATTTATCCTTAACCTTCTAAAATATGAAAGTATTGTCACTCCTTAGGGAGAATACCTATCATATTTTAGTCAAGTGTATACCATGATCTTAAGTTCAAATTAGTTTTGTGAGTTATTGTTTCCTTAGGGAAAAATTTCATTCCCACTCGTACTGATTTAAGCTTAAAACAAATTGGACCCAGCTTTGTAACTTAGTATGTTGACAGCCTCCATAGGGGAGCCCTTTACAATTAGAGACGAGGTGACAACATCCCTTACCTTGAGTTGATCATGGAAAGCTGTGGGGCATTGTATCTATACCCCTCACACACTTGAATTTTTATTGTAGAGGTTAAATGCTAATTCATATTTCACATCACAAATATATATATGAATCTATTTGAGGTTGTCTATGCAAATTATTTGGAAAGGTCCTTGTATAATTTAATATTAAAAAATATTTGTGGGTTATGTTTCCAACTAAATTTCTAGAAAACACATTTGTCACAATTTATTTTATTAGGAAAAATAATTAATATTTTATAAAATAAATTGATCTTGACAAATGAATTCTAGAAATCTAATTTAAAAGGATATTACTATTAAAATATTCTATTCTAGATAAACTAGAAAAAATTAAATCCCTTATCTAATTAAAATTATACTTTACTTAGGACCATTTTCAAATTTCAACTTGCATAGATAACAACAATATGCATGATTTTAGTCCATAGAACAAAATCATAATGAATATCATGATCCGAACATGTAAGATATAATTATCATGCAACAAATAAGATAACCACAAAAAAAAAACTGGGATTCCTTCAAGCCGAGCCTATTAAAAATACAAGTCTAACTAAATTTGATCGGCTTCAGAAGTCTTCTTTGACGAATACCACGGCTAAAAGAGATGAAACAAATCAATTGGATTGATACAGACCCACGCATTCCGTACATATCAACATATGTATCAATTGATGGACTCTTTGTTTGAAGTTAATCTCTGACCGAAGTAAGCCAAATTCATGTTTTTGATGACATCATCAAGTGGCCAAAATTTATGATGACATGTTGATTTGATCTATCACCAAGTCAAACATGTGCACATGTAATGACATAATAATTTCCTTGTTATCATGTATAAATCAACAAAAGACATGCTGCGGCGTTTGCATGCTCCGACCGGACAACAACACCACTTGAATTCTCGAATATTGCACACTATATGTACGCAGTACATCAATTTACATCATAAGAAAATTAAATGGCATAGGTGAAATATGGATTGCCCATTCGTGGGAAATTCGATCCAAATTCCCCTTTGCAATTGACAAACAACCTACTACATCAGATCTATTTCTAGGCTTTGAAGGAATCCAATAAAAAACCATAATCATCATACACAACTAAAAACTACATATCTATGAACGATTCAAATGCATAATTAAATATGATGATCCATGAACCTTTTTATTTAACCTTTTGGTCAATCAACGATCTGTGAGACCGCTCTGATACCACTTGTAGGAAATATTACAGAAAATACAGCAGAAGGATTTCAAAATTTTTTTGGATCCTCACAGTGATGGATTAATCAAACGATTAAGTAAAACAAATTTATTTTTTTTCGTTACCTCAAGCTCTGAAGTTGAAGATGATACAGTATGTAGTCTTTGTCACCATCGGACCTTCACCGTTGTTCTCCAACCTTCAGATTCACGGGAAGATGGTAGGAATCTCTCAAGCCACTCAAAGCTCTCAATATGGTGTATGTGATATTTCAGAACGTAAGTTTTTCCTAACAGATATACCTGTATATATAAGATATGGATACAGAAATATAGTAGCACTAAATCTCTTCTCTCTTTTAAATTCAAAATAAAAATTAATTTAAATTTAATATACATATATATTTATCTTTATAAAAAGAAAAATTATCCATGTAATTATATATAAATACAATATGTTATATACAAACACCATACACAGCTCTAGTACGCACCCTACGGTTAGGATCCAACGATGGGATCTGATGGCCGTCCTTTTTTCTGGCTTCCAATCACATCTTAGCCAATCTGATCAATCCTTGATCTAACTAAAACTGATTAATTACAGACACACCCTACTACAATGCTGTAATTGCACTCCAAGAAAATGGAAATTATATTAAGGCCTAACTCAATAAATTTATCTACAAATATAGCCCTCCACATAAATAAGCAACACAAGGGAAAATAATAATTGACTGTCTACCTTCTTGGTCACCTATTATTTACTACTTTTGGAAACTCTAGTTATCCACAATCGATCACGTATGGAAAGACCATACTACCCTTTTGCAAATGATTATTATTTAACTATAAATAATATATATATATATATATTGGTTTAGGAAAAACCCAACTGAGCACTCAGATTTCTGTGATCGAATGAAGCTATCCAAAAGTTATCCAACATGGATTCCATATTGAAGATACACGTTCACAGACCTCATATACTAATCACCCAAAATACCGAGATATTGATCATAAGATCTCACTATGTAGTATGTCAAAGTAACTAGCATAAGAGTGCTGAGTCCATTTATCTCCTCAGGATTAAGAGTAATTTACAATTTAATGAACTAGATAAACAAACACTTAAGAGACAGTCATTTAGTGTAGTAGTCTAGTTAGCGATCATGTTCAACGCATCAACCATGTTAACATATAAGTTATGAGTTCAACCACTCTAATGACAGAGTTATGTCACCCCACCATGTAGCAACTATATGTTACAGTCGTCCATATGAATTATCCCAAATTCATACTAACTGTGAACTAAGTTTCAAGTTGAAAGGAACTGATGATCACGAACTCCCGTGTGTGAATCCTTTCCATACACCTAGATCATCTACAATTTAACTTGACATATCAATACACTGCTCATGTATTGAAATGATGTATACCCATAATATGTAATAACAATCAATAATAAATTAAATTTATTAATAATAAAATGTCTTAACGAGTGATTTTTAAGGGCATACAATCCCAACATGGTGGTGGCAGCTAAGCGGCATGGGCTAGCGGCATATGTGCAACTCGGGCAAAAGTCTCCTGATTGTGCAGAATATCTCATAGTATAGCCTCAATCTCCTGATTGACTCGTAGAAGAGTGAGTACTCGATGTAGAGCCTCAGCACATATCCTCTCCAAATCTTGAACACTATCAATGTGTATAGATCTCCAAGAGTCGTCCTCAACCAAACGGTTTGCACGTGATCTAACCTGCTGAAGATGTAGCTCCGGATTAGCGAGCTGAAGGTTTGGTTCAGTATTTCCATTTATTTATGTTTATTAGCCTAGTTGTACTAAACTTTGTTATTTTGTAGATTCCACAAATTCAATCCCAACTCATGTTAAGTGAAGAAAAAATATATTAATATTATATTTCACCCTTACCTTGGTTTTATAACTTTAATATTAATGGGACGGTGATTGTGTGCATCTATTTAATTTATCTTTAAATTTTTTTGGAAGACAGTTTCAATTCCAAAATGGTAGGCTAAAACTTTAATTGGGGATATGCAATAAAAACTTAGAAATCACAGCATCTGTTCAAATAAGAATATAATTATGTGGAATGTCAAACTATGCCTTTTGTCATAAAAAATACCTAGTATACTCAAACAATTCATAATGCAAAGTTTATATTTCAAATATGTGTATATATATATATATATTTCTATCCATTAATGGACATGCAATTGTGTAGTCGCAGAGTGGTGGGGACTGGGCGCCGAATAAACCACGTCCGTGACAGATCACGGTTCGAACCTAGCGACTGCCCAATTGCCTCTTTATTTTTCTTTAAACCAAACGACGTCGTTTCATATCAAACCTAACACACTTGATATGAACTTGACTATTAAAAGTGTATTTTCAAATAAAGAATGACTCTACAGTCTTAAATGCCAAATCCTTTTCAAAAGCAAAAAAGTTGTGTGATCTAGTGTTGGTTTGCATAGTCCCAATTTCTTTAAATCACTTCTTCCAAATTAATTAATATTCCCTGCTTTTAGATAACTTAGATTAAATATTTGTATTATTTCTATCTTTCGCTATAATAAAATCCAAAAAGTTCATTTCATATAAATCTAGCTTTTATTTATTTTTCTTTCTTTTCTTACTAGTATCTTAGTTAATTTATTTTGCACTGTTAAAATCTTTACCGTAGACTACTTACAAAAAAAATAGCTTTTAATTAGTTTTATTACAAAAATATAAAAACTAGTAGTTTAGTAAAAGCCCCAAAAATCCATCATCATTTATTTTCTTTTAGGGACAAAATAGTTATTACCTCTCTTTATAACTTTATTTTCCGTTCCCTGTGGGTTTGACCTGGTCTTCCAGAACTTTATTACTTGTGCGATCACCCACACTTTGGTGTTGATAAGAAAACGCGTCACTAGGATGTCGTCAAGTTTTTGGTGCCGCTGCCGGGGAACGGTTAATAAAATAAAATAATAAAGTTAGGTCTAAAACTATTTCTCTCATTATATATATATACTCATTCTACGTTATAAATAATCTCGTCTCTTTTAAAAAATATATATAACAAAAAAGGAAGAAAAAAAACTACATATAATTTTTATTTGATAAAGATATATAAATATATATTCATAAGTATGTATTTGTGCATCTTCTAAAAAAAAGCATATTTTTACATATATATATAAACCTATCTTCTAAAAAAAATCTAAAATATATATATAAATAAATAAGTTTTTTTTTTACTTAGGTATAAATAATAATAATAATAATAATAATAATAATAATAATAATAATAATAATATTTTTAAAACTTAGTTTTTCTTTTACTTCATATGTCCTTAGATACTACTGAAGCTTTATATCAAGTACCACATAATTCTAATATTTCTAGTGATTCATCAAGTATACAATTTTCAAGAATCTTGGCTGAAATTGAAGGCATAGAATGAATAGTTGATGATACTCATAGTGAACATGGGGAAAATATACCACAATTTGTTTTGCCAGAACGTGATCAATGCTCTTTACATGATTTGTTTACCCCAAAACGAAACATCACTCCTTCTTGCATCACTCTACCTAGACATACAGAAAATTTTCACTTTAGACAAGGTATGATTCCACTCTTACCAACTTTCCATGGAATGGGGTCAGAACATGCTTATTTACATATTCGTGAATTTGAAGAAGTTTGTAGTACGTTCTCTGATCAAAGCTGTCCTATTGAAATAATCCATCTTAAGCTTTTTTCTTTTTCCTTAAAAGATAAAGCTAAAGCTTGGTTGTTATCTATCTGTCCTGGATCTATAACTTCATGGCATGATATGAATGAAGCCTTTCTAAAAAAAAATTATCCTAAAAATTTAACTAATAGTACGATGCGTCAAATTAAACTTTTTACTCAAAAAGAAAATGAATCATTCTATGAAGTTTGGGAACGTTTTAAAGATCTTTTGCTAGCTTGTTCACATCATGGATTTGAAAAATGGCATCTAATTAATTTATTTTATGAAGGGCTAGAACCAAAATCATTTAAATTAATTGAAATTATGTGTCAAGGAGAATTTTTGAGTAAAACTGCCGACGAGGCTGAATCATACTTTGATTGGCTTGGAGAAAATGCTTCCCAGTGGGAAACAGAAGAAATTGGTAGGATGGAAAGAGCTAAAAGTTTATACCAATTACAATCAGAAGATGAATTAACACTGAAATATGAGGAATTAGCACGTAAAGTGGAAGCTATAACAGTAGAAAATAATAATTCACCTAAGAAGAAAAGAGACCTTTGTGATAACTGTCATACGTTAGGACATTCTACTAATGAATGTCCTAACAATTCAAAATTTCAAGAAATTGCTCCAGCACAGATAAATGCTGTGAATAATTATAGGGATCCTCAAAACTCCTATGGTAATTCATACCAGTCTAACTGGAGGAATCCTCCAAATCATATGTATACCAAAGAAGGTATTTTACAATTTCAAACTCAAGAGTATCCTCCTCAAAATAATCAATCGTATTTACCTCCTCCACCTCAATTTCAACAAACACAAAATACATATCCTAATAAACAGCAAAATTCTAATGTTTTTGTACCTCCGCACAAGAAAGTACAAGAGGAACCTTTACAGTTTATGATGCAACAATTAATACAAATCATGGGGAAACTACAAACATCTGTGGATAGGATTAATAATCAACACGATTTGAAAGGAAAATGCATTTTTCCTGCCCAACCACAACCTAATCCAAAGGGACAACCACAGGGTGATCCCTCAACTTTTGGTAATAGTCAACATGAACAAGTAAAAGCTATAACTGTATTAAGAAGTGGTAAAGATGTTGGATAAGAAATTTCACCCTCTTTAGAAGAAATTGAGCCAATGAATAAGGATGGTAATATGCTAGAAATTGAGGAAAAAATAGATGAAGATAAAAGTGCTAATGAAGTTAAAATTGAAACCTTTAAAAAAACAACAAAATTCTCAAGAAAATAAAACATCTGATTTACCAGTGGAAAAAGAAACAGAGAAAACTCCTGAATATTCTCCTCAAATTCCTTATCTACAAAATTTAAGAAAACACCAAAATGCTAAGAATCAGCAATATTTAGAATTATTTAAACAAGTGCATATTAATATTCCTCTCTTAGATGCGATTAATCAAGTACCTGCTTATGCAAAATTTTTAAAAGATTTATGTACTGTCAAACGTAAGCAAAATGTAAGAAAAGATGTGTATTCCGCTGACTTCGTAGAAGAAATTAATTCTATCGTACAACATAATTTACCAACAAAATTTAAAGACCCAGGTACTGTTGGTTTTGTGCCCTCAAACCATTACTTTATGTATGAGACATTGACATTATAATATATGGATATCAGTTTTACATTTCATTGTGTATGTTTCTTTCATGAGATGATTGTAAATCCTTAAGCATCATAGTAAGTAATTCGTGTGTGTATGAGATACATACAAGTGAGATACGAATTACTATCATTTGATACTTAGAACTTGTCACAGTGGATTATGAGACTGTAAACCTCATCAGGTCTACACTGTAGCATGACTAACTACCATTGGATGGAGTGATTAATCTCAATTACTAGAGTGTAACTCTTAGTTAATATGCTAGTGCTTATAGTGCATTGATGGACCTGAGCTCTCCTATTGACTCTTAACACTGTCAACAGTCGATAGGAACTCATAACTTGTATAAGGTACGTGTTCTCAATCTTGAGACTATTATGAACACAGACTGTGGATATGACTGCTTTGACTTACCAATCAGTGAGGTCTATAAAAGATCAACACTTGGGTATCTTGGGTATGTCATGTTCACAGGGTTGTAAACATATATTGTCAAGATAGAATCTACCCTCTGATACAGAGTAAGCATTTCCATGAGAATGTCACCAAGTTGATTACTGAGAACTGCAGTCTTGTTGATAAGTAGTTATCAACATGTTTGGTAATCATGAGAGGTGAATGGAACTCAAGGAATAAAAGAAGTAATCATGATTCAGGTTGACTGTAACAGTTATCCGACTACCTGAATATGATTACAAATGCTGATGGTAGAGGGACATTTGTACACCATATAAGTCTAGTTATCGCTTCAGATATGTTCTTTTGCGTTGGATTCCAATTATCATTTTATAGTAGAGTAAACGTTAACTGACTAGTTGGTTAGTTTGCTGATCAAAGAGTTTGATCATGGGAATTAACAAACTGGTCTGAGCCAACAATAAAGAGCCTAGGAGGTCCCACTTTTAGCTTCGCTAGGATGCTTGGAATGGCACATGAGGATCGTGTCAAGATAGGTTCGATCGATCAAACTAGTTTCGATCGATTGAAGTCTTGACATGTTCAATCGATTGAAGGTGTTTCGATCGATCGAAGGTTCGATCGATCGAGGTCATTTCGATCGGTTGAAGGTTAAAGTCAGTTTTGGAAATCTATAAATAGGGCAGCTGCGTTCAGGGTTGAATGATCATTGTTTTTCCTGTACGAAAGCTGCAGAACCTGTTTTGGGCTTCCCAAACCTTCCTATCCTCTGTATTAGAGATCCCACCATCTCTAGTCTCTCCGGAAAGCATCCGCAGGAGTCATAAGGGTGAAGATAACCTAGTGGAGGCTGCTGCATCATCGAGAAGTTTAAAGATTTCAGAATTGGGTTCAAGACACTAAGGTATAATTCTTGTCCCCTCTTGTTAGTACGCATCTATAGAGTTAACGAGTAGTATATCCGGGCTACCAATAAGTTTTTGTAACTTGTTCTTTTCGCTATGCGTTTAAAATTAATTTTAAACTTGTTTTTCCTTCAATTGGTATCAGAGCCACGCTTATTTGGATCTATAGATGCGTTTTGGAACACTAGTTTTGATTTGCATGTGGATTTTAGAACTGTCTTCGAAACTGCATCGTCACAGATCTGTTTCTGCAATGTTTTCCTAGCAGAATACAAATCTGTGATTGCATTGGATGCATTATGGATTCGATTGATCGAAGTAGTCTCGATCGATCGAACATCTGCTGTTCTTAAGCGATCGAACATGTTTCGATCGATCGAACTTTTGTTTTGTTTTGTTTTGTTCGATCGATCGAGATCAATTCTTTGTCCAGCTTTTCTTTTCACGGTTTTAAATGTTTTTTTAAATTATTTATTTCAATTTTAAATCATTTCATAATTTTTCAAATCATTCTGTGAAGCTGAATAGTGCAATCGATTGAACCATGTTCAATCGATAGAAGATTCAATCGATCGAACCTTTCTCGATCTATCGAAGTGTGACAGAGAAGTGAGATGTTGTTTTAAGTTCTAATTCAGTATGTAAAGAGTTTATGTATTGTGTAAAACAATTAGGGGTTCCAATAGTTACATATATTTGTTATGTATGCGTGGATGCGTGTACGACTAACCCTTTTGCAGCAAGATTAGTCATTATCTCCCATGGCACCGATCATCAACAAATATTTTTTTTTTGTAATTAAATTTTTTTGTTTGGTGATTGTTGTATTTAATTATTGGTTTGGTTTTAAGGCATGTGTAAAGGGTGCTGCGACTTCAATCCTACGAAAAGGAAAGTCGCACCGGTTTTCCTAGCCTTCTTTATTTTCATGTTGTTGATTTCTATTTCTAGATAAAATTATAAGCCTCGAAAGAGGCATAGGACCAATGTAATATAATTAGAAAATTACACAAAGATGGAGGAGCAAGCCGTTGTCCATGAAGATGGAGCTGGAGGTGATCAAACCAAGGAGGAGGTTCTATAGAGATAGAGCCATGGGAAATAGAGGCATAGTTGAATGTCTTTATTTTTCAATTTTAGTTTTTAGTTTTATGTACTTGGTTATGATTGGCATTTAGTTATATTGTTACTACTTGCATGCACGTAAAACAAGTTTTCTAAAGTAAAAGTCAAAAACTGTTTCAACGCATTAGTAAACATTGGATGTTTATGGATAATGTGTAGAAACAAGTTTTTTTAAAAAAGCAAAATCCTTATTTACTAAATCTAGTGGGAGAAGGTCTTAATAAAACACCCACGATCTTCCATTAATGGTTCACTGTAAGATAAGTAGTGCATTCTGTGTCACCTCGTCAGGGGTGATCATTCCATACGGAGGGTACATTACTCATTGGTTACTAGATGTGAACTTCCTATGGATAAGATCAATCAGACGTGTTAGAGGGTGACCACCACACGGAGGCGTTACTTGAGGCGATTGTGATTGGATCCTAGTTAATGGTACACACTAGCTAAGCTATAGATAAGGGATCCCACATGGGGCATTATTCAGAAACTTAGAGATCAAATAGGTTTGGGAGTCATGACTTATTTTGCAAGAGTTGCATAGCGGATAAGTCATGATAAATCGAAAGATCGAACATTGACCACTGAACGGAGGCTTTATTCTTTCATTTCGATATTCTGGCGACTTTGTTTTAAAATAAGAGTTTTAAGGATTCTTTTATTTCAAACTGTCAAATTCTGATATCCATATTTATTTTGTTTTTAATTTTTTTAGTAAATCATAATGTCTAGATCTGCATTTAGTCCACTTGCCACCATACTCTCTCAAAACAAGTTAACTGGAAATAACTACACAGAATGGAAACGAAACCTTGACATCGTTTTAACTGCGGAGGATCACATATATGTCCTCACTACCCCATGCCCCGAAGAACCCGTGATAAATGCTTCGGCAACTGCCAGATGCGAGTTCGATAAATGGAAGAAGTCGAATGGAATGGCTCGTTGCTACATTCTGGCATCAATGGCTGTTGTGTTGCAACACCAATTCCAGTCGAACAATTTTGCCAGTGACATTATCGAATCCCTGAAAAAGATATTTGGGGAGCATGGCAGGCCTGCCAGGCAGGTAGCTATGCAAAAGATAATGAGTGCTAAGATGTCGGAAGGGACTCCAGTCAGAGAACATGTTTTGAAAATGATTGGTTATTTAAATGAGCTGGAGACCCTAGGTGCCAACATCGATGCACAAACCCAAGTTGATATGATCCTCAATACGCAGTCACTGTCATTCGCTCAATTTAAACTAAACTATAATATGAACAAAATGAATTTCTCAATGAGCGAATTAATGAGTTCTTTACTGGCAGTGGAAGGGGTGATCAAACCTGGGGGCAACGTTCTGAACGTTGAGAAAAGCTCTTCTTCTACCCGATCTACGCCAAAAGGTAAGAAAGGGAAGAAAAAGGCTAGCACTGGTTGTTCAAGTGTTGGACTGGTCCCTAAGATTGCAAAATCTATGGGAAAAGGTAATGGCAAAGGAAAGGTTGGTGGCCAAGGCAAAGGAAAGTGTTTCCAATGCGGTGAGAAGGGCCACTGGAAGAGGAACTGTCCAGAATTCTTAGTTACAAGAATTCAAGGTATGATTGAATCACATGTGATTGAAGTAAGTTTTATTATGGATACTTCAAACACTTGGTTCATTGATTCTGGTGCGACTAACCATATCTGTAATTCATTACAGTGGTTCAAATCAACCAGGAGATGCAGTGATGGGGAGATCGTACTTACTCTAGGTTCTAGTGCAACTGTATCTGCGGTTGCTATAGGAGTGGTAGATTTAGAATTTGAAGACAATAAGACTTTAGTTTTATCAAATGTACTTTACGTCCCTTTGATGAGACGTAATTTAATTTATGTTTCAGATTTATCGAATAAAAATTATTCTTTTCATTTTGGAATAGAAGTTGTCATTAAAAGAAATGGTTCTTTTATATGTTTTGCTGTTAAAACTATGGCTTGTATGTGAATACTCCCAATATTTCTAAAGATTCTTATATGGAACTTAATAACTCAATGGTAATTGTACCATCTGAAGGAAAGGAACCTTCCACTAATCCAACAAGGTTGTGGCATATGAGGCTCGGGCATATCAATCTGAATAGGATTGGCAGACTAGTCAAAGAAGCGGTCTTAGTTGATTTGGTTCTCGGACCAATGGAAGTCTACTTTTTAGAGGGTAAGATGACCAAAAGGCCCTTTTTTGCAATGGGCAATAGGACCAATGCATTGTTGGAATTAGTTCATACTGATGTGTGTAGACCAATAAATATTAGAGCTCGGGGTGGTTATGAGTATTTCATAACATTTACTGATGACCACTCTAGGTATGGATATATGTACCTAATGCAACACAAGTCTGAAACTTTTGAAAAGTTCAAAGAGTTTAGGGCTGAAGTGGAGAAGTAATTGGGCATGTATATCAAGGCCATTCGATCTGATCGAGGTGGCGAGTACCTCTCTAATGAGTTTACTGATCACCTCATATAGAATGGGATTCTATCACAGTTAACTGCACCTGGTACACCTTAGCAGAACGGTGTAGTAGAGAGAAAGAATCGGACTCTTTTAGACATGACTAGGTCTATGATGAGCTATTAGTTGCCATTATCCCTTTAGGGTTATGCTTTGGAAACCGCTACATACATACTAAATCTGGTACCAAGCAAATTTGTTCCCAGGACACCACAAGAGATGTGGATGCCGCAAGCCTTCTTTGCAACATCTTCGGATATGGGGGGTGTCCGGCACATTTGCTGAAAGGAAAGATGAGCAAATTAGATTCTAGATCAGAAGTATGTTATTTTGTAGGGTATCCAAAGGGTACTTATGGATGGTATTTTATGATCCAAGAAAACAGACAGTATTTGTTAGTACAAATGTTGTTTTCTTGGAGGATGATTATGTCATGAACCATAAATCTAAGGGAAGAATAGATCTGAGAGAGATAGAAGGAGATCCCTCAATCCTACCCGCAGTTGATAACGATGTAAGACAAGAAAATACCACTTCTTCACCCATTTCAGCACCGATACCTTATCGTGGTGGGAGGATTATCAGCCAGCCTGATAGATACATGTTCTTAGGAGAAGTTTTTGAAGCTGTTTCCATATAATCTGAATCTGATCTTACCACGTTTGAGGAGGCAATGACTGATGTAGACTCAGCTCATTGGATTAAAGATATGAAGGCTGAATTAGAATCTATGGATTCCAATCAAGTCTGGGATCTTGTAGAACTTCCAGCCAATATTAAACCCATTGGCTGTAATTGGGTCTATAAGAGGAAAAGAGGATCTGATGGAAAGGTTGAGACCTTTAAGGCAAGACTTGTAGCACAAGATTATACTCAGAGGGAGGGCATTGACTGTGAGGAAATCTTCTCGCCGGTATCCATGCTCAAGTCCATTAGAATACTCTTATCAATTGCTGCATGCCTAGATTATGAGATATGGAAGATTGATGTCAAGACTGCATTCTTAAATGGCAATCTTGAGGAGGACATTTATATACAGCAACCAGAAGGGTTCATAGATGGTCAGAAAGGTAACTTGGTATGCAAGTTGCAAAAGTCCATTTATGGGCTTAAGCAAGCATCTAGAAGTTGGAACATTCGTTTTGACCAAGCGGTCAAATCGTTTGGTTTCATACAGAATCTGGATGAACCTTGTGTATACAAGAAATGTGAAGGGAAAGTGGTGGCTTTTCTAGTTCTTTACGTTGATGATATTCTACTCATTGGGAATAATGTAATGGCATTGTCAACGGTTAAGGTTTGGCTAGCTAGTACATTCAATATGAAGGATCTAGGAGAGGCGAGCTATATCCTTGGGATAAAGCTCTTTCGTGATCATAAGCGAAAGATAATGGGATTATCTCAAGCTGGTTATATCGATAAAGTACTAACTAGGTTTTCAATGGATAATTCGAAGAAAGGTTTATTACCTTTCAGGCATGGTTTAGCGTTCTCCAAAGAGCAGTGTCCTAAGACACAGGAGGAGAGGAATCGCATGGCAAAAAGGAGTTCCCTATGCCTCGGCAGTGGGAAGTCTCATGTATGTGATCTTGTGCACTAGACCAAATATCTGCTTTGCTGTTAGCATGGTTAGCAGGTATCAATCGAATCTAGGTCCAGAGCACTAGACAGCCGTTAAGCACATTCTTAAGTACCTTAGAAGGACTAAAGATTACATGCTTATGTACGGCGGTAGTGAATTATTTCCAGTAGGATACACTGACTCGGACGTTATGTCAGATAAAGATTCGAGAAAGTCGACGTTCGGTCATCTCTTTACCTTGGGAGGTGGTGCTATTAGTTGGAGGAGCATTAAGCAGAAATGCATTGCAGACTCAACTATAGAAGCTGAGTATGTGGCTACTTGTGAAGCCGCAAAGGAAGCTGTTTGGCTCAAGAAGTTCCTTATGGAGCTCGAGGTGGTACCAGCGTCGCTGTCACCTTTTACGCTATACTGTGATAATAGTGGGGCAGTGGATCAGTCCAAGGAGCCAAGGAACCATGGAAAGGGAAAGCACATAGAGCGGAAATATAATCTAATTCGAGATATTATTCAACGTGGAGATGTGACTGTCACCAAGATTGCCACCGCTTACAAATCTTGCGGATCCGTTTACAAAGGCCTTGCCACAGAAGGTCTTTGATCGTCATCTAGATAGTCTAGGTCTTAGATGTAGTTCTGAATGGTTATGAGTGCAAGTGGGAGTTTGTTGGTTTTGTGCCCTCAAACCATTACTTTATGTATGAGACATTGACATTATAATATATGGATATCAGTTTTACATTTCATTGTGTATGTTTCTTTCATGAGATGATTGTAAATCCTTAAGCATCATAGTAAGTAATTCGTGTGTGTATGAGATACATACAAGTGATATACGGATTACTATCCTTTGATACTTAGAACTTGTCATAGTGGATGATGAGACTGGATAACTCATCAGGCCTACACTGTAGCATGATTAACTAACATTGGATGGAGTGATTAATCTCAATCACTAGAGTGTAACTCTTAGTTAATATGCTAGTGCTTATAGTGCATTGACGGACCTGAGCTCTCCTATTGACGCTTAACACTGTCAACAGTCGATAAGAACTCATAACTTGTATAAGGTACGTGTTCTCAATCTTGAGACGATTATGAACACAGACTGTGGATATGACTGCTTTGACTTACCAATCAGTGAGGTCTATAAAAGATCAACACCTGGGTATCTTGGGTATGTCATGTTCACAGGGTTGTGAACATATATTGTCAAGATAGAATCTACCCTCTGATATAGAGTAAGCATTCCCTTGAGAATGTCACCAAGTTGATTACTGAGAACTGCAGTCTTGTTGATAAGTAGTTATCAACATGTTTGGTAATCATAAGAGGTGAATGGGACTCAAGGAATAAAAGAAGTAATCATGATTCAGGTTGTCTGTAACATTTATCCGACTACCTGAATATGATTACAAATGCTGATGGTAGAGGGACATTAGTACACCATACAAGTCTAGTTATCGCTTCGGATATGTTCTTTTGCGTTGGAGTTCAGTTATCGTTTTATAGTGGAGTAAACGTTAACTGACTAGTTGGTTAGTTTGCTAATCAAAGAGTTTGATCAGGGGAGTTAACAAACTGGTCTGAGCCAACAATAAAGAGCCTAGGAGGTCCCACTCTTAGCTCCGCTAGGATGCTTGGAAAGGCACACGAGGATCATGTCAAGATAGGTTCAATCGATCGAACTAGTTTCGATCAATTGAAATCTTGACATGTTCGATCGATTGAAGGTGTTTCGATCGATCGAGGTCACTTCGATCGGTCAAAGGTTAAAGTCAGTTTTGGAAATCTAGAAATAGGGCAGCTGCGTTCAGGGTTGAATGATTGTCTTTTTTCCTGTATGAAAGCTGTAGAACCTGTTTAGGGCTTCCCAAACCTTCCTATCCTCCGTATTAGAGATCCCACCATCTCTAATCTCTCCGGGAAGCATCTACAGGAGTCATAAGGGTAAAGACAACTTAGTGGAGACTGCTGCATCATCGAGAAGTTCAAAGATTTCAGAATTTGGTTCAAGACACTAAGGTATAATTCTTGTCCCCTCTTGTTAGTACGCATCTATAGAGTTAACGAGTAGTAGATCCGGGCTACCAATAAGTTTTTGCAACTTGTTCTTTCCGCTGCGCGTTTAAAATTAATTTTAAACTTGTTTTTCCTTCAGGTACACCAACAATATCGTGTATTATTGAAAATAACAAAATTAATCATGCACTCCTTGACTTAACAGCTAGTGTAAACTTGCTTCCTTATTCTGTTTATCAACAGCTTGGATTAGGTAAGCTAAAGCCTACTCGCATGGTATTACAACTTGCTGATAAATCTACAAAATGCCCGCGAGGAATTTTGGAAGATGTTCTTGTCAAAGTTGACAAATTTATTTTTCCAGTAGATTTTGTCATTCTTGATACAGAACCAGTATTAGATGCTAATGTGCAAATACCAGTCAATTTTGGAAGGCCCTTCTTGGCTACCATTGATGCTACTATTCGAATCCGTAGTGGTATGATGACTGTAGTATTTGGAAATATGACTTTAAATATTAAAGTTTTTTCTAATCCACAACATCAAGAAGAAGATGAGAATATTGAAGAAGTTCATGCTATTGAATCTCTATCACGAGAATATTGTAACTTGACTTATTATAATGATCCAGTAGAATCTGTTATTAATAACTCTATTCAAAAACTAGACAATAATAATCTGCAAGAACATATTATAAGTCAAGTATGTTTTAATGAAGATTCAACAGAAGAAGTAATTCAAGAAGCAATGTGGACCACACATTTTGAACCTTTACCACCAAAGACTACATTAACACTTCCATCTAATCTACAAACTCCACAGTTGGAATTAAAAGAACTAAACCTCTAGCTAGCACATATGATCCCTAAATATGATTTCTCCTTTCTCTAGGCTGAACGAGAATTTCTTGCTCAATTGAGGCATCCCCGTATAGTCAACATTTTAGGGTATCATGACAGTGCTGACGACGACGACGATAACGACGATGATGATGATAATGCTACAAAACTCTGCCTGGTGCTTGAGTTCATGCCTTCAAATCTTTTTCAGAAAGTTGATGGTAACATTTCCTTCACATTAAATATCTACTCTCTCCGTCCCAAATTGCTTGACACTTTTGGAAAATTCAACTTTTTAAGAGAACATAATGATTACACTTTTGTCAAACTTTTATACTCCAACTTTCCAAGTTTGCCCCTCATAAATGCATTAAGATTAGTTAGAGGTGTGAAAAAAGAAAGGGCAAAATAATTAAGAGTCAAAATTTATTGTGTCGACTTTTTAACATGGACTAACATTATGGGACAGCCCAAAATAGAAAGAGTGCCAGCAATTTGGGACGGAGAGAGTATATATTATTCTTAAAAGGAATTGTGCTATATATATACTAATATATACACCCGATTGCTTTACCAAAATTGTTATGTTAATGGCACTTTTGAAATTATTTCTAAATTTTGTTCTTTTCGTTTGAAAACTCCTTTCTACTTAAAAGTATAAAATTGACCTCCTTGAGGTTTGTCTGTGGCAAGAGATTTACCCTTCATTAGCATTGAACACATACCGAATCTATTATAAGTCAGTGACTGAATCTATTATAGTTCATAGAATTAAACACATACCGAATTCACCCTAGTGGTAGAGTCACTAGAGTGTATCTCCAAATACTAAAATTTTTGGCATCAAAAGTGGTACCAAAATGTCAGAATGTAATGACACAGGTGCCAAATGGATGAAGCTTGAAAACCAATTTGTTTATGGAAAACCACCGTACTTTTAAAATCTACAATATTTTTAAGTGGTATACAACATTTTAATGATATTGTATGTAAAAGGAAAAGAGGAAGTAACTCCCAAACTTCAACAAATCCACAAACCAAAGGGAAGCATATGCATGTAGAGGAGGTGTAGAAATTAAGTGTTAGAGCGCGCACTTCATTAACAAGCTCTTTTCATTTTAGATTATGATTAAGTCTCTTTAGACATCATTGGGGGTACTAGAAACTGACTGAGTATGAATTTCTAACCTTAAGCCACTATCAAAATTTTCTTACTCTTTTCAGTCATAAGAGTGCTCAATTGGACAATCACATTAAAAATTCTAAAGCAAGCAGCTGAAGCTCTTGCTTATATCAATGGAAATCACATCTTTATTGGGGACTTCAAACCCGATAACATCTTAGTGGACGGGGTAAGTGAGATGCATGCATTATATAACATGAAGGAAAAGAAGTATGCAGCTATATTGTGGATTCTTTTTGGAATAATATGATATTTTCTCTCTGTCATATTATTGGGTGCTACATATGATCAAGTGCCCGGTGCTCAGGATTACAACATCAAAGTGTGTGATTTCGGTTCAGCAAGGCTGGAAAGATGTGGCATGCTTTCAAGTAGACGTGGCTACTCGGCTCTAGAGGTCTTCAACAATGGTAACAAGCGTTTAATTAGTCCAATGACCATGCAATTCATCTTTGTCCATTCAAAAACTAAATAACAGCTTATTCGTTACCTTACCCTAATTTGCCCCTATAATATATAGTACTCTTACGACTCTTTCTTTCCCTCAACAGATAGACTTCTTGATCGATAGTAGGCTAAATGCTTGTAATTAGACATGACATCTATGGCAAAAGAAGTGATAGTAGACACGAATTTGAGCAATTCATCTAATAAACACTCTAAGTCCTAGTAAACAATTTTTTATTTTTTATTTTTAAATAAAAGAATGTCTAAACACTCCAAGTACTAGTAAAGACTACGTACTCTTAAGAATTCATTGATAAATACATCATTTTCCTCTTGTTTTGGTTGAGACTCCTACAAAGCCTCAGAAAGTCTGACACTTTCTTTTCCTCCTCCTCTTGCTTCTTTATTCCAGTTTCAGCACTCTTTCCCAAAATTAATTGCCATACTAGCCCTTATAAATACGTAATTTTGTCTACAAAACCTCAAGTCAATCTGATTACGAAGTAAAAAAAAACCTTTAATCCATTCAAGCCAGATAAACTGCAAATTAATGTGAAATCACAGATACTATTCCAACATGTATAGTTTTTAACTGACTAATTTGCAAACTAACAATTTGTTCCTTCGATAGGAGAGGGGCACCCAACTTTCGATGTCTACAGTCTTGGAGTGATAATCCTCCAATTCATTATGAAAGAAGAGGAGGTCGGAGAGGTGCCAAAACGCGATGGAGACCCGAAGAAACAGAATGAGGCACTGCGTCCACAAGGCAGCAAAAGCAAGGGATCAAAAAAGTATTACACAATTTACACCGACAATGTGCATGTAACTATAAAAGCCAAAAACGCCATGATAACAAAAGATCATGTAGTTCATCGAATATTGATGAACACGGGATGTGATGAACAAAGCGCAAGAACAATAACAGAAATAGGAATCCAATGCACCCAAAGGCATTCCAGTATTTGCCGGAGTACGACTACAGTTCTGGGGCGACTGAATCAACTTTAAAAATTAACTATTTTCACGTTTGACGTTCTATTTTCCGGTTTCTGCTTCAGTACTTCTGATCTTGGGGTTTCTTGATGATGATTGGTTTTTGCTGGAGCTCCTCTTTGACTTGTTAACGGTAGTATATTTGGTTATTTTGGATATTTGTCTTGTGATGATTTTATGTATTTGGCATTTGGTAGTTTGTTTTTAGGATTATGTGGCAACTTTGTATTCGGTAGTCTGGTATAATGGATGTTATTTGGTGGACAATAGTTTCTAGGACCCTCTTGGAATAATTTTTTTTCTTCTCTTTTTCCACTCGTAGTTTTACGATGCCTTTTATTATGGGTATCGTAAAACTACGAGTGAAAAAAGAGGGGAAAAAATTATTCCAAGAGGGTCCTAGAAACTATTGTCCACCAAATAACATCCATTATACCAGACTACCGAATACAAAGTTGCCACATAATCCTAAAAACAAACTACCAAATACATAAAACCATCACAAGACAAATATCTAAAATAACCAAATATACTACCGTTAACAAGTCAAACAGGAGCTCCAGCAAAAACTAGCCATCATCAAGAAACCCCAAGAGCGGAAGTACTGAAGCAGAAACTGGAAAACAGAATGTCAAACGTGAAAAAAGTTAATTTTTAAAGTTGATTCAGTCGCCCCAGCACTGTAGCCGTACTCCGGCAAGCACTGGAATGCCTTTGGGTGCATTGTATTCCTATTTCTGTTATTGTTCTTGCACTTTGTTCATCACATCCCGTGTTCATCAACATTCGATGAACTACATGATCTTTTGTTATCATGGCGTTTTTGGCTTTTATAGTTACATGCACATTGTTGGTGTAAATTGTGTAACACTTTTTCGATCCCTTGCTTTTGCTGTCTTGTGGACACAGTGCCTCACTCTGTTTCTTCGTGCCTCCATCGCGTTTTGGCACCTCTCCGACCTCCTCTTCTTTCGTAATGAATTGGAGGATTATCACTCCAAGACTGTAGACATCGGAAGCTGGGTGCCCCTCTCCTATCGAAGGAACAAATTGTTAGTTTGCAAATTAGTCAGTTAAAAACTGTACATGTTTGAATAGTATCTATGATTTCACATTAATTTGCACTTTATCTGGCTTGAATGGATTAAAGGTTTTTTTTCCTTTGTAATCAGAACAACTTGAGGTTTTGTAGACCAAATTACGTCTTTATAAGGGCTAGTATGGCAATTAATTTGGGGAAACAGTGCTGAAGCTGGAATAAAGAAGCAAGAGGAGGAGGAAAAGAAAGTGTCAGAGACTTTCTGAGGCTTTGTAGGAGTCTCACCGAAAACAAGAGGAAGATGATGTATTTATCAATGAATTCTTAAGAGTACGTAGTCTTTATTAGGACTTGGAGTGTTTAGACATTCTTTTATTTAAAAATAAAAAATAAAAAATAAAAAATTGTTTACTTGGACTTAAAGTGTTTATTAGATGAATTGCTCAAATTTGTGTTTACTATCATTTCTTTTGCCATATATGTCATGTCTAATTACAAGCATTTAGCCTACTATCGATCAAGAAGGCTATCTGTTGAGGGAAAGAAAGAGTCGTAAGAGTACTATATATTATAGGGGCAAATTAGGGTAAGGTAGCTAATAAACCGTTATTTAGTTTTTGAATGGACAAAGATGAATTGCGTGATCATTGGACTAATTAAACGCTTGTTACCTTTGTTGAAGACCTCTAGAGCCAAGTAGCCATGTCTACATGAAAGCATGCCACATCTTTCCAGCCTTGCTGAACCGAAATCACACACTTTGATGTTGTAATCCTGAGCACCGGGCACTTGATCATATGTAGCACCCAATAATATGACAGAGAGAAAATAGCATATTATTCCAAAAAGAATCCACAATATAGCTGCATACTTCTTTTCCTTCATGTTATATAATGCATGCATCTCACTTACCGCGTCCACTAAGATGTTATCGGGTTTGAAGTCCCCAATAAAGATGTGATTTCCATTGATATAAGCAAGAGCTTCAGCTGCTTGCTTTAGAATTTTTAATGTGATTGTCCAATTGAGCTCTCTTATGACTGAAAAGGATAAGAAAAATTTGATAGTGGCTTAAGGTTAGAAATTCAGACTCAGTCAGTTTCTAGTACCCCCAATGATGTCTAAAGAGACTTAATCATAATCTAAAATGAAAAGAGCTTGTTAATGAAGTGCGCAGCTCTAACACTTTATTTCTACACCTCCTCTACATGCATATGCTTCCCTTTGGTTTGTGGATTTGGTGAATTTTGGGAGTTACTTCCTAGCTCCTTTTCCTTTGCATAAAATATCATTACTTTAAAAAAAATTTAAAAAATTCGTTTTTAGCATTTTCAAACGTGGAGGAAAGCAAAAACGGACTAATTCCTTATCGCTTTCTTTTCCTCTCCCTTTTTCTGAGTTCCTCGGGGATTTTAGAACATATATAAAGCAAGAAAGTTGAAAGCTTGGGTGCAACCATTGGAAAGGCATGCTTAATGGTGGGTTCACTGTTTTATAAGTGAATGCATGTCTAGATTTAAGAATTTGTAGTTCTAAAGTTTCCACCAAGTTTATGTCTCTTATTAACTGGCCTAGACAGTACATGGGTGAAATGATTTTTGAATGTAAAAGTGAATTCCACCTGAAATAGGTGCGGAGTAACATGGTTCTAAACATTTGTTTTATACACTTCAAGTAGGAACATCGGCAACGATGTGACAGACGACAAACTTTAGTAAGCCAAACTATATGAGAAGGGAAAGAAAAAAAGAAAAAAAAGGAAAAAAAAAGGTCAAATAATTAGGATGAGTTGATACAATTAGGCCAACTTATTTTGCATAAAATTTTTTTCCCCAAAATTTGGGGGATATAGGCCCTGTAGAGCCACCCATGGATCCGCCATTGGCGGTAGTCACTAATCACTATGCAGAAAATACAAAACGAAATTAAGTTTTAAGTTTCAATTTCTCTGTCTGTATGCCTAATGAAAGCATTTCAATCATTTAAGGGTGTGTTTGATAAAACTGAAAATTAAGTGCTGAAAATTAAGTACTGAATTTTAAGTACTGAAAATTTTAAGTGATTGAATTTGTAATACTGAAAACAATGCTTCAACTACTGAAATAGAATGCATTCAGTAATTATTTTCAGTAGAAATTTTTCACTTAAAGTTTTCAGTGATTTTTTGGCTGCTTTTTCAATTAAGTGGTATGTTATCAAACGCACTGAAAAAGAATAAGTGTTGAATATTTTCATTTTCAGCACTTAATTGGGTTATCAAACATACCCTAAAGGTCACTTAGAGAAAAAATTTATTTATTTTTGATAGGGTCACTTAGATAAAACTGACCAGGGGCGGATTTATGTAAGGGCAAGGGGGCTTGAGCCCCCCAAGTTTTAGAAAATTTATTATATATCCTGCAAAAGAAAGTTATATTTAAGTTAAATCCCCTTAAAAATTTAATTAAGTCCCCTATTCTATTAGGTCTCGTTTGGCAGGCCGGATAAATATGGCAGATAGAACATTGTAAGGCAGGATCAGATAGGATAGTAATTTTGTGTGATAACTTGTTATGTTGTCCTGTGTTTGGAACGTGCCCATATATATGTTCTAGATAATAACTAAATTATTATCCTGAAGGAAAAAAAAAAAGTAGATCTGAAGGAAAAAAAAATAGATCTAAAAAAATGAGAAAAAAAATCTGAAAATGAATAAAGTCTTTTTATCCCAAGAAGTTATCTCAAACTTCTAATCTCACCTAATATTCCCCCTCCTATGGGTTAGAGTTATTGCACTCTCTATGAGATAAAAACCAAGTTCAGAACTATTTTATCATGTAAACACCGGATAAAATAAAAGTTATGTGCCTATTATCTTGACCACCAAAAAGGTTTAGGGGTTGTGTTATGGTAATTAAATTAGGGAATTCTCTCTGTCTGTAAAAATAAATAAAATTTACGGAACTTTTATTTTGCTGTAGGTAGTTTTACATGAAGTTGTACAGAATGCTCAGAACACCCTAGACTTAAAGGGAATCATTGGATTCTCTAGAGTCTTTTAGAGACTTGTACATAATATTTATTATAAGGAGGGTGACCTTTTAGAAATATTACTTTATTATGAGGTCCAAAACTTCTAAAATATTATCATGAGTTTCTATTCCATTGGATGATCGCCCCTTATGTTAATCTTGGTCATTGATCGTACTAACTATTATTTATAAGTAGGGTGGCCTTCATCAAAATTAATAAAGAAATATAAAGTTTCTCGAAAAAAAAAATTATACTTCGAAGAATTATGCAGATTATTGATCGTGTAGGAGTAAAAAGTGCATACTTATGTGCTTTCTCTATTTCTTCATATATCTTTTATTGTCAAATATGAAAAGTCTACTTAAGTCTTGTAATACATAAAAGATAGCCCCCTTGGGCCAAATTCCTGGATCCGTCCCTGAAACTAATAGTACATTAACCTGGTATTGTGAATCTTATGATAAAGATAAATTCAACTATACATCCTACTGGTTTAGGACATCATACATCGTAATGATTTTGGTGTTGAAATATTATAATTGGTGCTAATTAAAATGTTGTATACCACTTAAAAATACCGTAGTTTTTAAAAGTAAGGTGGTTTCCATAAGCAAATTGGTTTTCAATGTTCATCCATTTGGCACCTATGTCATTGACATTTTGGTACCACTTTAATACCAAAAAATTTAGTATTTGGGGTTAATGATACACTCTAGTGACTCTATCACTAGGTGAATTCGGTATGTGTTCAATTCTATGAATTATAACAGATTCAGTCACTGACTTAAAAACTTCTAATAAAGGATCAATCTCTTGCCACAGACAAAACCTCAAGGAGGTCAATTTTATACTTTTAAATAGAGAAATGAGTTTTCAAACGAATAGAACAAAATTTAGAAATAATTTCAAAAGTGCCATTAACATAACAATTTTGGTAAAGCAATTGGGTGTATATATAGCACAATTCCTTTTAAGAATAACTGATATTTGGCTAAATTACACTTTAGTATCCTATAGTTTGTGCGAAGTTTCACTTTGGTCTCTCTAGTTTCAATTGTAACACTTTGGTCTCTATAGTTTTGAATTGGTTTCAATGTAGGCCCTGCCTCTAACTCCGTTAGTGCAACTTGACGGCGCACTCATGTGCCTTGAAAACTCTAGGGCCCAAAGTGAAACTTCTCCGAAACTCTAGGGCCCAAAGTTAAACTTCGCATAAACTATAAGATACCAAAATGTGAGTTTTTCGTCAAGTTGCACTAACGGAGTTAGAGGTAGGGCCTATATTGAAACCAATTCAAAACTATAGGGACCAAAATGTTACAATTAAAACAAAAGGACTCAAAATGAAACTTCGCCCAAACTACAGGGTACTAAAATATAATTTAGCCTTGATAATTAATGTGAAGAAAATATTACCATCAACTTTTTGAAGAAGATTTAGAAGGCATGAACTCAAGCACCAGGCAGAGTTTTGTAGCATTATCATCGCCGTCGCGTCATCATCGTCACTACTCTCATGATAGCCTATAATGTTGACTATATGGGGATGCCTAAATTGAGGAAGAAATGGTAGTTCAGCCTAGAGAAAGGAGAAAGCATATTTAGGGATCATTTATATGTGCTAGCTAGAGGTTTAGAATACATAATATATCTCGAATGTTACAACAATTGTAGCCAAATTATTTTTCCTTTTGAACCTTGTAATGGTCAAATCACAATGGGAGTCAACTCACACAAGATAATTACTCCATTTGTTTTTGACAATCACTATTTACAAATGGTGCACACCATGTTACAAACAATTGATGGCAAAGTGGTGTCATATAATTATAAAATTGAGGGGAAAGCTGATCTTAAAACACTATTGTTACTCGTAATATGATAATATGAACATGCACGAATTTCTTATACGATTTCAGCTTACAGTCCATTGCTCGTAATATGGTAGCCGCGGTAAACTGTAGCAAAACTTCCCTATCCAACAATCTTACTCAAGTAGTTTGTACAATTTTGTATCTCTTCGTTGGTGAAGTTCCTGAGAGCCATAGCCTGCATGTATATCAACTAAGTTTCAAACTCAAAATTATGAAATTAGGAATTTCAAAAGAAAAGGCATAAAACATATACAAGAAGTTTCATTACGTTGAATTTGAAAAAAAAAATATTTGACTTGTCAGTTAAGATTCATGGGTTCTAAGGATTTACTCAATCACTTAGTTGAACTTGAACACTTGAAATCAATAATCAAACCATAAGAACAACTAAATCTACATCTAATTCCTCTCCCAAACACATGATCCTTGAGGATTAAGGGCTCAGTTCCTTTTATTCCTCTCTCAAATCAATGATCCTTGAGGACTAAGGAATCCTACTTTCATAGAATTCAATGAAACATGAAAAGTTTCATAATTACTCTAAATGGATGAACCAAAGCCATGAACACAGGCTTAGATCCATTAACTATTCAAAGAAGTGATCATGAGATCAACTTTAATTCTCATATAAACATAAAATTTGTAGAAATTTAATAGATCAAACTCAAGGAATTCAAATGGGATCTTGGAGATCCCATTGATTTCCAATAGAAGAGTTTGACCAAAGAGGGAAGAGCATGAACAAAGAGAGATGAAATTCAAACCCTATTGATAATCCAAAACAAATTTCCTTTAGAAAACTTACTTCACTTCAAATCCATAATTACTTAGATTCAAATCAATAAAAACAAACGAGAATTCCATCACAATTCAAGTGGTGTGTGTTGAAATGAGGTTAGAAGAGACTTTTTGAAAATTGTGTGAAGATCCTTAGGAATTCTATGAATTGTGATTGAATTAATGCTAAAAACAAGCCAAGGTTAGAGGATTACCTCCAAATATCCTCAGATTTCTTGGTTTTGATGAAGATCTTCAATGATCTTCAAACTCTTCTTCAAGCTCTTCAAGCTCCTCCAATGGCTTCTCTTCCAACTCTCTCAATTCTCTCTCAAGTGTAGATTAATTGTATATAAAAAATCTCTAGCCCTACAAAATGAGTGAAATGAGTGTTTTATAGACTTTGATTTCCTTAGTGGTTAAGATAAGTGTTATTTGAGAATTTTAATGAGTTAGAAATATGCCAAAAAATATTCTATGGCATCTCTAACTCTCCATGACACTTCTATGTAATTCCAAGGATCTTGAAAGGCATTTTAGTTGGGTAGAATGAAGGAACGTTCTGGAGCATCTCTAATCAGCACATGCGAGATTGGTGCCCACGAAAGACCTCTTTGGGTATTTGCGTGGGTTAGGAATATGCTAAAGAATCTCTACTTCTCCAAATCACATGGGACACTTTCTTTTATCATTTTTCTTTTCTTATATATATATATAAACGCATTTTTATTTTAAATCCAAATTAAGCATATGAGTCTCCAAATAAGCTTTTTTTTTTCTTTTTTTTTCTTATTTTGAAACTCTTATCTTTTTTCTTCTTCTTCTTTTTCAAATAAATTATTTTCCTTTCCTTTTCATTTCTTTTTCAAATCCTTTTTTTTTCTTTTCTTTTCTTTCTTTTATTTTGAAACTCTTTTCTTTCTTTCTTTCTTTTTTTTTTTCTTTTCTTTTCAAGTCCTTTTCCTTTTCAAAATCTTTTAAAACCAAATTCATTTTCAAATTCATTTTCTTAAAACAAACACCCATATATTTATATTTTGAAAATATTAATTTTTTTATTATTTTCCATTCATACATATTTTCACACCCGAAATACCATGGCACTTGATTTCCTTTCATCCCTCTTTGAGTCTCGCGATCTTGAAAATTGAGGGACTTTCTGAAGAGCTTGAATTACCTTTGAAGACATTCAAATTCTGTCGGACATTGTCGTTATCAGTTTTAGAGGTAATCATCCCCTGGATTCGACGGTTGGTCAAAATCGGGGTGTCTACAATTTGCCCCTCTTCGGTAGAGCTTGTGAAGCAACGCCTGTCACAAGTGAATGCCGAAACTTGTGTGAAGACAAGCCTTTGAACAAGCTGTCAAATCCTGGTAAAAACAAAATGCGTTGCAGAAACAGTCGCGCAAATGGTTGGTGCTGGTCGCGCTCAATGGTGAGCTGCCTACATATCCCAACGGAAATCAGACCAGAACGTAGTTTGGGCAAGGGATTACACACAAGCACAAATAATCATACGGATGAGTGCACCTTATCCTATCGTGATGCACGTGCTCATGCAATGCTTCTGAAGAGAGTGAAATGAATCCAATCATGCAGGTGTCACGCTTGCTCTATTTCATACTTCTATTGCATGATGTGATGACCAAAGATAACTATCGAAGGTTGGTCGATGCAAATCCGTTACTAGGACCAAGAATGACTAAAGATTTTGGTCAGTGCAAATCCGTTGCAAGGACCGAGAAAATATAGCTGATTGGTTTGGTCAACACAAATGTGTTACGAGGACCGAGAATACAAATCAGTTACACCCCCAACTCCTGATCAACGCAATTTCATTACGGGGATCGAGAATGTAAATCCGTTACACCCCCAACTTCTGATCAATGGAATTCCATTACGAGGAGCAAGAATGCAAATCTGTTACACCCCCAACTTCTGATCAATGAAATTACGTTGTGAGGACCGAGAATGAAAATATGTTACCACCCCAACTTCTAATCAACGTAATTCCGTTATGAGGACCGAGAATGCAAATCCATTGCACCCCCAACTTTTGAGTAACGTAATTCCATTACGAGGACCGATAATGCAAATCTGTTACACCCTCAACCTCTAATCAATGTAATTCTATTACGAGGACCGAGAATGAAAATCCGTCACACCCCCAACTTTTGATGAATGCAATACCATTATGAGGATTGAGAATGCAAATCCGTTACACTCCCAACTTCTGATCAACGCAATTCTGTTGCGAGGATCGAGAATGCAAATCTGTTACACCCCTAACTTCTGATCAATGCAATTCGTTATGATGACCGAGAATGCAAATCCGTTACACCCCCAACTTTTAATCATCACAATTCTATTACGAGGATCGAGAATGCAAATCTTTTACACCCCAAACTTCTGATCAACGCAATTCCATTACGAGGACCGAGAATGCAATTTTGTTACACTCCCAAATTCTAATCTTTTGGTCGCAGCCGAGTTCAAAATCTTGATATCCAGGGGGAGCCAATCGGGCTTAAAGAATTTGACCTTCTTATGAGATGGAGCCATCCGGGGTCGAAGAGTTGAGATAGAGCCATCTGAGCTCAAAATTACAAGATGGAGCCATTGGGCTCAAAGGATTTGAACTTTTTTGACAGGGAGCCATCCGAGCTCGAAGAATTGAATTTCTTACAAGATGGAGCTGTCCGGGCTCAACGTATTGGAATTTTTACAAAAGGAGCCATTCAGTCTCACAGAATTGGAATTCTTACAAAGGGAGCCATTCGGGTTCAAAGAATTGGATTTCTTCAAAGAATGGAGCCATTCGGCCTCAAACGATTTAAAGTTTTTACAAGGAACCATCCGGGCTCAAAGAATCGGATTCCTTACAAGATGGAGCCGTTCGGGCTCAACGTATTGGATTTCTTACAAAGGGAGCCATTCGGGGGCACAAAGAATTGGATTTCTTACTAAGGGGGCCATTCGGGCTCAAAAAATTAGATTTCTCACAAAAGGAGCCATTCGGGCTCAAAGAATTGGATTTCTTATAAAGGGGAGCCATTTGGGCTCAACAAACTTTGAATTTTCAGAAAATGGAGACATTCGGGCTTGAAGAATTTGAAATTGTTACAAAGGGAGCCATCTGGGCTCAAAGAATTTTGATTTTCCTACAATGGTAACCATTTGGGCTTGAAGGATTCAAATTCCAAAAATTGGAGTCAATCTGACTCAAAAGAATTTCAAATTTCAAAATCAGGAGTCAAACAGACTCATAAGAATTTCAAATTTCAAAATTAGGAGTCAATCAGACTCAAAAGAATTTCTAATCCTCAAAATCAAAGTCAATTAGACTCAAAAGAATTTTCAATTTTCCAAAAATTGGGAGTCAATCAGACTCAAAAGAATTTCTAATTTCATAATAGGAGTCAATCAGACTAAAAAGAATTTCTAAACAAGAGTCAATTAGACTCCAAAGAAATTTCCAATTTCAAAACCAGAGTCAATCAGATTTAAAAGAATTTCTAATTTGAAAATCGGAAGTCAATCAGACTCAAAAGAATTTCTAATTTCAAAACCAGAGTCTATCAGACTCAAAATAATTTCTAATTTCAAAATAGGGAGTCAATCAGACTCAAAAGAATTTCTAATTCCAAATCAAGAGTCAATCAGATTCAAAAGAATTTCTAATTCCAAATCGCGAGTCAATCAGACTCAAAAGAACTTCTAATTTCAAAAATCGGAGTCAATCAGACTCAAAAGAATTTTCTAATATCAAAATTGGAGTCATTCAGACTCAAAAGAATTTCAAATTTCTTAAAATAGGAGTCAATCAAACTCAAAGACTTTTAAATTTCTAAAAAAATAGAATTCAATCAGACTCAAAGAATTTTAAATTTATAAAAAACAGGAGTTAATTAGACTCGAAACAAATTCTATTTCACAAAATCGGGAGTCAATCAGACTCAATTCTAAAATTGGGAGTCAACCAGACTCAAAGAATTTCAATTTTCTAAAAATCAGAGTCTATCAAACTCAAAGAATCTCAATTTCTAAAAACAAGAGTTAATCGGACTCGAATCAAATTCTATTTCACAAAATCGAGAGTCAATCAGACTCAATTTCTAAAATTGGGAGTCAATCAGACTCAAAGAATTTTAAATTTCTAAAAAAAATAGGAGTCAATCAGACTCAAAGAATCTCAAATTTCTAAAAATAGGAGTCAATCGGACTCGAATCAAATTCTATTTCACAAAATCAGGAGTCAATCAGACTCAATTCTAAAATTGGGAGTTAATCAGACTCAAAGATTTTCAAATTTCTAAAAATCGGAGTCAATCAGACTCAAAGAATCTCAAAGCTCTAAAAACAAGAGTCAATCAGACTTGAAATCATTTCCCAATTTTGTGGAGTCGCTCAGACTCAAAATTCACTCTTTTACACACATGGAGTCACGCGAACTTGAGAATTCATATCTTATAGAAACAGAGTCACGCGGACTTAAGAATTCATATTTTATAAGATGGGAGTCTCTTAGACTCAAAGAATTTGAATTGGAGTCTCTAAGACTCAAAGAATTTGAATTTTATGAGATGGGAGTCGTTTGGACTCCAAAGAGCTGAATTGGAGTCTCTTAGACTCAAAGAATTGGAGTCTCATGAAGACTCAGAGAATCGATGGAGCTGAATAAGGCTCAAGGATCTGATTGATTGATGATGATGATGATTTGTGATGATGATGATGATGATGCACTAGATTGACGAGGTGCTTTGACACCAAAGTGAGCTCGTTTGGATGAGCCTATCACAAGTGTGGATTTGCCACTGGCTCATGAAATGGATTTGCCATGGAAGTGGGCTTATGAGGCGGGTTTCCCACAAAGTGGGCTTATGTGGATGAACTTGCTATGAGCGTTGGCTTGGATTAAAGAGTGCCATCAGGGTGGGCTTACATGAATGAGCCACATTAATGAGCTTATAACGAGAGTTGCCCCCGAAAGTAGGCTTTCGATGAGAGGGTGCCATATGAATAGGTTTTGAAAGATAATTGCCACGAAAGTGGACTTTGGAGAAAATGATTTCCTACATTTACGAACCTTTGAAAAAGATGAAATGATTTTCAAAAGAGGGAAGTCACTCATGCCCCTAGATTTGGACTCTTCTTACACTGCAGTCTTAGCATTTTGATATGATAGTGTTCAAAACTTCCACTCGCATTGTTTTTTTGGTACTCATGGAAACTTTTCAAATTTGTATTCATCATCTTTAACCCACACATTTGAGACCATTATTGACTCATCAAGGGAGGACACACTCAATAGAAGGACTATCATAAGGTGATTGAACCAAATTCTAAGTGAATGTGCTTTCGTCGTGAATAAACGTATCATCTGACCTTTCATCTTCTCTCTCTTTCTTTTTATCTTATCATGGTAGTACTTTATTGATAAGTCCAAGCTTTGAGAATTTTTCCCCCTTTTTTTTTGAGTTAGCTGATTTTTCGTCTACTTAGAGTGTGCTTCAAATTAATGCTTTAGCTTAAAGAATAAAAGACATTCCATTTCAAAACCTTTTAAAACAAACCTAATGACTAAGGACTTGCCCATGGCATGGAGGGCTTTTGGCAAACGAAGTTTGCCCCTGGTTTGAAAGAGACTTTGGGGCTTGCTTCAGGGATAAAATATGGATTATAGCAAATGAAATTTTTCCCTGGTTTGGTGATACTTACGTGGCTCTTGGCAAACAAAGTTTGCCCCTAGTCTAAGGGAATAGAACCAAAAGATGCAAAGGACGTCATTTATAGATCCAGAACCAAGTATGGCTCGCCTACTTATTCCCGAGTGGGAATCAGGTACAAAGTAGTTCGGCCAAGGCCTGAAAAAACACACCATATCATGATATGGGTGGTGACTGAACCAGATAGGTTGCCTACGTATCCCCGAATGGGAATCAGGTCGAGCGTAGTTCAAGAACTCTGGAGGTTTTGAAAGAATAAGGCTTCAAGAATTGGCGGGCTTTTCGAGCCATGTTTTTATTCAGGTCGAATGAGTGCTCTTTCTTGGGATAGTTTTTCTGAAATGGGTCCCTTGTGGTAGCTTTTGAACAAGATGATGAGAACATGAACTACTTATCCCTTTTTATATTTCTTCTCTCTTTTTTTATTTATTATTTGACGATCGATTCTGTTAATCTTTTCACTAGCCAGTCAATTTTGCAATTCTCATAATGCATCGTGCTTTAACCACACTCTCACGTACTCACGAAGCGACATCAAATTATCTCTCCGTTGTTTGGGGCTCTCTTAGCCATCAGGTCTCCCCCAAAATTTTGAGGCTAATAGATATTTTCAAATCTTTCTTTTCATTTCCAATCTCTTTTCTCTGTTTTGAACAACTCAAAGGTTTCAGATATTTTACATGTTAATGATATACTTTGAAGTGCTCAAGAATTCTCAATCTTATTTATTCTCTTTGTTTTTCTTTCCTTTCTTTTATCTACCTCACTATCTTTATCCTCTTCATGATTTTTACTGGCTAGGATTCAGATTTTGAAATCAACACGCATCTTAGTTTTGCTCTAACGTTTGCCTAGACGCCCTTTCGGATTTTCATTAGCAAGTTTTTTTTGTGCTCTAACTTTTGCCTAGGCGCCCTTTCGGGTTTTCATTCTAGCGAGCTTCTTTTTTCTTTTTCTTTTTCTCTTTCCTTTTTTTTGGAAGAAGAAGTTCATTTAAAATATCTGACTACCATAAAGGACCAAGTTTATGGCTTTGGATTATAGGCTCATCTTTTAGGCTTGGTATTTGAGAAAAAAAGGGATGGTGAGCAAGCTTCAAGAAGTTCCAAGTTCATTTTTTTCAAAATTGAGCAAGAGTATCTTTAAATTCTAAAAGCAAAGCTAATCAATTCTCTTCTCCTCAGTGGATTTGGTACAAAATTTACTTTGTTCTTTAGGGAACTGTTTTCAATGTAAAGATTTATCAACTGAGTATTTTCCATAATCATTCGAAAAGAGATTTCTTTTTGTTTTCTTCCTTTTTAACGATCCACTTATTCACAACTAGGCACATTTATTTAAGCAAAATGACATTTTATTCAACCAGCTACGGATTACATTATTTGACTTGATGGACTTGATAATGACTCGACAATAGACTCGATGGAAGACTGACAAAACAAACACAACTTTGACACTTGACTCTAACTCAGACATGACTCGATTACAGACTAGACTAGACTAGATTTGACTTGACTTTGGTCTCAATTGGAGTGTCACAAATGATCTTTAATTTATTGGGTTTCCAAAATCAAACACATTTGATTCAGAAGTAGCAGTTCCAAACACTATCACCTCACTAACATCATTTGAACCTTCATGAGGCTCTTCATTCCCCTTCAACATATGCGTAAGAACATCGTCCATGCCTATGGCCCTCTCTTTAGCAGAACAGTCCTCGTTTGACTTATACCACTTGCTGCCAATGCCTTTTTTTATTTTGTTAATTGGGCCAGGGCTAGTTGGTTGTTGCACACTCATGGAAGCAACAATTCCGTTGAGGGTGCTTAGCGATGGCTAGGAATAAAAGGCTTGCAAGTCATGCCAATTGTCACTCAGTGGGTTCAGCAAAGAAATGATGATTTTATGCTCAATGAGATCTTGTATATAATGGTGGAGTTTCATGCAATAATTGGTGGTATGGCCAGGGGTCTGGTAGTAGGCGCAGTACAAGAATAGGTCATATTTGTGGGGTAAGGGATTTGATGGTGGCCTTGGGTCTAGGGGATTAAGGTGTCCATTCTTGATGAGGTGATCAAGGGCTATGGATAATGGCATGCCAAGGTTGGTGAAGATTCTCAGCTTGGGGTTTGGCTTGATTTTGGATCCGACTTTGAGCTTGAGCTGGCTTTTAGGTTTGGTTATGTGGTTAGGCTAGGATTTATTGAGTTGGGATGTTGGCTTGGATTAGCTTTTTGGCTAGATGGGCTTAGGCTTGGATATGGCTTGAGATTGGATGTGGGCTTTGCAGATTAGTCAGGTACGACTGCGGAATTTGGTAATTGACCAGGTATGAGCTCTGATGATTGACTGGGCTTTGGTGCATGGTTGGATTTGGATATGGGAATTGATGTGGTGGGTTCGGATATGGGCATTGATGCTTCTCTAGGCAATCCATTATTCTCTTTTCCAATTGATCCATCTTCACCTCATTGTTGGCCATCTAATCTTTCAGCAACTGAATGAACTCAAGCATTACCTTTTCTAATTCCTTCACCCTCGAATTTTGTTGCTCAAAAGCGGCTTGCAGCTTCTTCTCTCTTTCCTCCAAAGTTCTCAAGGCCCCAGTGGATCAATCTCAAAATGATGGTCCATGTTCTCCTAAAATTAAGAAAGGCGAACCCAAGAAGGTTAGAAGTGTCCTCACTAGGGGATGTGGTGGTTCCACTCAATCCACAACATTAACAGGTAAAGAGGTTCACATGCAGGATTGATTTTCAGGAGGCAAGGAATTTTGAGGAACTATCAGATTTTCTTGATCTCGATTTGGAAAGAAAGATGTCATGAATTTGACATGTATGCAATGATATTGATTGGATGTGTATGTTTTGACGAGGTGATGTAACTAAATGAAATGCACCACACACATGACACACATTTATTAATTGAACGTGTGTATGTGTGCCTATTCTATATGCAGAAGAAATTAAAATTCTAACCCTAACACATAAAACACATAAGCAAATAAAATCCTCACTCATGTCGAGTGCGCCAATTTCTCTTCTCATTATGATCCTCGTTACCCTTTCGAAAGTTGGACATTTTGAAAAGTTTTGAAATCATTTGGAAAGTATTTCTTGGATGATGAAATATTTTGAAGACAATTCTTGAGAATTCTTTTGAGAACGACGATGTTTAGACATTTCTCAACAAAGATGATCGGGTTGACATTTTGCTTTGAAATTCACTTGAAAAGCATTTCTCCCAAAATAATTCCCAAAATTTTTGGATTTTTCCTTTGAAGATGATCATGTGAAAATATACCTTAATGAATGTTAGTTTGGAACTTTGCTTGACCAAAAGAAAATGGGTTTTGGAGACTTTTTGAAAATATTTTGGTATAAAAGGTAATAGTTTATCAAAATCTTGTTTGCTCTCAAAAGTGAATTTAAAACTTTCGGGTACAAGGATCACATGATTGAATTATCACCGTACTTTTCATGAATTCGGATGCATACAAGGTCAATGATGCTTAGCTTGATAAGATATAAGAAGTGTAATCTTATAATCAAAATCTAACACATTCCCAAATGTCGTGGGACATGAGAAGGAATTGCTAAAAGGAGATTAACAGGTTATACATCCTACATCAAGAAAGCATCGTCATCATCTCAAATTATCTCTTCCGGGAATACAAAACTCTCTAACACATAATCCTAATAAAGAATTGATTTCCTAAGATTTAAAGGTTCCATAGAATCTACCATGCAAAGGCCAGGTTTTGGTCAAATAAGGGACTCTTAACACACATCCGATATACCCCTCATTATAAGGTTGAATGGTACGTGGATGATTTATATACCAACATATGGTACGAGATCAAGGGTGATCACACGGCTCTATGGTAACTTAGCCGACCGGGTTGCCCCAAGCCTCCAAGGTCATAGTTCCGGGCAATCGACAGGCAAGACATGCAAGTGAAATGCAACAGGCACACAAAAATTAATTTATTCGATTAAAAGGATGCTTTCAAGTCTAATTCTTGAGTGAACCCAAAAAAAAAAATTCTAGTCAGCGAAACCAGAGATTTTGGGTTCGATCCCTAGCAGAGTCACTAGATTGTGAACACGGGACCTTAGATTGTTCTTTTTACTTTACATTTAAAACAAATAGAGTCGCCACTTAATTTTGAGGAAAATTAAGAAACCATTTTAAAAGCAAACTCATCTTTTGGAAATAAGAGATTTCCAGGTCCGGGGATTATGGGATGAGAGGGGAAGGAGCCCGGCGGACAAAAACACCCCCTCTTAACCTATCTCATGATAAGCCTCTACTCAACATCCTTTTTAATCGAATTATTAATCTAAGTGACGACGTCCTACTAACGCGTTTTCTTATCAACACCCAAGTGTAGGGGATCATACCAGTAATAAAGTTCTGGTAAGACCAGGTCGAACCCACAGAGAACGGTAAAAAGATTTTTAAGATAGAAAGTAACGATTTTTGTCCCTAAAAAGAAAACAAAAGCTGATGGATTTTTGGGGCTTTTCCTGAACTACTAGTTCTTATATTTTTGCAGTAAAACTAATTAAAAAGCTATTATTTTTTGAGTAGTTTACGGTATAGATTTTAACACAACATTAAAAATAAACTAACTAAGGTGCTAATAAGAAAATGAGATAATAGCTAAATTCACAAAAAATGAACTTTTTGGATTTTATTATGCGAAAGATGGAAATAATACAAATATTTAATCTAAGTTATCTAAAAATAGGAAATATTAATTAACTTGGACGAAATAATTTAAATGGATTGGGACTATGCAAATCAAAGTTAGATCACACAACTTTGGTGCTTTTGAAATGGTTTGGCATTTTTAAATAGAGTGATTCTTTATTTGAAAATAAACTTCTACCAGTTGAAGTTATATTAAGTGTATCAGGTTTGATATGAAACGGCGTCGTTTAATTTAAAAGAAAAATAAAGAGGCAATCGGGCAGTAGCCAGGTTCGAACTCAAGCCCGCGGATGTGGGTTATTCGGCGCTCAGTCCCCACCACTCTGCCACTACATGATTGCATGTCCATTAATGGATAGAAATATATACACATACACATATTTGAAATATAAACTTTATTAAATAAATTGTTTTGTATGCTAGGTATTTTTTATGACAAAAGGCATAGTTTGACAATTCACATAATTAAATTCTTGTTTCAAATACGTAATCCTTTGAAGTCCAATATAGCTATAGGCTATAAATATGTTAAATAATCATAAACTTTGGATTTATTTGGCCAGAAATGGAAAAACAACCCATCTAGGTAAATCTGCCCATGTAAGATTAGTGCACAGAAGTTGTGATTTCTGAGTTTTTATTGCATATCCCAAATTAAAGGTCTAGCCTAACATTTTTGGAATTGAAATTGTCTTCTAAATAAAATTTAAAGAAAAATTAGAAAAATGTACACAGTCACTGTCTAATTAAGATTTAGGATCATAACACCAAGGAAAGAGTGAAAATTAATATTAATACACTTTTTTTTTCACTTAACATTAGTTGGGATTGAATTCGTAGAATCTGCAAATAACAAAGTTTTAGTACAACTAAACTAATAAAACATAAATTAAATGAAATACTGAACCAAAAATATGATATTAAACCTTTGACCTTGATTTCTTGCCAGGTCACAGTGGATGAACTCCAAGAACACAAGCAAGGCCAAACCAAATCCTAATCTAATTTAGGAGTGAGATATGGATACTGTAAGCTTGGGACTTTAATAGGTGTTTATAACAACTACGTAGTACAGAAATCCAGAATTTAATTGGAAATTTTGTCTTACAGTGAATGGAATTATTGTTACAAGGACTGGAAATTTGAGATTTCAAACTATTTTAGGGAAGATCTACAACTACCAACTACACTAAAAACATTAATAATACTTAAATCTAAAAACTAATTTTTCATGTAGTAGATGAAAATAATTACAGATTTTTGAACTTAAAATCATCAATTACATAAAAGAAAGTCTTTACAACTTTTCGAACAAAATTAAACAAAGAAAAGCTTAAATTTCTACATGATAACTTTGGCTATGGAATTCTTTCAATGGTTTTCTCTCATTGGGTCGTGTGTTCTCTCTCTCTTTTTCCGTGGCTGTGTGTCTCTTTGTCTTCCCCCCTTTGGCTGTTATTTATAGATGAAGGAAGATGAAGATTCGTCATTGAGTTCGTCACTTGGACAGGGCAATCCATGGAGATAAAAGTGAGTCTTTCCATTTTCGTCAATCTTCAATAGTCTTTGTTCTGACAAACTATCGCTTATGTTTCAATCTGCAGAGAGAGAGAGAGAGAGAGAGAGAGAGAGAGAGAGAGAGAGAGAGAGGAAGAAAATTTTCCTATATGTTACATATATACTTAGAAATATCATTATCAAGGCATTGAATGCCTTGTTTTTTTTTCTTCATGGTATTTTTTTCCTTTGTTTTTTTTTATTCTTTTCACAGACTGGTAGTTGGGCATCTGACAACGTCAATTTCCAATAAGCACAAATGAGTATGGTAGATAATCTTGTGTGCTCGCTGCTTCTTTCCTTCCTTTTATTGTATTATTTCAACTTCATTTTCACCTAAGCGTATAAAACATGTAAAGCACATAATTACACACATTTGAGTGACATCATCATTAAATCATATTAATTTCAAAATGCATGTAAAACTATGGATTTGGGGATTAAATAAGCACTATATCTATTATATTAGCACACATGAATATGCAATATTCATTGCTTGTCACTAAGCATGCCCTCGGCTAATACATATATATACACATTCCAAAAGTATGTTGAAAGTCGTGTAAGATTGCTAACAATAAAAGGCATACAAAATCACGTAATTCATATAACAAGCAAAATGACATGCAAATAGAGAACAAGGAGACTTACCCGGGATCTAGCTACGATATATAAACATGAAATGCATACGAAAAAATAGAAAGGCGAAATCCTAATCTAAGGTGTCGCACATGGAATCAAAAATCAATAAAATCGAGAAATAAAATAAACTAGAGAAAAGTCGAGAAATCGTACCTCCATAGCACTACAAAAACAAAAGGTTAGTCCACATGCTTTGAGCACAATATAGTATCTAATCTAAAGTATTATACCAAACTTTAGCCTAAATTGAACAAAATGGAGAGAATGACGAAATCATGAATTCCTAACTAACCCGTTGAAAGCGCAACATTTCTGTAGATATACAAGTCTCAATTGGGAGCCAATGTAATGTCTATATAGAAATGATATGATCTCAACATGATTAAAAGGGATCCATGACTAAGCTCAACCAAATCATGACTTACTTTAATACAAACAAATCAATGCCCTAAGATACAATTACCACTATCATACATGATGATTATGAATGCATGAGCATGAACAAGACATGAATTATTCCTTGATTTAGATCTTTTAGCCTCTGGATTTAAACTTAATTAACTTCATTCAAAACATGTTTTAAGTGTTAAGTCATAGAAAAACTATTTGGATCATCATTAACAAGGTTTATCAAATCTATCACAGAATTTCAGGAATTACAGGGAAGGAATCAGATATTCAAAAATAGGAAACTCGTAGTTCCCATGGCTTGATCTCAATAATTTTTGAGTAGGACATGCCTCTGTGTGTCTATTATCTAACCCAAAAATAAATCAAAGATCAAATGGTCTAATCTCCGGGAATTGGACCAAGATCAAACTCTACTCAAAATTTATTAACATTCTATCCAGAGACATTTTATGATTTTTTAAAAATAGCAAACAAATCTGAATCCTTTCAATTTTTTTAGGGGATCTTATTAACTCAGAAACTTCATGAGAAAAAACATTTGGGGTTTATAATGTTTGGTTAAGGCTCTGATCCATTCATTTTAAAACGAGTTCATAATTCTAAAATTCTAGACAAAGAGCAATTGGTTTGCAAAACCCATGATCAGGCCATGTTAACCATGAAATCTAATTAAAACAAAAATTACAGTGGTTAATCTAGGTGTTATGGACACATTTCAATTGGTCTCACTCAAATCCAATGGATCATGATTTAATTAAAAACCTTTGATCACAAGTCATCATTGAAATCACTGCACCATTGTTGAATTGTCATTCATAAACCAAACCAAACTTGGTCCATGATTTTACGAATAATCTAGACCAAGTGTGCTTATGATCAACATAAAAACATTATCATAGAGTAGAATTCCCATGGATTTGGCCTTGAAGAAACCCCAACATAGAACTCTCAAGAGAACTTAAACATGGGTTCTAAGGATTTACTCAATCACTTAGGTGAACTTGAACACTTGAATTCAATAATCAAACCATAAGAACAACTAATTCTACATCTAATTCCTCTCCCAAATACATGATCCTTGAGAATTAAGGACTCATTTCCTTTGATTCCTCTCTCAAATCAATGATCCTTGAGGACTAAGGAATCCTACTTTCATAGAATTCAATGAAACATGAAAGGTTTCATAAACTCTACATGGATGAACCAAAGCCATAAACATTGGCTTAGATCCATCAACTATCCAAAGAAGTGATCATGAGATCAACTTAAATTCTAATGTAAACATAAAATTTACAGAAATTTAATAGATTAAACTCAAAGAATTCAAATGGGATATTGAAGATCCCATTGATTTCCAAGATGAGAGTATGAACAAAGAGGGAAGAGCATGAACAAAGAGAGATGAAATTCAAACCCAAATGATAATCCAAAACAAATTTCCTTTAGAAAACTTATTTCACTTCAAATCCATAACTACTTAGATCTAAATCGATAAAAACAAACAAGAATTCAATCACAATTCAAGTGGTGTGTGATGAAATGAGGTTAGAAGAGACTTTTTGAAAATTGTGTAAAGATTCTACAGAATTCTATGAATTGTGATTGAATTTATTCTAAAAACAAGCTAAGGTTAGAGGATTACCTCCAAATATCCTCAAATTTCTTAGTTTTGATGATCTTCAATGGTCTTCAAGCTCTTCTTCAAGCTCTTCAAGCTCCTCCAATGACTTCTCTTCCAACTCTCTCAATTCTCTCTCAAGTATATATTAATTGTATATCAAAGATCTCTAACCCTACAAAATGAGAGAAATGAGTGTTTTATAGACTTTGATTTCCGTAGTGGCTAAGATAAGGGTTATTTGAGAACTTTAATGGGTTAGGAATATGCCAAGGAATATATTCTATAGGTCACTCCCCGGTGTAGCAATAATTAAGGGAAGTAAGCTTCCTTATCAGACCTGTAAGCTCATAACAAGTTACAGATCGCATGATTGTCCCAAATTAAAAAAAATAAAAACAACTTAATAATATCAATAGTGGAAATGTCTAGGTTTGACATATGATGGTTGGTCATCTAAATCAGTCATTTGAGGGGATTGTTAAATTCACCATGGGGTTGGAAAAAGATGCTTATCTAGCACAATGACCAAAGATAAATCTACCTCAGTTGTTATAATGTTTTCAACAGCAGAGTGTCCAAAATCAACCACCGAGGAATACCCAAGGTTGGAAACCTCAGGGTAATTTTCAAGGGAACAAGAGAACCTGGGATGGAACCAGGAAGCCACAGCATGGTTATTCTCGACCCTAGCAATATCGCCAGTAGGGACTATAGCCTCAGGCGCTGCTAACAGCCCCGCTAATCAACACCGGAGGATGTTTTAATTGCGGAAATTCAGGGTACATTACCAAATTCTGTACAGTCCCTAGAGGTAACCGCTGAATGGATGCTATCTGCAAAAATTGCAACAAGTTGGGACATTTGAACAAGGATTGCCCTGTACCACGCGGAGGATACTATGGGGCTCCAGTTCAAAGAATCCAAGGACCCCCAGATCAGACTAGGATGAATTCTATCATCCCAACAGAAGCAGGATTTAATACTGATGAGCAGTAACATTTGGAAGGTACGCTTGTACTCTTTCATAGTTAAGTTAGAGCTTTATTCGACACTAGAGCTGCACGTTCATATATTGCTGTTAAGATTGTGCGTCAGTTAGGTTTAGAACCCCAGACACTTGAACCGACACTTAATGTTGTGTCACCATTAGGAGTGACTGTTAAGCTGGGTAAAGTGTATAAAGATTGCCCATTGGCCTTGGGAGATAGGAATCTTCCAGCAAACTTTGTAGTTCTGTCGATGTCAGAATTCAACATTATCCTAGGGATGGATTAGTTGACTAATTACAGTGCCAACCTGGATTGCCCTACTAGGATGATTGTATTTCCGATACCAGGACGATCGACGATCAGATTTTAGTGTCTGTCAATAATTGACCAATTCCTCACGATTGGTTTAGCTACAATCAGGAGTACGAGTATGGAACCAATGATGGATCAAATTCCTATCCTACAAGACTTTTAGGATGTATTCCAGGATATTAAAGGACTTTGACCAAAAAGAAAAATAGACTTCTGTGTGGAATACCTGGCACGTTGCCGATATCTAAGACTCTATATAGGATGGCGCCAACTGAGATTTTGGAATTCAAGAAGCAAGTTCAAGAACTCGAAGATTTAGAATTTGTTCATCCAAGTACATCACCTTGGGGAGCACCAATTCGATTTATGAAGAAGAAGGACGGAACACTTCGACTCTACATAGACTACAGCGAGTTGAACAAGGTTACTATCAAGAATCGATATCCACTACCTCAGATAGATGATCTATTTGACCAGTTACAAGGATCAAGGATCTTTTTAAAAATTGATCTACATTCAGGATATCATAAAATTTAGTTCAACCAGAAGATGTGACGAGGAATGCGTTCAGGATGAGATACAGGCATTATGAGTTTCTAGATATGCCTTTTGGATTGACGAATGCGCCAGCAGTATTCATAGACTTGATGAATAGAGTATTCAGACCATATCTAGATAAATTCATTATAGTGCTCATCGACGACATCTTGATCTACTCAAAGACAGAGCAGGATCACAAGGAACACATACAGATTGCTTTACAGACACTTCGAGATAATAAATTGTATGTAAAGTTTAGTAAGTGTGAATTTTGGCTAAAAGAGGTCAAATTATTGGGACATGTTATATCTCAAGATGGTATCTTTATGGACTCATCTAAGATTGATGTAGTCTTAAGTTGGAACAGACCAACCAATGCGACAGAGGTCAGAAGTTTTCTAGGTCTGGCAGGATATTATCGGAGACTTGTTGAAGGCTTTTCCAAGATTACAGGACCTTTGATGAATTTGACAAGGAAGGAGATCAAGTATGAATGGACAGACAAATCTGAGGGTGCATTTCAAGAGTTAAAGAAAAGATTGACTTCTGCACCAGTACTCGCAATACCTAAGAGTGGAGGAAGGTATGTGATCTACAGTGATGCATCGCACCAAGGACTTGGTTGTGTGTTTATGCTAGACGGGGATGTCATTGCGTATGGATCCAGCCAGTTGAAAGTACATGAGAAGAACTATCCTACGCATGATCTGGAATTAGCAGCAATAGTGTTTGCCTTAAAGATTTGGAGACACTATCTCTATGGAGAGAAGTTCAATCTATTTTTCGATCATAAGAGCTTGAAATATCCGTTCTCTCAGAAGGAGTTGAACATGTGACAACGAAGATGGATGGAGTTACTCAAGGACTATGACATTTCATTACAATATCATCCGGGTAAAGCAAATGTCATAGCAGACGCTTTGAGTCATAAACCTTGACTTGTCATCGCTACATTATTAATTCGAGAATGGAAAGCATTGGAGGTGTTAGCTGAATTTGATCTTCAGCCAGTGGAACCAGTGGAAGGATAGCATTTGGATGTCTTATGGTACAGCCAACTTTGATCAACAGTATCATGGAAGCTCAATAGATAACGGAAGATTTGAAGTTATGGTTCGCCAAGATGTCAGCCAAGGAACCAGAAGTCCAGAGTATCAAAACGGACAGAGCCTTACAATGTAAGGTAGACTCTGTGTATCTGACGAAGAAAATCTTCAAAAAGAGATATTGGATGAAGCACCTAAGTCACGGATGATGATTCATCCTGGAGGTACGAAGATGTACAAGGATCTGAAGAGGTATTTCTGGTGCGTAGGAATGAAGAGAGAAGTAGCTGAGTATGTATCTCAGTGTCTTACTTATAAATGAGTAAAGGCAGAACATCAGAAACCACCTAGACTTCTACAACTGTTACCGATTCCCCAAAAGAAACGGGAACACGTAACCATGGATTTTGTGGTAGGATTGCTAAAGTCACAGCAAAACCACGACGCTATTTGGGTAATCATGGATCGAATTATGAAGATGACACATTTTATCACCTATAATATGACATATCTAGTAGAACGGTTGAGCTGAATGTATCTGTAGCACGTTGCATGGTTACACAGTGTACTGGATTCAATTGTGTTAGATCGAGATTTTCGCTTTACTGCAGAATTTTGGAAAAGTCTCTAAACAGCAATGGGAACAACATTGAACTTGAATTCAGCTTTTAATCCACAGACCGATGGACAGACTGAACGAGTTAATCAAGTAATGTAAGATATGCTACGCGCTTGCGTTATTGATTTTGAGAGTTCTTAGGAGACGCACCCATAGTTGATTGAATTTGCCTATAACAACAACTACCATACGAGTAGAGTAATGGTGCCATTTGAAGATTTATATGGATGACTTTGCCGATCGACGCTATATTGAGTCGAAGTCAGAGATACTCAACTTCTTGGGCCAGAAATGGTACAAGAAACCAACGAGAAGATCCATATTATATGTGAGAGGATGAGGAAAGCTTAGACCTGACACAAGAGTTATGCTAACAAGCGACTGAAAGACTTGAAATTCGCCATTGGAGATCATGTGCTACTCAAGATTTCACATGTTCGAGGCATCGTCAGATTTGGTCAGAAGAGAGGCAAGCTATCGCCACGATCATCGGACCATTCGAGATTCTAGAATGTGTTGGGAAGGTTGCTTATCGACTTGTGCTACCACCGAAGATGTCAGGAGTGCACAACGTGTTCCACATTAGTATGCTGAGGAAGTGTACTCACAACCCAGTGTATGAGATCAACTTCGAAGACATTCAATTCAATGATAATGTTACATTCAACGAAGGACTAGTGCGGATCCTAGATCAATCAAGAAGCTCAGGAACAAGGAGATTCCGTTAGTGAAGATTCGGTGGAAGCATCATGATGAAGGAGAAGCTTCGTGGGAGCTAGAGTCAGAGATGCGTGAGAAGTTTACGTTTTTATTTTAGACCTTGTTTGTTTTGATTTCGAGGATGAAATCCTTAATGAGTGGTGGATGATGTAATACCCTATATTTTCAGTAATTATTTAATACACAGAGATTCTATTTATTTCCCTTGTTCATACTTAAAGTTTTATTTTCAACCGATCGAGCTTCCTTCGAGTGATTGAACATTTTTCTATCGATCGAAACCCTTCCGACATGAATTTATGACGTGGTCCCTACTTTAATCGATCAAACCCTTTCTAATTAATCAAACCTGATTGATCTGCTTTCGATTGATCAAACCTTGCTCAATCGATTAAACATGTAATGATCAAAAATCCCAGGTTTTCGGCAAACATGGCCACCTGCCTTCTCCATTCTCTGTATATACCTTGTGTTCAGATGTGTGGTGTATGGTGTGTTTACTGAACCCAGAGACTTAATGAGAAAGTGTGTGTGTGCTTGAATTATTATATATACACATACATCCATATATATATACACACATATAGATATATATATTCAGTCAGAAATAGAGAGACAGAAAGAAGAAGAAGAAGAAGGACAAGGAGAGACAGAGATGAAGAAAGGAGCAAGGAGAGAGAGAGAGAGAGAGAGAGAGAGAGAGAGAGAGAGAGAGAGGCCTCCATTAAAGCTTCTGAGGTCAAGCTTGCCAAACACGCCCTTAACGACGTTTAGTGAGTTTCAAACTCACTCAGTAGCTTAGTTATAATATTTTATGAGTTTTGGATGTTTAATAATAACCCAAACACGCCCTAATAGATTATGGACGTTCACTGCCAGAATCTGCAGAAGATGAAGTTCGAGCGATCGAACTAAGTTCAATCGATCGAACACACTGAGTCTCAATCAATCAAAATGAGTTTATCGATCGAGAATACCTTCACTTTAATCGATCAAGAATACCTCAATCGATCGAACTTTACTTTCTTCAATCGATCAAAATGGCTTCAATCGATCGAACCTTAGTAGAACTTGGATGTCTCCTATGAGTTTATTAGTTCAAATGCTTAGTTGTTTAATTGATGTTCCATGTTCCTACTATACCATATTATGGATTACGGAGGTAATGGGATACGATAATGAGATTGAGATAATATTGTGAGTAACGTAGTAAGGTTCAGAATGGTAGTAATGATACGATGTGATGAGATAATGAGATAAGGTTTGAGTTATAACAGTGGGTAATATTGGATAACTTGGTGATTGAGTTACTGGGTTATTAGTTACTTTCAAAGTTATGCTTTTTCGATCTGATGATTCGCTCAGGTTGAATCCAATAAGTGAGTAAGAAGGATTTGACCAAGATCGTGAGAGCTATGGGTGCACAGTACTTGCAAGCGTTCTTAAAAGTGGTGAACAGTAAGAGTTCTTAGAAGCGGTGAACAAGAGTAGTTGTGGCACGCCCATGGTTTGTATTTACCAGAGCTATGTAGGTACCGTACTCATAAGCGTTCTTAAAAGCGGTGAACAGTAAGAGTTCTTAAAAGCGGTGAACAAGAGTATGGGTAGTGTTCGTAAGAGTTCTACAAGAGCACTAGTATGTCGTGATGATACAATCAGTTTAGATAGTCAGTCGGCATTGGTACAGTCAGTCTTCGAGTTGGAAGATAATAATAATTATTTAATGATGTGTCTGAATGAAAGAGGAAGAGATAATATTAGTATCACTACTTTATATCATGCATAACTGGTAATGACTTTATGCCTATGATATTGTAGGAGTTTCTATTCACTTAACTGAAGTAAGCTGACGGCGTTTATGCCTGGACATTCCCTGTCCAGACTACCCTACCCTATTAATGCAGGTGATGGAGCCTACGATGATGGCTACTACCCAGAGCTAGATTATGCAGAAATGACGATTCTGCCAGGGAAGATTACTACGTTGACAGCTACTCTTACGCCAGCTAGAAGATGAAGACGTTATATTTAGTTTTATATTTCTGTTGAACTTTATTAGTTGACGGGTACTTGGGCATATGTTGTCTCCAAACCTATTGTGATCCCGAGGACCAGTCTGATGTTTGTAATAGATATAATTAATAACATTATATTCAGTTGGATTATTATTGATGTTCTTGCTTTTAGACCAGCACTGTGTGGTGTGGATAATTAGTGACTTTCATTTGTCATTCCCTATGGACCCAAAAAGGAAATTTATTCTTCTCTATTTTTTGTTGCTCCGGGCATGACACATCAGTATGAACTAATTCTAACAGTGCATTGGTGTTGTTGCCCTTTGCAGAAAAGGGCCTTTTGGTCATTTTACCCTCTAAACATGACTCACAAACTTCCATTGGTTAGAGAACCAAATCGCCTAAGATCCCTACTTTGACTAGTCTACTAATCCTGTTTAGATTGATATGACCTAGCACCATGTGCCAAAGCCTTGTTAGATTAGTGGAAGGTTCCTTTTTTTTAGATGGTATAGTTACCACTGAGTTATTAAGTTTCATGTTAGAGTCTTTAGAAATAGTTGGACTGATCATATACAAACCATTCGACTTAATACTAGAACACACAAAAGAGCCATTTGTTTTGATCACAACTTTAATTCTAAAAGAGAAAGAATAATTTTTATTTAAAAGTTCTGAAACTGAAATTAAATTACGTCTCATTAAATGGACATAAAGTACATCTGATAATACTAAAGTCTTAATGTCTGGAAATTCTAAAGATACTACTCCTATAGCAACTGCAGAAACAGTTGCGCTAGAATCTAGAATAAGCACGATCTCCCCATCACTGCATTTCTTGGTTGATCTAAACCCCTGCAACGAATTATAGATATGGTTAGTCGCACCAGAATCAATGCACCAAGTGTTCGAAGTATACGTTATAAAACTTACTTTAATCACATGTGACTGGATCATACCTTGAACTCTTATAGCTAAGAATTCAGGATAGTTCCTCTTCCAGTGGCCTTTGTCACCGCATTGGAAACACTTTCCTTTGCCTTGACCACCTCCCTTCCCTTTATCCTTACATTTTCCCTTAGATTTTGCAATCTTCGGGACTGATCCAACACTTGGACCACCTATGCCAGCCTTTTTCTTTCCTTTCTTACCTTTTGGCGCAGATCGGGAAGAGGAAACACTTTTTTCAACGTTCAAAACATTGCCCCGCAGGTTCGATCACCCCTTCCACTGGCTGAAGAGAGCTCATCAGCTTGCTCATTGAAAAATTCATTTGATTCATATTATAATTAAGTTTAAATTGAGTGAATGATTGAGGCAGCGAGTTGAGGATCATATTAACTTGGGTTTGTGCGTCAATGTTGGCACCCAGAGTCTCCAGTTCATTTAAATATCCAATCATGTTTAAAACGTGCTCTCTAACTAAGTTCCTTCCAACATTCTCGTACTCATGATCTTTTGCAAGGGGATCTGCCTGACAGGTCTGCCATGCTCCCCAAACATTTCTTTCAGGGAAGTCATGATGGCACTAGCAGAATCATTCGATTGGTATTGGTGTTGCAACACATCATCCATAGAGGCAATATATAGCAACGAGCCATCGTATTTGATTTCTTCCACTTATCAATCACGTCTGGTAGCTGCCATTTCATTTGCCACGGGTTCGGCAGGGTATGGGGTAGTGAGAATAGATATGTGATCCTCCGCAGTTAAAATGATGTCCAAGTTATGTTTCCATTCAATGTACTTATTTCCAGTTAGCTAATTTTGTGTGAGTATGGTGCTAGTGGGCTAAATGCAGATCCAGACATTTTAAATTCTGAAAAACAAAATAACAGACATTTTAATATGGATATCAAAATTTAGACAGCATGAAATAAAAGAATCCTTAAAACTTTTATTAAATGAAAAAGTCGCCAGAATATCGAAACGAAAGAATAAAGCCTTCGTGTGCTGGTCATCACTCAATCTTTCGATTAATCATGACTTGTCCGCTATGCAACTCTTGCAAAATAGGTCATGACTCCTGATCCTATTTGATCTTTAAGTTTCTGAATAATGCTCTGTGTGGGATCCCTTATTCATAGCTTAGCTAGTGTGCACCATTAACTAGGATCCAATCACAACCACCTCAAGTAGTGCCTCTGTGTAGTGGTCACCCTCTAACACGTCTGATTGATCCTATCTATAGGAAGTTCACATCTAGTAACCAATGAGTAGTGTAGCCTCTGTATGGAATGTTCATCCCTAGCGAGATGACACAGAATGCACTACTCATCTTACAGTGAACCGTTAATGGAAGATTGTGGGAGTTATAATAATAAGTCCTTCTCCCACTAGTTTTGATAATTAAGGATTTTGCTTTTGAAAAAATTGTTTCTTCACATTCCCCATAGACATCCAATGTCTACTAATGTGATAGAAACGGTTTTTTATTTTTATTCTAGAAAACTTGTTTTTATCACGCATGTGGTAACAACATATGAAATTCCAATCACAAACAAGCATATAAAAACAAAAAACTTTGAAATAAAAGCATCCAAATAATGCCTCCATCTCCCATGGCTCTATCTCCATAGAACCTCCTTCTTGGTTCAGTTGCCTCTGGCTCCACCTTCATGGACATCGGCTTCTTGCTCAATCCTCATGGATTTCTATTCTATTATAAAAATCCTATGCTACTTTCAAAGCTTACAATTTTCTAGAAAAAGAAATAGCAACAAATGAAGAATAAATAAATAGGCTAGGGAAATCGGTGCGACTCTCTTATTCGCAGGAATGGAGTCGCAGTGCCCTTTACACATGCCTTTAAAACCAAACCAATATTTAAAACAACAATCACCAATCATAAATTAAATACAAAATTAAAATTTGTTGACGATCGGTGCCATGGGAGACAGTGGTCTAACTTGTTGCCAAAGGGTTAGACAAACACACATCCACGTATATATACAAAAATATATAACAATTGGAACCCCTAATTGACTTGCATATTCCATGCACTGTTCATGAAATTAATTAGAACATAAAATGGCATTTCTGGTTCTCTGTCACCTTCGATCGATCGAAGCAACTTCAATCGATCGAACGTTCAATCGATTGAACCAAATTTAAAATTTTCCAGAATATTATAAATAATTAAAATAGATAAGTTTTCAAATCTTTTTAAATTGTGAATAAACACCTGGACAGAGAATCAGTCTCGATCGATCAAACCAAGTTCAATCGATCGAACAAACAATGTTTGTTCGATCAAAAATAGTTAGATCGCTTGAACCCAACATTGTTTAGATCGATCGAAACACTTTCGATCGATCTAGCATAGACAATTTCAATCGATTGAAAAAGCTTCAATCGATCAAAACTGCCATGCATCCAATGCAACCACAGATTTGTATTCTGCTACAAAACTGCTGCAGAAATGGGACGATGCAGTTTCAAAAACAAATCTAGAAACAACATGCAAATCGAAACTATTATTCCAAAACAAATCTATAGATCCAAATAAGCATGGCTCTGACACCAATTGATGGAATTTAGGTTCCAAAAAAACTTAAATTACGTGCACAACAGAAAAACAAGTTTGTAAAACTTTATTGGTAGCCTGGATCTACTACTTATCAATACTATAGATATGTACAAGAGGGGAACAAGAATTGTACCTTACGGTCTTGAATCCAATTCTGATTTTGTCTTTAACCTTCAGTGTGCAGCAACTCCCACTAGGTTATCTTCACCCTTATGTCTCTTATGAACGCTCTCGGATAGGCTAGGGTTGGTGGGAACCCTAAAAGAGAGGATATAGAAGGTTTAGGAAACCCTAAATAGGTTCTATAGCTCTAGGATATTACTAATGACGATTAACTTTTTCTGTACATAGCTGCCCTATTTGTAGATTTTGAAACTGACTTTATTGTTCAATAGATCAATACGCTTTCGATCGATTGAACATTCAATCAATCAAACTTGTCTAAACTTTAATCGATCGAAAACTCTTCAATCGATCGAACTTTTCTTGACCAGATCCTTATGTGCCTTTCCAATCATTTTGGAGGAGCTAAGAGTGGGACCTCCTAGGTTCTTTATTGTTGGCTTAGACTAGTTGTTAATTCCCATGATCAAACTCTTTTATCAGTGAATTAACCAACTAATTAGTTAACGTTAACTCCACTATAAAACGATAACTACACTCCAACACAAAAGAACAAATCTAAAGTGATAACTAGACTTGTACGGTGTACTAATATCCCTCTACCGTCAGCATTCATAATCATATTCAGGTAGTTAGATAACTAATATTGTGAACCTGAATGATGATTACATCTTTCATTCCTTGAGTCCCATTCACCTCTCATGATTGCTAACCATATTGATAACTACTTATCAACAAGACTGTAGTTCTCAGTAATCAACTTGGTGACCATTCTCAAGGGAATGCTTACTCCTTATCAAAGATAGATTCTATCTTGATAATAAATGTTCACAACCCTATGAATATGACATACCCAAGATACCCAGGTGTTGATCTTGCAAGACCTCACTAATTGGTAAGTCAAAGCAGTCACATCCATAGTCTGTGTCCATAATCGTCTCAAGATTGAGAACATGTACCTTATACAAGTTATGAGTTCCTATTGAATGTTGACAATTTTCTATGTCAATAGGAATCTCTTGGTCCGTCAATGCACTATAAGCACTAGCATATTAATTAAGAGTTACACTCTAGTGATTGAGATTCATCACTCCATCTAATGGTAGTTAATAATGCTACAGGGTATACCTGATGAGATATCCAGTCTCATCATCCACTGTGACTAGTTCTAAGTATCAAATAATAATGATTCGTATCTCACACATACGTATCTCATACATATACGAATTACCTACTATGATACTTAAGGATTGCAACAATCATCTCATGAAAACATACATAAAGAAATGTAAATATGATATCCATATACAAAATGCCAAATTTCAAATACATAAAGACTGGGTTTGAGGGCACAATCCCAATAGGGTTAGCATCAAACTCTTGGATATTCGACCCCCGGGGATAATGAAACCCTAATCTGGATCTTTGAGTCTAGTTCAAGGACATCCATGCATAGTAGGCTATTCATGTTTTATTCCATCCATGTTTATTCTTATCCATGCATAGTAGTTCAATTCATGTAGTCTATCCGTGAATTAGGTAATTCTTATCCATGCACATGCATACACATTCATACTATCCTTACTTAGAATAGTGGGCTATCTATATTGGGGATAACACCCTAGTTAGGGTTACACATGCACACTACTCCATATAGTAGTCATGTTTGGTTATACACACATACTTTCATGTCCTATATATTGCATTGTCATTGTCCTAACCATGTCAATTAGGGATAATTGGAAACGCTATGCTATCCCAGGCTAGTTCCTAAATTCCCTTTTATTTACTGCTTTCCTTGGATCACATAGAAGCATGATTAGGTGGATTAAATACGGTTTAAATTCCTTACATGATTACTTGTGCATAGAATTCTTATTTTTCTAGGGTTTTGAGTGTGTTTTCATGTTTAATTTCATCTTATTTACTTTCGTATGCATAGAAGAGTCGCGATAAGTTTAGTCCCTGAATTACTATTTTAGCACGTGCTTTGCATGTATATGTATAATCTCTTGCATGCTTTTCTTTTCTTAAGCTATTTATAACCTGAGCTTATGATTGCATTAGAAATAAATGAAATGCTCTGCATAATGTCTAGTTAAACACCTTGAAAACTGAGTAGAGGCTTATGCTCGGACGAGGCGAGAAGGGGTGTTTTAGCATGATCTAGCTCCTTCCTCTCTCGTACCTTAACCCTCGAATCGAGTTCTTTGGTGACGAATGGGTTGTGCTCTCTATCCATTGCACTTGATAGATTTAATTTTCTTGGTTTCCTTTATCAAACCAAGTGGCGACTTTATTAGTTAGGATCTCTCTGAATTTAGCCTTGTGGGATATATATATATGGATTACTCACTTGTGTAGCCTCGAGTATAGATAAAAAGCCCCATGGAATCCAAAATATGAGTAATCCAAATCTGTCAGATCGGATAAAGGCTAATGATGGATGGTGAACCTCTCTCGTGGTTATTGACATGAGATTTGTATGGGATCAATCAAGTGGGCTTGGTCTTCTAGGCCCTATACTTTGTCGAGGTACCCACAATTGGCCACTCTGCTGGGGACAGACTAAGAGGGTTAGACTCCAAACCTTTCAAGGTTCTTTGACTTTATATTATGAGGATCGTACGTGCAATAGGTTTAGAAAGTTTAGGTGGACCAAATTTGGGGCCAACAGCGTTGTCAGATCACCATCGTGGAGGACTTCCCTTCCCTAGCATGTACGGGTATAAAAAACATGTCCACGTACCATACTAAATCCTGTAATGGGAGGTATATAAGACATCTTGCTAGGGGACCCTTTTGACTTTATCCACCTTATTGCATATAGTAGCCATAGATCTCAAATCCTTTAGGGCTCAACCCGTTATGACAATGTGCGCACATACACTTTACTTGCCCTATAGGATTATGTGACATGATAAAGAAGCCTATACAACACGTGAAACATAGCCTTGTCTAACACTATCGGCATTTTGTCCATGTGAAATGCTCGCCACATAACATGAGGATCGTATGCTTAGGTGTTATACTGGGAATATGTGTCATAAGTCCGTACGACGACGAGTCATAACCTTGTTCATGTCTTGTTTGCTAGAGTAAGCCCTACTTAGGCCTAAACTATCATGAGCCTTATCACACATGAATTATCAATCATGAAAAGACTAGAGTGATACTGATTATCATGGTCCGGGCATAAGAAGGAATTCTCGATGACGCAATTAGGATTTAAAAGGCTATATGATGATTTGAAATTAGGTCTTTCATCTGCATTTGCATTTCATGCATGTCGTAATAAAAATTCAAAAAAATTATTTTTCATTAACGCATGAGTCCCTTTTCAAAATTCCTCCCCCAACAAATTCATTTGAATAAAGAATTGGTTGTCGAAAATAAAATAGGAATTCAATTCATATCTTAGAAACCAAGGAAATAGGGGGGAACTCATAATCTGTTTGAAAAATATTTCAAAAGAAGACAAGAGAGAGGAATTCTAAGGAATCGTGAAAAAAATGAAAGGGCTGAATAAAATTGAATAGGGACTTGTAAAATAATTAAAAGGGGCACAATCATTCTGAGGTTGGGGTATAATTTTAAAATTTAAAATTACAGAGAGAGAAGTGAACATAGCTCTGAGAAATAAGAAGTCCACACCTTCTTAGGTCTATTCCCTAATCATTTTAAAATCAAGACTAGTCCAATGGCTCAGAAGTATCTCGAAAGAAGGTTCAATGCACCCCAAAGAATAGTAGAACAACAAGGTCATAAGATCTCCCAAATCAACGATAAATTAGATGAATTGACAGGTTTCGTTAATCTTCTATTCTATGAGCTAAAAAAGATAGATAGATTGGAGAGTATGGTAGAGTCAAGCCATGAGAGAAATGATTATGTCCTAGAGCTAGAAGGGTCTCCTAGCATTCCCAAGGATGTGCTCAACAAGGGGAAGATGAAGAAGGAAGAAGACAAAAACTTGTTCGCTCTGTGGATATGTATGATTCAAGTGCAAATCAATCGCAACAAGTAATACTCGGGTAGGTACGAGGTCGATTTCCACGGGGACTAGACCGGAAGATTATAGATTCAAGACACGAATACACAACTACTGTAACCAAAGGAGAAAGAAAAGGTGATTGTTTTGAGAGTATCTAATTCAGGATCTAAGACTAATCATGCAAGGAAAACTTACGTAGAACAGTAGCTAATTAAATTAACTAATTAAACGACAAGCACAAATTAACTATAACAAGCAAGCTAGAGTAACGAGTTGTTTTAAGACAAAGGGAAATAGGCTAGGGGTCATGCTACCAACCTTGGATCACAAAAGGGGAAGAATAAGGGATTTGGAGGGAACTTCTTGAGTGAACAAAGTTCCTTGGGAGCCAACAATCAAACATGTGGGTTGTCAACCCCACTATGAAAGGTGAAGGCTTGAGAGAACTAAGGCAAATGTTGGATTGGTAATATAGATTCAATAACCTCCATTGCATAACAATGGGGGTAAAGAAACAAACATATTACAAACCCAACACTCTTCAATCACTCAAGAGGATCCAAAACCATTAGACTATAAAAAAAAACAGGGATCCATAGGTGGGTTCATGACCCCTAACCTAGAAAACTAGCTACACATGGATTTAACTATGAAAACATTAATAGAAACATTAAATGAAAAGGAAGATATCACCATTAATGCAACCAATACTTCAAGGGAGAGAGAGAGTGAGTCCAATAGATAACTTCAATAAATGCCCCAAAAGAAGAGTCCAAGCTTGCAAATTGAAGAATCTCTCACAATCTCAATTACAAACACTATATCTAACTAATCTATGAACAAAATCACAAGGAATCCTAAAGAAATACAAGAGGGTTATGAGAGAGAATCTAAGCTGCTATCTAAATTAGGTCAAGCCCCTTAAAAAACGAATTATAAAGGGGTATTTATACAAAAACCTCGGAGTGGCAAACTTGTAAATCAAAGAATGCAGAAACAGGGTAATTCGACCGGTCGAGCGGGGCCATTCGACCGGTCGAATGCCCTTCTGCCAGAATGTTATAACAGCACATCAGAAGTGGACCGGTCGAATGGGGAAAGTCGACCGGTCGAATACCCCTCTGTCTGAATCTTTATAGCTTCACACACAAGTGGACCGGTCGAATGGGGAAAGTCGACCGGTCGAATACCCCTCTGTCTGAATCTTTACAGCTTCACACACAATTTTGCACACCGATCACGAGAATCGCCATAACTCTTCGCTCCGGCCTCCGATTGAGGTGATGTTCGCGGCCATGCGAAGAAGACTCGCAGAGCTAGCTTTACCAAGTTAAGATCATCCTCCGTATTGTGGTCTTTGAGTCCAACGGTGAGAGAGAAGCGGCCGCAATGGACGAGAGCTTCAACTGAGGCGTCGCCTCCCGACTCGGATTGTCTAAAAGGCCTGCAAAACACAACAATAACCCGTGTAAAGGATGTAAACTGTAAAAAAGAGGGTTATGCAAGGAAGGTTCGTAAATAATGTACTTAGAAGTTCCGGGAGAGGTATTTTGCGCAAAAACGAATCCAAACTCAAGCAAAATATGAGATAGATCACACCCCCCTACTAGCACATTGCTAGTCTCTAGCAATTAGGCGGAGAATAGAAAGTACCAAGGGCATTACTTACCCACCTTATTTAAAACAGAAAGGAAAAACCGCTTTCGTGGGGAGCACGGTTGCATTGAGCCATTGCAACAAGCCGTTAAACCTCTAGGTTACCCCTAGAGGCGGAGTTTTGTCTTCGGAGGGTTCTCAGAATGATACCCACAAACATACGCTTCCTCAAGATAGCTGCCATCGAATCGAAGTGCACAAAGCTCAACTAAATCAAGAGGTTTTCAGTGGATCTTAGCAAAGTGACACTCAAGTTCCCAAAAGTCCCCAAACTATCAAGGTTATTCGATAACCTCATTTATACCAACTCTCGGACGTTCATGGTGAAGGTTGCACGCCCGCAAGTGTCGGCATGGTGCAATGCATTCATGATCCAAATATCGATCGAAACTACGCTTCAACGCAATCCTCACCGGTGAAACCCTCAGAAATGAATCACTCGGAATGGGTGACACTCTCAAAACATGCGGGCAAAGAGTAATGGAAATGGAATGCAAAGCCACGCGCATGTCATGTGTGAAGAACGTTATTCAATGTAAAACGGGTAAAATGAATCTCATGAAAGATACCATGCATTGGAGGTGATGAAAACAAACTCTACTTGCTTGTCACGGTCGTCTCAAACTCTGAATCATAATACCAAGGATCAATTAGGATTGGGTAAGGTCACGAAGTGGAAATGGGGTGGTGAGAAATCCGGATATGGGGTCGAGAAGTGTTTAGGTTATACTTTTGGGCTACAGTGTTCGCACAAGGGCTCACAAGACTAGGGACAAGTCGGGAATGATTAATTTCGATGAGGGCCGATGGAGAAGTACCCTTTTCATGAAGCTCTTTTTTTTTTTTTTTTTTTATTATTTTTTTTTATAGAAGCTTTTCTTGATCTTTTCTTTTAGCTTTTCTTCTCTTGCGGTAACTTCCCCACTAAACACAACCTCAATCCCTTAAGATTTTAACAAAACGACCTTATGCGAACTATCTTCCAGGACACATTTTAAACACAAGAGATGGTGAAAGTGAAGAGCGATGGAGTGATGGGCTATTGTAAAGGAGGTGTATGCGGAAGGGGTAAGAGACAATGGCGCGGGATGTGACCTAAAATCATTTCCTTAGTGTGATATAATTCATTGTTCTCCACTAAGGCGACAAGCAAGTGCAAGTTTGTAAATTCACATGACGATCCTCTAATGCATGATCAAGTAAGAAGATGAGATTGACTACGACTTTAACACGCTTTTCAACAAAGAGAGAAGTGCGAGTAACACTCAAAAATGGAGGACGGCTCAAATTCTAACAAGGTTCAAGTCTCCACAAGTATTTCAATCGGAACGCGGATTATAAATGCATTAAACATCGTCCTGTAACAAGCGTTTGAGCAACATGCACCAATAGTTCAAGATTTGGAACTCAAGAAGTTCGCAATAATCGGGATAGTTCTAGGACTTGTGGGATTCAACAAGTGTTACATGCTAAGAACACAAAAAATCAAGGTAAGCGTCATCGCTCGGCACTTTGAGTGGGCGACTATGCAACAATCAGAAAAGGCGTGGACCAAGAGTCCAAGATTGCCTTTTTTTTATTTATTTATTTTTTATTTTTTATTTTTTATTTTTATTTTTTATTTTTTATTTTTTTTTAAATGAAAAGGAGCTTAAAGCGTCACTTGGCATGAAACAATGAAAAACTGAAGTTCAAACAAAAGGTCAGCGACAAGCACACCCCCCTACTAGATCCATGCATTGCCCACAATGTATGAGCATCGAACAAAAAAAAGGGACAAGAGAGATGGGAGTATGTCACCAATTGGGCGATCCCTGTGAAACGCAGAAGAGATGTTCCTGCACAAGTCAACACTACCAAGCATATCAAAGAGGAAATAAAGCAAGAAAATAAAGACAACATGAACTTCCATTAATTATAAACAGCAAAAGTTGCAGAAGTACATGAGAAAGCCTAAAAGTAAAGTAACGAAACTAAGCGGCCAACATGGCTCTAAACAAACAAAGCAAGGAAAAACCGACACAAAACTAGAATCTAACAGCTACAGAGGCGCAGCCAAGTGAGCTCGCTGCTAGTCGTGAAAGCGCCAAAAAAGTCGGTAGGCCACAGAAACGGCCTCAAGGTGGTGGTGCGGAGGGACCAGCGCCACCTGAGCGAGAAATAGCACTAATAAGGGCCCGGAACTGAAGCTCCTCCCTCTCAACCTGCTGGGCCGCAGCCATCTCCATACTGGCCTGGAGTGAGTCGAAACGGGACATAAGTCGGGCCTCCATCTCTATCATCTCAGCCTTCGTCTCCCTGAGCTCGCCCTTAGTCTCCAACAGAAGGTGCTCCAGACGAGCAAAGTCAGGAGCAACTGCAGGAGCAGGAACGGGCTGCTCAACACCGACGTCCTCCTCCTGGACCTGGGGCACATCTCCCACAGCCGGTGCATCTCCCTCAGCCGGTTGCTGTGCGGCTCGCTGTCGCTTGCGGGCCTGTGCCTGAAAGGCGCTCTTTGACTTGGCCAGAGACACCGCACCTAAAGGATCCTCGATGGAAATGAGGTGATCGTCTGGCTTAGGCTTTACCCCTTCGGAGAGGCAGAGCCGGGTAATAAGGGAGCCGTAGGGGAGGCTACTGGACACTGTGGTCTTGGCCGAGGCATTGTACAAAACTTCGAGAACGAGCCGCGGCAGAGAGAATGCGTCGGCGGTCCCCAGAGCGGCCAATTGGGCGGCATAGTAGTGGCCGAGGGTGGCCTTGTGCGTGGTGAGCAACAAGGTCTGGCGCACCACTATGTGAAGATCTGCATAGGCTCTGGTCAATGCACTGGCTGGCAACTGGATGCCAGACCAATCGTGGTCGCGGTCGGTGAGCGACCGGTAGACAATGGGAGGTGGTGGTAGGGAGGCTATGGTCGGGTAAGGAGCAACGGCGTCGCGCTCCTCAGGGACATCCATGAAGCGGGCGAGGGTGTGAAGCGTGATGGTGAACCGCTTGCCTTGCACGTATACAAAGAAGGCGTGCTGAGAGTCGGGATCCGGGATGAGACTGGAATAGAACTCCCGGACCATCTCCTCGTTGACGTGGTGTTCGATGGCTACGTAATCGCCCCAACCACGGGGCTCAAAGGCCTCCCTCACGGAATTTGGAAAAGCAATGAGGTCGATGGAGCGCTCTTTGAGGACAACTCGGGTAGAGAAGTAGGCGTCGTGCCAATCCTTGGTTTCCCTGGATCGGAAGCCGCGGAAGGGGCGAGGCTTTGGGTCCAATGGGCGAGGGACTCCGGCGGCTTTTGGTTTGGTCATTTTTAGCCTTGAGTGGGTGGGGTTGTGAGAGGGTTAGGGTTTTGGGGGAAAAGAGGAAAAAGGGGGGGAATGATGGGGATTGGTGGTGGTTTGTGGTGGTGATTTAGGGCTTTGGGAGGGGAGATGGTGGTTTGGTTGATTGTGGGGGAGAGTTGGGAGGGTGGTTGCGGGTGGTTTTGGTGAGAGAGGGGGAAATCGCCGGAGAGAGGAGAGAGAGAGAGAGAGAGAGAGAGAAGTGAAATGAAGAAGAAAAAGAGAAGAAAGAGAATTTAAACAGCCCGCGGGTCGTTCTACCGGTCGAGCGGGGACATTCGACCGGTCGAATGCCCCTCTGCCAGAATGTTTAAAAGAACACACCAAGTCGACCGGTCGAGCGGGGAAATTCGACCGGTCGAATGCCCCTCTGCCAGAAATTCAAATTAAGCACAAAGGAGGGGCAACCAACATCTTTTTTTTCTTTTTTTTTTTTTTTTTTTGAACGACCACCCCGCGTCGTCGACGCTTAGAAGACGAACCAAAACGCACGTGGGATGAGTGGGGAGGACCCAAACACGACCGAGGGACGCGAGGGGCGGGTGCGAACGCACACCTAGAGCAAGGATATGATCGAGGGCTCTACAAAAAGGGAACTTGCCGAGTATACTCGGCACAAAAAGAAAATGTGGCACGCGGCTATTCGACCCCGTAAACGGGATCTTCCAACGGGATCGACTCTAACGTGGAGTCGAAACCTTCCAAGAACGGCTTGAGACGTTGGCCGTTCACTTTGAACACGTTACCCTCCCTTGGGTCAAAAATCTCAATAGCACCATGATGAAAGACTTTTTTGACGATAAAGGGGCCGGTCCACCTTGATTTTAACTTTCCCGGAAACAAATGTAAACGAGAATCATACAAAAGCACCTTTTGTTCGGGTTCGAAGTGCTTGCGCACTATTCGTTTGTCATGAAATGCCTTAGTTCGTGCTTTGTAGATCTTTGAACTTTCATACACATCGTTCCGGATTTCTTCTAGCTCCGAAATTTGAAGCTTTCTTTTAGCACCACCCTTGTCCGTGTCAAAATTGAGCTTTTTTATGGCCCAAAATGCTCGGTGTTCAAGTTCAACCGGCAAGTGACACGCCTTTCCGTAAACTAAACGGTAGGGAGACATTCCGAGATTGGTTTTGTAAGCCGTCCGATACGCCCAAAGAGCATCGGTTAGCCTCAAGGACCAATCTTTTCTAGATGGATTTACCATTTTTTCTAGAATTCCTTTGATCTCCCTATTGGCCAATTCCGCTTGGCCGTTTGTTTGCGGATGGTAAGTGGTTGAGGTCTTATGTGTTATGTCATATTTCTCCATGAGGAGTTCAAAGGGATGATTGCAAAAATGCACTCCTTGGTCGCTTATGATGGCCTTTGGAATTCCGAATCGAGACAAGATGTTTTCTTTAAGGAATTTCAAAACGGTTTTGTGATCATTGCGCTTGCTCGCAATTGCCTCAACCCACTTCGAAACATAATCAACTGCGACGAGGATGTATTCATACCCAAACGAGATAGGAAATGGGCCCATGAAGTCGATTCCCCAACAATCGAAGACTTCAATGACAAGTATTGGGTTCAATGGCATCATGTTCTTCCTCGTGACACTACCAAGCAATTGACATCTATGACATGCTTTGCAATAATTGTGGGCATCTTTGAAGAGAGTGGGCCAATGCAATCCACTTTGGAGGATTTTGGCCGAGGTCTTTTTGGATGAGAAATGCCCACCACAAGCTTGGTCGTGGCAAAAAGAGAGCACACTTTGGATTTCATCATTGGGAACACAACGACGGATGATTTGGTCGGCACAATATTTGAACATGTAAGGGTCATCGAAGAAGAATGACCGTGCCTCTACCTCAAATTTACGCCTATCTTGGGGGGTCCAATGTGACGGGACGGCTCCCGTTGCTAAGTAATTTGCCAAATCGGCATACCATGGTAAAGCGGAGATAGAGAACAAGTGTTCATCGGGGAACACGTCCCTTATCGGAGTCGGGTCCGCCACTTTGACATTCACCGTCAAACGAGATAGGTGGTCGGCAACTACATTTTCAACGCCCTTTTTGTCCTTGATAGACAAATCGAATTCTTGGAGGAGAAGGATCCAACGAATCAACCGGGCTTTAGCATCCTTCTTATTGAGAAGGTACTTTAGAGCCGCATGATCGGTAAAGCAAACGATTTGGGATCCAACCAAGTATTGACGAAATTTATCGAGGGCGAAAACTATGGCGAGCAGTTCTTTCTCGGTAGTAGAATAGTTCATTTGGGCGCTATCGAGAGCCCTACTTGCGTAGTAGATGACATGTGGTTGTCTATCCTTCCTTTGGCCCAAAACCGCTCCCACGGCATAATCACTTGCGTCACACATGAGCTCAAATGGGAGGGACCAATCGGGTGATTGCATTATAGGGGCGGTCGTAAGCAAAGTTTTTAATTTATCAAATGCTTCTTGACACCCCTTGGTCCATTCAAAGGGAACATCTTTCCCAAGCAAATTACACATAGGACGTGAAATTGCACTGAAATCTTTGATGAACCTCCTATAGAAACCGGCATGGCCTAGGAAAGATCTAACGTCTTTCAAACATGTGGGAGGGGGTAGGTCTGCAATGAGCTCGACTTTGGCCTTGTCAACTTGAATTCCTTCACTTGATACGATGTGGCCAAGGACGATCCCCTTTGTCACCATAAAGTGACATTTCTCCCAATTGAGGATGAGATTTTTCTCCTCGCACCTCTCTAGGACTCTCCTCAAGTTCCCTAGACAGTCATCAAAAGAATCACCGTATACGCTAAAGTCGTCCATAAAGACTTCTAAGCATATTTCCACCATGTCGCTGAAAATACTAAGCATACACCGTTGAAAAGTCGCCGGTGCGTTGCATAGACCAAATGACATTTTCCTATAAGCAAAGGTGCCATAGGGACACGTGAACGTGGTTTTCTCTTGATCTTCGGGTGCAATTTCTATTTGGTTATATCCGGAATAACCATCCAAGAAATAATAGAATTTGTGCCCGGCCACCCTCTCTAAGATTTGATCGAGGAAAGGTAGAGGGAAGTGGTCTTTTCGGGTGACGGAGTTCAATTTTCGGTAATCAATGCAAACTCGCCAACCGGTAGGGACACGAGTTGGGACGAGTTCGCCTTTCGGATTCTTGACAACCGTCACCCCGGATTTCTTTGGGACGACTTGGGTAGGACTTACCCATTGACTATCGGAAATAGGATAAATGATTCCCACGTCCAACAACTTAATAACCTCGGCCCTCACGACCTCTTTCATGTGCGGGTTAAGCCGCCTTTGCATTTGACGCGAGGGTTTGGCGTCATCTTCCAAGTAAATCTTGTGAGTGCAAATAGTTGGACTTATTCCCTTTAGGTCGGCGATTGTCCATCCCAAAGCACTCCGGTGATTTTTCAGCAATTTGATCAAACTTCCTTCTTGATCGGGGTCAAGTAGGGACGAAATCACCACCGGGAATGTCTCTTCGTCTCCCAAGAACGCATACTTGAGCTCTTTTGGCAATTGTTTTAGCTCGAGTTTGGGGACTTCAAGATTAGACGGCAACGGAATAGAGTCACGTGGGGGAAGTTTTTCAAATTGAGAACACCACATGACATCTTCTCCCAATTCTTTGGATTCATGGGACTCCAAGGCATCCTCCAACTCAAGCTCAAGTAGAGAATACTCGAGCAACGAAACACCATCGGGTGTGGTGGTTTGTGCCGGACGAGAATCAAGAGGTTCCTCCAAGCAACTGAAGTTGAAGAACTCGTGCGTAAGAGTGTCAATGAAATCAACCTCACAAATATCATCATCCTCAAGATCCGGTTGTTCCATGAGATTGTAAACATTAACCTCCGCGGTCATGTTACCGAAAACCAATTTCATGTTTCCATTCCTACAATGTATTTGGGCATTGATAGTGGCTAGGAATGGTCGACCAAGGATGATAGGAATGGGAGAAGTCCCACCCTCTACCGGTTGTGTATCCATGACAATGAAATCCGCCGGATAGTAGAAAGCATCGACTTGGACTAACACATCCTCAACTATTCCTTTCGGTATCCTAATTGAGCGATCGGCTAATTGCAAGACAGTGCGTGTCTCCTTAAGTTCTCCGAGACCCAATTGTAAATAAACCGAATAGGGTAGAAGGTTGACACTAGCGCCTAGATCCAAAAGGGCTCTTTCAATTTTGAAATTCCCTATGACACAAGAGACAGTGGGACAACCGGGATCTTTAAATTTCGGAGGGATATTGTCACGGATGCAAGAGGTTGCTTGTGCCGCCATGTAGGCCTGCTTTTGCACATTGTACTTGCATTTTCTTGTGCAAAGATCTTTTAAGAATTTGGCAACACCGGGAACATCCTTGATCATGTCAAGAAGAGGAATGTTGATCTTGACTTCCTTTAACATTTCGAAGATTTCAAGGGTCTTGCCCTTGTTCTCCTTTGGTTTCAACCTTTGCGGGAAGGGTGGAGTTGGGACGTATTTGGAAATATTTGGCTCAAGAGGCAAGGTTGCCTTAGAGGTTGATATCCCATCTTCAACAACCGATGGGTTGGTTGTTTCAGGATCATTGGGTTTTAACCTCTTTCCCTCTCTGTGCTCGTCATCAAGTTGTTCTTTTAGACTCTCCGTAGGTTCTTCGGGAACCTCACGGACTTTGTTATCAACAACTTTCCCACTCCTTAAAGTGGTGACAGCTTTAACCTGCTCGGTGATGGGATCGTCTGACCCAGAAGCTCCAACGGCCATTTGACCTTTGGGGTTTTGAATTGGTTGGGCCGGAAACTTTCCCTTCTCATTTACTTGTTGAGAGTTAGCCAATTGGCTAAAAGAATTGCGCATTTCGTTCATGAATTGAAGCATTTGCGCGGAATTTTGATCAAGCTTTTGAGCTTGTTGATCTTGCCTTTGCATGAGCGTTTGCATTTGATCCTCAAGGGACTTCTTATGTGGGGGCACATAAGGATTCGATGAGGATGGACCATGAGGAAAAGAGGGAGGTGGAGGATGAGGTGGGAAATTATTTTGAAAGTGTTGTGGAGGCGGCATTTGTGGTGGTCCATGATTGGGCTCATTCCTCCATCCTTGATGGGGAGGATTTTGATTTTGGTTTCTCCATCCCGGGTTGTATGATTCGCCATATGTGGGATTGAATGGCTTTTTATACGTTCCCATGGCATTGGCTTGCTCGTGCAAGATTTCTTTGAAAGCCGGGATGGTCGGGCATGTGTTGGTCGGGTGACCAATCTTTTCACAAATGGCACAAGTTTCTTCCACAAAAGCCAAGGGTTGTGTGGCTTTTTGTGTGGCTTGTGCCGCCGCGGCCTCTTCTTTGGCTTGCTCCATTGACTCCATTTTTCTTTGAAGTTTGGCAATGGTAGCACGTAAGTCATCCTCTTGATTTAGTTCAAGAATTCCAGGAGAAGATGACTTAGTAGAAGGAGTGGCGGTGGCCGGCTTTGCCTTATTGGCATTCCGATCATGGGAATCCGAAGTATCCCATGCTTGAGTTGTGTCGGCCACATACTCGAAGTGTGCCTCTGCTTCCTCGGGGGGAAGCATCATGAATTGTCCATGGCACATGGTTTCAATGAGTTGTTTTGAGGCTAATTGGAGACCGGCATGGAAAGTTGAGACTAATCTCCATTTCTCAAAGTTATGATGAGGACACATATTGAGCAAGTCCTTAAACCTCTCCCAACACCTAGTGAATGATTCGAATTCCCCTTGCTTAAAACTTTGGATCAATTGTCTGAGAGTATTTGTGCGATGCATGGGGAAGAATTTTTTTAGGAATTGGGATTGCATTTCGTGCCATGTCCCAATAGAGCGAGGTTTCAAAGAGTTAAGCCATGTTTTGGCTTTGTCTTTAAGAGAGAATGGGAAGAGTTTGAGTCGGAGGACGTCCTCCGAACAATTTTGATCGCTAAATGTAATGCACACATCCTCAAACTCTTTAAGGTGGAGGTATGGTTGTTCGTTATCCATCCCACGGAAGGTAGGGAGTAGCGAGATCATCCCTAGGCGGTAGTGGAATTGTCCAGCATTGTAAGGGAAAACAATGCAAGACGGGGTAGAGATTCTCTCCGGGTGGAGATAGTCCTTAAGGGGACGCGTGTCATCCCCTTGATAGTTCCTATCACCTTGTTCACTCAAATTGTCGCCCATTGTGGCGGAATTTGTGGATGATTGAAAGAATGAGGATTCGGAGGGCGTCGGGGATGAGGGTGGTGGACGCCAATAGGAGCTTGAGCTCGAGGATTCCGGGTGTTCGGCGAAAGGATTGCCGCCGACACCGTTATGCATTAAAATATTGTAGTAGGGTATCCGGGTCCGTCAAAATGCCGGGAGTCTAGTCCCCGGCAACGGCGCCAAAAACTTGTTCACTCTGTGGATATGTATGATTCAAGTGCAAATCAATCGCAACAAGTAATACTCGGGTAGGTACGAGGTCGATTTCCACGGGGACTAGACCGGAAGATTATAGATTCAAGACACGAATACACCACTACTGTAACCGAAGGAGAAAGAAAAGGTGATTGTTTTGAGAGTATCTAATTCAGGATCTAAGACTAATCATGCAAGGAAAACTTACGTAGAACAGTAGCTAATTAAATTAACTAATTAAACGACAAGCACAAATTAACTATAACAAGCAAGCTAGAGTAACGAGTTGTTTTAAGACAAAGGGAAATAGGCTAGGGGTCATGCTACCAACCTTGGATCACAAAAGGGGAAGAATAAGGGATTTGGAGGGAACTTCTTGAGTGAACAAAGTTCCTTGGGAGCCAACAATCAAACATGTGGGTTGTCAACCCCACTATGAAAGGTGAAGGCTTGAGAGAACTAAGGCAAATGTTGGATTGGTAATATAGATTCAATAACCTCCATTGCATAACAATGGGGGTAAAGAAACAAACATATTACAAACCCAACACTCTTCAATCACTCAAGAGGATCCAAAACCATTAGACTATAAAAAAAAACAGGGATCCATAGGTGGGTTCATGACCCCTAACCTAGAAAACTAGCTACACATGGATTTAACTATGAAAACATTAATAGAAACATTAAATGAAAAGGAAGATATCACCATTAATGCAACCAATACTTCAAGGGAGAGAGAGAGTGAGTCCAATAGATAACTTCAATAAATGCCCCAAAAGAAGAGTCCAAGCTTGCAAATTGAAGAATCTCTCACAATCTCAATTACAAACACTATATCTAACTAATCTATGAACAAAATCACAAGGAATCCTAAAGAAATACAAGAGGGTTAAGAGAGAGAATCTAAGCTGCTATCTAAATTAGGTCAAGCCCCTCAAAAAACGAATTATAAAGGGGTATTTATACAAAAACCTCGGAGTGGCAAACTTGTAAATCAAAGAATGCAGAAACAGGGTAATTCGACCGGTCGAGCGGGGCCATTCGACCGGTCGAATGCCCTTCTGCCAGAATGTTATAACAGCACATCAGAAGTGGACCGGTCGAATGGGAAAAGTTGACCGGTCGAATACCCCTCTGTCTGAATCTTTACAGCTTCACACACAAGTGGACCGGTCGAATGGGGAAAGTCGACCGGTCGAATACCCCTCTGTCTGAATCTTTACAGCTTCACACACAAGTTTGCACACCGATCACGAGAATCGCCATAACTCTTCGCTCCGGCCTCCGATTGAGGTGATGTTCGCGGCCACGCGAAGAAGACTCGCAGAGCTAGCTTTACCAAGTTAAGATCATCCTCCGTATTGTGGTCTTTGAGTCCAACGGTGAGAGAGAAGCGGCCGCAATGGACGAGAGCTTCAACTGAGGCGTCGCCTCCCGACTCGGATTGTCTAAAAGGCCTGCAAAACACAACAATAACCCGTGTAAAGGATGTAAACAGTAAAAAAGAGGGTTATGCAAGGAAAGTTCGTAAATAATGTACTTAGAAGCTCCGGGAGAGGTATTTTGCGCAAAAAACGAATCCAAACTCAAGCAAAATATGAGATAGATCAATTTGCCTCGAAGCCTATGGGAGGGAGTCACCCCACCAATCATACCAAACCTAATTACAACGTCCTTCATCAAAACCCTGGCTATAATTCGAACCCAAGATTCTCCCAAAGCAATGACCATAGGACCTTTAATAAGCTTGACATGACCCTATCCACCACCCTTAAACAACTTGTTGTCAGAGGCCACCTTAAACCCTTGGACCCAAGACCACCTCCAAGCCCACTGCCACCGAGATACAACCCCATAAGATATTACGCATTTCACCAAGAACCTGGCCATTCTACAGACCATTATACCCGACTCTGTCATGAAATCCAAGACCTCAGTGACACCAAGGTCATCATACTTTCACCTATTGAACCTAATAACACTCAAAACCCGTAACCAAATCACCATGTTGCTCCCTCACCTCCACATATCAAGCTTATTAGCCTTGATCCTACAAACTATGACCCATCTATATACATCACACCTATAACCGAACTTGAGCCCATGATTATCCTTCCAAAAGGTGCTAAAATTTATAGTATGAGCCATAAAGGAGAACTAGATTTCTTTGAAGGTGATGGCTATTTTGAAAATGATGATGAGGCATACCTCTTTTCTTAGATGAACTAGATCTTGGGTTGTGGGAAATCAAGTGGTGGAATGGACAGTCTCCGGATGACTTGATATGGCATGAACTGAAAAAGAGCTTGTGGTTAAGGACTATGAGATATTGGACATGCTTAAATCTACCGAGAGCAAGAAGACCACTATAAGAGACTGGATGGAGAATATGGATCATACGTCTATGATCCTACTATTTGTGGAATTTGGCCTAAGGATGGTAATAAGGATGCTAGTGAAATAATGATGCTGGGAACTGCTGTTGAACATGGATTTTCATGGATCAATTAACGAAGAAGGGTTTTCAAATAAATTGATCATGATATACCAATGGAATCAAAGGTTTAGGTTGAGTTATGCCTAATTTTAAAAATTTGAATAATTATGTGTCTAGTTGATTCAAAACTAGTATTCGAATAAATAAGATATAAAAAAGAGTCTAGTGATGTAATAGTTTCTCTTTCTGATCAATAAAAAGCAATTTCATTTTTGTTTTGAGTGTGTGAACTGCATGATAATGATCACCAAAAAAAGAAAAAATAAATAAATGAATCACCCAAGAAATCATAGAAGAGACTTCATAAATGAACTCAAGTATTGAGAAGGATTCTAAAACATGTTCAAACTAGTTGCTTTCCAACTCCAAATGAAAGCTAAGAGCTATAACTCTATTCAAATAACCAAAAGATGATTTTGACTAAGCTATAAGAGACATACTGAGGATGAATCCCAAGTTTTTCCCAGACCCATTCATTTTCTATCCAATAATTGTGTCCAATCACATCTTTTGTTAAATGAGACTGAAATTGGTGCCTAGATTAAGGAGTGGATTTTATTCAAAGGTATGGTAAACATGTGGTATAATGCCTTTGCATAAGAAAAAAAAAGAAAAAAGAGAGAAAAAATCGTTCATGCGGGAAAGCTTCTTAGACCTCGAAAGCTATCAAATGACGAGAACGAAATAAGCATGTCAATACTTACTTTCCAAAACCGATTGACTCGGAGAAGGGTATAATGCATTTCAAATAGGGGGATAAGAGAGAGAGGGAGAGAGAGAGAGAGAGAGAGAGAGAGAGAGAGAGAGAGAGAAAGAGAGGAAAAGAAAGAGGAGAAGGAAGAGAAGAAAAGAAAAGAAATAGTAATGGAGAAAAGAAAGAGCGGAGGAGAATGCAAAAAGATAGAGAATGACAAAAAAAGAAAAGGAGAAGGGATGGAAGAAAATAAGGAACCCATAGGTCGATATAGACTATTGCGGAAAGTGGAAGTGAGAAATTCACATCATTCCTTGGTGAAAAGAATAAAAGAACCACAGGTTGATATTGACTATTGTGGGAATACACAAAGTGAAGAAGGTTCCATATTCCTAGAAGATGACCATGGTGAGATAATACAAATTTTGATAACCAGAGAGGTATGAAGAGTTGACTCGCATGGATGAAACAAAAAACGAAGCTTGCTAGATTGAAAACCCAAAATGGTACCTAGGAAAAAGTTAGAGCAAAAAAAAAATAGTAGAAAAGGCTCACTAGGTTGAACACTCGAAAGGGTGCCTTTGTAAAAGTTAGAACAAAAAAGAAAAGAGAAAGAAAAGAAAAGAAAAAGCTAAAGGCATTATACCATAATCGAACTTGTGCTTACTAAGATGGATCTAATTGTTAAAAGCTTTGAGCATCAATTTTGACCTTGGCATTGAATTTAGACCAAGACAACTCAGATTCCACACTGTAAATAATTGTCTAGAAAATCCATTCCCTGTGGATCTAAATGTGATTGATCTTGAAATTCATCAGCTTGTCTAAATTTAAAACGTTTTTTTTCCTAAGATCAAAAGTCTCATACCATAATTGAACTACGTTTGACCTGATTCCCACTAGGGGATACATAGGTAACCTCTTAAAAGGTTCGATCTCACCTATGTTTAAACCCAACACTTTGGGCCCTGCCTTCATTCAAACCCTGCTTCTCAGTCTTGATATTATCCTGACCCCACTTCTTTGTTTGAAACTACATTTAACCTGTAGGAGATATGTAGGCAACCACTTAAAAGGTTCAGTCTCACATGTGTTTAAGCCCAACTCTTTGGGCCCTACCTTCGTTTAAACCCTGCTTCTCAATCCTGATATTGTCCTAACCCCGCTCCTTTATTCAGAACTATGTTTGACCTGATTCCCACTAGGGGATACGTAGGCAACCTCTTAAAAGGTTCAATCTTACCTGTGTTTAAACCCAACTCTTTGGGCCCTACCTTCGTTCAAACCCCACTTCTCAGTGCGAATATTTTCCTAACCCAGCTCCTTTGTTCGAAACTAAGTTTGACCTAATTCTCACTAGGGGATACGTAGGTAACCTCTCAAAAGGTCCAAAATCATTTACCCTTCATACTAAGGGGTAGGTCACCCTTGAATCTTGTGTCCTACTTTGCCTTAACACTAGAGACAAGGGCCCATCATGAGCTTTAAAGTCAAGATTTTGCATGACTGACAAATCTCTAGACGATGGGTTTCCTTAAATATCAAAATAATCATCGCGCTTTGATCTACATGCTAGGGACAAGCCCTTACTCCGAAATTCATATATAAGGGCAAGCCCTTCACTCTGTGGGTTTAGTTTGATTATTGGAAGAACTCGTCGTTCACTGATTTGTACACAAGGGGCAAGGTCCTCTACTACCCATTCCATCCAATCGAGTCCAACCCCTTGTCATAAACAAGGGGCAAGCCCGTACTGCCAGTTTTGTTCTACACAGTCCAACCCCTTGTCATACACAAGGGACAAGCCTTATTAAAGTCCCTTGTCATAAACAAGGGGCAATGTAATGCTGAGGTGATGTGCTCATAAGAGTTAAGATAGAATCATATTTTGTTCTTTGATTGGAAATGAAAGTTTGAGGTTTTAATGCGGAGAGAGTAAAGAATTGATTAAGAACATGATTAGGGAAAAACTTTCAATCCTTGAATATATGCATGTAGTCTCATCCCAAACAATTGGGTGAATAGCAAGAGAATAATAGATCTCGCGCAAAGAACATCACTCATAGTAAGGCACTATGTCAAAAGAAAATAGAAAAAATGTTATTTGACTTGGGTATTTTTAGTGTCGTTGGTTGGGTTTTAAATACAAGTTTGAGTCGTAGAGTTGTAGTTTTTGTGGGTGTGCCATGAGCAGTGGAATGAGAAATATTTTTTTAGTAAGGGAAGAAAAGTCTATGAGCATACGCGTAATCTTCTAAAATGAGCCGTGTTCACAGCATTATTGCATCATCAAGCATGAACATTTAGACTAGGGGCAATGTTCACATCTATCAGATTTCATCATTTTAATCTCCATGATACGAAGGGCATTCATTCATATCCATAGCAATGATTGTGCAATGCATAAGTGGTTTGCCTTTAATGACTCCACAAAGTTTTCCCTTAAGAGTAGTTCACCGTTAGTGGCTCTACATGGTTTTCATAGTTGAACAAATATTCCCCGTATAGCATGATAATTTTATTGCATATTCATTTTAGTTTCATGCACCGCATTTATAATTTGCCTTAAATGGCTCTATGATTGCGTATCTTTGAGAGTAGTTCGCCTTCCAAGCTCTGTACAGAGTTGATTATTGAGTAGGTAACCCCCACATTTATTGATTTTATTGAGCACCTTTTTGAAGTTATACATTGCATGCACATTTAAATCCTCAACAGAGTAATTAGCCTCATTAGCATTGCATTGCAAAAATCTCCTAGATTGTTGCATTGTTTATGTTGAATATGTTTTGAGTCATGCATGGTTCTTATGGTTTGTGTTAAATTGTTCCACAAGTACCTTTTCCCCAATATAGTTATCCTATATTTTCATCCCTGTTGAATTTTGCAATGCACTCATAGTTCGCCTTTAATGGCTCTATGTGTTCATTCCCTAGTTGAGTCCCCTCTTTTCATTCCTTACCTAGCATGAAGTGCTGCGTACGGAGATGTCGATAGTTGCATTGATAGTTACTAGCGCAAAAGCTCGTGGTGTACATCGTAATTGGCTCATCATTGTGTATTCAAGGCATAGTTCACCTTAAGTGGCTCTATGGATCTTTCTTGCCCCCACCTAGCTCAAGTGACGAGCTACGCACGGAGATATCGTAAAGCCCTCTAGTTTAGGTACCCTACACCACTAGTATAAACGCTCGTGGTGTTCTCTATAACTAGCTCATCACTGCATATTTTGGGCATAGTTTGCCTTAAGTGGCTTTATGGACCCTTCTTGTCTCCATCTAGCTTATGCGAAGAGCTATACACAGAGATGTCGCAAAGCACTCTAGTTGAGGCCACGCCATAAAAAAGAAGCGGACATCCGCGAATTCCCGCTGGTATCCATCCTCTTATTCTGAGACCCAACACCGTTAACGCAAATGCTTGTGATGTTTACCATAATTGGCTCATCGCTACGTATTTCGGGCATAGTTCACCTTAAGTGGCTCTATGAATCCTTCTTTTCTCTATTTAGCTTGCACGAAGAGCTACGCATGAAGACTTTGCAAAGCCCTCTAGCTAATGTACCCCGCATCACTAATGCAAATTCTAGTGATGTTTGCCTGTAATTATTGCTCATCACTATGTATTATGAGCATAGTTCACCTTAAGTGCCTCTATGGACACTTCTTATCTCCACCTAGCTCACGTGAAGAGCTATGTATGGAGATTTCGCAAATCCCTCTAGTTGAGGCACCTACATCGGTAATGCAAATGCCCGTGGTGTTCATCGTGACTGGCTCATCACTGTATATTTCGGACATAGTTTGCCTTAAGTGGCTCTATGGTTCTTGTCTTGACCTAGCTTGCGTGAAGAGCTACGCACGGAGATTTCGCAAAGCCCTCTAGCTAAGGCACCCGCTCCCTTGAATAGTAGTTCGCCTTTTGAGGCTCTAATATACAAAACCCTTGAATAGTAGTTTGCCTTTTGAGGCTCTACTATGAAAAGCCCTTGAATAGCAATTCACTTTCGAGGCTCTACTGTGCAAAGTGCTTGAACGATAGTTCACCTTTCGAGGCTCTACTATGCAAAGCCTTCTAGCCGAGGCATCCTGGTTTATGAAAGGGCTCTCCAAGCGAGTAGACACCCAATTTTGACCACACTATTAGGATTTAGGGTGGACAACCTCTTGAAGGATTCGATGATGAAAAGTACCCCATGGAAGGTAATGGATTCCATACAACAGAAAGATCAAACTTTGAAAAGTGATCAAAAAGGTCAGAAAAGCCCTTTTTAAGCACAAAACCCCAATTTTCTCAAAAACGTCTCTCATAATTCTCATTTACTTGGGGATAAAAGGACATAAAATGTTCCAAACATAGTAATCTAGGTATCCAGAGATTCAATTTCAAAGAAAACTTGGAATCGATGCGCATTTTGGTTTGGGCGTGCCAGAGTCAATTGGGCTCGCTGTGCAAACTAAATTCCTAAACTGTTCAAGCAAGTGATGCAAGAGGCTTCGAATATAACTCTACTGGGTGATTGTGACAAACAAGTAGGAAAGTACCCCTGCCCTAAGGTCCTACATATGGCAGTATTGAACCACACAAGCAGATTCGTGCAGAATTTACCAAAGTAAATAAAATCACAAAGACAATAATAAAATATCTCTAAAAACATAAACTTTATTGAACAATGCTTGGAAAATAATAAATCAAAATATCACAAGAACATAACAGGCTCTGCTTGTTCACAGGTTAAGAGACAAATAACAATAGGGACAGACCTAAAGCTATGAATGCTATGTAGAGCGCTTGAGATGCAAAGAATGCTGGGTTTGAATGCTTTTGGATGTGGTTTGGATGCTTTTTCAAGGGTGACGCGGAGTGCTTTGCTTGGAGGCCAGCCTCTGAATTTATAGCGGCCATAAAAGTGATAAGATATGGTAAGGACTCCTTCAATCACGCAATCAATAGGAGTAGAATGATCAGCTTCCTTTCTTAATTCTAACTCTTTCCCTCCTTATCGAGATCATGCCAATCCCAAATTCTTTAAGGGTTTGATTCCAATTAACATCTGGATAGTGCCAATCTCTTTCTTTAATAGACGTGCCTGAAAATCATGGGACTTGCTTCCAAACCAATAAGGAATGGATTCCATACTTACCCTTTATTGATTTCCTTAAAATCTGGTCTAAATCTTCATTGGACTGGATGGACCCTCGGGCTCATTCCTTTCGTTTGGACTAGCTGTATGACCTATTCCTTCGTGCTGATGACAGTCTAACCTTGAGTCCGATGAACGTCTTGAATCTGCTTTTGAACCATCAGATAGGCTTCATGAGCCTGAACTCTCTAGCAAGCCTGTTCATAGGTTGTTGCTTATCACTTGGTCATATGCTATCATGCCCGATGTCTCTGACAAGATCCCCCTATATGGTATCGGGCATACTTCCTTGCCTTAAGGCCTAATTTCATGCCTTGACAACATTTCCAGCAACACACTGGCTCATTTCCAAGCCAGAACAGTGCCACTAGTAATCAATGGGCTCAGGCCCATCCTTTCTTTCTATACTTGGTGATGATGCTAAAATTTGGTAAGGGTAAATTAAAGCAGTTTAAGGAGAGAGAGAGTAAGAGACAGGTTTTTGTATGTGGTTCGGCCCTGTTAATGAAGGAACCTACGTTCATGTCTGTGTATGAGCACGTTCACTATACTGTAAAAAGTCGGGGACCTGTGGTGAACCAACAATAGTTTGGAGCTACCGTAGGTCGGCCGTATTGGAGACTGCTATAGAGGTGATGTAAAGACTGAAGGATTGGTCCCTTTCTATAAGGGTGAGTGGTCTCTTTTATAGATGCAAAAGACCTACTCGTATAAGGATAAAGAAATACAATCCAATCAAGATGTGATTGACTTCAATCAAGTGTGTTTCCTAGTTGTATTAGGATTGATTGGCATTAATTGTAGGGGTTTTCTAATTAGATTAGGAAACAATATACTCCTTCCATAAGTCTTCTCTCTGGGGCATATGTTGTGAGGCCAACTGGCATGCACCTGTACAAACCGTGCTAGTGTGGTCTTCTCGACCTATTAACCTGGTCGTGAATGAACCACTCAGGATGGTGAGTCTCGGGTAGACTAAACCGCTCGGGCTGATGCTTGTTCGAGAAGTTGTGCATGATTTGATCGTGACATGGACTGGCTACTGATTTGAACCGATCGGTCATAGGATAGAGCCAATTTTGGGTGTATCAACTGCCCACCATTTCCAAGGTTGGCCGGATGCTATATCGAGGCAAGTTTGGAAATCTATTTGATGTTACTTGCCATTGTCTGAGTGCTCAGGGAAGCTGCCTTGGAGCTTTTGAGTTTTGTGAGTGCTCGGGAACTGGCTAAGAGTTAAGACTTAGCCTAGCTCGGAGTCTTTAAGTGCTCGGGAATTGGCCGGGAGTTGAGACTCGGCCTAATTCGGAGTCTTTTGCTTAAGTTAAGCTTCCAGGATGGTAATCGTCTACCCGTAAACCTTCGTTAAGGTTGTGGGTAAAAGAATTTGACCATGTTGGAAAAGCCAACCTAAAGTGTGTTACTTTAGGGTCCTTTTGTGTTAACTCCCCAGGATGGTTATCTTCTGCCCAGCCAGCCTTCGTCAAGACTATTGGGAGAAGAGTTTGACCATGTTGGTGGAGCTGACCTAAATCACATTGCTTTAGGGTCTTTTTGCTCCTCTATCGTCAGCCAACCTAAGAGATTTTAGTCACCTCTATCGTGAGTTTGAACCTAAGTGGAGTTATTGCCTCTGAGTATTGTAGGAGCCCGGGTTGTCTAAGAGTTTGACTTAGTTAGCGCAAGGCCTGTAAGTACCCGGTGTGATTGCATATATAGTCCATCGTGCCTTCCTGCCCCCTAAGCTTTCGCTAAGACGAGGGTCTGTAGAGGCTATAACTGTTGGTAACCGACCTGGAACATGGGTGGTTGCAGGGTCTTTTGAAGCTTGCCATCATCAGCCACTAGAGGGATTCATCCCCATCGTCGGTTGGACCTAAGCGAAGCTGATGCCTCGGGCATGACCCCGAGGTCTTTCGCATCGGGTGTGATCCCGAGGTCTTTGGTGCCTAGGTTCGGAGCCTGAGGTCTTTTGTGCCTGGGTTTGAAGCCCGAGGTCTTTTGATGTGCCTCGGGTGTGGCCCGAGGTCTTTTCAAGAGCTCTCTGACTGTCTGTAGAGCCTCATGCAATGATCGAACAAGTACCATTGTAGTTGGATTGGTCGACACTGTTAGAGACAGGAGGTCGGGTCGGGATCACTAGACCCCTGATTACTCTGAGCTGGATTCAAGGTTGGGATCACTGGATCTTGACCGCTGCGAACTAGAGTTTGGGTCGGGGCTGCTGGACTCAGACCACTGTGAACTAGAGGTCGGGTCGGGACTGCCGGACCCTGACTGCTATGAGCTGGAAGAACTGTCAGAACTCCCAGGCTGATCTCGCTTTCGCTTACTTCTGGAAGACTCGTTGCTTACGCGCCCAGGGTCTTTGGTCTTTAAAAATTCTTCAGTGTCGATATATTTTACAACCCTCTCAGCGAGTTCAACCAAGGTTGCCGGTCGATTTCTGTGAAACGACGTGGCGCACTTGGTGTGTTGAACTCCCGAGCAGAAGGCTATAATGGCGACGGTTTCATCAAGGTCATAGATCCCGAGCTTCTCTTGATTAAACCGGTCGGTGAATTCCTTGAGGGACCCATTATTCTTTTGCCTAACTGTTAGCAACTGTATGTCAGGCTTTGGCCATTCATGCATACCGATGAACTGGTCGATGAACCGCTTGCTGAGTTGCTTGAAACTGCTAATCGATCGGGGCTTCAAGGAGTAGAGCCATTGAGCGGCCGGGCCTTTCAAAGTACTGGGGAAGGCCAGGCAATGTAGTTCGTCGGAGTTGGTGGCCAGGGCCATCTGAGCCTTGTAGGTCCGGACGTGGTCGATCGGCCTTCCCAAGCCGTTATAAGAATCTAGACGGGGTTGTTTAAATTTGCGCGGAAGGGCAAACCTCGTGATCTGGCTGGAGAATAGTGACTCTGTCTCGATATTGGCATGATTCTGAGTAGGGTTTTCGCCCAACTTTTTGGCCACTCCATTAATCTGTTTCTGCAAACCCTTGAGACGGGCCACCACATCTTCCCGACCAGTATCCGGGTCGCAGGTCGGGTTAGTGGAGGAGGCTTCCTTCTCATGGCGGTGTGCTATCCCCTTGGATCGGGCTCGGCTATGACTCCGGTTGATCATGTGCCTAAGATCACCTCGGCTCTTGACCGAGTGACCCTGGACCGATTCACGGGCCATATGCTCCTGCCTCTCCTCTAGGGCAGCACACCAACCGTTGATGTCTCTGGCGTCCTCAACGCGGGACGGGTTAGCTCGGGGACTGTAGACACCCCAATTTGTCGGCTATCAGATTTAGGAGACCCATAGCTTGGTGGTTCACAATGATCGAAAATGACTCAAAAAGGACCCGTGGAAGTTAGTTCTATTTCGCAAGATGCTCAGAATGACCAATACGTCCCTGAAAGCCCCAAAACTCCCAGATTTGGACCAAAAGTTCTGAAAACATGCTATGTCGTAAGAAAAGTAATAAAATGAGTTTTTAAGTAAAGTCAGATGAAATCGTCAGCTCTCAGAGAATCCCAGAAGTCTCGGAAGTTCCCAGAAAGTCCCTGTTGACCGGTTTGACCAAGGTTTGACCAAGTTTGACTGAAATCGTCCAAATTCGCAGGGATCATTCTAGATCATGTGGAAAGTATTAAAATGAGTTTTAAAAGAATATCACACGAAAATGTCAACTCCTGGGAGCTCCCAGAGGTTCCCAGAACTTCCTGGGAATCCCAGGTTTGACCGGTTTAACCAAAATTTGACATTGAAACCAGAGCACCGTAACAATTTTCAAACATTTTTCATGGATACTAGAGGTCAATAGCTTTCCGATGGTATATCGCACATAATATTTGGATTTCAAATGAATCTATTATGAATTTTCGAAGGTAGAAAAGGCGATCAAATCGGCTTTTATCGCGAATACCGCAAAACTTTTCAAAGTAACCTATCTCTGAACTATTTTTTATATAAAGTAGACTCCATTACCTTACCAACGGTATATCACAACCTCAATTTGGAGTTTGTATACATTTTTTGTGAATTTCGGACGAAATAAGGCATTTTCGCGAATACCGGAACCTCTGGGGGCCTAAATACAAATTTCTGGGCATCTGAGGAGCAGTGACGCGGCGGCACTGGGCCACTGCTGCGGTGGCACATGGCCAGTTCCGCGACAGCACTCAACCCTCGCAGAGTCCATTTTTGTAATTTATTTGGGGGTCCAATTTGATTAATTAAAAACCAAAACGATGTAGTTTTATGTTCACAGTTGTTTGGAACCAATGGGAGTACTTCTAAAACCCCAAAACCTCCCCAAATTGGCCTATATAAACCACCCCATTGCTCTTCATTTTGGGGGGGCCAAGTGAAAAGCTTGATAAAGTTGTAGAGAGAAAGAGAGATAGAAATAGATTTAGAAGTGAGAAAGGAGCTTCCTCCTACTATTTTTCTATAGAAAGTGAGTTCCAATCTTGTTTTCCTCCACCATTCTTCTATATACTTTATCATCAATACACCCAACCACCATTCCTCTAAGAATTTATGAGTTAGGAAGCTACTTCCATGTCCAAATATCAACATCTATAAGTGAAACACCAAGCTACAAGTCCAAAATCACATTGATTATCATCTATTGATCGTTATTTACTTGCTTGTTGATATTATGTTTATCTCTTCCTAACCTCATTTCTTTTTATTTTTCTTTATTTACTTACTTGTTCTTCATCATCTAAATGATGACATGAAGTTTGAGGTGAGTGAATCCTTATGGATAGTAGCTCTTGACTTCAAGAACATGTTTAATAGATGATGATTATAACTTCAATACCTCCAAGGTTTTTTTGAATTTATGTTCAAAATAAAAATGAATCTCTCCAATAATATTGGGGGTTCTTGATGATGAGTTTGGTGTTGGTATTTCAAGAGGTTATAATCTCTATTTGATGTTGAAAATATACTTTCAAAACCTCTATTTCAAAACCCCTCTCAATCCCTCTCATTTTGATCTCAAGAAAGAAAACTCAAGTTTTTCCCAAAATCTTCAAAACAGTGAGTCAAAACAGTGAATGATCTGAGTTCAAAGATTTCTCTAGAACTCAATACTCAATGTATGGATGCAAGACCACTTGGAAAGTCTTCCCAAATCATTACAAAACACCCATGATTTTTTGTTTGGCTTGAAAATACTTGGAAGGGTTCCATTTTGACCCAAACATTCCTTCCAGACATTCTGTTTTTGCTGTCACAGCAGCTTGGTTGACTTTCAACTAGTTTTTCAGAAACCTTTTCTAAAAGGGGTGGTCCTAACTTATTTTTCCCTTGAAGTTCAGTGTTTTAGGAAACGTTCTGTATAAAATGGGCCCCTAGATCATTTGTTTTCATTTTCTAAGATTTTTTTGACATTTCAGTCGACAGTACGAACTCTGTTTCTGAGTAACCTCTATTGTTCATATGATTTATCTCAATATGTGATAGTTATTAAAGATTCGCTTTTTGGGTTGTGTTCTAGACATAATAAGGAAGATCTCCATAAAACATCATACATTGAAAACATTCCTAACCCTTCTTTTCCATTTTCACAAGATCATGTTACTGTTCTGTCCACTATTCACAGCAAGCACACTTTTACTTCCCCCTTGATTTGATGCTTACATGCACTCCAAATTAGCTCATGTCTTAGGAAGTAGTTCATACTACATTTGTACATATCCCATGATGTTTTCCTTCATTCATTCATACATATTCTAGACTTCCAAGCCACTTTAGAAAGTCCATGAACACAAAGCACACTACAACCTTGGCACATTCTAGGTATATACATTGCATCCATACAAAGATTTGGGGCTTTTGTGACTCCTAATCTAAGAAGATTATAAGGAATGAACTGATCACATGTCCATGCTTCCCCTCAATCTAATCATCCTTTCTCATCCGTCCCGGGGATTGAGAGGTCTTCTTTTCTCAAAGATTAGGATGCATCATTCTAGCTTGCTTAGCATATTTTGATTTCTTTGTTTATTTGTTTCAATAACAATTCATGCCCCTTTAGATTAGGAAGTCTTGATTATTTGATATATGATTAGACGATTTTTCCTAGGTTTGTTTGTGTGATCTTTCACTTTACATTGTGTGATATTTGGCTTAGATCTTATGAATGATATCTTATCTTTTGATCTTCCATTTCAAGTTCCTTATGTAATGTAGTATACTATCATAGTATTAATTGTCGAACCAAACATAGTATAAGATGATTATTCGGATGCTAATTGAGGCCCGTCGAAAGACAGGGCAAGGTGAGGGTGTTTTAGTCGCGACAAAGGCTCCTTCCTCTCTCGTACCAAAACCCCGAACCAAGTTCTTTGGTTATGAAGGGCCGGTGCCCTTTATCCATTTGGTCGAGTCAAATTAGGTTTCTTGGTTCCTTAAAGACCAAGTGGTGACTCTGTATCTGTTTTCAACAGACCTTCTCTTTTCCTTTTCAAAACAATCTCAAACAAACAAGAGGTAGAATTCCCCGTGTCCACAATCTGGCGACTCTGCTGGGGATATTTATTTTCAAAACAAAATAATACAGAGGTTTGACTCATAAGAAGCATCCTTAAAATCATCTTTTTACTGTGTCTGGTTCACCGCATTGCACTCTTGCATTTCCCCCCTCCGACTGTGTCTGAAACGCGGCGCTGACATTGTTCAGGTATTGCTGTGCCAGGGCATAAGTCACCGTTGATACTGTACCTTCCAAGGACATCAAAAAGAGTAAACACTTCTGTACTGTCTCTCTGACGGTATATTGGAACTCTCGTCAATGGACCCTCTGTGACTAAACCCAACCTTTGTATATAGATTCCTGTAGAACCTTTCATAGGGTTGTTGATTTATCTTTTCAGATATGACAATGTGATATAACTGTTGTATGCCCTGACGGGATTACCTGCGCGGTGTAGACGCTTATGTGGCATGAGGCAAAACCTCTTTCTTATGATTCCCAAGGCAATCACTCACATGTGATCACATTGAGTTGACTTGCCTAGGCACCATGATAAGGATGTCTACTCCATGTTCACAAAGATATACACCGCAAACCTTGTTTATCTGTCTTAAGACATAGGAGTATGAAAACTTGCTAGAAAGTATGATCACCATCATCGCTTGCCCTTACCATATATCCCCGTTTTTCCCAGAAACTCTGCTAAATTCACTTAAGACTCTGTCCAAATCTCCCAAATTTCCCAGAAAATACAGAGACTCTGTCCAAATCTCCTAGATTTCCCAGAAAAAAAATACTTCTCCCAGAAACTCTGTCCAAATCTCCTAGATTTTCCAGAAAATACAGAGACTCTGTCCAAATCTCCCAGATTTCCCAGAAAAAAATATATTTCTCCCAGAAACCCTGTCCAAATCTCCCAGATTTTCCAGAAAATACAGAGACTCTGTCCAAATTTCCCAGATTTCACAGAAAAAATATATTTCTCCCAGAAACTCTGTCCAAATCTCCCAGATCACCCAAAAACCCCAGTTTCACCCAGAAACTCTGATTTCCCAGTTTCTCCCAGAAACTCTGTCCAAATATACCTGTTTTTCCCAGAAACTCTGCCAAAGTTCCCTAAGACTTTCCAGAAATCCCCATTTCCCGAAAACTCTGTTCCCTAGAAACTCTGTCCAAATCTCCCAGATTTCCCATATATAAACCAGTTTCTCCCAGAAACTCCGCCCATATTTCCCCGAAATATCCCAGAATCCCTGTTATCCCTTGGTGATCATACTGGAACGTAAAGTTAGCACACTCTATATGGCTAGGACCTTACTTCTTTAACTGCTATCTATTAGGGGTAGGAGCATCATATAGATTAGGGCTTACATCTGCATACTTGCCTCATATGCATGCACCATTCTTATCAGTCTGCACGCACTATCCTAGTCGGTCTGTACACAAGTCAGTCCACGTTTGGTAACATCACTATCATTGTCTCTCCAATCATCACTATTAGAATCTGATACACTCCTCTTGAATCTATAGGACATTATAGATTCCCAAAGTCAGCCACTGAGATCACCATCCTGGGTCAGAAGTTCGAACAGTCATTTGGTAAGATTCAGTCCGCCGAGAAAATTCAACATGAACCAGGAAACTTTGGAAGCCAAGGTCACTGAATTAATCAATCAACAGTCAGATCGGCTGACTCAAGTTCTGAAATTTATGGAAGAGTTCCGACAACAACAGCCACAGTACCCACCTGGGTTCCTACCACTACCAGGGTTCATGCCACCACCACCGCCTGGATTTGTACCGCCTCCCGAGAATAATGGGGAAGAAGAATGGTTTTAAGGAGTCCCGCCGCCTGCATATGAGAAAAAGCTCCAAGAAAAAATTGACAAGGTCGAGAACATACTAAGGAAGAGTAAGGGGGTCGACGATTGCATGTTAGATCTGGAAGGATTGTTTGAGCCCAACAAGGTGAGGCTACCCGAGAACTTCAAGATGCCTGAAATCGACCGTTTTGACGGAACTGGAAATCTGAAGAGCCACGTGAAGTTTTGTATGAGCATTTTCCAGTCAATGGGCTGCACCCATGAGCACATAGCTATGTTGTTCCCTCAAACCCTCCAGAAAGTCGCACTATCCTGGTTCCTAACCCTTGAAACTTCCAAGACCCGAGTTTGGGAAGATGTTGCTAGAACTTTCATTGATCACTACTCCTATAACCAAGAGCTTGATGTCACCATTCGAGATTTGGAAACTACCAGGCAGAATTTCAATGAGTCCTTCGCTGCATTCTTGAGAAGATGGAGGAATAAAGTAGCCCAAATGATCCACAGGCCTGTTGAGAAAGAGCAAGTACGTATGCTAGTCAAGAACCTACAACCAGTATAACATGAAAAATTATTCTACCAGTCCATCTCAACATTTGAAGAGTTGTTTGAGGTTAGGACTAGAATCGAGGATATATGCTATCTGTGAAGGCAAGATCAATGGAGTTGGGTCACTGAAAAAGGAGAAGAGACCCCATACCTTTGGTGATGATCAAGAGAGCCTAGATGTCAATGCCTTAAGCCCATCATCAAGCCAAAATGACTGCAGTAAGAGGCACAAGAAAGGAAACCAAAGAATCTTCACACCACTCGACATGAGCTTATCCTCCGCTCTCAATCACCTTGTTCAAAAGGGCCACCTTGTACCTTTGGAGCCCAGTAAGCCTCCTAATCACCCACCTCCTAGGTACAATGAATCCAAGTATTGTGATTACCACCAAGACCAAGGCCAAGGCCATGTGACCGACAACTGTAAGAGGCTCCGTCACTCAATTCAGGATCTCTTAGATGATGCGCCGTACCCCAATCCAATCCACTACCTCGGTCTGGACCAACCCTTGACCTATCCGTTTAAATGATCCCCTTCGCTGAGGACCATGAATGTTGAACCTGTGCAAGTGAAGTGATGGTGATTGGGACTCTTGCTAGAAAACCAAATGAAGACGCTCTTTAGAAAAAGAAATAAAAAGAATAAGCGAGTCACTGTGACGTTCCATTTGAGACCAGGTCGAGTCTAGTTGTGTCTGTTCTATGTTTGGAGTCTATTTCAAGTTTAGTCTTGTAATCGAGTTTGTTTGTCATCAAGTTGTTATGAGTCTGTAATCTTTCTCTTTTGATGGAATGAAATCTCATTTTGCTTAACCCGATGTGTATAGCCGTAAGTGCATGAGTCACTGAACTGTAAGGTCACTTTTCAAATTATCACAGATAATAAATTTTTGCATCAAACAAACAAAAAAAGAGGAATCCTAAAAAGGTCAAAGTCGATTTCACGCTGACCCCGAAGAGGAGCCGAGAATTGAATAGTCTTAATTTAAGAATTCAAAGATGCTTTTCTCAAATCTCAAAAAGACATACTTGGAACTGATGTGGGGCTTGCCCAACACCCTTTTCCACCATTTTAAAGCCTTGAGCCCAGTCCAATCAAGAGCCATACAAACCTGTCCAATGCAGACTTAGTCATTGTTGGTAGCCAAACATTTCAATGAGTTTCTTCCCCCTTCAAAAAGAAAAGCTCGCTTGGTTGAAAACCCGAAAAGGGAACCTAGGCAAAAGTGAGAGCTAAAAAGGTGTTGATTTCCAAAATCTGACCCTAGCAAGTTACAAGGTTGAAGAAAATTTTGATGAAACAAATGAAAAAATTGTATGCTTCAAGGTACGTCATTAGAACGCGCCTAGATCATGTTTCAAAGGGCTCGAAACGACTACAAACAAATTCTGAGAGCTGACACGCACATCATGAAATTTCGAGATTACGATTGAAAGATCTCTATCAATCAACTATAAATTGACTGGCTAGGCGAAAGTGAAAATGATCAATCCTCAAAACAAAACAAAAAGAACAAGAAAAAGAAAAGAAAGAGGGGTTGAAATTGAATCCTTTTATTCAAAGCTACCACAAGTGGCTCAAGTTTGAACTTATTTGACGATTGGTTTGAAAAACCCTCATACCCAATTTCTTTCAAGCCCTGCCTTGAACTACGCTTGACCTGATTCCCACTCGAGGATACGTAGGCAACCGCATCGGTTCGGTCGACACCATGATAATCACCCCCCTTTTTTCTTTCAAAACTTTGGCCTGAACTACGTTGGACCTGATTCCCGCTCGGGGGTACGTAGGCAAACTTTCAAAAAGAAAAGAAGGATGGCTTGCTAGGTTGAAAATCCGAAAGGACGCCTAGGCAAAAATTAGAGCCAAATCCAAGGTAAGCAATAACAAAAGAGAGAAAAGAGCTCGCTTGGTCACCTCACTGGTGCCTAGGCAAACGTTATGAGCATTTGAGAGATTAAAGCCACGGTCCTTGCCTCAAGCCAGAAAATCACCTTCCACACTAGGGGCAAACTTCGGCCACCCGCCTCGTTTGCCTGCATTTTACTATCTACCCTTCATACAAGGGGAAAACTTCGGTCACCTACCTCGTTTGTCCAAACCCTTCAAACAACCATCTTCCAAACTAGGGGCAAACTTCAGTCACCTACCTCATTTGCCTATGAACTAGGGGCAAACTCCGTTTGCCTAACACGATTCCTTCACACCAAAGGGTGAGTTTTTAAGTCACCAAGTTGTTTTGAAAATTTTGAAATAGAGCAACTTTTACTCTAAAAGCTAAGGCACTAATTCAAAGCACTTCCTTGGAGAAGTAGAAAATTGACTAGATCACTAGGGAGGAATTTTCAAAAATCATATTTATCAGCAAAGTGCTACCATGTAAGATGAGGAGTGAACACAAAAGAGAAATGGTACATCGTTTATGACAAAAACATCAAGTTTTGACAAGACGAGCTTGTTTCATTTTGGTGTCAAATGTGTCGTCCTCGTGCGCCGATGTCTGTCAGTTTTTGAATCTATCGTAGTCTTCAATGTGTAAGTCAATAGTGATTAATAATGAATCTTTCAAATCAAGTTATAAAGAGCATTCCAATGACAATATAAGTAGGAGTACCAAACACCATTACTGCACCAGTCAAAACGTTAGCATGAGAAGTGTCCAAACTTAGGGCAAATGCAAATTTCATCCCTTTCCAAACCGCTAAAAGTTAACCACCATCTTCAAGCAACATAAGTCCATGAGTGGCTGTTGATGATCTCCCTTTCCCCTAGCAACATAAGTCCATGAGTGGTTGTTGATCTTTCATCTTTCTTCAAGCAACATAAGTCCATGAGTGGATGTTGATGATCTTCCTTTCTCCTAGCAACATAAGTCCATGAGTCGTTGTTGATCTTTCATCTTTCTTCATGCAACATAAGTCCATGAGTGGCTGTTGATGATCTCCCTTTCTCCTAACAACATAAGTCCATGAGTGGCTATTGATCTTTCATCTTTTTTCATGCAACATAAGTCCATGAGTGGCTGTTGATGATCTTCCTTTCTCCTAGCAACATTAGTCCATGAGTGGCTGTTGATCTTTCGTATTTCTTCATGCAACATAAGTCCATGAGTGGCTGTTGATGATCTTCTTTCATCCTAGCAACATAAGTCCATAAATGGCTGTTGATGATCTTCTTTCATCCTAGCAACATAAGTCCGTGAGTGGCTGTTGGTGATCTTCTTTCATCCTAGCAGCATAAGTCCATAAGTGGCTATTGATCATCTTTCTTCATGCAACATAAGGCCATGAGTGGTCGTTGATGACCTTCTTTCATCCTAAAGAAACATAAGTCCATGAGTGATTGTTGATCACCCTCCTCTTTCAATATCAAAACCTTAACTGCCACAGACCATCTCCGTATCCCTCATCACAAATAGAATGATACCTTGACTCCCATTCAATGTGCGTATTTCCTTCTTCCTAGCAGAGTGCATTATCCATTCCAGTGGCCCATTTCAGTCAAGATTGACAAGGTTTTATCCCCAACAGGCATTTCAATTCGTCAGTTCTTTTGATCACAGTTAGTCCAACCGTTGGTTCAATCCTGACAGTCACAGTAGTTCATTGTCGACTCGTCATCTTGATTCGTACATCATCAGTTCAATCCTGATAGTCACAGTAGTTCACTGTTGACTCGTCGTCTCAATTTGTACATCATCAGTTCAATCCTGATAGTCATAGTAGTTCACTGTTGACTCGTCATCTCGATTCATACATCGTCAGTGCAATCCATGACAGTCACAGTAGTTCACTGTTGACTCGTCATCTTGATTCATACATCGACAGTTCAATCCATGACAGTCATAGTAGTTCACTGTAAACTCGTCATCATCAGTCCAATCCATGACAGTCACAGTAGTTCACTATTGACTCGTCACCTTAATTAGTGCATGGTTAGTTCTTCTGATCACGGTTAGTCCAACCCATGACAGTCACATAGTTCACTGACTACTCGTCATCTCGATTCGTGCATCGTCAGTTCATTAATCATCATTAGTTTATCATCACTCCCATTCAAAATATGTTGTGGGCTGTCATGTCCATTAATGGCGCTTCCGTGTCCATCGCTTGACATCTCTGGTTTTTATGTCCATCACTTGAATTCTTAAGGTTTCTGTGTCCAGGGCTTTTACGTCCATCGGTTATCTGTCAAACTTCATCTTTGATTAACGTCCTCTAGGACCCCATGTTCGATTACATTTGCCTGCGAAGCACACTTTCCAAAATTCAGAAGTTTGCTCCACACCTCGGTATCCTTATCAGGGTCAACCATTGCATTAGATTCAACACTAACACAACATAAGTCCACTTGGGGTGGCACACACCCCACAGCACCAGCTCACGCTAAGATCGGAACACTAAAAATGATAGGACTCAGGACACAATTCATATCACATCCATGCTTTGCATATCATCCTCATAACATAGCATTCGCATGTCTTATTGTGCACGTGCGATTTGTTCCTTTGTGCCCCGAACTACGTTCTAGTCTGATCCCCTTTGGGATACGTAGACAGCTCACGTAGACCGCGACCAGTACTAGCCTCACCATCATTGCATCTTTTACAACGCTTTTTATCCTAAATCTATAGCCTCCAAAAGACCTGTCTCTTCAAAGCTTTGGCACTCGCTTGCGACATGCGTTGCCTCGCAAGTTCATGCCAAAGAGGGGCAAACTGTAGACACCCCATTTTGTCGGCTATCAGATTTAGGACACCCATAGCTTGGTGGTTCACAATGATCGAAAAAGACTCAAAAAGGACCCGTGGAAGTTAGTTCTATTTCTCAAGATGCTCAGAATGACCAAAACGCCCCTGAAAGCCCAAAAACTCCCAAATTTGGACCAAAAGTTCTGGAAACATGCTATGTCGTAAGAAAAGTAAGAAAATGAGTTTTTAAGTAAAGTCAGATAAAATCGTCAGCTCCTAGAGACCCCCGAAAGTCCCAGAAGTTCCAAGAAAGTTCCCGTTGACCGGTTTGACCAAAGTTTGATCAGGTTTGACCAAGGTTTGACTAAGTTTGACCAAGTCTGACCAAAAATGTCCAAATTTTTCAGGATCATTCTAGATCATGTGGAAAGTATTAAAATGAGTTTTAAAAGAAGATCGCACGAAAACGTCAACTCTTGGGAGCTCCCAGAGGTTCCCAGAACTTCTCGGGAATCCTAGGTTTGACCAGTTTGACCAAAATTTGACTTTGAAATCAGAGCACCATAACAATTTTCAAACATTTTTCATGGATACTAGAGGTCAATAGCTTTCCGACGGTATATCGCACATAATTTTTGGATTTCAAATGAATCTATTATGAATTTTCGAAGGTGAAAAAGGCCATCAAATCGGTTTTTATTGCGAATACTGCAAAACTTTTCAATGTAACCTATCTCTGAACTATTTTTTTATGTAAAGCAGACTCCATTACCTTTCCAACGGTATATCACAACCTCAATTTGGAGTTTGTATACATTTTCTGTGAATTTCGGACAAAATAGGGCCTTTTCACGAATACTGGAACCTCTGGGGGCCTAAATACAATTTTTTGGGCATCTGAGGAGCAGTGCCGTGGCGGCACTGGGCCACTACCGCGGTGGCACATGACCAGTGCTGCGGCGGCACTCAACCCTCGCAGAGTCCATTTTTATAATTTATTTGGGGGCCCAATTTGATTAATTAAAAACCAAAACGATGTAGTTTTATGTTCACAGTTGTTTGGGACCAATAGGAGTACTTCTAAAACCCCAAAACCTCCCCAAATTGGCCTATATAAACCCCCCATTGCTCTTTATTTTGGGGGGGCCAAGTGAAAAGCTTGATAAAGTTGTAGAGAGAAAGAGAGATAGAAATAGATTTAGAAGTGAGAAAGAAGCTTCCTCCTACTACTTTTCTATAGAAAGTGATTTCCAATCTTGTTTTCCTCCACCATTCTTCTATATACTTCATCATCAATACACCTAACCACCATTCCTATAAGCATTTATGAGTTAAGAAGCTACTTCCATGTCCAAATGTCAACATCTATGAGTGAAACACCAAGCTACAAGTCCAAAATCACATTGATTATCATCTATTGATTGTTATTTACTTGCTTGTTGATATTATGTTTATTTCTTCCTAACCTCATTTCTTTTTATTTTTCTTTATTCACTTACTTGTTCTTCATCATCTAAATGATGACATGAAGTTTGAGGTGAGTGAATCCTTATGGATAGTAGCTCTTGACTTCAAAAGCATGTTTAATAGATGATGATTATAACTTCAATACCTCCAAGGTATCCTTGAAGTTATGTTCAAAATAAAAATGAATCTCTCCAATAATATTGGGGGTTCTTGATGATGAGTTTGATGTTGGTATTTCAAGAGGTTATAATCTCTTTTTGATGTTGAAAATATACTTTAAAAACCTCTATTTCAAAACCCCTCTCAATCCCTCTCATTTTGATCTCAAGAAAGAAAACTCAAGTTTTTCCCAAAATCTTCAAAGCAGTGAGTCAAAATAGTGAATGATCTGAGTTCAAAGATTTCTCTAGAACTCAACACTCAATGTATGGATGCAAAACCACTTGGAAAGTCTTCCCAAATCATTAGAGAACACCCATGATTTTTGGTTTGGCTTGAAAATACTTGGAAGGGTTCCATTTTGACCCAAACATTCCTTCCAGACATTCTGTTTTTGCTGTCACAGCAGCTTGGTTGACTTTCAACTAGTTTTTCAGAAACCTTTTCCAAAAGGGGTGGTCCTAACTTATTTTTCCCTTGAAGTTCAGTTTTTTAGGAAACGTTTTGTATAAAATGGGCCCCTAGATCATTTGATTTCATTTTCTAAGATATTTTTGACATTTCAGTCGACAGTACGAACTCTGTTTCTGAATAACCTCTATTGTTCATATGATTTATCTCAATCTGTGATAGTTATTAAAGATTGGCTTTTTGGGTTGTGTTCTAGACACAATAAGGAAGATCTCCATAAAAATCATGCATTGAAAACATTCCTAACCCCTCTTTTCCATTTTCACAAGATCATGTTACTGTTTTATCCACTATTCACAGCCAGCACACTTTTACTTCCCCCCTTTGATTTGATGCTTACATGCACTCCAAATTAGCTCATGTCTTAGGAAGTAATTCATACTACATTTGTACATATCCCATGATGTTTTCCTTCATTTATTCATACATATTCTAGACTTCCAAGCCACTTTAGAAAGTCCATGAACACAAAGCACACTACAACCTTAGCACATTCTAGGTACATACATTGCATCCATGCAAAGATTTGGGGCTTTTGTGACTCCTAATCTAAGAAGATTATAAGGAATGAACTTGATCACACGTCCATGCTCCCCCTCGATCTAATCATCCTTTCTCATCCGTTCCGGGGATTGAGAGGTCTTCTTTTCTCAAAGATTAGCATGCATCATTCTAGCTAGCTAAGCATATTTTGATTTCTTTGTTTATTTGTTTCAATAACAATTCATGTCCCCCTTTAGATTAGAAAGTCTTGATTATTTGATATATGATTAGACGATTTTTCCTAGGTTTGTTTGTGTGATCTTTTACTTTACATTGTGTGATATTTGGCTTAGATCTTATAAATGATATCTTATCTTTTGATCTTCCATTTCAAGTTCATTATGTAATGTAGTATACTATCATAGTATTAATTATCAAACCAAACATAGTATAAGATGATTATTCGGATGCTAATTGAGGCCCGTCGAAAGACGGGGCGAGTTGAGTCACGACAAAGGCTCCTTCCTATCTCGTACCAAAACCCCGAACCAAGTTCTTTGGTTATGAAGGGCTGGTGCCCTTTATCCATTTTGGGTGAGTCAAATTAGGTTTCTTGGTTCCTTAAAGACCAAGTGGAGGCTCTGTATCTGTTTTCAACAGACCTTCTCTTTTCTTTTTCAAAACAATCTCAAACAAGCAAGAGGCTGGAATTTTGCGTGTCCACAGGGACGCTGTCTGGTCAAGATCGGTTCCCGACCGTACGCAACGTTCCTGGGCTATTTCCTGGCCACTGGAGGATTGCTTTGTTGGGCCAGCAGGGCTTCGATTTGCTGCTAGGTTTGTTGTTGGATCTTCAAGAGCTGCGCGAGGGTCACGGTGATCTGCTTCAGTGTTAGGACCGCTTCAACCGGCGCCAGGGCCGGCGGAACATCCTGGTTGGCCTGCTGCGCAGTCTTCTTACCCTTCTTCGGAGGCATGACTATCATCCAAGAGATTTGTTTGATGAAAAACTTGTCATTTCCCATAGACGGCGCCAAGCTGATGATACTAAAACTTGGTAAGGGTAAATTAGAGCAGTTTAAGGAGAGAGAGTGAGAGACAGTTTTTGTATATGGTTCGGCCATGTTAATGAAGGAATCTACGTCAACGTGTGTGTCTGAGCACATTCACTATACTATAAAAAGCCAGGGACCTGTGGTGAACCAACAATAGTTTGGAGCTACCGTAGGTCAGCCGGGCATGTTGGAACACTATAGAGGTGCTATAGAGACTGAAGGGTTGGTCCCTTTCTATGAGGGTGAGTGGTCTCTTTTATAGATGCAAGAGACCTACTCGTACAAGGATAAGGAAATACAATCCAATCAAGATGTGATTGACATCCATCAAGTGTGGTTCCTAGTTGTATTAGGATTGATTGGCATTAATTGTGGGGGTTTCCTAATTGGATTAGGAACCAATATACTCCTTCCATAAGTCTTCTATCTTGAGTAGGAAACTGCCTGGAATATTCTGGGACATATGTTGTGGGCCGAGCTGGCCTGCACCTGTACAGACCGTTCCAATGTGGTCTTCCCGACCTGTTGGCCTGGTCGTGAATGAACCGCTCGCGATGGTGAGTCTCAGGTAGACTAGACCGCTCGGGCTGATGCTTGTCTGATGAGTTATGCATGATTTGACCGGGACATGGACTGGCTGCTGATTTGAACCGATCGATCATAGGATAGAGCCAATTTTGGGTGTATCACTTGGCCTCAAAAAACTTTGACAATTTTTGGAGCAAACAATTGTCTCTCAAAATGTCATATCAAACGTCTCATATTGATTAATGTGACATTTTGAAAATTAAAATGTACACATGGTGCACATCAAGCAAAGTTAGATCTTGGGAAATCCCTCTAGTCACGCCTTATTAATTACCCTATATATATAACGCTTGGGAGATCGTGCGTCCATATTTTTCTTCTCCATCTCTTTATGCCCTCTCTCTACAACTAAAACTTCTCTCTCTAAATCTCTGCAACTCCTCCATAGCTAGATCTCCAATGAGATTCAATCATCCTGTTCAACCTAGAAATGGCCCCAAAAACTGCTCAGGTAGCTTCGACAAGCACTAAAGCCAAGAAGCAGAAGGCTCTAAAGGATGCTCTACTTCCACAAAATCGTTCCCAAGAGATTCAGCATCTTGCCAAGGCTCATGCCATCGCCATTTCCTCTTCCACCTTCAACCCATACTCTAATGCCGACGGGACTCCAGCAGCCCCAAACCCTAGTCCTGCTTTCCTTGAAGCCCCTCCAGCTCAGTTCATGCCATACTTTTCCCCAATAGCCAAGGAACCCCTGTTTAAGCGTCCTGTTGAATGGGAGAAAGTTTAGAATGCCACCCACCCGATTCAGGGGGTGGCCTTTGTCACATCCCGGCGTAGCAAAATAGGAAAAAAAATTAAAATTTCCTCTTTTGGACCCGTGGATATGTGACCAGTTGAATTTTTGATATGTCCTTCTAACTCCGCATAGATATACTAATTAAGGAAATGCTAAACATAAACATAGCCACAGTATAATTTAAACACTAAGAACAAAACCAAACTGAAATTTAGCTTAACATTGAACCATAATAGAAAATATTACAACGGCCTGGCCCATTAGGACTCAACTTGTCTAAAATAATATTCATAATAATTATAAGATTCTAAACGTAAATACTACAACTACTCAAAAGCTATCTCTGGTCTTCTACCCAACTTTACCCTTCCTTTACTCCTTAGCACCTTATCCCGCGCTTATCTACTATACCTGCAAAACATTTGGACGTTGGATTGTCCATGGCATAATACCATCAGCTTGGATACAAGCTGAATGAGTATTCATAATAGAACACCAATATACATAATAACCACTCACTCTCGCGTTAATGTTCAGCATCTTAAGATACACACAGTCTCTTATCAAAAGACGTTCCTTCCACGGGCATAACAGAGGTAATAACAACTCAATAAACGGATCGTTTACACATATATCATCTTTAACATGACTTGAAACGTGATATTATAAAGCAACTCATAATTATCGACTCATAACCCGAAACATGATCTCATAAAATAAGTCATAATAAACACCTCATAACCAGCTCTTAACGTTCTTGTTATTAGATTAACACATATCTTATCTTTTCCTCATGCACATGCATGCTAATGCGTGTTCAATGCATTTTACATCCCGTCGGGACGCTGAGTCTGCGACTTTCCAGATCATCCCATATCCTCCAGAATATAATAAGAAATCCAAATAGTAATAATAATATCTCATCTCGAACAACCTCTCTGATCAATTCTGGCATAACAGCAACCTTCACTTCATCACGGAGACTCAAAGTGTTCAACTTACTTCGTCAAGAAGAATCGACGTGTACAACTCAACCTTCACTTCATCACGGAGACTCGAAGTGTTCAACTCAAGTCCGAAGACTTCCAGCTTATCCCGTCAAGTCCGAAGACTTCTAGCTTAAACAGCCAAGTCTAAAGACTTCGAACGTATACCGCCAAGTCCGAAGACTTCCAGCTTAAACAGCCAAGTCTGAAGACTTCCAGCGTATACCGCCAAGTTCGAAGACTTCCAGCTTAAACAGCCAAGTCTGAAGACTTCCAGCATATCTCGCCAAGTTTGAAGACTTTCATGTTCAACACGGTTGGGACAAATAAAGCCCGATAATAAAAAAAAAACCAGCTCGTCAGCCATTGATCACTACGGATCCGGTTGCCTCAATGGGTCTTACACCATTCAATTCTTTCCATAGAATCCAGACTATGCAATGCATGTTGACACCGTATCGTGAATGCTTGTGTTCACAATCCTCTACTCAGTAACATTATCACTCATGGCATGTATTATCGTTCTGGACATTCTTCATTTGATTTCATTATTAACATGGCATGCCTTATCACTTCTTTATTCATATTCGTCTTACTAAATTCATCTAGGAGCTTATTATTAGAAACAGTGTTAACATAAGCCATATATCTCTCAGCATGGATTGCTACCAACAAAACATATAGATAAAACCCTTGACATTTTCGTACACATGGTGTATTACAATTCAATTACATCCAATCTTGGCAACACATAGCATTAGAGCTTTATGAACATTCATAGTAGTATAATAGGGGATTAATACAATGAATATCAATTATATTTACATACACATTACATACAAATTACTATAGCAGCCCCTATGCATATTAGGAGTGAGGTTATAAATACTCACCTTGATAAACCAACTCTTACGCGTCCTCAATTGATGATCGGAACGAGATCCCCTACAAAGCATACGATGGAATTATGGTCAAACATGAACTCCTGATGTGAGGGCATAATTGTAATTTTACCAAATGAGGGTATAGACCTCAAGGTAGTGATCTACGTGTCATTCTAAGTCCAACACCATTGACTAGACTCAAATCGGAGTCCGTCACATATAAAAAAAGTCTGGATTTTTCTATACCAATGTGGGCCCCAAAGACAAGCTATATTTTTTACCTTATTAATAGGTCACCAAATTTAAGGAGAACTTTCTAGACATTATTCTAAGACTCTGGAAACTGACTGCGTAATTTTCGGAGTCCTATATTATTTATTATGAATTATCAAAGATAATTCATTTTTAGAAAATAGCAGTGAAAGGACTTTTAATTAAATAATTATACTCAAACATAGAAACCAATACTTGGAAATATTTTTATTAAATACTAGATATAAAAGTATGCTTCCTGTATTTATCCCATAATTTTCGGAGCTCGTTTGGTATTTGTAATAATTAATATACTCTTAAAATAGCTCCTTATTAATTATTAAAAATACTAATATGTAGTATTATAACTTTATAAATCTTGGGATATTATAAAAATAGTATTGGGGACATATCCCAAATTTTTCATAATTTATTAGAGCTCATGGGTATTTAAATAATTATTTAAATACTAAGGAAGTTTAATATTTATTATTTATAATTATCATATAAATATATATTATAATACTATAATAATATTCAGAACATTAAGACTATTGTACAATAATATTCTATAATATGAAAATATTAATAATATAATTATAAACCATCTATAATTATTAAAACCATTTAATAATTAATGAAGAACCATAAAAACCCAGTTGTCTGTAATTTAAATATCTAATGCTTCCCCTCTTGGTATCAGAGCCAAGACCCCGTTGGTGTGTTTGTTCTTGTAGTCGTTCCCCTACTCCAATCACAGGCCCCATGGCCAAATACACAATTACAGGTCCCAAAGACAAGTCAATCTCCAAATCCAAGTCAAGTTCCAAGCCAACAAATGCACAGTTAATGGCTATGGCCCAACAGATACTAGCTCAAGTCAGTCAAAATGATCAAGATAATAGCAGTCACAGTTCAGAAGGATCCTGCTCTGTTGCACAGTCTTTTGATCCCTATTGCAGTTCAGCATTCCAAGATGCTCAAAATCCCTATGAAGAGAGCCAGGAGTAATTGAGCATCCAATGTTATTTAGTAAAAAGACAGTATTAACCATGGTTAATGCAAAAGTTTCCCGGTGAAACTCCCATTAACACTGGTTAAAACTACAGTAAAAGGACAAGTCAAATCAACCTTTCGGCCACAGTAACCGACAGGTTTTTTCAGATTCCGCGTGATTAAACAGTAACAGACAGAACACTGTTTATCCGCATTAACTCCATGTGAAGAGCCAGCTTTCCAAAAGTGCTTTACAGCTCATTGCCATTCACGAGCTCAACAGGACCATTTGGAATGCTATAAGTAATCCCCTCAGTATCCAGTTACAGGCAGACTCTTTTGTAGACTTTTTTGGAGACTTCTTTGGAGAGTTTCAAGTGAGCTTTTAGAGAGAACTATTTGAGTGTACGTGAGATTCTCTTTGAGAATAATTCATCTACTTCTCTCATAAAGATTTCTGTAATTAATTCTTGATGTATACACTGAGGACTTCAGTGATCCATTCCCAGTAATCCAATTTGTAAGTTTCAGTTATTTGTCTTCTTTATTTATCTGTGTCTTTCTTCTTCAGTCTTTGCTACTCTGATATTTAAATTAATGTCTGCTTCCCCTCTTGGTATCAGAGCATCTTTTCCCACATTGCCAGACATAATTAATGAAGAAGAACATAGGTATCAAGAAGTCAACCAAAATTATAGTGATTGGACTATCCCTAAGATTTCCACTAAGGAAATTTACAAGTCAACTTTTCTTAATTTTAGAACAGATTATAATATTAAAACTGTAGAAAAAACCTATAGTATTAACAAAGAACATGAAAAATGTCAACTCCTTAGTAAGGAGTCAATTAGGAAACATAGATCTGATGGTTACAACTTCATTCATGTAGGGTTAATACAAGTTGCAGTTAAACCACTTAATATTAAAGGAATAAATTCTTCAATTTTATTATGTCTTAGAGATGCTAGATTTTTAAATTTTAGTACTAGTATAATGGGAATTATGCAGTCCAGTCTTCATGATGGACCAGTTCATTTTAATTGTTTCCCCGATTTTACCATAAGTCTTAGTGACCCCCACTTGTTAAAAACATTGACATTAAATATTAAAACTGCTGGTGAAATAACTAATATGTATAGTGGTTCACAAGCTCTTGCTTTAATTTATAGAATTTATTATAAATGTATTCGTAGTAATCTTAATGTCCATGCTTTAATTAAAAGTCCTAAGAATCAAACTTTACTTATGTTAAGTAGTTCTGAACATGCTAACATCCAAATTCCTAAGACTATTATGTGGAAGGATGTAGAGTTACCCAGTTGTTGGATTTTAGAAAATGAAAATCATTCTAGTAATTTCCAAAATAATGATACAGTCAATTTAGATCATGTACAACAATTCAACGATGGAAAAGTTAGAATCAGTTTTGATGAACAACGAGTTATGACATCTCCTTTAAAAATTAGAGATTTTGATTCTAAGTCTTCTAGATCAAGTACATCTTGTATTCCTGATAATATTTCAACAGTTAGAAAAGATAAAGATCTCCTCAATGAAATTGATACTAAGTTAAAAGGTATTAAAACTACAGCCCAAGTTAGTAATCCTTGTTACAAAGTTCCAAGTGAAGATAGTTTTCCAAATTCTCCTACTCAAACAGATTTTGAAGGTCCTAGTAAAGATTTATTTGTTATGAATAAAGAATTTGAAATTGATATGGATATGTTAGCTAAAGAATTTAAGTTACCCATTTATGAAACTTGGAGAACCAATTATAGAGCCATTTATACTGTAGAAGAAAGAAAAATAATTATGAAATCTTGGAAAAAACACATGAAGTCAGTTAAAAGAAATGTGTATTTTTTTGAATATTTGGAACAACATCAAAGTACCATAGATTTTACTGTCAAGAAAAAAAGTAAGCCTAGGAAAGATGACAAAGAAAATAGTAAGTCTAAGTCTAAAAAAGAATATGACCTACCTCAAAGTGAAACCCAAAACCTATCTCGTAGTAAATCTCTTAAATCTAAAGAAACAAAAGATGATAGTAAAAAATATAATCATCATGACAAGAAAGCATCCACCAAAAATTCAACCCCTAAAAGTATAGAAGAATCTAACCTAGAAAGTAAACCTATAGAGCTAGCCCATAAGAATACACTTAACAAAGATCTACAGTTAGATAATAATTACCCATCCTCTAGTGAAAATATTAGTGAACAATCTAATGGAATAATTAATGTTTTGACTAAGAAAAGTGAACAAGAAAACTTATTATTAGATTTAATTAGTAAAATAGATGATGAAGATTTAAAATCAACATATTTGAATAAACTCAGAATACTATTAGCCAAACAGGAAGAAGCTAGCAAAACTAATCACCCCACTATTAGTCTTGATAAAACACTTGAAAGATTTAATAAACCCAAAAGGGAAGTTACAGTCCAAGATTTACAAATTGAAATCAAACAAGTTAAAGTTGATATAAAAAACTTACAAGATCAAGTTTCCAAATTTGACCAAGAACATAAAGATACGTCACCTAGTGAAGATTCTAATAGTGAAGATACTTCCCCTAGTAACCAAAATTCCCCTAGAAAAATGGAACAGCCCAATTTGCTTCAAGTTATGAATAAAATTCATTTACAAAAATGGCTTTGTAGTGTTAAAATAGTAATAAATAAAGAGTTAGAAATAGAAACTGTAGCAATGATGGATTCAGGAGCTGATCTTAATTGCATTCAGGAAGGATTAATTCCAACCAAATATTATGAAAAGACCAGTGAACGTCTTAGTTCTGCTAATGGGAGTCAAATGAAAATTGAGTATAAGTTACCTAATGCACATGTTTGCCAAAATAATGTTTGTTTTAAAACACCATTTGTTCTGGTTAAAAAAATGACTGATAAAGTTATTTTAGGAATACCATTCTTATGCCTACTTTACCCATTTACTACTAATAATGATGGAATAACCACTTATGCATGTGGGCAAAAGATCCAATTTAAGTTCCTTACTGAGCCATTACTTAGAGATTTAAAACAGTTAAAAGACCAATCAATTTTTAAAAATAAAAAAATTCTTTACTGTAAAACTTTACATCTAAGGTCTTTACAAGAAGAATTTAGATATGTAAAAATTGAGAATCAGCTAACCAATAAATCACTTCAAATCAAGATAGAAGACTTTAAGTCAAGAATCATTAATAATTTGTGTTCAGATTTGCCTAATGCTTTTTGGTATAGGAAAAGACATATAGTTACCCTTCCTTATATCAAAGATTTTAATGAGTCCAATATCCCTACCAAAGCTAGACCTATTCAAATGAGTCAAGAAGATATGGAATTATGCAAACGAGAAATTGATGAATTATTGAATAAAAAATTGATTCATAAAAGTAAGTCACCCTGGTCATGCCCTGCTTTTTATGTTAGAAAAAATGCTGAGTTAGAAAGAGGAACACCAAGGCTAGTTATCAATTACAAACCTCTCAACAAGGTCTTAGAATGGATTAGGTACCCTATCCCCGATAAGAGAGATTTAGTGAACCGATTAAACCAAGCTGTTGTTTTTAGTAAATTTGATATGAAAAGTGGATTTTGGCAAATCCAAATTCATGAAAGTGATAGATATAAGACTGCCTTTACTACCCCATTTGGACATTATGAATGGAATGTAATGCCCTTTGGTCTTAAGAATGCCCCTAGTGAATTTCAAAATATTATGAATGAAATATTTAACCCATTCAGTCATTTTTCAATTGTCTACATTGATGATGTGCTTATTTTTTCAAAATCAATTGATGAACATTGGAAACATTTGAATTCTTTTTTCAATACCATCAAAGCCAATGGTCTTGTTGTCTCAGCCTCAAAAATCAGTCTATTTCAATCTAAAGTCAGATTTCTCGGTCACAATATTCATCATGGGAAAATAACTCCTGTTGATAGAGCTATTCAATTTGCTGATAAATTCCCAGATGAAATTCTGGACAAAACCCAGTTACAAAGATTTTTAGGTTCTTTAAATTACATATCTGATTTTTATCCCAGTCTTCGTTCAAAATGTAAACCTCTATTTGATAGATTGAAATCCAACCCTTCTCCTTGGTCACATGTTCATACTTCCATTGTTCAAGAAGTCAAAAAATATGTCAAATCCCTGCCATGTCTTGGCATTCCTTCAGTTAATTCCTTCAAAATTATCCAAACAGATGCTTCAGAACATGGGTATGGAGGAATTCTCCTTCAAAAAGTCAATGATTCATCCAATGAACAGATTGTGAGATATCATTCTGGAATTTGGAACAAAGCACAAAACAATTACAGTACCATAAAGAAAGAAATTCTTTCTTTAGTATCATGTATAAGTAAATTTCAAGATGATATTTTAAATCAAAAATTTTTAGTCCGGATTGATTGCAAAAGTGATAAATTTATTTTAGAAAAAGATGTAAAAAATTTAGCTTCAAAACAGATATTTGCCAGATGGCAATCTATTTTATCTATATTCGATTTTGATATAGAATATATTAAAGGAAGTAACAATTCAATCCCTGATTTTCTTACTCGTGAATTTTTACAGTGTAAAAATGGAGGACAAGAAGAAGGAGAAGGATAACAAACTAGCAGTTATCCCTCCAACAGTTATCCCTCCAATTGGGTTAGTTAACAGGTACCAAGTGCTTGGATCAACACCCAGGCCCAGTTATCAGTCAGCCCTAGCCAGACCATCCAGCAGCCAATACCTGATTAATGACCCATTTGCTACCAAGCCCATCCAAACAATAGTTAACAGGCCAGCCCAATCCCTCAGAACAGATTATGTAGTAAAACCCAACCCAGTTAACCTATTCTGGATTGAGCCACACCAGAGTCACCACAAAAACCCAGTTGATTTAGTCAAACTATCCTTCCCTTCAGGATGGCATTTCATTCCCAAAAGCCCAGAAAAATCCCTTAGTTTCTACAGGGATATTTTATATTCTACTGAGTCAATTTATGTCAAAAAAATTACTGAAACTGATGAGTCAATTCCTGAGCCACAAAGAAAAATTTTGTACCACCAGTTGTATATTAAAAAGATTATTTCTAGTAAAGAGTGGGGTTCCCACCCATGCATCCTCAAGTCACTGCCCAACCATACTCAATATAATTACTTTGATTATATTGATGCATGGTTCTATGTCTTCCTTCACCAAAATGAAACATTTACCCATTCATGGTATGTCAATTTTGACACAAAATTCAAAAGTCAGCTCCCTACCTGGTTCCTCCAGTGGTGGTCTCGTCATGGTCCCATGCCAGACTTGCACCCAAATGATCTTCAAGAAATGGTTAAATACTTTTCCACTAAGTATACAATAAGTGAACACAATACCCAGTTTCCCATTCTACTCATATTCACAAGTAAATATAAAGTGCCATGGATTTTGAAATGGCAGTATCAGATTCAGAATAAGACCGTCCAGAGACAATATTCAGTCAAGTGGTGGGATAAATTTGGTCACCACCGAATTATTAAACAAGTAAATCTTGAATTCCCACCAGTAGGCAGTTCCCCTACTCCAATCACAGGCCCCATGGCCAAATACATAATTACAGGTCCCAAAGACAAGTCAATCTCCAAATCCAAGTCAAGTTCCAAGCCAACAAATGCACAGTTAATGGCTATGGCCCAACAGATACTAGCTCAAGTCAGTCAAAATGATCAAGATAATAGCAGTCACAGTTCAGAAGGATCCTGCTCTGTTGCACAGTCTTTTGATCCCTATTGCAGTTCAGCATTCCAAGATGCTCAAAATCCCTATGAAGAGAGCCAGGAGTAATTGAGCATCCAATGTTATTTAGTAAAAAGACAGTATTAACCATGGTTAATGAAAAAGTTTCCCGGTGAAACTCCCATTAACACTGGTTAAAACTACAGTAAAAGGACAAGTCAAATCAACCTTTCGGCCACAGTAACCGACAGGTTTTTTCAGATTCCGCGTGATTAAACAGTAACAGACAGAACACTGTTTATCCGCATTAACTCCATGTGAAGAGCCAGCTTTCCAAAAGTGCTTTACAGCTCATTGCCATTCACGAGCTCAACAGGACCATTTGGAATGCTATAAGTAATCCCCTCAGTATCCAGTTACAGGCAGACTCTTTTGTAGACTTTTTTGGAGACTTCTTTGGAGAGTTTCAAGTGAGCTTTTAGAGAGAACTATTTGAGTGTACGTGAGATTCTCTTTGAGAATAATTCATCTACTTCTCTCATAAAGATTTCTGTAATTAATTCTTGATGTATACACTGAGGACTTCAGTGATCCATTCCCAGTAATCCAATTTGTAAGTTTTAATTATTTGTCTTCTTTATTTATCTGTGTCTTTCTTCTTCAGTCTTTGCTACTCTGATATTTAAATTAATGTCTGCTTCCCCTCTTGGTATCAGAGCATCTTTTCCCACATTGCCAGACATAATTAATGAAGAAGAACATAGGTATCAAGAAGTCAACCAAAATTATAGTGATTGGACTATCCCTAAGATTTCCACTAAGGAAATTTACAAGTCAACTTTTCTTAATTTTAGAACAGATTATAATATTAAAACTGTAGAAAAAACCTATAGTATTAACAAAGAACATGAAAAATGTCAACTCCTTAGTAAGGAGTCAATTAGGAAACATAGATCTGATGGTTACAACTTCATTCATGTAGGGTTAATACAAGTTGCAGTTAAACCACTTAATATTAAAGGAATAAATTCTTCAATTTTATTATGTCTTAGAGATGCTAGATTTTTAAATTTTAGTACTAGTATAATGGGAATTATGCAGTCCAGTCTTCATGATGGACCAGTTCATTTTAATTGTTTCCCCGATTTTACCATAAGTCTTAGTGACCCCCACTTGTTAAAAACATTGACATTAAATATTAAAACTGCTGGTGAAATAACTAATATGCATAGTGGTTCACAAGCTTTTGCTTTAATTTATAGAATTTATTATAAATGTATTCGTAGTAATCTTAATGTCCATGCTTTAATTAAAAGTCCTAAGAATCAAACTTTACTTATGTTAAGTAGTTCTGAACATGCTAACATCCAAATTCCTAAGACTATTATGTGGAAGGATGTAGAGTTACCCAGTTGTTGGATTTTAGAAAATGAAAATCATTCTAGTAATTTCCAAAATAATGATACAGTCAATTTAGATCATGTACAACAATTCAACGATGGAAAAGTTAGAATCAGTTTTGATGAACAACGAGTTAGGACATCTCCTTTAAAAATTAGAGATTTTGATTCTAAGTCTTCTAGATCAAGTACATCTTGTATTCCTGATAATATTTCAACAGTTAGAAAAGATAAAGATCTCCTCAATGAAATTGATACTAAGTTAAAAGGTATTAAAACTACAGCCCAAGTTAGTAATCCTTGTTACAAAGTTCCAAGTGAAGATAGTTTTCCAAATTCTCCTACTCAAACAGATTTTGAAGGTCCTAGTAAAGATTTATTTGTTATGAATAAAGAATTTGAAATTGATATGGATATGTTAGCTAAAGAATTTAAGTTACCCATTTATGAAACTTGGAGAACCAATTATAGAGCCATTTATACTGTAGAAGAAAGAAAAATAATTATAAAATCTTGGAAAAAACACATGAAGTCAGTTAAAAGAAATATATATTTTTTTGAATATTTGGAACAACATCAAAGTACCATAGATTTTACTGTCAAGAAAAAAAGTAAGCCTAGGAAAGATGACAAAGAAAATAGTAAGTCTAAGTCTAAAAAAGAATATGACCTACCTCAAAGTGAAACCCAAAACCTATCTCGTAGTAAATCTCTTAAATCTAAATAAACAAAAGATGATAGTAAAAAATATAATCATCATGACAAGAAAGCATCCATCAAAAATTCAACCCCTAAAAGTATAGAAGAATCTAACCTAGAAAGTAAACCTATAGAGCTAGCCCATAAGAATACACTTAACAAAGATCTACAGTTAGATAATAATTACCCATCCTCTAGTGAAAATATTAGTGAACAATCTAATGGAATAATTAATGTTTTGACTAAGAAAAGTGAACAAGAAAACTTATTATTAGATTTAATTAGTAAAATAGATGATGAAGATTTAAAATCAACATATTTGAATAAACTCAGAATACTATTAGTCAAACAGGAAGAAGCTAGTAAAACTAATTACCCCACTATTAGTCTTGATAAAACACTTGAAAGATTTAATAAACCCAAAAGGGAAGTTACAGTCCAAGATTTACAAATTGAAATCAATCAAGTTAAAGTTGATATAAAAAACTTACAAGATCAAGTTTCCAAATTTGACCAAGAACATAAAGATACGTCACCTAGTGAAGATACTTCCCCTAGTAACCAAAATTCCCCTAGAAAAATGGAACAACCCAATTTGCTTCAAGTTATGAATAAAATTCATTTACAAAAATGCCTTTATAGTGTTAAAATAGTAATAAATAAAGAGTTAGAAATAGAAACTGTAGCATTGATGGATTCAGGAGCTGATCTTAATTGCATTCAGGAAGGATTAATTCCAACCAAATATTATGAAAAGACCAGTGAACGTCTTAGCTCTGCTAATGGGAGTCAAATGAAAATTGAGTATAAGTTACCTAATGCACATGTTTGCCAAAATAATGTTTGTTTTAAAACACCATTTGTTCTGGTTAAAAATATGACTGATAAAGTTATTTTAGGCTTGGCCAAAAATTTGAGTGGCCATAAATGGTCTTGGCCATAAATTATATTAAATGGGGAAGCAGGCCATAAATGGTGTGGCTCTGATACCAAGAGGGGAAGCAGACATTAATTTAAATATCAGAGTAGCAAAGACTGAAGAAGAAAGACACAGATAAATTAAGAAGATAAATAACTGAAACTTACAAATTGGATTACTGGGTATGGATCACTGAAGTCCTCAGCGTATACATCAAGAATTAATTACAGAAATCTTTATGAGAGAAGTAGATGAATTATTCTCAAAGAGAATCTCACGTACACTCAAATAGTTCTCTCTAAAAGCTCACTCGAAACTCTCCAAAGAAGTCTCCAAAAAAGTCTACAAAAGAGTCTGCTTATAACTGGATACTGAGGGGTTTACTTATAGCGTTCCAAATGGTCCTGTTGAGCTCGTGAATGTCAATGAGCTGTAAAGCACTTTTTGGAAAGCTGGCTCTTCACATGGAGTTACTCTGGATGAACAGTGTTTGGTCTGTTACAGTTTGATCACGTGAAATCTGAAAAGCCTATCGGTTACTGTGGCCGAAAGGATGATTTGACTTGTCCTTTTTACTATAGTTTTAACCAATGTTAATGGGAGTTTCACCGAGAAACTTTTTCATTAACCATGGTTAATACTGTCCTTTTCCTAAAAGAATTGGATGCCTTATCCTTCCATTGCATTGACAATGTTGGCATCTGCATCTTCATCTAATGGGAAATCATCATCAGGGTCACTGTAATACTGTGGAAACCAGTCACCATTATAACTTCGGAGCATATGAAATTTGTTGTAGATGATGTCCCTTGGTTCTTCAAACTTTGGGTACCAAAATTGGCATTCTTCTGACTGGATGTTGATATCAGAAACTTCTTTTCCAATATCATCATATGAAAAGTGACCATTGTCAATTTTTGAAATCCATGGATCTTTTCTTGGATTACATTACTGGATTACTATTCTTTTGGTTCTACCCAAAGTAAACCAATTTCTGTCAGAAAGTTTTATTCTAATAGTGTTGAGAGCTTTGGCCCTTCTTTTACAATGGTTAAGAAATGAGTTACATGCTGGTATTGAATGACTAAACTGGGTTTCAAGATCAGGTATGTTAATATAAGTGCAATTCCAAGCATTGGCTCCAAATATTCTTACTAAATGGACTGATGGATAAAGATCATAAAAAGGAGGGATCCATTCAGGATTGGCTGAAGTGAATCCAAGAATTGCTATATAACCAAATCTTCTGTTATCAATTCTTTTAGCATAATCTTTGACTGTGTTGCGAATTATCTTTGGAAGTAACTGGAGTTGTCTAAAAGAGGTGACTACTAAAATTTTCAGAAATCCTTTTTCAAAGATTTCAAAAATGACTTGTGGGTTTTGAGACTCAAGGCGAACAGCTCTGTAGATTTCTCCACAATTGAATTTTTCAGTGCAGATAAATCCATTTGGGATATTGGGAATTTGTGGAAAAGTTGACTGGTGGAGTAATTGGTAAAAATCTAACCATGACTTGTAATCAGCAGACAAGGAGGGTTCAAATTGACTCATTAGATAAGCATTGGGAGAAAATAACTGGCTGAATTTGTGTCTCAGGAGAATTCTGACTCTATTCGAAAAAAATATGGCTTGAAGATTAAAATGATAATCCTGCTGGATTATGCTTTCAGGCCATAAATTATATTGACTGGCAAGCTAAATTTGTAATTAAAAATGATCCAAACCCGACGGGTCAGACCCGAACCGGCCCTAACTAAATGGATTACCTGTTTGCTCACACAAAGGGGCCCAACTGAAAGACCCATCTGATCAAACCCTGCCCCGATCCAAACTGATATGGACAACCCATATTCACTCACAACTAAACCCACTCTCAAACCCATACATATTCACAAACTAATCCTACCGGCTGACCCAAACCCGAACCGAACCAAACCTAACCCAAACCCACTAACTGACTTAGCCCAGCCCGCCCCGGATACTCAAAATCGATCCAAAAGAAACCCGGCATTAAAACGACGCCGTTAGACTTAAACTACCCACGACTTATTTAAAACCCAACCCGACCCGCTACCCTAGCCCACCTATACACACATAGAGACCCGATTCGAACCCAAGCCTGACACTACCCGTCGGGTGAATGATATAACCCGAACCCAATACTGGTCGTGTCTTCTTTGTTGACTCAGGCCGCCACCGGCGAGCCCGTTCTCGCCGATAAACTTCTAAGCTCCATATCTCCTTCACCTCTCCATGAAAATGATTGATTCCAATGGGAAAATGAGTGGAATTCGTCCCTCTATAACATACTAGGAGCTGAGGTGGTGGTTTATCCATTTTCTATACTAACCAACTGATTATTCTTTCTCAGTTTTTAAGGGATAATCCCTTCCATGGTAGCCTAAATGTGATCTATATGAAAAACTGTTTCAAGGGGGTCCTAATGGGATCATAAGGGTCATATTGGTATAGATTTTAGGGGCTATAGTGGTGATTGAGAAAATCGAGCTCCGACGTGATGCTCTAATGGCAATCGAAAGCTCACGGAGAGCTTTAGGCTCTGTTTCGGAGCTTACATGTGATCCTATGAGGTGTTTAAGTGACATGCAAGGACCTAAAAATGACAACAGGGTTGGGCTTTACCTCAGGTTGTCTCAATCTCTCTCTATCTTCTCCGATCCTCTTCTACTCTCTCCTCTGCGTCTTCTTCCCCCTCTGGCCTCCAGCGCGTGTGTGTGTGTGGGTGCAGTGTATGCATGGTAAAAAAAAGTGGAGAGGGAAAAAGGGTTGTGTAAACAATGTATGTGTGTGTGTATAGAGTGGATCTTCTCAAGCTCTCTCTCTCACTATCAATCTCGGGTTCTCTCTCTGTGCAGAATCTGTTTGGACAGATTGTTGGAGTGCAAAGCTGTGATTGAGAGTATTATGAGGGAGGGTGAGGTCTATTTATAGAGTGAGATGGGTAGGGGATTTTATCATGTGCATTGCGTGCACACGAGTGCACAAATATAGGTGCATACATGTGTGTTTGTGTGCCCAAGGGTAGATAAGGGTGGGGTCCACATGACTGTCAAAAGGGTGGTGTGGGTCCCACTCTAGAGTTGATACCTAAGAGTGTGTGCCAGTGTCCTAATGTACATGCACAATGTGAAAGTGAACACTGTATTACGGAAGTACGGGGTTGTGTTATAGCCTAAGTGTAATTCCGTCTACAAATTCTAAATGAAATCTAAAATATCGTGGTTTTGACCACTCTAATAGGTTCTAGGTTAGAAGAGAATGTTGTCGTCAAGAAGATTACTAAAGACTCTCATAGAGATTTCTTATTGAGGTCATCCTAATGGACCTTCTGTAACCACAATCATGGTGACGCCACTAATCTTATTATTCCTACGTGGAAACTTCTGAGGAAAATTAGAGGTATTACATCTCTACCCACCTTACAAGAGATTTCGTCCCAAAATCTAGAGGTTGCTAGATCCTCAAAGTTCAAATCTTATATCATACTTTATGGTCGTGAGGTCTCTACTAGTTGACTTAATCAGATCTTCTATTCTTATTGACCAAATCAAATGGATGCCACTTCTTCTTGCAAAATTTGAAACCATGAATTCATGATGTGAACATGTGGTATTCTACCTCTTACTCGGCATTCTGTGTTGTCATCTTCGTCAATTGGAGTCAATGGTTCCTTTGGTGAGCTTGGTCTCGTGGTTTTTGTGGTCGTGGAGCATTGCCATGTTTCTTCAACTCCTTGCACTTCCTACGGATATGTCACATCTTGCCATAATAGTAACATTGTATATCCCGTCTTCTAAGTTTTTTGGGTGTTGGGCAATTTGGTATTATGTGTCCAGGCATATCACAATTATGGCACACCTTGTCTGGCTTATCTGTGGGTTCAGCTTGTGTTGCTGGTCCTGGTTTCTTTTCTCTGTTCCTATCCCTTTTGTTTTCGTAGTTTTTGTCTCCTTCCTTTCTTTTCACCTTTTCAATTGACACTCATTTATTCCCTTGTCCCTTGCTGATTTGAGTGTCGTATTCCAAGTCTGCTGCAATATTTAGCAAGAATTCAAATGGCTAGTGTAGATGTCCCATCATTAAATGTCGAATAAACAGAATGAGACCTTTGTGATATTTTTGAATCTTCTTCCTTGGAGTGTCTACCATATGCTGACCAAATCGAGATAATCATTCAAACTGGGTGGTGTACTCTCGTATGGTCATGTTTCCCTGGACTAGATCGAGGAATTCTCTCTCTCTCTCTCTCTCTCTCTCTCTCTCTCTCTCTGTGATCCCTTTCTATCTCTGGGAAATACTTAGCCAAGAATCTCTCTTTGAATGTGGTCCATGACATTTTCCTTGCCGATTCTTCTCTGAATGTTGCCACTTCAGAATCCCACTAGTCAGCTGCCGCATAGGTAAGTTGGAAGACGGCTAGCCGACGCTTCTTCGCTTCACTACATTCAATTACTCTAAATATGCAATCCATTTCACGAAGCCATTGTTAAGCCTTCCATGGTTCGCCTAATCCATCAAACTTTTCTGGAACAAGAGCACGAAATCATTGGAGTAACTTGTCGCCTGTTTGTTGAGGTTGAGGGGGTGCAACATGGTTGTTACAGATAGGATTGACATTACTGTTTCGTTCCAACCATTGAAGGAAAGCTTCAAATATGCCTGTTGGATTCATCTCCGGAGGTATAGCATTGGCTGATCCACTTGCTTGGCCCTGGGTGGCTTGGGTTACTCTGACCATAGCTTAGCGTTTGGGAAAGACTCAACAGTCCTACTCAAGAGTTGCTATCTACCAAAAGAAATACAAGGAAACAAATAAACATCACAAGGGTTCAGCATATAAAGCTAGACTATCTAATCATTGAATGCTTACCAAAGGTTTGTTCTAGTCATAAGGTAGGTTGCTATATAAAATTTATGCATGCACTTCTATCGTGTATCAACCTAATGGTTCCTAATGACAAGGGGTACTTATTCTCAATCTTTTTTAAACTCTGAGTTGTCGCTAATTGTTTCGGGATCCGATTTCCTGGAAGTACATCAGCTTCTAACTCCACGTCTTGCACCTATAATTTCTACGACAAAGTTGATCTCATATGATTCAATCCTACATAGGGGTCTACTAATCATATTTTAGTGGTCTGGTATCATTTTGTCACTAATCCAGGTCTTAATAAGTTCGCTCGTTCCTAAGACTTCTTGTCGACATGACAAGTCATCTCAGTCAGACTGTCTAGCTTGACTATTAAGTGTGCTAGGCATCTATTGTCCAATGGTTGATCCTATGTCTTTATGAATAATAAACACGTAAGACATAAGATTAGCAATCAATTTGAAATTAATAAATCATCACATCCATTCGAATATATACAAGATAGGTTGAAAATAGGTTTTCACTAATCATAAAATAGAAAGGTTACAATAGTAATACGGATACCAGTTCTACTAATCTAGATTACATCAAAGAAAGTGGTACTATAACCTCTAGCAAAATAAGATAAACTAACTAAGGGTCCAATCTTCATCTCTCTCGACATCAGAATCTGTGGTAATCTCTCCTAAGTCACCGGATGGTGGAAAGTCCATCGAAAGAATACCTATCCATGCATCCCAAGCTGGTTCTATGGGCCAATCAGGGCCCTCTATCATCTCAGGCTCTACTATCGGGTCTTCCTCATCGTCATCATCAGAGCCTGCGGGTGTAACAAAATGTACTATATCTTCCTGAGACTCATCCTAATCATGGGTAGCCAGGTCTCCAAAAGCATGATATATCTCCTCCATCTCAACAGCCATCAAGCGTGGTGCTACCACTCTATGATATGCTAGCTCTGGAATGGGTCTCTCACGGGAGAAGCAACGCGTCCATCTTCCTATCCTCTGGTGAACACGATGCCTGATGCTGGCACCAATCTGATCTAATCCTCAAAAGGAAATCTGTCTCTCCAGGGTCATTCTGTACTCTCCATCCTCAGCATCATACTTTATTCAGTGCTCTAAGCTATCCTGCCCAAAATAGAAAACTACCTTAGTACAGGTGCTAACCAAAAAAATATCTTAAGGTTCAAAACTTAAAAGTGTCGGACAGACGGTAAACGCCTAATCCTAGGCTTTGATACCAAAAATCCTGCCATGCCCTGACGTAGCAAAATAGGGAAAAAAATAAAAATTTCCACTTTTGGACCCGTGGATACGTGACCAGTTGAATTTCCGATCTGTCCTTCTAACTCCGCATAGATATACTAATTAAGGAAACGCTAAACATAAACATAACCACAGTATAATTTAAACACTAAGAACTAAACCAAACTGAAATTTAGCTTAACATTTAACCATAATAGAAAATATTACAACGGCCTGGCCCACTAGGCCTCAATTTATCTAAAACAATATACATAATGATTACAAGATTCTAAACATAAATAGTACAACTGAAAGCTATCTCTGGTCTTCTACCCGGCTTTACCCTTCCTTTACTCCTTAGCACCTTATCCTGCATTAATCTACTATACCTGCAAAACATCTGGACATTGGATTGTCCAAGGCATAATACCATCAGCTTGGAAACAAGCTGAGTGAGTATTCACAATATAACACCAATATACATAACAACCACTCACTCTCGCGTTAATGCCCAGCATCTTAAGATGCACACAGTCTCTTATCAAAAGATGTTCCTTCCACGGGCATAACAGAGGTAATAATAACTCAATAAATGAATCGTTTACACATATATCATCTTTAACATAACTTGAAACGTGATCTTATAAAACAACTCATAATCATTGACTGATAACCCGAAACATGATCTCATAAAATAAGTCATAATAAACACCTCATAACCAGCTCTGAACGTTCTTGTTATTAGATTAACACATGTCTTATCTTTTCCTCATGCTCATGCATGTCAATGCGTGTTCAATGCATTTTACCTCCCGTCAGGACGCTGAGTCTGCGACTTTCCAGATCATCTCATATCCTCCAAAATATAATAAGAAATCCAAATAATAATAATATCTCGTCTTAAACAACGTCTTTGATCAATTCTGGCATAACAACAACCTTCACTTTGTCACGGAGACTCGAAGTGTTCAACTTACTTAGTCACGAAGAATCGAAGTGTACAACTCAACATTCACTTCATCACGGAGACTCGAAGTGTTCAACTCAAGCCTGAAGATTTCCATCTTATCCAGTCAAGTTCGAAGACTTCTAACTTAAACAGCCAAGTCTGAAGACTTTCAGCGTATACCGCCAAGTCTGAAGACTTCCAGCTTAAACAGCCAAGTTCGAAGACTTCTAGCTTAAACAGCCAAGCCCGAAGACTTCCAGCTTAAGTAGCCAAGTTCGAAGACTTCCAGCGTATACCGCCAAGTCCAAAGACTTCCAGCTTAAATAGCCAAGTTTGAAGACTTCCATCTTAAACAGCCAAGTCTGCAGACTTCTAGCGTATCTCGCCAAGTCCGAAGACTTCCACGTTCAACACCGTTGGGACAAATAAAGCCCGATAATAAGAAAACCCCGGCTCATCAGCCGTTGATCAGTACGAATCTGGTTGCCTCAATGGGTCTTATACCATTCAACTCTTTCCATAGAATCCAGACTATGCAATGCATGCAGACACCGTGTCATTTATGCTTGTGTTCACAATCCTCTACTCGTTACCATTATCAATCATGGCATGTATTATCGTTCTAGACATTCTTCATTTGATTACATTATTAACGTGCCTTATCACTTATTTATTCATATTCGTCTTACTACATTCATCTAGGAGCTTATTATCAGAAACAGTGTTAACATAAGACAAATATCTCTCAGCATGGATTCCTTACAAAAAAAACATATAGATAAAACCCTTGACATTTTCGTACACATGGTATTACAATTCAATTACAGCCAATCTTGGCAACACATAGCATTAGAGCTTTATGAACATTCATAGTAGTATAATAGGGGATTAATACAATGAATATCAATTATATTTACATACACATTACATACAAAATACTATAGCAGCCCCTATGCATATTAGGAGTGAGGTTATAAATACTCACTTTGATAAACCAACTCTTACGCATCCTCGATTGATGATCGGAATGAGATCCCCTACAAAGCATACGATGGAATTATGGTCAAACGTTAACTCCTAAAGTGAGGGCATAATTGTAATTTTACCAAATGAGGGTATAGACCTCAAGGTAGTGATCTACGTGTCATTCTAAGTCCAACGCCATTGACTAGACTCAAATCACAGTCTATCACATAAAAGGTTGTGTTTTTCTATACCAATGTGGTCCCTAAAGACAAGCTGTATTTTTGACCTTATTAATAGGTCACCAAACTTAAGGAGAACGTTCTAGAAATTATTCTAACACTCTGGGAACTGACCGCGTAATTTTCGGAGTACTAGATTATTTATTATGAATTATCAAAGATAATTCATTTTCAGAAAATAGCCGTGAAAGAACTTTTAATTAAATAATTATACTCAAACTTAGAAACCAGTACTTGGAAGTATTTTTATTAAATACTAGATATAAAAGTATGCTTCCAGTATTTATCCTACAATTTTCGGCGCTCGTTTGGTATTTTTAACAATTAATATACTCTTAAAATAGCTCCTTATTAATTATTAAAAATACTAATATGTAGTATTATAACTTTATAAATCTTGCGATATTATAAAAATAGTATTGGGGACATATCCCAAATTTTTCATAATTTATTAGAGCTCATAGGTATTTAAATAATTATTTAAATACTAAGGAAGCTTAATATTCATTATTTATAATTATCATATAAATAATAAATATGTGTTATAATACTATAATAATATTCAGAATATTAAGACTATTATATAATAATATTCTATAATATGAAAATATTAATAAAATAATTATAAACCATCTATAATTATTAAAACCATTTAAATCTATTAATATTAATAATGTTAATATTAATACAGGTCCAAACCCGACGGGTCAGACCCGAACTGGCCCTAACTAAATGGATTACCTGTTTGCTCACACAAGGGGGCCCAACTGAAAGTTCCATTAGATCAAACCCTGACCCGATCCGAACTAATATGGATAACCCATATTCACTCACAACTAAACCCATCTCTCAAACCCATTGGGCTAACCCTAACCCGAAACCGAAACCCACACATATTCACAAACTAATCCTACACTCTGACCCCAACCCGAACTGAACCTAACCCAAACCCAGACCTACTAACAGTCTCAGACCAGTCAGCCCTGGATACCTGAAACCGACCCAAAAGAAACCCGACGTCAAAACGACACTAGGGCTTAAACTACACACGGGTTATTTAAAACTTAACCCGACCCGCTACCCTAGCCCACCTATACACACATATAGACCCGATTCGAACCCAAGCTTAACCCTACCCGCCGGGTAAACGATATAACTCGAACCCAATACGGGTTGTGTCTTCTTCGTTGACTCAGGCCTCCATCGGCGAGCCCGTTCTCGCCGACAGACATCTAAGCTCCATCTCTTTCACCTCTCCATGAAAATGATTGATTCCAACGGGGAAATGACTGGAATTGGTCCCTCTACGACATACTAGGAGCTGAGGTGGTGGTTTATCCGTTTTCTGTACCAACCAACTAATTATTCTTTCTCGATTTTTAAGGGATAATCCCTTGCATGGTAGCCTAAACATTATCTATATGAAAAACTGTTTCAAGGGGGTCCTAATGGGATCATAAGGGTCATATTGGTATAGATTTTAGGGGCTATAGTGGTGATTGAGAAAATCGAGCTCCGACGTGATGCTCTAATGGCAATCGAAAGCTCACGGAGAGCTTTAGGCTCTGTTTCGGAGCTTACATGTGATCCTATGAGGTGTTTAAGTGACATGCAAGGGCCTAAAAATGACAACAGGGTTGGGCTTTACCTCAGGTTGTCTCAATCTCTCTCTATCTTCTCCGATCCTCTTCTACTCTCTCCTCTGCGTCTTCTTCCCCCTCTGGCCTCCAGCGCGTGTGTGTGTGGATGCAGTGTGTGTGTGGATGTAGTGTAATCGTGGCAAAAAGAAGTGGAGAGGGAAAAGGGGTTGTGTAAACAATGTATGTGGGTGTGTGTAGTGTGGATCTTCTCATGCTCTCTCTCTCACTATCACTCTCAGGTTCTCTCTCTGTGCAGAATCTGTTTGGACAGATTATGAGGTGCAAAGTTGTGATTGAGAGTATTATGAGAGAGGGTGAGGTCTATTTATAGAGTGAGATGGGTGGGGGGTTTTATCATGTGCATTGGGTGCACACGAGTTCACAAATATAGGTACATACATGTGTGTTTGTGTGCCCAAGGGTAGATAAGGGTGGGGTCCACATAACTATCAAAAGGGTGGTGTGGGTCCGACTCTCGATTTGATACCTAAGAGTGTATGCTAGTGTCCTAATGTACATACACAATGTGAAAGTGAACACAACATTACGAAAGTACGGGGTTGTGTTATAGCCTAAGTATAATTGCGTCTACGAACTCTAAATGAAATCTAAAATGTCGTGGTTACGACCACTCTAATAGGTTGTAGGTGAGAAGTGGATGTCGTCGTCAAGATGATTACTAAAGTTTCTTGTAGAGATTTGTAACTGAGGTCATCCTAATGGTCCTTCTGTAACCATAATCATGGTGACGCCACTAATCTTATTATTCCTACGTGGAAATTTTTGAGGAAAATTAGAGGTACTACAGCCTTAACCTTCCTCGGACTGGAACAAGTGGTAGTTCGTGTATCAGCCTCGAAGGCCATTTTATTGAAATAGAACATAATTTATGACGTGATCATGCTCAACCGTACTATTTTCTGCTCTCCTCTTCTAGTCCCAATCCTGTAATGGATTCATTTTTTATTGTGGGCCGATGGGGCCGGTGTGGACACGTAGGTGCGCTCGGATGAGGTCTTGGCATTGTCCCTCGATAGTGTCCCAGGACGGATCCCAGGGAGCACACTTCAAGGAAAACTAGGACTTCCTCACGCGGTCCTAGAGACAAAGAGTCGCCACCTAATTTTTATTGGGAATTAGGAAACTCAAGCTTGACTCGCCCAAAATTGAATAAGATTACTCGCCCTTCATTACCAAAAACTAGGTTTGGGGGTCTTAGTACGAGAGGGGAAGGAGCCCAAGCAGGACTAAAGCACCCCCTTATCGCCCTACCGAACGGTAGGCCTTGATTCAAATATCCTTGTTTTTAATTCATAATTGGTATTGTTTCCTCAAACATAATAGATAATATATACATGGCAAAAAGGAACATCTAATGAAAATCATTTCAAGAGATTAAATCAAGTAGAAATCGGATGTACATGCAATACAAGGGGGAGAGGTATATTCACAGTGGCTAGTCCCGACCAGGACCCTTGCAAGTAAAGGAAACATGTCGTGATATGCAAAAGGGAACAAGGAGACTTACATTGAGTTGACTCAAGCGGAGTTGCAAAAGCAAAAAGAATGGAAACATTTAATGCAATCATGGAACAATCCTAGATAAGATGTCTCTAACAAATTATCATATAAACGGAGACTATCCTAAAGAAATTTGTGTCATTGAAATAAAGTTGTAAACCTAGAAAAATTCTAATAGAAAGGATAGAGAAAGTACACGATACATGGGCACTAAGCCACATGTAGATGAGGCAAGCTTCACAAATTGAAGATCGGATACACGGCATTCAATTCTCTACACTAAGACACCAAGGAATACCCAAGCATTGCAAAAGCACAAGAAAACAAATGATATGCATGATAAACAAGGAAAAGACGTCATCAATTAAATTTCCAGATTCAGCAACCTCTAATGAATCTTATCAAAAGTGGTCTTAAACATGAGCTGGGTTAAAACCCTTTTACATAAAGTTAGATACATGTCTTAGGGAACTTCTCCAAAAAGTAGAACCTCTTTACCATTTTTGAAGTTTGAGAAATAAGGATTTTGGGAATAGTGGATCAGGACTGTCCACTGTTCTCGTAAAAATCATAATTAAATCTACAAAAATCATGTGAAGCTCTATTTGGTGTCCAAAGAAAGCTATTTCATTTTAGTATATTACAAAAATAATCCCATAGACATGTCATGATCATAAGGTTTCTGAAAAATTATTTTAAGCAGACTCTGTTATTCTGGAAATTTGGTATCATTTGTCAAAGGAATGTAAAATAAAATAGAAGTATAATAGAAATTCATGAATCATGTTAATCAAGTAGATCTAAGCTTTTGATCTCTCATCCAATTATCCTAGATGATTTCTAAACCAAGTTTTATTCATCAATTCTTGTTGAGTGATCAAGGTATGACCATTTTGTATACATAATCATAATTGTAATTAAACTCAGAAAATTCTAGAATAGTAGTATCAACTTCAAACGCTTAGAAAACGATATTAACTCGATCGTATGCTCACGATTTTACATCGGCATATAGATCCATGAGTTAGGAATCATCCCCAAAAAGTGGAACATCGATAACTATTATAGATTTTCTGAAATTCAAGTACAAAGAGACTATGTTCAAATCTGTCAACCAATTTCTCAACAATTTCTAAAAATAGCACATGGATCCTAAATGTTCTCAGAACGGATCGAATGAAAACTAATTCATCAAATTTTAACCAGAAAATTTGAAATCCATCAAAGTATGGGTTTTGATGGACCAAATCTTATGGACAAAATCAATATGTTTTGCTGAATTTTTAACTAGTTCATTTTAGAGTGTGAAGAAAACATCTTAGATGATGGTTGAAGCTTATTAGAGAGATCAAATTCATAGATCTACTTGACTATCATGATTTCCAATCAATTTAGCCCTCAAGTTCTATGAAGAACTTTAGATCATGGATCAAAGGGACTTACAAATATCATATTGGAGATGAATTTCAAATAAGAATTCTAGGTAATAGAAATAATCAAGAGATGGGTATGAACATAGGAATCATCCCTCTAATGGATCATACTTCTAAACCATCATAGAATTCAAAGTAGATACATATATATAATCATGTATGCATGGATCTAAAACTAAAATAGAAAGAGGAAATCAAAATTGAAAATCAATCTCTAATTATGAATTATCAACAAAATCAAAGTGATTTGGATCTAGCTATGTTAGTGTATGAAGAACACGAGATGAAGAAGATGAGTGTTCTAACAAAAAAAATAAAACTAGGCTAGATCCAAATCTTATAGATCTATATATATAAAACAGGAATTAGGGATGAATTATAGTGTTCACCTCTTGGAGGAATCTCAATTTTGCAATCAAAGTTGTATTGAAGATCTTCTTCTTCAAGTGTTCTTCAAGTGTTCTTCAAGCACTCATCCATGGAAGTTGAGAGAGGAAATAGATATTAAAATCATGATCTAATTACCCTAAGATTAGTTTATCAAACTTCAATTCATAATTCTCTCTATCTAGAGTTCTCTCTAATTGAAAGTATATTCAAGGTGCACTTGTATCTCTCTTGTATGTTCAAAGCTTCTCTCAAGATATATTCCAAGTGTGATCCAAGATACTCCAAGCCAATCTCATATGAGATACATGAGGTCTTATATAGAGTTTCCAAAACTTAGCTCTTAAGTTTCAGGGTTAAAACAGGATTTTTAGGGCTTAAAAGAGGGTTAAAATGGCCATTTCGGTGCCTAAACGCAATTTCCAGGCAATTTCCTCGCAGTGGGAGCCTACTAGAAGGGTCTAGAACCAGAAAAATGCAATGGAGAACACACATTGTAGGTGGAGGTTATGGTGGGACCCACCACCCCACTTTCCCAAACCTCCATTTACTTTTCAGGTTCCTCTGGTTGCCCACACCCCCTCTTTCAAGTTTCAAGTGCACTGCTTTTCCAGATTTTTGTAAAAATGCTTTTTGGTGTCCGAAATCATTCATTTACATACCGTTGGAAAGCTGTCAAGTTGAATTTCAGTATAAAAATATTCTAGGAGGTTTTGAAATGAGAATTGAAGTCCAATTGAAGCCCGGAAGTCCTCCGTAACTTTCGTCGTCTTTTTAAAATCAAACGACTTCTTTTCCAAAATTACTCTCAAATGTGCATCGATTTCAAACTTTTCTTTGAAATTGAATCTATGGATACCTAGAATACTGTGTTTAGAACACTTAATGTTCATATAACCCTGAGTGAATATGAATTCTGAGAGACGATTTTGACAAAATTGAGATTTATGCATGGAAAAGGGCTTTTCTGAGCTTGAAGTCACTTTCCGAAGTTCGATCATTTAGTTGTGTGGAATCCAGTACCTTCCATGGGGTATTTTTCATCATCGAATCCTCCAAGACATTGTCCACCCTAAATTCTATCAGTGTGGTCAAAATTGGGTGTCTACAGTTTGCCCCTCTTTGGCAGAGCTTGTTGTGAACAACGTGAACTGCAAGTGAGTGCCAAAGCTTTGAAGGCACCCAATAACCATACTAAGAGGTTTTTAGGAAAAGCAAAAATCGGCAAAAAATCAAGAAATTCAAAATCAGATAAAATCAAGAAATTACGAAATGCAAGAATCCAATGCAATGCTGGGTAGAGGCCGCTAAATCTAAGTTGTTGCTGGTCGTGCTCCGCTGGAGCTGCCTATGTATCCCTTCCAGGATTTAGACTAAGGCATAGTTCAAGCGCACGAGGAGGCAGAAAACACACACGAACAATAATACAGATGAAATGCTCCTATTCTTAGGATGTTGATGCAGTATAAAAATGTGAATGTGCAAGTATTGGAGGAATCATCTTCAAGGGTTCCCTAGATGCAAAATCTAATGCAAGGGATGCAACCTTTGACTCTCACAGTCGAATATGTCTAAAGAGAAGTGTGTTATCTTGTATTTTGGACAATTATCAAAGTCCTATCAGAGTCTTCTTTCTAAACATGAGGTTGGTAGGTGTCATCTATATCTCGGACGACTGCTGAAGTAGCGGAGTATCTTGGATGAATTCTGAAAACAACTTCTGACGATTTCTAAAAGTAAAGTCTCCTTAAACCCGGATGAATGACGAAGAGTCCTTTTGCTGGGGATGTTTTTGTTGATGTAAAGTCCTATCCTCTGGACGATTGTTGAAGTAGAGTGCTAACCTCTGGACGATTGATGAAGTAGAGTCCTAACCTTTGGACGATTGTTGATGTAGAGTCCTTCTGCTAGGGACGATATGTTGATGTGGAGTCCTTCTGCTGGGGATGATTGCTGATGCAGAATCCTTCTGCTGGGGATAACAGGTCTCCCTGCTGGAGATAAATCTTCTGTTCTTCTGAAACATGTCCTTCTTCAGGGGACAAATCTTCTAAAACAAGTTTGGAGGCAAATCCTCTTAAACAGGTCTCTCTACTGGAGACAAATCCTCTGTTCTTCAAAAACAGGTCCTTCTTCTAGACAAATCTTTAGTTCTTCTAAAATAGGTCCTTTTGCTAGGGATAAATCTTCTATTCTGATGCACAAATTTTGAACGATACACGGATTCTGAGAGATACCCTTTATCTGGAGGTAATTTTGATACACGAATTTTAAGAGATACCCTATATCTGGAGGCAATTCTGATACTCGATGTTGAGAGATACCCTATATCTAGAGGCAATTCTGATACACGCATTCTGTGAGAAACCTTATATCTAGAGGCAATTCTGATACTCAATGTTGAGAGATACCTTATATCTGGAGGCAATTCTATTACTCGATGTTGAGAGTTATATAATTCTGAGAATTCTCTGCTAGAGACTCTGTAGTTCTGATTTCACGATTTTGCTGAAGTATACCCTACTTCTGGAGGTAGTTCTGATGATATCTGAAAGTTCTTTACTTGGGAAGAGATCTGAGGTAGAAGGCCCATATTCTGAAGGTCCTGTTGATTCAATCTGAGACTAATATCGGTGCTTCGACCAGCTCAACTACGTCGGGCTCATTCTGACCCTTCCTTAGATATCTTGTTCAACGTTTGAAGATCCTGTATTCTGATCCATCTTTTGTAAATCTGTTCTGGATATAATTCTCGAGTGACAGTAGACCCAAATGTCCATTTTCTAAGACAATACACCATTAATCCCAAAACAACAGAAGTTCGCTGCAAATCATCAATTCTTAGCTATTTTCAAGTTGCGGTGCCCTCGATTCTTCATGTTTGAGGACTTTTCTTCGATTCTGAATGGTTTTTAACCAAGATTTAAAATTCCCAAGGGTCTTTCAGACCAATTCTAACAAGTTTTAAGCACTCTTAAGGCTTATATATCAAGATTGGACCAATCCGGGGTCAAAACAAGAGTTCCAGGGGTCAAAACGCGAATATAGAGAGCAAAATGGGGAAACGGCAGGAAGTGAATAGTAAATGGCAGTTCCCCACACCCCCTTGGGACTGCCAGCCGTAAGCTTGGGGTTTTAAACCCATTTCTTTCTTTTTTTCTTCATTTATCTTATCTCCAATGCATCACCTCTTTCCTCTAAGGTGTTTAAACCTTGCAATTTGTTGATGTTTTAAGTGATTTCTTGCATCAAAACATCTAAAAACCTTATTGATTTCATCAACTTTTCCATATTCTAGGGGATTCAAGTGCCAAGGGTTTCACTGTTCATCATCTTTAACCCTTCATCTTCAAGCTTCAAGCATCAACATCCATGAGTTCCCATGGACAAGGTGAGAGTTCTACAGCACGGAGAAGCCAATTTCAAGCTAGTGGAGCTTCATCAACTCAGACCATGGAGTATCCAACTATGAAGATGCCACAAAATCATATTTCTAAGAGGGCCCTTAATCAAGAGGTAACCCATTCTTTCAATTTTGCACTATTTCTTTGCTTCATGTATATGTGCTTTCAAAATTCTTGCAAATACTTAAGAATCATCCTTCAATTTTCTTCTAGAATGTGGTTGATCATCTTAGAGGTCATGGTAGCTACGAAAAATGCCTTGAATGGTTTAATGAATTATCGGAATCACGTCCCTAAGTAGTAGCCAACATAAAACAAGCGGGCTTTGGGTCTTTCGTAACTTTGTTGGAGAGACCGGCCAATGATTTGGCCATGATTCAAGCTCTTGCCGAAAGGCGGTGAGATTTTCACGAATCGAGCGTGGGCATCACATGGTTTATCAACAACTTCTGGCCCTCTGAAAAAGTTGCTCAATTTACTGATATGCACCTTACCCGTGCTTTTATCTTGTATTTGCTTGGTTGCTCTCTTCTTTCTACTTGAGCTGAGGGATCACACTGAACATGCTTGATAGCCTTAGAAATCTTGAGGAGATTTCAGATTTTGACTGGGGCTCTATTGGCTTAGCTATTCTATACATCCATATGGGAGAGCATTCACGAGGCAAATTTCTTGGGTTTGGTGGCTCCTGGAGAGCTTGGGAGGTACTGAAATATTTTCATTTTGAGTTTTATCTTTGGCATTCTGTATTTTGACCACTGCTATATATTCTCTTGCAAGTGTGGGTTTTCGAGTATTTTTCCATGACAGCTCCAACATTCCGGGAGGAAAAGATACATATTTTTCCACGGGCTCTGAAGTGGCGTCGCCAAGCCGTAGGAGTCAAGAATGATGCTCATAATGTTATTTCTTACTTGGATTTTCTGACCAGTCTAAGATTCAATCAAGTTAACTGGCACCCTTGGGCAACAAATGGTGATGTGGCTGAGATCGATTTAGCCAGGCAGATGACAGGAGAGAGGATTCTTCTTGAGGGTCCTCTGTTCTTGAGTGGTATCTCGGAGAGAGAGTGGATCCCCAGACTGATTTGGAGGATCGTCTCTTAGTGCCATAGGATCTGCCTTTGTGTATGAGGTTGGCGCAAAATCTGGAAGATGAAGATCTTATTGATGCTTTGAATGGAATTCCTTCTGCCTCATTCACTCTTTTTAAGGAGAACTACGATGTTTTCAGGGCTACTCATCTGATGCCCAATTTCCCGCTTTCGGATGACCCGCAGGTATTTTCACAACTTCTCCACTTCTGATTAAATGCTTGTTTATCTCTTATTTCTTATCACTATTTGCAGAGGAGCTCTTTCGTGGATGGCCCTGGCCAATCTTTACCTCCCATTCCTCCTTGTGATTGGCGGGCCTCGACTATGTTGCGTGGAGTCATATCTTTAGTGGAGATTTCCCGTGATCTTATAGAGCCTCATCTAGTTCCAGAGCAGTATGAGTCAGTTCCCCAAGCTATTTTTAATGAAGAGCGAGCTTATGCATAGAATCTGAGGGCTTGGAGCCTTACTCGAGAGGGATTTGTGAGTAGTTCTGACCTCATTACTTCTGATTCCCCTAATCTTTCTAATTTTGTCTTTCTTCTTTTACAGTGGGATGGCATGTGCCAGACTTGCATAGATCGAGATACGACTCTGGTAAATTTCTTGACTTCTTCTTCTCTTCTTATTGTATTTTCAAACTTTATACTGATTCTTTCTTCTGACAGGTGGATCAGGTTAGGCAGCTTCAATCACGGCTAGAGCGGATGAATACAGGCCCTTCTGGTGGGCTGGCAAATCTAGGCAAAGGTGCCAAATTGAAGATGATGATAGCTCTACGGCTTCAGATGTGCCAGCTCAATATCCACGGGCTACTCGTCGTCTCGGATTCTGATGATCCCCCCTTTTTCATATGTACCCCTGACTATCTTTCTTGCTTTTTATACTGAGACTGATGTTGATGTATCTTGTTTGAAACTTGATGGGCTTGTACCCTTGACTTTGCTTGATGTTGATTTATGCTATCCTTTGCTCTTGCTTTGCATTCCTTGTAACGCGATGGATTTGCTTGATACTTTGCACACTGACACACAGGACTTCGTTACAGGGAAAGGAAATTTTTGACGATTCTCTTTCTCGACAATGTCTTTTGACTTTGATACTTTGAATTTCTAAGGATTTGCATGTTTAAAATAAGAATTTATCTTTTAGCAGAATATTGTATTAGCTTTGCATGTAATCTTGAAGCTTTGAAGATTTTTTGCATAATGTTTCAGTCTCAACATTAGACTCATATCTTTAGATTGCTAAAAAAAATTTCAATTTAATATCAAGAATTACCAGATTTTTCATTTAGGTGCTTAATTCTGATAGCCAAGTGATCCTGAGAGGCAGGTAGCAAGACATGGGCAAACGGCAATTTGCCCCTAGTTGACAGGGATAAATGGAGAGGGCAAACACAGTTTGCCCTCGTGTGGCAGTGGTATCTTGAGGTTCTTGGGCAAACTTTTGTAAGTTTTTCCCCTAGTTTGCAAGGTTCAGGGACCGAGAGCCAAGAAAGCTCGCCTACTTATCCCCAAGTGGGAATCAGGTTCAAAGTAGTTCAGCCGAGTTTCGAAGAAAAAGGTATTTTGAGGTGTGGCTGAATGTTTCAAGAGCAGTGACCGAACCGAATAGGTTTCTTACGTATCCCCGAGTAGGAATCAGGTCAAGCGTAGTTCCTCAAAGGCTAGAGGTTTTTGAAAGAACAGGATTGAAAGAAATGTTTTAAGCATAGTATTTCTTGAGACGATCAATGTTGATTGGCGGATTGAACTCAACTCCATCTAGATCCATCAGGTATGCTGCTCCTCCAGAGAGAAGCTTCTTGATGATGTACGGACCGACCCAATTTGGCTTGAATTTCACTCTAGGATCATAAACAGGTGCTTTTAATTTTTAAGCACAAGGTCGCCTTCCTCAAGTTTTCTTGGACAAACTTTCTTGCTAAATGCTCGAGCTATTCTTTTTCGATACACATGTACATGATCAATTGCAGTCAACCTCTTTTCATCAAGTAACATTAGCTCTTCATATCGGTTTCTTAACTAATCAAATTCTGGAATCTCGGATTCAGTCATAATTCTCAGCGACGGTAGTTCTATTTTAACTGGGAGTACTGCTTCCATTCCGTAAGCCAAGGAATAAGGAATGGCTCCTGTAGATGTTCTGATAGACGTTCTGTATCTCCACAATGCATATGGTAATTTTTCATGCCAATCTCGGTGCATATCAGTCATCATCTTCAGAATTGTCTTCAAATTCTTATTGGCTGCTTCAACTGCCCCATTTGTTTGTGGCCTATATGGTGCTGACATGTGATGCATGATCTTATAGTCTTCTAGTAGATCCAAAACTTCTTTCTGGAAGTGACTGCCATGATCGGATATCAACTCATGAGGACCCCGTATCGACAGATTATATTTCTTTTGATAAATCTGGCCACATCTTTAGCCTTCAATGTTGCATAGGATTCTGCTTCCACCCATTTTGCGAAATAATCAATTGCTACCAAGATATATTGATGTCCATTAGACGCCTTCGGGGTTACTTCTCTAATAACATCTATTCCCCAAACTGAGAATGACCAAGGAGTAGTCATATTGTACAGCAGTGATGGCGGCACATGCTTCATATTGGCATGGATCTGACACTTGTGACATTTTCTGACATATTCATAGCAGTCTTTGTCCATAATAGTCCAATAATACCCTTGTCTGATGATCTTCTTGGCTAACATGTGTCCGCTCATGTGAGGACCATACACTCCTTCGTGAATTTGCTCCATCATTTTCTTCGCACTGTTCCCATATAAACATGTCAAGTTGAACCCATTGTATGATTTCTTTAGCAGACTTCCACCATAAATCATGAATTGAGCCGAGAATCATCTTATAGCTATCTTGTCTGTCTCGGACGCATCCTCTGGATATTCCCCATTTTCAATGAAGTTTCACACGTCTGTGTACCATGGAAGTTCTTTTGCTTCCTCTATTTCCCCGATCATCTCATAAGATGGTTTTTCTCTCTGTTCGATCATCAACGGAGTTAACTTTATCCCTACAGGAATCTCAATCATCGAGGCTAAAGTAGCCAAAGAGTTTACAAGCTGATTTTCTTCTCGAGACAGGTAGAAGAACGTGATGTGTAAGAAACGGGATCATAAAGAATCAAGGTATTCATGAAAAGGCTTCAATTTTTTCTTCTTGACTTTCCAATTTCCTCGAACTTGGGATATGATCAGATTGGAATCCCCGAATACATCAAGTTTCCCTACTTCCAAAGTCAACGCAGCTTCTAGCCCTAAGATACAAGCTTCAAACTCAGCAGTGTTGTTGGTGGAGGTATACTTCAACTTAATAGCGAATGGAGTATGTGCTCCTTCAGGGGATACAAGAATGATTCCTACTCCATATCCTTTCTGGTTTGCAGTTCCATCAAAATACATCTTCCACACATCTTCCATTAATTCCATCAATCCTTCGTCTGGGAACATGAATTCTTCGTTCTCCAGACTTATCGGATGTTCAGCTAAATGCTCTGCACAGCTCTTCATTTGACAGATTTGCTCTAATATATGTTAAGTCAAACTCAGATAGCATCAAGGTACATCGGGAAATTATGCCTGTCAATGTTGGTTTTTCAAAGAGGTACTTCAAAGGGTCCATTCGGGAGATTAAAACAACAGGGAAGGCCAACATATAATGCCTTAGACGATGAGTGGCCCAAATCAAAGCCCAACATGTCTTTTCTAGCGGAGAATACTTCAACTCGTATCCAGTCATTCGTTTGCTTAAGTAGTAAATGTCTTTTTCTGCATGCCCTTCATCCCCTTCTTGGGCTAACATGCATCCCATAGCATTCTCTGACACGGATAAGTACAACAACAAAGGCTTCCTTATCTTCAGGGGTAAAAGAACCGGTCGATTTGATAGATAAGTCTTGATCATGTCAAAAGCCTCTTAGCACTAATTGTCCCATTCAAATTTCTTCCGTTTTCTCAATAAGCTGAAAAGCGGATCACAAGTTGCAGTGAGCTTAGATATGAAGCGACTGATGAATTGGATTCATCCTAGAAGTCCCCTTACTTCTCTTTCATTTATCAAAGGAGGCATATCCATAAGAGCTTTGATCTTTGTGGGGTCAATCTCAATTCCGTGCTACGTAATGAGAAATCCTAGCAGCTTTCCAGTGGTTACTCCAAAAGTACACTTCTGTGGGTTCAATCTCATTCTGTATCTTCTCAATCTTTCAAAGAACTTGGCGAGGGCTGCTAAATGCCCATTTCTTTCCTTCAATTTGACAATCATGTCATCCACATATATTTCTACCTCTTTATGAATCATGTCATGTAACAAAGTAGTAGCAGCTCTCTGATAGGTTGCTCCAGCATTCTTTAACCCAAACGGCATCACTCGATAGCAGTACGTCCCCCAGTGAGTGGTGAATGTAGTCTTTTCTCTATCTTCGGGTGCCATTAAAATCTGATTGTACCCTGAGAAACCATCCATGAATGATAACAGTTCATGCCCTACCGTGTTATCTACCAAAACATCTATGTGTGGAAGCGAAAAATCATCCTTAGGACTGGCTTTGTTCAAATCCCTAAAGTCAACTCATACTCGAATTCTTCCGTCCTTCTTTGGCATAGGTACTATGTTGGCTATCCATTCCGGGTATTGGGTTACCATCAGGAATCCAGCTTTCAATTATTTTTCAACTTCTTCCTTAATTTTCAAAGTCCACTCAGGCCTCATGCGTCTCAATTTCTGCTTAACAAGTTTTGAATTAGGAAAGAGAGGGATATGGTGTTGGACAATCTCTGGATCAATGTCTGGCATATCTTCATAAGACCAAGCGAAAACATCTTTAAATTCTTTTAATAAATTGATTAGTTCATTGCTTTCTTGTGAAGTGAGTGTAGTGCCAATATGAACATTTTATGGATTATCTTCATTACCCAAGTTTATTAGCAAAGTTTCTTCAATAATCTTGCATGCAGATTCATTTTCATTTTCAATTAATCTTTGCAAATCCTCAGAAATTTCAAAATCAAGATCATTAGACACAGAAGAGTAAGCAAAATCTTTGTTCATTTCATTAATATTTTTGGTTACATCAAAAGAAAAAGCAGACTCAACATCATGGCTCGTATTGGCCATTACAGACTTTCGGGGAAATAGGGGAGGGGATTTGTTGACTCCTGATTCGATCACCCAATTGTTCAGAGCTCCCTCTATTGGCTTGCTTTCTTTCACATTTCCCGGTGCTTCTTCGGTATCCATTAGCATGTTCAGTTCATCGTCCATTAGCATATTCAGATCATCACTTGTCATCAAATCAACCCAATCCTTCCCTTCTTTCTTGGCAGGTGGTGCATATAAGACCGGATCCTCATAGTCGGAGAACTCGTGCTTGAACAAAATCTCAAACCCAGGCTTGATGCTCTTGTTAGCCGGATCGTACCACGATTCAGGAAAACAACTGAAGGGGAAGTCATCACCCTCTTTTACAAAGTATCCATTCAAGATTCTCGGTCCAGAAACGATCATCGGCTCTTTTCCTTTGATCATCTTCTTCTTGTTTTCTTCGGTCACTTGATACCTAAGCCCAGATTTATCTTTCTGCTCATGGTAATCAGGCGATTCAGTTATTCCTTGTTGACGATGACCTAGTCCCATTCCAGGGAAATAATTCATCTTTTACACCATGTGAGCTACTTTAGGATTTGCATACTGGTCAAAATACAATGGCATGATTTCAGGGATCCAATTATGTCCCACCTCTTCTTGTAGGTCTTCAACAACTGGGTTTTCTTTCTCAAACATTTTTCTATACTCGTGTCCGGTGATAAACGGCTTTTTTTTCTCGAATGAAGTGATTTCTTCGCCCCAAACAGATGTATCAGGAAGTCTCTTCTCTTTGTCATAGCTGAGTCGATCCCAAACGGATTTCTTTTATGTCTTCTTTTCTAGCATTCCCACAAAGTCAAATCCTCTGAGCTCATTTTCTTCTTCCGGTGTTTGGACTTCTAGTACAGGGCCATGGCTCGTCCCTTCTTCCTTGATCCAGCTATCCCCAAAGATTGTCACCACATCTTCTTTCCATATGAACTTGACTTTTTGGTGGAGAGTGGAGGCGACTGCATCATTTATATATAACCATGGATGTCCCAATAGCAGATTAAAGCTAGTTGGAATATCAATCACTTGGAATTCAGCTTCTTTGTTTAATGGCCCGACTTCAATTTTTAGCTTAATCATTCCCACGATAGCCCTTTTAGTATTATCATAGGCCCTCACAGTCTGTGTTGATGGTAAGAGTTCTGAAACAGATAACCCCATTTTGAGAGCTATTTAGAGAGGACATACATTCAAGGCCGATCCATTGTCTTCCAAGCAAACTGGCACTCTATTCCCCAAGCAGTGTACAGTGATGTAAAGAGCCCTGTTGTGGTGTGCCCCTTATGGCGGCAAATCTTCATTTGTGAATGTGATTACAGGCTTGCAAGGTTTTGCAGAGATCATGTTCACCAAATCTTTGGGAGTAGTGTTGACAGAAACATCCAATCGGTTGAGTGTGTCGAGCATAGCCTGTCTGTGTTTGTGAGAAGTCAAAAGCAATCCCCATACTGAGATCCAGGCTTGTGATTTCTTCAACTGCTTTAGGATTTCATCCTCTTCTTCACTCACAATTCCCTTATCAGCCTCTTTTGCTTTGATGACTTCTTTCTCTTTCCAAGTTTACTTTCCATGATTTTTTAACTCATAAGGTTTAAAATGACGCCCAGAACGTGTCAAGTGATTAGCTTCATTGGTGATCCAAATAGACTCAAGTTCTTTGGCCAACTTTTTAGTGCCAGCAGTGATTTTCCACACAGAATCATCAGGGATTATAGTGTTATTAATGGAATCATCCTCATCATCATACCACCAATCTTCTTCTTCTTCCATCATTGCAACGAGGTCATCTTTGAATTCAAGGCTTTTGACAGGCTCCACCAATTCTCTGATCAGCTTAATGCTTTCTCTCTCGGTGATTGTTTCTATAGACTTTTCTTCTTTATACCAGATTGAATCATCAATGATGGTTTTGGGATCCTACCATTTGATTGTGAGATTTCCGTTGGCTATTTCTTCCTCAAAAGCCAGTGCTTCTTCAAACCACTCTTCCTCTTCCACACTTCTCAAGATACAAATCGCAGCATTTTTAGGGAGCTAAACATTCGTGGCTGGCTGATCCAAGGACGTGATGTAGATCATCGGGTTGTAAATCTGAGACCCTTCTTCCACAAAGTTAACATTTGGCAGGTTCCCTTTATGATTAGGGAGAGGATTTTTCTGAACATTTGGCTGAGCAGAAGGAGGGGAGATGACTCTTCTTTCAATTAAATCTTCAATCTCATGGTGAAGTCTCCAGCATCTATCTATATCATGTCCATGGCCTTGAAGAAAGTCACAATAGAATTCAATTTTGAAACCGGATGGAAGTGGATTAGGCTCTGGCTTGGGTTCCAATTTCTGCAGATACCCCTTTTTTAACATTTTCTCAAGCGCGGTGCTTAGCGACATTCCCAAATCAAAAATTCTCTTTTCTCTTTCGACTGCTTCTAGTTTTGATTTCCTCTTGCATTAGTCATGCCTCGACGTTCTTTTTGAAAAGGCTGAGGAGACAGTGTGTTGATGTCAGCAGACTGATGATAGACTGGCCTTTCTGTCTTTCGGTATCGGTTGCTCGAGCTCTCTTTCTTTATCTTCCCATCTCTAATGGCATCTTCTATTAAAGTCCCTACATAAAATAGCTATTCGAAGCTCACAATAGACTAAAACGCTAGCCTCTCTAAGTATTCGGGTTACAAATTTCTGATGATCATTCAAACTTTATCCTTTTCTGTCGGCCTGCTAGTCATCTGAACAGCTTTAGCTCTCCAATGAGTGAGAAAACCTGTGAAGGATTACCGATACTCCTGTCGAGTAGTCTCTAGATCTCTTACGGTTATATCAAATAACTGGTTGTAGGAATATTGGGCCATGAAAGCTTTGGCCAATGCCTCCCAATCTCTGGTTATGGCTGGCTCTAGTGTCAAGTACCATGAAAGTGCTGCCCCACTCAAAACTCTGGGAAATAATAGAGCGAAGAAGTCAGACCCAATACCCATAGGCTGCAAGGTTCCCACTTAAAGCCTCAGATGACTCTTTGGATTTCTGGTCCCATTGAAGAATTCATTATGAGGCATTTTAAACTTTTCTGGGAGTTTGGCTTTCGGAGCGTCACACAATCCTTCAACGTCGAATAGATACTCATCCACCCCTTTGCTTTTTTCTTATCAAACTCTCTAGCTTGTCGATCTTGTCCAACTTATCTTGGATTTTCTGATCTAACTGAACCTTTGGCTGAACTGTCTCTCCAGAGTCTTCTTCTTCATGATGTTCCGGAGGCGGTGGTAGTGGTGGATTAGTCAACTGCTCAATCATTCTCATCATAGTAGCAAGTTGTTCCCGATTCTGTTCTCTACTCTGATCCAACACAGTCTGCATTGCGGCAAATCTGGCTTCTATACCAGTTTTGTATGTCATATTCTCAACCCTGGTTGACTCGGCTGTTCCTTCTTCAAACCCTGATCTGATCAAATGACTGTTCGAAGCTCTGACCCAGGAGGGAGTACAACTTTTTGGTCCTATCTTCTCTTAACTGGTTTATTAGTGATTTTAAAATAATCATGTATCTTTATTTCAAAAAATTCAAGAATGAGATTTTACAAAAAGTGGATTGAAAATAATTTCCTCTTTCAAAAACATTTGAAGAAATCAAGTTCCAAAATTCAGAGGAAAACAATTCTTTTCTTTTTTGAAAGTATATTAGAGTTGTCGCACTCGTGAGTCGTATATGCAATGCTCGTGTAGTGCATACAATGCAGATGAAATGCAATCTAATCTAAATGCAATGCACCTTAATCTAGCTTAGACCTAGCATATTAGCACATAAGCACATAAGATTCCTTGAGTATGCTAATCATCTTACTAATTCAATCATTATCCAAGGATTTTTAGCTTTGAAATTACTGATGGCTCAGGTTTTCAAAATCGAGTTTTTCATGAAAATCTTTGAAAGAAAGGGGGAGATCGTAAAAAAAAGTACTTTTGAACCATCAATGCTTGTGGTATGAAATCATGATTCTCTAAATTTGAGGTAAGAAATTCGATTTTCTAAAATCCAAGAGGAAAATTCAAAATCGAATCACTAAAGTGTGGAATCATGATTTTTCTTAAAAACCAAGGTGGAAATTTTGAAGTCCTCTAATATCTGGGAGAATTTTTTAAAATTGAATCATCAACGTAGGAATTTTGAAATTCTCTAAAATCTGGGGAGAATTTTGGAAGTAAATTTCAAAGTGATTTTTCAAAAAGGACCTTCCCAGAATTTTCAAAAGACTCGGGTTTTCAAAGAAGTGCTAGTATTTTCAAAATTTTCAAAAATTGTCCTTAAATAATGATTGGATGTTCGGATAAAGACCATATTACTCTGGAGGAATCTACCATACAAGGTTTGATGATGCCTTCACATATATGTCATCATCATCCATATAATCCCTTACAGGTAAACGCAAATAAATCATCACATTGTCCTAATCAAAAGATGAAAATCAAAATCCTAATTGAAGGGTTCTATAGAAACGATATGCAAAGGTCGGATTTTAGTCTCATAAAGGGTCCATTAGCAAGCCAAGGGCTCTATATACCGCAAGCGGTACAAGGCTAATGGTGACTACAGGCTACCAAAAACTCTTGACAAATGGACGAAAGGGGGCCCTCCACCCATAAGGCAATGGTCTCAAGTAGTCGCGGTGAAAGAACAATGCAAGTACAAATGCAGGCAGAAACAATATGATTATTGAATTAATAACAAGGATATTCTTCGGCTCAAGTCAAACCCTCGAAGAACAAGAAACCATAGGTTTCATGTTCAAATCCCCGCAGAGTCGCCAGATTGTGGACGCATGGGTGGGCTCGGATGAGGTCCTGGCATTCTCCCTCAATAGTGTCCCGGGACGGATCCCAGGGAGCACACTTCAGGGAAAACTAGGACTTCCTCACGCGGTCCTAGAGACAAAGAATCGCCACCTAATTTTTATCGGGAATTAGGAAACCCAAGCTTGACTCGCCCAAAATTGAATAAGGTTTAGTCGTCCTTCATTACCAGAAACTAGGTTCGGGGGTCTTAGTACGAGAGGAGCCCAAGCAAGACTAAAGCACCCCCTCCTCGCCTTACTGAACGGTAGGCCTTGATTCAAATATCCTTGTTTTTAATTCATAATTGGTATTATTTTCTCGAACATAATAGATAATATATACATGGCAAAAAGAAACATCTAATGAAAATCATTTCAATAGATTAAATCAAGTAGTAATCGGATGCACATGCAATATAAGGGAGATGTATACTCACAGTGACTAGTCTCACCCGGGACCAATGCAAGTAAAGGAAACATGTCGTGATATGCAAAAGAGAACAAGGAGACTTACATTGAGTTGACTCAAGCAGAGTCGCAAAAGCAAAAAGAATGGAAACATGTAATGAAATCATGCAACAATCCTAGATAAGATGTCTCTAACAAATAATCATATAGACAGAAACTACCCTAAAGGAATTTGTGTCGTTGAAATAAAGTTGTAAACCTAGAAAAATTCTAATAGAAAGAATAGAGAAAGTACACGATACATGGGCACTAAGCCACAAGTAGACGAGGTAAGCTTCACAAATCAAAGACCGGATCCACGGCATTCAATTCTCTGCACTAAGACACCAAGGAATACCCAAGCATTACAAAAACACAAGAAAACAAATGATATGCATGATAAACAAGGAAAAGACGTCATTAATGAAATTTTCAGATTCAGCAACCTCTAATGAATCCTATCAAAAGTGGTCTTAAACATGAGCTGGGTTAAAACCCTTTTACATAAAGTTAGATACATGTCTTAGGGAACTTCTCCAAAAAGTAGAACCTCTTTACCATTTTTAAAGTTTGAGAAATAAGGATTTTGGGAACAGTGGATCAGGACTGTCCACTGTTCTTGTAAAAATCATAATTAAATCTACAAAAATCATGTGAAGCTCTATTTGGTGTCCAAAGAAATCTATTTCATTTTATTATATTACAAAAATAATCCCATAGACATGTCATGATCATAAGGTTTCTAAAAAAATTATTTTAAGCAGACTCTGTTATTCTGGAAATTTGGTATTATTTGACAAAGGAATGTAAAATAAAATAGAAGTATAATAGAAATTCATGAATCATGTTAATCAAGTAGATCTAAGCTTTTGATCTCTCATCCTATTATCCTAGATGATTTCTAAACCAAGTTTTATTCATCAATTCCTATTGAGTGATCAAGGTATGACCATTTTGTATACATAGTCATAATTGTAGTTAAACTCAGAAAATTCTAGAATAGTAGTATCAACTTCAAACGCTGAGAAAATGATATTAACTCGATCGTATGCTCACGATTTTACATCGGCATCTAGATCCATGAGTTAGGAATCATCCCCAAAAAGTGGAACATCGATAACTATTATAGATTTTCTTAAATTCAAGTACAAAGAGACTATGTTCAAATCTGTCAACCAATTTCTCAACAATTTCTAATGAAAACTAATTCATCAAACCTACATTTTACTAGTCCTCGAGCAAAAAGAACATGAAAATTAAACTACTAATAAAAATACTTCTCCATTTTCGCATGGATCACGATTGCATTTAGCTTCTACAACAAGCCTTTTAAACCTCTAGGTGTCCCTAGTCGGACGAGTAAAGTCATGTGAGGGTTCTCGTCAACAAGTCACCTACAACCATCTTTATTAACTTATCAATTTAAAAACTTTTATTAAAAATGAAAAACATAATATTCGATACTCCTTATTATAAAACAATGATTTGAAATAGAATAACGAACAAGAAGAAACGGAATCAAATGTCTACCTACATCATGAAAAGCAATCCCAAGCATATGCATCGTATAAATCAATAGAGTTTCTCATAAAATTGCACGTGTGTGATATGGTAGTCAAATGAACACGCACATGGCATGAACATGGAATATACTTTGGATAACCATCTAACTATGCTTCGACTACAAATCTCACAATGTTAAATACACTCTCAAATGAAACGCTCAGAACATATGTAATTTATCTAGTATATGGGAGCAAAGGAAATATATTTTCAAAACAAGAAATCGCTCACATATGACTCGAAAAAGATGCATGACACGAAAGAACAGTAGTCTCATGGATAGGATGCCAACAATCAAGAAAAATTAATTGTTACCATGTTTTAATCCCCCTCCCATCGTTTATATATCCAAACCATGTTTCTAGGATCAAATAGGACTTTTCAAAGGTTATAATGTAGCTCAGGTAATGAAAAAGAATAGAAAGGATTCATTAGGTAGTTTTAGAATGGCATTGTAAAGCATATTCGATTCTTTCATTCGTCTCGTCTACCAACTTTCATCTTTTCATTCTCTTCTTTTCATTCCTTTCAATTTTTTCTCCTTCTGTTTCTTTTTTTTTCAACCTTATTCTTTTTTTCTTTTTTTTTCTTTTTCTTTTTTTTTTATTCTTTTTTTTTCCTCGTTGCTTTTGAAACAAATATTCAATAAATAACAAGGCAACCACCCCAAACATCGCCTTAACACCACTAAAAGTTGATCAATCTTCCAGTAGTGAACTCCAAGTTGGCCAAATTGGAGCAAAAATAGGATAATGGTGTTTAAAGAAAAATGACATTTTAACAGCTCAAAGGGCGAACTAAGGAAATTTATCATTTATCGGTCAGTAGCAAAAAAAGAAGGCCTAAAATCATGTCCTTTTGTTAAATGGTTCTTCAACGTTTACAACGGAAGATTATTTAGCATGAAAACAAATATTTTAACTTGACTATCAACCAAAACAAGAATAATGAGACTAAACAACGAGTTAATGCGCTATTTCAAGTGAAATTCGACAAACACAAAATGTATTTATAACCCTCTAAAAAGAAAAGATAAGCACAAAAGCTCACCGGGCTTAGTCTCCACCATGTGTTATCTAGAAATCCGAATCATATTATAGTTCACATCAAACATGTATTCAAGCGACTGCATGCAGTGCATAAGTTTATGTGCAAAACTATGATATAAAACTACGATTCGAACGATACATAACTTAAAACGTCATATCATGACTTCAGCAAATATTTAGTCACATCTTCTCATGTTTACCATTCTATAACAATCAAAATTATAAAACGAGAAGTATCAAACTGATATTGCAAAACCGTAGGTAACATCGTTTATTTAAGCACAAGTATCGAAAATTTTTGAAATTTTAGTGTAATAATGTGCATGTGTGTGCATACCCCAAAAGCTAAACCTTTCATTGTCCCCAATGAAACAATAAAATGATAGAAAGGAGAGTAGATAAGAAAGGAACAATAATACCTCGATCTCGGCACTCACAAACAGGTGAACGTATAATAATATGGAATCAAAGTTCAATTACTCCAAATGGAGCACTATTTCACCTGTTAATACTTAACAAAAGAAAATTAAACAAACAAATAAATAATAAAAGCTAATAGAATAAAATGCAGAACAAACTAAACTAAACTAACTAACTCTAAAACTAAAACTGAAAAACTCACGAAAATAAAACAATAGAATATCAAAACAAAAATGGACTAGATCTAAACAGGGCGTAAGAGAACAAACAGAAAGGAAAAATAACTGACCAGATTTGGGAGAAAGAAGGGAAGAGAACAAAGAGAAAAACACAAAAAATCCCCCCTCGCGCGAGCGGACCGCACGAGCGACCCTCGCTCGCGCGAATTCCTCCGCGAGGTAAAGCTGCGGCTATATATTACATAAGGTTTTTAAAAAAAAATCACTAAGGGGCAAGCTCGCGCGAGCGGGCCGCGCGCGCGAGTTGCCATTTTTCCACTTTTTCTTTATAAAAATTTATATAAGTTCAAAATAAATTTACTCCGACCCCCAAACCTGTCCAGAAAACTCAAAAACAGACTCAAAATGACCCCAAAAATGACTAAAAACACTCAAAATTAAAAGAAATGGACGAAATAAAGCTTGGGTTGCCTCCCAAGAAGCGCTATCTTTTACGTCTTTAGCTAGACCATTCTAGCTCAAGACTCAAGGAAGTCGTAAATCAGAGTTTGTACCCTTTAGGGCGTTAGGGAGAATACGGTGGAAAGCCGAAACAAGGTCGCTATTCGTTAATTCCTTTGATGACTCTCCTTTATCGTGTTCAAATTGATTCCTAACCTTTTGAGTAAATTCGTCATTAGGGTCTGTACTATTTAAATTCATCCGCTCATCACGAATAATATTATTTTCCTCACCCATATTCAGTTCTCTGTTAGGCTCAATATTCCTTCTTACCTCACATTCCGCCTCACATAGGTAATCGTCGTCTTTAGGAGATGATCCAAGCATTAAAAACGTTCAATTTCAAGTTTATGTTCCCAAATGACACCTTCATTACCCCCGTCCGACATTTAACACAAGCATTAGCGGTTGCTAAGAATGGACGACCTAAGATGACAGGAGTGTGTTTCCGAGCATCTAGCACGGGTTTAGTGTCAAGGACCATGAAGTCAACAGAATAATAGCATTTATCAACTTTAACCAAGACGTCCTCGACGATTCCTCTAGGTATTTTAATAGAACGATCCGCTAATTGTATAATAGCGGCCGTAGGTTTAAGTTCACCTAGTCCTAGTTGTTTGTAGACGTGGTAAGGTAAGAGGTTAACACTAGCTCCTAAGTTAAGGAGAGCCCGATGAATAATAGTGTCACCTATGACACATGATATCGTAGGCGTACCTGGATCTTTATATTTCGGAGTAGAGTGTTGGAAAATGGAGCTTACTTTTTCAGTGAGGAAGACCTTTTTTAGAGTATGACTGCGCAACTTGCGCTTTTGAGTGCAAAGGTCTTTAAGGCATTTAGCGTAAGCGGGAATTTGTTTAATAGCATCGAGGAATGGAATATTAATTTTTACTTGTTTAAACACCTCGAGTATATCTTCAGTTTTCAAACCTTTCTTAGACAAATGTGACAGTCCCTCAACGTTTGGTGGATATGGCATTCTCTGAATATAATTCGTTGGGCCCGGTTCATATTCTTTTCACTTTCTAGTCACGTCCTCACCCTTTTCCTTATTCAAATATATATTTTTATTTTTCTCAACCTCATCCGGAATTACAACAACTTCCTCATCTTGAGTAGTCGTCCTAGTCAAAACAGCGTTCACGCTCTCACTCGACCCCCCTTTTCGTATTGTCCCTGAGGGTTTTGAATAGTTTGCGCAGGCAACTTCCCCTCGTTTCTACGACTCACCGTAGTAGCTATTTGTCCCATTTGGGACTCAAGCTTCGCAATGGATTGTGTATGAGAGTGCACTATTTGTGCTTGTGCTTGGACTTGAGTTTCTATGTTTTTAAGGGATGCCAACACCGTAGCCTCAAAAGCGTTATCCCTTGGAGGGTTAGGATTAGGAGGTGGGTGTTGGTATTGACTTTGTTGAAAATTGGATCGATAAGCATTAGGAAAATTGCTCGACATAGGATTATAGTTATTTCGTGGGAATTGTTGCATAGAATTAACGTGTTGCTCAACAAACTCCGGGAATTGAGATGCATAAGGACATGCAAAGATATTATGAGACGGCTCAGAACATAATGCACATACTTCTAAAGAGGGTGGATTAGACCTATTCCCCATCCTCATAAGTTGGTCAAGTTTTCTATCGAATTCTTGTATTTCGATTGAATGACTGGACTCAACTTTTACCTCTCTTTTTGGTGGTGGCAGATATCCTCCAGAACGTACCGACACAGACTGATGCATCGAATTCTCGCTTAATGTTTCAAACATTTTCTAGGCCTCATCGGCGCTTTTGTGTAGGAAGGTACCCGCACAAATGGCGTCAACGATATTTCGAACAGAGGGAATAAGCCCCTCGTAGAAAACTTGAACTAATTGCCACTTAGGAACTTGATGATGTGGGCATGAGCGTAATAATTCCTTAAACTTCTCTCAAGTGTCATAAAGTGTTTCCCCATCTTGCATCACAAAGTTTGTTATGGATTTCCTTATCTGATTCGTACGCATAATAGGGAAAAACTTTTGTAAAAATGCGGTGTGTAAGGCTTCCCATGTTCTAATTGTGTTTGGCTCAAGTGATTGAAGCCAATATTTAGTTTTATCTTTTAAAGGGAATGCAAAGAGCCGCAATTTTAATTCATCATCAGTGAGATTTTGAATTTTTAAAGTAGAACATATATCTTGAAAATCTCCCAAGTGTTGATAAGGGTCTTCATTAATGCAGTTGTGAAAAGAAGGAAGTAGCGAGATGGTAGATGACTTTATCTCAAAGTGAGATGCCGACACCTCCGGTAAATCAATACATGTTTGTGGCGTGTAAGTCGTCGAAATAAAGTAATCTTTAAGCGGAGGAGGTGGAGGTATATTAGGATTATTTTCGCTATTTACGTTGTTTTCACCGTCGGCCATTGGAATAGGTTTTATGTTAATAAATCGAGTTATCCTTAACCCTTTAAGGGTACTTTGAATTTCAGCCTAAAATAACGACGACGGTTTCGGAGTCCGACTGACTCTAAGGGTATGTTCAAGTTCAGGATCGATAGAAAATAATTCAGGTTTACTTGAACGCGTACCAAACATAAACTAAAAAGAAAAGAAATTAAAATAAGGACTGACTCAACAAATACAAAAATAATCACGCAAATCAGACAACAGGCAAGCACACAGTACTACTATGATGCATGTAATTATCCTTATGTAGTGATTCGCGTCAAAGCCCAGCGCCCCGGGTTTCCTAGCTAATGCAGTGCTCACTCCACAACTAACCTAATGCAAGTAATTGCATCTCAGCGCCCTAACTTACAGTGATTTGATGCGAAGTTTCAAAGAAAGTGATTTACTTGAATTTTATTTATTTATATTTTTTCGTGTAAGCTCCTTTGACGTGTACAGCTGCTCCACTCGAAACGCTAGATTTTTGAGTTCCTAAGAAATTACAAAAATAAAAGAAAAATTAGTAACTTAAAACAAAAACGAAAAAAATAAGAAAAGGAAAAAAAAACCTAATCTAATATTTACGAATTAACCAAACTAAGATTATAAAACTAAAGGTAGTGATGCAATCCCCGGCAACGGCACCAAAAATTGATCTTGTCAAAATCAAGATATAAAAGTATGCTTACTTATGCTTTACTTTCAAAAGATTTGCAGTGTGCAAGTAATGGTCGAACCCACAGATATTGAATACTACGCACTTTAATTTTTAAAACCTAAATTTAGTTAATTAAGAAAAATGGATTTTGGATTTAATTTGAATTAAACTAATAACAATAAACGTAAATCTAAATTATGAAAGCAATTAAATATTTATTTTTATAATAAGTTTAAGGAACCTAGGATTGCAAATCCACCACTAGCTTCATAATAAGGGTATTTACGAATTACTTTAGCTTATTAAGTTGGATGATAATGGGGAATTGTAGCTATAACCCAATTCCTCCGTCAAGAAAATAACTATGATTCAAGCACCAACATAATCCATCTTCGGTTAGCCCGAATTATCCCACACTAAACTAGGATTGTGGTATAATCCGTCTAATCTAGGCATGGACTATTCGGATACTTGATAGCACAATTCAATTTAAGCACCATTACATGTAAATAATCTAAACAAGCACAGCAAGCATAGATCATTGAGCACACTACCATCAAAATAGATCTAAGACAAGAGTAAACTTTGAAAGTAACGATTTAATCAATAAGAGTACGATTTATTTATAAAAATCCTCAGAACATGTAACTGTCATCCATACATAATAAAACTAAAACAAAAATATTAAATACACCCTATTACTTGGCTAGGGTTTCATTGAAACCCTAGATCTAGAGTCTAGTTGTCCATAGAAGCGGCGGATGGCAAGTAGTTGATGGAGGAGGCCATGGAAACCCTTGGTCTTCTTCTTCTTCTCCTTGCTTCCCTCCCTTCAATGGCTAAAAGTGTGGTTGTATATTGTGTGTATAACAATTGCCAACCCCTAAATTGAAGTAAAATAGGGTATATATAGATTAGTAGCAAGTTTTTGGAAGCTTTCCTAACCCAATTCGCACTTAAACTACTGTATTTAGCTTTCAGACGTAATTAGGCAGTTTCGTTCACGTAGGAGTCTTTAGTACACTGAAATACACGTATTTGATTTTTACACAGGTCGCGCAAGCGCGATATTGGGAGGTCATGCGAGCGGGCCGCTCGAACGATTTCTGGACTTCCGCGCGAGCGGGCCGCGTGCCTGAGGTGCCTTTTCAGCTTCTTTCTTCCTGCTTTTTCTCCTTATTTAGCTTGGATTAGTGTTTTCTTCCAAAACCTGCTTTAAAACAGAAAAGGAAATAAAAATACATAAAAATAGGATAAAATATGCTAACAAATGTGAATTAAGGCATGTAATTAGGATCTGTTCTCTCCTGATCACAAACCTACTACAAAATCCATGGTTATATGTTCCCATTTCCATTGGAGAATCGATAGCGGGTGTAGAAGTCCCAGTGGTTTCTGATGCCCAGTCTTTCCTTGCTAACAATTAAGACACTGGGATACAACTCGGCTAATTCTCGATTTATTCCTTCCCACTAGAAATTCCTCTTCAAGTTTTTGTACATCTTTGTTCCTCCAAGGTATACAATCATTCATGACTTGTGCGCTTTGGCCAATACGTCCTTCCTGAGATTATCTTCATTAGGCACACAAAGTCTACCCTTACATCATAAGGCTCCGTTTCAAATAATACTCCAGACTTTTGGTTCCTTTGTTGATGTCTTAGTGAACCATAATTTTAAGTCATCATCTAGCTGTTGAGCTTCCATAATACGGTTGATGAAAGTCAGTTGGATAATGAGACATCCAAAATGTTGTCCTTCTATTGATTCTACTGGTTGAAGGTCAAACTTGGCTTAGATCTCTAATGCTTACCATTCTCAAATCAATATAGCAGTGATTACTAGACAGGGTCGATGACTCAAAGCATCAACCATAATATTTGCTTTACCTGGATGGTATTGCAAAGAAAAATCATAATCCTTAAGTAACTCCATCCATCTCTGTTGACGCATGTTCAACTCCTTCTGAGAGAATAGGCACCTCAAACTCTTGTGATCTGAGAATAGATCAAACTCCTCTCCATATAGATAATGTCTCCAAATCTTTAGAGCAAACATTATTGTAGCTAATTCTAAGTCATGGGTTAGATAGTTCTTCTCACGCAGCTTCAGTTGCCTTGATCCATATGTAATCACATTTCCATCCTTCATAAGCACACAACAAAGTCCTTGGTGCGATGCATCACTGCAGATTATAAACCTTTTCTACTTCTAGGTTTCGTGAGTACCGATGCTGAGGTTAATCTTTCCTTTAATTCTTAGAATGTACCTTCATGCTTATCCATCGATCCATTCATACTTTTCCTCCTTCTGTGTTAAGTTTGTCAAGGGTCCCGCAATCTTGGATAATCCTTCCACGAATCTCTAGTAAAATCTAGCTAGAGTGAGAAAACTTCTAACTTCTGTTGCATTGGTCAGTTTATTCCAGCTTAAGACGGCATCGATCTTACTTGAATCTACAAAAATACCGTCATGAGAATTAACATGTCCCAGAAATTTGGCTTCCTATAGGCAAAACTCTCACTATAGTGTCATGCACTTTAATTATGCTTAAATGTTAATTGATCTTCTTTATGCATTTAAGTACTTAGCAAGAAAATTAAGACTATTTGAAACTTTTCCAAAAAAATTAGTCACAAGGTGTAGACACCCCATTTTATCGACTATCAAATTTAGGAGACCCATAGCTTGGTGGTTCACAATGATCGAAAAGGACTCCTGTAAGTTAGTTCTAACTCTCAAAATGCTCAGAATGACCAAAAACTCCCAGATTTGGACCGAAAGTTCTGGAAACATGCTACGTCATAAGAAAAGTGATAAAATGAGTTTTGAAGCAAAGTTAGATAAAATCGTCAGCTCCTAGAGGCCCCGGGAAGTCCCAAAAGTTCCCGAAAAGTCCCCGTTGACCGGTTTGACCCAAGTTTGACCGGTTTGACCCAGGTTTGACCAGGATTTTACCGAAATCATCCAAATTTTCTGAGATCATTCTAAATCATGTGAAAAGTACTAAAATGAGTTTTAAAAGAAAATCGGCCGAAAACGTCAGCTCCTGGGAGCTCCGAGAGGTTTCCAGAACTTCTAGAGATCCTAAGTTTGACCGATTTGACCCAAAAGTTGACTTTGAAACTGGAGCGCCATAACATTTTTCAAATATTTTTCATAGATACTAGATTTCAATAGCTTTCCAACGATATATCGCATATAATTTCAGGATTTAAAACGAATTTAATACAAATTTTTGAAGATGAAAAAGACGATCAAATTGCCTTTTATCGCGAATACCGCAAAACTTCTCAAAGTGACCTGACTCCGAAACATTTTATATATAAATTAGACTCCAATACCTTTACAACGGTATATCACAACCTCAATTTGGAGTTCGTATGCATTTTTTGTGAATTTCGGACGAAATAGGGCCTTTTCGCGAATACCGGAACCTCTGGGAGCCTAAACGTAATTTTCTGTGCATCTGAGGAGCAGTGCCGCGGCAATACTGGGCCACTGCCATGGCGGCACATGGCCAGTGGCACGGCGGCACTCAAACCTCGCAGAGTCCATTTTTGTAATTTATTTGGGGGTTCATTTTGATTAATTATAAACCAAAACGACGTAGTTTTGGTTTCCAGCTTATTTTGGACCAATGGGAGACCTTTTTTAAACTTTTTAAAACCCCATTTACCACCCCTCCTTTGCCTATAAAAGAAACCATTTACTTCTATTTCAGGGAGAGACATGGAAGCTTAGAGAGAGCTTAGGAAGAAACCCTAGAGAAATATAGAGAGAGAAAGAGAAGAAGTAGTCTTCTTCTTCCATGTTTCCAATCAAAGTGAGTTTCAATCTTGTTTTCTTCCATTACCTCTCTTATACTCCACATTCAAATCCTCTCCAACCACCATTCTTGAGCATCCATGAGATAGGAAGCTACTTTCATGTCCAAATGTCACCATATATGAGTGAAACACCAAGCTACAAGTCCAATATCTCAATGATTATCAACTATTGATTGCTATTTGAATGCTTGTTTACTTTGATGTTCATCTCTCTCTTAACCTCATTTCTTTTTTACTTTTCTTTGATTGTTTAGTTGTTCATCATCATCTAGATGACATATTGTTTGAGGAGAGTGAATCCTTATGGATAGTAGCTCTTGACCTTAAAGACATGTTTGATGGATGATGATTCTACCTTCAATACATTCATATGTATTCTTGAAGTCATATTCTCAAACAAAACTATGTTTGTGCAAGTAATATTGGGAGTTCTTTGATGATTCAAGGTTGGAAGAGATTCTAAGTGGTCACATAGTCATCTCAAGTGTTTAAGTTCATGCTTTGAACATCTATTTCAAAACCCCTAATCAAGAACTCAAACTCTATTCCAAAACCCAAATCTATTTTCTTCAAGAATGATCCAAAACAGTGAGCTATTCAGATTCAAAGATTTGTTTTGAATTAAATACTTGAGTTATGATGATGAAACCACTTGAAAAATCTTCCTAAGACATCATAGTTTGTGTCCAATTTTTCCCATTAATTATAGAGATGTGAAAGTATTAATTTCGGATTTGAGAAATTCATATTCATAACCTGCCTCTGTTCTCACAGAATGTTTACCTGACTTCTTGCACTTATTCTGGATGTTTTCTCACTATACATTTATCTTTTCTATTTTTTTGTATGACACTTGGGTGTCTTAGGAAACTTTTGGTATATAATGGGTCATTATAAACCAGTTCTTTGATTTATGAAAAATCATACAAAATCAGTCAACAGTGCAGCTTTTACTTCTGAGTCATGCGTACATTCTGATTTGTTTCTTTTAATCTGTGATAGCTATTGAGGTTTGGTCTTTTTCTGTGCATTCTAGACACACTATGGAGGCTCTCTGATATTTCTCACATTTTCCTAGGCATGTTTGACCTCCCATTATGATGTTATAATGTAATGCATACAGTCTGTCCATTATTCACTTTCACACTTTGATGCAACACTCTCTTGTATATAGATGAACCCATATCCCATGAACATGTTCTTTACCACTTTTAGCATGTTATATCATATCATGTATCATCTATCCTCTCATGTATAATACTCCCATAGATTCTTGAGTTTGGTTTCCAAATAAAACCATATTTTGCAAATACTTGGGAAGTTCTTGAAATGAGATAGGAATTGACATTCCAAGTGGTTAGAATATTCATCCAAGTTCTGGAAGTTTACTTTCAAAACCCCCATTTCAAAACCCCCCTCTTAAACCCCTCATTTTGATTTCAAGAAATAAACCTTGATTTTCTCAAAACCTCAAAACAGTGAGTCATTTAACTTCAAGGAATTATTTTGAGTTCAACACTCAATATATGAATGTAAGACCACTTGGAAAGTCTTCCTAACTCATTATAGAACACCCATGATTTTTGGTTTGACTTGGAGATGCATAGAAAGACCCCATTTTGGTCCAAACATTCTCTCTAGATATTCTGCCTTTGCTGTCACAACATCTAGGCTGACTTTCTACTTATGTTACAGAAAACGTTTCCAAAAGGAGTGGTCCCAACTTATTTTTCCCTTAAACTTCAATGTCTTAGGGAACTTTTTGTATAATATGGGCCTCTAGATCTTTTGTTTTCATTTTCTAATATTTTCTAACATTTCCGTGGACAGTACGGACTCTGTTTCTGAATAACCTCTATTGTTTATATGATGTCTGTCAATCTGTGATAGTTATTAAAGATTGACTTTTTGGGTTGTGCTCTAGACACAATAAGGAAGATCTCCATAAACAATCATGCATTGAAAACATTCCTAACCCCTCTTTTCAATTTCCAAAAGATCATGTTACTATTCTGTCCACTATTCACAGCAAGCATACTTTTACTTCCATCCTTTGATTTGATGCTTACATGTACCCCAAATTAGCTCATGTCTTAGGAAATAGTTCATACTACATTTGTACATATCCCATGATGATTTCATTCATTTATTCATACACATTCTAGACTTCTAAGTCATTCTAGAAATCCATTAACACAAAGCACACTACAACCTTTACACATTCTAGAATCATACATTGCATCTATGCAAGATTTGGGGCTTTTGTGGTTCCTAATCTAAGAAGATTATGAGGGATGAATTTGATCACACGTTTATGCTTTCGCTCGGTCAATGCTTCCTTTCTCATCCGTCCCGAGGATTGAGAGGTCTTCTTTTCTCAAAGATTAATATGCATCATACTAGCTTGCTAAGCATATTTTGATTTATTTGATTATTTGTTTCAAGAACAATTCATGTCCCCTTAGACTAGGAAAGCTTGATTACTTGATATATAATTAGACGATTTTTCCTAGGTTTGTTTGTGTGATCTTTCACTTTACATTATGTGTCCACACAAGGGTATTTTAGTCATTTATACATATGATGTTAGACTTGACCATAAATTCGAAAATGAGATTTTTGGATTGAGAGGAGCGCGTGCTCGAATGAATCACTTTCTGTGTTTTAAGTTTTGTTATCACTAGTACGGTTAGTCAAATATAGCAGCTTATGCGAGTAGTACCATGTGCTTTAGGAGTGGTGTCTTATCACCTACTTTAAATAGTACATGTTAGGTTTAAATTTCATTAGTTATACATGTTTCTCTCTATATATCTCTCCTCTCTCCCTAGGACTTAGAACTTAGGGTTTAAAACATAAAACCCTAGGTATCATCTAGATCCGTCAACCCCCGGATGAATCTTTGAGTATTACAGTTATTCCTTGCGACAAGAAGCACGCGTGGACGCCAAAATCAATCCCATCTGACAACTTTTCTCTGTTAGGAAATTTCTAAAGGTCCAAGGTAGTTCATATAGCTCTTTAATATGATGTATTATAAGTTCACTTGACTAAGTCTAGAATACTACGGAGTTTGGAGCATGTTCGGAGTGTTAATAATCCAAACCTATCTCTTTTGAAAATTTGCTTAAGTGCTATGTGTTCTTGGTGCTTATGTGTTTCTTTCCTTCATGATTAAGCATTCTTATGTGTTTAAATAGAAGTTGAAACCATGTCTATAAGCTTTACTTAAGTTTGATAAATATGCTTAGACTATATTTCATAGCCTTGGTTACATTTGAAGTTATGAACTCTTGTTATTATGCTTGTTTAGTTAGCATATTGTTGCTCAATGGAATTTCATAGGATGAGACAAGTATGACTACGATCTGAGCATAACACGTGCATAAACACAAAATTGCGTGAAAAGGATTTTGGGTGAAAGACTTCCATGTGTGGGGCTTTCAATTTAAAAAGGGGAAGATATCCGTGTGTGGGACTTTTGAATTTTAAAAATCATGAAAACCTCCATTGTAATACTCTATATTTCTGTAATGTATTATATGAATAAGACCTTGTATGCTTCTTTTAATACTTATATGCGTTTTACTTTACCTTTGGTATAATCTGGATACCAATCGATTGGCAAGTTTCCCAATCGATTGCCTTATCTTGGATGACAATCTTAGCTGGACAGATTCTCTTACATTGGCTGGGGTTCGACCACGTGAACACCTAATCCCCTATATATATGTGTGTGACCCTTTTTTACTCATTTCTGTTTCCAGAAATCAGAGAGAATGAGAGGGAGTGTTAGTGTGTATATTATATATACACACACACATATATATATCCATACACTCATACACACTCATATGGACAGAGGAGAAGAGAAAGAGAAGGAGGAGACCAGAAGAAAGAAGAGGAAAGGAAGAGAAAGAAAGAAAGAAAGAAGATAGATCCCAATCGATTGCCCCAATTGATTGCCATGGATGAGATCCCAATCGAAGGCCATGGATGAGATCCCAATCGATTGCCATGGATTATGATCCAATCGATAATCCTTTTTCCCAATCGATTGTTACCCTTTTTATACCAATCGATTGGACCTCTGTCCCAATCGATTGCAGAATACTATTTTTCTTGTTTAGTTTCTATTGTAACTATTTAGTTGTTTATTTAACTATTCAGTAATCACTGCATGCTATATTGTTGCAATACAGCCATGATAATGAGATAATGCGACATAGGATCATAGTAACGACAAGATTTACGAATAATGGTTGTGACATTAGGTAACGTATCGTTAAGAATCCTTTGGAGTTATCGTTCATTCCATTCAATGTAGTCAGGCCACATGGGATTGTCATGTATCTATGTTAAAGTTGAACTTAAGTAGGTTTGTTAAGATTCGGGAATATTGCGTGGGCGGGCCTTGGTCGATCATATATTCTTAAAAGTGGTAGACAGACAAAGGTGTCTATGACTTGCGGTGAACCAGACCAGTAGCCCTAAAATAGCCAGATGATGTAATCATGTGTTCTTAAAAGTGGTAGACAGATGAATGTGTCTATGACATGCGGTGGACCATGATCACTGATAGATGTCGCTAAGTCGTGGCATAAAATGATGTATTGTTGCTTATAGCATTATATCCTTTTAGTGTAGTGAACTAGGCATATGTTCTTAAAAGTTGGGGATAGACTGACGTGTTGTCCATGACGTGCAGTGAACTGTGCACATGTTCTTAAAAGCGGTGGACGAAGCAATGTTGTATCTATAAAAGTGAACTAATGTCGTGTCTGTTCTCCTATTGGAATGTATTGTCGGTCTTAATTTATTAAGATGATAGTGATCGGATAATCGGTTTGATTAATGGAGTTACCCTCATTGAATTTAATGGTTATCATTTATAACTTGTGATAACTTCAATAGTTGATACCCTGTTAGTATCTAATTCACTCAGCTTTCATTAAGCTAACGGCGTTTATGCTGCTGGACATTCTACATTCCATCGTACCCTGGTTATGACTATACAAGTGAAGGACTTACAGGCGGGGACTACTATGCCAGTGACGATGTCCCTACAGAGGATTATCCCGACGGAGGTCAAATAGAAGAGGACGACTACGCCGAGGACTACCTCTACGCCAATTGAAGATTAGGCTAGATAGTGGTTTAATTATCTTTACTGTTTTCTGACATTTTTGCAATCAGGCATATGCTGCCTCGACACTTTTATTATTGTTATGTTTTATTTGATTCGAGACTTTGATGTGTAATAGTTAGTAACTTTCGATTGACTTTAAGTTATCTTTATCCAGAACCTAGATTACATTCTTGTTATCTCTTTTCCTTATTGTTGCTTAGTACTGCGTGGTGTGGACAATCATGTAACTTCATCAGTCACTGCCTTTGGACCCAAAAAAGAAATCTATTTTTCTCTATTTTGTCATTCTGGGACGTCACAGGATTTTTGGTATCAAAGCCTAGGTTTATACCTTTTCGCTCAGAGATTGTCCCACACCATATGGTCCTAGAACCTTGAGATTCTATAGATAAGTATTAAGATTAGTTCTGACTTAAGGTAGTCTCTTTTCACGTAGCATGGCACCACTGCGCTTCATTCCAGACGAGTTTGGCGGTCACTATGTGTATAAGGGCAATATTGAGCCAGCAAATCCACAGTACTATGCCTAGAAGGTTAGGCAGAGAGCCATCATAGAGACAGTATGAGGCAAGTAGATTGAGCAGCAGAGATTTGGGACCCAGGACCCAGAGGTGATACACCAAGAGATGATCTACCATAACGAAACCTTCAAAAGAATCGAGGAGGATTCCCTGCAGATGCTGCGAGACCATTTTTTATACCAGGTTGTACTTATAGAGTTTAGAGCAGTGCCTCCACCTCCCTCGATAGATCCACCACCCCAGACAACTCCACCTCCACCAGAGGAGGACATGGTTGATGCACCCCCAGTGGATGAGGACCCAGAGGATGATGATCCAGAAGAGGATGAGGGCGACGACGACGATTTGCCAGGGGATGACGACGAAGATATGGATGATGAGGAGGATAAGGACACCAATGACGAGGAGGTAGAGTATAATCTGGAGGAGGACCCCAAGGACCCAGCTGGTATGAATGTTCCCATTGGAGTGGATATTGTAGTAGCAGAGGGTTACCCGGTAGAAGAGGAGGCTATAACAGAGGATGACGTAGGTGATGACGCTATGGTACCAGTCTTACCAGGCAGCGTGATAGCATAGTTGGCAGCAGAGTGGGCTGCAGAGATGGCTGCACATCCCCATGGATTTGAGATAGGAGCTGCAGAGTTGGCACATGCTATGGTAGAGGCTGAGGCACTTGCAGTAGCATTCGATGCAGCCTAGGCCGATGTGGCCGATATGGTCGATGTGGCATACTTGGGAGTTATTGTGGAGCATGATGGACCCGAGCTACCCGAGGAGGATTTGATGGAGGAGGAGGATATAATGGACGATGATGACATGGATGAGGATGATGTTTTGTCTGAGGTTGCCCCAGAGGATGAGGCTTCCATCTATGGATCTGATGTGGACAACTTTTGAGTCCAGTACCCTTAGGACTTAGACTTTTACTTTTTGACTTCAGGATATGTTGTCCATTTACTTTTGATGATAACATAGACAGCTATTGACAATAGCATTTTTGTATAGGTAGCCACCAATGGTGGTCTTGTTTATATATTGGTTAGATCTTGTATAGGATCATGTACTATGCGGTATACAGATGATCTGTTGTGTACTCTGATGTACATCTTTTGAATATATATGTGATAGATCGTTCTTGTGATTATTTCTGTTGACACCTCATTATTTATGTTATGTTGTGATTTAGATTCGTAATGTGCTTCCTATTGTTTTTATTTGTGGTTGTATCCCTGAGAAGATTGTCAGCTAATCGTTAGATCTTTCATAGGTATACCTCACACGGAATACTATGGCTGGGAACACGAGATATCAAGCGTGACTAGGAGCACCCATTCCTGAGGGTATGAACCCAACCGGAGTCTTCGAAGCATTTATACAAGCATTTATACAATCGATGACATGACAAAATTATGGAAAGCTGAACAACGGATACGAGAGTTGGAGCTAATCTTTGAAGCCCTGGAGTGCATTGAGCTTGACAAGAGACGTCTAACCGCATTCCAACTATCTAACTCTGCCGCAGACTGGTGGAAGGCCATGTGAGCCATAATTGGGATCGACACTACAAGGAGAATGCCTTGGGAAGCATTCAGGACTTGATTTCTCGAGGAGATTTCCCTGAGGACGAAAGAGACCAACAAGAGAGAAATTTCCTGAGTCTAACTTAAGGGAACTGGACGGTCAGGGAGTATACCACACAATTTGAGTGACTTTCCCGTTTCGCTCCGCACATGATAGATACCTCCGCTAAGAAGGTTAAGCGATTCCACCAAGGACTCAACCCACACTTCTGACACATGATGATAGGCCACCTAGGCCAGTCGTTTGAAGGGATTGTCTACCTTGATTCAAGTTTGGAAAAGGATGCTTACCCTATACAAGGACCACAAGCGAATTGACCTCCGTCCAGGACCTTCCAACCGAGGAACTTTCCCACGCAATCATCGAGGAACAATCAGGGATGGAAACCCCAGACTAACAACTACCAGGGAAACAAGCACACATAGGATTGCCAAGGAAGCCCCAAGCTAACTTTTCTCGACAACAGAATTAATAGCAAGGACCACCTCAGGCACAGCCCGCCACCCTGCAATAGAACACTGATGGATGCTTCAACTATTGAGTGCCTGGACATATTACACGGTATTGCACAGCTCCCAAGACCAACTGCCGTAATGACCTTGTCTGCCGTAACTGTAACAAGCCTAGCCACATAAGCAAGGATTTTCAAGCACCTCGTGGAGGCTACTATGGAGCGCCTACTCAGGGACAACAAGGACAGATTAGGGTGAATGTGATCATCCCTGACAATACAGGATACAATGTTGTGGAACAGCAGAACTTGGAAGGTACACTCATTTTATTTCACAATCAAGTTAGAGCTTTGTTTAATACCAGTGCTGCCCTTTCTTTCATAGCTATTAAGATTGTGCGTGACTTGGGTTTGGTAACCCTAGCACTTGAACCAACCCTTAATGTCGTTTCCCCTTTGAGAGTAACTATTAAGTTAGGTAAGGTATGCAAGGATTGTCCCTTGACACTAGAGGATAGAAATCTCTTGGCAGACTTGATAGTCTTGTCAATGTCTAAGTTTGACGTGACCCTAGGAATGGATTGGCTTACTACGTATGGTGCCAATCTGGATTGTGTTAGTCAGACCATTGTCTTTTCGGCACCTGGTTGTTCGCAGATCAGATTTTAGTGCCAACCATTGAGCAATATGTTTATTACGAGCTGCTTTGCCACGATCAAGCCTTCAGGTACGGAGCTTACTATCAACCAGATCCTTGTTATCCAAGACTTTGAAGATGTATTTCAAAAAATATCTCAAGACTTCCGTTGAAGAGAGAGATAGACTTCTGCATTGAGCTAGCACCCAGAACGTTATCGATTTTGAAGCCATACCAAATGGCGCCAATTGAAATGCTAGAATTCAAGAAGCAGGTTCAGGAACTTGAAGACTTAGGTTTCGTTCACCTGAGTACGTCACCTTTGGGAGCACTAGTTCTATTTATGAAGAAGGACGGAGAGCTACGACTCTGCATCGACTACAGGGAACTGAATAAGGTCACGATCAAGAATAGATATCCACTTCCCCGGATAGACGACCTATTCGATCAATTACAAGGATCAAGGATATTCTCGAAGATTGATTTGCGTTCAAGTTATCATCAATTGCTAGTTCGACCTAAAGATATACAAAACACTGCCTTCAAAATAAGGTATGGGCACTATGAGTTTTTGGTAATGTCTTTTGGATTGACCAATGCCCCGACAGTATTTATGGACTTATTGAATAGAGTATTTAGACCAGATCTAGATTAATTCATTATAGTAATCATCGACAACATTTTGATTTACTCGAGGATGGAAGAAGAGCATAAGAAACATCTATAGATTACTCTACAGACTCTCAGAGACAATAGTCTATATGCAAAATTCAGCAAGTGTGAATTCTGGCTTCAGGAAGTCAAATTCTTGGGACATGTGATATCACAGGATGGAATTTCTGTAGACTCATCTAAGATCAATGCAGTCTTGAGCTGGAATAGACCGACCAATGCGACTGAAGTTAGGAGTTTTCTTGGATTAGCTAGATATTATCAAAGATTCGTGGAAGGATTCTCCAAGGTTGCGGGACCATTGACAAGCTTGACAAGGAAAAAGACGAAGTATGAATGGACTGACAAGCATGAGGATACATTATGAGAATTGAAAGAGAGGCTAACATCAGCACCTGTACTTGCGATACCCAAGAGTGGTGTACAATTCCTAGTCTACAGTGACGCTTCGCACCAAGGACATGGTTGTGTGCTAATGTAAGATGGAAACGTTATTACATACAGATCGAGGCAATTGAAATCGCATGAGAAGAACTATCCAAAGCATGAGTTAGAACTAGTTGCAATTGTATTTGCCTTGAAGATTTGGAGACACTACTTGTATGAAGAAAAGTTCGATCTGTTCTTGGATCACAAGAGTTTGAGGTACCTGTTCTCTCAAAAGAAGTTGAACATGCGACAATGAAGATGGATGGAACTACTCAAGGACTATGACTTCTCTTTACAATACCATCCTGGTAAAGCAAATGTAGTACCCAACACTTTAAGCCGAAGGCCCCACCTTTTAACTGCTTTAATTTTGATTAGAAAATGGCAAGCATTGGAGACGTTAGCTGGATTTGACCTCCAACCAGTGGGATCAAGAAAAGGACAACACTTTGGATGTCTTGTTGTGCAACTGACTCTCATCAGCCGTATCTTGGAAGCTCAATAGTCAAACGAGGATTTGAAGCTATGGTTTGCTAAGATGTCCATGAAGGAACGAGAAATATGGAGTATCAGTAGGGACGGGGCATTAAGATGCAAAGGTAGACTCTGTGTGCCAAATGACGGTAGTCTCAAAAAGGATATTCTAGATGAGGCGCACAAGTCAAGGATGACTATCCACCCCAGAGGAAACAAGATGTTTAAGGACTTGAAAAGAAACTTCTGGTACGAAGGAATGAAGCGAGAAGTGGCCGAGTACGTATCGCAATATCTCGTTTGCAAACAGGTGAAGGTAGAACATGAGAAATCACTTGGACTTCTGCAACCGCTACCGATTCCCTAATGGAAATGGGCACATCGCCATAGATTTCATGGTTGGTTTGCCAAAGTCACAGTAAAACCATGACGCTATTTGGATAATAGTAGATCGACTCAGTAAGGCGGCACATTTTATTGCTTATACCATGACTTACTGACAAGCGGGTGTATTTGTAGAATATAACCGCGCTAAAAGAGAAAAATGCACTAGGAAAGTCTACAATTCCCCTGTTTATCTGCAATTTGAATTACAATACCAGTTTTTGCACAAATTGATTAAACTATGATAAGTGGTATTGTTTTAGTGATTATATGCTCAGATCACTGCTGCTGTGTACAGGATTGAAGAATATTGATAAAAGGAAGTGTTTGAGCCTGATGAAGAAAACTCAAAGCTGAAATAGAGGTTTCGAGCGATCGAGAGTTTTCGAGCGATTGACGTTTCGATCGATCGACTGTAGTTCAAGCGATTGAAGTTTCTGGAAGTTAGATCGATCGAGAATTTTTGATCGATCGAACATGCCTTTTATCAGAATTTACGCGCACGCAGCAGAAACGGGATTTAACCCTAGTATTAGGTTGTAGCTATATATATTCATTTCGTTTACGTCCCAAGGGGACGCCCCACTTGTTTTCATCAGTTTTCATAGGGAAGAGAGAGTTTTTCTTGTGGTTTCTTTTGTAGGTTTTTCAAGATTCAACGTTGTTAGATTGGATTGGTTGTAGTAATACAAGTTTTTCTCGTTCCAGGTTCTTTATTACTGTTCTATTTATATGCTGCATTGAGTTAATCACAGTTTAGTTCTTCAAGCTTTGAATATTGCATGTTAGATAGGTAAAAACCATTATTTTCATAGTTTTAATGAAAAACTTGCAACCAAACGTTACTTTAATGACTTTTTACGTTCAAAATAAATCTGATACTTCCCAGACCATGTCTGAGTAGTTCGGGGTTGGGGAATCGCGATGAAATCGTGATTTCAGACCTCTGCCATGCACTAGTTTTATTCCTGTGTTCGATCGATCTAATGTAGTTCGATCGATCGGACCAGAGACACTGTCGAGCGATCGAAGTTATTTCGATCGATCGAGAGATGAAGTGTTTCGATCGATCGAATGCGCGTCGATCGATCGAGGACTCTGATTCTTGAGGACATCTAATACAGTATTCCAAGACTTTCTGCTTTACTGATTCGTTATCAAACTGTCCCCATATGCGCAGTTTGTCAAAACAGTCTTTAAACGTTAAGCCTTAAGGCATTTTCTTTCAATATATTTTGCAAACCACCCTCAATGCTAATACCATTGTAGGTGAGAGTCTTAACTATTGGATTAAACCACCTTTGTGTATTTCAAACTTAATTGTGATGATATAGTCCCGGTCATGAAAGGACTATTGATTCTATATCCTTAGAGAAGTACGGGATACTGTAGAAGTTGCCCTCCGTTGAGCTTAATTGCATTTGCATGGTAGATGGTTGAGTCATGGTGGATTCGCGTGATCCCAACACTTTCTTTTATTAAGAAAAAACCGTTTTCAAATCTTGTTTAGTTAAATAGTTAATCAGTAGTTTATTTAATTTAGTTGCTTTTAAGTTAGTAGTTGTTAATTGTAGAACTTTGTGTTCTGCACTTCTCTTTGAATATTGAATTTTCTTTTCTTTTAGAGTCTAATCTAAGTTAGTTGATTCTTATCCTTCCCTGTGGGATCGACCTGGTCTTACCAGTTATTACTTGCACGTCCACCTACACTTGGATGTTGCACAAGAGCGCACAAGATTTTTTGCGTGTCACTTACCCAGTTAAAAGATTGAGTCGTATGTATCTACAGCAAGTTTTGCAACTACACGGTGTACCTGTCTTAATAGTTTCAGATCGAGATTCACGTTTCACCGCAGAATTCTAGAAGAGCCTTCACACAGCAATGAGAACTTCATTAAACTTGAGTTCAGCCTTTTTTCCACAGACAGACGGTCAGACAAAACGAGTCAATCAAGTGATGGAGGATATGTTGTGAGCCTGTGTCATTGAATTCAAAAGTTCATGGGAGACGCATCTATCTTTGATCAAGTTCGCCTAAAATAACAGCGATCACACAAGCATAGGGATGGCACCGTTCGAAGCTTTATATGGAAGACCTTGCTGATCGCCACTATATTGGGCCGAAGTCAGAGATACTCAACTACTTGGGCCTGAGATGATTCGAGAAACCAGTGAGAAGATCCAAATCGTACGAGAGAAGATGAAGACAGTGCAATCCAAACACAAGAGCTATGCTGACAAGCGACGAAAAGATCTAGAGTTTGCAGTTAGAGATCATGTACTACTCAAAGTTTTGCCAGTTCGAGGTATCATCAGATTTGGACAGAAGAGAGGCAAACTATCACTGTGATTCATCAGAACATTTGAGATCCTAGAACATGTTGGAAAGTAGCCTATAGACTTGCGTTGCCACCGAAGTTGTCAGGAGTGCACAACATTTTCCACTCTAGCATGTTGAGGAGGTGTGCCCACAACTCAGTGCACAAGATCAGCTTTGAAGATATCAAGGTGAACGAGAATGTGATATACAACAAAGGACCAGTGCGTATGCTAGACCGAGGAATGAAGAAGCTCAGAAACAAGGAGATTCTGCTAGTGAAGATTTAGTGGAAGCATCACGACGAAGGAAAAGCTTCATGGGAACTGGAGTCAGAGATGCGAGAGAAGTTTCCGTTTTTGTTTTGAATCCTACTAACTTCGGATTTTGGGGATGAAATCTTCAATAAGTGGTGGATGATGTAATACCTTGTATTTCTATATGTATTATATGAATAAGACCTTGTATGCTTCTTTTAATACTTGTATGAGTTTTACTTTACCTTTGGTATAATTTGGATACCAATCGATTGGCAAGTTTCCCAATCGATTGCCTTATCTTGGATGACAATCTTAGCTGGACAGATTCTCTTACATTGGCTGGGGTTCGACCACGTGAACACCTAATCCCCTATATATATGTGTGTGACCCTTTTTTACTCATTTCTGTTTCCAGAAATCAGAGAGAATGAGAGGGAGTGTTAGTGTGTGTATTATATATACACACACACATATATATATATCCATACACTCATACACACTCATATGGACAGAGGAGAAGAGAAAGAGAAGGAGGAGACCAGAAGAAAGAAGAGGAAAGGAAGAGAAAGAAAGAAAGAAAGAAGATAGAGAAGAAGAAGAAGAAGAAGAGAGAGAGAGAGAGAGAGAGAGAGAGAGAGAGATCCACCATTGAAGCCCAAGCTTCAAATACACACACCCAAACACACCCTCTAATCTTAAGGTGAGTTCTAAACTCACTTGGTAACATCTTATTGATGCTAGGACCTGTTTAAATGGATAAAAGAAGCTTGTATCATGTTTTTCCCATATTTATATATGCTGGACTGTCTTCACTGTGAAGAAAACGAAGTCCCAATCGATTGCCATGGATAAGATACCAATCGATTGCCATTTTATGCGATCGATTGGCATGGATTGTGATCTAATTGATTGGACTTTTTCCTAATCAATTGTTACCCTTTTTATACCAATCGATTGGACCTCTGTCCCAATAGATTGGCAGTTGCAGAGTACTATTTTTCTTGTTTAGTTTATATTATAACTATTTAGATGTTTATTTAACTATTCAGTAGTCACTGCATGCTATATTGTTGTAATATAGCCGTGATAAATAGATAATGCGACATAGTATCGTAGTAATGACAAGATTTACGAATAGTGGTTGTGACATTAGGTAACGTATCGTTATGAATCCTTTGGAATTATCGTTCATTCCATTCAATGTAGTCAGGCCACATGGGATTGTCATGTATCTATGTTAGAGTTGAACTTAAGTAGGTTTGTTAAGATTCGGGAATCTTGCGTGGGTGGGCCTTGGTCGATCATATGTTCTTAAAAGCGGTAGACAGACGAAGGTGTCTATGACTTGTGGTGAACTAGACCAGTAGCCCTAAGATAGCCAGATGATCTAATCATATGTTCTTAAAAGTGGTAGATAGACGAAGGTGTTTATGACATACGATGGACCATGATCATTGGTAGACATCGCTAAGTCGTGACATAAAATGATGTACTATTGCTTAAAGGGTTATATCCCTATAGTGCGGTGAATTGGGCATATGTTCTTAAAAGCTGGGGATGGATTGACTGACATGGTGTCCATGACATGCGGTGAACTGTGCATATGTTCTTAAAAGCGGTGGACGAAACAATGGTGTATCTATAGAAGTGAACTATTATCGAGTCTGTTCTCCTATCAGAATGTATTGTTGGCCTTAATTTAGTAAGACGATAGTGATTGGATAATCGGTTTGATTAAAGGAGTTACCCTCACTGAATTTAATGGTTATCATTTATAACTTATGATAACTTCAATAGCTGATACCCTGTTAGTATCTAATTCACTCAGCCTTCATTGAGCTGACGTCGTTTATACCTCTGGACATTTCTACATTCCAGCGCACCCTGGTTATGACTATATAGGTAAAGGACCTGCAGACGGGGACTACTATGCCGGTGACGATGTCCCTACACAGGATTATCCCGACGAAGGTCAGACAGAAGATGACTACTACACTGACTACCTCTATGCCAATTGAATATTAGGCTAGATAGTGGTGTAATCATCTTTCTTGTTTTTTGACCTTTTTTCAATCAGGCATATATTGCCTCGACATTTGTATTATTGTTATGTTTTATTTGATTCGAGACTCTGATGTGTAATAGTTAGTAACTTTCTATTGACTTTAAGTTATCTTTATCCAGAACCTAGATTACATTCTTGTTATCTCTTTTCCTTATTGTTGCTTAGTACTGCGTGGTGTGGACAATCATGCGACTTCATCAGTCACTGCCTTTGGACCTAAAATGGAAATTTATTTTGCCGTTTCGGGGCGTGATACGAGTGGATTTTGATTTGAAGTTTATATAATCCCAGTTATAGGTGTGAAATGTAAGGATTGGATCCATTAGGAATGCGATCTCCTGGTCTTACAAACCATAGGAATGGTAAGCTAAAGACTCATATGAGGTGGTTAAAGGCCCCCATAGTGTGGTGGCCCATAGACCGGTTGTATTCAGAGTCAGCATTTGAAAAATACATGAAAGGCCTACCGGCAACATCTTTTGCTTCAGCAATGAATCATCACATTCACGCATTATGTATAAGACTCATTATAATATTGAATTATATGACTATACGGGCCGTTGTGCTCATGAACTATGTTTAAACCATTTTTCGGTGAAATAAACAAGGGTAAGGCCCTTGAATGATTGGTGTACTATACACCTTGTAAAGGCCCCATGTGTGGGGAGTTTTTGTCCTAATGTAATACATAACTTACCTAGTATAATTTAGTCAATTTGAAGTCTCCATGTTTAGGTTCGAATTGTAGGAATTACATGTGTTGATATTCCAAGTTATGTATTCATGTTGTAGTTTTGCTATCGGATGCTTGTTAGTCCATTTTCTTTATAAAAAAAAAACTGGATGTTTGATAGAAATGGGGTACATGTTATCCCCCACTAACCTCAATGTGCACATTTGAGTCCTAAAAACTTGTTAGGATTCATTACTTTTGTTTTGCATGTAATCGTGGCATAAGTCACTATACTCTTATTAGTTTGCATGCTCCTTGTGGTTGTAGGAGTTTTAAAGAAAGTTTGTAGTTTCATTTTATTCATCCACACTAACAATCATGTTCGGGTTTTGGGACATTACACACACTTATTGAACTTTGGATACAACTGATTGTCTCGGAGTGTCCGTAGAGCAATATGTAGATATTCCTTGTGCTCTTCTTTTGTCTTTGAGTAGATCAGGATGTCGTCGATGAAAGCTATAATGAACTGATCCAGATAAGGTCTGAATACTCTATTCATTAGGTCCACGAATGCTGCTGGGGCATTAGTTAGTCCAAAGGGAATTATTAGAAACTCGTAATGCCTGTATCTTGTCCTGAAAGCAGTTTTCAACACATCCTCCTGTCAAACTAACAATTGGTGATATCGCAAACATAAATCATTTTTCAAAAATATCTTCAATCCTTAAAGTTGGTAGAATAGACCGTCTATCCGAGAAAGTGGATATCTATTCTTGATCGTAACCTTGTTCAGCCCTCTATAGTCGATACAGAGTCGAAGCATTCCATCCTTCTTCTTCACGAATAGTACTGGTGCTGTCATGCCCCGGAGCAGCATAAATAGAGAAAAATAAATTTCCTTTATGGGTCCACAGGGAATAATAAGTGAAAGTCACTAATATCCACACCACACAGTACTAGTCCAAACAAGAACAGTAAACAACTAAAATATAAACAGTTCTATCTATTACAATTATCAGAGTATGGTCCACAGGATCACAACAGGTCTGGAGACAACATATGCCCAAGTACCCATTAACTACAAAGTACAAAGTAAAAGAGAAGTAGTAACATAAACTACTATCTATCTTCAGGTCTTCAGCTGGCGTAAGGATATTCGTCCGTGTAACTTCCTTCTCTAGCGTAACCGACATTAGTGGGGCCACCCTCTGTATAAGTTCCATCAGGATAGTAACCGTCGTTATAAGCTCCACTATCTGCATTAAAAGGAACAGGGTAATCTGGATGGGGAATGTCCAGGCAATAACGGTCGTCAGCTTACTGAGAGCTGAGTGAATAGAAACTCATAGGGTATCAATGCTATAACGTATAACAAGTTATAGAAACATCTAAGATATAGTTCTACTAAATATATCTTCTCTGTATTCCAACATCGTACTCAACCCTTATCGTCTTATTATTCAGAGACCGATACCCAATATACTCTATCTAGAAAGAACAGACTCAATCGTTTAACATATGTAGACATACCATCATTCTGTCCATTGCTCGTTAAGGATATGAACCATCCACCACATTCATGGACACCACGTCAGTCCATCCCCCGATCGTTAAGGATATAAACCATCCACCGCATGTCAGGGATACAACGCTTTGAACAACAGCATATCAAATCTATTGCCACGACTTCTCGTAGTATACCAGTGATCCTCCATCCACCACTTGTTAAGGATATAAACCATCCACCGCTCGTTAAGGATATAACGTGGATCATCTGGCTACCTTAGGACTACATGGTCCTGCCCACTTCTCGCTACTCGTTAAGGATACAAACCATCCACCGCATGCGAAAGCATATCATGACCAGGTGTCCGCCCACGTACCATTTCCAGAACTTATCAAACCTACTTAAACACTGTACTTTTATCGATACATGACTTCCCATGTGGCCTGACTACTCTGATTGAAATAAAGGATATCGAACTCATATATGAACCGCATATTATCTAACGTCACTGTATTAATCCATTATCTTAAACATACTTATCTATGTTGTCACATTATCCCTGCTTAACCCATAATCGCATAATAGAAGTCTGAATCGTGAATCAAGCATTCGAACCTCATATAAAATAAAACAAAGAACTAAACCGTGTTCTGCATATCTCGATCGATTGAAACCATTTCGATCGATTGAGGGAAAATGAAGTTCGATCGATCGAAAGCAGTTCGATCGATTGAACCTTCGATCGATTGAGCTTTGCTCAATCGCTCGAGAGTTATCTTCTCCAGCATATTCTAAACAGCACATAAATAAACGTCTTAGGGACATTTTTAATCTAATTAATCAATACAAAAGCTTGTAAAACATTATAATAAAGAGACCGAGTGAGTAAAAACTCACCTAGGGTGCTAAGCACGCATTTTGCAAAGCTTTTAAGCTTGGTGGCCTCCAATGTTGGTCTCCTCTCTCTCTCTCTCTGTCTCTTCTGCCTCTCTCTCTCTGTTTTTCCTTCTCTTTCTCTTCTTCTTCTAATTCTTTTCCTCGACTGAGTGTATATATATATATGTGTGTGTGTGTGTGTGGACACGCAGAATCCGTCGTCCACTCCCGATTTTTCCTGTTTATTTTTGGGCTTTCAGAATTGATTTTCCTTTGTTTTGAAATTGATTTGAAAGAAAACAAGAGGTTGATTTCGAAGAAAAGAAGGTCTTTCGAAAACAGATACAGAGTCGCCACTTGGTCTTTAAGGAACCAAGAAACCTAATTTTGACTCACCCAAACGGATAAAGGGCACCGGCCCTTCATAACCAAAGAACTTGGCTCGGGGTTTTGGTACGAGAGAGGAAGGAGCCTTGGTCACGACTAAAACACCCTCAACTCGCCCCGTCTCTCGACAGGCCTTAATTAGCATCCAAATAATCATCTTATACTATGTGTGATTCGGCAATTACTATTATGATAGTATATTCCATTACATAAGAATCTTGAAATGGAAGATCAAAAGATAAGATATCATTCATAAGATCTTAGCCAAATATCATACAATGCAAAAGTGAAAGATCACACAAATAAACCTAGGAAAAATCGTCTAATCATGTATCAAGTAATTAAGTTTCCCTAATCTAAAGGGGACATGAATTGTTCTTGAAACAAATAAACAAAGACATCAAAATATGCTTAGCAAGCTAGCATGATGCATGTTATTCTTTGAGAAAAAGAAGATCTCTCAATCCCCGGGACGGATGAGAAAGGATGATTAGGTCGAGGGGAAGCATGAACGTGTGACCATAATTATTCCTTATAATCTTCTTAGATTAGGAGTTACAAAAACCCCAAATCTTTGCATGGATGCAATGTATGTATCTAGAATGTGCCAAGGTTGTAGTGTGTTTTGTGTTCATGGATTCCTAAAATGACTTAGAAGTCTAGAATGTGTATGAATGAATGAATGAAATCAACATGAGATATGTACCAATGTAGTATGAACTACTTCCTAAGATATGAACTAATTTGGAATGTATATAAGCATCAAATTAAAGAATGAAAGTTAAAATGAGCTTGCTGTGAATAGTGGACAAAACAGTAACATGATCTTGTGAAAATGGAAAAGAGGGGTTAGGAATGTTTTTAATGCATGATTTTTTATGGAGATCCTCCTTATTATGTCTAGAACACAACCCAAAAATCCAATCTTTAATAACTATCACAGATGGAGAGAAATCACATAAAAAATGAAGGTCACTCAGAAACAGAGTCTGTACTTTCAACTGAAATGTTGAAATATCTTAGAATATGAAAACAAATGATCTAGGGGCCCATTTTATACAGAAAGTTCCCTAAGACATGGAAGTTTAAGGAAAAATAAGTTGGGACCACCCCTTTTGGAAAAGGATTCTGAAAAAAAAGTAGGAAGTTAACCAAGCTGCTGTGACAGCAGAGGCAGAATGTCTGGAAGGAATGTTTGGATCCAAATGGACCATTTTCAAGTACTTCCAAGTCAAACCAAAAATCGTGGCTGTTCTATAATGAGTTAGGAAGACTTTCCAAGTGGTCTTGCATCCATACATTGAGTATTGAGTTCTAGAGAAATCTTTGAACTCAGATCACTCACTGTTTTGAAGATTTTGGAAAAAACTTGAGTTTTCTTTCTTGAAATCAAAATGTGAGGGATTGAGAGGGGTTTTGAAATAGAGGTTTTGAAAGTATATTTTCAACATCAAATAGAGATTATAACATCTTGGAATATCAACATCAAACTCATCATCAAGAACCTCCAATATTATTGGAGAGATTCATTTTTATTTGAACATAACTTCAAGGATACCTTGGAGGTATTGAAGTTATAATCATCATCTATCAAACATGTTTTTGAGGTCAAGAGCTACTATCCATAAGGATTCACTCACCTCAAACTTCATGTCATCATCTAGATGATGATGAACTAGTAAGTAAATAAATAAAATAAAAAAAGAAATGAGGTAAGAAGAGATGAACATTGTATATAAGCAAGCAAATGAACAAATCAATAGATGATATTCAATGGTGGAACCACAAGCATTCAACCTCTCATATGTGTGTATATGGGTGAGTACATCACTCTCTAACTCATAGGAAACTCAAAGAAGATGAAGAAGATGGATTGAAAGCTTGAAAATAAAAGTTTAGTTTTTAGAAAACTAAATAAAAAAAACTCACATTTGGCTTGGATTTGAAGAAGAAGATCTTGATTTCTCTCTCTATTTCTTCCTAACTTTCTATATCTCTCTCTAATGGCTTCCAAGCTCTCCTCTAAATGGAAGTAAATGGGTCTCCTTTATAGGCCAACTTGGGAAGGTATTTTGGGTTTTAAAAAGTCTCTAATTGGTCCAAAATCCCGGAATAATCAAAACTATGTCGTTTTATTTGTTGAAAATTTGAATTAAAACCCAAAAATTAACCAAAAATTACAAAAAAAAATGAAAAATCACTCAGAGTGCCACCGCGGCACTTGGCCACTGCCGCCGCGGCAGTGGGCCACTGCCGCCACGACAGTCAACTCCCCCATTGACCAAAAATTGCATTTTGGCCCCCAGAACTCCCGGAATTCGCGAAACGGCCCTATTTCGTCCAAAATTCACAGAAAATTCATACGAAATCCAAATTGAGATTGTGATATACCGTTGGAAAGGTATTGAGGTCTAATTTCCATAAAAAATAGTTTGGAGTTGGGTCACTTTGGAAAGTTTTGCGGTATTCGCGATAAAAGCCGAATTGATCGCATTTTTCACCTTCAGAAATTCATAACAAATTCGTTTTAGATCAAGAAATTATGTGCGATATACCGTTGGAAAGCTATTGACCTCTAGTGTTTGATAAAAATATTTCAATGTCGAAAAGAAGACTTTGATTTTTGGTCAAACTTGCAGTCAAATCAGTCAAACAGTGCACTTCCAGGAAATTTTGGGAAGTTCTGGGAGCCTCCAAAGACTGACGTTTCCGTCCGATTTTCTTTTAAAACATATTTTAAGACTTTTCACATGATCTAGAATGATCTCGAAACTTTTGGGTGAATTTGGATGATTTTGGTCAAACCTTGGTCAAACCTGGTCAAACCGGTCAACGGAGACTTTTCGAGAACTTCCGGGACTTCAGGGGGTCTCTGGGAGCTTACGATTTCAAATATTCATCTTTTAAAATACCCTTTTTTTGTTTGGAACAACATCAATGATTTCTGAGATTCTAGGCCAATCCTAGAGAGTTTTGGGCTTTTAGGAGCATTTTGGTCATTTTTGCAAATTCTTTGACTTCTTGAGAGTTAGAGGCAATCTCTGAAAATCCGATCTTTCTAATCATCGAGGTTTGACATGCTTGTGGCCTCCTAAATCTGTTAGCCGACAAAATGGGGTGTCTAAAGTTTGCCCCTCTTTGGCATGAACTTGCGAAGCAACGCATGTCGCAAGCGAGTGCCAAAGCTTTAAAGAGACAGGTCTTTTTGGAGGCTATAGATTTAGGATAAAAGCGTTGCAAAAGATACAATGATGCTGAGGCTAGTGCTGGTCGCACTCTACGTGAGCTGCCTACATATCCCAAGGGAAATCAGACCAGAACGTAGTTCAGGGCACAAAGGAATAAATCACACATGCACATACACAACAATCAGGCGGATGCTATGCTATAAGAGTGATATGCTATGCATGGATGTGATATGAATTTTGTCCTAAGTCCTATCATGTCTAGTGTTCTGATCCTAGCATGAATTGGTGCTGTGGGGTGTACCACTCCAAGTGGACTTGTGTCGTGCTAGTGTTTCTGACTGTGATGCAGTTATTGACCTGAATAGGGACACCAAGGTTTGAAGACTCTGGGTCTTGGAGCAAACTTCTAAATTTTGGGAAGTATGCTTTGCAAGCGAATGTAATCAGATGTGGGGTCCCTGAGGACGTTAATCAAAGATGAAATTTGATAGATAACCGATGGACATGGAAGTCCTGGACACAGAAACCCTAAGAACTCAAGACATGAAAACCAGAGATGTCAAGTGACAGACACGGAAGCACCATCAATGGAAGCCCAAGATTTTGAATGAGAATGATGGACACAATATACTGACGATGTACGAATCGAGACGACGAGTCGACAGTGAACTACTGTGACTGTCATGGATTGAACTGACGATGTACGAATTGAGATGACGAGTCGACAGTGAACTACTATGACTGTCATGGATTGAACTGACGATGTACGAATCAAGATAATGAGTCGATAGTGAACTACTATGACTGTTATGGATTGAACTGACGATGTACGAATCGTGATGACGAGTCGACAGTGAACTACTATGACTGTCATGGATTGAACTGACGATGTACGAATCGATATGACAAGTCGACAGTGAACTACTGTGACTGTCATGGATTGAACTGACGATGTACTAATCGAGATGACGAGTCGACAGTGAACTACTGTGACTGTCATGGATTGAACTGACAATGTACGAATCGAGATGACGAGTCGACAGTGAACTACAATGACTGTCATGGATTGAACTGACGATGTACGAATTGATATGACAAATCGATAGTGAACTACTGTGACTGTCATGGATTGAACTGACGATGTACTAATTGAGATGACGAGTCGACAGTGAACTACTGTGACTGTCATGATTGAACTGAAGATGTAAGAATCAAGATGACGAGTCGACAGTGAACTACTGTGACTGTCATGGATTGAACTGCCGATGTACGAATTGAGATGACGAGTCAACAGTGAACTACTGTGACTGTTATAGATTGAACTGACGATGTACAAATCGATATGCCTGCTGGGGATTAAACTGAATATGCTAGGGATGAAGCGACTACTTCTCTTGACCGGGAACCAGGATTCAAATTCGAATCTCTCATAGTTAATCAAATCTTGCTGGCCCAGAACCGGGATCCATCTCTGTATCTCTCGCGGTTGATCAAATCTTTGCGGTGCCCAATCCGAGATCAATCAACAGCCACTCATGGACTTATGTTGCATGGACGAGGGAAGGTAATCAACAGCCACTCATGGACTTATGTTGCATGGACGAGGGAAGGTGATCAACAGCCACTCATGGACTTATGTTGCATGAAGGAAGATCAACAGCCACTCATGGACTTATGTTGCAAGGAGATGATGGTCAACTTTTGATGGTTTGGAAAGGGATGAAATTCGCATTTGCCCTAAGTTTGGAAGCTTCTCATGCTGACGCCTTAACCGGTGCAGTAATGGTGTTTGGTACTCCTGCTTGTATTGGCATGCTCTTTATAACTTGATTTGAAAATTTTATTAGTCACTGTTGACTTACACATTTGAGACTACAACAGACTCAAAAACTTGACAGACATTGACGCACGAGGACGACACATTTGACACCAAAAATGAAACAAGCTCGTTCTGTCAAAACTTGATGTGCTTTTGTCATAAATGATGTACCATTTCTCTTTTGGTGTTCACCCCTCATCTTAACATGGTAGCACTTTGCTGATAAATCTGATTTTTGAAAATTCCTCCCTAGTGATCTAGTCAATTTTCTACTTCTCCCAGGAAGTGCTTTGAATTAGTGCCTTAGCTTTTAGAGTAAAAGATGCTCTATTTCAAAATTTTCAAAACAACTTGGAAACTTGAAAACTCGCCCTCAGTGTGAAGGGATTGTGTTAGGCAAACGGAGTTCGCCCCTAGTTTGAGGTGTACAAAGTGGGATTCATAAGCAAACGAGGTGGGTGACCGAAGTTTGCCCCTAGTTTGGATGATGGTTTATTGAAGGTTTTGGGCAAACGAGGTAGGTGGCCGAAGTTTGACCCTTGTATGAAGGGTAGATAGTAAAAGTCAGGCAAACGAGGCGAGTAGCCAAAGTTTGCCCCTAGTGTGGAAGGTGATTTCTGGCTTGAGGCAAGGACCGTGACTTTAATCTCTCAAATGCTCATAACTTTTTCCTAGGCACCGGTGAGGTGATCTAACGAGCTCTTTTCTCTCTTTTGTTATTGCTTACTTTGGATTTAGCTCTAATTTTTGCCTAGACGTTCTTTCAGATTTTTGACCTAGCGAGCCATCCTTCTTTTTCTTTTTTGAAAGTCTGCCTATGTACCCCCAAGTGGGGATCAGGTCCAACGTAGTTCGGGCCATGGTCGGAAAGAAGCGGGTTGATTTTTAGGTAGGTGGGGTGACCGAACCATTGTGGTTGCCTACGTATCCCCAAGCGGGAATCAGGTCGAGCGTAGTTAAAAGCATGGTCTTGAAAGAAATTGGTTTGATTATGATGGTATCAACTGAACCGATGTGGTTGCCTACGTATCCCCAAGTGGGAATCAGGTCGAGCGTAGTTCAAGGCATGGTCTTGAAAGAAATTGGTTTGATTATGATGGTGTCAACCGAACCGATGTGGTTGCCTATGTATCCCCAAGTGGGAATCAGGTCGAGCTTAGTTCAAGGCAAGGTCTGAAATAAGGGGTTTGAGGTATGAGGGTTTTTCAAACCAATCGTCAAAGAAGTTCAAACTTGAGCCACTTGTGGTAGCTTTGAATAAAAGGATTTAGTTTCAATCTCCCTTTCTTTTCTTTTTCTTTTTCTTTTTCTTTTGTTTTGAGGATTGATCCTTTTCACTTTCACCTAGCTAGTCAATTTTGCTTTTTAATGTAGTCGATTCTTGTGAAATCTTTCAATCGCAATCTCAGAATTCCAGAATGTGCATGTCAGCTCTCGGAATTTATTTGTGGTCATTCCGTGCCTTTTGAAATGTGATCTTGGCACGTTCTTAAGATGTATCTTGAAGCGTATGATTCTCTCATTTGTTTCATCAAAATTTTTCTCAAACATTTTGACTGGCTAGGGTCAGATTTTGAAAATCAACACCTTTTTCAGCTCTAACTTCTGCCTAGGTGCCCTTTCGGGTTTTCAACCTAGCGAGCTTTTTCTTTTCTTTTCTTTTCTTTATCTTTCTTTTTTTTTTTTTTTTTTTGTTTTTTTTTTTTTTTTTGAAAGTGGAGATGAAACTCACTGAAATGATTGGCTACCATCAAGGGCTAAGTTTGCATTGCTTTCAATCAGACAGATTGCGTGGCTCCCAATTGGATTGGGCTTAAGGCTTCGAAATGGTGAAAAAAAGGGTGTTGGGCAAGCCCCAAGTCAGTTTCAAGTATGTCTTTTCAAGATTGAGGCAATAGCATCTTTAAATTCTTAAAGTAAGACTATTCAATTCTCAGCTCTTTATCAGTGTCAGCGTGAAATCGACTTTAACCTTTCAGGATTTTTTTTTTGTTTTGTTGTAGAAAAATTATTAGCAGAGTAATATCCATGGTAATTTGAAAAGTGACACTTCAGTTTAGTGATTCATGCATTTATTACTAGGCACATCAGATTAAGCAAAATGAGATTTCATTCCATCAATAGAGAAGGTTTACAGACTTATTAATAACTCGATGACAGACAGACTCGATCACAAGACTAGAATTGAAATGGACTCGGAACATAGAACAGACTCAACTTGACTCGACCCGGTCTCAAATGGAGTGTCTTTGCGACCCATTTATTATTCTTATTCTATTTTTTAGCAGAAGTTCCAAACACCATCACTTTACTGCGTAGCTTTAACATTCATTAGCATCGACGGAAGGGATCATTCGATCGGTTGGTCCAAGCCAAGATAATGGATGGGATTAGGATAGGGGACATCTTCTATAAGGTTCTGAATGTCATGGCGGAGGCGGATGCACTGATCGGTGGTATGGCCTAGATTTTGGTGATAAGTACATCGTAGGCTCATGTTGTAGTGAGAGGGTATAGGATCTGGTAGCGGCTTATGAGGGAGGAGCTGCAGGTGGCCCTTTTTGAGTAGGTGGTCCAAGGCTGTGGAAAGAGGAACATCAAGTTTGGAGAATTCGCGAGGGCCTTTTGGGCGATTTGGCGAAATGGACTGGTATGGACGGAGGGCACAGGCCATTGATTGGTTGCTAAGTGCATTGATATCCGGGGAGTCCAGGGAGTAGTTAGGTCTCTTGGACTGGTGTTGGGGTACGTCCTTTTTGAACTTTCCTTCTCTGATGGCATCCTCTATTCTGGTGCCTATTTCAAATAGCCCTTCGAATGTGGAGATGGATTGGTAGAATAGCTTGTCATGATATACTGGTTGCATGTTCTTGACCAGCATACGTACTTCTTTTTTCTCAACAGGTCTGTGGATCATTTGAGCCACTTTATTCCTCCATCTGCTCAAGAGTGAAGGACTCATTGAAGTTCTGCCTGGTAGTCTCTAGATCCCGGATGGTGATATCAAACTCTTGGTTGTAAGAGTAGTGATCAATAAAAGTTCTAGCAACGTCTTCCCAGACTCGGGTCTTGGAGGCTTCAAGGGTTAGGAACCAGGATAGTGCGGCATTCTTAAGGGTTTGCGGGAACAACATCGCAATGTGCTCATGAGTGCAGCCCATCGATTGGAAGATGCTCATGCACAACTTGATGTGACTTTTTGGATTCCCTGTTCCATCAAAACGGACAATTTTAGGCATTTTGAAGTTCTCGGGCAGCCTTAGCTTGATGGGCTCAAAGAGGCCTTCTAGGTCTAACATGTAATCATCAACCCCTTTGCTCTTCCTCAACACACTTTCAAGCTTGTCAACTTTGTCCATTTTCTCCTGGAGCTTCTTCTCATAGGCAAGCGGCGGGACCCCTTGAAACCAGTCTTCTTCTCCATTATTCTTGGGAGGCGGTCCAAACCCAGGCGGTGGTGGTGGTATGAACCCTGGTTGTGGTGGGAAACCAGGTGGGTACTGTGGCTGCTGTTGTTTTAGTCCTTCCATAAAACTCAAAACTTGGGCCAGGCGATCAGATTGCTGGCTTATGGTTGTTCCCAACACAGTGACCTTATTTTCCAATTCTTCTTAATTCATGCTGAAGTAACTTGGCGAGCAGATCTTGACCAAACGACTGTTTGAACTTCCAACCCAGGATGAGGATCCCAGTGGCTGACTTTGGGAATCTATAATGACTTATAGATTTGAGAAAAGTGTATTAGATTCTGATAGTGATGACTGGAGAGACAATGACAGTGATGTTAACAAACGTGGACTGACTTGTGTACAGACTGACTAAGAGAGTTCGTGTAGACTGATAGTAATGGTGCATGCATACGAGGCAAGCATGCGGATGTAAGCCCTAATCTATACGATGCTCCTATTTCTAACAGATAGCAGCTAAACAAATAAGGTCCTAGCCATACAGAGTGTACTAACCTTACTTTCCAGTGTGATCACCAAGGGATAACAGGGATTTCTGGGATAATTCGGGAATTTTGGATAGAGTTTCTGGGAGAAATAGGGATTTGGAAGATTCGGAGAAATTTCCAGAAGTTATGGGAGTTTGTAGGAGAAATAGGGATTTTTGGTTGAGTTGAACTGAGCTTCTAGGAGAAATTGGGAAATCAAAATTTCTGGGAGAAATTGGTACATCTAGGCATTTTTGGGAAGTTTGGATGGAGTTGCTAGAATTTTTGGGAAATCTTGGAGATTTGGATAGAGCTTATGGGAAAACATGAAAATTTGGGTAAGTTGGACAGAGAAACAAGTATACCGGAGTTTCTGGGAGAAATTGAGATTTCTGGGTAATCTGAGAGATTTGGACAGAGCTTATGGGAAAACAGGTAAATCTGGGTAAGTCGGACAGAGTTTCTGGGAGAAGCAAGTATATTAGAGTTTCTAAGAAAAATTGAGGTTTCCGGGTATTCTGGGGGAGAAATAGGGATTTCTAGGAAATCTTGGTGATTCGGACAGAGTTTCTAGGAGAAACAGGGATATCCTGATGAGTTGGGTAGAGTTTCTGGAAGAAATAGGGATATACGATGGGAATAGGTGATGATGGTGATCATACTGTCTAGCAAGTTTTCATACTCCTATGTCTCAGGACCAACAAACAAGGTTTGCGGTGTATATCTTTGTGAGCATAGAGCAGACATCATTATCATGGTGCTTAGGCAAGTCAACTCAATGTGATCACATGTGAGTGATTGCCTTGGGAATCATAAGAAAGAGGTTCTGTTCTATGCCACATAAGCGTCTACACCGCGCAGGTAATCCCGCCAGGGCATACAGTAGTTATATCACATTGTCCCATCTGAAAAGATAAATGAACAGTCCTATGAAAGGTTCTACAGGATTCTATATGCAAAGGCTGGGTTTAGTCAAAGAGGGTCCGTTGACGAGAGTTCCAATATACCGTCGGAGAGACAGTACGGAGGTTTTTACTCTTTTTGATATACCTTGAAAGGTACAGTATCAACTGTGACTTGTGCTCTGGCACAGCAAGACCTGAACAATGTCAGCGCCGCGTTTCAGACATAGTCGAAGGGGAAATACAGAAGTGCAATGCGGTGAGCCAAATACAGTAAAAAGATGATTTTAAGGATGCTTCTTATGAGTCAAACCTCTGATTTTTTTGTTTTAAAATAAAATTCCCCAGCAGAGTCGCCAGATTGTGGACACGCGGAATCCGTGGTCCACTCCCGGTTTTTCCTGTTTGTTTCCGGGGTTTCGGAATTGATTTTCCTTTGTTTTGAAATTGATTTGAAAGAAAACAAGAGGTTGATTTCGAAGAAAAGAAGGTCTTTCGAAAACAGATACAGAGTCGCCACTTGGTCTTTAAGGAACCAAGAAACCTAATTTTGACTCACCCAAACGGATTAAGGGCACCGGCCCTTCATAACCAAAGAACTTGGCTCGGGATTTTGGTACGAGAGAGGAAGGAGTCTTGGTCACGACTAAAACACCCTCAACTCGCCCCGTCTCTCGACGGGCCTCAATTAGCATCCAAATAATCATCTTATACTATGTGTGGTTCGGCAATTACTATTATGATAGTATATTACATTACATAAGAATCTTGAAATGGAAGATCAAAAGATAAGATATCATTCATAAGATCTTAGCCAAATATCATACAATGCAAAAGTGAAAGATCACACAAATAAACCTAGGAAAAATCGTCTAATCATGTATCAAGTAATTAAGTTTCCCTAATCTAAAGGGGACATGAATTGTTCTTGAAACAAATAAACAAAGACATCAAAATATGCTTAGCAAGCTAGCATGATGCATGCTATTCTTTGAGAAAAAGAAGATCTCTCAATCCCTGGGACGGATGAGAAAGTATGATTAGGTCGAGGGGAAGCATGAACGTGTGACCATAATTATTCCTTATAATCTTCTTAGATTAACAGTTACAAAAACCCCAAATCTTTGCATGGATGCAATGTATGTATCTAGAATGTGCCAAGGTTGTAGTGTGTTTTGTGTTCATGGATTCCTAAAATGACTTAGAAGTCTAGAATGTGTATGAATGAATGAATAAAATCAACATGAGATATGTACCAATGTAGTATGAACTACTTCCTAAGATATGAACTAATTTGGAATGTATATAAGCATCAAATTAAAGAATGAAAGTTAAAATGAGCTTGCTGTGAATAGTGGACAGAACAGTAACATGATCTTGAGAAAATGAAAAAGAGGGGTTAGGAATGTTTTCAATGCATGATTTTTTATGGAGATCCTCCTTATAATGTCTAGAACACAACCCAAAAATCAAATCTTTAATAACTATCACAGATTGAGAGAAATCACATAAACAATGAAGGTCACTCAGAAACAGAGTCCGTACTGTCGACTAAAATGTTGAAAAATCTTAGAAAATGAAAACAAATTATCTAGGAGCCCATTTTATACAGAAAGTTCCCTAAGACATGGAAGTTTAAGGAAAAAATAAGTTGGGACCACCCCTTTTGGAAAAGATTTCAGAAAAAGAAGTAGGAAGTTAACCAAGCTGCTGTGACAGCAGAGGCAGAATGTCTAGAAGGAATGTTTGGATCCAAATGGACCATTTTCAAGTACTTCCAAGTCCAACCAAAAATCATGGGTGTTCTCTAATGAGTTAGGAAGACTTTCCAAGTGGTCTTGCATCCATACATTGAGTATTGAGTTCTATAGAAATCTTTGAACTCAGATCACTCACTATTTTGACTCACTGTTTTGAAGATTTTGGAAAAAACTTGAGTTTTCTTTCTTGAAATCAAAATGTGAGGGATTGAGAGGGGTTTTGAAATAGAGGTTTTGAAAGTATATTTTCAACATCAAATAGAGATTATAACATCTTGGAATATCAACATCAAACTCATCATCAAGAACCTCCAATATTATTGGAGAGATTCATTTTTATTTGAACATAACTTCAAGGATACCTTGGAGGTATTGAAGTTATAATCATCATCTATCAAACATGTTTTTGAGGTCAAGAGCTACTATCCATAAGGATTCACTCACCTCAAACTTCATGTCATCATCTAGATGATGATGAACTAGTAAGTAAATAAATAAATAAAATAAAATAAGAAATGAGGTAAGAAGAGATGAACATTGTATATAAGCAAGCAAATGAACAAATCAATAGATGATATTCAATGGTGGAACCACAAGCATTCAACCTCTCATATGTGTGTATATGGGTGAGTACATCACTCTCTAACTCATAGGAAACTCAAAGAAGATGAAGAAGATGGATTGAAAGCTTGAAAATAAAAGTTTAGTTTTTAGAAAACTAAATAAAAAAAACTCACATTTGGCTTGGATTTGAAGAAGAAGATCTTGATTTCTCTCTCTATTTCTTCCTAACTTTCTATATCTCTCTCTAATGGCTTCCAAGCTCTCCTCTAAATGGAAGTAAATGGGTCTCCTTTATAGGCCAACTTGGGGAGGTATTTTGGGTTTTAAAAAGTCTCTAATTGGTCAAAAATCCCGGAATAATCAAAACTATGTCGTTTTATTTGTTAAAAATTTGAATTAAAACCCAAAAATTAACCAAAAATTACAAAAAAAAAAATGAAAAATCACTTATAGTGCCGCCGCGGCACTTAGCCACTGCCGCCGCGGCAGTGGACCAGTGCCGCCGCGGCAGTCAACTCCCCCGTTGACCAAAAATTGCATTTTGGCCCCCAGAACTCCCGGAATTCGCAAAACGGCCCTATTTCGTCCGAAATTCACAGAAAATTCATACAAAATCCAAATTGAGATTGTGATATACCGTTGGAAAGGTATTGAGGTCTACTTTCCATAAAAAATAGTTTGGATTTGGGTCACTTTGGAAAGTTTTGCGGTATTCGCGATAAAAGCCAAATTGATCGCATTTTTTACCTTCAGAAATTCATAACAAATTCGTTTTAGATCCAGAAATTATGTGCGATATACCGTTGGAAAGCTATTGACCTCTAGTATTTGATAAAAATATTTCAATGTCGAAAAGAAGACTTTGATTTTTGGTCAAACTTGCAGTCAAATCAGTCAAACAGTGCACTTCCAGGAAATTCCGGGAAGTTCTGGGAGCCTCCAAAGACTGACGTTTCCGTCCGATTTTCTTTTAAAACATATTTTAAGACTTTTCACATGATCTAGAATGATCTCAAAACTTTTGGGTGAATTTGGATGATTTTGGTCAAACCTTGGTCAAACCTGGTCAAACCGGTCAACGGAGACTTTTCGGGAATTTCCGGGACTTCAGGGGGTCTCTGGGAGCTTACGATTTCAAATATTCATCTTTTAAAATACCTTTTTTTTATTTGGAACAACATCAATGATTTCTGAGATTCTAGGCCAATCCTGGAGAGTTTTGGGCTTTTAGGAGCATTTTGGTCATTTTTGCAAATTCTTTGACTTCTTGAGAGTTAGAGGCAATCTCTGAAAATCCGATCTTTCTAATCATCGAGGTTTGACATGCTTGTGGCCTCCTAAATCTGTTAGCCGAAAAAATGGGGTGTCTACAGTGTGTGTATATATAGATATATGGAGGTATGGGTAAATAATATATATAACACACTCACACTCTCTCAAGCTCTCTCAAACTCTCACAATTTTAGCAAACACACAACACCCACGAGTACAAAGTATATATAGAGGGGAGAGGGTGCAGGTGGCAAGGTTTGCACAGAAACTGAAAATTCTGATAATTGCACTCTCGATCGATCGAAGGATTCTCGATCGATCGAACTCAGTTCAGCCAAGTTTGATCGATTGAAAAGGGTTTGATCGATTGAAGTGGGAACCACGTATTAAATTCAGGTCGGTAGAGTTTCGATCGATTGAACAAGGTACGATCGCTTGAACGTTGGAATGCTCGATCGCTCGAAAGAGCTTTGATCGATCGAAGATGAAATTTCATGAATGGTCAAAGGAAGTATATAGAATCTCTCTATATTAAATAATATTGAAAATACAGGGTATTACATCATCCCCCACTAAACAAAAGATTTCGTCCTCGAAATCGGAAACATACAACGTTAAAACAAAAACGAAAACTTCTCACGCATCTCGGACTCTAGTTCCCACGAAGCTTCTCCTTCATCATGATGCTTCCACTGAATCTTGACTAACGGAATCTCCTTATTCCTGAGCTTCTTGATTCCATGATCTAAAATGTGAATCGGTCCTTCGTTAAACGTAACGTTGTCGTTGACTTCAATATCCTCAAAGTTGATCTCGTGCGCTGGGTTATGAGCACACTTCCTCAGCATACTGATGTGGAAAACGTTGTGCACCCCTGACATCTTTGGTGGCAACGCAAGGCGATAAGCAACCTTCCCAACACGCTCTTAAATCTCGAATGGTCTGATGAAACGGGGCGATAATTTGCCTCTCTTCTGACCAAATCTGACAATTCCTCGAACAGGTGAAACCTTGAGTAACACGTGATCTCCAATGGTAAACTCCAAGTCTTTGCGTCGCTTGTCGGTATAACTCTTATGTCTAGTCTGAGCTGCCTTCATCTTCTCACGTACAATCTGGATCTTCTCATTGGTTTCTCATACTATTTCTGGCCCAAGAAGTTGAGTATCTCCGACTTCAGTCAAACACAGCGGCGATCGGCAAGGTCTTCCATACAAAGCTTCAAATTGTGCCATTCCTATGCTCGAATGATAATTATTGTTGTAAGCAAACTCTATTAACGGTAGGTGTGTCTCCCAAGAATTTTCAAAATCAATAACGCATACGCATAACATATCTTCCATTACTTGATTTACTCGTTCAGTATGTCCATCAGTCTGCAGATGAAAAGCTGAACTCAAATTCAATGTTGTTCCCATCGCTGTCTGAAGACTACTCTTCCAAAACTCCGCTGTAAAGCGCGAATCTCGATCTGACACAATAGAAATAGGTACTCCGTGTAACCGTACTACGTGTTGTAGATACATTCGGCTCAAATGTTCCACTAGATACGTCATACTATAGGCAATAAAATGTGCCGTCTTAGTAAGTCGATCCACGATTACCCAAATAGCGTCGTGGTTCTGCTGTGACTTCGATCCTACCACAAAATCCATGGTGATGTGTTCCCATTTCCATTGAGGAATTGGTAACGGTTGAAGTAATCTGGGTGGTTTCTGATGTTCTGCCTTTACTTGTTTACAAGTAAGACACTGAGAAACATACTCAGCCACTTCTCGCTTCATTCCTTCCCACCAAAAATTTCTCTTCAAGTCCTTATGGACAAAACCAATCTGTTTGCTGAATTTTGAAGCAATCAACTAGTTCATTATAAAGTGTGAAAAACATCTTAAGTGATGGTTTTAGTTCATTAGAGAGATCAAACTCATTGATCAACATGTTTGATATGATTACCAATAAATTTTGCCCCAAGTTCTATGAAGAACTTTAGATCATGGATTAAAGGGTCTTACAAATATCCTTTTGGAGATGAATTCAAAATAGAAATTCTAGGTAATAAAAGTAATCAAGAGAAAGGTATGAACATAGGAATCATCCTTCTCATGGATCAACCTTCCAAACCATCATAGAATTCAAAACAATATACACATATAAGCATGTATGCATGGATCTACATAAAGTAGAAAGTATGAATCAAAATCAAAATCAAAACATGAAAATCAGAGTAAAAATGGATTTCTAATCATGGATTATCAATAAAATCAAGGAGGATTTGGATATAGCTATGTGAGCGTGTGAAGAATGAGAGAGGAAGAAGAAAAGTGTTCCTAGAGACTAAACTAGATCCAAATCCTATAGATCTATATATGAAAATAGGGATTAGAGATAAATTCTAGTGTTTACCTCTTGGAGGATTCTCAATTATACTTCAAAAGTTGGTTTGAAGGATCTTTTTCTTCAAGTGATCTTCAAGTTCCTCAAGCACTCACCAATGGTAGATGCTTAGGGAGGCAATTGATGTCAAAGGTTCTTCTCAATTATCCATTCTAATTGTCCTAAGATTGATTTTAGAATAATTTAATTCATAATTCATTCTCTCTCTCTAGAAATCTCTTTTTAAATTCAAGTATATTCAAGGTTTTCTTCAAAGACATTCAAGTGTGGTCTCAAGGTATATTCCAAAGTTCTCAAGTAAAATTCAAGATCTTCAAGGATGACCCAAGATTATCTCATATGATATGCATGCTATCTATATATAGGGATTTAAAAACTTAATCTCTAAGTTCTAGAGTTAAAAGAGGGATTTTTAGGTTGAAAATGGGGCTAAAATGGACAATTCGACGTTAAAACGCAGTTTCTGGGCCATTTTATCGCATAGGGAACCTCCTGGAAGGGTTTGGAAGCAAAAAAAACTCAATAGTGGTTGACAAATTATACGTGACGGCTTACAGGGGAGCCGCCATCCCTTCCTGTAAACCGCCACTTTCCCTTTTCCTTCCTTGGTTGCACTCATGTCCTGTTTCAAGTTTCATGCGCACTGCATTTTCAGATTTTCATAAAAATGCTTTTTGGCCTCCAAAATCTTCAGTTTATGTACCGTTGGAAAGCTATCGAGTTGAATTTACGTATAAAAATATTTTTGAGAGAAATTTAGATAAGAATTGAAGGTCAATTGAAGTTCGAAATTCTCCCAAAAATTTCGCCGTCTTTTGTAAATCAAGCGACTTCCTTTTCAAAATTACTTTAGCAAACACAACGTCAAGGTTAAAAAACCTTCATTGTTGTGTTTCGTGGCACTTCCTCCCTTTTTTCTTTTTTCTTTTTTTCTTTTTTCTTTTTTTTTTGTTTCTTTGTTTTTATGTAATATATATATATATGTACTGCATTTAATGCAACAGTGAAGAGTCATTTACGCACACATTGTATTTTAGTGCAACAGTGAACCCATTGCTTTCTCTTAGGGACCCTAATATAGAGAATTGAAAGTAGCGAATTACAACAATGTAATTCTGTATTTGCAATAAGTTTCAAGTCCCAAACCAAAACCAGAGAACCAACTTGACCAATTCTTAGTGCTCTCTCTCTCTTTCTCTTTCTCTCTGTGAGGACAGCTTAGACTATGGCTTTCTCCCCTGGTATCAAATATTAATCATGACCTATTTATTCTCAAGTTTCTATTTTACAAATGAGTAATCATACACACACAATTTTACACATTTTTCCACACCTGACAATCCTAAGTTTTTATTTTAGTGGACTCTATGTAGATTCCATATGGATCCCACGTAGGAGCACATGTGGTCCACTAAAACCAAGAGCCTAAATTGTTGAGTGTGGAAAAGTGCGTGAAATAATGTGTGCATCATTATTGTTTACAAATTCGTCAAGACGTATTTTAGCAATTTGGCATTGGCTATATGGGTGGTTGAGATCAGGGTCGTTCCCGAGTATTTAGAGGTTCGGAACGAATTACTAAAAGGAAGGCCCTTATACAGGGGTTTGGGGCAGCGCCCCCGAGGCAATTTTTTTGGGGTCTACTTATACATAATTGATAATTTTTTTAGGGGTTACTTATACATAATTGGCGTTTGGAGTCTACTTATAATATGAGTCTATTTGTGAAACATAAACATTGTATGATATCTTTCAAAATTCTAGAGAGGCCTATTTTTAAAACTCAAAAAAAATTTACACTAAAAATGTTATTTTCAAAATTCTAGGATCTTTGCTTTTAAGTTTTATATACATGTATATCAATAAATATGTAGTTGATGACGCTAAATTGGGACTTGAGGAGGCCTAAATGTAAAATGCTAAAAATCTCAAGATAAAAATGTAATTATGAAAATTTCATGAGGCCCTAAAAATTTTGTGAACTTTGGTAACCCGGGGCAATTGCCCCTTTTGACCCTTTTGGGCCAGCCATGGTTGAGATGCTGTTTGGCCAGCATCTTTGGCCATATCACTTTCATTTTTCTCAATTTTTCTTAGAGTTCAATATGTATGATTCATAGAGCCTAGTGTACATACAGTCTATTCTTGTGTACGTTTGGGGTTTACATCAGTTGGTACAGTCGGATTTTTCTTGTTTTAAAAATTGAGTTAAGTGGTCGATTCAGTTGATTTTGTCGATTTTTGGTCGAATTCGGTTTAATTTTCAACTATGAGTAATTTTTAGAAAAACGATCGAATTGATCGGTTCAGACCACCGAAGACTCGTGCTTGTTAAAGCATTATAGGGTAAATTAGACTGGAGTAAGGTCAAATTACCGAACCTCACTCATGGTTTGAATAATTACACAACTCTCTTAAAATTTGGGATTGCATAACCATTTTTCTCCTTCTATTAGTCAATAATCAGTTGACAGTTAGATTGATTGTTAAATATTTGACAATAACCAATTTACCCTCTACGAAAGCGAACAATATTTTTCACTCCAGTATGTATATGAAGTTTTTTTATTTTTTCTAGTGGCAATTTTTTTCCATAAATAATGGGCTATATTTTAAAGTAATAAAATTAATTATTGTTGGGCCCATGTGGTTTGATTTGGGCCAAAGTGTAATGAAAAAAGAGAGGGAAAAACTTTTGTGTCAAATTTTTCAAAAGGCTATTTTGTTTGCCTCCAATTTTCAAAGAGAAACCAAAAGCTAGAGTTTTTACTCTTGTCCCACATAGGAGAATTAGAGGAACCTCAAAGGCCATATATATAGTTGTGTGTTGTCTAAGGGTTGGACCCTTAGGGGTACCCAATTTTGTGGATGGGGGAGGACCTAGACCCAATCCATAAAACACACACACGCACGCGCGCCGCCGCCGCCCCGCTCCGTTCCGGGCCGGGCCGGTCTCGGGCGTGCGTGTGGGTTAGGCTTGGGCCTGGGCCTGTGGTCCACTCCTATATATCTTTTTACAGAATAGATATTTTTAATTTTGGAATTTAAACATTTAGGCAAGTAGCTTTTGACTTGGGCATGGTCTGTGGGATTTGTTTCCCTTTCCACAATTTCATCCCTGGTCTTTCTCTCCCAATTATTTCCCCAACGTTTTTCTCTCCAACGTTCTGAAAAATCTTTTCTATATATTCAGAGCTTTTGCTCTCGTTTTATAGACACACAACAGAGAAGAAACAAAACAGTTTACAAAAGAGAGAGGAGAAAAATAGTTTTCTGTCCTTCAATTTTTTCTGTTTCCGAGCAACTGTTCTGAAAGGGTGAGAGTATTCCGATCTTCCTCCGTGCAAGGAATTTCGAGACAGAGGCGAATTCTGGGGCTGACTTTATCCTGGGGACGGTGTGGCCTTTCTGAACTGCTAGCACAAGTTTTTGGGGCAGAGCCACGAAACGTCTTAAAGAGAGCGACATTGTCCGCGACTCAACCCAAGAAATCGTTACAAGAGGGCTACAGCTTCTGGTAATATCATTCCATTACAATCTCTGATTCAACAGTTTTAAGACGTTTTCATCTGCTATGGATTCTACTATGCTCTCCGTTACCCCTGACCTCAATAAACCCTTTAAGTTTGAGGGTCTTCACTTTAAATGGTGGAGGATGAAGATGATGTTTTTCTTGACAACAAAAAAATTGCAATCTTTTTGTTCTTCTAACAAACCAAATGTTTCTGAAAATCCTACTCTTGCACAAATCAGAGAGTCTCAGACTTGGGATGAAAATGATTTTCTTTGCAAAAATTACATTTTGAATGGACTCTCTGACAACCTTTATGATTACTACTCAAACGAGACTACTGCAAAACATGTTTGGGAAGCCCTTCAAAAAAAATATGATACTGAAGAGGCAGGAGCAAAGAAATTTGCAGTGAGCCGCTATTTGAAATACCAAATGACAGATGAAAAATCTGTCGAAGTTCAATCCCATGAGTTGCAACAAATTGCCCATGAAATTATCTCTGAAGGCATGGACTTGAACGAACAATTTCAAGTAGCTGTAATTATTGACAAGCTTCCCCAAAGTTGGAAAGACTTCAAAAATGTTTTACGACACAAAACAAAAGAATTTTCATTGGAAAGTTTGATTACACGCCTTCGTATTGAGGAAGAGGCTAGAAAACAAGATTTGAAAGAAGAGGTTCTGGTTTTTTCCAACAACAAGAAACCTCAAAATTTTAACAAAAACAAAACCTCTGTTGTTCTGAAACCAAATGCAAAAAACATGAAATTTCAAAACCAGAATCAAAACAAGAACCGTAACAACAAAAAACAGATTCAGAATCTAAAGCCAAATCAGAATAGGAATATACCCCCCTCTGGAACAAATGACGCTGGACTGTTCATTTGCTACAATTGTGACAAACCCGGTCATATGGCTCGAAACTGTCGAAATCGGCGTCGTGTTGTTCCTCAAGCAAATTTTACTGAGGAGCAACTTGTTGCTATGATTTCTGAAGTTAACATTGTTGGAGGATCCGAGGGGTGGTGGGTAGACACTGGTGCTTCTTGCCATGTTTGCTATGACCGTAATATGTTCAAATCCTATTCTGAAGCTGAGGACAAGAAAGTGTTGCTGGGAGATTCCCACACCACTATTGTTGCTGGTACTGGAGAAGTTGAATTAAAGTTTTCTTCTGGAAAGACAGTCATTCTCAAAGATGTCTTGCACACTCCAGAAATGAGGAAGAATCTTGTTTCAGGCTATCTTCTCAACAACGCTGGTTTTATGCAAACTATTGGTGCTGACCTTTTTACTTTAACTAAAAATGGAGTGTTTGTTGGAAAGGGCTATGCAACTGAAGGAATGTTCAAATTGAATGTTGATAATAAAATTGTTTCTTCTGCTTATATGGTGTGTTCTTTTAATATTTGGCATGGTAGATTGTCATGTGAACAAGAGACTTGTGAAAAATATGAGTAGTTTAGGATATATTCCAGAACTATCTTTGAATGATTTTGAAAAATGTGAATTTTGTAGCCAAGCAAAAATCACAAAAACCCCTCATAAATCTGTCACTAGGGAATCTGAACCACTTGATCTAATTCATTCTGACATTTGTGAATATGAAGGAATTCTAACAAGATATTTTATCACTTTTATTGATGACAGTTCAAACTATTCATTTGTTTATCTTATGAAAAATAAAAATGAAGCAATTGATATGTTTAAAATTTTTCTAAATGAAATAGAAAATCAATTTAATAAGAAAATAAAAAGATTTCGAAGTGACAGAGGACATGAATATGATTCTAATGAATTTATAGAGTTGTATAAAATTCATGGAATTATTCATGAGAAAATTGCCCCTTACTCTCCTGAAATGAATGGAAAAGCTTAAAGAAAAAATAGAACTTTTACTGAATTGTTAGTTACTATTTTACTTAGCTCTGGAGCAGCCTCTCATTGGTGGGGGGAAATATTGTTTACTGTCTGTTATGTGCTTAATAGAGTTCCTAACTCTAAAACCAATATCTCCCCTTATGAAATTTGGAAAGGTAGAAAACCCAACGTGGATTATTTTAGAACGTGGGGGTGTTTAGCATATGTTCGGATACTTGACCCAAAAAGGTCAAAATTAGCTAGTAGAGCATATGAATGTGTTTTTATTGGCTATGCTGTTATTAGTAAGGCTTATAGATTTTTTGATTTAAAGAATCATGTTATAATTGAATCAAATGATGTTGATTTTTTCGAAAACAAATTCCCTTTTAAATCGGGAAATAGTGGGGGTTCGACATCACATGACAAACCTAGAACAGTAGGACCTAATGAGTATGAATTAGAACCTAGAAGAGGTAAAAGAGCCCGAATCGCGAAAGATTTTGGGACTGATTTTTATGCTTACACCTTAGAGGAGGATCCTAACACCCTCCAAGATGCTTTGACTTCCGTAGATGCTGACTTTTGGCAAGAAGCTATAAATGATGAAATGGACTCTTTAGAGTCCAATAACACTTGGCATTTAGTAGATTTTCCACCTGGTTGTAAGACTATAGGTTGCAAATGGATTCTTAAAAAGAAATTAAAACCCGATGGCACAATAGATAAATATAAGGCACGTCTTGTAGCTAAGGGTTATAGACAAAGAGAAAATGTTGATTTCTTTGATACTTATTCACCGGTCACTAGAATTACTTCTATTCGTGTACTATTTGCTTTAGCTGCTATTCATGATTTAGTAGTACACCAAATGGACGTTAAAACAGCCTTTTTAAATGGTGAATTAGAAGAAGATATTTATATGGACCAACCTGAAGATTTTATTATTTTTGGCCAAGAAAATAAAGTTTGCAAATTGGATCAATCTCTTTATGGTTTGAAACAAGCTCCTAAACAATGGCATGATAAATTTGATAGTTTAGTCATTTCAAATGGTTTCAAAATAAATAAAAGTGACAAATGTATTTATTACAAATTTGAAAACAACATTTGCACTATTATTTGCTTATATGTGGATGACTTACTTATTTTTGGATCAAATATTCATGTCATTAATGATGTTAAATCTTTCTTATGTGCCAACTTTAATATGAAAGACTTAGGAGAAGCTAGTGTAATTCTTGGTATTAATATTACTAGGTCTGAAAAGGGACTTTCTTTAGATCAATCTCATTACATTGAGAAGATTCTAAAGAAATACAATTACTTTAACTGTAAACCAGTATGTACTCCATATGACCCTAGTGTAAAGTTGTTCAAGCACACTGGTGACAGCGTTAGACAAACTGAGTATGCGAGCATCATTGGTAGCCTCCGTATTGCTACTGATTGCACTAGGCCTGATATAGCTTATGCTGTTGGAGTACTATGTAGGTTTACTAGTAGACCTAGTATGGAGCATTGGTATGCTATTGAAAGGGTCATGCGTTACCTTAAAAGGACGATGAACCTAAAATTACACTATGAGAAGTTTCCCGCTGTCCTTGAAGGATATAGCGATGCTTATTGGAATACTCTATCAGATGACTCCAAGGCCACTAGTGGATACATTTTTTGTATTGTTGGAGGCGCAGTTTCATGGAAGTCTAAGAAACAGACTATTTTGGCTCAGTTCACGATGGAGTCAGAGATGATAGCACTAGCTTCAGCTAGTGAAGAAGCAGGTTGGCTAAGAAACCTACTATCTGATATCCCTTTATGGGAGAGACCGATACCAGCTGTCCTAATCCACTGTGATAGTACCGCGGCTATTGCAAAAGTTGAGAACTGTTATTACAATGGCAAGAAGCGACAAATACGTCGCAAGCACAGCACTATTAGAGAGTTTCTCTCTACTGGAGCTGTGAGAGTGGATTATGTGCGGTCTGAGGAGAACTTGGCCGATCCTTTGACGAAAGGGTTAGCACGAGAGAAGGTTTGGAAAACCTCGAAAGGGATGGGACTAAAGCCCTCATATGGTTGATTCACTTGTGATGGTAACCCATCCTATAGACTGGAGATCCCAAGAAATAGGTTCAATGGGTAATAACAAGACATGAAGTGATGTGAATGGAATCATGCTAATTTACAAATATGGGGTTTACACTCCACGTCCATCCCTAAGAAGCATGACATCTTGAAGCGATAGAAGGTTGAGTTATCTTTAACTCTTAATGAGATCTAAACTCTATGTGGAGTGGGATACCTAGCTACAGGAGTATCCTTGTTAGACTCACCTATGTGAATGTGGAAGTGTGGCCGCTTCCTATGGAATTTGGGCAAATTCTGTAGTAGCATTCGCTATATATACTGGGATATAAGCACATGGCCGTAAAGTGCTGGCTTTTTGAACTTCACCCTAGTATGATTGTGTGTGTGGTGTTGTCTGAGATAGAGTTCAAAACTACGGTTACTCTAGTATAATCGGAAGCACTATCACTATGTAAGGTTCAAGTTGAAAAACACATTTACTTATGCATAGTCGTATGATCAGTTGCTCGATGAACTTAAATCTTTTTTAATTACAGTGGGGGATTGTTGGGCCCATGTGGTTTGATTTGGGCCAAAGTGTAATGAAAAAAGAGAGGGAAAAACTTTTGTGTCAAATTTTTCAAAAGGCTCTTTTGTTTGCCTCCAATTTTCAAAGAGAAACCAAAAGCTAGAGTTTTTACTCTTGTCCCACATAGGAGAATTAGAGGAACCTCAAAGGCCATATATATAGTTGTGTGTTGTCTAAGGGTTGGACCCTTAGGGGTACCCAATTTTGTGGATGGGGGAGGACCTAGACCCAATCCATAAAACACACACGCGCGCGCGCGCCGCCGCCGCCCCGCCCCACTCCGTTCCGGGCCGGACTCGGGCTTGGGCGTGGGCATGGGTTGGGCTTGGGCTTGGGCCTTTGGTCCACTCCTATGGGTTGGGCTTGGGCTTGGGCCTTTGGTCCACTCCTATATATCTTTTTACAGAATATATATTTTTAATTTTGGAATTTAAACATTTAGGCAAGTAGCTTTTGACTTGGGCATGGTCTGTGGGATTTGTTTCCCTTTCCACAATTTCCTCCCTGGTCTTTCTCTCCCAATTATTTCCCCAACGTTTTTCTCTCCAACGTTCTGAAAAATCTTTTCTATATATTCAGAGCTTTTGCTCTCGTTTTATAGACACACAACAGAGAAGAAACAAAACAGTTTACAAAAGAGAGAGGAGAAAAATAGTTTTCTGTCCTTCAATTTTTTCTGTTTCCGAGCAACTGTTCTGAAACGGTGAGAGTATTCCGATCTTCCTCCATGCAAGGAATTTCGAGACAGAGGCGAATTCTGGGGCTGACTTTATCCTGGGGACGGCGTAGCCTTTCTGAACTGCTAGCACAAGTTTTGGGGGCAGAGCCGCGAAATGTCTTAAAGAGAGCGACATTGTCCGCGACTCAACCCAAGAAATCGTTACAAGAGGGCTACAGCTTCTGGTAATATCATTCCATTACAATCTCTGATTCAACAATTATTTTGGGGTATCTAGGTAATTTTGCATGCTAACATAACTGTATTATATATGATTTTGTCTCTAATAGGCCGGGAGGATAATTAGTGTAATTATGCTAACCACAAGGGAGGTCTCTATATTTTCACCTTAAATTATGGGAGATTCGTGCAATTCACCCAACATTAAGGGTGTGTTTGATAAACCAAATAAGTGCTAAAAATTAAAATTTTCAGTATTTATTCTTTTTCAGTGTGTTTGACAATGTACCACTTAATTGAAAAAGTGGCAAAAATTCACTGAAAACTAGGATCTCACTTCATTGCCCAGATGATTAACAAGCTTGACAAGCTTGCATGTCTTTAAGATCTCATCTCTCTCTCTCTCTCTCTCTCTCTCTCTCTCTCTCTCTCTTCTTTTCTCTTTCTTTCTCTCTCCATTACAGAATCTTCAATATCTGTATGCATTTGTTGCTATTCTCCAAGTCTCAAAGTCTGCAATTACAAAACCTGATTGATGATGCCATCCTCTGGTGAGTTTCTATTCCAGTCATCTTTTTCAATAGAATGTCTAAAAGCTGCACTCTGCTGAATTTCCATTGGAGTCGTGTTTTTATCACGCCTCTGAAATCTGTTTTTTTTTTTTTTTTTTCTACAGTTGTATCTTTGAAACTTGTACGTGCTTTTAAATATGTTGTATAATGTTCAGTCGGTCAATTGTTTTAAGAGACCATTTTTGCTTATACAAAATTTGTTAAGTCATTGCTCACTCAAACACTTCATTAGCGGAGTACATAGACACAAATTATAACATTATTTTATTCTTTTATTTTCGAAAATAAGTGACCCCATATGCTTATTTAATAAAGTACTTGAGTGAGCAAATTTTAGGTAAAAAAAATACTCTCTTGTTTAAATTTTACCAAGTACAACAAAGTTTACTCAAATAATGGGAAAAAAACTGCTCTAATAGTCAACTAGCCCCCAGCCCTTTGATTGCTTCTTGGAGCATTAATTGGCCTCTGTTTAATTCATTAAAAGAGGGAGTCAATGACAACTTTATCCTTCATTCGATCATAGGGATCAAGTATCATGCCTTGAACTATATGGAGTAAATGAAAATGTGTCTAGCTATAGTGGATAAGTATTTAATTTACAATAATATTAGACACACACCTTCAATCATACTTTAAATCACAACACATATTTTAAATGCGTGTATTTTGTGTTATGTGAATTTTTCACACAGGGCTCACACTTTTTTGGAAAGCACGATGTATATGCATTTAAAACATGATTGTAGTTAATTTGGATGTGATTGAAGATGTGTGCCTAACATTATTGTTTAATTTATTAGCTTTGACAGAAAATTGAATAGTTGCATTCAGTCACAGCTACAAGGGGTAGTCACTGTTACAATGGGTTAAGCGTCTGTTTTTAACTCACATAGGGCTAATGTGAAAATGATTTTTTTTTTTTTTTTAGTAAATTACTATTTACTTTTCTATCATTAGGTCTATTTTCACTTTATCTTTTGTGGTTTAAAAGTGGACACTTCATTTTTTTGTAATTTTGGACTATAGTGAAACTATTAAGATTTTTCTCAAATTAGTCTCACATGAGGATTAAGTGTTAAAATTAGCCTCACATATATATATATATATATATGGGAGCTTCGGCCATAGCCCCCTTAAATCAAACTCTTCAAAGCTAAAACACATGCTAGTTTTTTTTATCACATTAGACCATTTTTACACTCAAATTGCTATAACTTTTATTATATAACTCCGTTTTTTGTAAAATTTGATGTTTTGAAATCAACAAAATGAGATCCATCAAACGAGTTCAATATTGACCATAAAATACAGGGACAAAAAAAACTAAACATTAAACAAATATAAAAAATTGTATTTTTTTCCATACATATAATAAAAACATATTTCTTTCCTACAATTGGCACCATAGATGTATAAATCTTAAAAAAAAAATACATGAAATAAAAAAAATAAAAAAAAAATCACCCAAAAAATCCAAGAATTGATAAAGTTATGGTAGTTTAAAGTTAACAGATAATATTATCTGTTAGACACACAAATACAGATAATATTATTTGTAAAACCTCAAAATCAGGCTACAACTTAACTTTTTTCATAAAATTTCCATGCTTATTGCGTAGATCTCAAAGAAGTACATAAAATAAAAAAATAAAAATAAAAAATCACCCAAAAAACCCAAGAATTGAGAAAGTTATAATGGTTTAAAGTTGACAAATGATATTATTTGTTAGTGTCAACAGATAGTATTATATATCTAAAAGATAAAAATGAAAAACGAAGTTCCAAATTACTTTTTTTTTGTACAACTTTCAATTCCATTGCGTAGATCTCGGAAAAATACATGATATAAAAAAATCACCCAAAAAGGCCAAAAAATGAGTGAGTTATGATGATTTAAAGTTCACAGATAATATAATATTATCTGTGAATGGAGGGACTTTTCACCGAATACGAAAAGTAGCGAGGGGCTTTTCACGAAACTACAAAAAAAACGTGGGTTTTTGGCTAAAACACTTAATATTGGCCTATGACCTAATATCCCTATATATATATATAAGAGTTTAAGTGTCAAAATTAACTTCATATTGGCAGTTAACCACAAAATTACCCCTCCAAATGGGTTAAGTGTTAAAAATTAGTCTCATATATATATATATATATGTGTGTGTGTGTGTGTGTGTGTGTGTGTGTGTGTGTGTGTGTGTGGATTAAATGGCAGAATTACCCCCATAGGGGATTTACCCAAAAATTAATCTCACAATGCGAGTTGAGTGTTAATATCTTTGATCAATTTATAAATTTTTATCAGTTTTGCGGGAAATGATCTTAACAGTTTCTAGTCCGAAAGCACATGGGTTAAGTGTTCACTTTTAAACTATAGGAGGCAGGTGAAGTGAAAACAGGCCTAACCACGGGACGTAAAATATATTTAACCCTTTTTTTGGATCATTTAGTATAATGATTTTGTGCAAGGACGTAATACCAGTGCCGAAAGAAGGGGGCAAGGTTCGTACCCTGATATTGTAAAAATGATTCTAACCAAACAAGAAAGATAAAATAAAAAGTAATAAAAATAAATTAATCTATATTATATTGTACAACTTTGTCCTACTAGGACAAGCTGACTAGGATAAGAAAATGTGACTAAAATGATATTTTGCTAACTTGGATTGCTGAGTTGGGGTGTAAATAGTATTTTGGAACCCTCAAATCCTATCTCACTATCTCTAATCCCCAATACCTCTCTCTCTCTCTCTCCTCACTGGTTCACCACCGCATCTCCAAATCCCTCACCACCATCGCACCTCCGTTCACAACCTACCTCACCCAGAATCACACCACTACACCACCGCCAGACCCACACCACTGTCGCACCTCCAACCCTGCATCTCCAAATCCCTCACCCAGAACCACAACACCATCGCATGAACAGATCTGGTTGTTGAGCATAGAACATTATGCGTTCGAAGAAGCTCAGGTCCGCATGACCCAAAAACAAATCCGAAGAGATCCAAACAGATTTGTTCACGTTTTTATTATGTTCGATTTCTCACCCAAAAGCTGGACACCCTTTTGTTTTTGGGTCGTGCCCTCTAAGTCACATTCAATCGGGCTTTTGCATAGAGCAGATCCGTGGTCAAAACCCGTGTTTCGATCGGTAATGGCTTCAAGCTCCGGTCAAGAAAAAATTCCCGAGGCTTCAAGCTCTGGTCAAAGTCTGTGTTTCTATCTCTAGTCAAAAGGCTTTCGAAATTTTTTAGCTAATTCCAGATCTGTTTGCTTAGAATAATCATGTAAAATCATCGAACTGTTTATCTGTTTGTTTTTTCTTGCCTGATTATGCCAGAAAATGTGTAAAACCCATTTGGCTTTGCCCATGTCAAGCTCCGTCATCTTGTTTGATTATTTTTGAAAACTTTAAATTCGTGTTTGATTGATTTTCTTTCTTTTTTTTTTCTTGCTTGATTATGTCACGCCCCGGAGCAGCATAAATAGAGAAAAATAAATTTCCTTTATGGGTCCATAAGGAATGACAGGTGAAAGTCACTAATAATCCACACCACGCAGTACTAGTCCAAAAGAACAGCAACAGTAAACAACTGAAAATAGCACAGAGTGCTAACTATTACAAACTATCAGAGTATGGTCCACAGGATCACAACAGGTCTGAAGACAACAAATGCCCAAGTACCCGTTAACAAAAGTTAACAGAACAACTGAAATTAAATCTAATTATAACATCTTCAGTCTTCAACTGGCATAAGGATAATCTTTCCTGGCGTAACCATCATCGGTGGGGCCTTCCTCTGGATAACACTCATCAGTGTACTGGTCATCACCTGTAAAACAAGGGACAGGATATTCTGGACGGGGAATGTCCAGGCAATAAAAGGCCGTCAGCTTACTGAGAGCTGAGTGAGCAACAACTAACAGGGTACCAGTTATCTGAAGTAAACACAAGCTTATGAAAACACGAGTTAACATCTTATTATAAGGATAACATTATCTTGTTCCTCTATTCATATTTGTAATCCGACCCTTAACGTCTTGTCAATCGAATTCCGAACTCAACATATTCTGATTTCATGAACAGACTCAATCGCTTAACTCTAGGGATATACCCTTATTCTGTCCATCGCTTTTAAGAGCAATATATATCCTGCTCACCGCATGTCATGGACTCCACGTCAGTCTGTCCCCAGCTTTTAAGAACAATGGTCCTGTTCACCGCATTTCAGGGATATAACGTTTCGAACAAGGCATATCAATCGATTGCCATTTATCTCAATCGATTGACATTATTTCCAATCGATTGACTACAAATATCTGTTTCCAATCGATTGACTTGTGTCTCAATCGATTGACATAAGCTGAGAAATGTTTTCTTCTTTTCTTGAGGTTTAAACGTGTGGCACTCTCTCCCCTCTATATATATGTTTCATTTATTGGCCTTGGGGCTGTTTTCAAAACCCTTGAGAGAGAGAGAGATATACCTCTTGAGATATACATACATATACATATATCTACACATATATACATACTCCACACACACACACACTACCTTGGCAGTTGGGAGAGAAGAAGAAGGAGAAACAGAAAGAAGAAGAAAGAAGGAAGGAAGAGACAGAGAGAGAGAAGGCTGGACAGAGAAGGAAGAAAGAGAGAGAGAGAAGTTGGTTTCAAGCTTAAACACACCCAAACGCACCCTAAGTGAGTTCTAACTCACTTGGTCTCTTTATGTGATGTTTATATAAGCTATTGTGATGTTTAGATGGGTTACATGCATGTAGTGCACGTTTATATATGCTGTTTTTACAATCTGCTGGAGAAGACGTAGTACCAATCGATTGACATAAATCTCAATCGATTGACATCAGTTGCATCCCAATCGATTGAATAGGATTTCAATCGATTGACATAGTTCCAATCGATTGACATGTTTCTCAATTGATTGACATAACCTTTGTTCCAATCGATTGACATGTTCCCAATCGATTGACATAATTTTTGTCCCAAACGATTGGACCTCTATCCCAATCGATTGGCATGATCAGAACATGGATTCCTTTGCCTATTTATTATATAAGAGGTTTAGTTGTTCGATTTCCAATTCGGAATTTCCATTATGCGACTATGGGGTAGACAGGAGAAATGTGACACCAAAGATTTATGGATAAAGAATAAAAAGTAATATGAAGACGTGGGTTGACGTGTTGTTTCTGATATGAGTTCGATATCCGTTTCTTTTAATCAGAGTAGTCAGGCCACATTGGGAATTGTCATGTGTCGATGTTAGAATGGAACGTAAGTAGGTTTGGTAAGTTCCGGGAATGGTACGTGGATGGATGATTGGTCATGATATGCTCTTAAAAGCGGTGAACCGGACCATGGTTCTTAAAAGCGGTGAGCTGGACCAAGAAGTCTTAAGATAGACTGGATGATCTGTGATATTATGGCAATCGATTGGAAATAATGTCAATCGATTAGATAAATGTCAATCGATTGGAATAATGTCAATCGATTGGGATAATGTCAATCGATTGGAATAATGTCAATCGATTGGAATAATGTCAATCGATTGGACTCTATGGCAATCGATTGAACTCTGTCTTCTTCCTCAAAACTGCTGGGTTTTATTATAAAAATGTTGGGGTTCTCTTTCCTCCTCATGCACGTTATTATACACACATAACATCACAAACAAACCTCCTTGAGTGAGTTAATAAACTCACCTCTCCCGGCGGTCCGTTGACGGCGTCCCGAGCTCCGCGGCGGCGGTTTATGGTGGTTCTCTTTCCCTCTCTCTGTCTGTCTTTGTTCTCTCTCTGGTCTCCTCCTCTTCTTCTTCTTATTCTTCTCTTCTTCTTCTTATTCTTCTCTTCTCTACCCGAGAGTGTGTGTGTGTAATATATATATACAATATATGTGTGTATATATATATATATGAGAGTATGTATCTCTCTCTCTCAAGGCTACCAAAACTTGGCCCAAGGCCACAAATGAACAAGTATATATAGGGATAAGGGAGTGCCACACGTTCAAAGCTGAAGGAAAGAAGAAAATGTTTCTCAGCTTATGTCAATCGATTGGACTCTATGTCAATCGATTGGAGACAGATATTTGTAGTCAATCGATTGGAAAGAATGGCAATCGATTGGAATGAATGGCAATCGATTGGAATGTTGACACGTCATCAATTTTAGTCGGTAGAATGTCAATCGATTGGGAACATGTCAATCGATTGGTATCTGAAAAGTGTCAATCGATTGGGAAAACTTATCAATCGATTGGAAACTCAAACTCACCAAAGACTAAGGAAAGTACAAGGGATATATATACCTGAAAATACAGGGTATTACATCATCCACCACTCATCAAAAGATTTCGTCCTCGAAATCTGAAGCAGTAGGCCCTCAAATAAAAACACAATTCATCTCGGAAGACATACTCTAAAATGCTCAAGTTCTCGTTTTACATAAACGATCACATCAGCGGCCAAAGGGTTAAGTTCTAAACACGCGATGCAAAGTTATCAGCGATCTATAAATGCTAGGGTAACAACTATCAATCCTTGGGTTAGCTATATGAAAATTCGTATGTCGAACTTCGAGAAAAGGTTCTAGGCAGCATAATCTAACCATCTCACGAATCTGAAACAGCTAGTTTCTAAACACAAGATTCATTCCTCAAGTCAAACTCTATGGTGTGAGGGTTCTATCGATCAAATGTTCTAATCTCATTTAAGTTGTAAAGAAGCGTTGCCGTCTACTCTCGTCTTCAATGATGCTTCGATCTATGCTAACGATGTCTCTACTGTATCAACAGTTGGCGGTCTCCCATCTCTGGACTCCTGGTTATGATTGTCAGCGTCCTTAGTCGGTCTCTTATTGTATCAACACGTCCTTATAAAACTCCTGTGTTATCACCATCATCCTTTAGTATGCTGTCTTGAGAGTATCGTGACTCTGGCATCGTAGTTGTTGATTCGAACTTCCTCATGTGTCTCCAAATTCTCACGTATTATTCATATAATCATCTCTCGAGTTTGTACCATCCATTGAATACTCATTTTACTCCCACGTACTAATCAAATAGGTTATGCAGAACTACATACTGATATCGTGAATCGTTCTATTACATAATCTCGACTGGATAAAAGCAACATGCAATCGGTATTTGAAAAGAGTCCTTCTATGATACTCTTTTGAAAGTTCTGGTGTTGTCTCTGCGTTACTCGTATCTCTTCTCGTATACTCGCAATCTTCTAGTTCGTCCTCTCTTGTTAAGGCTACATCTAACGAAAATTTAGATTCCTTATCTCTAGTCTCTGTCCAACATACCAATGGTTGGCGTAGTCTTTCGATAGGGAGGCAATTGACGTCATATAAGGATGCAAAAGAAGTCATATGGGATGCAATTGGTGTTATACAGGGATGCAAATGATGTCATATTTATTCTTGGATAACTATTGTCATAGATGATTATTGATCAGTGCCAAATGGGTGTTTGGGGTATCTACAATTTACGGTGTAGGCTAATCCTCTTACAATCAAGTCAAGCGAATACCAAACTTCCTGCAATATCGGGATCATATATAGTACATGATGTAGGTGATGAGGGTTGTACCTTCTGTCTATCATCCTTGTCTAAGTTGAGATCCATTACTCGTATGGTGAGTCTGCCCTCGTGATACTTGTTGCAATGGAACATTGTGTTGCATCTCTAATTCTGAACAAAACTTACGGACATGACCAAATTTACCACAGTTAAAACATCGTATTCCCCGTCCATTAGATTTCTTTACTGCTCTGCATTCTTGGGAATGGTGTCCTGGTACTCCACAATTGTAGCAGATATCTCGTTCTCTGTGCTGTGTTGGAGTCGTCATTAGTTTTGATTCTTTCTTGTCGTTCCCCATCCTCTTATGCTTCTGGCGGTTGCCCATGTAACTTCTCTCTGTGTTTCCTTGTTGAACTTGGTTAGCTGCCAACACCACCTGACTGTCTCGTCCTCTCTGATCCGTTATGAAAAACTGATCGTTCCCTGGAAATATTTTATCAAAGTATGGTCTTTCACTAATCTGAGTATCGTCTTCTAGCTTCGTTGCCATTTCTACCAAAGCTTCGAAAGATTGATCTAAATGTCCTATAGTCATATGACGAATATGCGGAACTAGTCCTTGATGATATCTTTTGATCTTCCTTCTTGGTGTATCGATCATATGCGGTGCAAATCGTGATAGCCTCTCGAATTGAGTTGTATATTCGGGCACTGAAAAACAACCTTGAACTAATTGGATGAACTCCATTTCCCTTTTGTTCTTCTCAGATTCTGAAAAGTACTTCTCTAGAAATCGAGTCTTGAATGATTCCCAAGTCATCCTTCCTACAGCTTCTTCACCTATCGTAGCTTTCACTGCGTCCCACCAATCTGCTGCTGAGAATGTCAGTTGAAATATAGCCAAATGTCTTTTCTCAATGTCAGTACATTCGAGTGTCTCAAATATCAATTCTATCTGGCGAATCCATTGCTCAGCTTGCCATGCTCCCGTTAATCCGGTAAAGGTCTCTGGTTGAAGAGCACGAAATTCCTTTAGCAGCTTGACTCTTGTCCGACGTACTGGTGCTTCATTGCCGATGACGTGATCCGCACGATTGATAACTTGTTCCATGCGACGGATGAAAACTCCGACCATTCCTGTTGGATCTATCTCAGGAGGTACTAATTCAGATACTCCATTCTGCTGGCCCTGGTTTCCTCGAGTCGTCCTAACCATAACGAGTGCTGGTAGGGTTCAGTGTTGCTACCTACAAATGAAAATCTATTCGGTCAGACGCATTCTATCTTACAGCTCAAGCAAAAACAAAACACGTGGTAACCAATATATAGTACCACTATATCATACGATCACATCAAGCAATACGAATACTCACATAAATAATAATATTAACCCCAGAGGTCAGTCTACCTACTAGGTACGCTTAAATGTATCTAAGCTCAAGACACGGATTACGAAACTATAGGTTCTATACGTAACGTCAAATCTAACATCCTATTTCCATTCTCAGGTTCCAAGCTATGAGTATTGCTCAACTAACATGTGAGAACACTCAACTAACATGTGAGAACACTCAACTAACATGTGGCTCAAGGTAACAGGATAATCTTATCCTAAACCTCTTTCTATTTCTAGGACATACTGACTGTTCCGAGATCGCTCAGGAATTCATCAGTGTCTAACATCCAACAGTTCTAAAGATTTCTTATCAGCTCTGCTAACAAAACATTCTCGGATGGATTTTTCAAACTTCTCATCTACATGACAAGATAACAGTTCTATCTCATCTCAGCTAATCCTCATGCTACCGACATTAACTTAGAACTCGGGTTCTAACACAAAAGACAAGCGGTTAACAACTAAAACCTAGGCTCTGATACCAAAAATCCTGTCACGCCCCGGAGCAGCATAAATAGAGAAAAATAAATTTCCTTTATGGGTCCATAGGGAATGACGGGTGAATAACCGCATTGTCATCTATCAACCAACAAACACCACGATAGGGAGGATGCTATTCATAGAACATATCTTATTAACATAATCAGAGGCTACAGCGGAAACTATAAAAGGTATGAAAGCAACAGATGCCCAAGTACCAATTATAAAAGTCTACTAAAACTATTACAACAGCTGGCTTATAGTCTCAGGCCTATAACAATAACAACAACAGATATACAAACTAACTATTACAAGCAGCACGTCTTCGTCTCCAAGCCTTCAGCTCCAAGACCGGCAGAACATCAGTATCTCGTCCTCAAGTCCTGCGAAGCTCTAGACATTGGAATGTCCAGGGCATAAACGCCATCAGCTTTGGATACAAAGCTGAGTGAGTATACTAAACAACACTCCTCACCGTTATTGTTCAGCATCTTAAAATGCGGTTAATCTCTTAACAATGACGTCTCTCACGGACATAGCAAAGGTCTCAGTAAACTGTACATTAATCAAAGGTAACAGGAATAACAGGAAGCATAGTAATGACAAAGATAAACATCATGGTATAACATATCTTATCACGTATTCACCAACTCCATGCGTGTAACCGTGCAACCACCCATGCATCTACCTTTACGTCGGGACGCTGAATCCACGACTGAACCTTTATCTCATCATATACGTACTCATAATCATATCTCTATCCATCTCTGTATCCATACATCAATCTCATATTACAAATCTGTGTTCATTCGTCGATACCAAAATCTCATATCCGTATCCATACGTCGATACAATAATGCCGATCGGAATCACCCGACTAGGCAATAGGTCCCACAATCCCTTGATAGGATTACCGGTCGTCTACACGGTACCACCTATCTGTAAACGATAGAACGGCACATCGGACGTCTTCAACGATGCGTACACCCTCACTGGTCGTCTACACAGCTGAGAATACATTAGAGCACTAGCCAGACGTCTTCAACGGTACACTGGACGTCTTCAACAGTGCATACGCATCACTGGACGTCTTCAACAGCGAGAGGCGCACTAGGAACTCTAACCATCCCACGTCCACCCGACTCGTCATTCGTTGATCCCACGGATCCCAAAGTACACATATCTCATTATTCCATATAAATCACAGTTTCCCTTTCTCATCATATCTTCTCATCTCTTCATATCAATATCCCATTTCTCATCAGATTCTCTTACCTCTTCACATTACTATCCCATGCATGCTGACACATGTTGTGAAATGCTCATATACTAAGTACAGGAAATACCACATGCTCTGTATTCAACATATCTACTCATTTCTGATTATTAACATGCTGTCGTATTCCGTTCTACTATTCAGTTTGACAATAACATATGGCAGTTACTTAACCATTAGAGTATCTCATATCGACAGTTAATAATAAACAGTTCATCTTGTAACATTAACATAAACATCATATAAGGCTAACGTAGTATCATGTTTGACTAAGCACATATCCAATATCACGTATGGTACAACCATTAGCAGCTTGGGTACATTACAATCAGCTCATAACATATAACAATAGATAAACAACATTCTGCTCTTCCCAATCGATTGGAAATAATGTCAATCGATTGGACTTTATGGCAATCGATTGGAAATAATGTCAATCGATTGGATAAATGTCAATCGATTGGACTTTATGGCAATCGATTGGAAATAATGTCAATCGATTGGGATAATGTCAATCGATTGGAATAATGTCAATCGATTGGAATAATGTCAATCGATTGAACTCTATGGCAATCGATTGAACTCTGTCTTCTTCCTCAAAACTGCTGGGTTTTATTATAAAAACGTTGGGGTTCTCTTTCCTCCTCATGCACGTTATTATACACACAAATACATCCCAAAAACAACCTCTTTGAGTGAGTTAATAAACTCACCTCTCCCGGCGTTCCGGTGACGGCGTCCCGAGCTCCGCGGCGGCGGTTATGGTGGTTGATCTCTCTCCTCTCCTTCTCGGTCTCTCTGTCTGTCTCTTCTTTCTCTCTGTCTCCCCTCCTCTTCCTTCTTCTTCTTTAACCCGAGAGTGTGTGTGTAATATATATATACAATATATATGTGTGTGTATATATATATATGAGAGTATGCATCTCTCTCTCTCAAGGCTGCCAAAACTTGGCCCAAGGCCACAAATGAACAAGTATATATAGGGATAAGGGAGTGCCACACGTTCAAAGCTGAAGGAAAGAAGAAAATGTTTCTCAGCTTATGTCAATCGATTGGACTCTATGTCAATCGATTGGAGACAGATATTTGTAGTCAATCGATTGGAAAGAATGGCAATCGATTGGAATGAATGGCAATCGATTGGAAATGTTGACACGTCATCAATTTTAGTCGGTAGAATGTCAATCGATTGGGAACATGTCAATCGATTGGTATCTGAAAAGTGTCAATCGATTGGGAAAACTTATCAATCGATTGGAAACTCAAACTCACCAAAGACTAAGGAAAGTACAAGGGATATATATACCTGAAAATACAGGGTATTACATCAATCGATTGGAACTATGTCAATCGATTGAAATCCTATTCAATCGATTGGGATGCAACTGATGTCAATCGATTGAGATTTATGTCAATCGATTGGTACTACGTCTTCTCCAGCAGATTGTAAAAACAGAATATATAAACGTGCACTACATGCATGTAACCCATCTAAACATCACAATAGCTTATATAAACATCACATAAAGAGACCAAGTGAGTTAGAACTCACCTAGGGTGCGTTTGGGTGTGTTTAAGCTTGAAACCAACTTCTCTCTCTCTCTTTCTTCCTTCTCTGTCCAGCCTTCTCTCTCTCTGTCTCTTCCTTCCTTCTTTCTTCTTTCTGTTTCTCCTTCTTCTTCTCTCCCAACTGCCAAGGTAGTGTGTGTATGTGTGGAGTATGTATATATGTGTAGATATATGTATATATATGTATATCTCAAGAGGTATATCTCTCTCTCTCTCAAGGGTTTTGAAAACAGCCCCAAGGCCAATAAATGAAACATATATATAGAGGGGAGAGAGTGCCACACGTTTAAACCTCAAGAAAAGAAGAAAACATTTCTCAGCTTATGTCAATCGATTGAGACACAAGTCAATCGATTGAGACACAAGTCAATCGATTGGCAACAGATATTTGTAGTCAATCGATTGGAAATAATGTCAATCGATTGAGATAAATGGCAATCGATTGGGATGTTGACACGCGATTGCCATCAGACCGACTAAAATTGACTACGTGTCAACATCCCAATCGATTGCCATTTATCTCAATCGATTGACATTATTTCCAATCGATTGACTACAAATATCTGTTGCCAATCGATTGACTTGTGTCTCAATCGATTGACATAAGCTGAGAAATGTTTTCTTCTTTTCTTGAGGTTTAAACGTGTGGCACTCTCTCCCCTCTATATATATGTTTCATTTATTGGCCTTGGGGCTGTTTTCAAAACCCTTGAGAGAGAGAGAGATATACCTCTTGAGATATACATACATATACATATATCTACACATATATACATACTCCACACACACACACACTACCTTGGCAGTTGGGAGAGAAGAAGAAGGAGAAACAGAAAGAAGAAAGAAGGAAGGAAGAGACAGAGAGAGAGAAGGCTGGACAGAGAAGGAAGAAAGAGAGAGAGAGAAGTTGGTTTCAAGCTTAAACACACCCAAACGCACCCTAGGTGAGTTTTAACTCACTTGGTCTCTTTATGTGATGTTTATATAAGCTATTGTGATGTTTAGATGGGTTACATGCATGTAGTGCACGTTTATATATGCTGTTTTTACAATCTGCTGGAGAAGACGTAGTACCAATCGATTGACATAAATCTCAATCGATTGACATCAGTTGCATCCCAATCGATTGAATAGGATTTCAATCGATTGACATAGTTCTAATCGATTGACATGTTTCTCAATCGATTGACATAACCTTTGTTCCAATCAATTGACATGTTCCCAATCGATTGACATAACGTTTTGTCCCAAACGATTGGACCTCTATCCCAATCGATTGGCATGATCAGAACATGGATTCCTTTGCCTATTTATTATATAAGAGGTTTAGTTGTTCGATTTCCAATTCGGAATTTCCATTATGCGACTATAGGGTAGACAGGAGAAATGTGACACCAAAGATTTATGGATAAAGAATAAAAAGTAATATGAAGACGTGGGTTGACGTGTTGTTTCTGATATGAGTTCGATGTCCGTTTTCTTTTAATCCGAGTAGTCAGGCCACATTGGGAATTGTCATGTGTCGATGTTAGAATGGAACGTAAGTAGGTTTGGTAAGTTCCGGGAATGGTACGTGGATGGATGATTGGTCATGATATGCTCTTAAAAGCGGTGAACCGGACCATGGTTCTTAAAAGCGGTGAGCTGGACCAAGAAGTCTTAAGATAGACTGGATGATCTGTGATATGCTCTTAAAAGCGGTGAACCGGACCATGGTTCTTAAAAGCGGTGAGCTGGGATCACTAGTAGATGACGTTAAGTCGTGGCAATAGATTGATATGCCTTGTTCGAAACGTTATATCCCTGAAATGCGGTGAACAGGACCATTGTTCTTAAAAGCTGGGGACAGACTGACGTGGAGTCCATGACATGCGGTGAGCAGGATATATATTGCTCTTAAAAGCGATGGACAGAATAAGGGTATATCCCTAGAGTTAAGCGATTGAGTCTGTTCATGAAATCAGAATATGTTGAGTTCGGTATTCGATTGACAAGACGTTAAGGGTCGGATTACAAATGTGAATAAAGAAACAAGATATGGATATAATAAGATGTTAACTCGTGTTTTCATAAGCTTGTGTTTACTTCAGATAACTGGTACCCTGTTAGTTGTTTCTCACTCAGCTCTCAGTAAGCTGACGGCCTTTTATTGCCTGGACATTCCCCGTCCAGAATATCCTGCCCCTTGTTTTACAGGTGATGACCAGTACACTGATGAGTGTTATCCAGAGGAGGGCCCCACCGATGACGATTACACCAGGAAGGATTATCCTTATGCCAGTTGAAGACTGAAGATGTTATAATTAGATTTAATTTCAGTTGTTCTGTTAACTTTTGTTAACGGGTACTTGGGCATTTGTTGTCTTCAGACCTGTTGTGATCCTGTGGACCATACTCTGATAGTTTGTAATAGTTAGCACTCTGTGCTATTTTCAGTTGTTTACTGTTGCTGTTCTTTTGGACTAGTACTGCGTGGTGTGGATTATTAGTGACTTTCACCTGTCATTCCTTATGGACCCATAAAGGAAATTTATTTTTCTCTATTTATGCTGCTCCGGGGCGTGACAGGGTTTTTTAAAAAATCCTGTCACGCCCCGGAGCAGCATAAATAGAGAAAAATAAATTTCCTTTATGGGTCCATAGGGAATGACGGGTGAATAACCGCATTGTCATCTAATCAACCAACAAATACCACGATAGGGAGGATGCTATTCATAGAACATATCTTATTAACATAATCAGAGGCTACAGCGGAAACTATAAAAGGTTTGGAAGCAACAGATGCCCAAGTACCAATTATAAAAGTCTACTAAAACTATTACAACAGCTGGCTTAGAGTCTGAAGCCTATAACAACAATAACAACAGATATACAAACTAACTATTACAAGCAGCACGTCTTCGTCTCCAAGCCTTCAGCTCCAAGACCGGCAGAACATCAGTATCTCGTCCTCAAGTCCTGCGAAGCTCTAGACATTGGAATGTCCAGGGCATAAACGCCATCAGCTTTGGATACAAAGCTGAGTGAGTATACTAAACAACACTCCTCACCGTTATTGTTCAGCATCTTAAAATGCGGTTAATCTCTTAACAATGACGTCTCTCACGGACATAGCAAAGGTCTCAGTAAACTGTACATTAATCAAAGGTAACAGGAATAACAGGAAGCATAGTAATGACAAAGATAAACATCATGGTATAACATATCTCATCACGTATTCACCAACTCCATGCGTGTAACCGTGCAACCACCCATGCATCTACCTTTACGTCGGGACGCTGAATCCACGACTGAACCTTTATCTCATCATATACGTACTCATAATCATATCTCTATCCATCTCTGTATCCATACATCAATCTCATATTACAAATCTGTGTTCATTCGTCGATACCAAAATCTCATATCCGTATCCATACGTCGATACAATAATGCCGATCGGAATCACCCGACTAGGCAATAGGTCCCACAATCCCTTGATAGGATTACCGGTCGTCTACACGGTACCACCTATCTGTAAACGATAGAACGGCACATCGGACGTCTTCAACGATGCGTACACCCTCACTGGTCGTCTACACAGCTGAGTATATATATTAGGGCACTAGCCGGACGTAATCGTCAACGGTACACTGGACGTCTTCAACAGTGCATACGCATCACTGGACGTCTTCAACAGCGAGAGGCGCACTAGGAACTCTAACCATCCCACGTCCACCCGACTCGTCATTCGTTGATCCCACGGATCCCAAAGTACGCATATCTCATTATTCCATATAAATCACAGTTTCCCTTTCTCATCATATCTTCTCATCTCTTCATATCAATATCCCATTTCTCATCAGATTCTCTTACCTCTTCACATTACTATCCCATGCATGCTGACACATGTTGTGAAATGCTCATATACTAAGTACAGGAAATACCACATGCTCTGTATTCAACATATCTACTCATTTCTGATTATTAACATGCTGTCGTATTCCGTTCTACTATTCAGTTTGACAATAACATATGGCAGTTACTTAACCATTAGAGTATCTCATATCGACAGTTAATAATAAACAGTTCATCTTGTAACATTAACATAAACATCATATAAGGCTAACGTAGTATCATGTTTGACTAAGCACATATCCAATATCACGTATGGTACAACCATTAGCAGCTTGGGTACATTACAATCAGCTCATAACATATAACAATAGATAAACAACATTCTGCTCTTCCCAATCGATTGGAAATAATGTCAATCGATTGGACTTTATGGCAATCGATTGGAAATAATGTCAATCGATTGGATAAATGTCAATCGATTGGACTTTATGGCAATCGATTGGAAATAATGTCAATCGATTGGGATAATGTCAATCGATTGGAATAATGTCAATCGATTGAACTCTATGGCAATCGATTGAACTCTGTCTTCTTCCTCAAAACTGCTGGGTTTTATTATAAAAACGTTGGGGTTCTCTTTCCTCCTCATGCACGTTATTATACACACAAATACATCCCAAAAACAACCTCTTTGAGTGAGTTAATAAACTCACCTCTCCCGGCGTTCCGGTGACGGCGTCCCGAGCTCCGCGGCGGCGGTTATGGTGGTTGATCTCTCTCCTCTCCTTCTCGGTCTCTCTGTCTGTCTCTTCTTTCTCTCTGTCTCCCCTCCTCTTCCTTCTTCTTCTTCTTCTCTTCTTTTTCTTTAACCCGAGAGTGTGTGTGTAATATATATATACAATATATATGTGTGTGTGTATATATATATGAGAGTATGCATCTCTCTCTCTCAAGGCTGCCAAAACTTGGCCCAAGGCCACAAATGAACAAGTATATATAGGGATAAGGGAGTGCCACACGTTCAAAGCTGAAGGAAAGAAGAAAATGTTTCTCAGCTTATGTCAATCGATTGGACTCTATGTCAATCGATTGGAGACAGATATTTGTAGTCAATCGATTGGAAAGAATGGCAACCGATTGGAATGAATGGCAATCGATTGGAAATGTTGACACGTCATCAATTTTAGTCGGTAGAATGTCAATCGATTGGGAACATGTCAATCGATTGGTATCTGAAAAGTGTCAATCGATTGGGAAAACTTATCAATCGATTGGAAACTCAAACTCACCAAAGACTAAGGAAAGTACAAGGGATATATATACCTGAAAATACAGGGTATTACATCATCCACCACTCATCAAAAGATTTCGTCCTCGAAATCTGAAGCAATAAGCCCTCAAATAAAAACACAATTCATCTCGGAAGACATACTCTAAAATGCTCAAGTTCTCGTTTTACATAAACGATCACATCAGCGGCCAAAGGGTTAAGTTCTAAACACGCGATGCAAAGTTATCAGCGATCTATAAATGCTAGGGTAACAACTATCAATCCTTGGGTTAGCTATATGAAAATTCGTATGTCAAACTTCGAGAAAAGGTTCTAGGCAGCATAATCTAACCATCTCACGAATCTGAAACAGCTAGTTTCTAAACACAAGATTCATTCCTCAAGTCAAACTCTATGGTGTGAGGGTTCTATCGATCAAATGTTCTAATCTCATTTAAGTTGTAAAGAAGCGTTGCCGTCTACTCCCACCGTTGAAGATACTTCATACTGTGCTAACGATGTCTGTACTGCTGTACCAGTTGATTGTCTTCTATCTCTGAACTCCTTGTTAACTCCCATGTTATTGTCGTCGTCCCTCAGGATATTGACTTGAAAGCATTGTGACTCTAGCATCGTTATTTGATAACTCAAATTTCCTCATGGCTCTCCAAATTCCCACGTACTATTGATATAATCATCTCTTTGAGGTCGTTCAATCCATTGAATACTCGTTCTGCTTCCACGTACTAATCAAATAGGTTAGGCAGGACTACATACTGATATCGTGAATCGTTCTATTACAGAATCTCGACTGGATAAAAGCAACATGCAATCGGTATTTGAAAAGAATCCTTCTATGATACTCTTTTGAAAGTTCTGGTGTTGTCTCTGCGTTACTCGTATCTCTTCTCGTATACTCGCAATCTTCTAGTTCGTCCTCTCTTGTTAAGGCTACATCTAACGAAAATTTAGATTCCTTATCTCTAGTCTCTGTCCAACATACCAATGGTTGGCGTAGTCTTTCGATAGGGAGGCAATTGACGTCATATAAGGATGCAATTGAAGTATTATAGGGATGTAAAAGAAGTCATATGGGATGCAATTGATGTTATATCTATTCTTGGAAAACTACTGTTGATCAGTGTCAAATGAATTGTTCCGGTAATTACAATTTACGGTGTAGGCTAATCCTCTTACAATAAAATCAAGCGAATACCAAACTTCCTGCAATATCGGGATCATATATAATACAAAATATAGGTGATGAGTGTTGTACCTTCTGTCTATCGTCCTTGTCTAAGTTGAGACCAATTATTTGTATGGCGAGTCTGCCCTCGTGATACTTGTTACAACGGAACATTGTGTTGCATCTCTAATTCTGGACAAAACTTACGGATATGACCAAATTTACCACAGTTAAAACATCGTATTCCCCGTCCATTAGATTTCTTTACTGCTCTGCATTCTTGGGAATGGTGTCCTGGTACTCCACAATTGTAGCAGATATCTCGTTCTCTGTGCTGTGTTGGAGTCGTCATTAGTTTTGATTCTTTCTTGTCGTTCCCCATCCTCTTATGCTTCTGGCGGTTGCCCATGTAACTTCTCTCTGTGTTTCCTTGTTGAACTTGGTTAGCTGCAAACACCACCTGACTGTCTCGTCCTCTCTGATCTGTTATGAAAAACTGATCGTTCCCTGGAAATATTTTATCAAAGTATGGTCTTTCACTAATCTGAGTATCGTCTTCTAGCTTCGTTGCCATTTCTACCAAAGCTTCGAAAGATTGATCTAAATGTCCTATAGTCATATGACGAATATGCGGAACTAGTCCCTGATGATATCTCTTGATCTTCCTTCTTGGTGTATCGATCATATGCGGCGCAAATCGTGATAGCCTCTCGAATTGAGTTGTATATTCGGGCACTGAAAAACAACCTTGAATTAATTGTATGAATTCCATTTCCCTTTTGTTCTTCTCAGATTCTGGAAAGTACTTTTCTAGAAATCGAGTCTTGAATGATTCCCAAGTCATCCTTCCTATAGCTTCTCCACCTATCGTAGCCTTCACTGCGTCCCACCAATCTGCTGCTGAGAATGTCAGTTGAAATATAGCCAAATGTCTTTTCTCAATGTCAGTACATTCGAGTGTCTCAAATATCAGTTCTATCTGGCGAATCCATTACTCAGCTTGCCATGCTCCCGTTAATCCGGTAAAGGTCTCTGGTTGAAGAGCACGAAATTCCTTTAGCAGCTTGACTCTTGTCTGACGTACTGGTGCTTCATTGCCGATGACGTGATCCGCACGATTGATAACTTGTTCCATGCGACGGATGAAAACTCCGACCATTCCTGTTGGATCTATCTCAGGAGGTACTAATTCAGATACTCCATTCTGCTGGCCCTGGTTTCCTCGAGTCGTCCTAACCATAACGAGTGCTGGTAGGGTTCAGTGTTGCTACCTACAAATGAAAATCTATTCGGTCAGACGCATTCTATCTTACAGCTCAAGCAAGAACAAAACATGTGGTAACCGATATATAGTACCACTATATAATACGATCACATTAAGCAATACGGATACTCACATAAATAATAATATTAACCCCAGAGGTCAGTCTACCTACTAGGTACGCTTAAATGTATCTAAGCTCAAGACACGGATTACGAAACTATAGGTTCTATACGTAACGTCAAATCTAACATCCTATTTCCATTCTCAGGTTCCAGGCTATGAGTATTGCTCAACTAACATGTGAGAACACTCAACTAACATGTGGCTCAAGGTAACAAGAAAATCTTATCCTTAACCTCTTTCTATTTCTAGGACATACTAACTGTTCCGAGATCGCTCAGGAATTTGTCAGTGTCTAAAATCCAACGGCTCTATATATAGGATCTCCATCACCACAACTAACTCTCAATGCCCGTCCTCCGCGAACTCAGCTATCCATATTCTTATTGGTTCCAACAGTTACTAAAAAAACCCTGTCACGCCCCGGAGTAGCATAAATAGAGAAAAATAAATTTCCTTTATGGGTCCATAGGGAATGACAAGTGAAAGTCACTGATAATCCACACCACACAGTACTAGTCCAAACAGGAACAGTAAAACAACTGAAATATAAACACGGTTCTATCTATTACAAACATCAGAGTACGGTCCACAGGATCACAACAGGTCTGGAGACAACATATGCCCAAGTACCCGTTAACTACAAAGTACAACAGTAAATGGAAAAGTAGTAATATAACTACTATCTATCTTCAGGTCTTCAACTAGCGTACGGATAGGCGTCAGCATAACTGGCATCAGTGGGGCCATTCTCTACGTAACTCCCTTCAGGGTAAACGTTATTGCCATGAGTTCCGTCATCTGCATTGCAAAGGACAGGATAGTCTGGACGGGGAATGTCCAGGCAATAAAGGCCATCAGCTTGTTGAAAGCTGAGTGAGCACTAACTAACACAGTCTCATAGAAATGACATATTTACAGTTATGAACAATAGATGACAGTGATACTAAATATATTCCTCACTCTTTTATTCAGACATATCATAAATCAATTCTTATCGACTCCCACTCTAAGACTGATTTCACAATACCCAACTGACTATCTCGAACTGATTATATCAGCACAACATACCAGTGCTCTTGTTCACCGCTATACCTAAGAACTCTTGCGAGCACCCATACATCGTTCTCATATAACGACTGGTCCATGGATATACCCATACTCTTGTTCACCGCTTTTAAGAACGCTTGCGAGTACGATACATACACAGCTCTGGTAAATATAAATCATGGATGTGCCACAATTACTCTTGTTCACCGCTTTTAAGAACTCTTACTGTTCACCGCTTTTAAGAACGCTTGCGAGTACTGTGCACCCATAATTCTCACGATCCTGATCAAATCCTTGATATACACTTATCGGATTTAACCTGAGCGAATCATCAGCTCGACACACACAACTTTAACATACAATCCTCTTACTGACTTATTTCTCACTTATCCAATACTACCCAGTATTATCATCTCAAACTTACTACGTTATCGCGTCGTACTATTACTAGCGTTTCGAACCCGACTACGTTACTCACCATGTTATCTCAATCTCATTATCGTATCCCATTACCTCCGTAATCCATAGTATCGCATAATAGGAATATGGAACAGCAATTAAACAACTACGCACTATGAATTATAAACTGAAAGGAATACATTCATGTTCTGCTAGGTTCGATCGATTGAGGTCATCTCGATCGCTCGAAGAAAGTACTGTTCGATCGATTGAAGTCTTCTCGATCGATCGAAGTGAAGGTAGTCTCGATCGATTTAAGTATTCTCGATCGATCGAACTCAGGGATGTTCGATTGATTGAACTCAGTTCGATCGATTGGGGCTCTGATGTTCGATCGCTCGAACTCAGTTCGATCGGTCGAACTTTGTCTTCTACAAATTCTGCCAGTGAACGTGCAGAATGTGCTAGGGGGTGTTTGGGTTATAATTATGCGTCCAGAATATGTAAAACATCATGACTAAGATACCGAGTGAGTTTGGAACTCACCAAAAGTCGTAAGGGCGCGTTTGGCTCGGTTGAAAGCTTCCAAGCTTCCTCCAATGGTGGCCACTTCTCTCTGCTCCTCTCTTCGTCTCTTCTGTCTCTCTTTCTCGGACTCTTCTTGTTCTTCTTCTTCTCCTTCTTCTCTTCTGTCTCCTCTGCTGAGTGTATATATATATAGATATGTGTGTGTATATATATATAGATATATGGAGGTATGTGTATATAATATATATCAACACACAAGCACACACTCTCTCAACTCACAAGGGTCAGCAAACACCCAATATACACGAATGCAGTGTATATATAGAGGGGAAAGAGGTGCAGATGGCATTGTTTGCGGGAAACCTGGAAATCTGATAATTACATTCTCGATCGCTCGAAGGATGCTCGATCGATCGAACTCAGATCGGTCAGTTAGATCGATTGAAAAAAAGGTTTGATCGATTGAAGTGGGGACCACGTATTTAATTTATGTCGGTAGGGTTTTCGATCGCTCGAAAAGGGTTCGATCGCTTGAACTGAAGGGTCTCGATCGCTCGAACTAGCTTCGATCGATCGAAGATGAAATTTCTTGAATGGTCAATTGAAGTATATAGAATCTCTCTGCATTAAATATTTATTGAAAATACGGGGTATTACATCATCCACCACCCAACAAAAGATTTCGTCCTCGAAATCAGAAACATACAAGGTTAAACAAAAACGGAAACTTCTCACGCATCTCTGACTCTAGTTCCCATGAAGCTTCTCCTTCATCATGATGCTTCCACTGAATCTTGACTAATGGAATCTCCTTATTCCTGAGCTTCTTGACTCCATGATCTAAAATGCGAATTGGTCCTTCGTTGAACGTAACATTGTCGTTGACTTCAATATCCTCAAAGTTGATCTCGTGTGCTGGGTTATGAACACATTTCCTCAGCATACTGATGTGGAAAACGTTGTGCACTCCTGACATCTTCGGGGGCAATGCTAGGCGATAAGCAACTTTTCCCACACGCTCTAGAATCTCGAACGGTCCGATGAATCGTGGCGATAATTTGCCTCTCTTCTGACCAAATCTGACGATGCCTCGAACAGGCGAAACTTTGAGTAGCACATGATCTCCAACGGTAAACTCTAAATCTTTGCGTCGCTTGTCAGCATAACTCTTGTGTCGGGTCTGAGCTGTCTTCATCTTCTCACGTACAATCTGAATCTTCTCACTAGTCTCTCGTATCATCTCTGGCCCAAGAAGTTGAGTATCTCCGACTTCAGTCCAACATAACGGTGATCGGCAAGGTCTTCCGTACAAAGCTTCGAACGGCGCCATTCCTATGCTCGAATGATAACTGTTGTTGTAAGCAAATTCGATTAAAGGTAAGTGTGTCTCCCAAGAATTCTCAAAATCAATAACACAAGCACGTAACATGTCTTCCATTACTTGATTAACTCTCTCCGTCTGTCCATCGGTCTGTGGATGAAAAGCTGAACTCAAGTTCAATGTTGTTCCCATCGCTGTCTGGAGACTCTTCCAAAATTCTGCAGTAAAGCGCGAATCTCGATCCGATACAATAGAAACAGGTACTCCGTGTAACCGTACTATGTGTTGCAGATACATTCGGCTCAATCGTTCCACTGGATACGTCATACTGTAGCCGATAAAATGTGCTGTCTTCGTAAGTCGATCCACGAATACCCAAATAGCGTCATGATTCTGCTGCGATTTTGGTAATCCTACCACAAAATCCATGGTGATGTGTTCCCATTTCCATTGAGGAATTGGTAACGGCTGTAGAAATCCAGGTGGTTTCTGATGTTCTGCCTTTACTTGTTTACAAGTAAGACACTGAGAAACATATTCAGCCACTTCTCGCTTCATTCCTTCCCACCAAAAATTTCTCTTCAAATCCTTGTACATCTTTGTACCTCCTGGATGAATCGTCATCCGTGATTTATGAGCTTCATCCAATATGTCCTTCCGGAGATTTTCTTTGTCAGGTACACAGAGTCTACCTTTACATCGTAAAGCTCCATCTGTACTAACACTCCAGATCTCAGGTTCTTTTGTTGTCATCTTGGTGAACCATAACTTCAAATCATCTGCTGTCTGTTGAGCTTCTATGATACGGCTGATCAAAGTTGGTTGTACCATCAGACATCCAAAATGTTGTCTTTCCATTGGTTCCACTGGCTGAAACTTGAATTCGGCTAAAACTTCCAATGCTTTCCATTCTCGAATTAGCAATGCAGCGATCACTAGTCGAGGTTTACGGCTCAAAGCATCTGCTATGATATTTGTTTTACCCGGATGGTATTGCAATGAAAAGTCATAGTCCTTGAGTAACTCCATCCATCTTCGTTGTCGCATGTTCAACTCCTTTTGAGAGAACAAATACTTCAGGCTCTTATGATCGGAAAACAGATCAAACTTTTCTCCATAGAGATAGTGTCTCCAAATCTTCAAGGCAAACACTATTGCTGCCAATTCCAGGTCATGCGTCGGATAATTCTTCTCGTGTACCTTCAATTGTCTTGATCCATATGCGATAACATTCCCGTCTTGCATGAGCACACAACCCAATCCCTGGTGCGATGCGTCACTGTAGATCACATATCTTTCTCCACTCTTAGGTATCGCAAGTACCGGTGCAGAAGTCAATTTCTCTTTTAACTCCTGAAATGCACCCTCATGCTTGTCCGTCCATTCATACTTTGTCTCCTTCCTTGTTAAATTCGTCAGTGGTCCTGCTAACTTGGAAAATCCTTCTACAAATCTTCTGTAATATCCTGCTAATCCAAGAAAACTTCTGACTTCTGTCGCATTGGTCGGTCTATTCCAGCTTAAGACTGCATCAATCTTAGATGAGTCCACAGAAATACCGTCCTGAGTTATAACATGTCCCAAGAATTTGACTTCCCGTAGCCAAAACTCGCACTTGCTGAATTTTGCATACAACTTGCTATCTCGAAGTGTCTGTAAGGCAATCTGTAAATGCTTCTTGTGATCTTCTTCCGTCTTTGAGTAGATCAGTATATCATCGATGAACACTATAATGAATTGATCCAGATATGGTTTGAATACTCTATTCATTAAGTCCATAAATACTGCTGGCGCATTCGTCAATCCAAAAGGCATAACTAGAAACTCGTAATGCCCGTATCTTGTCCTGAATGCAGTCTTCGATACATCCTCTGGTCGAACTAACAGTTGGTGGTATCCTGAACGTAAATCGATCTTGGAAAAGATCCTAGATCCTTGTAACTGGTCGAATAGGTCGTCTATCCGAGGAAGTGGATATCTATTCTTGATCGTAACCTTGTTTAACTCCCTGTAGTCTATACAGAGCCGAAGTGTTCCATCCTTCTTCTTTACAAACAGAACTGGTGCTCCCCAAGGTGACGTACTCGGGCGAACGAAACCTAAGTCTTCAAGCTCTTGAACTTGCTTCTTTAGTTCCAACATCTCAGTTGGTGCCATCCTATATGGAGTCTTGGAAATCGGCAATGTACCAGGTACTAATTCCACACAGAAGTCTATTTCTCTTTTCGGTGGGAGTCCTTTAATATCCTGAAATACATCTTGAAAGTCTTGCACACTAGGAATCTGATCCATCGTGAGCTCTGTACTTGTACTCCCAATCGTAGCCAAACTACTCGTAAGAAACATGTCACTCGTCGGCTGACACTGAAATCTAATCGTCGGCCTTCCTTGTCTCGGAAATACAATCGTCTTAGTAGGGCAATCCAAATTAGCACTATACTTAGTCAACCAATCCATTCCTAGGATAATGTTGAACTCGGACATTGACAGAACTACCAAGTCTGCTGGAAAATTCCTATCTCCCAAAGTCAATGGGCAATCTTTACACACTTTACTCAACTTAACTGTCACTCCCAAAGGTGACACAGCATTCAGTGTTGACTCAAGTGTCAGGGGTTCTAATCCCAATTGACGCACAATCTTAACAGCAATAAATGAACGTGCGGCTCCAGTATCAAATAAAACTTTAACTGGACTATGAAAGAGTACAAGCGTACCTTCCAAATGTTGTTGCTCATCAGCGTTAAAGCCTGCTTCTCTTGGAATGATAGCATTCATCCTTGTCTGATCTGGAGGTCCTTGTATCCCTTGAATTGATGCTCCATAATATCCTCCTTGTGGTGCACGACAATCCTTGCTCAAGTGCCCTGGCTTGTTGCAATTCCGACAGACAATATCCATTCTGCGATTAACTCTAGGGGCTGTACAGAATCTGGCAACGTGCCCTTGCTTTCCGCAATTAAAACATCCTCCACTATTGCTTGGCGACGCTGTCAGTAGTGCCTGCGGTTGTGATCCTTGCTGGCGATATTGTTGGGGTCGAGCATAGCCCTGTTGTGGCTTTCTGGTTCCTTCCCAGGTTCTCTTATTCCCTTGGAAATTACTCTGAGGTCTCCAACCTTGGGTATTCCTGGGTGGCAAGTTATGGAAATTCCTCTGTTGAAAACTTCTAGATGACTGAGGTCGATTCATCTGTGGTTGTTGTGCTGGATAAGCATCCTTCTCTAATCCTGCAGCAAATCTGACAATTTCTTCAAAGGATTGATTCAGATGACCAATCATCATATGTCTGAGATGGGGATTCAATCCTTGGTGAAATCTCTTCACCTTCTTCTGTGGCATGTCTATCATATGCTGAGCAAATCTGGATAGACGCTCAAACTGTGTTGTATATTCCCTGACATTCCATCCTCCTTGTACCAAATTGAGAAAGTTCCTTTCCTGTTGATCTCTCTCATCCTCTGGGAAATACTTCTCCAAAAATCGTCCTTTGAATGTCTCCCATGGCATAGCTTTAGCAGCATCGATCCCAATAGTGGCTCGCTCGGCTTCCCACCAATCTGCGGCGGCATAAGTGAGCTGAAAAGTAGCAAGGCGACGCTTCTCTTGTTCGCTGCATTCCAATGCTTCAAATATCAACTCCATTTCTCTTATCCATTGTTCCGCTTTCCATGGTTCTGTTAGTCCATCGAACTTCTCAGGACGTAACCCACGAAAATTTGCTAACAACTTATCTCCAGTCTGTCTTGGTGGCGGGGGTGCAAGAGGTCTCTGGTGGGTGGAGTGATTATAAGTATCCCCCACATGCTCCATCCTCTGCATGAAAGCTTCGAAAATTCCCGTCGGATCCATCCCTTCCGGAATAGGTGCTCCATTACGCGCTTGGTGATTTCTCAAGGGTCCTACCATAATGATAACGAGTATTGCCTACAAGAGACATATTGATCAGCTGAAAGTCTTCTCGTAGAAACGAAACCAAGATAGAACGAAAAGCAACAAGAACTAACAGTTCTACAAAGCAACACATCAATCAACCAACAATCAATATCAAAAGTACTGCTCGTATATATATAGATATCAAAAGATGTACCATGGAGTACACAGTAACCATACCATGTACCACGTGGGACAAGGCTAAAACAGTACTAAGGTCAACTACTACTGTCTATACAAAGCTATGGTCAAATAGCTATCTCTCAAGCTCCCAAAAATCTAGTGGACAACATGTCCTGATAAAACAAACAAAAACTAAGCCATGCAGGTCCTGACTCAAAAGTCGTCAGCGTCTGATCCTGCTGGTGGTGCCTCGTCCTCTGAATCAATCTCCATCTCCTCGAGTGGGTCATCCTCAACTGGTGCAACAAGATCTCCGACTACAACTCCTATATCCCAATCCTCTACTATCTCTGCATCATCATCCTCTATCCCGTCTGCTATCGCCTGGTTTGCGACATCGACTGCTACTGCGGCGAATCCATCAGCTATATCAAGAGCTCCCGCTATGGCTGCCTCTCCCATAACAAAATCTGCTGGCTGTGCGACCATCTGAGCTATCCATCCTACTGCCATATCGGCCATAGCTGCCATATGCATAATGGGTCCAGCTGGTATCTGAAGCACAACTGGTGCCTCTGGCACAACTACCTCCTCATCGGGCGCATCCTCATCTACTACTATGTCTGCCTCAACAGCCTCTGGGTCTGGTACTGGATCCTCTGGCTCAAACTCTGGCTCCTCGGGGTCATCCTCAGGATCATCATCATCTGCATCATCTGCATGCTCATCCTCTACTGGGTCCTCGTCATCTATCGGCTCCTCCTCTCCATCTCCATCTATGTCCTCATCGGCATGCTCATCCTCAGGCTCCAGGTCCTCATCCTCCTGAATCGGCTCAGGCTCTGGAACTGGTACATCGGGTACCGGCGATGGTGGTGGTGTTGCTGGCGCTGGTGCAACTACAGGCTCTGGTGGACCGGCTACAATAGCTCTCAACTCAATTTCATCCATCTCGGACTTACTCTGAACTAACCGTAGTATCTCCTGGCAAATGTCTCTACCAATCCTCGCAGTATGGTAAGCATCCATACGCATCTGTGTCGGGTGAGTCCTCTCTATCACATAAAGTGCTCTCCACATGTCCTCCTCCAAATGTCTACTAGCTATCTGGCACACACGCTCACGATAAAACTCCGGGTCAGCTGGCTCCACGGTATCCCCATGGATCACGTGTCCTCCATAAGCATCGGTAACAAACTGATGAAACTCTGGATCCATGCTATCCTGCAAAGGAAAACTATCTATCGTCAGGAAGACGAACTTATCTTATACTCATATCTCATCTCAAGAAAATCTTAAATACTAGAACCAGATGGTGTGGAATCCATCAGTGAACGACAATATCAGAACCTAACCGTAATATAACCAGTCGCTCTGATACCAAAAACCCTGTCACGCCCCGGAGTAGCATAAATAGAGAAAAATAAATTTCCTTTATGGGTCCATAGGGAATGACAAGTGAAAGTCACTGATAATCCACACCACACAGTACTAGTCCAAACAGGAACAGTAAAACAACTGAAATATAAACACGGTTCTATCTATTACAAACATCAGAGTACGGTCCACAGGATCACAACAGGTCTGGAGACAACATATGCCCAAGTACCCGTTAACTACAAAGTACAACAGTAAATGGAAAAGTAGTAATATAACTACTATCTATCTTCAGGTCTTCAACTAGCGTACGGATAGGCGTCAGCATAACTGGCATCAGTGGGGCCATTCTCTACGTAACTCCCTTCAGGGTAAACGTTATTGCCATGAGTTCCGTCATCTGCATTGCAAAGGACAGGATAGTCTGGACGGGGAATGTCCAGGCAATAAAGGCCATCAGCTTGTTGAAAGCTGAGTGAGCACTAACTAACACAGTCTCATAGAAATGACATATTTACAGTTATGAACAATAGATGACAGTGATACTAAATATATTCCTCACTCTTTTATTCAGACATATCATAAATCAATTCTTATCGACTCCCACTCTAAGACTGATTTCACAATACCCAACTGACTATCTCGAACTGATTATATCAGCACAACATACCAGTGCTCTTGTTCACCGCTATACCGCTTTTAAGAACTCTTGCGAGCACCCATACATCGTTCTCATATAACGACTGGTCCATGGATATACCCATACTCTTGTTCACCGCTTTTAAGAACTCTTACTGTTCACCGCTTTTAAGAACGCTTGCGAGTACGATACATACACAGCTCTGGTAAATATAAATCATGGATGTGCCACAATTACTCTTGTTCACCGCTTTTAAGAACTCTTACTGTTCACCGCTTTTAAGAACGCTTGCGAGTACTGTGCACCCATAATTCTCACGATCCTGATCAAATCCTTGATATACACTTATCGGATTTAACCTGAGCGAATCATCAGCTCGACACACACAACTTTAACATACAATCCTCTTACTGACTTATTTCTCACTTATCCAATACTACCCAGTATTATCATCTCAAACTTACTACGTTATCGCGTCGTACTATTACTAGCGTTTCGAACCCGACTACGTTACTCACCATGTTATCTCAATCTCATTATCGTATCCCATTACCTCCGTAATCCATAGTATCGCATAATAGGAATATGGAACAGCAATTAAACAACTACGCACTATGAATTATAAACTGAAAGGAATACATTCATGTTCTGCTAGGTTCGATCGATTGAGGTCATCTCGATCGCTCGAAGAAAGTACTGTTCGATCGATTGAAGTCTTCTCGATCGATCGAAGTGAAGGTAGTCTCGATCGATTTAAGTATTCTCGATCGATCGAACTCAGGGATGTTCGATTGATTGAACTCAGTTCGATCGATTGGGGCTCTGATGTTCGATCGCTCGAACTCAGTTCGATCGGTCGAACTTCGTCTTCTACAGATTCTGCCAGTGAACGTGCAGAATGTGCTAGGGGGTGTTTGGGTTATAATTATACGTCCAGAATATGTAAAACATCATGACTAAGATACCGAGTGAGTTTGGAACTCACCAAAAGTCGTAAGGGCGCGTTTGGCTCGGTTGAAAGCTTCCAAGCTTCCTCCAATGGTGGCCACTTCTCTCTGCTCCTCTCTTCGTCTCTTCTGTCTCTCTTTCTCGGCCTCTTCTTGTTCTTCTTCTTCTCCTTCTTCTCTTCTGTCTCCTCTGCTGAGTGTATATATATATAGATATGTGTGTGTATATATATATAGATATATGGAGGTATGTGTATATAATATATATCAACACACAAGCACACACTCTCTCAACTCACAAGGGTCAGCAAACACCCAATATACACGAATGCAGTGTATATATAGAGGGGAAAGAGGTGCAGATGGCATTGTTTGCGGGAAACCTGGAAATCTGATAATTACATTCTCGATCGCTCGAAGGATGCTCGATCGATCGAACTCAGATCGGTCAGTTAGATCGATTGAAAAAAAGGTTTGATCGATTGAAGTGGGGACCACGTATTTAATTTATGTCGGTAGGGTTTTCGATCGCTCGAAAAGGGTTCGATCGCTTGAACTGAAGGGTCTCGATCGCTCGAACTAGCTTCGATCGATCGAAGATGAAATTTCTTGAATGGTCAATTGAAGTATATAGAATCTCTCTGCATTAAATATTTATTGAAAATACGGGGTATTACAGATTATGTCTTTGATGTTGTTTTTTCCCCTTTTCTTGCTTGATTTTCTTTTACGGTAAATCGGTGGTTCGATCTTCTCTCTCTCCTCATCCACCCCCAAATCGGTGGTTCGATTCCTTCTACGCCCCTAAATCGGTGGTTCGAAAAAAATACTTTCAAGGAAGAATTTGATGATCGGAAGAAGATGAGGGAAAAAAGACTTTCAGTTCTACTCAGGTAAACAAATGATTTGTTCAGAATTTTTCCCTTCTTTTTTCTTTCTCTTTCCCCTTCTTTTTCAAAAAGACATTTTCAATGAAAAAAAGACTCATTTGTTCAAATTTGGTCCGAAAGCATTTTTTCTTGATAAAAAAAATTTCAACATTTTCTGGGGAAATTTTTTTCAGCATTTTCATTTTTTCAGAATTTCAACCCATCATTTTCAATTTGTTTTTCCCGTATCATTTTTCTGGAAAAAAAAAAAGGCATTTGTTCATGATCTTCAATTTGTTTATTTGGGGGTTTTATTTTTTTAAACCTAAAAAAGTAGTTGTTCATGTTATTTCTGGATCATTCTTCTTCTTCTTTTTTTCATTAACTTTCATTAACCTTGGTTTGTTTGAAGTGATTTTCATTTTTAATTTTTTTATACCTAAAAAAGCATTTGCCCAGTTAAAGTTTTTTTCTTTTTTTTTTGGTCCAGTCATGTTTGTAATTACTGAAGCATTTGTCCAGTCATGTTATTCTTGAGTATATGATTTGGTTTTAATTACACGCGGCTAATTTTGCAAAGTTCTTGTTCGAGCTTGAATTGCATGTCAAAATTGCGATTTTAATCGTATTTGATGGACACGAAAATCATCAAATTTTAAAATTAGCTAGGTAATAAATTTTGAATTACATGCAACTAATCATCAGTTTTTTTAACATAATCATATTTTCCAGATTATTCTCTCATAATTATTGACTTCCATGTTAATTGGGAATTTGGGGTTTCTTATCTTATTGTGATTTCAACTAAGTTTCCTTTCCCTTTTTTTTTTTCCATTCCGAAATGAGAATATTTTTAGAACAGCTTCTAGGGAAATCAGAAATCTGAGATCAAGGTATCCATTTTCAATCTCTTTCCATATTTTCTGACCCGGAATCAATTTCAATGTTTTTTGCTTTCCATTGAACATGTCTTATTTCCATATTTTATGTCTTCTCTCCTATGACAATCCTAAAAATCTCCATTCCTAAAATAAAGTTTGAGTTTTGAAATTTTCTTTTCATTCAGTCAACACCATCAATTAGCAAAATTATCTCTCACAATCAACTATCACATATTCTCTCCCTAAAATCTTTATTATATATACACTTCAAAAACTCCATTTTCTTACACATTCAACAAGTTATCTCTCTCTCTCTCTCTCTCTCTCTCTCTCTCTCTCTCTCTCTCTCTCTCTCTCAATTTTTTTACTGCATAATTTAACAGGTATGTCTAAGTTCTACTTTTTCGTGTGCTCTCTTCTCTTATGTAACATTATTTGTATATTATATTAATTTTATGCAAACATTTTTTTTTCTTTTGTAATTTTCATTTATTGTTGTCTTTTTTAGTAATCTTTTTTTACTATTTGAGTTTACCCCATTGCTCGGTATGTATATTTTATTTCCAAGCTGTCTTTGAATTTATGTGTGATTCACACTTTGTTTCTGTGTATACAAAGCCAATACCATAGTAATCTAACAACTCTGTTTTTGTTTTTGATTCACACTCAATTTTTTCCCTTTGCCTAAAGGCACACGTGGCAATCTAACCACCCTCAATGAAAATCAAGTGAGTGTCTGTTGAGAATTTGGGAAGTATAGCATTTTGCTTATTTGAATCATAATTTAGTATTTTTGAAAGTTTTTTTATTACACGTGCCCTAGAGTGCCAAAAGTTTTTTATTTGAACCATAATCAAAAGTTTTTGTACTCCTATTATTTGGTAATCTTTACACAAAAAAGAGAGACCAAAACAAACCTAAACTTCAAATTTAATCATTTTGCGCACGGTTATTAAAAATGATAGAAAAGCTAACATTCTTTACTGTGTGTGAGATATTCATTTTATCTGTTCATGCAGTTAAAATGGACAAGAAGGCACATGTTTTCAAGATCCCATTTCTAATCTGCCTAACTGAAATTCTACTCAAATTAAGCCTACCTCCTGCAACTTGCGAAGTGAAACAAATTAAAGACAATCTTTATTGCGCTTACGTTCATATTAAGGGCATCGTGGAGGATGAACCCATCACTTACGTAGGGCATTGTTTTAAGGATAAGGACAAAGCTAAAGAAGAAGAAGCACGTGCATCAGTTCAAGGACTGCAAAAGATTTATAATTTTCATATTGATGACTTCAACTTCCAAGCATACCAATATGCACAAGGAAATTTTGAAGATTCACAAATACTCTACGAAGAGCTTTTAAATGATTATTGAAAACTTGAAAATGAACTGAAGAGCCTTAACAGAATTGACGGAACTGGGTCATCGACAAATGCTTGCTAAATGCTTGGACATACAATAACGTGTCTTCATAAATAATAAATAATGTAATGTTGGAGAAAATATTTTGTTTCCATTAGATTGACAATTGAATTTAGAATGTAGCAATTGTTTTGTAACCCATTCCAACACCTTTAGCAAGTTAGTTGTGAATAGTACGTTAAATGTTACTCTATTTTTTTATTATGCTCTGTTTGTTTTGACATACAACGTTTACACTAAATAAACTTTTACCCTTATACTTTGTTTCTACGCTCCAAAAAAATTCCTAAACATCTATTGCTATATAAATTCATTTTACTAAATTCTCATACTTTGAAAGTTTTTTTCTTACACGTGTATATTCCTCAAATGGGAAGGTGTATTGTATTGGATACAACTTCGTTCTATAGGATGATGAAGAAAATGTATGGTTGGACGCCGAAGATCGTACAGGATCATCCAGAAAATGAAAATCATAATTCTCTTTTTATGTTTAGATAATTGTTGGAAAACCCCTCAACTAACTCTCAAAAGTTTTAAACTCCAATTGGTTTGACCACTTTCTAAAAAGGACAAAAGGAATCTAATCCAGTGCTCACACCGTACAAGTGCATGCACTATAGGAGATCCCACATATTCCCCAGCCCTCACGCACGCGTTTTTTGGTTTCAGCCACTCACACCGTGTGAGTGGCTGTACCATATAATATCCATTTCGAAAATGAATTTTTAACCTTTAAACCTCCATAACTTTTGATCTACAACTCTGTTTCTTACAAATTTTATACCGTTGGAACCGTGTCGACGAGAGCTACAAAACTAGTACCATTGTTGATACCTTTTGAGCAAAAGAAAAAAATTCTTATTTTTACATATTATGCTCCAAACGAACCTAATAAAATTTTCACATAATATTTGTGTGGGTTATTGAATTTTCACGTTATATTCACGTATGCCAAGTTGATATGATGTGAGGAAAAAAAAACGAATGTTCACTTTGTTCTTAAGGAGAGTTTTAGTGAATTTTTACAAGAATTTTGCATTTGTTTGGATTGAAAAACTATGTTTTATAAATGATTTGTGGAATTTGATTTTTTTTTATAAAGGAAATATGCATTGTTTAATATGAAAGAGAAAAAAAAAAAAGTAAAATTTCACTTCGCATATAAAAATATTAAGTAAAATTTCACTGAACTTGTATATGAATATTAAGTGAAATTTTACTTAAATTGACACTTGAGGACTTTTTAACAAAATATCAAATTATACCTTAAACTCTAGAGAGTTACTTCTAGCGACCTTTGGGATAGTTAGTGAATTTTCACTTAACCTACTAAGTGAAATCTCACTAAACGAGTATACGAATGTTAAGTTTAACTTCAAGTTTTTCAGGAAGAAAACATAAACGGGTTCATTGAATTTTCACTTAATATTTATGTATGCCAAATTTATATGTTTTGAGAAAAAAAAATTAAAAAAAAAAAGACGAATAGCAATAAAGCCTTTGCTACCTCATTAAGGCTTAGTTTGGCCCCATTTTGGTGCTTCTCCTTTTTTAAAGCACAATTTCATGTTAATTCATTTGGTAACTAGTTTATGAGCTTTGCAAAAATAGAACTTAGGGCTTTTTTGGGGAGAGTTTTTAAAAGTTCTAGAATTGAGTGAAATTTCACTTAATATTTTATGTATATCAAGTGAAATTTCACTTAATAGTTATGTATATCAAGTGAAATTTCACTTATTATATATGTATGTAAAAATATGAAAATCTGTTTCTCAAAACATATCAACAATAAATTTAAAAAAAGATGATTTTTAACAAGAATTCCTGCATTTGTTTTGGTTGAAAAATTGTGTTTTATAATTGATTATGAAATTTGCTTATTTTAACAAAATATGCATTGTTTTAAAAAACAAAAAACAAATCACCATGCCTACATGAATATTTAGTGAAATTTCACTTAACTCGTACATGAACATTAAGGCTTAGTTTGGCCCCCATTTTGGTGCTTCTACTTTTTTAAAGCACAATTTCATGTTAATTCATTTGGTAACTAGTTTATGAGCTTTGCAAAAATTGAATTTAGGGCTGTTTTAAGGAGAGCTTTTAAAGCTCTAGAATTGAGTGAAATTTCACTTAATATTTTATGTATATCAAGTGAAATTTCACTTATTATTCATGTATGTAAAAACATGAATTTTTTTTTTCTCAAAATATATCAACAATGGTACTAGTTTTGTAGCTCTCGTCGACACGATTCCAACGGTATAAAATTTGTAAAAAATGGAGTTGTAGGTCAAAAGTTATGGATGTTTAAAGTTTAAAAAAATATTTTTCGAAATTAGAAATTATACGGTACGCTACTCGCACGGTGCGAGCAGCATCAGAAAATGAAGCGCGCGTGGCGCACTTGGCCGCGCGTGAGTCGAGCGCGTGGGAGCGCGTGATTCTATGTTTTGACTGATTTCTTGCACGAGATTTTCTATGATGCGCGCATTTATACCGTACGAGCACTGATTTAGATTCCTTTTGTCCTTTTTAACAAATGGTCAAACAAATTGGAGTTTGAAACTCATGAGATTTACTTTTAGGATTTTCTAATAATTCCCCCTTTTATATTCTTTATATTGGTAAAATCTAACCGAACCGAACCAAACACTAAATTGAACCGAATCGAAACTGATCGGTTTGACTAAAAATCGCACCTAAACGAATCGAATCGAACCTAACCGAACCATTTTCAACTGTACCGGTAGTGCCCTCGGGCACGGGCAATATCTAGTAAATAAATAAAACACATTTGAATCTAAAAAAACATTTGTGAAAAAAAAAATACATTTGAATCTTGAAAAAAAAAAAATCCCACGAATTTCCCCAACATTAATTTAATGAGGTACAAATTGCATTAGCAACTGACTGGCTACCTGGCCTCTCTTTTCTGTTCTTTCTTGATATCAGCTGTCTTCTCTCTCTCTCCATCCGATGAGAAATTATTGGTTGGTTCGGGATCATATATCATGTGGTGGTTTCAGCCATTAAGGTACTGCCATTAGAAGTTCTTCAACATCTTGAATGCATTGTTGCTCTTTGAGGTCTTATGTTCGAGGAGTTATTTAATATTCGGCATCCATCGACAAATGGTTGTTCCGGACAGTAAAAGACTGTTATGTGACAAAATTGACTACCTTTTAGGATATAAAAAACTTACACTTGACCATATGACATTTTGCTATTGGTCGGGATCAATACGTGATTTATGGTCGAGGACCATAGAATAATTTCTCCTTTCTCTTTTATCACAAAAGCTGATTGATTCGCTATCTTCTGGCCAGTTTCCTTTTCGGTGGTCTTCTTCAAATAGCCCTTTGATACGTTTCGATTCCATTTAGGTTATCTTATTTATCACGTTTCTGAAATCTGACGAGTTTTGTTTCCATTGAAGATATCTTCTGACATTTACTGCAATTTTATCTTTGAAAGTTGTTTTTCATTTTTAAATACAGGGTAAATTATACTTTATTTGGGTGTGATTTCTCTTTGGTCTTTGTAGTTTCAATTATGTCATTTTAATTTTTGCAGTTTTATTTTAGGATCAATATAGGTCATTCATCAAATTTTCTAACAAGTTCTGACAGATTTAGGTTCAATATAGATGTGTAAAGTGTAATTTATCTAAGTAAATTTATTATTATGCCCCTAATGAGACCTCACGTGTGCATATATATATATATATGACTTATTTCTGTCCAAAAATTGAAGAAAATTGTCATGAATGGACTGCTTCGAACCTAAACTGAAACTATAAGGACCAAAATGACAAAATTAAAATAATAGGGATCAAAGTGAAATTACACCCAAACTATAGTGGTGTAAATGTATTTTACCGTATTTATTTAAATATATATGTTCTATGGCATTCATTGGACTTAAGTTTTACTAGAGCACAGTAGCTGGATAGTTCACTCAAATAAGATCAACCACACAACACAAATGCTGATGCCTGTACCATATATATATATATATATATATGTGAATCTCAACTAGGGATGGCAATGGGGTGGGTTTTCCGGGTTCCCCGCCCCGCCCCGCTCCTAATAGGTAGGGTATGGGGAGGCTTAATAGGGTTAGGGACGGGTATGGGGGAGGTTTTCAAAACCCGGGTCGGGGTCGGGGTAGGGTCAAAAAACCCGCCCCCGCCCCGAATATACTTGTATTCATATTTTTACCCCTCAATAGTTATGTGTATTACCATTTTAAAAAAAAAAACTGTACTATTAGGGAACTAATTGGGTAAGTTAAAAAAAAACTACACTATTAGAGAAAAAAATGCATTAAAAAAATTACTTTTCAATTTGTGTACCAAAAAAAAAAAACATAATCGGGGCGGGGCGGGGTCGGGGACCCCGGGGGCGGGGCGGGGGCAGGGGCGGGGAGATCACTATGCGGGGCGGGGGGAGGGTTCACTGAAGCGGGACGGGGGCGGGGTATGGGAACCCCGTCCCATACCCGCCCCGTTGCCATCCCTAATCTCAACTAGTATTAAGTTGGACTGCGTTAGATATATGTTCAGCTCATTTGCATGGTTCAAAATTGCTTCTTTAAGCCTTGATATTTCGATTGTATTAATCTATATTCTATTATTATAATATGGAAGACACAAATACCGCGTGTCAAAACAAAAAAAAAATTCTCAACTCTCTTATGGGCAAATATAGATATCCCATAACCATTGCTTCTATTTTAGAATATTTTACAGTTTTACATGCATTTCAAATTTGTATGCAAAATGCACTGGACTTACTGACATTCTGACCATCATTCTGTATTTGCCACATGTCATATATATATATATATATATATGTGTGTGTAATTTTGTACGGTCAAATCCTCCTTTACACATATTACATTCGTTCCATTTCCATATATGTGTTGTCTCCCACCTAATGCATTTATCAAAGAATACATTTTTACTCACTCCAAAATTGCTCACCTATTGCTCACCCAACTATCTTATTGACTAATGCAGTGGGACTCATGAATAAGCATTAAAAATATTCCATTTACTAAGCTTGGAAGAAATAACATTACTTAGAATCCAATAAAGATTGTCAAGCCATTTGCCTCAATTTTACATCTAAATCCTTGGGTTATGCGCAATGGTATTGTGAACACGAAGTACATGGTCCAAGCCGAGAGAACCGGCATGATTCTGCACAACTTGAAGCTTCAACAAACACTTGACAACTTGCTTCATAGTCGGGCGTCTCAATGAATTATGGTCCACACATTGCATCGCCAACCTTGTAATACTAATCCCGTCATTAGTGTCATAAATTGGATCAGCCTCAAGATTTTTCTGCACAAGCGAATGCATCAATTGGCTATTTCCCATTGCATTTGTTCCGGATCCATGCTCAGTCCAAGCGCATTTATTAAGAAAAGGATCAACAGAATTTTCGCCTTCTTCCCCAAAGACTCTGCTGGTTATCAAACACAACAGAAAACCACCAAAGGCAAAAACATCGCTTTTTTCTGTCCATCCACCTGTCAAAGTGATCGTTAGCAAAAATGTAGCTTGAGATTGCTAGAAACTTCTAGACCATAAAACTAGATACAACAACATATTCGTTCATGAACATGCGTGTGGTAGTGCGGTAAAGAATTATAACGGAGTCACAAAGGCAGGGATTTGACAACACATGTATATTCTAGTCTTACATGATGTGCAATCAAGATCAGAACTTCAGTACTTTGATTAGTTACACACTACACTGTTACATCTTATCAGTTATCATTGGTTCAGTGTCAACATACACAATATTCACATACATGGACCACCAACAAGTGTTTATCTTCCACTAGTCATATAGGTGTGTAACAACCCTGGTGCTGAGTGCTGTAGGGGGAGTTCGTCCCACATCGCCTGGGGAAGGAAGGGTAATGTGCTATATATGTGTGGTTTCAAGTCTCCCTAGTAAAAGGCCTTTTGGGTAGTGACCCAAGAACAAATCCGTGCGGGTTTGGGTCAAAGCGGACAATATCTTACTGAGCGAGACTTGGGTCGTGACAGAATGGTATCAGAGCCTGACCCAGCCGGAAGTGTGCCAACGGGGACATTGGGCCCTAAGGGGGGTGGAATGTAACGACCCTGGTACTGAGTCTGTAGGGGGAGTTCATCCCACATCGCCTGGGGAAGGAAGGGTAATGTGCTATATATGTGTGGTTTCAAGTCTCCCTAGTAAGAGGCCTTTTGGGTAGTGATCCAAGAACAAATCCGTGCGGGTATGGGCCCAAAGCGGACAATATCTTACTGAGCGAGACTTGGGTCGTGACAAGTTGTTTACAGTAACTGGTTATAGAAGTAGTTTAGTCTTTTCTGACTCTTTGTTTATCCCCAGTCTAAAGGATTGTTGATTATTCCCAATTGTTAGCTTTTATAAATGAGCAAATTGCAATTATAAGGTTCTCTCATTTTCCTCTTCTTATCCTCCTTTTGTCCAAAGATTTCATGGTATTAGAGCTTCAATCAAGTGCCTGACACTTCAAATGGACAAGGGAGGACATCAGATAAAATACTACTAAATTGATTAAGCTGGTTAAACACCAATAAACACCAATAAAATTGATTAAACTGGTTTGGACATGTACAAAGAACTTCACCGGTTAGGATAATAAATCAGATCTGCATCAAAGGTAATTGTAGGGGTAAGGGAAGATCAAAATAGAAATGGGTAGAGATAATAAAGAAAGCCTTGATTACTTGTAGCCTTGTAGGTTAATGAGCCAATGGTAACCGACTGTGTGGAATGGAGAAAAAGGATAGTCATCTGCATTTGTCCTATATCACCCTTTCTCCTCTAAGCCAAAAATTTTCATTATGTTAAGTGTTGTGATTAAATAATGTACATTATTCTAACAAACTAAAACTAACAAACTGATTTCTGATCACCAAACTAGACAACTTGAAGAGCCATTGCTCAAACAATGGTATTGAGATTTTCACTAAACTCACAAGAATAAAATGTGATTGGCGTGGGGATGAACATAGTTGTATCTCCTTCCACACAGAAAACATATCTTTCTACTTTACCACATCTTCTGCGTATTAAAACTCTAGATTAAACTTACACGAAATTTTGGTAACTTTTTGGTTTAGACCATTCCCTTTCTCAGTTTCTCTAGTCAACTCCTTCATCCCCCATCCCCACCCCAACCCCAGAAATTATAGAACAAGAAAAAAGAAGTCTCTATGATGGTAAGGAAGAGAAATAAATGAAATTAGCTTGTGCATACCACTAAAGCGTGGATTAGAAGAAAATGCATATGTCAGTAAGTTGGCATACCCATTGTGCCCCAAGATGGGTCAACAGCATAGCATCCATAAGCAGGCTGAATTTGGTTGACTCTCCTACCAGCAAAGATTCCACCACTAATCATACCAAAGTCAATTAATTTTGGATTGTGCTCCTACATGTGAAGATCAAGTTATAATTGTATAATACATATGAAGTAGTCAAAATTAGTTTTTCTATTAAGTAACAAATTGCGAAAAACTAACCTCATCAAGCATTATATGAGCCGCATCTAAATTGCGAATCAAAAAAGGTTCATAGAGTGGATTTCGAGCATGCAAAAATTTAAGCAGGTGCGCAATTCCAATAGCAACCTTAATCCTTTGCAGCCAAGTAAAATCATCTGGACATACAGAACAACTTGTTAAAAAAACAAAAGCTATCATGTTGGGTCAAGACTGTAATTGTTAAATCAACAAGCAAAAGAACTACCAAGTATACACAAATAGAGAACAATGTAATTTCAATAATAATTACAGCCTATAGTTGTGTCAGACAGAATAAGTTCCAAGTAGATACTACTATTTTAGGTGAACATATCAAGTTTAAGATCCTATACGAATCAACAAACAAACTTACTTAAAAATACATTATGAATTCAATTTACAAACTTACACATAATGCATTGAAGAATGTAACTACATATCTGAATCGTTACAGACCATGTAATAGTTACAGTATAAAACCAACAAGCATAGGCCATTCATTAAATTGGAAGCTCTATGTTCAATTTAGATAGTGACATATTCAATAGATGACAAATAACACAAAGTAATAGGCTCTATTGTTAATATCGTACGATACGCGATACATATCGTACGATACAGTTCGATACACACAAAAATCGATTCGATCCCATGGTATGAATCGCAACATCACATTAATCGTAGATGAATCGATGAATCGTATCGTGCGCATCGAATCGAAACAGAGAATCGTACGATTCTGCGCATGGCCCAAAATTTTCAAAAATCACGCCCAGATCTTGTTTCGGCCAACAGATCCGCAACCCATTAGGGCTTTTTAGTGAATTCCGAAGCCCACCAGGGGTTTTGTAGTCATTTTGAACCATTTTGATGCTTTTCCTTTGATTTGTAAACGTAAACAACGACAAAGTTGTATATTCAAAAGAATCAAAACAAAAAATACACTAACATCTCTCTCATGGCTACCGACAAAGAGAAGCATCACTTTCGGTGTGGTCCGAAGCTAGCCGCAACTCCCAAAGTTTAAAAGCATGTATATTTTTTAGGGTTTTTCTTTTTGCCTTACTTGATTGAGCCTTGAAGCATTTATGGGTGGTCCCAAGCTTTAGCCGCAACTCCCAAGCTCAAAAGTATGTATATTTTTTTAGGGTTTTCTTCTACTTTTGTCTTTTTGCCTTTGGCTTTTACTTGCATGAAGCATTTATTAAAGGCATTTTCTTTGGTGGTTGAAAGTTGGAACTTCAAAGTTATTGGGTTAGTTGGGCAAGTGATTCGAGTATAAATATTATTTGTCTCCAAAGAAAAACACAAAGAAAAGTAGCAGTGACCCAACTTGGGATCATTGTAAGAGAATAGATGAGGGAAAAAGGGGTAGGATGCACCTCTCATGTAATTATTGTGGAAAAGAATATTGGGGTGGGGTTATTCGAATGAAACATCATTTAGCATGCACTCATCATAATGTAGCGGTTTGTGCCCAAGTACCGGAGGAAGTTAAAAAGAAGTTCCAAGATATTTTGAAAGAGTTGGAAGGTGATGATGGTGATAAAATTGAAGAAAGTTTAGAAGAATTTAATGAGAGTAAAAAAAAAAAGGGAACCTTAGATGAATTTGTCTTGAAAGGCAAGTCAAAAGTAAACAAATATACTCAAAAGACTATAAATGAGATGCTTAAAGATAGGGAACCCGTTGCTAAAGATATTTGTAGATTTTTATACGGGAACTTTAACTTTTAAATCGTTAAAAGTCCGTTATACACAAATGTAACACATCAAGCTCAAGGCTATGTTACATGGACTCTTCAAAGTGTCCGGAGGAGACGGGTATGGATGCCATATCCGACACGGGTACTTCACCTTTCTTGGCTAAAAATTACACTAAACTACACTAGAAGGATCCTACCCAAGTGTCATACCCATGTCCACAAAGAGTCGTGTCAACACGGGTACTTCACCTATTTAGAAGAGTCCATGTAACATAGGCTCAAGGATGCAGTGAAACTATAAATAGAACTCAAGGAGACCTCAATTTTATTAGACCTGCATTTATTGCAATCACACTAATTGTGAGAAAAGCAAATGTCGAAACTTCTTTTCACATTCACTGATGCCATCAGTAAACTAGACAAGGGTAGTTCCAGAATATTACATTATGTACCCCCTTTTGAAAGGGATATTTGTTCTAAAACAATCAAGCAAAAATGATAGTCAACCAATTAGAAAAGAGTAGTTTGATTTACAGTACATAAAAGTCCAAAAAATAAAAATAAAAAATAAAAAAAAAGTTCATACCCACAAGGAAGCATGACCAACTGTTAGGCATTATGGTTCAGCCAAAAACAAAATGCCTTGGGAATTCATTCAGAAGTTGAGGCGTTATGTAGACCTTTAAGACAGAATACATCTACGCAACCCACTTCATACAACAAAATCTTTGACAATTTCTGTTTGAAAAGTGTAAGTGGGATTAAACTTCACACTCCAAGAGTTACAGCAAATTCTATGAATTTTTATCCCCTAAAACCCATATTATTCAAGGCCCAGAGAGCCAACACTTGCAAAAAAGAAAACACGAGAGGTAAGAACTGGCAGGTATGTTCCTTTCGGTGATAAACGGGGAAAAAAAAAACACAGGGAGATAAAAATAAAAAATAAATAAATAAAAATGAAGGAGGCCCAAGGTCAATAGGGCCAAAGACGTGTTAGTTCAGTTAGAGGAGAAACAAGTCTTCTAAAACCTTCACAATAACATCCATTCAAGTAATCAGGTACCCAACACAACCGATGAAGCTTTAGATACTTAAATAAGTAACCGGCTCTTAACTTCAAATGTACTCGCACCAAATGGGTCTAACATATCTAACATATAGAGAGTACGTATTTTAACGTAAAAATTCAATTCCCCTCAAAATCAACCTTTCACAATATCAAAAGTCAAGTATGAAGAAAAACCTATAATCCCTATAATGTATTCCAATTTGTAGATTCTCAGCCTCATACACAACAAAACTAATAGAACAATTTGCATCTTCATATGGTCCTTTCGAAAAGAATGACCTCACTTTACCATAAAACCATTGAATCAATGGATAACGAAAAGGACAACGCGGTCATTATTTGCCAACTTTGCCTCCAATAAGACTTCATTTTCAGATTTATAATTTTCCATTGTCCAAAAAAAAAAAATTGCTCCTTTCACTTCTTTGCTAGTTTCATTTAAACCATAACAAAACTGATCATTGGCTTCTTAGCTTTTAAACCAAGTTCTTGCATCTTTTTGCAACATCATTGCACATTGCAATGCACGTACTTAGCTCTCATCTAAATCATTAAGTATAGAGTTGGCTTGGCAACAATTGACTTTCTACTTGACGTAATTTCAATTTTCCCCTATTCTCCACAATTAGAATCTAAACATAGAATATCTATCATCGGGAATTTGATTAAAGCCAAGCCCAGTGCACAAGGCTCCAGCCACTCAAGGGTACCGAGAGGGTAGGGTTAGACCTATGCAACCTCTGCACGTGGAGAAGATTGTTTCTGGTTTTTGAACATCCGATTCTCCACGTCACAATGGAGCAACCTTACTGTTGCGCCGATGCTGTTTCTACGTATTTGATTCAAGTAAACGAAAAAATCCATACCTTTGGTGAGGAGATTTTTAACAGTATCCAACGACTTAAATTCATAAACTACGCCGAGATGTTCACCTTCCCAGCAAAATCCATACACCTTCGGCATACATGGATGATGGATTAGTTTTTCATGTCGAAGCAAAACGAGTTCATCCTGAAACAGTTTGTGTGTTTGTGTGCATGTGTACCCGATGTTAGGCAACAAAAACCTTGAAACAAAATACGAACGAAAATAGACAATTCAAACCTACAGTCATTCTCAGTTCATTGTCTCCGTGATGACAATTATACATTTCGGGAACTTCCCAGAACTTCACAGTGACATATGGGGATTTAAATATGATGTCTCGAGCTTTTCCCCGGTAAAGTTTGCCAAACTGGAATTCTCCAATGTAATTCTCTTTGCTAAAACTGCGTGTGTATTTCTTTAAACTCTTATATGGCAGCTTTTTTATGTTTTCACAATCCATTGTTGGTCAGTTTTGGAACTGAAATAGAGACATTCAGCGTACTGAGAAATAATTCACACATTTTGAATGGGAAATACAATGGTTAGATACATTTATAGCAAATGTTTTTTTTTTTTTTGAACGGCATTAAATTTATTAAATTTCAAGTAAACTTAGCTAGTAAGCTGTACAAAACAGAAACCCCAAACACCCCAGGAGAACAACATAAGCCCTTATACCCTTATAACAATACAAACCCCAAAGCCAATAGAACATTAACACCCAAACACCCACTAGTGGCACAAGAACACCACATATAAATCCACCCAAATGCACCCCCTAAAAAAGACAGCACCAAGCCTAAAAAGGCAACTTGTAATGTTAACACAGCATAAGATAAGAAATTTGAAAGTTTAAAAAAATCTAAAACGCGCAAGACCTCTTTAGTATCCCCAAACATGGACCCTGCAAACAACCCACCATTGCACCCCCAAACATCAATATTATCACACCTCTAACACCCACCTAAACTCAACACCTCCGGAAAAACAGACCCAAGCACCATTAAAAAAAAAATTTAATAATAAAAATAAATAAAAATACAGCCACACCGCTGGAGTAAGAGACAACCCTTTTGAACAAGAACCTTCTAGGTTAGCAGTTTTACATGTGCGTGTTTGTTTAGATACATTTAACATGTAGATTAAGCTATATAATCCCTCAAAGATATATGTTAGATGAAATAATAGTAATATATTGGGGCGTATTGGTTTACACATTACTTAATTCAGTTTCTCTTTCTTTTCTCTCCGGAATGTCTCCGCAAAGAAAAAATGGGCTCTTTTCTCTCCACTTTCTCCCCCACATTATCTTCATTTCTCTTCTCTTCTCTCCCCACATAAATTACCAAATAAAGATAACTGGAAAGTGGTACTCTTTCTCTTCTCTTCACTCCATTTCTCTCGATCCAAACGAAGTGTAACAAATAAATAAATAAATTATACATATATATATATATATATAAAAACATGACAAACAAGACAAGCATTATTGATCACCCATGGTTAGAGCATAAATAGGCTATGTAGCAACCTTGTTTAGCATATATGGAAAGCTCTTGAGCAGCTTCACTGCAATATTAGGTACATTCAAACTTCTTTTAAATCAGAAATATGTTACAGAGATTGATTTCACTAAAGAGAGAATCAAGCAAACCATATAATGTGATAGTTTTTGTGTTGTTTTCTTTTCTTTTCTTTTCAAAACATCCAAGGGAAAGAAAAAGTAATTTCATCATAAAGATGAAACTCACCTGGAGCGGGGATCGTTGTCGCCGTGGTCAGGACTCGCCGTGATTGAGTGACTGCCGCTTTGAAGTCTCCAACTCTCTCTCTATCTCTCTCTCTCTCTCTCTCTCACTTGATTGATCTGGTACGAACTACGAACATAATTTTGGGATAGTATTTATATGGGTTTTATTTTTTATTTTTATTTTTTTTACTAAGAATATGGGTTTTATTTTATTTGACCCTTAGATAGATACAAACAAATCCTGCTCCTACTAAAATACACCTATTGGATCAAAGAGTAATATTTGGGACACTAACAAATTTCACTAACACTTACACCCACACTCTATATCTCTCTCCTAGTGGCATTGTGGGATCTGCAGTGGACTCAAAGTGCCACTAGGAGAGAGATAGAGTATGGGTGTGAATGTTAGTGGAATTTGTTAGTGCCCCTAGCATTGTTGTTCGATCAAAAAATACACCTATGTTTTCTTTTTAAGGGTTTAGTAATAAATCTGAGGGGAAAATACCTTTTACCCCTATAATTACATCTATTTTCTCATAATTTTTTGTTGTTTATTTTGTAACACTTAACCTTCCTGTACTACGGAGTAAAGTGAGACTGTTAATTTTTCTAACGGAAAACAAGAAAATGACGTGGTTACGCCCCTATGGTTACGCCCATGTTCTCATAACCCCGTGATTCATTTTTGTAACACTTAACCCCCCTGTACTAATGACTGAAGTGGGACTGCCGTTAGAAAAGTTAACAGTCTCACTTCAGTCCGTAGTACAGGGGGTTAATCGTTATAAAATGAATCACAGGGGGTTATGAGAAAATGGGTGTAACCACAGGGGGGTAAAAGGTATTTTTCCCTAAATCTTATTAACTGTACCTTATTTAGAATAGATCCAACTCAAAAAAGAATTTAGTGATAGGTCTATCGATATTTTTAGCACAACACTACTCCCCACCGCTATCCCAGCGCAACACAGCTTTCATTACCAAATGTCACTCAAAATCCGCCTGAAATAGTGCAATGATCTGCGACATTATAGGAATTAAAATTCAAAGAGAGCTTCTCTCTCTAAATTAGTTTTTTTTATAACTTACCTGTGGGACCCCGACCCGCCGTGGTCGGAATACCTGCTAGTACAACTCAACTAATCAACAACAATAAATTTAACCTGTGATTAACAGATTTATACAAAAACACCTTATTATAGAACTTAAAATATTCACACATCCAAGGTATTATACATTAACCTAATCCAACACAACCAAACTTAAAAGTTAAGTGTTTACAACATCCTGCAAAAGTTACAACTAAACGGTATTTTAAAATTTTCTGACAAAATACCACTCTTGTGGTCAACCCATAGCAACCCCAGACCTATGGCAGTGCAATTCCTAATTCAGCTTCATTAAAAGGGTACATGCACAGAAAATCTATGTGGGCGTGAGCAAAACCACGGCTCACTACAACTAGATAAAACAATATGCAAGTTTAAGCATATAAACAGCCCAGCACAGCACAAATACGGCATTTATGCAATATTAAAATGCAACTCATACATGTCGTGACTCACACACCCGGGCCCAACAGCTTTAGCCTTTCGCGGCTCATTACCAAGTTTTCAGCTACTTGGTTTAACAGCTCAGCAATGCAAGTGCACAACATACATGTCATGCCAGCTATGTATATAAACATAAATTGCAATGCAGCAATATCTAGAAGACCCACCTCAAATTCAGCAAGCGTGTAAAATTCACCTTTCTACTTGCTCCTCGGTCAACTCCTTGGGTCCGCTACTACTAGTCTCGGTCCCTGAAATCTTAAAAATTAGATTTCATAGCAAATATAGTATTAATTTAGATAATAATCCAAAAATCTTATAATAACAACAAAAAAAATTAACAACTTAAGCTTTCTAATTGAAAAAGAATTTATATTTCTTCAACTTCAACTTCATAACTAGTAAGTAAAAATAAACATCTTCTATAATAAATAAAAATGTAGAAAGAAACAACTTCCATAATAAATAAAAATTTAAGAAGTTCAAGTTGTAATTGAAACAATCCAAATTCCCAAAATCACACCCAAATAACCCCTAATCTCTAACTTTCTCTCTCTACCCAAGTAAAGTTTATATATATATATATATATATATAAAACAACTCTTCCATGGAGACTTTCAAGTTCTACCAACTTTTGGAGACATAAGTTTTTAACTCAAAATAATAGTTACAATGTATTAAAAAAAAAACCTCATCTAACATTGTTCACCACAACCATCAAATAAAAAAAATCAAGAACCCATTTCTAGCTTCTAAAGCTCAAAAACATCTTCAATGGTGTTTTACCCAAATCATAACCCAATTCTTCCAAACCCAAAACTAACATTCTCATTTGCTTCTCAAATATGTTATTAGCATCTAACAAATTTAAATGTCAAGTTACAATCAACAATTTTTACAAACCAAGCAAGACCCATAAGCTAGAGGTTTAAAAACACACACTACACCAAGAACACACACTACACCAAGAACACACACTAATCTCTACTACTCTTCCCAACTCTTCCCAACTCAACTCTTTCAAAGCTTGTTGTAAGAGTACTCCAAAGCATTAAAAACATCATTCTAACAACAAAAATCAACCCACATATAGATTTGAAACAATAATTTTTAAGAGCCCATAAAGCTCAAAAGCTTCAAATTTCATCCATGGTGGTTACCACCTCAAACTCAACTCAATCCTTTCAAGACTAGAACTAGGAGTGTTTCATAACATTAATAACATACTCTCAACACTTAAAACATCAAAATCAAAACCCAAACAAAAACTCAATTTTTGGATTTATTAAAAACCCTTAAATTTCAACACCCTAACAATTGCAAAATCAACAATACTCAAGCAAAACTTGTCATACATGGTATACATATCACCCAAGGCATATAAAATACATATTCACTATCAAAATCAACCCCACAAATCTCCAATTTTCGGATTTCTACCAAACCCTAAAAACACATCTTGCAAACTTGCTCAAAATTCAAGTTTAACATGAAAAACTTCATACCACACCATATATACATATCAAAGAGCATTTAAGCAAGTTCTAAAACATAAATTTACAACTTTAATCCCTTAATTTCAGATTCTAAGAAAAGAATTCAAAAACCCCAATTCACACTTTCAACCAATTTCACATACCTAGGGTGTAGAAGATGAAGATTCCTCCATTTCTTCCCAATTTCTATGTCTTTTTCTTCTTCTTCACTGTAACCCTCTCAAGCTATACAGTCAAGGAGACTAACGTATCTCCCTAAAATTGATTTTTCCAACTTTTTAAAAATTATGTTTAACACCCCAACTTTCTTTAAAACAAACACTTGAGTTCTCAAACTCCCCAAATTTTCCCATATCATCTTAGTACCCCCAAAAAAGAGTTATTTCCTAACTCAAAATCCCAAAAATGGAATTTCCCAGTTCTAACCCAACGCATAATTATTTAATAATTGACAGCTCAGCATAAAAAAAAAATTTAATAACAATTCAGCTTAAATAATTAAATCACAGAATTTTAAATTTTAAACAACTCAGTTCAGCTTAATAAAATAAATAATTTATTATTTTAATATTCTTTTCGGGTTCGGGTCTCACATTACCCATTTGAATCTAAGGTCACTGCATTCTCTCTCTCTCTCTCTCTCTCTCTCTCTCTCTCTATATATATATATATATATATATATGTATCTCCATTTTGTTGAATCCAAATCATGCATGTAGTTGTTACAGAGAGCTCAACCATGGCAGAACACTAGATACAAAAAACACAGAACCAAACCATCCTAGACATCACAGATCTAAGCCTAAACCCACCACAAATCCCATCTATAATCCAACCTACTCATTGTAAATCCAGCATTTCCTCTCCTCCTCAACTCATTCACCCCCAATGACAACACTCTACCAAGAAGAAGAACTTCACATCTGCAACATTCAGGGGGCTCAGATGCACTGCTTCTTCACAGGTCTCTGTTCCGACTGCGATTCGAACATCGGCGAATTGGAAAGCCAAGAAGGTGAGAAGGAAAAAGCATAGAAGTCTACAACAGAAAAAGAACAAGAACCCAAATCAAGCTTTAACAATGGGGGCTACAAACCCATCATCAAACTCTGTTGTTGTTTCTAACGTTTGGTGTGGTCCTGGGATTAAGTTCACAATTGATGCTATCTTTGTTGGTTGTGTTCTGTCAAGGCGTCCCATTTTGGTTACACTACTTTTTTGGTTCATGTGCAATTCTGTAACATTTTTAGTGTAAAAATTTTAGCCAGCAAGATTTGCTCTTGAGTTAATTTTCAGTGTACATTATTCACTGATTTCTTTTTTTGTTATGCAATGCATTGCAAAATTATACTACAGTGTGTAAATTCTACTCTTGTAGTAATTTATAACGCAGTATAAAATTCTACCCTCGTAGTCATTTATAATGCAATGTTAAAATTATACTGGCAATCATTGACTCTTTTGGACTAATGCAGTGTAAAATTCTACTCTTTTTTTTTTTGGCATTTTTGCCATATCTAACATATCAAACCCTACATACTCATAACAAAATCATGTGGGTGCAAAAATCCATTACTCGATTTGTCATTGCAGAACATCTAGCGTACAAAAAACTAACATTCATAAACAAATTGATTGGATAAAAGGAATTTTACACTGTTGTGAACAATTTTACACTATTGTTTATGCGTATAACATTCAGAAATATGCAAATATGAAAATCATTAAAGATATGGAAAGCATGTAATCAATATAGATTTTGTTTAATAAGGTAATCAATATAGATTAATGTGATTTAAAACCCTGTAATTATGGGATTTATACCCAAATTCGGTTACACTAAAAGATATATGTATATATATATATCTAACGTGTATATGTGTGTATTGGACTTTGATGTTAGATCCTTATCTCCTACAATTTAGGGATTTATAATGACCTTTAAGATATGCTAAATATAAGGAAATATTTCAGTTAATATAATCATATATGTATGTATATTTCTATGTGTATGTTTATATCTAGGGGTAAAATTGTACCATTATTCACACTAATTTGGGGGTGTGGACCAATCACCAAATACTTTCTAATTGTTTGGGTTTAACAGTACAACTAAATGATGAGTGGGTCTAAGCTAAAAAAGTTTATTAAATAGGGATTTTTGGGGAGATTTCCATTATTTTAACTCATTTTTGCACTTGTAATATTGTTTTTATCCTTAAAAATATCAAACTATCATAATTTTTGTTTACATCCAATTTTGTAAACTTTCATATTTTGGGATTAAAAAAATAATATAGACAATAAAATTTTGAAAATAAAAATAAAAATAAAACTAAAACATAAACCTATAAACTTAAGATCTAAACCTAAAATACCAAACACACCTCAAAGATGTATACAAGTATCTATATGTATATGTGTTCAATAGCTATATGTATACAAATATGTATGTATATATGGTGTGTATATGTATATATGCGTGGTCCGTATATAAGGTGTGTATGTATGTATATACATAGAGAGAGAGAGAGGGGGGGGGGGGGGGGGGGGGGGGGGGGTTTGGGTTTTATAACTATGGGTATTTTCAGCGTTAGTAAATTAAGAAGGGATGGCTCTGTAATTTTTTCTATTGAGAGGGGAGGTGTGTGTAATGCAAAGCTAAATATCAAGGGAAGCCTATGTAATTTTGCAATATACAGGGGAGGTCCGTGTAATTTCGCCAAACCTCAGAGGAGGTCCGTGTAATTAATCCTAAAACTATCAAACAGATAAAAGCTCCAAATGAGGCTCAAAACTACCTGTTTTAACAAAATTTTCAAGTCCAATACATAGGTCACGAAAAAATATGTGACAAAAACAATCACCCAAAAAAGCCTAAATTACGACCATATAAAGTTAGCATTTTTCAAACAGACTATATGTTTTCTCTATTTAAGGCTCAAAATAACATGTTCTTGCAAATTTGGCAAGTCCAATGTGTGCATATCTCGAAAAACACATGAAAAAAAAAAAACATTCACTCGAAAAAGCTGAAAATGGGGAAGTTGACATTTTTCAAACAGATAATGTTACATGTTTGAAATGTATTATCTGTTATCTGTTTTCGCTGCCTGAGGCTTAAATTTGCCTATTTTTCAAAAATTAGAAAGTCCAACAAGTAGTAGATCTTGGAAAATTACATGAAATAAAAATAAATTAAAACAAGATCACCAAAAAGGCTAAAAACTTATAAACTTATATTATCTATATTTTCTGTTTGTTAGTTGTATATGACATAAATATACTAGAGATGTGGGTGTGCCAAGAAAACGAAAGTTGCCAACAAACGTCATCCAGATTCAAAATAATTAACCAAAGCGATTTGGAAAGCAAAGGAACAAAGCTTTCCTTTGGAGTTCTCGACGCATTGATAGAATCAAAGACTTCAAAATGTAACAGAAATATCACCAAACAAGCGAATGCCCCAAAAGACAATATTTTTCATTAAAACTCACAAACGATTACAAAAGATTGGACTGGTAATCACGCCACCAATTATAGAAACAAGAAGGGGAATACACGTCTTCTTACAGTTTAGAGTGACTATGCTCGCCTCCAAATTACAACACGAAAAAGAAGGGGACAACTCACCTTCTCTTACGAATGTGGAATAACTACATTTAAATATACTCCTAAAGCAGAAAGAGAAGTAAAAGATAAAATGTTTAGAGCATGTTTGATCGTTTGATAATGTCCTCTTCATTATTCTCTTCTTGTATTTATAGACAAAATGCTTAAATTCAATTAACTGGATAACTGTCACCGTTATCTGGTTACATAACTGCCATTGTCAACCTACACTACAATTATAAACCTGAACTGGAAATCTGTCACATGACAAAGCAGATTGATCACGCCACTTTTAGGTTGACAACGTTACTCTGCAGGTGGTTTGGTAATTTCAAGATATAATAACTTCCCACTAAATACCCCATGATGTGGTAGTTTATATGTGATTATTTCCATAAAACTGCCCATGATGGGGTAGTTTTAAGTAGTTACTACCCACTAAGCCATTTAAATAAATGTCCATGTGTTTAATATGACTCGACCAACCTATAAATACCATAGACACTTGGACTTCAACATACACTCGTATTCCGCCACACAAGCAAGCATTATGTTGACCACAGTCTAAATATTTATGGTGCAAACAATGCCCCTGTAGACACCCCAATTTTGACCGAACTATTAAACTTATGGGGATTTACCTCTAGAGATCAATGATGAATATGTCTCGTCGGAATCAAGACTCTTACAAGCAATCTGATTCTCTTCCAAAAAGAATCTCGGTCCAAAATCGCCCTTTTCAGCCAAAAAGACCAAAATTATCATTTACTCGTCACCTTGTAGACCATGAGTTTTGAACACGTATAGGAACACGGCAATGTTCTCGGAGCATCTTAAAATCATTTTTAAAGGGAGAGAAATTCAAAATGTACCCCAAAAAGGTCATTAAAAGTCAACAGTTGACCCAGTGAAAAGTCAACGGGTCAAAAGGGTGTCAATAGTAAAATTTTTGAATTCAAGATGAAAAGTCCCGGTAATTGTTCATTGGGTCTCCCTTATGCTAGAAACGATTGATCGGGAGTGAACAAGTCCTAATTACATGCCTTAATTCATATTTGTTAGTACTTTTTATCCTATTTTATTGTATTTTTATTTTGTTTTCTGTTTTCTGTCAGGATTTGGAAGAAAGCAAGAATCCAGGCTAAATAAGGAGAAAAAGTTGACTGAAAGATGAAGAAAAAGGCACCTCGCGTGAGTGCCACGCTCGCACGACAATCCAGAACCTCACTCGTGCGACCTGCTCGCTCGACCTCCCAAAATCGCACTCACGCAACCTATGTAAAAATCAAAGTTGCGTATTTTAGTGTACTGAAGATCCCCACCTGAAAGAAACTGCCTAATTACTTCCAGAAACGTAAATAAAGCAGTTTTAGTGCAATTTGGTTTAGGAAAGCTTCCTAATTCTTCCAAAATCTATATATGCCTTACTATAATTCAATTTTGGGGTTACACAACATTCATTCCATTATACACATCCATATACAACTAAACTTTCAGCCACTGAAAGAGGGAAGCAAGGAGAAGAAGAAGAAGACCAAGGATTCCCATGGCTTCCTCCATCAATCTCTTGTCGTTCATCGCTTTTATGGCCAACTAAATCGATATCTAGGGTTTCAATGAAATCCTAGCCAAGTAATAGGGAGTTATTTATGTTTTTTCTTTTAGTTTATTATGTATGGATGATGATTACATGTTTAGAGGATTTTTATAATAAAATCGTACTTCTATTGATTAAATCATTGCTTTCAAAGTTTATTCTTGTCTTAGATCTATTTTGGATGTAATGTGCTCAATGATCTATATTTGCTATGCTTGTATGGATTATTTACATGTAATGGTGCTTAATTGAATTGTGATATCAAGTAGCCGAATAGTTCATGCCTAGGAAAGACGGATTGTGGCACAACCCTAGTTTAGTGTGAGACAATCTGTGCCAACCAAAGATGAATTATGTTGGTTCTTGAATCGTAGTTATCTTTTTGACGGATGAATTTGGCTTGTAGCTACAATTCCCCATTATCATCTAATGTAATAAGCTAATATAGATACCCTTATTACGAAGCTAGTGGTGGATTTGCAATCCTAGGTTCACTTTAAATATCGTTTAAAACAACTTTTAATTGCTTTCATAGTTTAGATTTATTTTTCGTTTAATTAAAATCAAAATCAAAATACTGTTTTCGTAATTTACTAGATTTAGGTTTTAAAATTAAAGTGCTTTAGTAATTCAATCTCTGTGTGTTCGACCTTTACTTCCACACTACAAATCCTTAGAAAGTAAAGCATACTTTTATATCTTGATTGTGACAAGATCAATTTTTGGCGCCGTTGCTGGGGATTGCAATATTTTTGCCATTAATTTTTAGAATCTTAATTTAGATAGTAAATATTAGCTTAGATTTTATTCTATTTATTTCTAGTTTAATTTTCGAGTCGCTAAAATTATCCGTGTTTTGCAGCTTACAAGTCATCAAATTCTAGAAAGTTCGAGTGGAGCAGCAGTGCAAGTCAACGGAGCTTATGCGAACCTGAAAAAAAATTTGCAATAAATTCAAAAATATCAAGTAAATCCGTTGTTTTAAATTTCGCATCAAAGCACTGCAAGTCAGGGCGCTGAGACGCAATTACTTGCATTAGGTTAGGTGTGGAGTAAGCATTGCATTAGCTAGGAAACCCGGGGCACTGGGCTTTGACACGAATCACTGCATAACAGGATAATTACATGCATCATAGTAGTGTTGTATGCTTGTTGTCTTATTTACGTCATTGTCTTTCGTATTTGTTTGAGTCAGTCTTTATCTTAGTGTCATTTTTTCTTTAGTTTATGTTTGGTATGCGTTTGAGTAAACCCGAATTACATTCTTTCAATCCTGAACTTGAACGTACTCTTAGAGTCCTTAGGTCTTCAACCCAGGCTTCTAGAGCTCGATTGGTAGACGACGAATCAACTCCGAAACCGTCGTCGTTATTTCAGGCCAAAATCCAAAGTACTCTTAAACGTTTAAGAAAAACTCGAACTATTAATATCGAACCCTTTCCAATGGCCGACCTTGGAAATAATGGTAACAACGAAAATAATGGGAATAATCAAAACAATGGAAATAACCCTAATATACCTCCGCCTCCTCCACTTAAAGATTATTCATTCCTACAGCTTACACGCCACAAGCAGGTATCGAATTACCGGAGGTGACAGCATCTCACTTTGAGATAAAGTCATCTACCATCGCGCTACTCCCTTCATTCCATGGTTGTATTAAAGAAGATCCTTATCATCACTTAGGAGAGTTCCAAGACATATGCTCTACATTGAAAATCCAAAATTTAACTGATGATGAATTAAAATTGCATCTCTTTCCATTTTCCTTAAAGGATAAAGCTAAGTATTGGCTCCAGTCTCTTGAGCCAAATACTATTAAAACATGGGAAGCAATACATACCGCATTTTTACAAAAGTTTTTCCCTATCACAAGAAAATCTATAACGAACTTTGTGATGCAAGATAGGGAAACGCTCTATGACACTTGGGAATAATTGAAAGAATTATTACGCTCTTGCCCACATCATCAAGTTCCCAAGTGGCAATTGGTACAGGTCTTCTACGAGGGACATGTTCCCTCACTTCATAACACCGTTGATGATGTTTGTGTGGTTAGCTTCCTACACAAAAGCGCCAGCGAGGCATGGAAAAATTTTAAAACATTAAGTGAGAATTCGATGCATCAAGTCATGTCGGTATGTCCTGAGGGGTGTCTTCCTCCTAAACCCAAGCGAGAAGAGCGTTTTGAGTCAAGTCAATTAATTGAAATACAAGAACTATCTAGAAAACTTGACCAACTTATGAGGATGGGCCATATGCCCAATCCACCTCCTTCCGAAGTATGTGCATTGTGTTCTGAACCTTCTCACAATATCTTCGCATGTCCTTCTACTTCTCAATTTTTGGAGTTTGTCGAGGAACACATTAACTCTATTCAACAATTGCCACAAATAGTTATAATCCTATGATAACTAATTTTCCTAATACTTATCGGCCACAATTTCAACAAAGTCAATACCAATAACCCTTCCTAATCCTAAACCTCCAAGGGATAACTCTTTTGAGGCAAAAGTGTTGGCGTCCCTTAAGAATATCGAAATGCAAGTGCAAGCCCAAGCACAAATAGTGCACTCTTACACACAATCCATTGCCAAGCTTGAGTCCCAAATGGGACAAATAGCTAACACAATGAGTCATAGAAATGAGGGTAAGTTACCTAGTCAAACTATTCAAAATCCTAAGGGACAATACGAGAATGGGGGTTCGAGTGAGCCACTAAATGTCGTCTCAACTAGGATGACTATTCGAGAAGGAGAAGTTGTTGAAATTCCGAATGAGAGTAAGAAAAATGTAAACATTAATTTGAATCAAGAGAAGGGTGAGGACACAAGACGAATTAGGAAAGACAATGAACCGGTCCCGACAGCTTATGTTCCAAAACTACCTTACCCACCAAACATTGAGGAACCGTCACAGTTTTCAAAGAAAGGGTCGAAAATCGAAGATATACTTGAGGTATTTAAACAAGTTAAAATTAATATCCCATTCCTTGACGCGATAAAACAAATTCCCGCTTACGCTAAATGTCTTAAAGATCTATGCAGTCAAAAGCGCAAGTTGCGCAGTCATACTCTGAAAAATATCTTCCTCACAAAAAAGGTAAGTTCGATTTTCTAACACGCTCCTCCAAAGTATAAGGATCCCGGTACACCAACGATCTCATGTAGCATAGGTGACACTGTCATTCATCGGGTTCTCCTTGATTTAGGAGCAAGTGTTAATCTTTTACCTTACTCCATCTATAAATAACTAGGTCTAGGTGAACTTAAACCCACGGCCGCTACCATACAATTAGCGGATCATTCTATTAAAATCCCTAGAGGAATCATCGAGGACATCTTGGTAAAAGTTGATAAATGTTATTATCCCGTCGATTTCATGGTCCTTCATTCCGAACCGGTGCTAGATGCTAGGAGACATACTCCTATCATTCTTGGTGGTCCGTTCTTAGCCACCGCTAATGCTCCTATCAATTGTCGAACGGGGGTAATGAAAGTATCGTTTGGAAATATGAACCTAAAATTAAACGTTTTTAATGCTATTGATCAACCTCTCAATGATGATGATTACCTATGTGAGGCGGATAGTAAGGTTAGATGAACTATTGAACCTAATAAAGAAATAAATGTGAGTAAGGAGAACAATACAATGAGTAATGAGCGGACAAATTTGAATAACCAGGACCCTAATGCTGAATTTACTCAGAAGGTAAGAAATCGATTTGAACATAATCAGGGAGAACCGTCGATCGAGTTAACAAATAATGATATTATTTCTACTTTCCATCGGAGCTTCCCTAATGTCTTCAAGGATAGAAAGTCTGAATTACGGCCTCCATAAGTCTTGAGCTAGAACAGTCTAGCTGAAGACGTGAAAGACAGCACTTCTTGGGAGGCAACCCAAGCTTTATTTGGTCCGTTTCTCTTCTTTTTGAACGTTTTTGGGTCATTTCGGGCAGTTTTTAAGTTCTCTAGACAGGTTTGGGGGTCAGGGTTAAATTATTTTGAACTTATTTACATAAAAAAAAAAAGTAAGAAAAGAGAAAAAAAAAACACGTCGCACGCGTGACCTGCTCGCGCGAGTTTTTGCCTTGGGGAAAAATTTTCAAAGTTTTTTATATGTAGCCTCAAATTTTTGTCGCGCCTAAAATCGCGCGCCTGAGGGTTCTCGCCTAAGAGGCCCGCTCGCGTGAGCCTTTGGCTTAGAATTATTTTTTTTCCCAGAACTTTAAAAATCAACCTCAGCTTTACCTCGCAGAAGGCTTGCGCACGCGATGATCGCTCGCGCGAGGTAGGGTTTTTTTGTATCTTTCTCTTTATTCTTTTACCTCCTTTATCCCAAACCTGGTTAGTTGTTTTTCTTTTCTGTTTGCTATCTTAGGCCTTTTTGAATAAGTCCTTCTTAGTTTTCATCGTTCTGTTTGTCCTTGTTCTTTATTTTATTTTCGTCAACTCTTTCGGATTTTAGTTTATTGAAAAAAAAAAAAGTACACCACGGTCTATATTACTATTATCTATTATTGTTCTTTTGTTGTTTATTTTCTTTTGTCAAGTATTAACAGGTGAACTAGTGTCTCCATTTGGAGTAATTGAGCTTTATTGCCATATTCATATGCATTTACCTGTTTCGTGATTGCGGAGATCGAGGTATTGTCGTTCCTTCCTTACGCATTCTCCTTACTTTCATTTTATTGTTTCATTGGGGACAATGAAAGGTTTAGGATTGGGGATATGCCCTCACATGCACACTATTATGCACCAATTTTCATTTTTAAAAAAATTCGATACTTGTGCTTACATAAACGATTTTACCGACATTTTTGCAATCTCAATTCGATACTTCTTGTTAGATAACTTGGATTGTTATAGAATGGTAAACATGAGAATATGTGGTTAAACATTTGCTAAAGTCATGATACGACGTTTTAGGATATGTATCGTTCGAATAGTAGTTTTATATCATAGATTTGCACACAAACTTATGCACTGCACGTAGTCGCTTGAATACATGTTTGATATGAATTGTAATATGATTTGGATTTCTAGATAACACATTGTGGAGACTAAACCCGGGGAGCTTTTGAGCCTATCTTTTCTTTTTAAAGGGTTATAAATATATTTTGTGTTTGTTGAATTTCATTGAAATAGTGCACACTACACCATATGGACCAATTTCTAACGGACAGTTTTTAAGCTTTCTAACGGATATATCCGTTAGTAATTACTAACGGATATATCCGTTAGAAATCAGAAAAATCCATTAGTAATTTGATATATCCGTTAGTATTTTGTTTGAAAGTGAAAAGCTGGAAAAAAATAATTAAAACTCGGTGGCATTTTTGTAAATAAAACCTAAAATAAAAAATTGCAGTGACAATAATTAAAGCCCAAAATTTCCCCTCCCCCCAACATTTACCTCCACTCTCTCTCTCTTAATCTTTCTAGTTCTAAAAACCGCCCCTCACCCTCGCCACCACCGCCCCTCTCCATCGCCACCACCACTGCTCGCCGCTACCATGAACCGTCGCTGCCGCCTCGAACCCTCAGATTCTTAGAGAATCAGACCTAGGTTATGACTGGACGGGTGACTTTTAGGGTTTTTTCTAAATCGCCATGGACAGGTGGACTGAATTCTTGCAATCGATGTTCATAGGCCTGATTTTCTCTTACCTTCATGCCAAACTCATCTCCATCGTCGTCACTTTCCGAAGACAAGCTCAGAATCGTTCGCGACGATCGTTAATTCCATAAAATTTCCGTACAACTGAAAATCTCCAGATCGATTCTTTGCATCTCTCTCTCTCTCTCTCCCTCTGTCTCTGTCTCTCTCTCTCTCTGATTTCAAACAGTCTGTTTTGTGTGTGTGTGCACGCTCCAAATCGCCCAAAATTCAATTTCTGCGCTCATTTCTAGGGTTTACTTTCTCCCTCCTTTTCGATTCCAAGAAATGCTAACAACTTTTCGACGAGTACTCACAGTGCAATCACATTCCGTTTGAGAATCGCCGATTTGTGTCACTTCAAGTCTCTGGTGCTTCTCATTTTGGTTGCTTCAACCCTAGATTCACAGAGGTACTTTTTTTTTGTAAGCGTTAAGTGATTTTGACTCAGATTGTCTTTATTATTGTTTTTTTTTGGTGTTTTTGGTTTGATTGTAGTTTCATGTAATTGAAGTTTGTTTTCAAGGATTTCCGATTCTAGTTGAAGTTGTTAGTTGGTTTGCGTTTCTTACATGGAGTTCTCGATTTCTTAGAAGAAAATTAGTTTGAGTTTTGATTCATATGTGTTTCTATGTATATAGATATACACACACATCCATATATATATATATATACATTTACAGGTATAGAAGGACATCCATACACTTAGCCGATCCCAAATGATTTGGGATGAAGGCTTAGTTGAGTGTAGTTGAGTTGTATATGTACACGTTACACTTAAATTCACACACATATGCAACATTTATGTTTATTTGTGTTCTGCATTAGTTTTTTGGGGATTTGGTGAAACTTCGCAATTCTGTCAAACCCTTAGTATCAATAGAGAATGTTGTTGTAATTTATCTATTTCGTATTTTTATTTGTTCTATTATTGAGCGTGTTGAGTCTGAGTGAGTATTATTTCATAGGTTATAAGAGTATTGCATCTGGTTGATTATGTCTCTAATGTTTGGACAAGAATGTGTGCTATTTATGGAGAAAATGGAAGAGTTGTTAATCTATCTCTGCCACTAAGAAAGGGGAAAAAAAAGTGAGAAAAAGAATAACCAAAGAGTTCTCATTAATGTAAGGTCTGAGAATGATTCATGATGTAGTGAGCAATGAGTAGAATTTTTCCATCTGTGAGTGCTTTTATTATATCAACTGAACTTGCATTCAAACCTTTCGGGTTTGTTATCCTGCTATTGATCTGTACAATCAATGCACTGCTGTAAGATATAACTTTTACTCTGTTTGGTCACAAATCTTCTGTCGGAAGATGCAACGAGGGTTTGTAAATTTTCCCTTCCTTTCCCCCCCCCCCTTTTTGTTTTGGTTTTGGGCTGGGATGTTTTATTTTCACTAAGTCATAGTATTTGTCATTCCTCTTTATCAATTGCATACTGTACATCAAAGAGAAGAGGGGAAAAAATGAAAGAAGTTGGTGAATCGATGGAAGTTGGTGAATCGATGTCATGGTTCAGCGAGTAAAAAAAAGAAGTGTTCATTCTCGGCTGGGTTAAGAGCATTTTTGTGCTTTCTGTACTGTCTGAAATTTGAAGAAATAGTATTATATTTATGCATATACTGATGGTAATCATCTAGACTTTCTGCTGATCTAATTTTAACTGCTTAATGTTCAGGAGAAAGGTCCTTCTCAGTGATACAGTGGGGTTTATATCAGATTTTAACTGCTATTCTGTTGCTCAAGGCTCTGATTGGTACATGGATTTATAGGGAAAAAATAATAGAAAACACGGAGAAGAACAATATTTTTTTTGTGTGTGGTTAACAACGAAAACAATAAGGAGAATAGAAAAGAAAAGAAAAGAAATGAAAATAGAGTGAAAATAACATAAGAAATTTTAGATTTTGGGGGTCAGTTTCCTTCATCTTTTCTTGAGTTCATATTTCAGTTCCATCTTTTTAGATTTTGAGGTTGAGATTGAATCTCTCGTCCCGCTGTAAGTACACTTTGAGGTGTTCTTAATTTTATAAAATTACTCAATCTTCAATATACTGGAGCTCGATACGATTCAAGGAAAGAGAGGATTATGGTTCTGTGGAGCATACCAGGTATTTTTCCTTCCTTTTGAACTGTAAGGCTCTGTCGGTTTTTAGTTCTATTTCCATGTAGATTTGTGGTTGTGGTCTGCTAGTTGGGTAATGTTTTTGAACCATAAACTTAATTCAAGTTTATAATTTCAGTTATGCAGCTATCAGTGGCGAACTTCCATCGAATCAATCCACTACAATATCGGTATCGTTTTTCTTTCAGTGTTACTTAACAAAAATCTTTAATTAGTTAGTTCAAAAATCTTTGTTCTACGTCTTTCCTCAGTTGCTAACTATGAGACTTCCACATCTATATATTTCTACTGACACTGGACCTCAATTGAGTTTCTCCGCTGTCATGTGGCATAAATCTCAACTATCAACAAATTAATAATGTAAAATAGGAGCTAAAATGAAGAGCATTGTTGGTGTTGCCTCTCAAACAATGGCTAACAAAAATATAGAAGTCAGTTTTTAGCTAGCAGTGTTGGAGATTGGAGTGTCTAAGCTAGAAAGGAGTCGAATAGTTTCCCAAATAGCTCATCCAAATACAGACATGCACAATTTTTATTCTTTTTCTTTGATAGTAAGAATTATTCTCAGGCAGAAAAAATTGACAATATTATTCACTAATGCACAAGTCTTGCTTTACTTTTGCATGAAATTGGGGATTTTGGATCATTGGCTGTATCTTAACTATAATATTTGATCGGCAGTGTATTGGGTGAGCAATTTTCTTCCATACTTTTCCCTTTTCTCTTTAATTAATATTAATCTATCTTGATATCACATTCATTGGCCACTTTTTGTAACACCGTAATTGAGTATGATGGAAATGAATTTCTCAGGTGGGTATGACAAGGAAGACAAGGCAGCAAGGCCTTGTGTCTTGGCAGCTCTAAAATACTGGGGTCCTACTGCCACAACCAACTTCCCTGTAATAAACTATATTTTCTTCTATGCCTTCATGCCATTCAAATGAATAGTGAACTATATCTGCATGAAAAGTTGCGTAACCAAGAGCAAGAACCTAACAACTAATTAAGATGTTTCCATGCCTGACTTAGGTTTCAAATTACGCCAAGGAGCTTGAGGAGATAAAGCATGCGACAAAGCAAGAATTCATTGCATCGCTAAGAAGGTTTGCTTACTTGTTACTCCCTGTCCTAAATTAAGGGACTTTTTTTTTTAAGGAAGCTTTTTGATTATTGTGTTCTTTTTTTTTCTTTACTTTTTATTATTGACCTACTTTTAAGGTTAAAATTCTACTGTCACATCAAATGAGAAGTGAGAGGTCTATGCAATAACAGATAGTTTCACCAAAAGAGACACATGCAGTGAGTGTGTGCTGATATGTCCTCATGCAGTATTTATTTATTTGCTACCAAACAGGTTATTAATTGTGACAACTTGACCAAAAAAGGAATAAAAAGTAGATCAATGGATAGATTTCTAATATACATGCTGTTAAAAAAAAAACCAATTGCATTGGTCCAAAAAAATCAACCCAATCTTATCAAAGCAGCTGTGAACCCGGCCTTTGTTACTCAATTTCCTGGTCTGAACGGGCTGGGTCTTTCCTTGGCCCGACTGGACCTAGCTGTGGGTAGGGTTATACCAATGCACACGCACCCTGCTGCATCAGAAGTCCTAGTTGTGATCCAGGGGACTATTTGTGCTGGGTTCATATCTTCTTCAGCGAATACGGTTTATTTAAAGAGTCTTAATAAGGGGGATTCAATGATTTTCCCCCAGGGGTTACTTCACTTCCAAATTAACTTCGGTGCCACTCCGTGTATCGCATTCGTTAGTTTCAGTAGCCAAATTAACTTTGTGTCTGTGTGTACGTATATCGATTCACTACACCATATGGACCCATAGTTTCATTTGCATAAGTTACCATGTATATGTACAAGTATTAAGTACTAAATATTTTCTTATATGTACAGAAAAACACCTTATTATCCAATTCCTTGTTCCTCTATTTCCCGTCTTTCGTTTTAGTGTCGACTTGATACAATTTCCACAAACCATGGGCAAGCGTGTCATTGGATATGAAGCAATCGTTTACTCATCTGAACAATCGTTTTAATCTGTTGGTTACAATATTCTTGGATGCTTGCTTGTGTGTGTACTGTATATATATTTTCGAATTGCAGTATAGCTTTTCTATTGTTGTTAGGATGCCCTTATTTTATACTATCTTCTGATATTTTACCTCACAAGTTGCAAGTATATGATTACTAGGGAAACCATTGCACGTAGACTGATGGTATCAAGTTAGTCATTTTAACACTCCTTTATTTGGATCTTTCACCCTCACTAGTTATGGTGAAAGATCTCTCATTAGGGGGCAATTTTGGAAGAAAATGCTTTCTTTTGATGCAAAGATTATGTTCCCTTAATAAGTTGGGTTCCCAGAGATGAGTAAATCTAATTTATTTTAGATAAATTTGTGGAAATTTGGTGCAGAAGCTGAAGACTCGTGTTATAAGGAAAGATGTGAATCCAGAGTGGAATGAAGACTTAACTCTTTCTATTTCGGATCCTAATGCTGCAATCAAGCTGGTAAGTTGATTGCTATCTTTCCAACATGTGATTAACTTCTACTGCAATAGAGGGGGCCTAAGACTCAGTTTAGCGCCAAATGAGCTATACCCACTTTGCAAATATCCAAAGAATCTAATACACTCTGAGCCCATTTGGTATTGTTGTGGGAATTACAGATTTTTCCTGTAATAATGTCACTAAAAGACGAGTGAGTTGCTAAAACTTTAGGTTCTTGAATATCTAATTAGCAGTTTGGAGGTTTGTTTAGCTTCAATTACCAACTAAGTAATTATCGTCTTTCTGCTATTTATTACCAGAATGATTAACAGATCTTGTTGCTATTCATCATGGAAGAAAACAACTGTAGTAATGTTGGAGTGTGATCATTGATTCATGTTCAATGGTCACACCTACTTCTCTATTTTAAGGTTTATTCCAAAATACATACATAGATAAGATATATATCTAAGGTCTCTCACCTTGTCTTCCTGGTAATTGACACAGGTTTTTGAGGGCAGCAGAGCCATGAGTAAAAGAGAAAGCTATGGTGGTAAAAAGAGCTCATTGGCCTTTCTATATGTTATGGTTTTCTTTGGTAGGCTTTGTTGAAGGGGGGTTTGTGATATGGCTCAAGTGTTGGTTAAATTATGTTCAAGAAGATTGAATGGTGAGGGATGTAGTTTATATAACTACTTAAATTTCAGACATGTTTTGTTTGTTAGTTTAGGTTTGAATGGAAGAACTCTTTAAATTTCTGACTTTGTTAGACATGTATGAACTCTTTACTTTGTTATGATTATTATGGATTATCTTTGTTGTTTTGGGTATAGAGATGTTGGTTTCACATGGTTATAGATTAATCTTATTATTTTTGTGTTTAGTATAGATTAATATGTTTGTTAATTAGGTGAAAAAAAAATTGGGAAGCATATAAATAAATATATTTTTTTTCGATTTATGAATATTTCTAACGGATATATCCGTTAGTAAATCCGTTAGTATTTTTTTTAAAAAAATTTGGAAATTACTAACGGATATATCCATTAGTAATAGTTAACAAACCGTTAGTATTCATTATAAATTTTTTAAAATTTGTTGAAAAAAAATCGTTAGTAAGTAGCTTTCTAACGGATATATCCGTTAGAAATTCTTTGGTTTACTAACGGGTTTACTAACGGATATATCCGTTAAAATTAATTTTACTAACGGATATATCCGTTAGTAAATCCGTTAGTAATATTACTAACGCTAAAATACTAACGGATATATCCGTTAGTAACATTTATTCTAACGGATATATCCGTTAGTAATGAGGCAATATGGTTGTAACGCCCCAAAATCCACGACACGTGGATGGGTCAAAGAGGTCAAATAACGAGATTAAGAAGAAGAAGAGATCCTACGTGGACCAATCCAAACAGTGCGGAAGCTACGAAAGAATCCTACGTGGATTCCAAAGGAAAGTCAAAAAGTCAAGAATTGACCCATGAGGACCAAATGAGTCAAATAGGATCAATCAACATTACTCTGTTATCAAAGAAGTTTTAAGAGAATGGAAGCAAGAAGTATCAAGAGTGGAAGAAAAGAGGAAGAGGTTTAATTGAAAGTTTTAATGGAATCAAGGTTTGAGAATTTACAACCAAACAGTCCCTTAGAAATCAAAAGTGATATTGTTCCCATAGTAGACTATCCACAGGCTAAGTATAAACCAAATTAGATTTCGAAAATTTAGAAGTTTTAGAAATTTTCTAAGTATAGAACCTGTGTAGTCATATGATAAACTTACCAAAACGACTCAACGGAACATCCGAACCAATATGAACACGATATAAAAAGGATCTAAGTTAAAAGACTAACAAGTGTCCGAATCAAAGTGAATAAATATTTAATGTTAACATGCGCCCATAGGCGACTCAAAGTCCCAATTACAAGTCCGATTACATTAAAAAAAAAAATCTAACATTTTCTAAGTAAAGGGCTAAACATGTGCCCGAATCAAGTATTAAAGAATTTAAACTACAAGATTCAAATTTAATACATTATCTTTTTAGACAAAACTAGAAGTTTGAAACATTTTCAAAACTACTATTCTTCTTGAATGAAATCCTCAAAGTGTGACGTCACGCGTCGAGTAATTCTTGGGTCTTGTCCCAACTCGATTATCCCTGAAAAATGGTTTGTCGTTTTTATGAGAACGACGGCTCGTAGAAAATATTATAGAGATTCAATATGGATCCCATAACTAATATGCAACATGTGGTGCCATGAATGTCGCCTAGGCAATGCAACTAATGAGCTCTCGGGCCATGCACACATGATCACTCGCCTCATTACCGGACTGTGAGCCACCCCACACTGGGAATGTAGCATACCAACTTTCCGATAGCTAGTCGAATATAAGTTGGAGTTTGGCACGTTCTTAGGTACGTCCACCCTGTCTCACCACACAACCCACATCCGGATTTTCTTATCCACTTTTATCCCCCTTTATTGGGATCGGATTTACTTTTATCCCCTCTTAGGGATTTCTCAAATGTCACCCATGCTAATGCTATGAGGTGTGCCCACTTGGCAACAATGTACATGAATTCTATGATTCCAATGCAGATGTTTATCATATTAAACGGTAATTAACATGCTTGACATATTTAGGCAAGTCCAATTACTTCAATCTAATTCATGCTAACATATGATTTTAAGTTCATAGAATATCAATAAGGAACATATGAAATCAACTTCTAGGCATAAGGGCTACTTAATCAAGTAAGCAAATAATTCATTTAGGCAACTAAACAATTAATCAACAATTAAGGAGTAGATAATATCACTTGAGCAAATTTAATTTCAACTCAACAACTAACATTTTAATCAACATAGTAAGATTAGTGAAAGGGATAGTTCAAGGTCACAAGCTATGTTTTAATCCTTAACAACCCTTGCACAAATCACACATTAGAGATAAAATACATAGTGAATCAAAACAATATAATCTACCTTGCCCTTGAGAATGGAAATGTGCAAATGAAATAGAGAATCCAAGTGAGAAAATAAGAGAACCCAAATGTGGATCTTCAAGAATAAGAAAGTAGGAAATCCCCCTTCTTCCTCTAGTCCATAATGTGAGCTAGAGATCCCCAAGATGTAAAATAGAAGTACCCATAGGAAGCCCTAGATGAGGTGATGATATTTGCCTCTAATAGCTTGGCTCCAACAATGGTATATGGAGGCTCAAAATTGGGGTTGAAGGTTGAAGTAGTTTGGGGGGTTTACTTCCAAACCATAGTGAGAGAGATAGAAATAAGAGAAGAAAATGAGAAGAAAATGAGGGGGAGAGAGAGAGAGAGAGAGAGAGCCAAATATATAAGGGAGGGAGAAGGAGATGGGGAAGTTTCCTAGGAAGCTTCCTAGGGAACTTTAGTGGTTGAGGTGGTTGAGAGTTGTTGAGAGTGGTTGGGGGTGGTTTGGGAGTTGACTTGTGAGTCTTATCTTGTCCCCTCACCCACACACACAAATTATGTAATATATATACACACACGTGTTAAAACAAATACCAAAGTGGTACCACAAGACCAAATGTTAGGCATTTAAAATGTATATGTTCAAATTGGGTCCACACATTGACCACCAAAATTACCACAATACCCCTAATTTAAATTTCATAACATTACAATGGTGTAGTGGCATTAACTCGTTGTCTAGTCTCATTATTCTTGTTTTGGTTGATAGTCAAGTTAAAATATTTGCTACCATGCTAAATAATCTTCTATCGTAAACATTGAAGAACCATATGATCATAGGAAATGATGGTAGGCCCTCTTTGTTTACCACCGACAAAAAAATGATAAAATTTCCTTAGTTCGCCCCTTTGAGCCTTTAAAATGCCCTTTTTCTTTAAGCACCATTATCCCACTTTTGCTCCAACTTGACCAACTTGGAGTTCACTACTGAGAGATTCGTCAACTTTTAGTGGTGATAAGGCGGTGTATCGATTGAGAAGAAGACGAAAACAAGATGATGATTGGGGTAGTTGCCTTGGTATTCAGTGAATATTCGTTTCAAAAGTAACGAAGAGAAGAAAAAAAAGGAAAGGAAAGAAAAAAGGTTGAAAGAAGAAAAGAAAAAAAGAGAGATAAAATAAAAGAAAAATGAAAGAAGAGAATGAAAAGATGAAAGTTGGTAGAAGAATGATGAAAGAAATCGAACATGCCTTACAACGTCATTCTAAAACAACCTAATGAATCCGTTCTATTCTTTTTCACTGCCTGAGCCACGTTACAACCTTTGAAAAGTCCTATTTGATCCGAGAAAATATGGTTTAGATATGTAAATAATGGGAGGGGGATTAAAATATGGTAACGATTAATTTTCTTTTACTGTTGGCGTCATATCCATGAGACTACTGTTCTTTCGGGTCATGTGTCTTTTTCAAGTCATATGTGAGCGTTTCGTGTTTTGAAAACATATTTTCTTTGCTCCCATATATTAGAGAAATTATACCTGTTTCTGAGTGTTTCATTTGAGAGTGTAATTAACATTGTGAGATTCATAGTCGAAGCATAGTTGGATGGTTATCTGAGTTATATTCCAAGTTCATAACATGCGCGTGTTCCTTTGACTACTACATCACACACGTGCAATTTTATGAGAAACTATATTGATTTATATGATGCATGAGCTTGGGATTATTTTTCATGACGTAGGTGGACGTTTGGCTCTATTTCTTCTTGTTCATTATTCTATTTCAAATCATTATTTTATAATAAGGAGTATTGAATATTGAAAATTTAAACGAAATTTTCTTGTTATAAGTTAAAATTTTCTTTTTTTAAGTAATAAAGATGGTTGTGGGTGACTTGTTGACGAGAACCCTCACGAGACTTCACTCGTCCGACTAGGGACACCTAGAGGTTTAAAAGGCTAGTTGTATATGCTAAATGCAATCACAATCCATGCGAAAATGGAGTAGGAATTTTATTTTTATTAAGTAGTTTTATGCTTTCTGTTCTTTTTGCTCGAGGACTAGCAAAATGTAGGTTTGGGGGTGTGATCAGGAGTGAACAAGACCTAATTACATGCCTTAATTCACATTTGTTAGTAATTTTTATCCTGTTTTATTGTGTTTTTATTTTGTTTTCCATTTTTTGTCAAGATTTGGAAGAAAACAAGAATCCAGGCTAAATAAGGAGAAAAAACAGACTGAAAGATGCAAAAAAAGGCACCTCACGCAAGCGGCCTGCTCGCGCGACAATCCAGAACCTCGCTCGCGTGACCTCCCAAAATCACGCTCGCGCGATCTATGTAAAAATGCAAGTTGCGTATTTCAGTGTACTGAAGATCCCCACGCGAACGAAATTGCCTAATTACATCCAGAAATGTAAATAAAGCAGTTTTAGTGCGATTTGGTTTAGGAAAGTTTCCTAATTCTTCCAAAGTCTATATATACCTTATTATAATTCAATTTTGGGGTTACACAACATTACACACCATTATACATATCCATATACAACTAAACTTTCAACCATTGAAGAGAGGGAAGTAAGGAGAAGAAGAAGAAGAAGACCAAGAATTCCCATGGCTTCCTCCATCAACCTCTTGTCGTTCATCGCTTTTATGGCCAACTAAATCGATATCTAGGGTTTCAATGAAACCCTGGCCAAGTAATAGGGAGTTATTTATGTTTTTCTTTTAGTTTTATTATGTATGGATGATGATTACATGTTTAGAGGATTTTTATAATAAAATCGTACTTCTATTGATTAAATCATTGCTTTCAAAGTTTATTCTTGTCTTAGATCTATTTTGGATGTGATGTGCTCAATGATTTATATTTGCTGTGCTTGTATGGATTATTTACATATAATGGTGCTTAATTGAATTGTGATATCAAGTAGCCGAATAGTTCATGCCTAGGAAAGACGGATTGTGTCGCAACCCTAGTTTAGTGTGAGACAATCCGTGCCAACCGAAGATGAATTATGTTGGTGCTTGAATCGTAGTTATCTTCTTGATGGAGGAATTGGGCTTGTAGCTACAATTCCCCATTATCATCCAATATAATAAGCTAATTGAATGCATAGATACCCTTATTACGAAGCTAGTGGTTGATTTGCAATCCTAGGTTCACTTTAAATATCTTTTAAAACAACTTTTAATTGCTTTCATAGTTTAGATTTATTTTTATTGTTCTTAGTTTAATTAAAATCAAAATAAAAATATCATTTTCTTAATTAACTAGATTTAGGTTTTGAAAATTAAAGTGCTTTAGTAATTCAATCTCTGTGGGTTCGACCTTTACTTCCACACTACAAATCCTTAGAAAGTAAAAGCATACTTTTATATTTTGATTTTGACAAGATCAACGATTTTTATGAATTTTTAAATGAAAGGGAACAGTGATAAGTCGAAGGTCTTTAAGAAGAATTGTGCAAAAAATTGAAAATTTTGCCTTCGGAGGGAGGGTTGACTTTTTTTTCTTAGGGATTTTGATTTTTTAGATATTTTTATTGAATCCAAATGGGGGGCATTTTTCCTTAATTACATTTAATGTCTTAAGTAAATACATAAATTAAACGACATTTAAGTGATGAATTAAGTTGTTGAATTGCTGTAAATAGTGCTGAACTGCTGTGCAACGGCACTCAGAGTGCCCGAACTGCAGTCAGCGAGTGCCATGCAGCACTCACTGAGTGCCACGTCATCTTCATTGAGTGCCGGCCTGGGCTAATTTGCATTTTTAAGCCAAAATTCCTTTTCAATCTTGGATAAAATGAATGCACCAAACGATGCTGTTTTTTTGTGTACGTGTTTACTACTCTTAGGTCAATGAAAACCATGCTCCCACCATCCCTAATTTACCTATCTACCCTTATCTTAGCCCCTAAGAAAATAAAAGTCTATAAAAAAAATCCATTTTTCTCTCATTTAGAGAGGTTAGAGACTTGAATCTAGAGGATGAGACTTGAATCTTAAAGAGAGAAGCTGAATTTTGAAGATTGAGTTTGTTCTTAGAGAAACATAGAGAGAGAGAAACTCAAAAGCCCCATAGAAATCTTACCCAATTCACCCAAATTCCTAAAATCTCCATTGAAGAACCTTTAAGCTTCAAAGAAGAAGAAGAAGAAGAAGAAGAAAAAGAGCATTGCTTGTAAGGCTTGGATCTCTCCAAATCAATCAAATCCTGAGAAGATCTAGAGGTTAAATCCTTATTCCTATACTTATTATACATAATTCAATCACAATTCATAGATATAGGACTTTTACACATTTTCAAAAAGTCTCTTCCTACCTCATTTCATCACATACCACTAGAATTGTGATTGAATTATCATTTGTTTTTCATTGATTTGGATCTAAGTAGCTAAGGATTTAAGGTAAAACAATTTTCTAAAAGAATTTTTGACTTGGATCATCAATCAAGTTTTGATTTCACCTCTTCTTTGTTTATGTTTTACCCATGGGGTTTGTGAGATCTTCAATATCTCATTTTACTCCCATGAGTTTGATCCTTTGATTCTCTGTGACCTTGTGATTTGTATGAGAATTAAGGTGGATCATAGACATATCTATACATAACTATTGGATCTAATTCTTAACTTATGATTTGGGTCCTCTAGTTTGAAACTTCATGGAATCCTCCTCATATTCTATTGAAGTTCATGTGGATTTGATCATATCTAGTCTCCAAGGACCATTAATTTGGGAGGAGAACTTAGTAAAATGAATACATATTCCTCAAGGATCATATGTTTGATAGAGGAGTTAGATGTAGATTTTCATAGTTTATTGTTAGATTCAAGAGAACCTAAATGTTCAAAAATTCATAGGATTGAGTAAGACCTTAGGATCTCTTACTAGATCTTCAAATATGAGATCTATGATGGAGATCCATTAAGGCTAAATCCATGAATCTCTTTGTATTTCATTACTTATTTCAATAATCATAATCATACTTGATCTTAATTCACAACAATGGTGCAGTGAATACATAAACCAACTATGATCAAAGATTTTTTATTAAATCATGGTCCATTAGAATGGGATGAGACCAATTGGAAGATGTTCATAACTCATATAGGTATCACTGATATTTTTGTTTTGTTGAGATTTTGTAGTTAGGATGGTTTGATCTTATGATTTATGAACTAGTCACTCTCTGTCCAAATTTCCAGAACAGTAAACCCATCTTAAACTAAGTAGATTAGAGCCTTAATCAAAACTTTTTTACCTCAATTAAATTTTCCTATGAAGTTTAATGAGATAACAAGATTCCCTAAAAAGATCAAAGTGATTATGGTTTATTTACTATTTTTAGAAAATCAATCAAAAACTCTGGACAGAGAGTTGTAAACTTCTAAGTGATGTCTGGTTTTTGCCCAATTCCCAGAGATTGAACCGTTGGATCTTTGATTTTCTTTTAGGTTAAAAACTAGACTCACAGAGGCACATCATATCGAAAAAATCATTAAGATCCAACCGTTTGAATTATGTTTTTTTTTCTATTTTTGAATGTCTAGTCTGCTCTCTGTAAATTCTAAACTCTGTCACAGTTTTGATAAACTATGCAAATGATGATCCAAATGTCTTTTATATGATCTAAAACTGAAATATACCTTAATTGCGATCAATTGAACTTAATTCCAGAGGCTAAATGATCCAAACTAATGAATATCTCATAACTCATTCTTGTTCATGTTCATACATTCATTCATGTATGTTGATACTTATGATTAAAACAAATTCTTGGATTAGGTTGAACTTGGTCGATCATGTTTATGGGTTCGTTATAGCCATGTTAGGATTGTACCACTTCTATATGGGCATTACATTGGCTCCTAGTTGAGACTTGTATATCTATAGAGGTGTTATGATTTTAACTAGTTAGAAGGAACTCACGAATATGTCGACTTGCTTTGATAATTGTTAGATTTAAGCTAGAAATTTGGATATGTTATTTAGGATTCAATATTATGTTTTGTTCAAAGCATGTGGACTAACCCTTTTGTTTTGTAGCGCTTTGGAGGTATGACTTCTCATCTCTTCTCTAGTTTATTTCACTTCTTGATTTTATTAATTTTCGACTTCATGTGTGACACCTTAGCTTAGGTCTTGCCTTATGTGTATATGTGGATTAGAGACATTTTTTCCTAGGATTTCTATTCTTGTATGCATTACACGTTTCTATTTCACGACGGGACCCTGGGTAAGTTCTTTTGTTTTCTATCGCATATCATATTGCTTGCTAATTGAATTACATGGTTTTGGATGCTATTTTATCGTTAGCAATTTTTCACCCTTTCCAACATGCTTGTGTAACGTATATTTATATATATATATATGTATTAGTTTACGGCACATTTAAATAATTAATTCGATTAAAAGGAAGTCAAGTAGAGGCCTATCATGAGATAGGATGAGAGGGGGTGTTTTAGTCCGCCGGGCTCTTTCCCTTCTCATTCCATAATCCCCGGACCTAGAATTTCTAGTTTCTAAAAAGATCAGTTTGCTTTTAAATGGTTTCTTAATTTTCCTTTTAAAAATTAAGTGGCGACTCGTATTTTCGAATGTGAAAAAGTTTTAAATGAAAAGCGTGGGGATATCCACACCCCCAACATTCCTTAGGGGATAAAATTCATTTTTGAACTTAAGGGATATTGATAACCAGTCTGAAGTTGATTAGTTTGATAACTTCCTTAAACATCCTTCCCCATGCCTTGTCTCTGAATTTTGACTTTGAGCTTTAATCTCCTCTTTATGGTCACTATGAGCTTTTTCCTCCATGTCAGATTTGTGATCATCCTTATTTTGACTCATGTAATATGTACCCCTGTAGAAGTTTTCTTTTGATCTTCTTTATCAACCACTTTTTCATATTTAGACACGACTTGTACAAGTAGGGGTGCTTACGAGCCTCACCTAATCATCCACCTGTGAGCTAGTCGGGTAGGCATGCTTCCACCCGTCATTTACTCATATTGTCGGGTGAAACTGACCCCTTGAGTTAGGGTCGGATCGGGTGGATTCGGGTAAAACCCGGGTGGCCATTGAGGGCTGTTTTGGTCTACTTTTCCCACCTATTTTGGGCTGATTTTCATACAATTTTGGTAGCAGATTCCATTCCTTGTAACAAAATAGTAGATTTGCGATTTTAGGAAAGAAGGATTTGCATGTTTCAAAATGAAGAACCATAAGAAGAAATTAAGGAAACCAAATTCAGAAATAGATCTGTTTCAAGCAAAAATAAAATAAAAGACAAGAATAAATCTGTTTCAAGCAAAAAAGAAAAGTCATGGACTCAAGAATAAATACGAATCTACAAAAATTAGTTCGTGAAAATCAGTTCTTGAAAATCTGTTCAAAAGGAAAGAGGGATAAATCATACCTTTGTAATCATTCAATCTCAGATATGTCAAGAGAGAAGGCCAAAAGGGGAAGAGGTGGGGTGGTGGTGATAGTCGAAGATGGAAGAGGTGGGGTGGTGGTGACAGCCGAAGAGAGAACAGGTGGTGGTCTTAGTAGGTGGATGGTGGACGGTGGACTAGGTGGTGGTGGTGGTCTACTGGTCTGGCTGTGATCTAGTGGTGCACCACAACCACAAGGGTTGAGAGACTGTGTAATACCCTGTATTTTGGTATGTACATTAATGAATAAGACTTGGTATTTGTTTCTGTATACTTGTGAGACCCTTACCCTTCTATTGGACAAATTTGAGTCCCAATCCATTTCCATTGCATCCCAATCGATTGTCACTTTTTAGATACCAATCGATAGCTACCTTTCCCAATCGATTGCCATTATGCCAACCTGATTTCATTACGTGGCTCTATCCCAATCGATTGCCCTTGACTCACAATTGATTGCCATGAAATATTTATAGTCAATTGATTGCCATTAGTCCCAATCGATTGCCATCCGCAGAGATAAGTTTTCAACTTTGCTTAGTGGTTTGACATGTGGCACTCTCATTTGCTATATATGTGAGTTCATTTCTTGCCTTGGGTCATTTTTATAGAATTGGGTTGAGAGAGGGAGAGAATATACATATATACAAACATCCATACATATATGTACATATATACATACATCCAAACATACACACACACTACCTTGGCTTGAGAAGAAGAGGAAGAGGAAGAGGAAGAGGAAGAGGAAGAGGAAAAGGAGAGAAGAAGAAAGAAAAAAAAAGGAGAGAAGAGAGACAGATAAGATAGAGACAGAGAAGAGAAAGAGGAAGAGGAGAGAGAAACATTGGCCTCCATAGCCAAACACACACCCCAAACATACCCTAAGTGAGTTCTAACTCACTTGGTCCCTTTATATGATGTTTTAATAAGTTTTGATAATGGTTAGACGTAACAAATACGTCCTAAAGATGTTTACATATGCTATTTTATAATTCTGTTAGAGAAGACAAAGTCCCAGTTGATTGGACTTTTTTCAATCGATTGCCATCAGTCTAGACCCAATCGATTGGATAGTTTCCATTCGATTACCATTATTTGTAACCCATTGATTGCCAAAGTTCGCAATCGATTCGCATTGTTTTGGATCCAATCGATTACCATAATTCCCCAATCGATTGTAACTTGTTAATCCCAATCGATTGGCACTTACTTAGCATGGATTGTTTCTTTTGTTTATTATATAAGGGGTTCGATCGTTCGATTCTATATTCAGACTTTCATTATGCAACTATGGGGATTACCAGGGATAATGTAATGCCAAAGAATAGTATGGCTATGAATAATGGATTAATGTTATAATGTTAGTTAATATGTTGTTCATGATGGGTTCGATATCCGTTTCCATTTCACTCAGACTAGTCAGGCCACATAGGAATGTCATGTAGTCGCAAGTAGTGTAAACGCTAAGTAGGTTTGATAAGTTCTGGGATTCGAACATGAATGAGAGTTGGTTAATCATATGTCCTTGAAAGTAGTGGACTGAGCATATGTCCTTAAAAGAGGTGAACCAGACCAATTGGCTCTCAGATAACTGGTAAATCCAATCATATGTTCTTAAGAGCGGTGGACTGATCATATGTCCTTAAAAGCGGTGGGCCGGGATTACTGGTAGACGTTGTTAGAGTCGTGGCAATAGAAATAATGTGTCAATGCACAAAGCGTTAATTCCCTGACTTGCGGTGGACTGTGTATATGTCCTTAAAAGCGGGGGATGGACTGACGTGTTATCTATGACTTGCAGTAGACTGGGAACATGCATTCTCAAACGTGGACAAACATATGTGTCTATGACTTGTAGTAGAAATGGGAATATGCATTCTCGAACGCGATAGATAGAGCATTGGTGTATCCAGGAGTAGTGCAGTCAAGTATGTTCCGAGGAATCAGTATATGATAAGTCTTTGGTTAATAAGATGAGGTATTGGGTGGCGCATGGATTTAATAGAGAGAAGATACTATTGTAGAACTTTATCTTATTCATTCATAACTTGTTATTACATTATATAGCTGGTACCGTGTTAGTTCATATTCACTCAGCTCTCAATAAGCTGACGGTCGATATTGCCTGGACATTACCGTCCAAACTACCCTGTTCCTAATAATGCAGGTGATGGAGCTTACAATGATGGCTACTACCTGGAGGAAGAACATGCAGAGGATGGCCCTATCGTGGACGGTTACATAGGAGAAGACTACTATGCTGATGATTATGTCTATGCCAGCTAAAGACTAGATAGTTATTAGTTTCTATTTCTGTCAAACTTTATAATTGGTACTTAGGCATATGTTGCTTCCAAACCTTTGATATTTCCCGCTGTCACAATCTCTGATTATTGTAATAGATAGGACTTGTGTAATATACTTGGTTGTTTATATTACAGTTGCTCTTATTACTGTTTGGCGGTTGGTACTGTATGGTGTGGACAATTTAGTGACTTTCACTCGTCATTCCCTATGGACCCAAAAAGGAAATTTATTTTTGTCTATTTTTGCTGCTGCGGGGCGTGACAAGATTTTTGGTATCAGAGCCTTAAGTTTGATACTTTCGTTCACTAATGGTTCCATACCATCTGGTCCTAGAATTTTACGATCCCTAAGATGAGATATGAGTTTAAGATAAGTTTGTTCTTCTGACGATAGATAGTTTCTTTGCAGGTTAGCATGGATCCAGATTTTCATAGGTTCGTGGATGATCCTTACAATGGACACGTGATCCACAGGGATACTATGGAGCCAGTTGACCCAGAACGTTACCAGGATCGTATACGTTAGATAGCCAGTCATTATCTAGAGGAGGATATGTGGAAGGCACTCTATGTTGACTGACAAACTCATCCGACACAGATGTGTATGTGTCACGCCTCGATGTAACATAAATATGGAAAGCATTTAATTTCCTTTATGGACCCATAGGTCACGACAGTTTGAAGGATCGATTCCGTCCCAAACGTCATACGAAACAATGATATGACTCAGAGTAGAACAATCAAGGCTTACAAACTTTCTCCAACTTAATAATTATTGCAGTACGCGGTTAACTAAAGGCACAACCCGCCTTGAAATAAAATAATATCTATAATCTATTATAGTTATCCTTATTACAAATTTAGTTCATAACTTAAAACATATAATAACAAATTCCTCTTCGGGTAGTTGTTCTCAGTTCGCATAGTCATATGGTCCAGCATGATCATAACCTGAAAAGCCTAGACACGAATGTCTAGGGCACATCAACGCCGTCAGCTTTATGAAGCTGGTGAGTATTAAAAACATATACTTGAATGTAAAACATACTCATTTACTATTTTCCAATTCCCAGTTTCATAATTCAACAGGTTATCGATATAGAAATGAATTCACATAATAAAACAGTAATAGTAGTATTAAAATCTTCAATTCATAAAGCATGTGACCGTACATGGGAACAATACAACCATTCTCATCTTACCAACTCTTTTCTCTCAACAACACATCAACCCACTCTCTCTCTCTCCAGTATCTTGAAACACTAAGGTGACCACACTTTAGTACAGGGGTACCAGGGAGTGTTAGTTTGCCTCACACTTTAGTACGAGGTATCAGGGAGTGTCCAATGCCTCATACTTTAGCCATACCACATATGCCAGGGAGTGTCTAGTAAGCCACACTTTATGGGTGCCAGGGAATGTCCAAGTCGATGTCACACACTTTAGCGCTACTATGGGCGCCAGGGAGTATCCAGTTTTGTCACCATCGCATTTCAAAGATACTCTAAGCCGCGTTCTCAAACCATCACACTTTGGTACACAATACTAGGGAGTGTCCAAACACAATCTCAACCACATACTCTTTTCACACAAACCATCACTCACCATGCATGTACACTTGACCCCATATGCATGCCATATGACCTTATACAGAAATGTAAATCACTGAAACATAAGAACAACGTGTGTACGGGGATAAATAAGTCGTAGTTCATTGCTTTTATAAACCAAACATAACAAACAGGATTCTGATTTAGTAAAATTCCCAAACAGAACCTTAACAACCTTCAAAATTTAATCCAAATAGTCCCTTAATAGAAAATTGACAAAAACCAGAAAAGGCCAGATTGCGCGCGCGGGCCGCTTGCGCGATATACCCATTTTTTGATTTTCTTTTAAAACTTTTAACTGCCAGAAAACACACAGATCACGCGCATGGGCCGCTCGCGTGATCACACGCGCGAGTTACTGCAAATGCTTCGTCTTCTTCGTGGAGAATCCCCTGTTTTAGTTTTTCAAAGCCATTTTAACCCATCTTGCAATCTGAACTTAAATATGACTTGCAATATGTGAATCTCTTCATTTTTCTGCAAGGATTACGAATATGGAATCAATTTAACACGAATCGAAACGTAGCTCTTGGATTTTACAAAAAACTTAGAGACGTCAAAACTTCGTTTTTAATATACGTCGTGATACGAATGATTTAGGCTCTAATATTTTAACCGTAGCTTCTATGAACTATAATATTTCAAAATCATCTCTAAAAACAGATTTTGATTAAGGTTGAAAAATCATGATTTTCAAGCTTAAGCTTCCATGGACAAAATGAACAATGGTGGCTTACAATTCTACATATACAAAAAGCAATTAAGCAATGAAACATTCTAAGTGAGTTTGAAAAACTCACTGATGATTAGAGATAGGAGTATGTTGAGAAAGATATAAGAAATAAGTAACCCAATTCAAGCTTCAAGCTATGGAGGACTCAAGCTTCCTCTCTCTAAATTTCTGTAAATGAACTCTCAGAAACTCTCTCTAAATTTTCAGTTTCTCAATGTGTAGATTGAGAGATGTGTGTGTGTTTAAATAGAATTTAAGTAGAAAAACTTGGGGACCAAGTCCCTTCACTCTTACACTATAAATTGATCTTGATTTTCAATTTCTAATAATTCATAAATTTACACAGCTCATATACAAGCTGATATACCAATATGCATACGTATATACACAATCAAAGATTGAAGAGATGGTTTAGGCTGCTAGGGGTCAAGTAGTGCTGTTTGGCAAAGTAGCTAATAGGCATAGGATTAATACATACCAAAAGAACACTCCCCAAACAAGGTATAGTCAGGTTGTTTAGGAATTACTATGGTTGTCTGGGAAAATAACTTATGGCACTAGAATACAACACTCACAAAAATGTATTGCCAAACAAGCCTATGTAATCATTGGTAGCCTTTTTGTGTATAAAACAAGTGTCACCTCAAGATTGGTGGAGATTTCCAAACTGTGGGAGATCAACGCAGCACAGATAGTTTTGAACATAAACTAGTATTTTCGTGGCACGGTGATCACTACAAAAATATAGAAAATTCATTTTAACATAAGAAATAACTTCCCAGTTATATAAAAAATACAGTTTGAGTCAAAAGAAACCATTTTCACCGTTTGAAAATACATATTTGAAATTTATTTCAGGTATTACCAGTCTTAAGAAATCAGTTGTGAAAACATAACACAGGTATTTATTAAATTTATAAAGAATTACAATTTGACCCCAATTAAAGAATATAGATATGAAATAAAACAAATAAAAAGATTTAAAACATGAGAATAGCAATTAAAATAGAACCAGAAATACAGATTAAATATGGAAATTTAAATTAGAATTTAATGAAAATGCAGGTTGTTATAGTATGGATGCTTATCATTTTGCCAGGACCGGTGAGGCGATATATCGTGAGATGGCTCGTTTGGTGCAGAGCAAGCTAGAGATGAATGTGATCGAGTTGCGAGGTATTCTTGGAGGACCCATTCCGCCAGCACCTGCAGCACATATAGCATCACCGATACCCGACGTACCAGTTCTGGAGACTCAGGATCAGTCGGAAGACCCAGAGCCTGAGCTGATACATGATGATAAGGACCAGTAGAGGACCCAGAGCTGGGGGATGAGCATCCTGATGAAGATATAGACTGGGATAGAGAGGAGGAGCCTATGGATGATGAGGAACTAGAGGATGACCCAGAGGAGCCAGAGTATGTACCCGACGAGGAGCTAGAGCTAAAGCCTAAGCCAGAAGACCCAGAGGAGGAGCCAGAGGATCCAGAGTAGGCAGACATGGAGGTCATAGTTGGGGAGGATGTTGTGGTAGCCGATGGAGACGAGGTTATAGGAGATGAGGAGCCAGAGGGGATCGCCGTACCTAAGATACCAGTTGTGCCCGAGTTACCAATGGTGCCTATTATAGATGGTAGCCATTGCCAATGTGGCAGCAGAGTAGGTAGCAGAGATGGTTACACAACCAGATGGATTCATTGTAAGAGAGGCCGAGGTAGTCGCTGGCATCACCGAGCCAACATTCGGTATTGAGGATATGGACGTTGATGAGATGATGGTTGAGGATTAGGATATTGGAGCGGTAGTAGGAGGACTCGTCGCACTAGCAGAGGATGATCCACCTATAGAGATGGACATTGCATCAGAGGATGAGGCACCACCAGTAGGATCAGATGCTGTCGACTTTTGAGTCAAGATCTGCAGGGTTTAGATTTTGTTAGTTTTATCAGGACATGTTGTCCACGTGATTTTTGAGAGCTTGAGAGATAGCTATTTAACCATAGCTTTGTATAGATGTTTACCATTAGTTGTAGTGTTGTATAGTTGACTTTAGTACTTGTAAGAGTTTATGTCCCAGGCGGTACACCATTTGACTATTGTGTACTCCGCGGTACATCTTTTGATATATATATATATATATACATATATAGTATATACAAGTATCCTTTTTGATATTTGTAGTATGATTGAGTTTGATGTATGCTGATTAGTAGAATTGTTAGTTCTTACAGCTTATCGCTCTATTTTTATTTTGTTTCTCCGAGAAAACTTTCAGCTAATCGATAGGTCTCTTGTAGGTATACTTCACATGAGATTACTATGGTTGGACCTAGAAGGTATCTGCCGTGGCTAGGAGCACCTATTCCCGAGGGCATGGATCCAATATGTGTCGTTGAGGCATTTATGCATAGGATGGAGCATGTAGGTGACACCTACAACCATGCAACCAATCAATGACCTGTCCAACCCCCTGTTGTACCATTTCTGCCAAGACAGATAGGAGATAAACTTCTCAAACGTTTTCGCAACCTGCGCTCGGAGAAGTTCGATGGGTTCGTATACACCCTTACCTCCAACCATAGGATTTAATGCCATCTCGTTTTTTTAGCAAAGACTAAAACAAAAAAACTAGTTTGACTCATTAATTATAAGGATTAATTGCCCTTAAATCCCCCATTCATGTACTTTTATGGATGGAGAACACCTAATAATTTTATTTAATACTAGATCCCCAATATCCTAGTTAAAACACCTAATCATATGGTTAAGTAATTTTTTATGTCCTAAATGCCCTTTCACATATTTATTATATGTTCTAAATGCCCTTTTTACATATATGGTGAGAGTTGATTTGATGTATTGACTAGCATTAATGTCATACACAGTTGACTCATTTATGAAGAGGAATAAATGGTAGACAAAATTTATTTTGACATTTATCTCTATACAGATTTACATACTTGATAGCAATGATGGATCCAGTCTCTCTCTCTCTCTCTCTCTCTCATCACATAGACTTGAGATGGGGATGATGGTGGCTCAAAAAGATGAAGATGGGGATGAGATGAATGAGAGCGATGGGAGCTGAAAATGAGATTGAGAGCATTGGAAATTCATATAGCCCTGTGATCGGGAGAGAACAAATCCTAATTACATGCCTTAATTCACATTTGTTAGCATACTTTATCCTGTTTTTGTATGCTTTTACTTTATTTTCTATTTTTAGACAGGATTTGGAAGAAATCAAGTATACCAGGCTAAACAGGGTGAAAAAGCAGGAAAAAAGAAGCAAGAAAATCCACATCGCGCTCGCGATCCGCTCGCGCGAAAGATCCCAAAATCGCTCGCGCGAGGTCCCAATATCGCGCTCGCGCGACCTATGCAAAAATGGAACTTGCGTATTTCACTATACTGATGATTCCTACACGAACAAAACTGCCTAATTACGTCTAGATTGCAAAATAAAGCAGTTTTAGTACGTTTCGGGTTAGGAAAGCTTCCAAAACTTCTTGTAAATCTATATATACTCTATTTTACTTCAATTAAAGGGTTGGAAATTCTTATACACACAATATACAACCACACTTTCAGCCATTGAAGGGAGGAAAGCAAGGAGAAGAAGAAGAAGACCAAGGATTCCCATGGCCTCCTCTATCAACCTCTTGCCGTTCATCAATTCTATGGCCGCTTAAGCCTAGATCTAGGGTTTCAATGAAACCCTAGCCAAGTAATAGGTTGTATTTTATGTTTTTATTTTAGTTTTATTATGTATGGATGACAGTTACATGTTCCGAGGATTTTTATAAATAAATCGTGCTTTTATTGATTAAATCATTACTTTCAAAGTTTATTCTTGTCTTAGATTTATTTTGACTGTGATGTGCTCAATGATCTATGCTTGCTGTGCTTGTTTAGATTATTTACATGTAATGGTGCTTAAATTGAATTGTGCTATCAACTATCCGAATAGTCCATGCCTAGATTAGACGGATTGTACCACAACCCTAGTTTAGTGTGGGATAATTCGTGCTAACCGAAGATGGATTATGTTGGTGCTTGAACCATAGTTATTTTCTTGACGGAGGAATTGGGCTTGTAGCTACAATTCCCCATTATCATCCAACTTAATAAGCTAAAGTAATTCGTAAATACCCTTATTATGAAGCTAGTGGTGGATTTGCAATCCTAGGCTCCTTAAACTTATTATAAAAACAAATATTTAATTACTTTCATAATTTAGATTTACTTTTATTATTATTAGTTTAATTAAAATCAAATCAAAATATGTTTTTCTTAAATTAGCTAAATTTAGGTTTTAAAATTAAAGCGCGGTAGTTAATCAATCTCTGTGGGTTCGACCTTTACTTCCACACTGCAAATCTTTAGAAAAGTAAAGTATACTTTTATATCTTGATTTTGACAAGATCAATTTTTGGCGCCATTGCCGGGGATTGCATTACTACCTTTAGTTTTAGAATCTTAGTTTAGTTCATTCGTAAATACTAGATTAGGTTTTATTTATTTTTTATTATTATTATTTTTTTCCTTCTAATTTTTCGTTTTTGTTTTAAGTTACTAACTTTTCTTTTATTTTTGTAATTTCTTAGGAACTCAAAATTCTAGCATTTCGAGTGGAGCAGATGTGCACGTCAAAGGAGCTTACGCGAAAAAAAAAAATTCAAGTAAATTGCTTCTTGTGAAACTCGCTTTAAACCACTGTAAGTCAGGGCGCTGTGACGCATTATTTGCATTAGTTTAGGGTTAATTGCACTGCATTAGCTAGGACACCCAGGGCGCTGGGAATTGACGTGGTCACTGCATTACATGATAATTTACATGCATCACAGTAGTTGAGTGCTTGTTATCTTAGTTGCGTGATTGCTATTTGTTTTTTTATTATTATTTGAGTCAGTTTTTGTTTTTAATTTATTTTCTTGTAGTTTATGTTTGGTACACGCTCAAGTAAACCGGAATTAAAACCTTGCGATCTTGAACTTGAACGTACATTAAGAATTAACAAGTATTCAAACATAACTTCTAGAGCTAGGTTGCAAGACAACGAATCAACGCCGATTCTGTTGTCGTTGTTTGAGGCCGAAATTCAGAGTACCCTTAAATGGTTAAGGAGAACTCGAACTTTTAAAATCGAACCGATTAAAATGGCTGACGGAAACAACGAAAATAATATGAATAATCTTAATATACCACCACCTCCTCCGCTTAAAGATTATTTTATTCCTACGACTTACACGCCTCAAGCAAGTATCGAATTACCGGAGGTGTCGGCATCTCACTTTGAGATAAAGTCATCTACCATCTTGCTCCTTCCTTCGTTCCATGGCCGTTTAAATGAAGATCCATATCAGCACTTCGGAGATTTCCAAGATATATGCTCTACTTTAAAAATCCAAAATTTCACTGATGATGAATTAAAACTGCGTCTCTTCCCATTATCTTTAAAGGATAAAGCAAAGTATTGGCTTCAATCACTTGAGCCAAACACGATTAAAACTTGGGAAGCCTTACACAACGCATTTTTACAAAAAAATTTCCCAATCACAAGAACTAATCAAATAAGAAAATCTATAACTAATTTTGTGATGCAAGATGGGGAATCACTTTATGACACGTGGAAAAAATTTAAAGAATTATTACGCTCGTGTCCACATCATCGGGTTCCTAAGTGGCAGTTGGTTCAGGTCTTTTACGAGGGACTTATTCCCTCAGTCCGTAATACTGTCGATGCTGTTTGTGCGGGTACTTTCCTACACAAAAGCGCCGACGAGGCCTGGAAAATTTTTGAAACGTTAAGAGAGAACTCGATGCACCAGGTTGTGTCGGTACGTTCTGAGGGATACCTTCAACCTAAGCGAGAGGTAAAGTTTGAGTCAAGTCATGCAATTGAATTTCAAGAATTAAATAGAAAACTTGACCAACTTATGAGGATGGGAATTAGGCCCACTCCACCTTCTTCAGAAGTATGTGCAATATGTTCCGATCCGTCACATTCTATCCTTGCATGTCCATCGGCGAGTCAATTTCCAAAATTCGTGGAGCAACACATTAATTCTATTCAACAATACCCATGAAATAATTATAATTCAACTACTAATAATCCGAACGCGCCATGGAGAAACCATCCTAACTTCTCGTGGAAAAATAATAATAATAATAATCCTAATGAGGCGACTAATTTTCCTAATGCATATCGACCTCAGTTACAACCTAATCAATACCAACAACCGCCTCCTAATCCGAACCCTTCAAGGGGTAACATTTTTTAGGAAAAGGTGTTGGCGTCCCTTAATAAAATTGAAACACAAGTACAGGCACAAGCACAAATAGTGCACTCACACACACAATCCATTGCGAAGCTTGAATCCCAACTGGGACAACTAGCTACTGTAGTGAGTCGTAGAAACGAGGGGAGGTTGCCTAGTCAAATAATTCAAAACCCTAAGGGACAATACGAGGTTAAGGGGTCTAATGAGCAAGTAAACGTCGTCTCAACTAGGTTGACTACATGAGAGGAAGAGGTAATAGAAATTCCGAATGAGAAAGTGATAGATATGAACATCAACTCTAATACAAAGAAGGGTAAGGACGCGAGCCAAAATAAGAGAGAAAAAGAAACGGCCCTGACTAATCATATACTGAAATTGCCCTTTCCACCTAACGTTGATGAACCGTCAAATTTTCCAAAGAAAGGGTCAAAGGTTGAGGATATACTCGAGGTATTTAAACAAGTTAAAATCAATATTCCATTCCTCGATGCTATAAAACAAATTCCCGCTTACGCTAAATGTCTTAAAGACCTATGCACTCAAAAACGTAAATTGCGTAGTCATACTCCTAAAAAGGTCTTTCTCACGGAAAAAGTAACTTCTATTTTTCAACACTCACCTCCAAAGTATAAGGATCCTGGTACGCCAACTATTTCATGTGTCATAGGTGACACTGTCATTCATAGGGCTCTCCTTGACTTAGGTGCGAGTGTTAACCTCGTACCTTATCACGTCTATAAACAACTAGGTTTAGGTGAACTTAAACCTACGACTGCTACTATTCAATTAGCGGATCGTTCTGTGAAAGTACCTAGAGGAATCGTCGAGGACGTCTTAGTTAAAGTTGATAAATGCTATTATCCTGTTGATTTTATGGTCCTTGATACTGAACCTGTTTTAGATGCTTTGAAATACACTCCTATCATTCTTGGTCATCCATTCTTAGCCACCGCTAATGCGCGTGTCAACTGTCGAACAGGTGTAATAAAAGTGTCGTTCGGGAACATGAACCTTAAATTAAACGTGTTTAATGCGATTGATCAACCTCCTAAAGACGATGATTATCAATATATAGAGGGTAGTGAGGTTAGAAGAACGGTTGAACTTAATCAGGACATAAACGTGAGTGAGAAGAATAATATAGTGGAAAATGAGCGGATGAATTTGAATAGTACAGACCCTAATGACGAATTTACTCGAAAGGTTAGGAATCGATTTGAACACGATAAAGAAGAGTCATCAAAGGAATTAACAAATAGAGACCTTGTTTTGACGTTCCACCAAAATCTCCCCAACGCCCTAAAGGGTACAAACTCTGATTTACGACCTCCTTGAATCTTGAGCTAGAATGGTCTAGCTAAAGACGTAAAAGATAGCGCTTCTTGGGAGGCAACCCAAGCTTTATTTCGTCAATTTCTCTTATTTTTTATTGTTTTTGGTCGATTTTGAGTCCTTTTTGAGTTTTCTGAACAGGTTTGGGGGTCGAAGTAAAATTATTTTCAACTTATATACAAAAAATAAAAAATTAAAAAAAAGAAGGAAAAATGGCAACTCGCGCGCGCGGCCCGCTCGCGCGAGCTTGCCCCTTAGTGAATTTTTTTTAAAGCCTTATGTGATATTTAGCCTTAGTATCACCTCGCTCCGGAATTCGCGCGCACGAGAAGGTCGCTCGAGCGGCCCGCTCGCGCGATCTGGGGACTTAGAAATCTTTCTTTTATAAAACGTAAAACAAGCTTCTGCTTAAACTCGCGGAGGGATTTGCGCGCGCGACGCTCGCTCACGTGGTCCGCTCGCACGAGGTAGAATTTTTAGGAATTTTCTCTTTTGTTCTCTAACCTCCTGTCTCCTGCACCTGGTCAGTTGTTTTTATATTTTGTTCTCTTAAGTTTATTTTAGATTAAATATTTCTTTGTTTACATAGTTCTAGTTTTGTTTTTCTTTATTTCCTTTATGTTCTTTTAATTCTAGCATAGATTCTATTGTTTACAAAAAAACAAATAAATAAATAAATAAAATATATGTATTATATATTAGCTTTTATTGTTTATTTGTTTATTTAATTTTCTTTTGTTAAGTATTAACAGGTGAATTAGTAGCTCCATTAGGTGCATTTGAACTTTCCTTCCAGATTCATATACTTCACTTGTTTGTGATTGCCGAGATCGAGGTATTTTCGTTCCTTCCTTATGTGCTTTCCTTTCTTTTATTTTATTGTTTCATTCGGGATAATGAAAGGTTTAGGTTTGGGGGTATGCACACATTATTCTAAATTTTAAAAAAAAATTCGATACATCTTGTTATGTAACTTGGTTGTTATAGAATGGTAAACATAAGAAGATGTGATTAAACATTTGCTGAAATCAGGATATAACGTTTTAGGTCATGTATTGTTTGAATCGTAGTTTTATATCATAGATTTGCACACAAACCTATGCACTGCACGTAGTCGCTTGAATACATGTCTGATATGAACTATAATATGATTCGGATTTCTAGATAACACAAGGTGGAGATTAGACCCTGTGAGCTTTTGAGCCTATCTTTTTCTATTTTGAGGGTTATAAATACATTGTATTTGTAGAATTTCATTTGGAATAGCGCATTAACTTGTTGTTTAGTCTCATTATTCTTGTTTTGGTTGATAGTCAAGTTAAAATATTTGTTACCATGATAAATAATCTTCCGTCGTAAATGTTGAAGAACCAAATAACCCTAGGACATGATTATAGGCCCTCTTTGTTTACCACTATCCAGAAAAATGAAAAAAAAATTCCTTAGTTTGCCCTTTTGAGCCGTAAAATGCCTTTTTCTTTAATTACCATTATCCTGCTTTTGCTCCAATTTGGCCAACTTGGAGTTCACTACTGAAAGATTCGCCACCTTTTAGTGTTGATAAGGCGATGTGTTGATTGGGAAGAAGAAGATAAGATGATATTGGGGTATTTGCTTAGAAATCAATGAATAATCATCCGACAAGCAAGAAAAAAAAAGGAGAAAAGATTGAAGAGATTGAAAAAAAAAGGAAAGAAATTGAAAAAGAAATATAAAAAAGGAGGAGAATGAAAAGATGAAAGTTGGTGGAAGAGAGAATGAAAGAAATCGAACATGCCTTACAATGCCATTCTAAAACTACCTAACAAATCCTTTCTATCCTTTTCCATTGTCTGAGCCACATTACAACATTTGAAAAGTCCTATTTGATCCTAGGAAATATGGTTCGGATATGAAAACGATGGGAGGGGGATTAAAACATGGTAACGATTAATTTTTCTTGGTTGTTGTCATCCTATCCATGAGACTACCGTTCTTTCGTGTCATGCGTCTTTTTCGAGTCATATGTGAGCATTTTTCGTTTTGAAAACATATTTCCTTTACTCACATATTTTAGAAAAATTACACATGTTTCTGAGTGTTTCCTTTTAGAGTGTAATTGACATTGTGAGATTCGTAGTCGAGACATAGTTAATTGGTTATCCGAAGAATGTTCCAAGTTCATGACATGCGCGTGTTTATTTGACTATCATATCACACACGTTCAATTGTATGAGAAACTCTATTGATTTATACGATACATGTGCTTATGATTGTTTTTCATGATGTAGTTAGACGTTTGATTCCGTTTCTTCTTGTTCGTTATACTATTTCGAATCATCGTTTTATAATAAGGAGTATCGAATATTATGTTTTTCATTTGAATAAAACTTTTTAAATTTGTAAGTAATAAAGATGGGTGTGGGTGACTTGTTGACGAGAACCCTCACGAGACTTCACTCGTCCGACTAGGGATATCTAGGGGTTTAAAAGGCTTGTTGCATATGCTAAATGCAATCGTGATCCATGCAAAAATGGAATAGTATGTTATTAGTAGTTTTATTTTTATTTTCTTTTTGCTCGAGAACTAGCAAAATGTAGGTTTGGGGGTGTGATCGGGAGAGAACAGATCCTAATTACATACCTTAATTCACATTGTTAGCATATTTTATCCTGTTTTTGTATGCTTTTACTTTATTTTCTATTTTCAGACAGGATTTGGAAGAAATCAAGTATACCAGGCTAAATAGGGTGAAAAAGCAGGAAGAAAGAAGTAAGAAAATCCACATCGCGCGCGCAACACGCTCGCGCGAAAGATCCCAAAATCGCTCGCGTGATCCGCTTGCGCGAGGTCCCAATATCGCGCTCGCGCGACCTATGCAAAAATGGAACTTGCGTATTTCACTCTACTGATGATTCCTACGCGAACGAAACTGCCTAATTACGCTAGATTGCAAAATAAAGCAGTTTTAGTACGTTTCGGGTTAGGAAAGCTTCCAAAACTTGTTGTAAATCTATATACACCCTATTTTACTTCAATTAAAGGGTTGGCAATTCTTATACACACAATATACAACCACACTTTCAGCCATTGAAGGGAGGAAAGCAAGGAGAAGAAGAAGAAGACCAAGGATTCCCATGGCCTCCTCTATCAATCTCTTGCCGTTCATCAATTCTATGGCCGCTTAAGCCTAGATCTAGGGTTTCAATGAAACCCTAACCAAGTAATAGGTTGTATTTTATGTTTTTATTTTAGTTTTATTATGTATGGATGACAGTTACATGTTCCGAGGATTTTTATAAATAAATCGTGCTTTTATTGATTAAATCATTACTTTCAAAGTTTATTCTTGTCTTAGATCTATTTTGACTGTGATGTGCTCAATGATCTATGCTTGCTGTGCTTGTTTAGATTATTTACATGTAATGGTGCTTAAATTGAATTGTGCTATCAACTATCCGAATAGTCCATGCCTAGATTAGACGGATTATACCACAACACTAGTTTAGTGTGGGATAATTCGTGCTAACCGAAGATGGATTATGTTGGTGCTTGAACCATAGTTATTTTCTTGATGGAGGAATTGGGCTTGTAGCTACAATTCCCCATTATCATCCAACTTAATAAGCTAAAGTAATTCGTAAATACCCTTATTATGAAGCTAGTGGTGGATTTGCAATCCTAGGTTCCTTAAACTTTTTATAAAAATAAATATTTAATTACTTTCATAATTTAGATTTACTTTTATTATTATTAGTTTAATTAAAAATCAAATCAAAATATGTTTTTCTTAAATTAGCTAAATTTAGGTTTTAAAATTAAAGCGCGGTAGTTAATCAATCTCTGTGGGTTCGACCTTTACTTCTACACTGCAAATCTTTAGAAAAGTAAAGTATACTTTTATATCTTGATTTTGACAAGATCACCCTGTTACTCCACCTTTGTGGGTCGTACCAACCTTTTAAGTGCATTCGGGTTGAAACTTCTTTTAATTGTTATAGGCTTTCAAACATTTTTGTGATGTTTCTTTTATTTATTTACCTTCTGTGTAGTGATTGATTTCTTTATTGTTTTATTTCTTAGATTTTGTGTAGTCTGGATGTGATTTTAGAAGTCTTTAGCATAGTGCTTTATATAGGAGATGATGGCAGTTAAGATTAGTGGTGCATGCGATGGTGATGATGGTGGTTAACAATGGTTGTGGGTGCTAGGATGTAATGGTATTGCCTCTCTCTCTCTCTCTCTCTCTCTCTCTCTCCCATTTTCCACAACATCTTGTGAGATTCACAAATCATGTTATGACTCTCTCTTCTATTTTCATTTTCCAAAAAATATTGTGAAATTCACAAATCATGTTATGACTCTATCTCTTTCATTTTCGTTTTCTAAAATATGTTGTGAAATTCACAAATCATGTTGTAACTCTCTTTTTGTCATTTTCGTTTTTCAGAACATCTTGTGAAATTCACAAATCATGTTGTTGTGACTCTATCTCTTTCATTTTCGTTTTCTAAAATATGTTGTGAAATTCACAAATCATGTTGTAACTCTCTTTTTGTCATTTTCGTTTTTCAGAACATCTTGTGAAATTCACAAATCATGTTGTTGTGACTCTCTTTTTGTCATTTTCGTTTTTCAAAACATCTTGTGAAATTCACAAATCATGTTGTGACTCTCTCTCTCTCTCTCCCTCTCTCCCTCTCTCTCTCTCTCTCATTTTCATTTTTCAAAGCATGTTGTGAAATTCACAAATCATGTTAGGGCTCTCTCTTCCATTATCATTTTTTCAGAACATGCTATGAAATTCACAAATCATGTTGGGACCCTATCTTCAATTACCATTTTTCTAGAACATGTTGTGAAATTCACAAACCATGTTGGGATTCTCTCTTCAATTCCCATTTTTCCAGAACATGTTATGTCTTTCTCTTCAAATAACGTTTCATAAATTATATTGGACATGATTGTGGTTGAAAATGGCATTCATTATTAATGATGATGACTTTCAAATTTTGATTTCTTTATTTTTTTTATTCCTTTAATTTTTAGGGAGAAATTAAATTTGGTAGAAAACTTTAATGGAGGAGTTACCATTTTAAAGATTACCAAACTTAATGAGGGAGGGGTATTTTAGTCTCTAAAAAATATCAGGGACATAATCATAAACATGTTTTAACTCAAGAACCTAAAGTTATGTAAGTGCACTATCTAGGGATTTATCACTAATTAACCCTAATTTTAATTGGAAACAAGGACAAACACTCAACTACTAGTTATAAAGTATAATTTGCCAAAACTTATCTATTTAAATGAGCAGCTGCAACTAATTAAAAGCTTAACGGCCCCAAACATCTAATTTGCTACATATATGAGTTGAACAAGAACACCAAATCATATTGTGCCCGTCCCATACGCATGAAGTATCATTTGGAAGTTACATTCAGCTCACATCTTCACATGCATGAATTAGGTTGATAAAGTCTTCATTCCCCTTTAGGCCACACTTAGGAATCTTGGAATCAGCCCAAATCTCTTGAACCAGCCCAATAAATGCCTCGTTGATCTTCTTGGACCTTACTCTAGTAATTGGCCCACTTGGGATATGCAATGGATATTGTAATTGTCCATGTTGATTCTCATCAATAGGTGAGAAACTAATTCCTAAATTGAGTTTTGGAATGACCTACTTTCTATAAAAGTGTACTCTTAAGGACCAATTCTAATAATACCCCTCCCCTTTTTTTTAACCGATTATCCTTTTGCTAAAGCCACTTTATATCTGAATTTGAATCAGTGGTCTAGATTCTCCTCTTCGCTAATCTAACATTCCGTAAATAAATACTAGGCGATAATAATTATATTATAATTATAAGTAATTTATTTGTAAGTGGTAACTACATAGGATATATCAAATACTAATTAGTTTCAATTTTCAAAATTCTTTACCTTCATAGATGGAACTTTTGCTTTATTTCTAACTCGTATAACATGTGTGTGTATATGTATGCATTCTCTACAGGCGGTGCCGAATGTCAGAATGGTAGAGGTGCACTTTTTGCCTAAACACCAACCACTTGGTGTTTTGAAGAGACTCTTCAAAGTTGAAAGATCAAAGATTTTATTTTTCAATTTTAACATTCTGTTTTTTCCCCAACAATAATTGGGAAGTACTCCGGACACAGAGTTTATTGTTGTATTTGGAAGAAGAACGTGGTTGCAAATTACTTTCAACATTTTTTCTGATATTTTGCTTTTGTATCTATTGTTAGATCAATTAATTGTTATAGATTATGATACGTTCAGAAATATTCTGCTAAAGTCAAATCGCCACGTCAGCAGCGAAGGACCCGGACTATCCGGAATGGGCGCTTGCGACCTTCAATCCCGAGGTCGCTCGGGATGTTCACACAGCCCGGGCGTGAAGCGCAGCTGTTCTCCACAAGGTGCCGCTTGTCAACCAAGCCACTCAGCAGTTTCCTTATCCGGCCAGAAACCGATTAGGAAGAGTAAACAGTTTCCCAATCTACTTAGGGAACTCTCCCAAATTTATGCAGATTAATTGCAATCAGATTAGGCTTCCAAATCTGCATACTTACCATGTACAGGTAGACTCTTACATCTATAAAAGGGACTGCCTACCGCCTTAAGGGGGGATCGCATTCTTAACCTAGAGAATAGCAGTTTAAACTAATTCATACGCATACACCCGATCGGTTTTACTAGTAGTGCCGCCCAAACTGTTGGCTCACCAGGCCCGCCGGTGATCTGCTGGTAAAGCGCTCCGACGCACCCGTGGACGTAGGCCACCTCATTAACGAGGCCGAACCACATACAATTTATTGTGTCTCAATATCTCTCTCTGAATCTCTCTTACCAATTTTTGACATCATCAGTTTGGCGCCGTCTGTGGGAAGCGACAATTTTTCTCCCGAAAACAAATCTCTGACTGATCAATATGCCGCCGAAGAAGGGTAAGAAGACCGCCGCGAAGACGGGTCAGGCGAAGTCACAGTCTAGGCAGTCGACTGCCTCTATGACTCCCGAGCAGGTTACTGCGGCTCTCACACAGCTCCTGGAGGGCCAGCAGAGGACTCAGCATCAGATCGAAGCACTGCTGGCCCGACAGGAAAAGCCCCCGCATGTTGAAGATCACCCCGAGAAAAGCGCATGAGGTCCGGAGCCGACCAGGCCCCGGAGGTGTGCCTACACTGATCCTCTGTCCCCGTCAGTTGCAGAACGGCTCGAGGACGACGAATGTAGCAAGGTGCCCGAGCAAATTAGGCTACACACCCGAGCCAACTCGCGCCCGCTCGAGATATCATCAACATCAGACCTACGGCCAGAGGGGAAGGGCCAGAGCAAACGCCCCGAGACTCGGCCAAGGACCCCCCAGTCAGGAGCCGTAGGGACCTTAGACACACAATAACCCGGAGCCGGAGCCGAGCCAAATCCCCGAGGATGACGCACTTTGATGAAGAAGCCTCATCATCCGACCCACCGGCGTACCGCTCGGACAAGAAGCGAAAGTCCGAACAGAAAGATGTTGAGGCGCAGATCGAGGATCTGCAAAGGCAAATTGAGAAGCTAACCCGGAAGGCTAACCGGGACCACACAAATACTGAAAATGAGTCGCCTTTCGCCATCCGGATCACTGGATACCCCATCCCGAAGAAATTCAAGCAACCACATCTCAACTCCTATGATGGTACCGGGAGTCCTATTGATCACATCCGGTCTTACAAGGCTCAGATGGCTCTGGTGACCAGCGCTGATGAGCTACTGTGCCTTGCCTTTCCCAACACCCTTAGAGGGCCAGCCGCGCAGTGGTTCCATTCCCTCAAACCCCGTAAGGTGGACGACTTCAAAACGTTGAGTAAGCTCTTCATTGCCCAGTTCGTGGGAATGCTCGATCGGTCACAGCCGGATACCCAATTGCTGACCGTCAAACAACGCAAGGGGGAGTCCTTGAAGGATTACGTCGACCGTTTCAACCAACAGAGGCTGCAAATCCGCAACCTGAATGAGACAGTTGCAATCATGGCTTTCTGCTCGGGAGTTCAGCACACCAAGGTTGCCACGTCTTTTAACAATGACCGGACGAAAACCATGGTGGAACTCTCTGAGAGAATTGGGAAATTCATTGATACGGAGGAATTCCTGAAGGCTAAGCGTGCCAGCCTTGCAGGAGACGAGTCCCCAAGGGCCAAACGGAAGCGAGACAGTTCCGAAAAGGGCTCGGGTAAGAAGCCACACCCGGACCAGCAGAAGGCTGGCCGAGACCGGGCTCCAGTATCCTTCACACCACTCTCCCGGCCTATTCATGAAGTTATGGTCGCAGCCGACTCCAAGAGGCTCATCCAAGAACTGACAAACCTGAAGAGCCCGCCCGGGAAAAGAAACCGGGACAAATATTGCCGGTATCTCAAGGACCATGGCCACGACACGGAAGATTGCTTCAAACTCAAGATCGCCATCAAGAAGTTGATTAACGAGGGCCACCTAGCCGAGTTCGTGGCGTCAGACAGACGACCTCGTCAGGATGCCCGGGCTCCCGAGCAGCCGCAACCCCTCAGGCAAATCAATATAATCTCCGGAGGAACCTCGAGCGGAGGGGATTCACAGTCGGCCAGGAAGAGGCACGCTCGGGCATCCCGAACGGATGTCTAGCATGTCCAATCCACCGATTCCCCTTTCGACCGATGTGTTAGTATTCTCATCCAACGACATGGTAGGCCTGCACTGTCCTCATGATGATCCGCTGGTGGTAATGCTCTCCATCGCAAATTACGTTGTTAAAAGGGTGTTGGTGGACACGGGTAGCTCCTCCGATATCCTGTTCGCCTCAGCGTTCGATCAACTCGGGATATCCAGGGATCGGCTCCATCCAGTCTCCACTCCCCTGGTGGGTTTCAATGGATCCAGCATACAGCCACTCGGTACCGTAGAGCTCCCTATTCTTATGGGAACCTACCCTCAGTAGACCTCCCTGCTGGCAAATTTTGTAATCGTGGAGGCCCCATTTGCCTACAATGTCATTCTCGGGAGGCTGACACTCAACAAAGCTAGGGTCGTCGTCTCTACTCACAGCCTGACAGTTAAATTCCTGACCCCTCAGGGACCCGAAAGCCTGCGTGGAGATCAGACAACTGCCTGGAGTTGCTATGTCAGTTCTCTTCGCCTGAAAGCCATCACAGAAACACTGAACGTCCAAGAGATAGACCCGAGGGATCAGAATGATAGAGTGGGTCCGATCGAAGACTGGAACAAGTGGTGTTGGACCCGCAACTCCCTAATCGAAAGGTCAGTATCGGAACCCTGCTGGAGCCCGGCCTCAGGGAGAAGCTGATTCGATTCCTATAACAGAGTCAGGATGTGTTCGCCTGGTGTCATGAAGATATGCCCGGGATTGACCCCCGGGTGATGCCTCACCGGCTTAACGTCAACCCAGACTCTCGGCCGGTGAAGCAGAAGAGACGGGGCATGGCCCCCGAGAGGTAAAAGGCAGTGTGCGAGGAGGTCGAGAAGCTCATCAAAGCCAAGTCTATCCGAGAAGTCCACTAACCCGACTGGTTAGCAAACGTAGTACTTATCAAGAAAAGTAACGGGAAATGGAGGATGAGCGTGGACTTCACCGATCTGAACAAAGTCTACCCCAAGGACTGCAATCCACTGCACCAGGATAGATCTCCTTGTGGATTCCACAGCCGGTCATTCACTCCTCTCGTTCATGGATGCCTACTCCGGGTACAATCAGATTAGCATGTACCCCGAGGACGAAGAAAAGACCTCATTCATCACGGATCAGGGTACCTACTGCTACAAAGTCATGCCCTTCGGCCTCAAAAACGCCGGGGCGACCTATCAACGCTTGGTAAATCGCATGTTCAGGGACTTGATCGGGAAATCTATGGAGGTCTACGTAGACGATCTGCTGGTCAAAAGCCAAGACGAATCTGACCACCTTGAGCATTTGGCCGGGGCCTTCAGTATTTTGAGAAAGTTCGGGATGAGGTTGAACCCGACCAAGTACACATTTGGCGTCTCGTTCGGAAAGTTTTTGGGGCACCTAGTCAGCAGATGGGGATCGAAGCAAACCCCGAGAAAATCCAGGCTGTCATCAACATGCGGTCACCTAGGTCAACCAAAGAAGTACAAAGTCTGGCCGGACGGGTTGCCGCGTTGAACAGGTTCGTGTCCCGGGCAACAGATCGGTGCTTACCATTTTTCAAGATCCTCCGCAAGGCTTTTCAGTGGTCGAAAGAGTGTGAGGAGGCGTTCCGGGAACTCAAGAAGTATTTAGCGTCACCCCCTCTACTCTTAACGCCCGTGCCAGGCGAGGAATTGTTCTTGTATTTGGCTGTATCACCCTCGGCGGTCAGCTCGACCCTTGTTTGAGAAGAGCACAGGATACAGTTCCCGGTCTACTATACATGCTGAGCACTTCAAGGTGCAGAAAGTAGATACTCCCGCATCGAAAAGCTCGCCTTTTCCCTCATCACTTCAGCTCGGAGGCTTCGCCCGTATTTCCAAGCCCACGTTATCGTGGTCCTTACGGATCAGCCCCTCCGTAAGATCTTAAGTAGGCCCGAAACATCTAGGAGGCTCGTCAAGTGGGCCTTAGAGTTAGAGGAGTTTGAAATGGTCTACAGATCCCGCACAGCGATCAAGGGACAGGCAGTAGCGGACTTCCTTGTTGAGTTCACATACCAAGAAGACCCGGTTAAAGAGACCGACCCACCGTTCCTATCGCTCGGGTTACGGTCAGACATCCCAACCTGGGTACTCTATGTAGACGGATCATCCAAAAAATAGGGCAGCGGAGCGGGAATCATCCTAACCACGCCCGACGGGATCCAGCTCGAGTATGCACTTGGGTTCGGATTCAAAGCCTCCAATAACGAGGCCGAGTATAAAGCCCTGTTGGTCAGATTACAACTGGCGACCTCAATGGGTGCACTGCAGATTCAAGGGTACAATGACTCCCAGCTCGTGGTAAATCAAGTCAATCAAGAGTAGGAGGCTCGGGAAGATAACATGATAGCTTATCTAGCCCTGGCCCGAGCAGTTTCAAAGAAACTTCAGGGGTTCTCCATCACGCAGATACCTAGGGAGGAAAACACTAGAGCCGACCGGTTAGCTCGCCTTGCTTCATCTTCTGAGTCAAACTTGCCCAGGATAAAGATAGAGTACCTACCCAATTCGTGTGTGATCAACTCAAAATGCATGGAGGTAGAACCGATCACCTCGGAACCTAGCTGGATGGACTCGATCATGGCATTTCTAGTAACAGGCGAGTTACCAAGCGGAAAGGAAGAAGCCCACCGGGTTAAATACCAGGCGGCAAGGTACCACGTTATTGATGGCATCCTCTACAAAAGAGGAGATCTATACCATATCTTCTATGTGTCCACCCTGCACAAGTCCAAGGGGTGTTGCACGAAATCCATGAAGGGGTGTGCGGGAACCACATAGGAGGCCGGGCACTCTCACGCAAGGCCCTGCTGCAAGGATACTACTGGCCCACTATGGCTAGAGATTTTCAAGAATATGTCAAGAGGTGTGATATGTGCCAAAGGTTTTCTCCCATGATCAACCGTCCAGGAGAGCTTCAGGTGCCAATCCTCAGCCCCTGGCCGTTTGCTCAGCGGGGTATTGACATAGTTGGTCCTCTCCTGATGGGAAAAGGACATGTCAAGTTCGCTGTCATAGTCATGGATTACTTCACCAAGTGGGCAGAGGCCGAGCCCTTGGCAACAATTACCGAGAAGAAAATGGAAAGCTTCTTAGAAAGGAACATCCTCAGCAGGTCCGGCGTCCCCCTAGTTCTGGTTAGCGATATCGGTAGATAATTTGACACCCCAGTATTCAGGCAATTCTGCTCGGGCTATGGGATATCCAATCACTACTCATCCCCCGAGCACCCCCCAGGCCAATGGCCAAGCCGAGGTGACAAACCGGACTATTCTTCAGTCAACCAAGACGAGGCTTGAAGGCGCCAAAGGACTATGGGCAGAGGAGCTACCGACTGTCCTGTGGGCCTACCGCACTACACCCCGAGTGGCAACAAGGGAGACGCCATTCTCTCTGACCTACGACTTTGAGGCGGTGGTCCCAACGGAGCTTGGGTTACCTACCTACCGGGTGGCAAATTATAGTGAGCTAGACAATGAAAATACCCTCAGGGCGGAGCTCGACCTAGTAGAGGAGAAAAGAGACCAGGCGTATCTAAAAGTGGCAGCCTACAAGCAGAGAGTATCCCGATACTATAACAGCAAGGTAAAACATCGCAGTTTCCTGGTGGGGGATCTGGTCCTCAAGGCTGTCAACCAGCCCACAAAAGTCCCGAGCCATGGAAAGTTAGGGCCAAACTGGAAAGGCCCATATCTAGTCACCCGGATAAACCGCCCGGGCACCTATTGGTTACGAACTCTGGATGGGCGTGATCTTTCTCACCCTTGGAATGTGCAACATCTCCGCAAGTACCATCAGTAACAGTTAGTCATGGGCGAATTAACACTAGTTAGGGTACTTGTAGCTCCACTTGAGCACTCATTATGAATTTTCCAAAGCAGTAAAACATTTTCTACTTTACATTAAGAAACAACCCTTACCAGTATTCTGTACAAAAAGCCCTCGTGATCAGCCCCAAGGCACCAAAAACCTTGGCCAAAACCCAAGGCAGAAAAGACCTCGGGCCAGACCCCAAGGCACCGGCTTTGTCTTGGACGACAATGACAAGTCTTACAAGACCTCAGGCCACACCGGAGGCAAAAGAACTTAGCTCAAAACAAAGGCAAAAGATCTCGGGCCCGACCCTGAGGCACCGGCTTCGCTTAGGCCCAACCAGCGACTGGGGCAAACCCCCTAGGTGGCTGATGATGGAAAGATTCAAAAGACCCTGCAACCACCCATGTTCTAGGTCGGTTTCCTACGGTCCATCCCTCCTAGACACCCGCCTTAGCAAATTGTTTGGGGGGCAGGGGGATACTAGACCAAAACAGAAAATCACACCGATTACTAACAGGGCTAGGAATCCTAACATCCTAAGTACCTACCGTGACCAGAGGAAAACCGTCCGGATAGTAAAATAGGATAAATTCCTATAATACACCGGACGGGACCTTTAAAACAGGTCAAGAAGACCAATTGCTCTACCGGTAACGATCCTAAACCATTCGCTAAGGCAGGGACCTAGATCGGTCAAAACCGGTCGGATGTTGGCAATCATAAAACAAGCACAGTGCAAATAATTGTAAACAGTTATTGGAAAGAAAAGTGGCCTCCAAGGACCTTTTCATTAATTACGAAAAATTGTATAGTGCTGGGGGGCAGTTGTAGTAGCTTACCCCCCTCCCCTCCCCCCACCAAAAAAAAAAAACTACAGGCCGGGGACTAAGAGTCGTCCACCACGACCACGTCCTCCGTTTCCCCAGCTTCTCCTTCTGGGTCAGCTCCTCCTCCCGGGACTAAGCCCCCGCCCGGGACAACCTCCTCAGAAGGGCCAGCATCAGCGGCGGGGCCCTTGCCCGCAGCAGGACCTACATCCCAGTAGTCCAAATCAATCCCCTCGTAGGATGAGATGTCCCACTCGGGGTGATCCCAGGATAGCCTGCGTATCAGATCTTCATAGCCCTGGAAGAAGCCGTCGTCAAGAGCTTCTTCCTGGGCCCCTGCCGTCATCGCCTCGGCCAAGGTCTTCTCCCGTGCCTCCGCAGTCGTCGCGTTGGCTCGAGCGGCCTCTAGGTCGGCCAGGGTTGTAGCTAGCTCGGCCTGAGCTGCGCCAAGGCTCAAGGCCAAGCCTTTCACCTTGTCCTTCTCCACGGCCAGGGCGGTCTCCCTGGCCTCCGAGGACGCCCGCTCCTACAGCAGAGCAGCTTCAACAGAAGTAGCCCTCCCGACCAGAGAGGGCAGGAAGGACTCAGCCCTGGCGGCCATGCAGCCGAACTGCGAGAAGTGAAAATTGACCGGTCAGTACACAGGTAAAGTTGATAAAATAAGTGAAGAACAAAGAAACAGAGGCGGGAGAACTCACCATGTGAGAGAGGCTGTATAGTCAGCCCTGGAAGACCTCGGGAGACATGTTCGCACACGCCTCCACTTGGCTGGGGAGCAGGCCGGGTTTCACCGGCTCCCTGATCTCGGCCGAAGCAGCCATCGATGCTACGGCCGGCACCCCCGCCTGGGGGGTGGTCTCTTCAACCACCACCGCATGGGGAGTTGAGGTCCCCACGAGCTCCGGACGGTTTTCTATGCCGTGCTGGAGCTGCCTCAGCGGGCGCTCCCCTCCCGGAGCCTCGGCAGCGGGACGTTTTCCTTGTGCCACCGCCATCCGAGCGGCAATAGCAGCAGCGGCGGCGACCTGCCTCTCCCTCAATTGCTCCAAGTTTCTCTTCGGGGCCATCTCTGCAAAAGAGAAAATTGAAAAGTTAGTAACTAGTAAAGGCGACGAGGAAGGACGACGGCGGGAGACAGCTGAGTCTGAGCAAGCCCGAGCACTTACCAGGAAGAATTGGGGGGAGTACGGGAGCTTCGGTGGGCTCGGCCGTGTCGTCGGAAGCTCAGAAGTTTCCAGTCTGAGTCAGCACGTTCCAGATGTTTGTTGGCCAGTCTGCCAAGTCCCTGATCCTGGCCTGGCACTCGTCGGGAATGCTTGGCGGGTTAGCTGATCCCGCTGCAAAGCAGAATATAAAGCGGTTAATCTCAAAATTAGAGTAAAACAAAGAAGAAAGCAAAAAGAGGAACCGGATTGGCTTACCCCTCAGCTCTCCAGCCCAGAAAGTCATCATCTGGATCCCAGGGACCGGCTCGCAAACCCCAAGGGTGGACACTTGGAAGAACCTATTCTTCCACCCCTTGTTGTTGCTCGGGCAGTTGACTAAGATTTTTCTCCCCTTCCGGGCTCCGAGTGAAAAGAACCCGGCCTCCCCATGTACGGGGAACGGTCGATGTGTCCAGAGGAACTCCTAGACGGAGAGTTCGTATCCAAAAATTTGGGGCCATAGAGAGATAAACCCCATGAGGAACCTCTAACCGTTTGGAGCCAGCTGGCCCGGGGCGATCCCCAAGTATATCAGGACGTCCCGGGCAACGGGGTGAAGAGGGATGCGAAACCCGGTTGCAAGGGTGTCCTCGTAAAGTGTGACGAAACCCCTCTGGTAAAGGTGAGCCCCGCCGGTGTTCACAGCCAAGGAGCAGAAATCCGGGAGGGCGTATCTGTCCCTGATGCGGCCAAGGTCTTGAGAACGTAGGATGGACGGAATGAATTCGCCGGCGAAGGCTGTCTTGGGGTCGGGCTACCCAGGCGTCTCATTGTCGAAACCCCGTGAAACAGAGGCAACAGGGGCCTCCTGGCCAGATTCGCCACTGGACACACGGGCAGGGATCCTGCCCTCACTCTGGTGGTCCGATGGGGAAGCGGAAGGTGGATCTAAGCTGGTATCAGCCGTTCCCGACCGGGACATCTCGCTCTCTGATCGGGAAGCGAAATTGAAGTCGGAATGCTCTATCTCTGGTATTCCTGTGGTAGGGTGAGCAAGTAGGTTGCGGCCTAAGTATGGGTCAGGGACACCGAGCCTGATATACAAAGGGGCCAAGGTCACTAACCTAAAAGGCAAAGAGTAAATGGTCCTTAACACTAGGTGGCACTCAGTCAGAACTACCCCGGGAACACCCGCTCGGTTCAACTGTCCTAAGGTACCCCCCCCCCCCTCGATTGGAAGAAGGAACAAAACCTGAGAAAGAAAAAATCCCACTCCCGCTCTAACTTAAGTGGGTTCGCTCTCTCCAGCCTCGGTTCTGAAAGAAAAAGAGAAGGGGGGAGAAGGAACTGAAAAGGAAAGACTTACAAAGTTTAGCGCAGAAAAAGGCTCGGAAATCTTGCTTGGAACCTTTTTTGCTCTCAAAACCGCTCGGTAATCTATATCTTTGCAGCAAAGAGTTAAAGAAATAGACAAGTATCCTTTATATAGGAACCGCGGACGGCCCAGATCAAAGCAGATCCAACGGCTCCTACACTTTCCTGCCCAAAGTTGCTGATAGTTGTCGCCTCGGGCATGTGAATCGTCGCCTCGAAAGATGCACGCATTGTATACATGACGAGACGATTCGGTTACCATGTAAATAGTTCGGTTACTCCCACGCTGGCATCGTTGGATCCTGACCAGGCTAATGGCCAGTTGACACGTGGCAGAGGTAGAACTCGAGCCCACAAGGCCACCGCTCGGTCCATACCCCGACTGACCACTACGACCGGTCCCACCCCGGGTAGAGTCCCGTCCTCTTACCGGACGATCTCTCGGGAGCAGTCTTAATTTTCAAACCTCATCTGATGGGACATCACATCAACTTCGAAAATGAGGGGCAGCTGATACGTCCAGAAATATTCTGCTAAAGCCAAATCGCCACGTCGGCAGCGCAGGACCCGGACTATCCGGAATGGGCGCTTGTGACCTTCAATCCCGAGGTCATCGATTGTAACCGCTCAAGATGTTCACACAGCCCGGGCGTGAAGCGCAGCTGTTCTCCACAAAGTGCCGCTTGTCAACCAAGCCACTCAGCAGTTTCCTTATCTGGCCAGGAACCGATTAGGAAGAGTAAACAGTTTCCTAATCTACTTAGGGAACTCTCCCAAATTTGTGCAGATTAATGCAATCAGATTAAGCTTCCAAATCTGCATACTTACCATGTACAGGTGGACTCTTACATCTATAAAAGGGACCGCCTACCCCCTTAAGAGGGGATCGCATTCTTAACCTAGAGAATAGCAATTTAAACTAATTCATGCGCATACACCCGGCCGGTTTTACTGGTAGTACCGCCCAAATTGTTGGCTCACCAGGCCCGCCGATGATCTGCTAGTGAAGTGCTCCGACGCACCCGTGGACGTAGGTCACCTCATTAACGGGGCCGAACCACATACAATTTATTGTGTCTCAATATCTCTCTCTGAATCTCTCTTACCAATTTTTGACATCATCATATTATATAAATTTGTGACCTTTGAAATGCTCAATTTATAAAAATATTCATGTCAATGTTTCATAAATTAGTAACTATTGACTTAAAAGGGAATTGTTATTCGCACTCTAAAGATTACTAAATGCAATCTATGGTATCACTCTCAAACCATGTGGTATCATCATTATCATGCACTCTATGGAGTGCATTTAGTAATCCATGGAGTGGGAACGATAGTTCCCAAAAAAAGAAGGTAAAAATCAACAATGAAATACAAAAAACATAATGTATCCTAGTGCAATTCTTACACTATCAAATTGAGCAAACACCTAAAGTCAATTCACAAAACTTTCATAAACAGGTGAAGAAATGGCACAATAGACCCAATCGAGTTCCTGGCAATGATACCGGACCAAGCTTGAGATGAAGAAGAAGAAAATGCTGCATTAGTTTGATGGTTCCTTCGTTTGGGGCTGCGGCAGCCGCCCATGTAGTGGGAGGCAATGGCTTGTAGCACCCAGAGGATAACAAAGCTCTTTTAGATCTAGCTCCCACAGGAGTTGGTTGAAATGCTTTTTGTTTTTCCTCTTTCTCTTACATTTCCTTTTGACCCAAGAAAATTTAAAATGGGCAAATACAGATGAAAAAATGGATGGCAAATTATACCCACAAAGCTTGCACAGATCAAAAAATCCATAGAACAGTATCTTGGGAGCAAGCATGGAGTATTCTTGAGGCAGAGATAAATCAAACTTGAAAACCGCTACATCGAAATTGCGAACAATTGAATGAGTAAATGAAATACAAATCATAGCAAAATAATTAAATAACCACAATTTGCACATTTCATGTGATCGTAACCACTCAATTTTAGGGAACGGATATTTGTGAAGGAATGGAACATTGAAAAATGTTTTACGCGTAAGCTACCCACGGAAATCTATAGGGCGATGCAAAAGGTTTAGTACACCAAGTTCTACTGTAGTAGTTTCAACTTTGGTATGCCATACTTCTGCTTTTTTTGCTTCCTCAAATTATGTGAAAGCATCCTATAATAGCATGCATTAATCACCTACATATATATGGAATATAACTAATAGTAACAGTTGGATAAGATGAATTACCAAAGCAATTCAAAAAAAGATACATCATCCATACACAGAGTTGATCCAATTGAACTTCATAACAACTACTGAAAGTTCTCTGAGGTCTCAATGATTCTTATGAGTATTTGAATGTTTACCACCAAAATGTTCATACCTTAACTTATTTGAACTAACAATACTTTTTCTTTTCCTCACTCATAGTTTCCCACTCAAATCCTATTTCATTCTCTATAATTTCAACAATAAAAATTTTCTTCTAGATAAATACTGATTGGAAAGTTCTCTCAATTGTAGTAATCCTTATATATATATATATATATATATGTATATAGGATCAAGACTGAGAGTTCGCACGCATTAGAGAAATTAATGTAATTTTTATATATATGTATACAGGATCAAGACTGAGAGTTCAAACGCATTAGAGAAATTAATGTAATTTTTAGACTACAATTTAGGCGAGGAAAAGATTTTCAAATACAAAAGTCACTAAGAAGAAGCCAGAATATATCAGTTACTGCTACCATAGTTTTTTCAAGTATGCAAAATCCTAAAAAGCAAGAATATCTCACCTAAAATGCTTGTAATCCTCCTGTTCATTTTTCAACAATTGAAGATGCTATGAAAACTATAGAATAAATCAAGCCATTACACCCTTAATTGATTTAGAATGGAGAATGGAGATCAATTTTGCAGCAAAACAGGGGGAAAAAGAAGATAGAATCAGCCACACTTTGGTGAATTTGTCAGCAAGACTTCAACTTTGTTGATGCGAGCAATCTCACAAAATTAATGTTTCCTCTTTTCGCAAAAAACAAATGCCTAATCATGACCAGAAACCTTGAGCTCTTAAAACATAACATATATGTACATGCTGCTGATGTGTCTTTCAACTTCCAAATACTCAAAGTACCTTCCACAGTTCCACTGATAGATACAACAAAGAGACTTTTCAAAACCCCAATGGTTGACAACACAAAACGTAATAATAAACACCTATTGATAAGTGATAACTAAACTGAACCAAACAGGTCTTGTGTCCCAATCAATTGAGGAATAAACACCTAGTGATAAAATTGATAAAAAATAAAAAAATAAAAAATAAAAAAAATTTCAAAAGCTAATCAGTTTTGTTTTATCAGATTAGGATCCAGAGTTAAGCCTGTTTAATTTTATCCCCAATTTATTCCCTGTTCTTTCCTATTTTCCTCTTCATTTTCCTTGCTAACCAAATAAAGGAAAATGTTTTCCTCTACGTTTTCTTTTCTTTTAGAGCTACTATTGTTGACTATAACTATGGGGATCGGAGTCGATCTCGGCGACACCGCCAAAAACAGATTGTGGGTTTGATTGAATTCACTGATGGCTGGAAAAATTACAAGACCCATAACCCCATCTGGTTGAAAATTTTTCGGTGATTTGATGGTTGGTTTGTTCTGATCGGTGGAGGCAAAAAGGTTGACCCGACACCTCCAATTACTCACGATATAAATGGAAAATAAAAAAATTCTGTATAAGAACAATTTTGAAGAGAACAAGAAAGCCTGGCTAATTTGATTGAAGTTGTCTTTTTAGGAGCAGAAGAAACTCACTCTCCTGCGAATTTGTTTTCAATTGTCTGTCATAATCTCAATTGTAATTCTGTGCCTATGCCTTGAAGGACTACCCAAAAAATTGATAGAAAGTTCTCGGTTATAAAGGGTGTCTAAATTGATGGATTATTGTATCCGAAGGAAAAAACATAAGCAGGAGAGTGAGTTTCTCTAAATGGTTTGGCCATTGTCAGTAGTTATGTACTAATACAATAGAGGTATAGAACTTGAAACTAATCAAGTGAAGAAATTAATATTAACAAAGCCTGAATGGAAAAATGACTTCTGTTGACTAAGCTCTATCTTTGGAAAGGTTGCTGATAAGTTCTTGAACACCCTCCTTGCCAAAGGTGTTGTTGAGGTATATAGCCGCAGGTGTTACCTCCTCAAGAGTCACTTCAGTACAAAAGAAAGAAAGAGAGGAAAAACTGGTTAAGCATATTGCTGATAATACATCAATTTTCGTATACAAGTCAACATATTTGTGAAAGACAGAGGACCACACACACAGAAGAACAAAGATCTCATGTCAAACCATCTAGCAGCAACAAATTCCTTAGAGATAACTAATATAACAGGCCATTACATGATGTCGTTTGCCAGTACTAAAACTCAAGTTCAGCCACACACTAATGGCAGAGCACAATGAACAGACTTTTAAAGACACTCACACGAATCGTTATAGATTGAAGAAGTTCTTTCTCGATTTGTTTTTTTCCTGGAGCAATGTAAAATTCAGAATATTGAATTTTCTAGATCATTTCCCTTCCTATTTTGTTGGGTGCCTTCTAAGCTTTTAAAGCCATGTTATTTGGTGGAAAAAACTGAAGAAATTAACAGTTTTGAACTCCCTGTAATGGAGTAAATTAATCTACAAGTTGTATATCATCCATTCAAGTAGATTAGAATGGGACTACCAAGTTTAGTATAATATTAGCAATTCATTGGAATAACACAAAAGGAAATAGAAGGCTTCGATTTGATAGGAAATTCTAAATACAACTAATTTACTCGAGATTAAGAGGATACTGAGGCTGTTAATTGAGCACAATGTGCAATTTGAAATTGCTGCTCTGGTGTGAAGCTACTGCCCTCCTAAGTTTTGAGCCAAGGAAATCATTGTAGGTTTTTTTTACCAATGAAGCCTGATATGAGGTTGAAATTAAAGAAGAACCACTTTCAGCACATCTAACAATCCTAGATTCCCAAATTATGCAAACACAAGATTACCAATTACCTGTATTCAAAAAATTAAAGGGGTACACTGAATTGGTTGTTTTAGTCGTGGACTTAACGACAACAAGAGAAGGAGAGAGAGAGAGAGAGAGAGAGAGAGAGAGAGAGAGAGAGAGGAGACTGAAAAAAACCAGTCAGACAGAACGACAAAGAGAGAAAGCGCGAACGAAACAATGGAATTTGAGGACCCTGGTCTTTCAGGTGTTTAAACCCATAAAAGATATGTGGATGACTGAAGGGTAGCTTAATGTCCCTTTAGCAGCCAAACCTAAAATGACTAGAAAATCCCACATTAACTTCTGTATTTTTTTAAGAGTAAGGGTGTGTTTGATAAAACTGAAAATTAAGTATTGAAAATTAAGTGATTATTTATATCTTAAAATAGTGTTTCAAATATTGAAGTAGAATGTATTCACTGATTATTTTCAGTAGAAATTTTCACTAAGTTTTCAGTGGTTTTGGAGCTACTTTTTCAATTAAGTGATATGTTATCAAACGCACTGAAAAAGAATAAGTGCTGAATCTTTTCATTTTCAGCACTTAATGGGGTTATCAAACACACCCTAAGTCTTTGGGCACAAACAAATCTTACAAACACAATCCCCAAACACCATAATGTGTCTATCTCTCTCCTGGTGGGGCTCATTGATATTGTGGGGTCCATAGAGGAGAGGGATTGACACATTACGGTATTTTGGATTATGTTTGTGAGATTTGTTTGTACCCAAAGACTTAGGGTGCGTTTGATAAAACTGAAAATTAAGTGCTGAAAATTAAGTGCTGAATTTTAAGTACTGAAAATTTTAAGTGATTGAATTTGTAATACTAAAAACAGTGCTTCAACTATTAAAATAGAATGCATTCAGTGATTATTTTCAGTAGAAAATTTTCACTTAAATTTTTCAGTGGTTTTTTGGCTGCTTTTTCAATTAAGTGGTATGTTATCAAACGCACTGAAAAAGAATAAGTGCTGAATCTTTTCATTTTCATCACTTAATTTGATTATCAAACATACCCTTACTCTTTTTTTAGACAGCAAAATAAAAATTGTTTGGCAAATAAATAATTCTACAAACAAATAAGGGCAAAAGAGGAAGTTCATATATTTTGACGTGCTAGCTTAGGTGTTCTTATAGTATAGTAGATATACATATATATATATATATATATATTATATTGGAGTATTTTGTATAGGAAGAAAAAAGAAATAAAGAAAAAGAAGATGTGAAAACATGCAACATGGAAAATTTAGAAAATATGTGGCAAAAAGGAAAAAATATAAAATGTCAAGTGTCACAGGTTAGTGAATTGAGCTCTCCTTTTAGATATTAGTATAGCGGTGAGACTTTTAAGCGAGCAAGGTTGAGTGAACTTACCCAGTGAACTTGTTTTTTTAGTCTAAAAGAATCCGCTGGTGCTTGCAGATTCTTTTAGGCTAAAACAACCAATGTTTTAAAAATCGGATCGGACCGGCCGATTTGACCGGTTGAACCGTCGACCGGTCGGCTTTCCAGTCCGGTCCGGTCCCGCCCGTTAAACCGTATTTGTACTAAACCCATTCATAACCGCTGACCCAGGCGGTCCGACCGTTAAACCGCTAAACCGGTAACGGTTTGTTATAGTCGGCCTGTTGAAGAAAATTTTAAAATCCTCTTACTCAATTCTGGTTGAACCGGTAACCCGTGACCCGGTCTTTTTTACGGTTTGATGAATGGTCCGATTTTCAAAACATTGAAAAAAACAAGTTCACTCAACTTTGTTCACTTAAGAGCCTGACCGATTAGTAAAGATTGGGTATAAAGGGCATACAATGTCATATACAAGAAAAAATTGGTTGTAATGGTGACACCACATTACCGTGCTTACGTGGTGTCATCAACCAATCAGATTCTTCTAATTCACCAATTATGCATTCACAGAAATTAACTTTCACACCATATCAATATGCAGATGTGATGTGATCTTTTAATCTTTACCAAACATGTACCCTCTATTTTCAGGGGCTCATGACAACTGTCTACTAACAACTACATGTCTTGATCCTATGGAATCAGAGCTTGTATATGATCTAGATTAAAATATAACACCACATCAGGGTGCTTATGTGGTATAATCATCACACTAAATAATTACTCCTAAAAATCTGATTAATTGGTGATACTACATAGGCACGGTGATATAACGTCACCATTGAAATAGGAGTTTGTATTGGATTGGGAACGACGATGTTGATGTGTTGTCACTGTTAAGATTATGAGTAATACTTAGGACACAACTAAAACACACAACCTTTGGACACAACTCCCCATTTTGTGTCCATCTCTCTTACAGTACCCACTAGGAGAGACAGAGACACAAAATGAGAGATGTGTCCCAAGGTTGAGTCTTTTCGTTGTGTCCCAAGAATTACTCTAAGATTATATATGTAAAGTTATTACTCCCTCCATCCCATTTTATGTGTCCCCTTTTATTTTTTGGGATGTCGCAAAATTATTGTCCACTTTCTTAAATTAGTATGCAAATTTTACTTAGTTTATCAAACTACCCTTCCTTACAATCAACACCAAAATGAAACCAAAAAAAAAAAAAAGAAAGTGCAATGGTTATGGGCAATTGTGGAAAGTAGGTGTAGATTCTTTTGTCCCATTAAATAATTGGATTCTCCAAGAGGACACATAAAATGGGAAGGAGGAAGTAATATATTTTGAAATTTGGAATAATTGCATTTCAGTCTACTTTTTGTATAAAATTTAAAAGTTACTCTATTACTTTTTTAAATTTTAAAAAATATTAACAATTATTAAAAAAATTAAACAGTCATCAATACATTAAAAAAACATCAACATTTGAATTGTTATTTTGTGTTTTAGACTATTTATATTTTCAATGTTCTGAATTGCACCAAAAGGTCCAAAACGCTGTAATGATTGCTCCCAACGTTTGGAAAATTTGCTCCCGTCGTTTGAAGAGTTATACCCGACTTTGAAACGAGTTACTCTCTACATTTTTAAGAGTTGCTCTTAAACGTTTCGCAGTGTTGCTCCCAACATTTGAAAGAGTTCCCAACGTTTGAAAGAGTTGTGCCACAACATCATGTAAAATTTGTTAACTTTTTCATTTGACCAAATAAGATGATGTTTATTTAATGAATGCCGGTAAGGGCACATTCATTTTTTAATTAGGGTACCTAATTTTAAGTTAAAAAATTATTTTTTTTTTTACTTTTTACTTTAATTAATAAGGGCACCTCACTTATTGTACTGCATGTTATATTTTACAAATAAGGCTTAACTACATTTTACACCCTCCTAGTTTGCCCTTTGTATTAATTTGGTCCCTGTAGTTTAGAAATTTTCATTTAGTCCTTGTAGTTTCATAAGTGTGTCATTTAAGTCACTCAAAACACTTTTTTGTGACAATATTTTTTTTACTTTCTATGACAAAATTATTTGTCTTTAAAGGACTTATTGGACTTATTTGTCACACTTATGAAACTACAATGACTAAATGAACATTTAGTAACACTTTCTAAATGTTCCTTTATAAAATGAAAGAATAATGGATTTCAGCAATATTAAGAATATGGAAGGGAGGAAGCTCTTGTAATGCATGTTTGTTAGCAAGAGTAGAAATATAATCTGATTTTAAATCATACAATATTCTGAGTAATTCACGGATGTTGGATCTAGTCCAAATCATTAAGCAGCAAGAATTCTCAATTCACTATTTAATCTTTCAATATCTGAGTTTAACTTAGATATTCTGGTTTTGATGGTAATACTGTTTTCTTCACTGATAATATTCAAACGTTCAAGATCAAGAAGAATACTAGTATAACAATCTCTAAGTTGGATCATAGTATGAACCAAAGTAAGTAATAGAATTCTATAAGACATAAAACAAACTTACATGAATAGGAAGCACACAAGTCTTGAAGCTTTGCACACTGAGCTTCAGTGATAGCACTATTGAACTCAAACACTCAAACCTAGATTTTTACAATAAGAAGAAATATTACAATAGAGAGAGAGAGAGAGAGAGAGAGAGAGAGAGAGATGGAAGGATGAATAATTTGATGGATGCTTTGAAATGCCAAGGCTTTCTGAATTTATAGGGAAATGAGAGCACTGTGAAAGCCAGCAAGATAAGATTCGATCTTATCCTTTCCAAAACATGGACGGTTCAGATACAATCTCTAAAAGCAACTTTTTTAAAAGCTGTCGGCCACTATTCTTCTTTTTGATTGGGAACAGTAAGATTCGTCTTTATGAAAAGGGTATAGTGGATTCTGTCGAGGAATCTCCTTTTCAAAAAGCTTCTTTTTACGTGTCACGCTCCAGGCCTTAAAAAATATCTTTATTAAAAGATAAGACTAGTGTCATACTTTATTAAAAGTATTTTGTCCTCTTGTGATGATTAATGGTTGAACTGGGTCTCGAAACCATAATCATCGTCATCATGAATGTCTTCACGGGCATAAGGATCACCTTGTCCATCTAGCATGGAAGAGTCAGAAAGAGGAACAGTCTCTGTATCACTGTCTGAATCAAAATTTAATTTTTTGCATAGTTCTTCTTTAACCAAAGCTTTAAGCTGTAATGAAGAAAGATCAGGAAACTTAGATTTTAAATCTAGTTTAATGTGAGATTTAATCTCAGAAATATCAGGAGAGGAAATATTAGACTTTACTGATGGGAGGGGAGCTCAATGTCTAATAAATTTTCCATTTTGTAGGGAGTAAGGTCTGGATTATTATATCTAGGCCACCACCTTACTTGATATTTCTTGCATAATGTCCAAACATGGGTAGGAACATTCTGAAGAGCAAAACTCCATAGAAGAATCCATGGAACTGAAAACTCTAGGAAGAAGTAAAGAAGTGGATTATCACTTCGTCTTGGTAGGTTCTTGTCTTTGTATAGTTGAAAACAGCAGGCAACTTCTTGGGGAAGAATATCTAATTCTGGACCATGTTTGTGAATCCATGAGTAGAACCATGGGAGAAGATCAAAATTAAATTTTTATTAAATTGAAAATACCATGTGTGTTTAAACAACGAGTTTTGAAGGAGGACTTTATCCCAAGCTTTCTGATAATCATAGTAGTTGTAATTCCTACAATCACCAGGAGAGGGATAGAGGAGTTTCCTTTCTTTTGTTAGATCCAAACCCCAATCATAAGCAGAGAGGATCTTTGCAATAAACATTTTTGAGAAGGATGGCTTGTGGCCTCCCGTAATCCTGTGTTCTATTTTAATAGAACATGTCTCGATGAGAATATTCTCATAATACAACCTTGAATTCCCATTGACAGTTTTTGGATAAAACCAGTCATTTGGGAAATCAAAATAATGGGTTATAATGTCTCTAGGTGGCTTAACCGCTTCTTCATTGTTGTTTAAAACAAGTATTGGCCAAAGTTTGACTTTGTTGACGAAGTCTGAGTAGGATATAATGCTTTCTGGAACCGGAGTGGTATAACCTTGAGCTTTATTTTTGCCTTTATCTCTTGAATTATTAGAGGGGTGTCTACCACCTCTTCCTCCAGAAGAATATCCTCTGAAGCTAGGTCTCATGGCTTGTCTGTAGAAATTCACGTGTAAGGAAGTTAGGAAGAGAATTTAGACTTCGTTTTATATACTCAATTTTAAAATCAAAGGCAGACAATATTCCTTGCCATCTTGCAAAGATTTGTTTTGAAGCAATGTTTTTAACATCTTTGATTAAAACATCCTTAGCCGCTTGGCAGTCTACTCTTATAAGAAATTCCTGATTGAGTAGATCTCCTTCAAATTTTGTGACACAAAGAACAATGGCTAGGATTTCCTTTTTTATAGTAGAATAATTCTTTTGAGCTGGTTTCCAAGATCCAGAAGTAAAACGAACTAGCTAAGGACGTTCTCAAAGACACAAGGAGCTACGACATTCTCAAAGATAGACCTACGGCCCGGATACCATCAATTGCTTGTTCGACTTGAGGACGTACCCAAGATGGCTTTCAGAACCAGATATGGACATTATGAATTCCTAGTTTTTCTGTGCAGATTGACCAATGCTCCAGTGGTATTCATGGACTAAATGAACCGAGTCTTCAGACCTTATCTGGATCAGTTCATCATTGTATTCATAGATGATATCCTCATCTACTCTAAGACAGAGGAAGAACATGAAGGACATGTAAAGATAGAACTTCAGACTCTACGAGACAACCACTTGTATGCGAAGTACAGCAAGTGCGAGTTCTGGCTAAAAGAAGTCAAATTTTTAGGACATGTTGTCTCGCAAGAAGGGATAGTAGTGGATTCATCAAAGATCGATGCTATCTTGGATTGGAATCAACCGACCACAGCAACGAAAGTCCGAAGTTTTCTTGGTTTAGCTGGATACTACCGGAGATTCGTGGAAGGATTCTCCAAGATCGTAGCCCCTCTTACTGGATTGACCAAAAAGGATTTGAAGTATGAATGGAATGACAAGCATGAACGCGCATTTCAAGAATTAAAGAAGAGACTAACCACGGCACCAGTGCTTGCAATACCGAAGAGCGGTGAACAATTCACCATTTGCAGCGATATATCGCATCAAGGACTTGGATGTGTGCTTATGCAGGATAGAAGAGTGATAGCGTATGGATCACAACAGTTGAAACCTCATGAGCTTAACTATCCTACGCACGATCTGGAACTAGCTGCAATCGTCTTTGCACTCAAAATTTGGAGACACTACCTCTACGGAGAGAAGTTCGATCTGTTTTCAAATCACAAGAGCCTGAGGTACTTGTTCTCTCAGAAGGAGTTGAACATGAGACAGCGACGTTGGATGGAATTGTTAAAAGACTACGATTTCACACTGCAATACCACCCTGGCAAAGCAAAAGTTGTTGCTGATGAATTGAGTCGGAAACCCCGCAAACTCATCGCATTTTCTCTCATGGTCAGAGAATGGAAAGCATTGGAGATATTCACGGAGTTTAATTTTCAGATTACCGAGTCAAGTGAAGAACGACTCTTTGGATGTCTTATAGTACAACCAATGCTCATAAGTCGTATTCTCGAAGCTAAAGGAAAGGACGAAGGACTTCGTCAATGGTTTGAGAAAGCATCAGCAAAGGACCCCGTCGAATGGACTATAGGAGCAGATGGAGGATTTAGATGTCGTAATCGACTCTGCGTACCCAATGAGGACAACCTGAGAAAAGATATATTGGATGAAGCACACAAGTCAAGGATGACTGTTTATCCCGGAGGAACAAAAATGTATAAGGACTTAAAGAGAAACTTCTGGTGGGACGGAATGAAGAGAGAAGTAGCAGATTATGTATCCAAATGTATGACTTGTAAGCAAGTCAAGACTGAACACCAGAAGCCAGGAGGATTGTTACAACCTCTACCAGTTCCCGGATGGAAATGGGAGCACATAACGATAGATTTCGTCATAGGAATACCAAGGTCACGGCAGAATCATGATGCCGTTTGGGTAATTGTGGATCGACTCACCAAATAAGCTCACTTTATCGCTTATAGTATGACATATCCGGTTGAGAAGTTGAGCAGAATGTATATACAACAAGTTGTTAGACTACATGGAGTACCCGTGTCAATTGTGTCAGATCGTGATTCACGTTTCACGTCGGGATTTTGGGAAAGTTTGCAGACAGCACTAGGAACTTCGTTGAAGTTAAGTTCAGCATTTCACCCCCAAACCGACGGATAGACGGAGAGAGTCAATCAAGTTATGGAAGACATGCTCCGAGCTTGTGCGATAGATTTTGAAAGTTCATGGGAAGAGAATCTACCATTGATAGAGTTCGCATATAACAACAGCTACCATACGAGTATAGGGATGGCACCATTTGAAGCCCTATACAGAAAACCATGCCGATCGCCTTTGTGCTGGGCAGAAGTTGGAAATGACAAACTTCTAGGACCTGAGATGGTTCGAGAAATGAACAAAAAGGTTAATATCGTCATAGAAAAGATGAAAGCAGCACAGAGCAGACAGAAGAGTTATGCGGATAAGCACCGAAAGGACTTGGAATTCAATGTTGGAGATCACGTGTTCCTAAGGGTATCACCCGTACGTAGAGTTGTCAGATTTGGATAGAAAAGAGGAAAGCTTTCACCACTATACATTGGACCGTTCGAAATTCTGGAACGTGTGGGAAAAGTTGCTTACAGACTTATACTGCCGCCCAAGATGTCAGGAGTACATAATGTGTTTCACATTAGCATGCTAAGGAAAGTCGTGCACGATCCGTCTCATGAAATCAACATCACGACTATCGAAGTGAACAATAATGTAACTTTCAATGAAGGACCGGTGAAGATTATGGAACGAGGAACTAAGAAATTGAGGACTAAAGAAATCCCGCTAGTAAAAGTCCAGCGGAGACACCATAATGAACGTGAAGCTTCTTGGGAGATAGAGTCGGAGATGCATGAGAAGTTTCCTTACCTTTTCGATGTATAGCTAGCCCTGATTCCAGGGACGGAATCTTTAATAGCAGGCGGATGATGTAATACCCGTAAAATTTTGGTTAATAATAACATGAGTCCCCGTATTTTGGTTCGTATTTCCAGCATTTAAATTCGTAATTTCGGAACCCGAACACGAATACGTAGTTAATTACTTAGACTGTAAGTCGCAAACCCGGACTGACTTTGCACGTAAAACCATAATTTCTGTATGGAAATTAGATTGCATTGCACGTAAACCTAAGCAACGACTTAACCTTGTAAATATAGAAAAATTGGTACAACAAGAATCTTACTCTAAATAGCCTAAAGTACTACCCAACATACCTATACCTATTGGACTAAAGCCTTACCCAAACAACCCTCCATGAACCGCCAGATCATCACCCACACCTCCCTAACCGTCGGCACACTCACCCACAACCCCTCAAATCCATCACATTACTCTATCTAATCTGAATAGATTTGAGAATTTGTTCATATCTGAGTATGTAGATATGTGTGAGTATATGTGTAGTTGTGTATATAAGAGACCATTGAGAGTTTGGGAGTGGAAGAACCACCGAGAGTTGAGGGTGAGAGAACACACACACTCCCTCACCACACTCTCTGTCTCTGCCCTCACTTCATACACACACACACACACACACACTCCTACTGGAGAAACAAAGGAGGAAGAAGAGAGCTCGCCAGAAATAAAAGAAGGAGAGAGAGAGGACCCGAGGCTATTGAGGTAAATCCATACCCCCTGTCTGATTCTGTACACTCACACCCCCTCACACTCACACACAGACCCCTCATGCACGCCCAAACAGAGCCTTAAGCTCTAGTTTACACCAAAACCTTCATTAAAGCTCCTCGCCAGAGCTCAAATTATCAAACTCAACCAAACAACCCCAAACTTAGATCAAACAGACCCTTGTGACCCCTAGACACTCCCACAGTAGCAGTTTTTCATTTGGCTAAGCCAAACATGACATGCAAGCCATTATTTGGAATTTTGGCCGAAAGAATAATCCAACCATAGGACCTTTAACCGAATAAGCCCAGTGCTAAGCTCGCACTATGTTGTAGAGGACCCCAAACCGATCCTAATGGCGTTGACGGCATCAATTTTTATGGAGAGACGAGAGAGAAATGAAGAGATGAAGTTTTCCGGCGTCGGGCTCGCCGGCGGCGGCGGCGTGTGTATTTTGAAGAAGAAACGACCCGTAGGTAAACGGGTTATATCGTTTACCCATATTAATTCATTCGGGTCGGGTCTTGGGTCTTGGGTATGGGTTTAGTTGTTTGTTTAAATGGTTAATGGTTCGGGTTATAATAATAAAATGGGTAGCGGGTCGGATCTTTTAAGTTGGATCAACTATAGAGTGTTAACGGGTAACCCGTGGATTCGGGTTGAATATGGGTTGACCCGTGGATTTTTGTCTTTGATTATAATTAGTGGTTTTATATTATTAATTATTCTGTTAATCCTAATTAGTGTTTTAATAAATTGTTTGTAATAATAATTAGTGGTTATTTATTCTGCTTAATAAGATTAGTGTTTATATACATCATTTAATGTTTATTATGTGTTAAAATAAATAGTTATAAATAAAATATAAGTGGTTTTAAACAGTTAAATTATTTTTAAAATAGTTTTAAATATCTAAAAAGGTTTTAAAATACCATAAATTATATTTTAATATTCTAAAATATTATCTTATAATAATATCTTCATATTTTGTTAATATACTATATACATCATGTGTTATTCTTGTTATTTATTTAATAAATAATGAGAAATGGTTGATAATTAAAATAATTAGGTGATAAATACCTAATGACCACTTTTAAAGTATAGAAAAATTATATTAAATTTTCCTAATGCCTAGTGCCTCTATTTTATAAATCATTAATTATAAAACCCATACTTGAGTATTTATGATAATTATTAATCGTTATTTAAGGACCCGTTTGGTTATATTTAACTTATTTAAATACCAAACGAACTCCAAAAATTATGAGAAAAATATCACTAGTCTAATTTAAGGCCTAGTATTTAATAAAAATATTTACGAGGGTCAAATACCTTCCTAAAATATACTTTATTATTAGGGTGTCCTTAAGTCAATTATTAGACAATTAAACTTCAGAAATTCATAATAAATAAACCGTAACTCGGAAAAATACGCGGTCAGTTCCTAGAGTCTTTGAATAACGTATAGAATGCTCCCTTAAAGTTTGGTGACCTTTCAACACGGTAAAAAAAACATCTTATCTTTAGGGCCCAAACTGGTATCGAAAACCCAACCTTTTATGCGACGGACTCTGATTTGAGTCTAGTCAATGGCGTTGGACTCAGAATGATATCTAGATCATCATGTTGAGGTTTAGGGACCTACCCGGCACAATTATCATTATGCCCTTGATTTTAGTACGCTTATTAATCAACGTTCTATGGATTTATATGCTTTGTAGGAACCACCGCTACGCTTGTTTTTACGCACCCACTTCGAGATGAGTCGTCCTAACTTACTTAGTATATTATAAAACTATTCTTGTGAATTATATGTATACCCAGTACGTCCTGCGTGGACGAAGCTGATAGTACGAACTATGTAAATGTTGAGATTGTTCTTATATAATGAACGTATGTTAGTCAGCTATGCTTCATGCTTAGTTAATATTCATTGATATTCTTGCTTATCATGATTTCACGTTTATACCGTCACATGAACATTTATATGAACATAGTTGAGTCATGACGTCAATCATGACGTCTGTATGGTTAGTCACGGGGACTATCCCGGTCATATTGTCAATACATGTTGAGTGGATCGTAGTGGTCTGAGTGGTACAGTCAAGTAAATGGGAACAACGGCAAAACTGCTATAGGGCCCTGCTAGGCGATGATAGCCAGAGTTTCCATTGAAATCGTTGAAGTTGAGTATGAGTTGATGGTTGATACGCTATAGGGCCATGCTAGGCGACGATAGCAAAGTATCCATTAGAATACCATAGTTACTTTTTAAATGTTATAGGGCCATGCTAGGCGACGATAGCGCTGTAACTATTCTATTCTCCAGGCATGGTCACGAGGACCTAAGAGTCCAATGATTACACTCTTTTTAAAACCAAAACTGCTATAGGGCCCTGCTAGGCGACGATAGCAACGTAATCATTCTACTCTAAGCTAACGGCGTTACACTGGTAATGTAACAAGTCACATGAATCGGTTGTGGTGTCCATGGTTGAGTAAAAGTCGAATATATCGATACTGCATTGTGTCATCATACTACCATGTCATATGCTCATTAATGTTGTTTCAAGATATTGTTGTACTTGTATATCATCAATTGTATTAGGAGTGATCGGTTAAGACGATTTTACTTAGCTTCAAAAGCTAATGGCTCTTTCCCTGCCCTGGACATTTTACGTCTAGGTTATAATGAGGAGGACTATCAAGGTAACCCTGAAGGTGAATATAACTATGCTCAAGATGGGAACTATCAGGAAGGTGACCCTGAGGCAGGCTATCAGGAAGAGTATGATAACGAAGGTTACGGGTTTGCCAGCTAGAAGAAGGACTCTGGCCTACTTTTGAATTAAGACTTCCTTCATGTTTTAAATATCTATCTTTTGTTATGTAATAATTTAAGTGGCGTAGATGCCCAAACTTATCTTTTGTGATTTTCATTTGGAACTTCTGTAATAGCCTAAGTAACAAACACTTCAAGTTTCCCCATGAATACCATTCGACACTTTTATAATTCCTCACTCTGATATATAATTATGTTAATATGTTGCACGGATAGGTCAGTTTTATGTAACTCGTCATTCCCTACAGGTCCAGAAAGGAAATTTTAAATTTTCCCTATTTTTGGCTACTCCGGGGCGTGACAGGATTTTTGGTATCAGAGCACTAGGTTTAGTTGTGCTCGCTAACTGTCTGACACCCTTAAGTTAAGAACCTTAAGATATTTTAGAAATGACAACCGATACTAAAATAGTCTTTCTTTCAAACAGGTAGTATGGAGAACCACAAAGAAGCCTTTCCCCAAGGTCTAGTTTGCATTGGTGCTACTTTCAGACATCAGACTTGTAAAAAGATAGGAAAGTTGATGAGGTGCCTCTTCTTTATGAAAAAGGTCCCCAAGACCGTGCGTCATATAGTCATAGCACCCCGCTTAGTACCAATAGAGGTGGATGAAATCCCTAACGTTCTTGATAACCCTGCGGTGATCGACTTGGAAGAAGCACAGATTGAAATAACACCTCTGGAGAATTCTGTCAACCCACCTGACAGTTCAGATGATGAGGAAGTAGAGATTTACCTGGCTGACGAAGATCTCATCAAAAAAGGGACACTATACACATACGACCTTGATTGGCCAATAGGGTGGGATAATGAGAGATGGGTGACATTTACTCCGCCTAAAGAGATGGATATCTCGGAAGAACTCCCACCACTAGAAGATTAAAGAACCCCATCCTAGTTAGTTTATGTAGTATTAATGTCGTATTGGGATTATAATCCCATATTTTGGCGGATATATGTGTAAAAGTTGTACTTCATAATTCCTCTTATGTAAATATTCTTTTTATTAATGAAAACCTACCTAATTGCTCTCTGATTTCCCATGTTTGTATCATTTATGATCTAATAAGTTAATTTCCAAGTGATAAACTTTAAGATACCTCAAACTAGTACCTTAATAAGATAGTTCTTTTGAAACAGGAAACATGGAACCCCACTACGTTCAGGACCCCTTTGGAGGACGTTTGATCTTCTCCGACTGCATAGTGCCAGCAAACCCAGATACTTATCATCACCAAATCTGGGAATTAGCTAGAGATGAAGGAAAAAACACTTATGGATTGAAATAAACAAGAGCAACGTTTATAACTATGACACTCTACGCTTGGAGGCGATCTACGAGGCCGAAATCGTCAAGAAGGTCCGGGACGAGATGGTCAGACTACTTAAGAACCCTGAAGACTTTGATAGGATGCACAATAGTGCCTATCAAATGCCCCCACCACCTTCCATACTTTCCAAACAACCCTTCTCTTCATATCAGGGAATACCTATGAACCGAATGCCATTTCAACAAACGGGATACCATATGAACGATGAATTCAGAGGACACACAATTTATCCTGATGGAATTGCACCAACTAACCCAGAAGAATTCATGGAAAGGGTAAGGCAAAAAGCCCAGCAATGCCTCCAAAGCAGACTAAGAATTCAGCGCCATGTATTTCGTATCACCGACCCTCACCGACTTCAAACGAAAACCATACATGCTGCTTATGTAAAAGGACTAATGCATGGGAAGATAAGGAGGTTGCCAATGAATGACATTATCTTCCAACTATTAGTAAATCAGATACTGCAAGAGCCCTCCATTTACCCAGAAGACAATCTTGTCTGGCCACCAAATGAAAATGCCCCTGTGGGTGTGGCACCCCCAGTAGTAGCACCTGCTGCTAATCCCAACAACGCAAAGCTGTTTGATGATGAACCAGGTGCATATCTCAAAGACGAGGATAATGAAGAAGAGGATCCCGAGGAAGAACCTGAACAGGAAGTACCCCATCAACCTATGGATGTTCACCCTATAATAGAAGAGCCTATGGACAATGATGATAACGAAGAGTTTGAAGGTAATGTTAGAATTGAAGATTGGGACTTGGGTGAACCTATTATGAATGAAGATGGACCTAACGATTCCGACATGCGAGAAATCACGACCGAATCTGACCTAGACGACTAGTTCTAGATGATCTATTATGATATATTAGTTGTTTTATTAGCTTGGGCTGATGACCCAACTTATTGTACGAATACATGTGATAGGGTAATATCCCCATTTTGCAACCATGTAGTTTTGGCTAGTTCAACTCTGTAATAGTCGTTTCTAATATTAAGTGAAAAAGATGTCTTAGTACCATACTTGTATCTATGTTTGTTTTATTTGTTTAATTGACTTATAAATATGTTCATAAGATAACCCAGTGAATCCTGCATATAAATTCTAAGTAGAATACTTCTGTAGGTAAACCAGATACCCAATGGCAGACTGACCAAGGAGAAATCGACGTTTAGGACTCCCAAACCCAGCTGAAGGAGCACCGGAACCTATTCCTGCTGGAATGGATCCTACTGGAGTGTTTGGCGCATTCTTACAACACTTGGAACACATTAGGAATAATCATGGCCCAAACAACAACGCCAATGTCAATCCCATAATTCCACCCAGACCACAAGAGGATCGTATGGTGGAACGATTTCGGGCAATGCGACCAGATAAGTTTAATGGAATGACTGAGCCGTGGGAAGCAGAGCAGTGGCTTCGTGGACTGGATATCATCTTTGATACACTGGGATGTTCTGAGGTCGAGAAACGTCGACTGGCTACGTATCAGTTGACCTATGATGTAGCTGACTGGTGGGAATCAGAAAAAGCAACACTGGGATAAGCCGCACAAAGGATGTCATGGACGACATTCAAGGAACTGTTCCTAGAGAACTACTTGCCCCAGACAGAAAGGAACAAAAGGAGAAGGAATTCATTGACTTGGTGCAAGGTAACCGCACTATACGAGAGTACACAGTGTAATTTGAGCGTCTTTCTCGATTTGTGCATCACATGATCGATACCCCGGAGAAGAAGAACTGGAAGTATCACCTAGGACTTTCCCTACCACTGCAGAAGTTGACTTATGGCCACCTGAACCAAACTTTCAAAGCTTTAGTAGGAATGGCCCACGGCTTTGAGGAAATCACCGGTCGTGAATAGAAGCTCTTTGTAAGCCGACCACCCCCTCTGAGATTTACTCAGGGACCGAGACAAGCCCCGGCTCGTAATCAAGGATCCAAGAGAAGCTAGAATGGTGAGAAGAAGTCGCAGACAGCTCTATTCCGCAACAAACCATCTGTGCCATTTAAGCCAACTCCGCCCCAAGGACAATCAGGAACCATAAGTAATAACCCCGGAGTCTGCTTCAACTGTGGATTTTTTGGACATATGTCTAAAGATTGCCGTGCCCTGAAGAGGAACAGCTGTGTGGATGTGGTCTACTTTAACTACAACAAGAAGGGACATATGTCTAAGGATTGTAAAGCACCCCGAGACGGTTACTATGGAGCGTCGACTCAAGGATAGGCTCGTCTTAATGCTATTATTCCTGAGGAAGCAAGATTTGACAAGGAAGAGCAGGAGAATCTGGAAGGTACTCTGACTCTCTTTAATAGTTAAGTGAAAGCTTTGTTCGATACTGGTGCATCAAACTCATTTATCGCAATTATAATCGTACAATGCTTAGGCTTAGTACCCCAAACGATGGATATAGCTTTGAACGCTATGTCACCTCTAGGAAAGAGCATTAGTTGAAAAAAGTATACAAGGACTACCCTCTAAACTTGAAGGATCGGAACCTCCCCGCTGATTTGATAGTTTTGTCGATAGAGGAATTCGACGTGATCCTAGGAATCGATTGGCTCGTAAAATATCATGCCAAGTTAGATTGTGCTAGCAAATCCATATCCTTTTCAGCACCTGATGGTGGACCATTTGATTTCAAGTGCAATCCCTCATATGACGTTTTTCTCACCAACTACCTAGCTACCCTTGGGACCACGAGTGATGAGATTCTTATTAACCAAATTCTCGTAGTTCGAGATTTCGAAGATATTTTCCAAGAAGTTAAAGGATTACCACCCAAGAGAGACATCGATTTCTGTATCAAGTTAATGCCTGGAACCTCACCAATATCGAAGACACCTTACCGAATGGCTCCAATGGAGATGCAAGAACTAAAGACGCAAGTGCAAGAGCTCTAGGACCTCGGATTTGTTCGTCTAAGCACTTCACCATGGGGAGCACCGGTATCATTCGTCAAGAAGAAGGATGGAACACTCCAACTTTGTATCGACTACAGAGAATTGAACAAGGTCACAATCAAGAATCGGTACCCACTATCGAGGATCGATGATCTGTTTGATCAGCTACAAGGAGCTACAATATTCTCAAAGATAGACCTACAGTTCGGATACCATCAATTGCTCGTTCGACCTGAGGACGTACCCAAGACGGCTTTCAGAACCAAATATGGACATTATGAATTCCTGGTTATGCCGTTGGATTGACCAATGGTCTAGTGGTATTCATGGACTTAATGAGCCGAGTCTTCAAACCTTATCTGGATCATTTCATCATTATATTCATAGATGATATCCTCATCTACTCTAAGACAGAGGCAGAACACGAAGGACATGTAAAGATAGCACTTCAAACTCTACGAGACAACCACTTATATGTGAAGTATAGCCAGTGCGAGTTCTGGATAAAGGAAGTCAAATTTTGAGGATATGTTGTCTCGCAAGAACGGATAGCAGTGGATTCATCAAAGATCGACGCTATCTTGGATTGGAATCGACCAACCACAGCAACGGAAGTCCGAAGTTTTCTTGGTTTAGCTGGATACTACCGGAGATTCATGGAAGGATTCTCCAAGATCGCAGCCCCTCTTACTGGATTGACCAAAAATGATCTGAAGTATGAATGGAACGACAAGCATGAGCGTGCATTTCAAGAATTAAAGAAGAGACTAACCACGACGCTAGTGCTTGCAATACCGAAGAGCGGTGAACAATTCACCATTTACAGCGATGCATCGCATCAAGGACTTGGATGTGTGCTTATGCAGGATAGAAGAGTTATAGCGTATGGATAACGACAGTTGAAACCTCATGAGTTTAACTATACTACGCATGATCTGGAACTAGCTGCAATCGTCTTTGCACTCAAAATTTGGAGACACTACCTCTACGGAGAGAAATTTGATCTGTTTTCAGATCACAAGAGCCTGAGGTACTTGTTCTCTCAGAAGGAGTTGAACATGAGACAGCGACGTTGGATGGAATTGTTAAAAGACTATTATTTCACACTGCAATACCACCCTGGCAAAGCAAACATTGTTGCTAACGCATTGAGCCAGAAACCCCGCAAACTCATCGTATCTTCTCTCATGGTCAGAGAATGGAAAGCATTGGAGATATTAACGGAGTTTGATTTTCAGATTACCGAGTCAAGTGAAGAACGACTCTTTGGATGTCTTGTAGTACAACCAACGCTCATAAGTCGTATTCTCGAAGCTCAAGGAAAGGACGGAAGGACTTCATCAATGGTTTGAGAAAGCATCAGCAAAGGACCTCGTCGAATGGACTATAGGAGTAGATGGAGGATTTAGATGTCGCAATCGACTCTGCGTACCCGATGAGGACAACCTGAGAAAAGATATATTGGATGAAGCACACAAGTCAAGGATGACTGTTCATCCTGGAGGAACAAAAATGTATAAGGACTTAAAGAGAAACTTCAGGTGGGACGGAATGAAGAGAGAAAGAGCAGATTATGTATCCAAATATATGACCTGCAAGCAAGTCAAGGCCGAACACCAGAAGCCAGGAGGATTGTTACAACCTCTACTGGTTCCCGGATGGAAATGGGAGCACATAACGATGGATTTCGTCGTAGGAATGCCAAGGTCACGGCAGAATCATGATGCCGTTTGGGTAATTGTGGATCGACTCACCAAATTGGGTCACTTTATCACTTATAGTATGACATATCCGATTGAGAAGTTGAGCAGAATGTATATACAACAGGTTGTTAGACTACATGGAGTACCCGTGTCAATTGTGTCAGATCATGATTCACATTTCACGTCGGGATTTTGGGAAAGTTTGCAGACAGCACTAGGAACTTCGTTGAAGTTAAGCTCAGCATTTCACCCCCAAACCGACGGACAGACGGAGAGAGTCAATCAAGTTATGGAAGACATGCTCCGAGCTTGTGCTATAGAGTTTGAAAGTTCATGGGAAGAGAATCTACCATTGATAGAGTTCGCATATAACAACAGCTACTATACGAGTATAAGGATGGCACCATTTGAAGCCCTATACGGAAGACCATGCCGATCGCCTTTGTGGTGGGCAGAAGTTGGAGATGACAAACTTTTAGGACCTGAGATGGTTTGAGAAACGAACAAAAAGGTTAATATCGTCAGAGAAAAGATGAAAGCAGCATAGAGCAGACAAAAGAGTTATGCGGATAAGCATCGAAAGGACTTGGAATTCAATGTTGGAGATTACGTGTTCCTAAAGGTATCACGTACGTGGAGTTGTCAGATTTGGACAGAAAAGAGGAAAGCTTTTACCACGATACATTGGACCGTTCGAAATTCTGGAACGTGTGGGAAAAGTTGCTTACAGACTTGCACTGCCGCCCAAGATGTCAGGAGTACATAATGTGTTTCACATTAGCATGCTGATGAAAGTCATTCACGATCTGTCTCATAAAATCAACTTCACGGATATCAAAGTACAATAATGTAACTTTCAATGAAGGACCAGTGAAGATTATGGAACGAGGAACTAAGAAATTGAGGACTAAAGAAATCCCGCTAGTAAAAGTCCAGTGGAGACACCATAATGAATGTGAAGCTTCTTGGGAGTTAGAGTCGGAGATGCGTGAGAAGTTTCCTTACCTTTTCGATGTATAGCTAGCCCTGATTCCGGGGACGGAATCTTTAATAGCAGGTGGATGATGTAATACCTGTAAAATTTCGATTAATAATAAAATGAGTCCCCGTATTTTGGTTCGTATTTCCAGCATTTGAATTCGTAATTTCGGAACCCGAACACGAATACGTAGTTAATTACTTAGACTATAAGTCGCAGACCCGGACTGACTTTGCACGTAAAACCATAATTTCTGTATGGAAATTAGACTGCATTGCACGTAAACCTAAGCGACGACTTAACCTTGTAAATATAGAAAAATTGGTACAACAAGAATCTTACTCTAAATTGCCTAAAATACTACCCAACATACCTATACCTATTGGACTAAAGCCTTACCCAAACAACCCTCCATGGACCACCGGATCATCACCCACACCTCCCTAATCGTCGGTGCACTCACCAATAACCCGTCAAATCCATCACATTACTCCATCTAATCTGAATAGATTTGAGAATCTGTTCATATCTGAGTATGTAGATAAGTGTGAGTATATGTGTAGTTGTGTATATAAGAGACCATTGAGAGTTTGGGAGTGGAAGAACCACCGAGAGTTGAGAGTGAGAGAACACACACACTGCCTCACCACACTCTCTGTCTCTGCCCTCACTTCACACACACACACCCACTGGAGAAACAAAGGAGGAAGAAGAGAGCTAGCCGGAAACGGAAGAAGGAGAGAGAGAGAGGACCCGAGGCTACTGAGGTAAATCCATACCCCCTGTCTGATTCTGTACACTCACACACAGACCCCTCATGCTCGCCCAAACAGAGCCTTAAGCTCTAGTTTACACCAAAACCTCCATTAAAGCTCCTCGCCGGAGCTCAAATTATCAAACTCAACCAAACAACCCCAAACTTAGATCAAACAGACCCTTGTGACCCCTAGACACTGCCACAGTAGCAGTTTTTCATTTGGCTAAGCCAAACATGACATGCAAGCCATTTTTCAAAATTTTGGCCGAAAGAATAATCCAACCGTAGGACTTTTAAACGAATAAGCCCAATGCTAAGCTCACACTATGTTGTAGAGGACCCCAAACCGGTCCTAATGGCGTTGACGGCATCAATTTTTATGGAGAGACGAGAGAGAAATGAAGAGAAGAAGTTTTCCGGCGGCGGCGGCGTGTGTATTTTGAAGAAGAAACGACCCGTGGGTAAACGGGTTATATCGTTTACCCATATTAATTCATTCGGGTCGGGTCTTGGGTATGGGTTTAGTTGTTTGTTTAAATGGTTAATGGTTTGGGTTATAATAAAATGGATAGCGGGTCGGATCTTTTAAGTTAGATCAACTATAGAGTGTTAACGGGTAACCCGTGGATTCGGGTTGAATATGGGTTGACCCGCGGGTTTTTGTCTTTGATTATAATTAGTGGTTTATATTATTAATTATTCTGTTAATCCTAATTAGTGTTTTAATAAACTGTTTGTAATAATAATTAGTGGTTATTTATTCTGCTTAATAAGATTAGTGTTTATGTACATCATTTAATGTTTAGTATATGTTAAAATATATAGTAATAAATAGTTATAAATAAAATATAAGTGGTTTTAAACAGTTAAATTATTTTTAAAATAGTTTTAGATATCTAAAAAGGTTTTAAAATACCATAAATTATATTTAATATTCTGAAATATTATCTTATAATATATCTTCATATTTTGTTAATATACTATATACATCATGTATTATTCTTGTTATATATTTAATAAATAATGAGAAATAGTTTATAATTAAAATAATTAGGTGATAAATACCTAACGACCACTTTTAAAGTATAGAAAAATTATATTAAATTTTCCTAAGGCCTAATGCCTCTATTTTATAAATTATTAATTATAAAACCCATACTTGAGTATTTCTGATAATTATTAATCGTTATTTAAGGACCCGTTTGGTTATATTTAACTTATTTAAATACCAAACGAACTCCGAAAATTATGAGAAAAATATCACTAGTCTAATTTAAGGCCTAGTATTTAATAAAAATATTTACGAGGGTCAAATACTTCCCTAAAATATACTTTATTATTAGGGTGTCCTTAAGTCTATTATTAGACAATTAAACTTCAGAAATTCATAATAAATAAATCGTAACTAAGAAAAATACGCGGTCAGTTCCTAGAGTCTTAGAATAACGTCTAGAATACTCCCTTAAAGTTTGGTGACCTTTCAACACGGTCAAAAATACAACTTATCTTTAGGGCCCAAAATGGTATCGAAAACCCAGCCTTTTATGCGACGGACTCTGATTTAAGTCTAGTCAATGGCGTTGGACTCAATATAATGTCTAGATCATCATGTTGAGGTTTAGGGACCCACCCGACATAATTACCATTATGCCCTTGATTTTAGTACGCTTATTAATCAACGTTCTATGGATTTATATGCTTTGTAGGAACCACCGCTACGCTTGTTTTTACGCACCCGCTTCGAGGTGAGTCGTCCTAACTCACTTGGTATATTATAGAATTATTCCTATGAATTATATGTATACCCAGTACGTCCTGCGTGGACGAAGCTGATAAGTACGAACTATGTAAATGTTGAGATTGTTCTTATATAATGAACGTATGTTAGTCAGCTATGCTTCATGCTTAGTTAATATTCGTTGATATTCTTGCTTATCATGTTTTCACGTTTATACCGTCACATGAACATTTATATGAACATAGTCGAGTCATGACGTCAATGATGACGTCTGTATGGTTAGTCACGGGGACTATCCCGGTCATATTGTCAATACATGTTGAGTGGATCGCAGTGGTCCGAGTGGTACAGTCAAGTAAATGGGAACAACGATGAAACTGCTATAGGGCCCTGCTAAGCGACGATAGCCAGAGTTTCCATTGAAATCATTGAAGTTGTGTATGAGTTGATGGTTGATACGCTATAGGGCCATGCTAGGCGAGGATAGTAAAGTATCCATTAGAATACAATAGTTACTTTTTAAATGCTATAGGGCCATGCTAGGCGACGAGGCGCTATGACTATTCTATTCTCCAGGCAAGGTCACGAGGACCTAAGAGTCCAATGATTACACTCTTTTTGAAACCAAAACTACTATAGGGCCTTGTTAGGCAACGATAGCAACGTAATCATTCTACTCTAAGCTAACGGCGTTACACTGGTAATGTAACAAGTCACATGAATCAGTTATGGTGTCCATGGTTGAGTAAAAGTCGAATACATCGATACTGCATTGTGTCGTCATACTACCATGTCATATGCTCATTAATGTTGTTTCAAGATATTGTTGTACTTGTATATCATCAATTGTATTAGGAGTGATCGATTAAGACGATTTCGCTTAGCTTCAAAAGTTAACGGCTCCTTCCCTGCCCTGGACATTTTACGTCTAGGTTATAATGAGGAGGACTATCAAGGTAACCCTGAAGGTGAATATAACTATCCTCAAGATGGGAACTATCAGGAAGGTGACCCTGAGGCAGGCTATCAGGAAGAGTATGATAACGAAGGTTACGGGTTTGCTAGCTAGAAGAAGGACTCTGGCCTACTTTTGAATTAAGACTTCCTTCATGTTTTAAATAGCTATCTTTTGTTATGTAATAATTTAAGTGGCGTCGATCGTCCAAACTTATCTTTTGTGGTTTTCATTTGGAACTTCTGTAATAGCCTAAGTAGCAAACACTTCAAGTTCCCCCATGAATACCGTTGGACGCTTTTACAATTCCTCACTCTGATATATAATTATGTTAATATGTTGCACGGACAGGTCAGTTTTATGTAACTTGTCATTCCCTACAGGTCCACAAAGGAAATTTTAAATTTTCCCTATTTTTGGCTACTCCGGGGCGTGACACCTTATCAATGTTCTGGCCAAGAAATCTTATTTTGGTTTGAAATAGTTTTATCTTCTTGGCTAAAACAACTAAGCCATTTTCTTGGATTATTTTATAAAATATATCAAGATGTTTCCACTATTTTTCAATTGATGAAGAGTATATTAACACGTCATCAATGAAAACATACAAAATTCAAAGTAAGGGTTAAAAATATCATTCATAATATTTTGGTACTCTGAGGGGGCATTTTTTAGACCGAAAGGCATAGCGTTCCACTCGTAATATCCAAAAGGAACATTGAAAGCAGTTTTATACCTATCTTTCTCCGCCACTCGAATTTGCCAGTATCCTGATTTCATATCAAATTTTGATAATACTGATGCCTGGCAAAGTCGATTTAGTAAATCCTTTTTATTTGGAATAGGATACCGAATCCATTTAAGATCTTTATTAAGAGGTTTGTAATTTATAACAAGCCTAGGAGCTCCTCTTTCTATTTCTGCATTTTTGTTGACATAAAAAGCAGAACAACTCCATGGGGATTTACTCTTTCTGATAAGGTTTTTGTCTAATAAACCTTGAATTTTTTTTAAAAATTCCATAAGATCTTTACTCATTTGAATAGGACAAGCCTTAGTTGAAATATTCTTTTCATCAAAGTCCTTTTCATACGGTAATGAGACAATGTGTTTTTTCCTATGCCAAAAAGCATTAGGATGATCAGAACATATATTGTCTTCTATCTTTTTCTGGAATTTTTTATTGTTTTTAAAACAGTTTGAGAATGTTGTTCTCTTATTCTTTTGTAAAACAATTCTTCTTTTATTAAACAGATTTGTTTTTCTTTAAAAACAATTTTTTTTTTAAGAGAATGAATTTCTGTTTCCATTGGCTGATGTATGAATTTAAACAGAACTTCATCATCCATTAACTTAGTCAGCAAACCATCTTTTGTGACTGTAAATGGTCTAATGAGAGATAAGAAAGGAGTTCCCAGTATAACTGGTTGGTTAAGTGTCTTAACCAAAATGAAAGTAGTAGGGATACAAATTCCTTGATTGCAAACATATGCCTTAGGAATCTTAAAATTTATATCCAGCTTACTTCCATTAGCAGCATTAAGATTCTGTGTGGTTTTTTCAAAATATTTAAAGGTATTAAACCTTCCTTAATACAATTCATGTCAGCACCAGAATCAACAAGGGCAATGGTATCTAAAATAAAATTTTCTCCTATGACAAGGGAAATTTGGATATACCATTTTTGATAAATAATTTTTTCTACAGAAAATATTCCTGTTTCTTCTACAAAATTTTCAGAATAATTGTCATCTTCAATTCTGATACCTTTTCCTTTGTCTAAAGGATTGAAAGTATCTTCAGGAATAAAATTCTCTTGTTCAAGGGCATCTATTCTTAATTTTAAATCTTGAATAGATCCTTTTAAAGTATTTATCTCTTCTTGTAAATCCTTTAGAGAGGGAAGAATACTTCTAGACCTTTGGGATTTTGAAGAGACTCTAGCAACAATATCCTTGAAGTTATAAACTTCATTTTGGGTTTCTTTAGGAGTAATGGTTTGGTTTTCTTGAGATGACCCTTTTCCTTGAAGTTTCATATATTGTTTGATAACTTTTTTCTTTTCTTTAGGGTCAGTGATCTTATCAATAATTTGCAAAATCAAACTTTCTCCAGCAGAGATAGTATTTATACTCAAACCATTCATTTTTAAAATTGATTCATAAAAATTAAATTTTTGTTTGCAATGATCAGAACATCCTTCCTCTTCTTGTTCTGATTCTTCTTCATCAAGGATTTCCTCAATCAAGTTTTCTTGATCATTTTCTGAGGAATAGTCAATACCATAAATCTCTTATAATGCTTTTTCTTCTTCATCATCTAAAAGCATTATTGAAATTAATTGATTTTTAAAATCTTCATCAATGTCTAAAGCATTTATTTTTTGCTTTACTTTGCATTGACTTTTATAGTGACCTAGTTTTCAACATTTAAAACAAATGGGAATGGAAGCCTTCTTTTTTGGTTTGGGCTTTCCTTTGGGCTTCAATTGTTGCTTCCCTTTTGGTTTGGAATACCAGTTACTAGTTTTGGGTTTTGAAAACTTTCTTTTAAAAGATTTTTTGGATTTCCTTTCAGGTGTACCCATGTCATAACACAACTGTTTGCAAAAATCTCCTAACTCTTTATTGCCAGTGTTTCTTTCCTTTTTCATTTGTGTTTTCAATTTTATATCATTGCAAAGAGCTAATCCCTCAGAACAGATCTCACTGATCAGTTCTCCATAAGTATAAATCTGGTAGGGAAGAAGATTATTATTTTTCTACCTGATTCTTGTTCAATCTTTTCAGCAAAAAGATTAGGTCATCCTGCAATAAATCTTTCTTTCCAAAAGTCTTGATTAGCATCTCCTCTAAGCATTAATCTAGATAGAAACACATCTTTATACCATTTAAAATGGGCAAGAGTAGGACATTTAAGATTCATTAATAAATATTTTCCTCTTTCCATTATCTGAGAGACATCTCCAAGAAAATAGAATGTTATGGCTGTGATTAAGGAAATTATAGCATCTGGGATTTGATTCCCATTTTTGTTTAGAATAGGTTCTCCATTTTCCTCTCTTTTAACAACAATGACAATTTCATTTTTCTGTTCTAATGTCAAGAACTGGTTCCACCAACCATTTAATTGTCGTGTGAATCCAGAAACTAAAAGATTTAAAATGACAACTTCTGGATTTGGGTCAATAATCCTAACCCTAATTGCACTGGCAGCCATGGCCATATGCTAGAGGACATTAATAATTTGGTGGTCAGGTAATCCATCAATATTCCATTCATAAATGGAATTTCCATTATATTGCATTGGATTAATGGTGTGCCTTTCCTCATATTGAATATCAATAGGGGATGGCCTGGGGTAATAATTCTGGGTTCTAACCGTAGAATTTATGAATTGGTTTTCAAGGGCCAGAATTCCTTCTGTTTCAGAATAAGCTTCTTCTTCTTCTTCTTGAGCAGAGATAACATTAATGTTAACCTTTTTCTTTTGACTTGGGACTTATTGAAGAAGTATCTCCCGGGAGGTATTTTTTGAGGTTTTAGTATTAACTGGTGGTTCCTTAGAAGGAACTAAAACCAAGGGTTTATGAAGCTATACATTCTCCCAATGCAAGTATTTTTTTCAGAGACAGAGAAACTAATGAAAAAATCAAAGCTGCACCTATCAAGAAAGATATCCCTTTAGGATCCCCTAAAATGGTTTCAAGTGTGTTAAAGAAGACATCAATGATGTTGTTGAACAAGTGAATTATGCTAATATATTCCTACAATCCTTAAGAAGACAGGGAAATAGACTGGAGGAAAATATAAGCGTAATAAAACATCAGCTGTCTATGGATAGGATTGAGTTTAAACCTCTGTCCTCTGCTTTGCCTAAAAAAGAGAACACAGCCAAGGTTAAAACTTGGCAAAAGTTTTTAAAAGATTTCAGAAAAATCAACAATATTAAGAATATGGAAGAAACTTCTATAGAAGATTTGGAAAAGTTTTTAAAAAACTGGAAAATGCCTATAGTTCCTATTTCACAACTTTATCACTGTAAGCCATTTTAACAAATGAAATCCTATGAGATTAAAACAGTTGAAACTACACATCAGGTCACTGATATGAATCAGAGTTTCAAAATGTTATGTCCATAAGCTATTTCGAAATATCTTTTGAAAGGATTTAAATTTCTTCATATTGGCATGGTACAGGTTAATATTAGACCTATGACAACTAAAGGGTTAGACACTTCCCTTTTAACTTGTCTCAGAGATGCAAGACATCTAAACTTTATGCATTCCTTACTAGGAATGATAGAGTCCAGCCTTTGTCATGGACCAGTTTATTTTAACTGTTATCTAGACTTTACTGTTAGTCTTACAGACCCACACATACTTGATGTTCTTACCTTAAATATCCAGACTCAACGATATAAAATGAAACAAGGAAGTGAAAATATTCTGGTATAGGTTATATTATAAGGTAATGACCACCATGTGTCCAGAGTTTAAGACTCTAGACAGTAAAGAAAATTCAGACCAATTCACTACTTTGATACAAGCCAACTTTGATAAAGCCACTGTATCAGTTCCTAGAATGATTAAGTGGTTTGAAATCACTCCTCCAGATGAATGGGTGATTGAAAACTCTCATCCCCAAAAAACTGTTAAAGGTTTTGAGCCCCAAGAGGTTTTACAAGATGAGAATGGTAATGTTATTTTACGTTGCCCTTCAAGAAAGTCTATTGATTCTATGTCTTCTACGACAAATAGTTCCTCTCGATTAATCAGAAGAACTAATATTCTTAGAAGAAGGCTGGGGAAAGAACCCATGGTAGAACAATCGAAGGAACCAAGTATTCAAGGAATAAAAAATAATATATCTCAAGTGCCTAGAGTTGTTTATAATAAAGAAGATAATGATTATGATAGTTCTTTCTCAGGATATTCTGTTAATGTTATTTCAGACTTTGAAATAAACAGAGATCTTTTTAATAAAGATTTTCTAAAACCAGAGAACAAGAAAAACAATTTACTCTTGAAAATGTTCTCTGAAGAGGAACAAAACAATTTCACAAAACAATTCTTAGTGTTTTTAAAATTTGTTAAAAAACATGTTCCATATTTTAAATGGTTAAAATGGCATTTAAAGAAAATTAAAGAAAAGTGTTAATGTTAACACTAACCCTATTTTGAGGCAATGGGGACTTTGTCATTTGGGAGAGGTTTATGAAGGTATACATCCTCCCAATGCAAGTATTTTTTTTAGAGACAGAGCTACTAATGAAAAAATCAAAGTTGCACCTATCAAGAAAGATATCCCTTTAGGATCCCCTAAAATGGTTTCAAGTGTGTTAAAAAGACATCAATGATGTTGTAGAACAAATGAATTATGCTAATATATTCCTACAATCCTTAGGAAGACAAGGAAATAGAATGGAGGAAAATATAAGCATAATAAAACATCAGCTGTCTATGGATAGGATTGAGGTTACACCTCTATCCGCTACTCTGCCCAAAAAAGAGAACACAACCAAGGTTAAAACCTGGCAAAAGCCATTAATCCAGCCAATGTTAGGAAACACAGAATTCCTAGAACCTTTAAAAGCAAAATGGATGGTTGTAGAGGAACCCTTGGTTTTAGTTCCTTCTAAGGAACCACTGGTTAAATCTGAAACCTCGAAAAATGCCTCCCAGGGAGATACTTCTTCAATAAGTCGTGAGTCAAAAGAAAAGGTTCACATAATGTTATCGCTGCTCAAGAAAAAGAAGAAGCTTATTCAGAAATAGAAGAAATTCTGGCCCTTGAAAACCAATTCATAAATTCTACAATTAGAACCCAGAATTATTACCCCAGGCCATCCCCTATTGATATTCAATATGAGGAAAGGCACACCATTAATCCAATGCAATATAATGGAAATCCATTTTATGAATGGAATATTGATGGATTACCTGACCACCAAATTATTAATGTCCTCCAGCATATGGCCATGGCTTCTAGTGCAATTAGGGTTAGGATTACTGACCAAATTCAGAAGTTGCCGTTTTAAATCTTTTAGTTTCTGGATTCACAGGACAATTAAATGGTTGGTGGAACCAATTCTTGACATTAGAACAGAAAAATGAAATTGTCAATGCTGTTAAAAAAGAGGAAAATGGAGAACCTATACTAAACAGAAATGGGAATCAAATCCCAGATGCCATAATTTACTTAATCACAGCCATAACATTCCATTTTCTTGGAGATGTCTCTCAGATAATGGAAAGAGGAAAAAGATTTATTAATGAATCTTAAATGTCCTACTCTTGCTCATTTTAAATGGTATAAAGATGTGTTTCTATCTAGATTAATGCTTGGAGGAGATGCTAATCAAGACTTTTGGAAATAAAGATTTATTGCAGGATTACGTAATCTTTTTGCTGAAAAGATTAGAACAAGAATCAGGCAACAAGAACCAGGCAAAAAAATAATAATCTTCTTCCCTACCAAATTTATACTTATTGAGAACTAATTAGTGAGATTTGTTCCGACGGATTAGCTCTTTGCAATGATATAAAATTGAAAAGACAAATGAAAAATGAAAGAAACACTGGCAATAAAGAGTTAGGAGATTTTTGCAAACAGTTGGGTTATGACATGGGTACACCTGAAAGGAAATCCAGAAAACCTTTTAAAAGAAAGTTTTCAAAACCCAAAACTAGTAACCGGTATTCCAAACCAAAATGGAAGCAACAATTGAAGCCCAAAGGAAAGCCCAAACCAAAAAAGAAGGCTTCCATTCCCATTTGTTTTAAATGTGTAAAACCAGGTCACTATTAAAGTCAATGCAAAGTAAAGCAAAAAATAAGTGCTTTAGACATTGATGAAGATTTTAAAAATCAATTAATTTCAATAATGCTTTTAGATGAAGAAGAAGGAAAAGCATTAGAAGAGATTTATGGTATTGACTATTCCTCAGAAAATGATCAAGAAAACTTGATTGAGGAAATCCTTGATGAAGAAGAATCAAAACAAGAAGAGGAAGGATGTTCTGATCATTGCAAACAAAAATTTAATTTTTATGAATCGATTTTAAAAATGAATGGTTTGAGTATAAATACTATCTCTGCTGGAGAAAGTTTGAGTTTACAAATTATTGATAAGATCACTGACCCTGAAGAAAAGAAAAAAGTTATCATACAATATATGAAACTTCAAGGAAAAGGGTCATCTCAAGAAAACCAAACCATTAGTCCTAAAGAAACCCAAAATGAAGTTTATAACTTCAAGGATGTTGTTGCTAGAGTCTCTTCTAAATCCCAAAGGTCTAGAAGTATTCTTCCCTCTCTAAAGGATTTACAAGAAGAGATAAATGCATTAACAGGATCTATTCGAGATTTAAAATTAAGAATAGATGCCCTTGAACAAGAGAATTGTATTCCTGAAGATACTTTCAATCCTTTAGACAAAGGAAAAGTTATCAGAATTGAAGATGACAATTATTCTGTAAATTTTGTAGAAGAAACAGGAATATTTTCTGTAGAAAAAATTATTTATCAAAAATGGTATATCCAAATTTCCCTTGTCATAGGAGAAGATTTTATTTTAGATACCATTGCCCTTATTGATTCTGGTGCTGACATGAATTGTATTAAGGAAGGTTTAATACCTTTTAAATATTTTAAAAAAACCACCCAGAATCTTAATGCTGCTAATGGAAGTAAGCTGGATATAAATTTTAAGAATCCTAAGGCATATGTTTGCAATCAAGGAATTTATATCCCTACTACTTTCATTTTGGTTAAGACACTTAACCAACCAGTTATACTGGAAACTCCTTTCTTATCTCTCATTAGACCATTTACAATCACAAAAGATGGTTTGCTGACTAAGTTAATGGATGATGAAGTTCTGTTTAAATTCGTACATCAGCCTATAGAAACAGAAATTCATTCTCTTAAAGAAAAAATTGTTTTTAAAGAAAAACAAATCTGTTTAATAAAAGAAGAGTTGTTACACAAAAGAATAAGTGAACAACTTTCTCAAACTGTTCTAAAAACAAGAATTGAAAAATTCCAGAAAAAGATAGAAGACAATATATGTTTTGATCATCCTAATGCTTTTTGGGATAGGAAAAAACATATTGTCTCATTACCATATGAAAAGGACTTTGATGAAAAGAAGATTTCAACTAAGGCTCATCCTATTCAAATGAGTAAAGATCTTATGGAATTTTGCCAAAAAGAAATTCAAGGTTTATTAGACAAAAACCTTATCAGAAAGAGTAAATCCCCGTGGAGTACTTGTTCTGCTTTTTATATTAACAAAAATGCAAAAATAAAAAGAGGAGCTCCTAGGCTTGTTATAAATTACAAATGTAGTACCTGTAAAATCCATACTGCTTTATTAATATAATTTTCTAATTTGCTAATTTCTAAGACGAACCCTGTATGTTAATATTATTATTTAGTTGTCGCTTAAATTATAACAGTAGGATATATGATCCATATTTGTTGTCGCATTGAACTATAGGTTATAATCATTATCATTTAATATTATAGTAATAAGATATATTATATTTTCGCTGCGGCCTATACAAACCCGACCCCCCGTATATTAATATATTGTATATTAATATTTAGATGCCGCTTAAATTACAACTATATGCTATATTATAATTTTACTATCGCTTGGATTTAGATTTTGTAAACCAGACCCCATGTACTAGTATTTCATGATTTAATATTTGGTGGTCATTAATATTATAACCATATAAATTATTCTACAATTGCTGTCATTTAGATATTATAATTATAGGTTATAGTATATTATTTGGACCTGATAGTTCTGTGATAATAGTTAAGATTTTATTATTATCGTATTGACGTTTCTAGTTTAGACCCCAGACCGTAAACTACAGACTTGGACTGTAATTCATAAACTCAAATTGACTTATGCATGGACCCGTAAAAACTGATATTATCTAGCTTATAATACACCTAGTCTAACCTAAACCTACACCTACTTGTACTACCCTAGGTACACTCTCCCTAATACCCACCATACCAACACCTCACTCACCCCCCCCCCCCCCCTCCCTTAAAACTACCGGTTAATCCCCTCACCTTACCCACTTACACACTCAACCCCTTACAACCATCACCTCACCATCACACCACCCCCATGCCCCCTCATTAACCCACCCTCCCCCTATTGGACCACCGAGTTCACCACATCCCCTCACCACCTGTCCCCTCCCCACCTCACGAAATCGCCAAACACAATTAAGCACACACACACGTTTCCTTTTGTATGTGGTCTGTAGTGTATTATATATATATATATATATGTATGTATGTAGTGTGTATGTGTAGGTATTATATATATGTTATGTGTGTACTGTGTGCATTATATAATGATGATGTCAAAAATTGGTAAGAAGGATCTAAAGAGAGAAAAGACACAAGCAAGGTATATGTGGTTCAGCCCCGTTAACAAGGTGACCTACGTCCACGGTTGCGTCTGTGCGCGTTCACTAGCAGATCACCGGCGGGCCTGGTAGGCCAACAAAGAGGGGCGGCACTACCAGTAATACCAGCCGGGTATACACGTACAATGGTGAATTTTGTGTTCTCTGCTTGTTAGCTAGAGAGTTCCTCGGATCCCTATAGACAGGGTAGGTGGGCTCTTTTATAGGTGCAAGAGTCTACCCATACATGGTAAGCTAGTCAGATTATGAAGCCTAAACTGATTACAATTGATTTGCATGATTTGGGGAGAGTTTTCTAAGCAGTTTAGGAAACTACCACATTCCCTCTTGCAGTCTTGCAGCTAGTTTAGGAAACTGTTGGTTAGGCTAGGTCCACAGGATACCGCGGCCTTTCGTGCCCGGCCCGTTGGCACGAACCGGGCGGTCCTGACGAACACCTCGGGATTGCTGGGCTATCGGCGCCGTTACCAAAGTAACCAGTACCTTCCGGTGATGTGGCAGACTGACTTCATGACTGGATAATCTTGGACATATCAGCTGCCCCCCATTTTCAAAACTGACTGGATGCTTCATCGGGTGAGGATCAAAAATCAGTATCGCCTTAGAAATCGTCCGAATACCCTCCGAGAATGCTGCCCGGGAGGGGACCCACCTTCTAGATCACCTGGTGGAATAACCGGCCGATACAGAGAGGAGCCCGGACGTTGGTGTTTCCATGTGTTAGGGAGTAGTTGGCCTAGTCAAGATCCATCAAAGTTAGTTCGAAGGTAACCGAACAGCTGCGTGGTAATCAGACCATCACGTCACGCATTTAATGCTCGCACTTTTTGAGGCGACCCTTCACGTGCCCGAGGCGACAGCTATCTGACGGTTTTTGGCAGGAAAACTCCTGATCCGTTGGATCTGATTGATCTGGACCGCCCGTTATCCCTATATAAGGAACACTTGTTCATTTCTTCAATTCCTGCTGCCAAGTGATAGAGATTACCGAGCGGTTTGAGAGCGAACAAGATCCCGAGCAAGATTCCCGATCCCTTTTCTACGCTAAACTTTGTAAGTCTCTCCTTTCTGTCTTCAGTTCTTCACTCTCTTCTTCTTTTCTGAGCAAACCTAGAGGGAGCGAACCCACATAGGTCAGAACGGGCATGGGATTTTTTCTTTCTTAGGTTCTTTTATTTCTTCCAATCAGGAGGTACTTTAGGGCAGTTGGACCGAACGGGTGTTCCCGGGAGAGTCTTGAGAGAGTGTTACTTTTCGTCCAGAGTCTTGTATGACTTGCCCTTCAGGTTATTAGATCTGCCTCCCTTGTATCTCAGGCTTGGAGTCCTTGACCCATTTTTAGGTCATCGTCTGCCCCCTAGGTCCACTGTAGACTTAGATATGTGCCACTCCAACTTTAACTCATCATCCCGATCAGAAGGCGAGCAGTCATGATCGGGAATCCTGAGCACAAGCCTAGACCTTCCTTCCTTGGCCCCCTCTGATCAGAACAGTGATGGAAGGATCCCTGCCCAGGCATCTCACGAGGAAATGCGTCGGGACTCTCCTGTGGCCTCAGCGTCTCGGGGGTCGGGCGACGAAGGGTCTGTACCGAACAGTCCCGGCATCATCTTTGCTTGCGAGTCAACCATCCGCACCCTGTGTGTCCCTGATTTGGGTTGGATCAGGGAAAGATACGATATTCTCGGCCCTTTCTCTCTGTCGATCCACAATGACGGGGCTCACTTCCACGAATCGAGCTTCATTACCTTGTACGAGGATGCCTTTATAGCAGGCCTTCGCCTACCGCTCCATCCTATTGCCCGGGATGCACTCATCTACCTCAGGATCTCCCCAGGGCAGCTCACCCCGAATGGTTGGCGTTATCTTGATGGGGTCCATCTCCTTGTGGCCCCAAGTCCTCAGGTACAAGCTTACCCTGCAGGAGTTCTTTTGGACCCACCGGCCATTCCAAGTTCACGGGGAGTCCGGCTTCTTCTCGCTTGGGGCCAGGCAGGGGCGGAAGATGATAGTCAACTGCTCGAGCAATAATAAGGGGTGAAAGAAGAAATTCTTCCAAGTATCCACCCTGGGGCTATGTGAAAAGGCACCGGGTGTGTAGTTGAGGACCTCCTGGGCGGGGCAGTTGAGGAGTAAGCCCAATCACTTTCCTTTCATGATTAGTCTCTTTGTTTTACCACGACTAACCCATTTATATTTTTGCTTTGTAGTGGGGTCAGTTGACCTGCCCAGTCTTCCCGACGAGTGCCAAGCAAGGATCTTGTCTTTGGTAGAGGACCCGTCCGACATCAATAAGGTGCTGACCCGGTCAGAAAACCTGAAGGTTTCTTACGAGCCCAAGCATCACTTCAAAGCTCCCATATTCCCGTCGATCATTCCTGGTAAATTTCGTTACTTGACTTTCCAGTTACTTTTTTATTTGGCACTTTGCTGAGCTCTCATGCGCTCTTCCTTGATTTTACAGAAATGGAACCCAAGAGTGCGGCGGCTCTGAAGGAAAAGGAGGCGGCCTTGATGGCTCAGGCCGACCAGAAGAGGAAGAAGCAAGACCCCACCGAGGGCCAGCCCCTCAAAAGGATCTCCCGGGGGATCTCGATTCGGGCAGACAGGGAGGCTGCTGCAACCTCGACGCCCGGTGTTACTATTGTCGCACCATCACCTCTTCCTTCTGCCGCCAAGCCGTCCGCGGTCTCCTTTCCCAGTATAGAGGAGACGGCTCGCGCAGGTCCTTCCTCGAGGCCGGCAGTCGAGATGGCGGATGACGTCCGCAGAAGGGTCCGCCCCGGGCTGCTACAGAGTCAGGTAGAAAAATGCACTCTGCTGAGTCCCAAGGCCATAATCGGTTGGCTCTACAGCATCAGCCACATGGTAAGTCATTCTGTAACATGAGCATTGGCTATTCTTCTATATATATATTGACATTGTTTTGATCTTGCAGGTTGGCTGCATTGCGGCAGGGGCTGAAGCTACCCTTCCCGGTGTTGCTGAAGGTTGGCCGCTGCGGAGGCCGCCTTGTCGGTGGAGAAGGCTGCCTGAGAGTCCGCGGAGTTTGCTCTCTCCGTGGAGGAGAAAAAGTCCCGGGCAGTGGCCCTGGAGCTGGGGGAGACCCGCGACTCTCTCTCAACCGAGCGGACTGCTCGGAAGGTTACAGAGATGAAAGCTGCAGCCGCGGAAGCAGGGAGGATCATTGCCGAGAAAGACCTGGCAGCCATGACGGGTACACTTTCTGAGCTCGCTGCCGCTCGGGATGCTAAAGCCAAGGATGCCGAGGAGGAGTTCGAGACAGGATTCCTTACTGGCTACACAGATTTGGCTAAGCGGGCTGCTGCCGACCACCCCGACTAGGACCTGTCTGGCTACTCATGGGCAGAGTTCAGTTACTAGAAGGAGGGCCAAGCTGACACTGAGGACGTTGCTGAAGCTGCACCGATCGGGGACCCTGCTCCAGAAGAGCAGGCTGCTGGGGAGGCAGAGTTGGTCCTCGTGGACAACCCACGACCTCTGGGTATGTTTTTTTTTTTTTCTTTTTTTAGGGGAAGGCTACTATAATTGCCCCCCAGGCAGTGTACATACTTTTGTAATTCATGAAAAGGCCCTCGAGGCCAATTTTCTTTCCATTAACTGCTTTCTATTGTCTGCACTTTGCCTGTTTGTGATTGCTAGTATCTGTCCGGTTTTTAGCCGACCTAAGCCCCTGCCTTAGAAAATGGTTTAGGACCATAACCAGTAGAACACCTGGTCTTCTCGACCTGTTTTAAAGGTAATTGCCCAGTGTACCATAGGAATTTGTCCTGTTTAGTGTCTAGGATGTCCCGGTGTATTATAGGAGTATCCTGTTTTACCGTCCGGGATGCCCCAGTGTATAATAGGAGTATCCTATTTTACCGTCCGGGGTATCTATCTCTGATCACTATAAGTACTTAGGAATGTCGGGATTCCAAGTTCTTTTAGTGACCGGTGTGATTTCCTGGTCTGGCCTAATATTCCCCTGCCCCCCCCCCCAAGCATTTTGCTAAAGCAGGAGTGCAGGAGTGAGTGGCCGTAGGAAACCGACCTGGAACATGGGTGGTTGCAGGGTCCTTTGAAGCTTGCCATCGTCAGCCACCTAGGGGTTTGCCCCTGTCGTCGGTTGGACCTAAGCAAAGCATTGTGTAATTTCTTATTTTGGTCTGGTATCCCCTTGCCCCCCGAGCATCCTGCGAAGGCGGGGGCGCAGTGAGGAGTGACCGTAGGAAACTGACCTGGAACATGGGTGGTTGCAGGGTCCTTTGAAGCTTGCCATCATCAGCCACCTAGGGGTTTGCCCCCATCGTCGGTTGGACCTAAGCGAAGCCGGTGCCTCGGGGGTGACCCCGTGGTCTTTTGTGCCTGGGTTTGGAGCCCGAGGTCTTAAAGCCTTGGTTTTTAGCCAAGGTCTTTCATGTCTCGGGGTTGGGCCCGAGGACTTTTCTGCACTGCACGGGATACAGACAGGAGTTAACTTGCAAAATAAACTATTCTATTTTATTTAAAAACAAAATTTTATAGCGGTTGCTGAATTAAAGCTACAAAAAAAAGACAAATTTCCCTACTAATGCTAAATTGCCCATGGCCAAGTGTTACTGATAGTACTTGCGGAGGTGTTGCACATTCCAAGAATGAGAGAGATCGTGCCCGTCCAGGCTCTGTAGCTAGTAAGTTCTCGGTCGGTTGACCCGGGTTACTTTATACGGGCCTTCCCAGTTTGGCCCCAATTTCCCATGGCTCAGGATTCGGGTAGACTGGTTCACTGCCTTAAGGACGAGGTCTCCCACTTGAAAACTGCGATGCTTCACCTTGTTGTTGTAATATCGCGAGACCCATTGCTTGTAGACTGCCACCTTTAAATAGGCTCGGTCTCTTTTTTCCTCCACCAGATCCAGTTCTGATCTGAGAGCGTCTTCATTGTCTGGCGCACTGAAATTCGCCACCCGATACGAAGGCAACCCGAGCTCTGTGGGGACCACCGCCTTGAATCCAAAGGTTAAAGAGAACGATGTCTCACCTGTTGCCGCTCGGGGTGTAGTGCGGTAGGCCCACAGGAGAGTTGGCAGTCTTCAGCCCATAGCCCTTTGGCGCTTTCAAGCCTTGTTTTGAATGACTACAAGATTGTCCGGTTTGTCACCTCAGCTTGACCATTGGCTTGAGGGTGCTCGGGGGAGGAATAGTGATTGAGTATCCCATAGCCCGAGCAGAACTACCTGAAGATAGAGGTGTCGAATTGTCTGCCGTTATCGCTGACCAGGACCCAGGGGATGTCGAACTACTGAGAATATTCCTTTCCACGAAGCTTTCCATTTTCCATTCGGTTATTGTTGCCAAGGGCTCGGCCTCGGCCCATTTGGTGAAGTAATCAAGAGCGATGACGGCGAACTTGACCAGTCCTTTTCCCATCGGCATGGGACCGACAATGTCAATACCCCACTGGGCGAATGACCAAGGGCTATGGATTGGTGTCTGGAGCTCTCCCGGTTGGTTGATCATAGGGGAGTATCTTTGACACTTATCGTACCTTCTGACGTACTCTTGAGAATCCCGGGCCATGGTTGGCCAGTAGTAACCTTGCAATAGGGCCTTCTTGGAGAGTACCCAGCCTCCGATGTGATTCCCGCACACTCCTTCGTGGATTTCAAACAATACTGCTTGGACCTGTGCGGGGTGGACACAGCGGAAGTACGGGATAAAGAATCCCCACTTGTAGAGAATGTCGTCAACAAGATGGTATCGGGCCGCCCGGTACTTGACCCGGCGGGCCTCTTCTTTCTCGTCTGGCAGCGTACCTGTTGTCAAGAATGCCACGATCGGGTCCATCCAGCTGGGTCCCAGGGTGACCGGATCTACTTCCATGCCTTCTGAGTTCATCACACTTGGCTCGGGTAGATATTCTATCCTTATCCCGGGCAAGTCTGACTTAGAAGATGAGGCAAGGCGGGCCAATCGGTCAGCCCTAGTGTTTTCCTCTCTGGGTATCTGAGTGATGGAAAATCCCCGGAGAGGAAACCACTCGGACAAGGGCCAAGTAGGCTACCATGTTGTCTTCCCGCGCTTAGTACTCTTGGTTGACCTGATTGACCACGAGTTGGGAATTGATGTATCCCTGGACCTGTTGTGCACTCATAGAAGTGGCCAATTGCAATCCGACCAATAGGGCTTCGTATTTAGCCTCGTTGTTCGAGGCACAGAACCCAAACCTTAGCGCGTATTCGAGCTGGATGTCGTCGGGGGTAGTTAGGATGATTCCTGCCCCACTGCCTTGCTGATTCGATGAACCGTCCACGTGCAGTATCCAGGTAGGGATGTCAGCCTGTAACCCGGGCGGTAGGGATGGCGGCTCAAACTCTTCAACCGGGTCTTTTGGATACGTAAACTCAACCAGAAAGTCTTCTACGGCTTGTCCCTTGATGGCCGTCCGGGGTCGGTAGACCACTTCAAATTCTTCCAACTCCAAGGCCCACTTGACGAGCCTCCCGGATGTGTCGGGCCGGCTTAGGATCCTGCGGAGAGGTTGGTCTGTGAGGACCACAATGACATGGGCCTGAAAGTACGGACGGAGCCTTCGGGCCGAGGTGATGAGGGCGAACGCCAGTTTTTCGATACGGGAGTATCTGGTCTCTGCCCCTTGGAGCGCCCGGTGTGGATATGCCGGCATTTGGGCCCACTTTAGTTTTTTTAAAAAAAATTCAAATTCCAAATTCAAAAACAAATGAGTCGCCACTTAATTTTTAAAAGGAAAAATTAAGAAACCAATTTAAAGGCAAACCGATCTTTTGCGAAACCAAAGATAAACCGGGTCCGGGAATTATGGAATGAAAGGGGAAGGAGCCCGACGGACTAAAATACCCCCTTTCATCCTATCTCGCGATAGGCCTCTACTCAACATCCTTTTTAATCAAATTAATAATCTAAGCATGCCCTCAATTAATACATATGTACACATACATTACACAAGCATGTTGGAAATGGTGTAAAATTGCTAATGACAAAATATCATTCATAAGCCACGTAATTCAAGTAGCAAGCAAACATGATATGCAATAGAGAGCTAGAAAACTCACCCGGGATCCAGCCGCGAAATGGAAACGTGCAATGCATACACAAAATACAAAGCCTAAGAAAAGGTCTCTAATTCACATATTCACATAAGGCAAAACCTAAGCTAAGGTGTCGCACATGGAGTCGAAAATTAATTAAAATCAATGAAGTAAATAAACCGGAGAAGAGATGAGAAATTGTACCTCAAATGCGCTACAAAACAAAGATTAGTCCACATGCTTCACATAATAACATGATATCAAAAAATCAATCCCAATTCTCTAGCTTAGATCTATTAAGCATGAAATCCAACTTTATTCAATGGCTAGTCCTAATCATAGGCATTGATGTACATGAATGAATGAATGTGAATAAGAATAAAACATGGATTTATTCACTAATTTGGATCACTTAGCCTCTGGATTTAAGCTAAATTATCATTATTCAAAACATGATTTGGGTCCCAAGACATTAGGCAACCATTTGAGTTGAAATAAATAAGATTAGACAAAAACAGTAGCAGTTTTTTATGAATTACAGAGAGCAGATCAGATTTTTAAAAAATAGAAATAAAATACTTCCAACGGTTGGATCTTAATGATTTTTGGATATATTATGCCTCTGTAAGTCTAGTTTCTAACCCAAAAAGAAATTCGAGGTTTCAACGGTTAGATCTCCGGGAATACAGAAATTACTAGACCTCACTCAGGATTTTACAACTCTCTGTCCAGAAATCTTATATGATTTTTTAAAAATAGTAAAATAATCCGAAATGCTTCATTCTTTTTAGGGTACCCTCCTAACAGATTAATCTACTTAGAAAAAATTATTTTGAGTCACAAACACCTTATTAAAGCTCTTATTTACTAATTTCAAAAATGTTTTACTGTTCTGAAACTATTCTGAAACTCTGGACAGATTGTGGTTGACCCACAAAACCCATGATCAAACCCCTCTAAACATAAAACCACCTTAAAACAAAAATTACAGTGGTAGATTACTGTGTTATTGACACTTTCCCGTTGGTTTCACTTGATTTCAACGGTTAGATTTTAAACTAAAAATCTTTGATCAAAAACAGTTTGTGAACCCACTGTTTTCATTTGTCAAGTTCAACTTTATTTGTTAACCCCAACTATTACATCATGAAGTTGGACTTAAACTAAACCATTTTCTCCTACCATTTGATGGTCATTGGAGGCTAAGGACATCTATACATGTAGGTTTTAGATGAAGTATAGAGAACTTCTCAAAACCCAAGGAAGAGATTAGTCTAAGCCATAGAGATGGACTTACACTAAACTACTTCTCCTACCATTTGATGGTCATTGGAGACTAAGGACATCTTTAGACTCATGGATTTTTTATGAAGTATGAAATAAACTTCACAAGATCCAAAACAATGAACTCAAACTCATGGACCAAATCTTGAGTTCAAAACATTACTCCTACCACTTGGTGGTCATTGGAGACTAAAAGAAAACAAATCCTCTCTAATCTCCATGGAATATAATATGAATTCCATAAGATTCATAATAAGGAGGCCCAAGTCATGGGTAAGGACTTGAATCTCACCGATTATATGTAGATTATGGTCATGATCAACCTTAAACTCCATATGAATCACAAGGTTATAGGAGAATAAGGAATCAAATTCAAAGAGCTTCAATGAGATATGGAAGATCTCATGAACCTTATGAATGAAATAGAAATAAAGAAAATCAAAGTTTTATTTAGGAACATAAATTCTTCAAAATTGAACTTATCTCAAATCCAAGGCATCAATTGAATCCAAATTAATGAAGTGTTATGAGATTCAATCACAAGTTCTTGGTGGTGTGTGATGAAATGGGGTAAAAAGAGAGGTTTTGAAAATGTGTAAAGTTCCTAGATCTAAGAACTTGTGATTGAATTAGCCTAACTCTACCAAGGATTAAGAGGTTACCTCTATGACCTCAAAGAATTCTTCAATTTCTTGTGAAGTTCTTCCAAGATCTTCAAATTCTTCTCAAAAACTCTTCAAATTCTTCAAAAAATTCTTCTCTTCTTCTCAATTCTCTATATAATTCTCTCTCTAAACTCAAGTATATCTCTTGTATATGTATATAATGATTCAAAAGCTTCAAGTCCCCTCAAAATGAAGATGAAGATCTGTTTATATAGGCCATTACCTCAAGGATAGATGGGTAAATTCAGGTGGAGACCCATGTGCAAAGATTTCTTCTAGAACATGTGAGAAAAATAGTTTGTTACAGCCAGCGGCACTCGACGGTTGCCGGCGGCATTCACTGAGTGCCGGGCGGCATTCACTGAATGCCGGGCGGCAACCCGTGAGTGCCGCCGGGTTTTCCGGGTGCCTGGGTTAACTGAATTTTGCCCTTCTTTTTAAATTTTCAAAAGGTATGTTGATGTAAACTAAAATTTTTAATCTATATATATATCTATATTTGTACTAAGATCCCCCATGTGCATGGTATCACCCATGTGCATGGCATATACTTAAATATACTATTTTCTTTTTGTATTTTCTCCTTTTTCAAAATCTCTTTTTTCATTTATTTTGTCATCTTATTTTCTTCCAAAGAAACCCCTTTTTTTTATTGTTATCCCCTTTTTTTAAAAAAAAAAAGTTCCCAGACAGCGTTTCTCACACGTTCTTCATTATTCGAGTTTCTCCCCTAACGCCCAAATCCTCTCCTTTTTATTTTTAATTTTTCAATTTTAACTTGAAGAACATCTTGAAGATTTTGAACTTCTTGGAAAATCTTCGAACGTCACGGTCATCGTCATCATCGGTCTTTGAGAGGTAACCAATCCCTAGATTTGACGTTTGGTCAAAATCGGGGTGTCTACAGTTTGCCCTTCTTTGACAGAATTCGTGAAGCAACGCGTATCACAAATGAATGTCAAAGCCTGTGTGAAAAACAAGCCTTTGACCAAACAATCGAATCTAGGTAAAAACAAAAGTGCGTTGCAAAATCGGGTGCGCGGAGAGCCAAGATGCTGGTCGTGCTCCAGGGTGAGCTGCCTACGTATCCCATCAGGAATCAGACCAAGACGTAGTTCGGGCACGGGACGACGAAACGCAGGTGCAGGTAGTCATACAGATGAATGCTCCTATCTTATCGTGATGCATATGCTCAACAAATTGGTGTCCCATGCTCCCGAGTGTGAGGATACAGAACCATGCTCCTTCCTATCATCAAAAATGCATCCTATACTTCAAGTTTTTCTATTATGATATCATCATATTCTGGGAACATCATGAATGATACTTATGCATGCTCTATGTGAGTTTTGAGAATTGTCTGATCGACTAAGCCGCTTTATGCCTTACGCTCCATAGTCGAATCAGGTAGCACGCTGAAAGACTGAGATGCGCTTTGCGTCTTATACTCCGGTGTCTTCCAAGAATCATCTGATCGACTGAGATGCGCTTCGCGCCTTATACTCCGGTGTTGAATCAGGTAGCACCCTGAAAGATTGAGCCGCTTCATGCCTTACGCTCCATAATCTCTCAAAAATCATCTGATTGACTCCATTGTCGAATCAAGTAGCACGCTAAAAGATTGAGCCGATTCATGCCTTACGCTCCATAATCTCCCAAAATCATCTGATCGATTCCATTATCGAATCAGGTAGCACGCTGAAAGATTGAGCCGCTTCATGCCTTACGCTCCATAATCTCCCAAAATCATCTGATCGATTCCATTGTCGAATCAGGTAGCACGCTGAAAGATTGAGCCACTTCATGCCTTACGCTCCATAATCTCCCAAAATCATCTGATTGACTCCATTGTCGAATCAGGTAGCACGCTGAAAGATTGAGCCACTTCATGCCTTACGCTCCATAATTTCCCAAAATCATCTGATCGATTCCATTGTCGAATCAAGTAGCACACTGAAAGATTGAGCCACTTCATGCCTTACGCTCTATAATCTCCCAAAATCATCTGATGGACTCCATTGTCGAATCAAGTAGCACGCTGAAAGATTGAGCCGCTTCATGCCTTACGCTCCATAATCTCCCAAAATCATCTGATCAATTTCATTGTCGAATCAAGTAGCACGCTGAAAGATTGAGCCGCTTCATGCCTTACGCTCCATAATCTCCCAAAATTATCTGATCGATTCCATTGTCGAATCAAGTAGCACACTGAAAGATTGAGCCGCTTCATGCCTTACGCTCCATAATCTCCCAAAATCATCTGATCGATTTCATTATCGAATCAAGTAGCACGCTGAAAGATTGAGCCGCTTCATGCCTTACGCTCCATAATCTCCCAAAATCATCTGATCGATTCCATTGTCGAATCAAGTAGCACGCTGAAAGATTGAGCCGCTTCATGCCTTACGCTCCATAATCTCCCAAAATCATCTGGTTGACTCCATTGTCGAATCAAGTAGCACGCTAGGGTCAGTGCAGATTTGTTTGCGGAAACCAAAGATTCAAATGTGTCATTTCACGAGGCAAAGTCAAAGCTGACTCGATTTAACTCCTGATTCCTTTTTTTTTTTGGAGTTACTTTCTTTTTCGAGGTTCATTTTCAAATTTCCCTAAATCTGGGAGCACTAAGATGCGTATCCCCTTTTCATAGACGGTCAATCAGAATCAAATTGGCTTAACTTCTCACAATTTGGAGTCAATCTGACTCAAATCAAATCAATTTCCAGCAATTCAGAGTCATTCAAGACTTAAATTAAATCAATTTTCAAAATCATGAGTCAATCAGACTCAAATCAAATTAATTCTTGTAAAATCAAGAGTCAATCAGACTTAAATAAAATTAAACCAACTCAAATCAAATCATTCTTTTAAAATCAGGAGTCAATCATACTCAAATCAACTCATGTTTTCCAAAATCGGAGCCATTCAGACTCGCATCAAATCAATTCTCAAAATTCCGGAGTCAAATAGGCTTAAATTAAATTGACTTTCAAAGAATTGGAGCCAACCAGGCTCTAATCAAACCAATTTTCCAAAATTCGGAGTCAATTAATTTTCAAAAGTCCGGAGTCAATCAGACTCCAATCAAATCAGTTCCTCAAAATTAGGAGTCAATTAGACTCCTATCAAAATCAAATTTCAAAGAAATCTGGAGTCGATTAGACTCGTCTTATTCATTTTTCAAAACTTGGAGTCAATTAGACTCTAATCAAATCAAATTTCAATTTTAGGAGTCAATTAGACTCCTATCAAAACCCAATTTCAAAGAAATCTGGAGTCGATTAGACTCGACTTATTCATTTACCGCAATCGGGTGTTCTTGACAGAATTTTCAACAAGTAGGGGCTAATCCCAATTTACAAAAGAACTTAAGAACTTATTTTTCAAATCTCGGGGGTCCTTTTGAAATGAGGGAAAATTTTAAAGGACATGGGAGCAAAATTCGGGGGTTCTTATTATAAATAGTGAAAATTAGGAGTAAAAGGGCCATCTGTCACACGCGGCGGCACTCGGTGGGAAGGACCGGCACTCACTGAGTGCCGGCCGGCACTTCACCAAATGCCGGGCGGCATTCGGCGAGTGCCGGCGCCTTTTCGTCGAGTGCCGGCCTGACCAACAGTTTGTTTTAAAACTTGATTTCTTCTTTTCTTTTCTTCATTCTCTCCTTTCTCTTCTCTCGGATTTCCTCTCTAAGATCTCACTCTCTCTTGATTTTTTCTCCAAGAATCACCCACAATTAAGGTATGTTCACTCTCTAACCATAAAGATTACATTTTTGCTTGATTTTGTGTTTTGAAATCATGTTCCTTCATGTTTTTTTTATCTTCTTCCCTCAAGACTTCTCATATAAACATTGATTTCCCCCTTTTCTTGTTTGTAGATCCCTCAATGGCTAGTGGTTCAGGGTCTTATGGTCCTCCAAAGAAGAAGTACAAACCCAACCCGGTCCACAACTCCTCATTCTTACTCGCCGACCCCGGGGCACATCTCTCGACACGGGCTTTCAATAGATTGGTATGCTTATGATGAGATAATGCAATGTAGTGCTATGAATGATGTGCTATGAATGATGAGCAATGTATGCATGAATGCCCCCCCCCCCCCTTCTTTATGCTAATGCAATGCCATGTAGTATGTAGTATATGATAAACTATGTATGTATGAATGCTCTTGTGGTTCTTGTGCACTTAGATGTATTCAGCCTTTTGTGATACCCTTCCCTTTTCGAATTAATTTTCTCGGGTAGAATGTCATGATTGGGGTCCAATGCCTGGTGTTGTGCTTTTGCTTATTGCCTTTGTTTGGGTTCATTAACTTTCCATGCTTATGAATTCCAATGTTCTATTCATCCAATGTTAATGAGGGGTTACATCAGTCCCGTGAGGCGCTCGGATGAACTATGCTTTAATGAACCTAAAAATCTATTGTTGCATGACCCAGAGCTTTACTTTTATTTTCGAATCAATGAGTTGCTCAAATCCAAAAGAATTTTCTTTATTCAAATCAAACGAATTTCTTATTCTTATTCTCAAGATCAAACGAGTCGCTTAGACTCTTAAAAAAAAAAATCTTATTCAAATCACCTGAGTTGCTTAGACTCTAAAAAAAAAAAAATTATTTTCAAATCAAACGAGTCGCTTAGACTCTCAAGAATTTTTTTCAAATCAAACGAGTCGCTTAGACTCAAAGAAAATTTTCTTATTCAAATCACCTGAGTTGCTTAGACTCTAAAAAAAAATTTATTTTCAAATCAAACGAGTCGCTTAGACTCTCAAAAAAAAAATTTAAAATCAAACGAGTCGCTTAGACTCTAAAAAAAATCTCTTTTTTTTTCTTGTTGACGAGTCACATAGACTCGGGAGTTTTTTTTTTTTTTATTCAAAGAATTGAATTGCTTAGATTCTGAAAAATCATTTATTATTTTCCCCTTTCTTATTCTGTTTTTTTTTTTTTTGTTTTTTTTTTTTTTTTTTTTTTTGCAGACTCCAGAATTTGTCCTCAAGGGTCATGGGAGCATGGCTCACGGCCGAAAATGGTACGCGGAACTTTCTGACGAGGTCAGAACTTTGGTCAATAATGCCGGGTTCGGGCTCTTCGCGTTGCTTTTAGAGAAGAGTACAAATGACAGGACCCATATCCAGGCCCTAGCGGAGAGATGGTGGGACACAACAAATACCTTCCACATGCCCTTTGGGGAGATGACGATGACCCCTTTGGACTTCGCCATGATCACTGGCGTTCCGTTCGGCGACCTTCCTATTGCCCGCTATGACGATCTTCAGAACCGTCATGAAGAAATTATTGACTTACTCGGGGCTCATCCAGGGGATTTCATAGTACCTGCAAAATGGTTCCTGGATACTTTCAAGGGCCAGGTCTTCACCGACGAGCAAATGGCCAGGGCCTTCATCATGTATGTATTGGGTTGCTCGCTGATGAGCACAAAGGGAGATACAATCAACCTTGGGTATTTGGCTTCCCTCACGGACGTCGATCGTATCTCTCAATATAATTGGGGAGGGGCAGGGCTAGCTACTCTTTATAACCACATGAGTGAGGTCTCCAGGGGAAACTCCCCTTCCACTGGCGGGTATTGGAGAGCCTGGGAGGTACAACTTTATTATTTTTCAAAAAACTTTCCTCTTTTCTTTATTTACCTTTTCTAATTTTATTTTTTGGAAAACTGAATTCATTCTTTTCTTTTCCTTTTGCAGATATGGTCTCATGAATACCTCCGCATGAGGGCTCCTCGCACTCGGGACAACGAGGCCGCTATCATGCCCCAGGGCTTAAAATGGAGGGAGGAAGCAACGGGCCGAAAGGTCGGGGCCCATGACTTTGTTGGTTATAGGAACCTCCTCATCAATCTACGCGAGGTTCACGTGGAGTGGGATCCGTGGGCGGCGGCTCTCCCAGAGGCTGGTGAAGTGATTCAAGCGGCGATGGCCCCTACTAGAATGAGGATCCTGATGGTGGGCGAAGCGTGTCGAGAGTGGTACCTTGGTGAGAGGGTGACTAGGCAGTCTCTTGCCGCCCCAAACTTTTATGTGCCGAGGGCTCCTCCAGCTACTATGAGGAGTACGGAGACACTGGATCACGACGACCTGGTGGCTGCTCTAGACGGGGAGAACATCGCAACCTTTCTGGACGGCCCAGATGGTTATGCGACCTTCAGATTGAATTTCCTTATGCACAATTTTCCCCTCATGGACGTTGTCCGGGTAACAAATTTTCTTCACATATAAACTTTATTTCTGTTTTCTGTTCTTTTATGAAATACGCGACTATTCATGTCAAAACTCTTATTTGCAGCCTATTCCTGGGGTCGCCGAACCCCCAGCCCTCCCGCAGTGGAATTGGAGTGTTCCCATGGTCGATATGGGTCAGGAGACTATGTACCAGCTGACCCCTTACACTCAAAATGCTCCGACCATCCCTCTGCAATATGATACAGTCCCCCGGGATTATGCTGAAAAAAAACGTTCCTAGACAGGGTTTCTCACACGTTCTTCATTATTCAAGTTTCTCCCCGAACGCCCAAATCCTCTCCTTTTTATTTTTAATTTTTCAATTTTAACTTGAAGAACATCTTGAAGATTTTGAACTTCTTGGAAAATCTTCGAACGTCACGGTCATCGTCATCATCGGTCTTTGAGAGGTGAATCCCTAGATTTGACGTTTGGTCAAAATCGGGATGTCTACACCCGGCTGGTATAGTACACTGGGAACTGTTTCCCGTGCTTTTCCTGAATAAGTGCCGAACTAACCGCTGAGGGTGACACTGTTAAGTGCAAGAACAATTCTTCTCCCGGCACGGATGTTGAGAGTAGAGGAAGTGACGCCAAGTACTTCTTGAGTTCCTAGAACGCCTCTTCACACTCTTCTAACCACTGAAATGCCTTGCGGGGGATTTTAAAGAATGGCAGGCACTGGTCGGTAGCTCGGGAGACAAATCTGTTCAATGCGATCACCCGTCCGGCTAAGCTCTGAACCTCTTTCATCGATTTGGGCGACCGCATATTGATGATGGCATGGATCTTTTTGGGGTTTGCCTCAATCCCCCGTCTGCTGACTAGATGGCCTAGAAATTTCCCAGACGAGACGCCAAAGGTGCATTTGGCCAGGTTCAACCTCATCTCAAATTTTTTCAAAATGCTGAAGGCCCCGGCCAGATGCTCAAAGTAGTCGGACTCGTCCCGGCTCTTGACCAGCAGATAATCCATATACACTTCCATAGACTTCCCGATCAGGTCCTTGAACATGTAGTTGACCAGGAATTGGTAGGTGGCCCCGGCATTCTTGAGGCCGAATGGCATAACCTTATAACAATACGTCCCCTGGTTAGTGATGAATACAGTCTTCTCTTCGTCCCCGGGGTACATGCTGATCTGGTTGTACCCCGAGTAGGCATCCATGAACGAGAGGAGTGAGTGATCGGTCGTGGAATCCACAAGGAGGTCTATCTTGGGCAGCGGATAGCAATCCTTGGGGCAGGCCTTGTTGAGGTCGGTGAAGTCCACACACATCCTCCACTTCCCGTTGCTTTTCTTGACCAGAACGACATTCGCTAACCAGTCGGGATAGTGGACCTCTCGGATGGACTTTGCCTTCAGGAGCTTTTCCACCTCTTTGGATACCGCTGTCTGCCTCTCGGGGGCCATGCCCCTTCTCTTCTGCTTCACTGGCCGGCAATCTGGGCTGACATTAAGACGATGGGTCATTATCCGGGGGTCAATCCCGGGCATATCCTCATGACTCCAAGCAAAAATGTCCTGATTTTGCCGCAGGAACTGAGTCAATTTTTCTTTTGGGCCGGGCTCCAGTAGGGTACCGATGCTGACCGTGTGGTCTGGGTACTTGGGATTCAACATCACTCTTTCCAATTCTTCCACCGGACCTATCGTGTCACTCTGGTCCCGGGGGTCCATCTCCTAGGCGTTTAATGTTTCGGTGATTACCCCCCGGCGCAACGAGCTGACATAGCAACTCCGAGCGGTAGTCTGATCTCCACGCAAGCTTCCGGGTCCGTGAGGAGTTGGGAACTTCACCGTTAAGCTGAAAGTGGAGACGACCGCCCTGGCCCTGTTGAGGGTCGGCCTCCCAAGAATGACATTGTAGGCCGACGGGGCTTCCACGATCACAAAATTTGTCAGCGCGGAAGCTTGCTGAGGGGTAGGCCCCCATAAGAACTGGGAGCTCAATTGTTCTGAGCAATTGTGTGTTGGAGCCATTGAATCCTACCAGGGGGTAGCAACCGGCTGGAGCCGATCCCTAGATATCCCGAGCTGATCAAATGCCGAGGTGAACATGATGTCGGATGAGCTGCCCGTGTCCACCAGCACCCTCTTGACCATGTAGTTGGCTATAGAAAGTGTCATAACTAGCGGGTCATCGTGGGGGCAGTGGATATCTTTCACGTCGTCAGAGGAAAACATCAATATGTCAGTCAGCGGGGAGTCAGTGGATTGGACATACCAGACATCCGCTCGGGACGCCCGAGCATGCCTCTTCCTTGCCGATTGTGTATCCCCACCACCCGAGATCCCTCCGGAGATTACGTGGATTTGGCCAAGTAGTTGTGGCTGATTAGGAGCTCGGGTGTCCTGACGGGGTCGTCTGTCTGTTGTGACGACCTCCGCAAGGTGTCCCTGCTCGATCAGCTTCTCTATGGCTATCTTCAACCTGAAACAATCCTTCGTTTCATGGCCGTGGTCTCTGTGGAAGCGGTAAAACTTATCCCGATTCCTCTTACCGGGCGGGGCTCTGAGTTTTGCTAGCTACTGAAGCAACCTTTGCACCTCGACGGCAGTCATGACTTCATGTATGGGCCGGGAAAGGGGTGTGAAAGCAATCGGGGGCTGACCCCGGACATCCTTCTGATCCTGCTTCGGCTTCTTTCCCGGGCCCTTCTCAAATCCTCCATGCTTGCGCTTAGCCTTCGGGGATTCGTCTTCCGCCTGGCAGGCGCGCATCACTTTCAGGAACTCCTCGGTGTCTATGTACTTACCGACCCTCTCCGAGAGCTCCACCAGGGTTGCTGGTCAGTCACGATGAAACGACGTGGCAACTTTAGTGTGTTGAACTCCCGAACAGAAGGCCATAATTGCGACCGTTTCATTGAGATTGTGGATCTGAAGCCTTTGCTGGTTGAAATGGTCTACATACTCTCTTAGGGACTCCCCCTTGCGTTGCTTGACGTTCAGTAGCTGAGTGTCCGGTTGTGACCGATCGAGCATCCCGACAAACTGACTGATGAACAGCTTGCTGAGGGCTTTGAAGTCATCGACCGTCCGGGGCTTTAGAGCATGGAACCATTGTGCTGCTGGCCCTTTGAGGGTACTGGGAAAGGCCAAGCACAGTAGCTCATCCACTGTGGTGACCAGTGCCATCTGAGCCTTGTAGGTACGGACATTGTCCACCGGGCTCCCTGTGCCGTCGTAGGAGCTGAGGCGAGGGGGTTTGAACATCCGCGGGATAGGGAATTGCGTCACCCGAGCAGTGTAAGGTGATTCCGTCTCCGTGTTGGTGAGGTCGTGGTTGGACTTGCGGTTCAACCTCTCAATCTACTGTTGCAATTCCTCGAACTGGGCCTTAACGTCATCCCGCCCGGTTTCCTTTTCTATATCCGAGCGGTAGGTCGGATCGGATGACGAGGCCTCTTCCTCAAAGTGCATTGACCTTGGGGATAGAGCCCAGCTTCGGGTCCTACTAATCGTGTGCCTAAGGTCCCCCTGGCTCTGGGTCGGAGGGTCTTTAGTTGATTCCCAGGCCTTCCTTCCTGGCTCCTCCCCTCTGGCCGTGCGTCGCCGGTTGATGATAGTTCTGGCATCCTCTACCCGGCGAGGATTGGGCCGAGCTTGCCTCTGTGAGCTCCTGGTTGCCTGGCTGCGCTCGCCGTCACCGAGGTGTTCCCAGTCCGGTGGGGACACCGGGGCGGAACGTGCTTACCTTTGTACCCGAGCGGGCTCCTGAACAGGGCACTTTTTTTAGGCTGATCTTCTGATGCACGATGCTTTTCCTACCGGGCCAAAAGCACCTCAATTTGTTCCTACGTTCGCCGCTGGCCCTCCAAGAGTTGTGCCAGCGCTGCCGTTACCTGTTTTGTGGTCATGGAAGCAGCCGGTCGCCCGGGCTATGAATCCTCCTGACCGGGCTGGGTAATGGCCTTCTTACTCCTTCTAGGTGGCATGTTGATCAGTTAGTATTTTTTTTTGAGAGGAAACAGTCGTTTCCCACATACGACGCCAAACTGATGATGCCGAAAATTGGTAAGAAGGATCTAAAGAGAGAAAAGACACAAGCAAGTTATATGTGGTTCGGCCCCATTAACAAGGTGACCTATGTCCACGGTTGCGTCTGTACGTGTTCACTAGCAGATCACCGGCGGGCCTGGTAGGCCAACAAAGAGGGGCGGCACTACCAGTAATACCGGCCGGGTATACGCGTATAATGGTGAATTCTGTGTTCTATGCTTGTTAGCTAGAGAGTTCCTCGGATCCCTGTAGACAGGGTAGGTGGGCTCTTTTATAGGTGCAAGAGTCCACCCATACATGGTAAGCTAGTCAGATTAGGAAGCCTAATCTGATTACAATTGATTTGCATGATTTGGGGAGAGTTTCCTAAGCGGTTTAGGAAACTGCCACATTCCCTCTTGCAGTCTTGCAGCTGGTTTAGGAAACTGCTGGTTAGGCCAGGTCCACGGGATACTGCGGCCTTTCGTGCCTGACCCGTTGGCATGAACCGGGCGGTCCTGACGAACACCTCGAGATCGCTGGGCTATTGGCGTCGTTACCAAAGTAACCAGCACCTCCCGGTGACGTGGTAGACTGACTTCATGACTGGATAATCTTGGACATATCATATATATTATATTATATTGTGTTTAGTATGTGCACGTGTGTTATCTAAATATATATATATATAGAGGCTGCTAGAGATAGAGAGAGGACCCGAGAAAGAGAGAAAAATAGAAAGAAAAGAAAAAAAAAAAACAAACAAACAAATCACAACACACAAACCCACCCCCCCTGCCTCTACCCCTCTCACCCAAACACATACACCCACATATAATCTACTAGGCAGATTTAGAAGAAGAGAGAAAAAGAGGGAGGAAGAAGAAGGAGAGAGATGCCATAGCCGGACCACCCGGGACCATTAACACCGAGACCCAAGAAGGTAACCTATGTCTCCCCCTCTGTATTATTTTCCCTCTACATGTTAAACTCACACACACACACCCATAAGCAGCCCCCAAACAGACCGTAGCTCCCCCACCATGGCCGGTGGCCAGAAAAGCTCCGGTGAGCTCGGTTTTTCGACCGTCACCAAAACTAGTAAAGTCAATGCCACAATGACCCTACTTACCCGCTTTAGCTCATCGATGAACGGCTTGAAGCTTAGACCACGTTTGGTCGTTCTACAGTTCGATTGTTCTTTTTTGGACGAATTGGTTTTTGCCCCCGTACGGATAGACCGTTAAGAGTTAGGCTTCAAGACCTATACCGTTGGATTGGGCTCGTCGAGGCACTCGATTTCGACTTAAAGTTTGCGTATTTTCATTAAGAAATGAGGGAGTTATGATCTATTGAAGTTTTGTGTATAAAAGCGTATATATATACGAATTATACATATAAATATACACCGTATATCTTTGTTGGGAAGAAGATGAAATGTTTTTGGGCTAGGGCTTAGGCCTGTTTGGCTAACCAGCTTATGGGTCAGCTTATGTGTGTTAGGAATTTCGTTTGCCAAACAGAACTTTAGGCCTAGTTGTTACTTGTGTTAAATTATTAATATAGTTTTACTAATATTAATCTTTATAAATTAGTATTATTAGTTAGTTTTTATATGTAATACCCGCTATTTTCAAATATTTATTTCTACGATGAATAGTATTTTTATGTTGTTATTATAATATTCAGTATTTATAGAACTCGATTATAAATTTTCAGAATTTTTAGATACAGAAATTTAGCAGATTTGTGAATATCTGGTATATTTGGACCAGTTATGATTTTCCAACCAAACATGGCCCTAAGGAAATAATTATCCTTCGAACATTTGACTCTTGGTAATTGCAAGGTGAGTTCCCTCCTTGGTTCCTATATATATGGGACCATTCCATTACATTTATCCTTAGACTTAGGAGGTTGAGAACTCATCCTAATGCTTACATATCTTCATCTCACACACACAAACACTAAGAACACACCTAGAACACCAAGAACACACCTAGAACACCAAACCAAGAACACACCTAGTACACCAAAAACACCAAGAACACACCTAGAACACCAAGAACACCAAAAACACACCAAGAACACCAAGAACACTATTTGAAGCCTGAATTTTATATTCGAAGATTCTTCGGGTTTTCTCGGCATTATTATTCTGCGAATTTAGGTGAATCTCCAACTCACTCAGCTATTTATATTACACTTTGTTATGAACATATGATTATGATTTATATTAATTATGTGATGTTTATACGTATTATATTACGTATTTATATTTTTTGTACGTATAAATACGGTATTTTGATATAGTATAATACGGTATAAATATGGTATTCTGATATAGTATAATACAGTATAAATACAGTATAAATACAGTATTATGATATAGTATAATACGGTATAAATACAGTATTATGATATAGTATAAATACGGTATTCTGGTTTTTCAAATACGGTATAAATACGATAAACTGGTATTTTCAAATACGACTGAAATCGAGATGGATTCTTAATGAGGATCAAAAACTCTTAATTTCCAACATGAATACTTATTTATTTAATCTCACGGAACTTTTATAAAAATTTGTTGTGGACGTACAAACTGAAAAATGACCAAAATACCCCTGTGCCCTATTTTTACTAGAATTATACACAATGCCTAATATTTCATTCTAGTTTTGGTTTCAATGTTGTTATATGTAATACCCTGTATTTTCCTTGTATTGTTATATCCTTTTGATATATATGAGATAATAATGAGATTGAAAAGCCGACGTGCATAGTAGTGGGTCTGTCGACCACAATGGTCGATACTATTTATGATTGGTACGTGTAAATGTGGTCACGAAGATCATATGATATTGGGCGTGTTGGTCGTAACATATTGGGTGAGTTGGCCAGAGAATATATTGGGCGAGTTGGCCAGAGAAGATATTGGGCGTGTTGGCCAGAGAACATATTGGGCGTGTTGGCCGTAACATATGGGGCGAGTTGGCCAGAGAATATATTGGGCGAGTTGGCCAGAGAACATATTGGGCGTGTTGGCCGTAACATATTGGGCGTGTTGGCCGTAACATATGGGGCGAGTTGGCCAGAGAATATATTGGGCGAGTTGGCCAGAGAACATATTGGGCGTGTTGGCCGTAACATATTGGGCGTGTTGGCCGTAACATATGGGGCGAGTTGGCCAGAGAATATATTGGGCGAGTTGGCCAGAGAACATATTGAGCGCATTGGTTGGGCGTTTTGGCCGTAATATATCGAGCGTATTGGCTGGGCATTTTGGCCGTAAAGTATTGGGCGTGTTGGCCAGGATGTATCAGGGGCGTGTTGGCCAAAGTATATCGGGGCATTTGGCTAGATTATATGGGACTGTGTGTCTGGTTTGACAGACCGTAGGTATGGGACTACGTGTCTGATTAATGTAGACCCAAGAGTCTATGTTATGTATTAGGAGATTGGGACGATGTCCGTTGGTGGATATTAAGTTGGTGCATACATGCATGCGAACGATGAGATGATCCTTTTAATGATGTTGTTTATATATGTTGTCATCTATAGATACTCTGTTAGTATTTGCATTCACTCGGCTTTCGTAGCTGACGGCGTTTTATGCTGCTGGATATTCGACGTCCAGCTGGCCAGGGTTATGAGTATGCAGGTGATGCATACATGGATAGGGGCAACGAGGATGGAGCCTACGATGACAGAGGCTACGCTGGAGATGACTACTACGCAATCTGAAGACTTGGAGCTTGCTGTTGATAGTTTATGCCTATGTTTTAGAGACCGTTGTAATAGTTAAGTTTATAATCGGCATATGTTGCCGTAATACTTTATTTGTACTTCTGCGATACTTATGGTTTGTAATAGTTAGTATTGAACTCTGATTATATATATTAACCCTAGAACTTTCCAATGTGTGGTTTGAATCATTACTCTGATGGTTTGACTTTGGTTATGGACAATATGGTGACTTTCAACTGTCATGGCCTACGGGTCCAAAAAGGAATTTATTTTCTCTATTTTTGCTACTGCGGGGCGTGACAGGTTTTTTGGTATCAGAGCATAGGTTTAGTAGTCGCGTTCACCAATTGTCCAACATTTCTTGAGTTGAACCTAATATACCTTGAGATAAGGGTTGACTCTAAGTTTGTGTTTTGGAGATCGTCCCTATGGAATTCTCCGTGCTATTAATGTGATGCTAGTTATAGCTACTATTATGTTTAGTTGCGAATTATTTTTCTATAACCATTACGTATAATTTCGGAATTATTTTCAATGACTATTTTGGGTTGACGACTAACCGAGAGATGTCTGTATTGGTACCCAACCTTACTGCATCGATGGCAGGAATGCCTACTCGGAATCGTCCCGCTCAGATTGAGGACGTCCCCCAAGCACCCCAAGCTGCTGATCCGACTGGACTGTTCGAAGCCTTTGTGCGTAGGATGGAACGGATCAACAATCCTACACATGCACATCGGAAATAATCATGGACCACCCCCGCGGCCAGTTGAAGATAGAATAGTGGAGCGTTTTCGTCACTTTCGTCCGGAGAAGTTTGACGGGAATACTGAGCCGTGGCAGGCAGAACAGTGGCTCCGAGAGATAGAAGCAATCTTCGACACCCTGGGATGCAATGAGATAGAGAAGCGTCGACTGGCGACATTCCAGTTGACTTATGCGGCTGCCGATTGGTGGGAATCGGAGAAGGCGACCGTAGGAGAAGATGCTGCCGGGAGAATGCCATGGATCACCTTTAAGGGATTATTTTTGGAGAACTACTTTCCTCAGACAGAGAAGAACAGGAAGGAGAGAGAATTCATCGAGCTGAGGCAAGGGAACCTTACCGTAAGGGAGTATATGGTACAGTTCGAACGATTGTCTCGATTTGCTCTGCATATGACTGATACTCCAGAGAAGAAGAACAGGCAGTATCACTAAGGTCTTTCGTTTCCACTACAACGGATGACGTTGAATCATCAGGGTCAAACCTTCAAAGCCATGGTGGGAATGGCAATTGGTCATAAAGACATTAACGGTCGGGAGCAATGACGTTTTGGGAATCGACCACCGAGGGGTAACCAAGGACCAAGACCTCCGATGCAGTTCCAAGGTAACAAGCGTAACTGGACTGGAGAAAAGAAGCAACAACCTGCGTTTCCTCAGATTAGCTATAGTGTGAACCAAGCTCCTCCTTCACAAGGACTCCCTGCTGCTACTGGAGGCAATACCGGTGGATGCTTCAACTGTGGGAAGCCAAGCCATGCAGCTAAGGATTGTCGGGCTCCCAAGGACTTTAACCGATCGAGCATTCGCTGTTATAACTGTGGCAATCATGGCCATATCAGCAAGGACTGTAGAGCACCTCGTAGGGCGTACAACGGACCAGCTGCTCAGGGCCAAGTTGGACAGGCTCGTATGAATCCTATCCTCCCAGAGAATGCGGGATTTGATGAGACTGAACAGCATAACATAGAAGGTACTCTTACGTTATTCAGCACTCGAGTAAGAGTTCTATTTGATACTGGTGCTTCGAATTCGTTTGTTGCTATCGGAATTGTTAAACTATTGGGTTTAGTACCCCAGGCGCTTGATGTAGCCCTAAATACGGTATCACCTTTGGGAATGACCGTACGATTAGGGAAAGTATGCAAGAACTGAGGAAGCAAGTTCAGGAGTTAGAAGATCTCAAGTTTGTTCGACCCAGCACGTCACCTTGGGGAGCGCCGGTGCTATTCGTTAAGAAAAAGGATGGAACTCAGCGACTTTGTATCGACTATAGGGAGCTCAACAAGGTCACAATTAAGAATAAGTACCCACTCCCTAGAATCGATGATCTGTTTGATCAGTTGCAAGGAGCGACGACTTTCTCAAAGATCGATCTACGATCTGGATATCACCAACTGTTGGTTCGACCCGAGGATATTTCAAAGACTGCTTTCAGGATGAGGTATGGGCATTATGAATTCTTGGTTATGTCTTTCGGATTAACCAATGCTCCAGCGGTATTCATGGACCTAATTAACAGAGTATTTAGGCCCTATTTGGACCAGTTCATTATCGTGTTCATAGACGATATTCTGATCTACTCCAAGACCAAGGAGGAACATGAGGGACATGTAAGGATTGCACTACAGACCCTTCGAGATAACCAATTGTATGCGAAGTTCAGTAAGTGCGAGTTTTGGCTGAAGGAAGTTAAGTTCCTAGGACATGTTGTCTCACGAGATGGAATAGTAGTAGACTCGTTAAAGACAGACGTAGTTCTGGATTGGAATATACCAACGACTGCCACAGAAGTCAGAAGTTTTCTTGGTCTAGCTGGATACTACCGGAGATTTGTGGAAGGATTCTCCAAGATCGCAGCTCCTCTTACCGGACTAACGAAGAAGGATTTGAAGTTTGAATGGGGTAACAAGCATGAACGAGCATTCCAAGAATTGAAGGAGAGATTGACTACAGCGCCAGTGCTTGCGATACCTAAGAGCGGTGAGCAGTTCACCATTTATAGCGACGCATCACACCAAGGACTCGGATGTGTTTTGATGCAAGATGGGAAGGTAATCGCATATGGATCGTGACAATTGAAGCCTCACGAGTTGAATTACCCGACGTATGACCTCGAACTAGCCACTATTATTTTTGCTCTCAAGATTTGGAGGCATTACCTCTACGGTGAGAAGTTTGATCTATTCTCAAATCACAAGAGCCTGAGATACTTGTTCTCTCAAAAGGAGTTGAACATGAGGCAACGACGTTGGATGGAATGATTGAAAGACTATGATTTCACGTTGCAGTATCACTCTGGGAAAGCAAACATAGTAGCCGATGCTTTAAGTCGGAAACCCAGGAGGATAATAGTAGTTTCTCTTATGATCAAAGAATGGCAAGCGTTGGGAACTTTGGCTGAATTTGGAATTCAAGCCTCAGATTCAGGTGAAGGACGACACTTTGGATGTTTGGTAGTACAACCGACACTCATCAGTCGTATCCTTAAAGCACAGAGGAAGAATGAAGGACTTCAAGAGTGGTTTGCGAGCAATGCAGTGAAGGAACCAGAGAATTGGAGTATTGGTTCGGATGGAGCACTCAGATGCAGAGGCAGACTTTGTGTGCCAGATGAAGATAATCTTAGAAAAGACATAATGGATGAAGCGCACAAATCGCGAATGACTATCCACCCAGGAGGCACAAAGATGTACAAAGATTTGAAGAGAAACTTCTGGTGGGAAGGAATGAAACGAGAAGTTGCGGAACACGTGTCTCAATGTCTCACGTGCAAGCAAGTGAAGGCGGAACATCAGAAGCCTCCAGGACTTCTACAACCATTACCAGTTCCCGGATGGAAGTGGGAACATATAACTATGGATTTCGTGGTAGGTTTGCAAAGGTCTCAGCAAAACCACGATGCTATATGGGTAGTTGTGGATCGACTTACCAAATCGGCGCATTTCATAGCTTATAGTATGTCGTATCTAGTCAAACGTTTGAGTCGGATGTACATACAACAAGTTGTGCGACTGCACGGTGTACCAGTCTCAATCGTATCAGACCGCGACTCACGATTTATAGTAGAATTCTGGAAAAGTCTACAGACAGCTTTGGGGACTTCGTTAAGCTTGAGCACTGCTTTTCATCCACAGACTGATGGGCAGACTGAACGAATTAACCAAGTGATGGAGATCATGTTTCAAGCGTGTGTTATTGATTTTGAGGGCTTATGGGAGACTCATCTACCGCTGATAGAATTTGCGTATAATAACAGTCACCACTCGAGCATAGGAATGTGTGGATACCGGGATTCCACCGCTTCGTTAGCTTTTTTGAAGCTTGTTTGAAATTTGAATCAAGGAAAGAGAAAAGGTCTGTTGAAAACAGATACAGAGTCGCCACTTGGTCTTTAAGGAACCAAGAAACCTAATTTGACTCACCCAAATGGATAAAGGGCACCGGTCCTTCATAACCAAAGAACTTGGCTCGGGGTTTTGGTACGAGAGAGGAAAGAGCCTTTGTCGCGATTAAAACACCCTCAACTCGCCCCGTCTCTCGACGGGCCTCAATTAGCATCCAAATAATCATCTTATACTATGTATCGTTCGGCAATTAATACTATGATAGTATATTACATCACATAAGAATCTTGAAATTGAAAATCAAAAGATAAGATATCATTCATAAGATCTAAGTCAAATATCATACAATGTAAAGTGAAAATCACACAAATAAACCTAGGAAAAATCGTCTAATCATATATCAATTAATCAAGTTTCCTAATCTAAAGGGGGCATGAATTGTTACTGAAACAAATAGACAAAGAAATCAAAATATGCTTAACAAGCTAGTATGATGCATGTTAATCTTTGAGAAAAGAAGACCTCTCAATCCCCGGGATGGATGAGAAAGGATGATTAGATCAGGGGAAGCATGAACGTGTGATCAAGTTCATTCCTTATAATGTTCTTAGATTAGGAGCCATGAAGGCCCCAAATCTTGCATGGATGCAATGTATGTATCTAGAATGTGCCAAGGTTGTAGTGTGCTTTATGTTCATGGATTCCTAGAATGACTTAGAAGTCTATAATGTTTATGAATGAATGAATGAAATCATCATGGGATATGTACAAATGTAGTATGAGCTACTTCCTAAGATGTGAACTAATTTGGAAGGCATATAAGCATCAATCAAAGAATGAAAGTTAAAGTGTGCTTGCTGTGAATAGTGGACAGAACAGTAACTAGATCTTTGAAAAGTTGAAAAGAGGGGTTAGGAATGTTTTCAATCCATGATTTTTTATGGAGATGTTTCTTATTGTGTCTAGAACACAACCCAAAAAGCCAATCTTTAATAACTATCACAGATTGAGAGAAATCATATGAACAACAGAGGTCACTCAGAAACAGAGTCCGTACTGTCGACTGAAATGTTGAAAAAACTTAGAAAATGAAAACGAGTGATCTAGAGGCCCATTTTATACAGACAGTTCCCTAAGACACTGAAGTTTAAGAGAAAAATAAGTTAGGACCACCCCTTTTGGAAAATATTTCTGAAAAAGAAGTTGGAAGTTAGTCAAGCTGCTGTGACAGCAGAGGCAGAATGTTTGGAAGGAATATTTGGGTCCAAATGGACCATTTTCAAGTACTTCCAAGTCAAACCAAAAATCATGGGTGTTCTCCAATGAGTTAGGAAGATTTCCAAGTGGCCTTGCATCTATATGTTGAGTATTGAGTTCTAGAGAAATCTTTGAACTCAGATCACTCACTGTTTTGACTCACTGTTTTGAAGATTTTTGGGAAAAACAAGGTTTTCTTTCTTGAGATCAAAATGAGAGGGATTGAAGGGGGTTTTGGAATGGAGGTTTTGAAAATGTATTTTCAATACTCAATAAAGATCATAGCCACTTAAAATGACAACATCAAACTCATCATCAAGAACCTCCAAGATTGTTGGAGAGATTTATTTTTATTTTGAACATAACTTCAATACATTTCAAGAATACCTTGGAAGTATTGAGGTTATGATCATCATCTATCAAACATGTTTTTGAGGTCAAGAGCTACTATCCATAAGGATTCACTCACCCCAAACTTCATGTCATCACTTAGATGATGATGAACTAGTAAGAAAATAAAGAAAAATAAAAAAGAAATGAGGTAAGAAGAGATGAACATAATATGAACAAGTAAGTAAATAACAATCAATAGATGATAATCAATGTGATTTTGGACTTGTAGCTTGGTGTTTCACTCATAGATTTTGACATTTAGACATGGAAGTAGCTTCCTAACTCAAGAATGCTCAAGAATGGTGATTGGGGGTGTTTGGGATGTGAAGTATAAGAGAGGTAATGGAAGAACACAAGATTAGAACTCACTTTCTATAGCAAAATAGTAGGAGGAAGCTCCTTTTCTCTCTTCTAAACCTATCTCTATCTCTCTTCTTCTCTATAACTTTTCAAGCTTTTGCACTTGGCCCCCCCAAAATGAAGAGCAATGGGGGGTTTAAATAGGCCAATTTGGGGGTGGTTTTGGGGTTTTAGAAGTACTCCCATTGGTCCCAAACAACTGTGAACACAAAACTATGTCGTTTTGGCTTTCAATTAATCAAATTGGACCCCCAAAAAAATTACAAAAATGGACTCTGTGAGGGTTGAGTGCCACGGCGGCACTGGACCTGTGCCGCGGCGGCAGTGGGCCAGTGCCGCGGCGGCACTGCTCCTCAGACGCCCAGAAATTTACGTTTAGGCCCCCAGAGGTTCCGGTATTCGCGAAAAGGCCCTAATTTGTCCGAAATTCACAAAAAATGCATACGAACTCCAAATTGAGGTTGTGATATACCGTTGGAAAGTTAATGTAGTCTACTTTACATAAAAAATAGTTCGGGGATAGGTCACTTTGAAAAGTTTTGCGGTATTTGCGATAAAAGCCGATTTGATCGCCTTTTTTGCCTTTGGAAATTCATAATAAACTCGTTTTAAATCCAAAAATTATGTGCGATATACCGTCGAAAAGATATTGACCTCTAGTATCCATGAAAAATATTTGAAAATTGTTATGGTTCCCCGATTCCAAAGTCAAATCTTGGTCAAACTGGTCAAACCTGGGATTCCCGGGAAGTTCTGGGAACCTCCGGGAGCTCCCAGGAGCCAACGTTTTCGCTCGATTCTCTTTTAAAACTCATTTTAATAATTTTCTAATGATTCCGGTGAATTCGGATGATTTTGGTCAAACTTGGTCAAACTCTGGTCAAACCTGGTCAAACGGTCAACGGAGACTTTCGGGGAACTTTCGGGACTTTCGGGGGTCTCTGGGAGCTGACGATTTCATCCGTTTTTGCTTAAAAACTCATTTTATCATTTTTCTTATGACATAGCATGTTTCCAGAACTTCGGGACCAAGTCTGGGAGTTTTCGGGCTTTCAGGGGCATTTTGGTCAATCTGAGCATTCTGAGAGATAGAGCTGATTTCCAGGAGTCCTTTTTGGGTCTTTTACGATCATTATGAACCACCAAGCTATGGGTCTCCTAAATCTGATAGCCGACAAAATGGGGTGTCTACAGTTTGCCCCTCTTTGGCAGGAACTTGCGAGGCAACGCATGTCGCAAGCGAGTGCCAAAGATTTGAAGAGACAGGACTTTTTGGAGGCTATAGATTTAGGATAAAATGCGTTGCAAAAGATGCAATGATGCTAAGGTTTACTGCTGGTCATGCTCTGCGTGAGCTGCCTACGTATCCCAAGGGGAATCAGACCAGGACGTAGTTTGGGGCACAAAGGAATAAATCACATATGCACAACAAGACATACGGATGCCATGCTATGAGGATGATATTCAATGCATGGATGTGATATGAATTATGTCATGAGTCCTATCATGTCTAGTGTTATGATCCTAGTATGAGCAGGTGATGTGGGGTATGTGCCACCCTGAGTGGACCGGTGTTGTGCTAGCATTTGCGACCGTGAGGTGGTGGATGACTCGAATAGGGACATCAAGATTTAGAAGACTCTGGGTTTAGGGGCAAACTTCTGAAGTGTGCTTTGCGAGCGAATGTAGTCAGATGTGGGATCCCTGAGGATGACAACTAAAGATAACCCATAGGTGAGGGAGTTCATGATAACCGACAGTTTTATAATAACCAAAGTGAGGAGGCTCATGATAAGTGGGGCAGCTCACGATAATTGACAGGTGAGATAACCGGAGTGAAGAGGCTCACGATAAGTGAGGAAACTCATAATGACTGACAGGTGAGAAAGCTCATGATAATCAGTGGACACGGATCCTTGAATTGTGAATAGACAGTGCTTGCCCTCGGAATCGGGGTGATTTGACTACGAGTGATGTTTTCAATCATTGGCCGATCCTTATGATGACAAGTCCTGAGAATCGGTTCGGACTTCTGCTATCTTCTGCTGGGGATGGTAGGGGACTCTCTGAGAATCTCTCCTCAATTCTTGACCTAGAGCCAGGATCCATCTCTGAATCTCTCGTGGTTGGTCAGATTTTGTCATGCTCAATCCAAAAGAGCCGGTTAGGGCCTTCGGGAGCTGATGGACTCTCTGAGAATCTCTCTTCAATTCTTAACCTAGAACCAGGATCCATCTCTGAATCTCTCGCGGTTGGTCAGATTCTGCAATGCTCAATCCAAAAGAGCCGGTTAGGGCTTTCGGGAGCTGATGGACTCTCTGAGAATCTCTCTTCAATTCTTGACCTAGAACCAGGATCCATCTCTGAATCTCTCGTGGTGGGTCAGATTCTGCAATGCTCAATCCAAAAGAGCCGGTTAGGGCCTTCGGGAGCTGGTATCTTTGGTTTCTGTCCTCAGGGGATGATGCGGGGTTCTCGGGGAATCTCTTTCGGTGCTCAATCCAAGAGGGCCGGTCAGGGCCTCCGAGAGCTGGTATCTTTTGGTTTATGTCCTCGGGGGATGATGTAGGGTTCTTGGAGAATCTCTTTCGACGCTCAATCCAAGAGAGCCGATCAGGGCCTATCGGTTTCTGTCCTCGGGGGATGATGTAGGGTTCTCGGAGAATCTCTTTTGGCGTTCAATCCAAGAGGGCCGGTCAGGGCCTCCGGGAGCTGGTATCTATCAGTTTTTGTCCTCGGGGGATGATGTAGGGTTCTCGGAGAATCTCTTTTGGTGCTCAATCCAAGAGGGCCGGTCAGGGCCTCCGGGAGCTGGTATCTATCGGTTTCTATCCTCGGGGGATGATGTAGGGTTCTCGGAGAATCTCTTTTGGCGCTCAATCCAAGAGGGCCAGTCAGAGCCTCCGGGAGCTGGTATCTATCGGTTTCTATCCTCGGGGGATGATGTAGGGTTCTCGGAGAATCTCTTTTGGCGCTCAATCCAAGAGGGCCGGTCAGGGCCTCCGGGAGCTGAAGGATAATGTACTCTGCTAGGAAGAAGGAAATACGTCCTTTAAATGGGAGTCAAGGTATCATTCTATTTGTGACAGAGATGATTTGCGGTGGTTTGACACTGATGGAGGGTGATAATCAATAGCAACTTATGGACTTATGTTGCTAGGAGAAAGGAAGATCATCAACAGCCACTCATGGACTTATGTTGCATGAAGAAAGATGAAAGATCAACAGCCACTCATGGACTTATGTTGCTAGGAGAAAAGAAGATCATCAACAGCCACTCATGGACTTATGTTGCATGAAGAAAGATGAAAGATCAACAGCCACTCATGGACTTATGTTGCATGAAGAAAGATGAAAGATCAACAGCCACTCATGGACTTATGTTGCTAGGAGAAAAAAAGAACATCAACAGCCACTCATGGACTTATGTTGCATGAAGAAAGATGAAAGATCAACAGCCACTCATGGACTTATGTTGCTAGGAGAAAAAAAGAACATCAACAGCCACTCATGGACTTATGTTGCATGAAGAAAGACGAAAGATCAACAGCCACTCATGGACTTATGTTGCTAGGAGAAAGGAAGATCATCAACAGCCGCTCATGGACTTATGTTGCATGAAGAAAGATGAAAGATCAACAGCCACTCATGGACTTATGTTGCTAGGAGAAAAAAAAGATCATCAACAGCTACTCATGGACTTATGTTGCATGAAGAAAGACGAAAGATCAACAGCCACTCATGGACTTATGTTGCATGAACGAAGATGGTTAACTTTCGACGGTTTGGAATGGGATGAAATATCTCCCCAAGTTTGGACGCTTCTCATGCTGATGCCTTGTCTGGTGCAGTAATGATGTTTGGTACTCCTGCTTGTATTGCCCTTTGGAATGCTCTTTATAACTTGATTTGAAAAATTCATTATTCGTCACTATTGACTTACACATTTAAGACTACGACCGACTCTTTTTCTAAAGAAGACTATGACAGACTCAAAACTGACAGACACCGACACGCGAGGGTGACACATTCGACACTGAAACGAAACAAGCTCGACTTGCCAAAACTTAATGTGCTCTTGTCATAAATGATGTACCATTTCTCTTTTGTGTTTACTTCTCACCTTAACGTGGCATCACTTTGATGGTGAATCTTATTTTTAAAAATTCCTCCCTACTGATCTAATCAATTTCTTTGCTTCTCCCAAGATGTGCTTTGAATTAGTACCTTAGCTTATGGAATAAAAGATGCTCCATTTCCATCTGTTCAAGACAATGCTTGTGACTTGAAGGCTTATAGGGATTGGGTGGCAAACGAAGTTTGCCCCTAGTTTGAAGGGCATGAAGTGGGATTGATAGGCAAACGAGGTAAATGACCGAAGTTTGCCCCTAGTTTGGAGGAAGGTTCATTGGAGGTTTTGGGCAAACGAGGTAGGTGACCGAAGTTTGCCCCTTGTATGAAGGGTAGATAGTAAAAGTCAGGCGAACGAGGCGGGTAGCCAAAGTTTGCCCCTAGTGTGGAAGGTGATTTCTGGCTTGAGGCAAGGACCGTGACTTTAATCTCTCAAATGCTCATAACTTTTGCCTAGGCACCAGTGAGGTGACCTAGCAAGCTCTTTTCTCTCTTTTGTTATTGCTCACCTTGGATTTAGCTCTAATTTTGCCTAGGCGTCCTTTCAGATTTTCGACCTAGCGAGCCATCCTTCTTTTCTTTTTGAAAGTCTGCCTACGTGCCCCCGAGTAGAGATCAGATCCAACGTAGTTCGGGCCATGGTTGAAAAGAAGCGGGTTGATTTTTAGGTAGGTGGGGTGACCGAACCGTTGTGGTTGCCTACGTATCCCCGAGCGGGAATCAGGTCGAGCGTAGTTCAAGCCAGGGCTTGAAGGAAATTGGTTTGATTATGATGGTATTGACCGAACCGATGTGGTTGCCTACGTATCCCCGAGTGGGAATCAGGTCGAGCGCAGTTTAAGCCAGGGCTTGAAGGAAATTGGTTTGATTATGATGGTGTTGACCGAACCGATGTGGTTGCCTACGTATCCCCGAGTGGGAATCAGGTCGAGCGTAGTTCAAGGTAAGGCTTGAAATAAGGGGTTTGAGGTATGAGGGTTTTTCAAACCAATCGTCAAAGAAGTTCAAACTTGAGCCACTTGTGGTAGCTTTGAATAAGAAGATTCAGTTTCGGTCTTTTCTTTCTTTTTTTATTTTGAGGATCGATCCTTTTCACTTTCGCCTAGCCAGTCAATTTTACTTTTCATGTAGTTGATTCTTGTGAGACCTTTTGACTGCAATCTCAGAATTCCGGAATGTGCATGTCAGCTCTCGAAATTTATTTATGGTTGTTCCGAGCCTTTTGAAATATGATCTAGACACATTCTCATGATGTACCTTGAAGTGTACAATTCTCTGTATCACAAAAATCTTCTTTCTTTCATTTTCTCCATCATTTTGACTGGCTAATTTCAGATCTTGGAAATCAATACCTTTTTGGCTCTAACTTTTGCCTAGGTGCCCTTTCGGGTTTTCAACCTAGCGAGCTTTTTTTTTTTTTTTCTTTTCTTTTCTTCTTTTTTTTTTTTTTTTTTTTTTAAAGTCGAGATGAAACTTGCTAAAATGTTTGGCTACCATCAAGGACTAAGTCTGTATTGCTTTCAATCGGACAGATTGCATGGCTTCCAATTGGATTGGGCTTAAGGCTTTGAAATGGTGGAAAAAAGGGTGTTGGGCAAGCCCCAAGTCAGTTTCAAGTATGTCTTTTCAAGATTGAGGCAAGAGCGTCTTTAAATTCTTAAAGTAAGACTATTCAATTCTTGGCTCTTCATCGGTGTCGGCGCAAAATTGACTTTGACCTTTCAGGATTTTGAGTAAAAAAAATTACCTTTTTTTTTTTTTTTTTTTTTTTTTTAGCACAATAATATCCATGGTAATTTGAAAAGTAACACTTCAGTTCAGCGATTCATGCATCTATGACTAAACACATCAGATTAGGCAAAATGAGACTTCATTCCATCAGTAAAGAAGGATTACAGACTCATTAACAACTCGATGACAAACAGACTCGACCACAAGAATAAACATACAACAGACTCGACTAGACTCGACCTGGTCTCAAATGGAATGTCACAGTGACTCACTTATTCTTTTTATTTCTCTTTTTTTTCTAAAGAGCATCTTCATTTGGTTTTCTAGCAAGAGTCCCAAACACCATCACTTCACTTGCACAGGTTCAACACTCATGGTCCTCAGCGAAGGGGATCATTTGAACAGATAAGCCAGGAGCTTTAGGTTCGATGAAGCTGACATTTTGGTTGACACAGGGTTGGATGGGTGAAGGCTCGATGATTTTCTGATCGATGAGGTCTTGGATGTCATGGCGAAGGCGCATGCAGCTGTCGGTGTCGTGACCTGGGCCTTGGTGGTAGGCACAACATTTGGATAGGTTACAGTTAGGTGAAGGGATACCAGCATGAGGCTGAAGAAGTTGGAGGTGCCCCTTTGTGATGAGGTTATCAAGGATAACGAACAACAGCATACCCAGGTTGGTAAAGGTTCTTGGGTTGCGGGCTTTGTTAAACTTTGAGTTCAAGTGGGTCCTCAGAGTGGCTCTTGTGTTTGGATATGAAATAGGATTACCCAGGCAAGGGTGTGGACTTGGATACAAGTAGGGATTCAGATGTGGAAATGGGCTTGGATGGACAGCATCGGACAACCCGTACTTCCCTTTATTGATGCTCTGCACCATCTTCTCAAATCGGCTTATCCTTAAACTTAGATGTTCAACAGTGGTTTGTAGTTTGTTCACTTTCCCTTCGAGAGCTTGGTAGGCCATTATGATAGCCTAGGCTAGCCCGTAATCACGATAATGAATTCGGGGAGGTACAGAAGGGTTCGTACTCGGGGCTACGATTTTCTGCAAGCAGAAGTAAAAGCCCAAATTAGCAGAGGCGCAAAGTACTTCTTATGGACTCTTAGTGGGGGAGAGCTGATCAGAGTCTCAAAGAATTAATCGATGTGAACTGATGATGGTTGCAGTATATATACGACTTCTATACAATGATTGAGATGGGTGAGGGTGATGACATGTACGTGCTTGATGTGCAGAGACTGACATATGTGAGACTGACAAGATGTGCGCGCATGTAGACTGACACGAATCGTGTATGCATATAAGACAAGCATGCGGATGTAAGCCCTAATCGATATGATGCCCCTACTTCTAACAGATAGCAGTTAAACAAATAAGGTCCTAGCCATACAGAGTGTGCTAACCATACTTTCCAGTGTGATCACCAAGGGATAACAGGGATTTCCGGGATACTTCGGGAATTTTGGACAGAGTTTCTGGGAGAAATAGGAGAAATTTCCAGAAGTTATGGGAGTTTCTAGGAGAAACAGGGATTTCTGGTTGATTTGGACTGAGCTTCTAGGAGAAATTGGAAAATCAGAATTTCTGGGAGATATTGGTACATCTAGGCATTTTTGGGAAGTTTGGATGGAGTTGCTGGAATTTTTGGAAAATCTTGGAGATTTGGATAAAGTTTATGGGAAAACATGAAAATTTGGGTAAGTTGGACAGAGTTTCTGGGAGAAACAAGTATACCGGAGTTTCTGGGAGAAATTGAGATTTCTGGGTAATCTGAGAGATTTGGACAGAGCTTGTGGGAAAACAGGTATACCTGGGTAAGTCGGACAGAGTTTCTGGGAGAAACAGGAATTTGGAAGATTCGGAGAAATTTCCAGAAGTTATTTGAGTTTCTAGGAGAAATAGGAATTTCTGGTTGATTTGGACTGAGCTTCTAGAAGAAACTGGTATTTTGGGTATTTCTGAGAAATATGGGTAGAGTTTCTAGAAGAAACAAGTATATTTGGGCATTTCTGGGTGATTTGGGGGAAAATAGGGATTTCTAGGAAATCTGGGTGATTCGGACAAAGTTTCTAGGAAAACAGTGATATCCTGATGAGTTGGGCAGAGTTTCTGGAAGAAATAGGGATATATGACGGGAACAGGTGATGATGGTGATCATACTGTCTAGCGAGTTTTCATACTCCTATGTCTTAGGACCAATAAACAAGGTTTGCGGTGTATATCTTTGTGAGCATGGAGCAGACATCCTTATCATGGTGCCTAGGCAAGTGAACTCAATGTGATCACATGTGAGTGATTGCCTTGGGAATCATAAGAAAGAGGTTCTGTTCTATGCCACATAAGCGTCTACACTGCGCAGGTAATCCCGCCAGGGCATACAGCAGTTATATCACATTGTCCTATCTAAAAAGATAAATGAACAGTCCTATGAAAGCTTCTACAGGAATCTATATGCAAAGGCTGGGTTTAGTCAAAGAGGGTCCGTTGACGAGAATTCCAATATACCGTCAGGGAGACAGTACGGAGGTTTTTTACTCTTTTTGATATACCTTGGAAGGTACAGTATCAACGGTGACTTGTGCCCTGGCACAGCAAGACCTGAACAATGTCAGCGCCGCGTTTCAGACACAGTCGAAAGGGGGAAATGCAGAAGTGCAATGTGGTGAACCAGACAAAGTAAAAAGATGATTTTAAGGATGCTTCTTATGAGTCAAACCTCTGTATTATTTTGTTTTAAAATAAAAGTCCCCAGCAGAGTCGCCAGATTGTGGATACCGAGATTCCACCGCTTCGTTAGCTTTTTTGAAGCTTGTTTGAAATTTGAATCAAGGAAAGAGAAAAAGTTTGTTGAAAATAGATACAGAGTTGCCACTTGGTCTTTAAGGAACCAAGAAACCTAATTTGACTAACCCAAATGGATAAAGGGCACCGGTCCTTCATAACCAAAGAACTTGGCTCGGGGTTTTGGTACGAGAGAGGAAGGAGCCTTTGTCACGACTAAAACACCCTCAACTCGCCCCGTCTCTCGACGGGCCTCAATTAGCATCCAAATAATCATCTTATACTATGTATGGTTCGGCAATTAATACTATGATAGTATATTACATCACATAAGAATCTTGAAATTGAAAATCAAAAGATAAGATATCATTCATAAGATCTAAGTCAAATATCATACAATGTAAAGTGAAAATCACACACATAAACCTAGGAAAAATCGTCTAATCATATATCAATTAATCAAGTTTCCTAATCTAAAGGGGGCATGAATTGTTATTGAAACAAATAAACAAAGAAATCAAAATATGCTTAACAAGCTAGTATGATGCATGTTAATCTTTGAGAAAAGAAGACTTCTCAATCCCCGGGATGGATGAGAAAGGATGATTAGATCGGGGGAAGCATGAACGTGTGATCAAGTTCATTCCTTATAATTTTCTTAGATTAGGAGCCATGAAGGCCCCAAATCTTGCATGGATACAATGTATGTATCTAGAATGTGCCAAGGTTGTAGTGTGCTTTGTGTTCATGGATTCCTAAAATGACTTAGAAGTCTATAATGTTTATGAATGAATGAATGAAATCATCATGGGATATGTACAAATGTAGTATGAGCTACTTCCTAAGATGTGAACTAATTTGGAAGGCATATAAGCATCAAATCAAAGAATGAAAGTTAAAATGTGCTTGCTGTGAATAGTGGACAGAACAGTAACTAGATCTTTTAAAAGTTGAAAAGAGGGGATAGGAATGTTTTCAATCCATGATTTTTTATGGAGATGTTTCTTATTGTGTCTAGAACACAACCCAAAAAGCCAATCTTTAATAACTATCACAGATTGAGAGAAATCATATGAACAACAGAGGTCACTCAGAAACAGAGTCCGTACTGTCGACTGAAATGTTGAAAAAACTTAGAAAATGAAAACGAGTGATCTAGAGGCCCATTTTATACAGACAGTTTCCTAAGACACTGAAGTTTAAGAGAAAAATAAGTTGGGACCACCCCTTTTGGAAAATATTTCTGAAAAAGAAGTTGGAAGTTAGTCAAGCTGCTGTGACAGCAGAGGCAGAATGTTTGGAAGGAATGTTTGGGTCCAAATGGACCATTTTCAAGTACTTCCAAGTCAAACCAAAAATCATGGGTGTTCTCCAATGAGTTAGGAAGATTTCCAAGTGGCCTTGCATCTATATGTTGAGTATTGAGTTCTAGAGAAATCTTTAAACTCAAATCACTCACTGTTTTGACTCACTGTTTTGAAGATTTTTGGGAAAAACAAGGTTTTCTTTCTTGAGATCAAAATGAGAGGGATTGAAGGGGGTTTTGGAATAGAGGTTTTGAAAATGTATTTTCAATACTCAATAAAGATCATAGCCACTTAAAATGCCAACATCAAACTCATCATCAAGAACCTCCAAGATTGTTGGAGAGATTTATTTTTATTTTGAACATAACTTCAATACATTTCAAGAATACCTTGGAAGTATTGAGGTTATGATCATCATCTATCAAACATGTTTTTGAGGTCAAGAGCTACTATCCATAAGGATTCACTCACCCCAAACTTCATGTCATCACTTAGATGATGATGAACTAATAAGAAAATAAAGAAAAATAAAAAAGAAATGAGGTAAGAAGAGATGAACATAATATGAACAAGTAAGTAAATAACAATCAATAGATGATAATCAATGTGATTTTGGACTTGTAGCTTGGTGTTTCACTCATAGATTTTGACATTTAGACATGGAAGTAGCTTCCTAACTCAAGAATGCTCAAGAATGGTGATTGGGGGTGTTTGGGATGTGAAGTATAAGAGAGGTAATGGAAGAACACAAGATTAGAACTAACTTTCTATATCAAAATAGTAGGAGGAAGCTCCTTTTCTCTCTTCTAAACCTATCTCTATCTCTCTTCTTCTCTATAACTTTTCAAGCTTTTGCACTTGGCCCCCCCAAAATGAAGAGCAATGGGGGGTTTAAATAGGCCAATTTGGGGGTGGTTTTGGGGTTTTAGAAGTACTCCCATTGGTCCCAAACAACTGTGAACACAAAATTATGTCGTTTTGGCTTTCAATTAATCAAATTGGACTCCCAAAAAAATTACAAAAATGGACTCTGTGAGGGTTGAGTGCCACGGCGGCACTGGGCCTGTGCCGCGGCAGCAGTGGGCCAGTGCCGCGGCGGCACTGCTCCCCAGACGCCCAGAAATTTACGATTAGGCCCCCAGAGGTTCCGGTATTCGCGAAAAGGCCCTAATTTGTCCGAAATTCACAGAAAATGCATACAAACTCCAAATTGAGGTTGTGATATACCGTTGGAAAGGTAATGGAGTTTACTTTACATAAAAAATAGTTCGGGGATAGGTCACTTTGAAAAGTTTTGCGGTATTTGCGATAAAAGCCAATTTGATCGCCTTTTTCGCCTTTGGAAATTCATAATAAACTCGTTTTAAATCCAAAAATTATGTGCGATATACCGTCGGAAAGATATTGACCTCTAGTATTCATGAAAAATATTTGAAAATTATTACGGTGCCCCGATTCCAAAGTCAAATCTTGGTCAAACTGGTCAAACCTGGGATTCCCGGGAAGTTCTGGGAACCTCCGGGAGCTCCCAAGAGCCGACGTTTTCGCTCGATTCTCTTTTAAAACTCATTTTAATACTTTTCTAATGATTCCGGTGAATTTGGACGATTTTGGTCAAACTTGGTCAAACTCTGGTCAAACCGGTCAATGGGGACTTTCGGGGAACTTCCGGGACTTCTGGGGGTCTCTGGGAGCTGACGATTTCATCCGTTTTTGCTTAAAAACTCATTTTATCATTTTTCTTATGACATAGCATGTTTCCAGAACTTCGGGACCAAATCTGGGAGTTTTCGGGCTTTCAGGGGCATTTTGGTCAATCTGAGCATTCTGAGAGATAGAGCTGACTTCCAGGAGTCCTTTTTGGGTCTTTTACGATCATTGTGAACCACCAAGCTATGGGTCTCCTAAATCTGATAGCCGACAAAATGGGGTATCTACAGAATGGCACCCTTTGAGGCATTATACGGAAGACCGTGCCGATCACCTTTGTGTTGGGCAGAGGTTGGAGACAATCAACTGCTTGGACCTGAATTAGTTCGGGAAACTAACGAGAAGATCCAGATCGTGAAAGAAAGGATGCGAACGGCGCAAAGTAGACACAAGAGTTACGCAGATAAACGTCGTAGAAGTTTGGAATTCAGTGTTGGAGATCATGTGCTACTTAAGGTATCTCCGGTGCGAGGAATTGTTAGATTTGGGCAGAAGAGAGGAAAGCTAGCACCGCGTTTCATTGGACCATTTGAGATCCTTGAACGGGTAGGAAAAGTTGCCTACCGACTCGCGTTACCGCCTAAGATGTCGGGAGTACACAACGTGTTTCATGTTAGCATGTTAAGAAAGTGTGCTCACAATCCGAGTCATGAGATCAACATTGAGGACATTGAGGTTAACAATAATGTGTCATTTCATGAAGTACCAGTGCGAATTCTGGATTGGGGAATTAAGAAGCTGAGAAGTAAGGAAATTCCATTGGTGAAGATCCAGTGGAAGTTTCACGACGAAGGAGATGCATCATGGGAGCTAGAGTCAGAGATGCGTGAGAAGTACCCAGAGTTGTTCAACGATGCTTAGTTCGGATTTCGGGGACGAAATCTTCAGTTAGTGGGGGATGATGTAATACCCGCTATTTTCAAATATTTATTTCTACGATGAATAGTGTTTTTATGTTGTTATTATAATATTCAGTATTTATAGAACTCGATTATAAATTTTCAGAATTTTTAGAAACAGAAATTTAGCAGATTTGTGAATATCTGGTATATTTGGACCAGTTATGATTTTCCAACCAAACATGGCCCTAAGGAAATAATTATCCTTCGAACCTTTGACTCTTGGTAATTGCAAGGTGAGGTCCCTCCTTGGTTCCTATATATATGGGACCATTCCATTACATTTATCCTTAGACTTATGAGGTTGAGAACTCATCCTAATGCTTACATATCTTCATCTCACACACACAAACACCAAGAACACCAAGAACACACCTAGAACACCAAACCAAGAACACACCTAGTACACCAAGAACACACCTAGTACACCAAAAACACCAAGAACACACCTAGAACACCAAAAACACACAAAGAACACCAAGAACACTATTTGAAGCCTGAATTTTATATTCGAAGATTCTTCGGGTTTTCTCGGCATTATTATTCTGCGAATTTAGGTGAGTCTCCAACTCACTCAGCTATTTATATTACACTTTGTTATGAACATATGATTATGATTTATATTAATTATGTGATGTTTATACGTATTATATTACGTATTATATTACGTATTTATATTTTTTGTACGTATAAATACGGTATTTTGATATAGTATAATACGGTATAAATATGGTATTCTGATATAGTATAATACAATATAAATATAGTATTATGATATAGTATAATACGGTATAAATATAGTATTATGATATAGTATAAATACGGTATTCTGGTTTTTCAAATACGGTATAAATACGATAAACTGGTATTTTCAAATACGACTGAAATCGAGATGGATTCTTAATGAGGATCAAAAACTCTTAACTTCCAACATGAATACTTATTTATTTAATCTCACGGAACTTTTATAAAAATTTGTTGTGGACGTACAAACTGAAAAATGACCAAAATACCCCTGTGCCCTATTTTTACTAGAATTATACATGATGCCTAATATTTCATTCTAGTTTTGGTTTCAATGTTGTTATATGTAATACCCTGTATTTTCCTTGTATTGTTATATCCTTTTGATATATATGAGATAATAATGAGATTGAAAAGCCGACGTGCATAGTAGTGGGTCTGTCGACCACAATGGTCGATACTATTTATGATTGGTACGTGTAAATGCGGTCACGAAGATCATATGATATTGGGCGTGTTGGTCGTAACATATTGGGTGAGTTGGCCAGAGAATATATTGGGCGAGTTGGCAAGAGAAGATATTGGGCGTGTTGGCCAGAGAACATATTGGGCGTGTTGGCCGTAACATATGGGGCGAGTTGGCCAGAGAATATATTGGGCGAGTTGGCCAGAGAACATATTGGGCGTGTTGGCCGTAACATATTGGGCGTGTTGGCCGTAACATATGGGGCGAGTTGGCCAGAGAATATATTGGGCGAGTTGGCCAGAGAACATATTGGGCGTGTTGGCCGTAACATATTGGGCGTGTTGGCCGTAACATATGGGGCGAGTTGGCCAGAGAATATATTGGGCGAGTTGGCCAGAGAACATATTGGGCGTGTTGGCCGTAACATATTGGGCGTGTTGGCCGTAACATATTGGGCGTGTTGGCCGTAACATATGGGGCGAGTTGGCCAGAGAATATATTGGGCGAGTTGGCCAGAGAACATATTGAGCGCATTGGTTGGGCGTTTTGGCCGTAATGTATCGAGCGTATTGGCTGGGCATTTTGGCCGTAAAGTATTGGGCGTGTTGGCCAGGATGTATCAGGGGCGTATTGGCCAAAGTATGTCGGGGCATTTGGCTAGATTATATGGGACTGTGTGTCTGGTTTGACAGACCGTAGGTATGGGACTACGTGTCTGATTAATGTAGACCCAAGAGTCTATGTTATGTATTAGGAGATTGGGACGATGTCCGTTGGTGGATATTAAGTTGGTGCATACATGCATGCGAACGATGAGATGATCCTTTTAATGATGCTGTTTATATATGTTGCCATCTATAGATACTCTGTTAGTATTTGCATTCACTCGGCTTTCGTAGCTGACGACATTTTATGCCGCTGGATATTCGACGTCCAGCTGGCCAGGGTTATGAGTATGCAGGTGATGCATACATGGATAGGGGCCACGAGGATGGAGCCTATGATGACGGAGGCTACGCTGGAGATGACTACTACGCAAGCTGAAGACTTGGAGCTTGCTGTTGATAGTTTATGCCTATGTTTTAGAGACCGTTGTAATAGTTAAGTTTATAATCGGCATATGTTGCCATAATACTTTATTTGTACTTCTGCGATACTTATGGTTTGTAATAGTTAGTATTGAACTCTGATTATATATATCAACCCTAGAACTTTCCAATGTGTGGTTTGAATCATTACTCTGATGGTTTGACTTTGGTTATGGACAATATGGTGACTTTCAACTGTCATGGCCTACGGGTCCAAAAAGGAATTTATTTTCTCTATTTTTGCTACTGCGGGGCGTGACATTATATAATTCTGAATATTATTAATTAATATTCTTATATTATGAAATTTAATACTATATGTTTAAATATTATAATTATTATTTATTTAGTCTTAAATAAATAATAAATCAACATTACGAGGGAACTCATCAGTAGGATAGTAAGGATCACTCTATCCATCTTGCATTGAAGAATCTGATGGGGGGATAGTTTCTGAATCACTACCAGAATCGAAATTTAATCTTTTACATAATTCTTCTTTTAAGAGAGTTTTAAACTCAGAGGGACTTAAATCGGGAAAATTGGATTTTAAATCCATTTTGATCTGGGATTTAATCCCTGAGATGTCTGGAGAAGAGGACGATTCTTCCTTCTGGGTGCAGTAATGGCTGATATGACTATGGCAGCCAATGCCACAATGTCTCAACAGGAGTCAACACTTATGGCTCTGATACCAAAAAGGGGAACTGGTGACAATCTTAGCAAGCAAGAATGAACAATCTATGATTAAGAGACTTAATCTCTAGATTAACACTATTAAGTGAATACTGTAGATGTATTAATGTGTCTGGATGATAGTTTACTGTAGAAAGAAGATCAGAAATAGCAGCGGTATATAATTCTTTCAAATCAATTAAAGTCCTGATCTGTAACCTTATGTCAAGATGATCACGCATTAAGCAGCTAGAATTCTTAACTTCTGGTTTAATCTTTCAATTTCAAAATTTAATCTTGAAATTACAACAGTAAGATTTAATCTAATTTCAGGGGTTAAGAATGCATCAAATTCTCTAGCAATATCCCTGTAAGTGTTTCTGATTTGTTCTTTAGCACGAATCAGACTAATAAGAAGAAAACGATAACTCATAAATAAAGCATTAAAAGTCACACAGAAAACTTACATATGAAAGCGAAGCTTTACAGTGCACACTAGCTTCAGCTATAGGAGCTTTTTGCTTTCTTCAAACAAACTCAAACCTCACACTTATCTTACAAGCAAATTGTAACTTCACACTTATATTACAAACACTCAAATATATTACAAAAGAGAAAGAAAAGGAAAAGGAAATCATGAAAGGATTTCTGAGGATGATCTGAACTGAATAAGGCTTCTGAATTTATAGAGGATTCAAAAGGCTTCTTCATGCCAGCTGGATCGCACCAAAAGATCCCTTCTTATCTTCTTGGAGACGTGGACGGATAAGATTTAATCCGTAAAAGAAACTTTAATTAAAGTTGTCTGCCAATTAAAACTTTTGACTTTAAAAATGATTCCTTTCTCTTTTTGACTAGGAATCTACTTTAATCATGTGAACTGGTTTCATGCTTTTTTTTAAAAGCTAAAATTTCTTTATAAAAGATGGGAATCCCAAATACTTTATTAAAAGTATTTTGTCACTAGTGAATTCCTTTAATGATTGAATTGTGTTTCAAATCCATAGTCATGATCATCACGAGGGAACTCATCAGTAGGATAGTAAGGATCACCCTGTCCACCTTGCATTGAAGAATCTGATGGGGGGATAGTTTCTGAATCACTATCAGAATCGAAATTTAATCTTTTACATAATTCTTCTTTTAAGAGAGTTTTAAACTCAGAGGGACTTAAATCGGGAAAATTGGATTTTAAATCCATTTTGATCTGGGATTTAATCCCTGAGATGTCTGGAGAAGAGGATGATTCTTCCTTCTTTGATGAAACAGAGGGAAGGTCAATATCAAGAATTTCCTCCATTCTGACTGTGGTAAGATCAGGATTATTATATCTTGCCCACCACCAAACTTGGAATTTACGGCATAATGTCCAGATGTGGGATGGGGAATTATTAAGGGCAAATTCCCATCTGAGGATCCAAGGGACAGAGAATTCCAAAAAGAAGTAAAACAAAGGGTTGTCATTTCTACCAGGAAGGTTTTTGTTTTTGTATTGCTAGTAACAACAACTGACTTCAAATGGAAGGATCTCAACTTCAGGACCGTGTTTAAAAATCCAAGAATGAAACCAATTAGGAATATCAAAATTAAAATTCCTTTTAAATTGGAAATACCAAGTATGCTTATACATGGGATTTTGGGTAAGAAGAACTTTATCCCAAGCTTTCTGGTAGTCATAGTAATTATATGACTTTGCATCCTTAGGAAGAGAATTTAATAACTTCCTTTCTTTAAAGAGATCAATTCCCCATTCATAGGAGGATATGATCTTAAGGATAAACATTTGAGAAAATGCTGGCTTCCCTGCAGCATACTTATGCTTGATATCCACTGATCCAGATTCTACTAGGATCCTTTCATAATATTCTCTGGAGCTACCATTAGCAGTCTTTGGGTAGAACCAAAGATTTGGGATATCGAAATAATGAGCTGCAATATCACTTGGCAGTTTAACTGCTTCTGAATTGTCGTTTAAGACAAGTATAGGCCAAAGTTTAACTTTGTCTACTGGATCAGAATAATTTATGATCCTTTCTGGGGGAGAATTACTCTGAACTTTATTCTTACCTCTATTTCCAGAATTAAGGTAGTTTCTGTGGTGTCTACCTCCACCTCTGCCTTCAGGGGTATAACCTCTGAAGCTAGGCCTCATGGCTAGTCTGCAAAAATTCCCGTGTAAGGAAGTCAGGTAAAGAGTTTAAGCTTCCTTTTATAAATAAATTTTAAAATCAAATGCAGACAGGATTCCTTGCCATCTTGCAAAAATTTGCTTTGAGGCAATGTTTTTAACATCTTTTGTCAGAACATCTTTGGCTGCTCTACAATCTACTCTTATTAAAAATTCTTGGTTAAGAAGATCACTCTCGAATTTTGTGACACATAGAACAATTGCCAAAATTTCTTTCTTTATTGTAGAATAGTTTTTCTGTGCAGGCTTCCATGCACCAGAAGTAAAATGAACTAATTGTTCAGAGGTATTAACTCTCTGTTTAAGTATTCCACCAAACCCAATATCTGAAGCATCAGTCTACTATTTTAAAAGCATTTGGGTTTGAAAGGCATAAGCATGGAAGAACTTTTATTTTTGCCTTTATTCTTTTTAACTGCTTCAGTATGGACATTAGTCCATGGAGGAGGAATCTTTTTCAGTCTGTCATATAAGACTGCTGAATCTTTATAAAGATTTTTATAATAGTCTGAAATATAATTAAGACTTCCCAAAAATCTTTGTAACTGAGTCTTGTCTTTTATTTCATCAGGGAACTTTTCACCAAAGACAATGGCTCTGTCAATAGGAATAATTGTTCCTTTGTTGATATTATGCCCAAGAAATCTGACATTTGTCCAAAATAGTTTTATTTTCTTGGCAGAAACAACTAATCCATTCTTTTGAATTATTTTATAAAATAATTCTAAATGTTTCCAATGTTTCTCTATAGATGAAGAATAAATTAAAACATCATCTATATAGACAATACAGAAATCAGAGTAAGCATTAAAAATATCATTCATAATATTTTGATACTCTGATGGGGCATTCTTAAGCCCAAATGGCATGACATTCCACTCATAATGCCCAAATGGAACATTAAAAGCAGTTTTATATCTGTCATTCTCCGCCACTTGAATTTGCCAATAGCCTGACTTCATGTCAAATTTTGAAAAAATTGATGCTTGGCAAAGTCGGTTTAGTAAATCCTTTTTATTAGGTATGGGGTACCTAATCCATTTAAGAGCTGAATTAAGAGGTTTATAATTTATAACTAGTCTGGGAACACCTCTTTCAATTTCTGCATTTTTGTTCACATAAAAAGCTGAACAGCTCCAAGGAGATTTACTTTTTCTGATAAGTTTTTTATTTAATAAACCTTCAATCTCTTTTTTACAAAATTCCATCAATTCTTTATTCATTTGAATAGGGCGAGCCTTTGTTGAAATTTTTTTCTCATCAAAGCCCTGTTCATATGGCAAGGAGACAATATGTTTTTTCCTATGCCAAAAAGCATTAGGATGCTCATAACATATATTGTCTTCTAACATTTTCTGGAATTTTTCAATCTTTGTTTTTAAAACAGTATTTTTCAAGTTGTTCATTGATTCTTTTATGAACCAATTCTTCTTTTATAAAACAAATTTGTTTTTCTTTAAAAACAATGTTCTCTTTAAGAGAATGGACTTCAGTCTCCATAGGCTGATGGAGGAATTTGAATAAAACCTCCTCATCCATTAACTTTGTCAATAGACCTTCTTTAGTAACTGTAAATGGTCTCATAAGAGACAAAAATGGAGTACCTAATATAATAGGTTGATTAAGGGATTTAACAAGTATGAAAGTTGTAGGAACACAAATCCCTTGATTGCAAACATATGCTTTGGGAATCTTAAAGTTAATATCAAGTTTACTCCCATTAGCAGCTGTAAGATTTTGAGTGATTTTTTCAAAATATCTAAAAGGAACTAGTCCTTCTTTGATACAATTCATATCAGCCCCAGAATCAATTAAAGCAATATTGTCAAGGATAAAATCTTTTCCAATGACAATAGAAACCTTTGCATACCATTTTTGATAAATGAATTTTTCCACAGAAAATATTCCTGTTTCTTCTTGAAATCCTTCTGGAAAATCATTATCATATTTTATTTCTTTTCCCTTTTCCAAGGAATCCATAGGATTAAAAACTTCTTCAGGAATAAAGTTTTCTTGTTCAAGAGTCTCAACTCTTAGTTTTAAATCCTTAATAGATGATTTTAAATCATTAATATCTTCCTGTAAGTCTTTAACAGTAGGAAGATTATTACGAGGTTTCTGAGCTCTAGCAGTGACTCTAGAAACAACATCTTTGAAATTATAAATTTCAACAGGTTTTTTAATTACCTCTTGATCTTGATTCTGTGAAGTACCTTCATCTCCTTCTAAGGACTTCATATATTGTTGGATAATCTTTTTCTTTTCTTCAAGATCAGGTATTTTATCAATGATTTTTAAAATCAAACTTTCTTGGCTAGTAATAGTATTTATACTAAGGCCATTTATTTTTAAAATAGATTCATAAAAATCAATTTTATCTTTGCAATGATCAGAACATCCTTCTTCTTCTTGTTGTTCTGATTCTTCTTCATGAATCTCATTAATCTCTTCTTCTTCTTCAAGTTCTTCAGAACCATAAAGTTCTTCTAATGCTTCTTCTTCTTCTTGACTTAAAAGCATTATAGAGATTATCTGATTTTTAAAATCATCATCAATGTCTAAAGCATTGATTTTTTGTTTAACCTTACACTAGCTTTTATAATGGCCAGGTTTTCCACATTTAAAACAAACAGGAACCTTTTTCTTAACATTCCCTTTGGGTCTTCCTCTAGGTTTACCTTGAGGCTTTGTACTTCTAGTAGCAGGTTTTGCATTAGGTTTTGAAGTCTTTCTTTTAAAAGGCTTTCTAGCTTTTCTTTCAGCTGATCCCATGTCATAACCTAATTGCTTGCAGAAATCTCCTGGCTCTTTATTACTAGAACCTCTTTCCCTTTTCATTTGTATTTTCAATTTTATATCATTACAAAGAGCTAATCCTTCAGAATTTATCTCACTGATTAGTTCTCCATAAGTATATAAATTGTAAGGAAGGAGATTATTATTCTTCTGTCTTAATCTTATCCTAATCTTTTCTGCAAAAAGACCAGGAAGACCTGCAATAAATCTTTCTTTCCAGAAATCTTGACTAGCATCATTTCTAAAATATAATCTGGATAAAAAGATATCTTTATACCACTTAAAATGTGAAAGAGTAGGACATTTGAGATTAATTAATAAATCTCGTCCTCGTTCCATAAAAATGTGAAAGAGTAGGACATTTGAGATTAATTAATAAATCTCGTCCTCGTTCCATTATTTGGGAAACATCACCAAGAAAATGGAAAGTGATGGCAGTGATTAATGCCACAATTGCATCAGGAATAGGACTCCTTGTTCTATCAAGAATAGGATTTCCTTCTTCATCAGTTTTAACTGCATCCCTGATTTCTTCTCTTTGTAGTTCTGTTAAGAACTGATTCCACCAACCATTAAGTTGGGCTATAAATCCAGATACTAAGAGATTTAAAACAGTAACCTCTGGATTTGCATCTATAAGTCTGGCTCTTATGGCATTGGCCGCCATAGTCATATGTTGTAAGACTTTTAGAATTTGGTGGTCTGATAAACCATCAATATTCCATTCGCAAATGGAATTCCCATTATATTGCATTGGGTTGATCACATTTCTCTCTTCAAATTGAAGATCAATTGGTGTAGGCCTGGGATAATAATTCTGAGTAGATTTAACAGTAGAATTAATAAATTGTCCTTCCAAGGCAACTACATCTATTTCTTCAATATCTGATAATTTATTATCAGCTTGAGAAATGGTATTCACAGTTTTACCCGTCTCCTCATTCTTAGTTCCTAACCCTGAAGGTTCTTTCTTAGGGGAAGCAGGGGGTTTGGTTGAGGAACTAATAGGAGCTTCAACAATATTTTTCCATTTGTCTTTTAAGACATCTAGGAATTCTGGGTTAATAGTGTTCCTTATTAAAGGCTTTTGCCATGTTTTGGTTTTAACCTGGCTTTAATTTGGGATTTAGGAAGGGCTGACGGAACAGCGTTGGCTTCAATTTTATCAATTGATAATTGATGTTTTATGATACTAACATTTTCTTCAATTCTACTGGTTTGTCTTCCTATAGACTGAATATGAATGTTAGCATAATTTAATTGCTCTGTAATAGCAGTCATATCCTCTTTTAAAGCAGGATGTGTAGATCTGGGGGAAGTAGGATCTATTCCTACCTTAACAGGAGCAGCTTTAATCTTTTCATTAGTATCCCTCATTCTAGCCCAAATTTTTCCATTAGGAGGATGGATACCTTCATAAATTCCATCAGGAAATAAACCCCATTGATGAAGTATGGTGTTACTAGTAACATTAATATATACTTCTTGAAAGGTGCCATTTTAACCAATCAAAATAGGAAATGTGTTTCCTTATTACTTTTAAGTAAACTAAGAATTGTTCTTTAAAACTATTCTGTTCTTCTTCAGAAAACTCTTTTAAAAGTAATCTATACTTTTTATTTTCTGGTTTAAGATAATCTTTATTTAAAAGATCTCTGTCAATTTCAAAGTTTGAAAATAGTATTAAAAGAATACCCTCCTGATAACATACTTTCATTATCAGTATTGTTATGATACACAACTCTGGGAATTTGAGAATTATTTCTTTGAATTCCTTGAATACTGGGTTCTTTAAACTCAGTTTCACTTGAGACCATGGGCTCTTTCCCCGGCCTCCTTCTAAGACTATTCGTCCTTCGAATTAATCGAGAGGAAGAACTACTAGTCATAGAACATCTAGAGTCAACAGATTTTCTGGCAGGACACTTTAGAATAATATTACCATCTTCATCTTGTATTATTTCTTGCGGCTCAAAATTCTTCACAGTATTTTGGGGATGAGGATTATCTAAAGTCCATTCTGTTGGAGGAGTAATCTCAGACCATTTAATCATTTTGGGTGCAGTAATGGCTGATTTGTCTAAATTAGCTTGGATTAAAACAGTGGTCTGTTCAGGATTATTCCTGGTGATCAGAGTTTTAAACTCTGCACACATGGTTGTCATAACCTTATAATAAATTCTATATCCAACCAAAATATTTTCACTTCCAATTTTCATGTTATATCTTTGGGTCTGGATATTTAAGGTTAAGACATCTAGGATGTTAGCGTCAGTTAAGCTAACACAAAAGTTGGGAAAACAGTTGAAATAAACTGGTCCATGACATAAACTTGATTCAACCATTATTTATTTAGTCTTAAATAAATAATAAATGGTAGTTTAAATAAAATAAAATCAATACTAGTAATTGTTAAATATTTTTAAAATAGTTTTAAAAAGCTATTAAGTAGTTTTTTAATATTCTAGAATATAATATTATATTCTGAAATTATATTTTATTATTTAGATGGTATACTTATTATTTATTTAGTTTAAATAAATAATAAATATTAGTTTAAAGTTATGATAATTAGGTAATAAATACCTAATGGCCATTTTAAATATATAGAAAAGTATAAAAATTATCCTAAGGCCTAATGACCTTGTTTTATAAATTATTTATTTATAAAAGCCAAAACTTTATTATATTATTTAACTAATAAGGACCTGTTTGTATGTCCTTTAATTATTTTAAATATCAAACGAGTCCCGAAAATTATGAGAAAAATATCACTAGCCTATTTTAAGGTCTAGTATTTAATAAAAATATTTCTAAGGACCTCTTGTCCTTCTAAATTATATTTTATAATTATGGGACTTCGAAGACTATAAATATATAAATAGGATTTCAATAATTCGTATTAATTAAACCGTAGCTCAGAAAATACGCGGTCAGTTCCCAGAGTCTTAGAATAATGTCTAGAACTATTCCCTTGAATTTGGAGACCTTTCGACGTGGTCGAAAATATAGCTTACCTGTAGGACCTACACTGATATAGAAAACCCAGCCTTTTCTGTGACGGACTCCGATTTGAGTCTAGTCAATGGCATTAGACTCAGAATGACACGTAGATCACTACATTGAGGTTTATATCCTCATTTGTTAAAATTACCATCATACCCTTATCATTAACACATACGCTTCATCACCGTTATTCTATTATACGTTGTAGGACTGTGACTTACGCTGTTCAGAGAGTCATAAGCTTGACAAGACATCCAGGTGAGTGTTTATAACCTCACTCTCAATATGCATAATGACTACTAGAGTATTTGTATGTATGTACCGTACTTATGATGGCTATTCGATGTGCCTTGATGTTTATGTTATATATATATATTATGGGATTTATTGCTATGAGACAAGCATGCTAGATATTACTATGATATATTGATAAGAAGTAAAAGAAAAGAACTATATGTGATAGTCGTGATGAATAATCGATTATGGAACGTTAGTTTGTACTTTTTTTATATCAATGTTGATTATATGAGCACGTTGTTATTATTACCTTGATGACCATATCTAAATGTGCAAATGAGAATAAAGAGCATGTTAACGTTTCATTTATATGTTTCACCTAATATAGTTATGTTATCAAAAATCATGTAATTGAAGAATCACATCACAGTGTCAGTACATGCAGTCAGTGTCAGTGTCAGTGACTCCGGCCAAGTGAGGTCGTGAGTTGAATGTTTGGGAGTCTTGGAAATTGGGAGTTAATACGATTGAGATTCTTGTGTCATGAGTCACGAGTCGTCACGCTTTGGAAACCATTCAAGATGATAAAGATACGTGATAACGGGATAGTATGATTGAGATACTGGATATTGTGATTGTCATAGTAAGAGAACAGTTAGAGCTGCTATTGTGCCAGTCGTCCGTGTAATTGCCGGAGATGGTAAATGCGTTTGGGTTTAACGTCATACTGCTTAGCAATTAGCACTCTAATGTACTAGTCGTCCGAGTGGATTACCGGAGATAGTACACACGTTGTATGGGTTGCCGTCGTGCAGTATATCATGCGCTAGTCAGTTCTTAATGTACCGTCCTCTGCGGTGGGATTGCCGTGATAGTACACATGGTGTGTGGGTTGCCGCCATGCTTACCGTTTCGCAGTTAGTATTCTAATGTGCAACTCGTTGGGTGGTGATTCACCAGCGAGGGTATAGACTTTCGAGCCAATTCTGCCATCGTGATATTTAGATTATGAGGTCGTAAGGCGACGATGTTACTATAAGGCCGTAAGGCGACGACGTTACTATGAGGCCGTAAGGCGACGATGTTACTATAAGGTCGTAAGGCGATAACGTTACTATGAGACCATAAAGCGACGATGTTACTATGAGGCCGTAAGGCGACGACGTTACTATGAGGCCGTAAGGCGACGACGTTACTATGAGGCCGTAAGGCAACGATGTTACTATGAGGCCGTAAGGCGACGATGTTACTATGAGGCCGTAAGGCGACGACGTTACTATGAGGTCATAAGGAGACGATGTTACTATGAGGCCATAAGGCGACAACGTTACTATGGGGCTGTAAGGCGACGATGTTACTATGAGGCCGTAAGGCGATGACGTTACTATGAGGCCGTAAGGCGACGATGTTACAATATCAGAATAAGTTGTCGTTGTGGGTCTTATAACCCAATGTCATTGAGTTGCATTAGTTATGGGATTTTATATTCCAGAGTTTGGGTTTGGGTTCATTTAGTACGCATTTACATGCACGAGCATAGTGGAAATGAGAAATTGATTAGTACGAATATATTGTTATGATTTTGAGAACTAGACAAGCATGTTATGAATCATATTAATCCTGTAATCTGGTTAATGGTACATGTTTATTAATTACATCATATGTTAACTGATACATTTGCTATGTCCGTGTGAGCGACGTCAATCGATAATGGACTAACCGCAACCTAAGATGCAAAGTAATAACGTTAGATGAGTAGTTAGTGTATGTATATTGGTAGTGAATATGGTTATGAATGCCCACTCAGCTTTGTTGCAAAGCTGACGGCATATTATGCCTGTACATTCCAATGTCCAGATTTCCTTGCAGGTTGGTCAGAGGACAATCCAGCCTTGAGAATAAGATGCTAAGGAACATTGGAAGCGTAGAGCTAGACTGAAGATCAAAGATAGTCGCCAGCATTGTGTATTCAGAATAGTCTGTTGTATTAGTAAAGGGGCCTATGATTTGTAATTGTTTAAATTGTTCAGATTGAAGTTTAAGTTACGATTAGCTTTCTCCCCTTTATAGTCATGTTGTTTATAGTGTTAGAGGACAGGACGGCTTTCAATCAAGTCATTCCCTATGGGTCCAAAAAGGAAATTTTAAATTTTCCCTATTTTTGGTCACTCTGGGCGTGGCAACAAACCTCTTAATAAAGCTCTTAAATGCATTCGGTATCCTATTCCAAATAAAAAGGATTTACTAAATCAACTTTGCCAGACATCAGTATTCTCAAATTTTGATATGAAATCAGGATACTGGCAAATTCAAGTGGTGGAGAAAGATAGGTATAAAACTGCTTTCAATGTTTCATTTTATATCGTTGGGACTGGATATTTAAGGTAAGAACATCAAGTATGTGTGGGTTTGTAAGACTAACTGTAAAGTCTGGATAACAGTTAAAATAAACTGGTCCATGACAAAGGCTGGACTCTATCATTCCTAGTATGGAATCCATAAAGTTTAGATGTCTTGCATCTTTGCGACAAGTTAAAAGGGAAGTGTCTAACCCTTTAGTTGTCATAGGTCTAATATTAACCTGTACCATGCCAATATGAAGAAATTTAAATCCTTTCAAAAGATATTTCGAAATAGCTTGTGGAGATAACATTTTGAAACTCTGATTCATATCAGTGACCTGATGTGTAGTTTCAACTATTTTAATCTTATAGGATTTCATATGATAAAATGGCTTACAGTGATAAAGTTTTGAAATAGGAACTGTAGGCATTTTCCAGTTTTTTAAAAACTTTTCCAAATCTTCTATAGAAGTTTCTTCCATATTCATAATATTGCTGAATTCTATTTTTCTGGAAATAGGGTTTTGTTCAATCATGGTACTAGTTCCAAAGTACTTGGCTAATGTTTTCATCGCTCTTGTGATGATTAATGGTTGAACTGGGTCTCGAAACCATAGTCATCGTCATCATGAATGTTTTCATAGGCATAGGGATCACCTTGTCCATCTGGCATGGAAGAGTCAGAAAGAGGAACAGTCTTTGTATCACTGTCTGAATCAAAATTTAATTTTCTTGCATAATTCTTCTTTGACCAAACCTTTAAGCTCTGATGGAGAAAGATCAGGAAACTTAGATTTTAAATCTAGTTTAATTAGAGATTTAATCTCATAATTATCAGGAGAAGAAATAATAGACTTTACTGATGGGGAGGGGAGCTCAATGTCTAATAATTTTTCCATTCTGTAGGGAGTAAGGTCTGGATTATTATATCTAGGCCACCACCTTACTTGATATTTCCTGCATAATGTCCAAACATGGGTAGGAACATTCTGGAGAGCAAAACTCCATAGAAGAATCCATGGAACTAAAAACTATAGGAAGAAGTAAAGAAGTAGATTATCACTTTGTCCTGGTAGGTTTTTGTCTTTGTATAGTAGAAAACAACAGACAACTTCTTGGGGAAGAATATCTAATTCTAGACCATGTTTGTGAATCCATGAGTAGAACTATGGGAGAAGATCAAAATTAAATTTTTTATTAAATTGAAAATACCACGTGTGTTTAAACAACGGGTTTTGAAAAAGGAGGACTTTATCCCAAGCTTTCTGATAATCATAGTAGTTGTAAGTCCTACAATCATCAGGAGAGGGATGGATTCCTTTCTTTTGTTATATCCAAACCCTAATCATAAGCAGAGAGGATCTTTGTAATAAACATTTTTGAGAAGGCTGGCTTATGGCCTCCTATAATCCTGTGTTCTATTTTAACAGAACTTGTCTCGATGAGAATATTCTCATTATACAACCTTGAATTCCCATTGGCAGTTTTGGGATAAAACCAGTCATTCGGGAAATCAAAATAATGGGCTGCAATGTCTCTAGGTGGCTTAACCGCTTCTTCATTATTGTTTAAAACAAGTATTGGCCAAAGTTTAACTTTGTCGACGAAGTCTGAGTAGGATATAATCCTTTCTGGAACCGGAGTGGTATAACCTTGAGCTTTATTTTTGCCTTTATCTCTAGAATTATTAGAGTTCTACCACCTCTTCCTCCAGAAGAATATCTTTTGAAGTAGGTCTCATGGCTTGTCTGCAGAAATTCACGTGTAAGAAAGTCAGGAAGAGAATTTAGACTTCCTTTTATATACTCAATTTTAAAATCAAAGGCAGACAATATTCCTTGCCATCTTGCAAAGATTTGTTTTGAAGCAATGTTTTTAACATCTTTGATTAAAACATCCTTAGCTGCTTGGCAGTCTACTCTTATAAGAAATTCCTGATTGAATAGATCTCCTTCAAATTTTGTGACACAAAGAACAATGGCTAGGATTTCCTTTTTTTATAGTAGAATAATTCTTTTGAGCTGGCTTCCAAGATCCAGAAGTAAAACGGACCAGCTGTTCTGAGTTATTAACTCTTTGTTTTAGGATTCCACCATATCCTAAATCTGAAGCATCAGTCTCGACGATTTTAAAAGCATTAGGGATAGGAAGGTATAAACATGGCAAAACTTTAACTTTAGCCTTTATCCTTTTGACCGCTTCAGTATGCTTGGAGGTCCAAGCAGGAGGAACCTTTTTCAATCTTTCATATAAGATTGTTGAATCCTTATAAAGATTCTTGTAGTATTCAGCTATATAATTTAAACTTCCCAAAAACCTCTGAAGTTGGTTTTTATCTTTAATTTCATTGGGAAAATTTTCAGCAAAAATAATGGCTCTATCAATTGGAATAATTGTTTTTCTTATCAATGTTGTGGCCAAGAAATCTTATTTTGGTTTGAAATAGTTTTATCTTCTTGGCTGAAATATTTTATAAAATATATCCAGATGTTTCCACTGTTTTTCAATTGATGAAGAGTATATTAACACATCATCAATGAAAACAATACAAAATCCAGAGTAAGGGTTAAAAATATCATTCATAATATTTTGGTACTCCGAGGAGGCATTTTTTAGACCGAAATGCATAACGTTCCACTCGTAATATCCAAAAGGAACATTGAAAGCAGTATGGAAGGGAGGAAGTTCTTGTAATGCCTATTCGTTAGCAAGAGTAGTTATATAATCTGATTTTAAATCATACAATATTCTGAGTAATTCACGAATGTTGGATCTAGTCCAAATCATTAAGCAGCAGGAATTCTCAATTCACTATTTAATCTTTCAATATCTGAGTTTAACTTAGATATTCTGGTTCTGATGGTAATTCTATTTTCTTCACTGATAATATTCAAACGTTCAAGATCAAGAAGAATACTAGTATAACGATCTCTAAGTTGGATCTTAGTATGAACCAAAGTAAGTAATAGAATTCTATAAGACATAAAACAAACTTACATGAATAGGAAGCACACAAGTCTTGAAGCTTTACACACTGAGCTTCAGTTATAACACTATTGCACTCAAACACTCAAACACTCAAACCTAGATTTTTACAATAAGAAGATATCTTACAAGAGAAAGAGAGATCGATGTAAAATACAAGTATTTAGGTTAGCTTAATTGTTTAGCGTTTTGCGAATTTCAAAAAATAAAAGTAATTGTTTTGTAGCTATAAAAAAGTAGACTTTTTGAAACAAACTATCACTTTTCACTTTTAATCTAGTAAAAGACAAACATAGTCCTTTTGAGAAAGAACTTGAGATCTCTGTTTAATTAGTAAGGGCACCTCACATATTGTACTGCATGTTGTATTTTACAAATAAGGCTTAACTACATTTTACACGCTCCTAGTTTGCCCTTTGTATTGATTTGGTCCCTGTAGTTTAGAAATTTTTATTTAGTCCTTATAGTTTCATAAGTGTGTCATTTTAGTCACTCAAAACACTTTTTTGTGACAAAATTTTTTTTTTTTACTTTCTATGACAAAATTATTTGTCATTAAATGACTTATTGGACTTATTTGTCACCCTTATGAAACTACAGGGACTAAAGTAACACTTTATAAATTACAGGGACCAAACTGACACAGGTAACAAACTACAAGAGTGTAAAATGTATTTAATCCTTACAAATAAACTTAAACCATCCCAATTGACAAAAATCAGTGCAAAATAAACTTGGATCACCCCAGTTGAATCTACTTCTATATGAAATTAATCGTTTTTACTTTGGCTTTTTTAACATAAGCCCTGTATCAGAGTTTGTAATTACGACAACCATATTTAATCTAATACCTATATCTTGAGCCCAATAGATAAGCTCTGATCGCGAATCAAATACCTACATATTTATAAAAAAAGACAAGGTAAGAATAATTGAAATTAATTATTAATGTATTAAAAATGGTAAAATATTCACTTTATCAATGGAAAAATATGGTGTTACATTGATATATGCACGTTGGTCTTCCATTATATTTGGTAAATCTACCAAATAATTTTCAACATCTTCTATTCCTAATTTTTTTTTCTGCATGTGATGAATACAAAAATATACAGACACCATTTACTAAGGAATTCCTTGTATTGAGTCAAAATGAATAATTAAAACATTGTTTAATAATACTTAACTAGCAAAACAGAGTAAAATAGTTGGAAAATATATAGTAGTATATATATATATATATATATATATAACAATAAAAGCAAAAGGTGGCTGAATTGAATTTTTTTTTTGATCAATTTCAACTGCTCATACAAGTAAGAAGTCAAATAGAACCAAATATGAAATATTACATGGCCAGAGCCAAAACGAGAAGAGACAAACTCTGATTCTAACACAAACAAAAGGAGATCAGATGCTAACAGACTCCATGTTCACGAATTCATTGAAATTATGACAATAAAAAAAAAACTATATACCAATAAACACAAAACATGACTGCAATGGTTCTTTCATAGTTTCATTTAATCACATAATTAAGCAGTTGAGTTAATCTACTTCTCGTGTAGTATGTTTCATTCTTAGTTATATGTACAAACTAAATTAATCACAAATCAAAATTTCAGAGAGTCAAATTTACGGATTAGCGAGGGTTTTAAGACATAGGTTTTCTCTTGTTATAATAAATCCTAAATTAGTGCATGGTTAGAGATTCACATAGAATAAAAAATCAAGAAGAAAAAGATCAAAAGTTAGGGAGAAATAAGAAAGAGAGATTTAGACTTACTAGATATCAGTTGAATAACAAACACAACCCTTGTTTAGAAAAAAAAAAAAAAAAACCTAAACTTCTTAAATATATGAGTATTATTTTTTCCTAAAAAAGGTGTCCAAATTAAAAAATGAACTTGCCTAGCACCCTTATTTAATTTATAAAAAAAATTAATAGACTGACTTTTAAATTCTATAAAAAAAATAAACTGAAAATTAATTATCCCTAAATATTTTGCTTATGTGTTTGGGTGGAGAGACATACAAACTACAAACAGGGAGTTTGTATTGGATTAGGATTATGAATATTTTTACTACATTACATATATATATATATATATATGTATATTGTAAGAAAAAGAGAGCAACCGTGTTCTTCGGATCAGAAAGGGGCTCAAGGAAGATAGTATTAGGACAACACGACTTCAAACACCAGTTGATCGAACAGGGTGAGTAACATCAGATTTTTAAGCAAAATATTTTAATTGTTGTTTGTGGTTTTCTGGATCTCGAATAGTACAACCTTTATATATGTGCCCAATACAATATAGGCGTTCAGTTTTTGGGAAATCATAGTGTGTAGATTTTACGTATGTGTAGTGTGTAGATGTTATATATGTATACATTAGATTTATATGCCCTTATTCTCCCTAGAAGACTGGTCGGATCATGGTTCTCTAACATCACAATTTCAGTATTCGGACTTAGGGCTGCAAAAGTTTCAATTTTTATATTGTTTGGGACTCTGCCGTAGCTAGTGTTACTGTCCTTTTGTGTGGTTTGGCTGAGGTTCAATGAGGCATTGTTGGAGAAATAGTTTTGGTGATAGTCACTCTGGAAAGCCGTTGTAGTAGAGGTTGGAGAGTGTTCTCAAATCCTAGGTTTCTTTAGGATCAGATGAAGTCTTCCTTCCGTAACTATTCGGTCCACTTTATTTGGAGATGTTGAGTCCAGATTACCTTCAAGTTTTAGAGACGAGCGTCTTGTGCTTCTTTATGCTCTCTTTGGTTTGCTTAGTTGTAAAAGGAAAACAAAAACGGTTAGAAAAACTATTTCCATAGCGTTTTATTGTTTTCCTCCATGATAATAGTGCATTAACACTGTGTTTGGGAGTTTAGGGGAGAAAAGAAAAGAAGAGAAAGTCATAAGTGAGGAGAGAAAAGAAAAGAAGAGAAATGATGATTGTTTCTTTCATGTTGTTTGGGAGTTTAGGAGAGAAGAGAAAGTTACTTTCTTTCCTCTTGTTTAGGAGTTGCAAAGAAAAGAAAAGAATAGAATAAAAAATTACCAATCTATCCATCAATTGTACCTTTTTGTTTTTGCAAAGAGAGGATGAGAGATATCAATGAAGAAGAGCCGGAGAGTACCCAGAAGCTTGTGGGAGACGTGCTTGTGATTAAGTGAGTTTTTGTTTTTGTTTTTGACGTATATAATAGTGTATTATATTAACCCTAGGACTTGGATGGAATTTAAATTTATTAAGAATTAAATAAAGTGTGTTATCGGTATTAATAAAAAATCATTAACCTCACTTTTTTTTCTCTCCATTTTTTCCCAATTTGGAGAGAAAGAAAGTGGAGGTTATTTTTCTCTCCTTTTCTCTCACTTTCTTTCCCCACTAAAACTCGCAAACGAGATAAAGTGAGAGAAAGTGAGGTACTTTCTCTTCTTTTCTCTCCATTTTAAAACTCCCAAACATAGTGTAAGAATTAGTTTCAAAATATAGTAAAGAGGGAGGGAATTGACTCACTTGGTCCAAACTTTATTAATTGATTTTCATCGTATGTTTTTCCCTTCCTCTTTTTTTTTTTTTTTTTTTCATACCAATTGACTTATTCAACAAACGAAGAAACACCCCACCCCACCCAAACCACCCCCCCCCCCCCCCCCCAAAAAAAAAAAAATACTTGAACCAAACAAAACCTTGTCCTCCTGGGCTTGAATTGGAGTCAGTTGAAGCTCTTTATGACCTGTTACGTGGGTACTTTACCTTGTGGCTAGATGATGGGGATTTTATTGAGGGTGAGCAGAAATCTTTGGTTTTATGGGTCTGTATATTAGGTTTTTAGAAATAGGGTGGGTCATGGAAGGACATTTGGAGGGTCCAAGTACATTCCAGGTATAATTTTTTTGTTTTCACAGCCTTGGAGAGCCACCCTCACATTGACTGCTTTAGGGTAGGGAGTGAGCTCCTTTCACATCGGTTTTGCATGTAGAAGAAACAAAAGAAATCACCAACCACCTACTTTTGCAATGTATGTTACAGAAGGATGCCTGTGTTTTCGAAGTTTCTTGGGTCATGCTAAGCTAAGCAATGTAGCATGGATATCATATGGATACGAGACACAAATAGGACATTATATGTCACACCTGTCTCGGAAATGCATTCATTTTAATAAAGCATATTTGGAATCATGTGAATTATTAATGTTTATTAATAATTGAGATGAGATTGACTGTAGGTCAAAGGTGGGTGTCAAGTGAGGACACGGGGAATTGGTAGTTCATGAGGAATTGACATGGTTAATTGACATTTATGTGCAGTAAATGTTAATTGAGTTATCTGGTATTTTGATGAATAATAATAATACTTGTTTTGTATATTTTTGGTAGTTTTGATCTTGTCTTAGATCGTTTTGAATACTGCGGTGAGAACGTGAGTGATATGTGGCATAAAAGGTAGGTTATCTAGAGCTTTCACGGAAATTAGTTTTTGGACGTAATTACGGACCTAAATGGAACTTAGACGAAAGCTTTTGTAATTTATAGTTTTCACTCGTGAAGAAATAAAATGGACGCGTGCGACGTTTCAGGAAATAATTAGAAATTTTGAGGACTCGTGGGGAGTTAAATGTAATTCCAGAGAGTTGTGCCTATAAATAGACAACTCAAAATATTTTCATAAATATCTCAAGTCTAAAATATCGAGAGAGAGAGAGAGAGAGAGAGAGAGAGAGAGAGAGAGAGAGAGAGAGATATTTTGTTCCTCCGGACTTCTCGACGCCGATCGACAACCGTTCGTCCGTCAGTTTTCAACCAGATTTCATATTCGGACTCCTCGAGATAATAGCTACGTTTTGATACCTCTTATGCCATGTTTGACAAACTTTTTATGAAAATATAATTTTAGGAATTTTGGGGAAAACCATGTATAACTTGTAGGAATCGCATATAATCAGAGATTCGACGTTTAATTGGTTCTCTGGTACGTCCTTCAAAGTTAGAAAGAAATCACACGAGGTATGAATTCTAAGCCTATGGATTATAAGGAATTACATGTTTTAAATATCGGACTTGATATTTTTGGATCCGGGCGAAATCCATGTATTAATTAGGCACATTAATTATGCACATGAAAATGCGATAAAAGTAAGTATAACTGTTTATGTGAGCATACTATGTGTTTACTTGGGTCAAATGGGGGTTTAGTGCAATTCCATCCGGGGTAAGCTCTTCGATATTTCAGGATTGTGATATCGATAGTGGTTGTGTCTGGTATGGAGGAAGGCCCAACCAGGACACGGTGCCTGGTATAGAGGAAGGCCCAATCAGAGCACGGGGTGCGTGGAAGAGGAAGGCCTTCTACGGCATCAATCTCATTTATCGGATGGAAATGGAAACATACCACTCTCCCTAGAGACTATTTGATGTGTTTAAATGTTTAGAGCATGAATTGTTAAAGAGTCTTGAAAGGGAAAATTCCACTCAATATACATGTACGAAAATTGACTTAATTTTCATCTTTGGAGGACCTTTCCCTAATCATGAATCTTAATTGTCCTTTGACTTTAAAGTAAATGGTTTTATGGACTAATAATTAAATAGCCCAAAAGTTAAAAACATTTTCAGTGGAGCCACCGTGCCATGTCCACTTTCGTGTTTAGTCATGCGGGCTGTGTGTCCGACGTGTATTGGCGTGTGTCCAACGTAAAGAAAATTGACACATGCGTCCTATGCGCATTGGCAAGTATCCCGTGCATGTTGGTGCTTGATAGGTGTTCGTGGTACAAAGTGTGCATGTTAAATGGATTTGAGAGCTAGCTTCTGTTTCCATTGTGAGATATTTGAAGGGAGTGGAGTAGGTGCACTTGGAAGGACCTTTGAGATAACGCTGATTCATAAGCTAAGATGATTGTGCTCCAGAGCTACAATATTATTTATTTATTTATTTTTTCCACTTTATCTCGGTGGTTATGAGCATCTCTACCTTGTTTTGTGCTTTGTCAGTATTTTATTACAGTGATGGGTCTCAATTTTTGCAATCTTCATGTCTCATTTTTAGTGGCTGTATTGTTTGGTGCGTTGTTTATGTGCTACTCCCTCCGTCCCATTTTATGTGTCCACCTTTGGGAGTTCACTTTTTAGAGGACATATTGGTTGCCATTCACATGGTGTGAAATTAATGCAATTGTCCCAAAATACCCGTACTTCTCTTATTTATATTTTTTTTCCCTTTACTTTTTGTTGGGCAATTTCAACATCAATAAGGGTAATTCTGGAAAGTAACTAAAAATTTATTCTGGAATATCTTAGAGGACAATAGTTTAGGGACAGCCAAAATAGGAAAGGACACAAAATGGGACTGAGGGAGTATGTTTCTGGAGCAACTAAAAGCAAAATTGATTGTTGGGTGTATGATTAATTTTGAATTGTTTAGGTAAAGTTTCTAATATTTATGAAATTGTGTGTTTTTAGTTCTCTCTGTAAGCACAAAGTTGTCTAAAGAATAATGCAAGACATGATTTTGGTTTAGTTGATAAGAAGGCACTATTTTCAATCTGTTAACAAAACTGGATTTACGAAAAAAAAGCAACTGATTTTATCACCTTTCATTAATTGACCAACTTAGGGTAAACCACATATAGTCTTGCAAAAGGAAATAGGTACAATTTTTTTCAGATTTGTGTTGTCACTTGCTTCCTGTATTTATTCACCAACATTCCTTTCCATTGAATAAATGACCAGGGATGGACCCTGAAAATATACTAAAACTGTCCTCTGAGCAGTTGAAAGAATATACCAACAATTTTAGTGAGGTCAGTTACGTTGGTGACTTCCAATTTGGCAAAGTTTACCGTGGAAAGATTAAGAATGACGTTGGAGAACAGCAAGTGGTCGTGAAGATGTGGAAAATTCCTGAAATATATAACTATTATCAAGGAGATAATGAACTCAGGTTGGCGGTATGTTATTGAATTGACTTCTCGCTTTTGTTTTTTGGTGATATTTTCTAAGATTTTCTGCTTCCTATCATTATAAAAGCCTACATATGTTTTTCAGGATGAACTCGTTTTACTTAGAAATGAAAAACTGATCCGTCATCCAGGCATGGTCAAGTTGTATGGATACTGTTCGGAAACGGACCATCTCGGGATTGTCTATAATTTAAAGCCATTGGATACCGTTTATAACCTCCTCGTCAAAGGTATGCATTCTTTTGATCGCTTAAATCAAGTTTATGATGTAAGAAATATATTCATATCAAATTATGCAGTGGGGTCATGACTTGAAGAGCCAGCTAAAATAATCACATTGCTTATTGTTACGACAAAGTTATTGTGATTTCATGGCATTTTGTGTCCGTGCATCCATGATCATGCAAATGCCAAGTGTTAAAAAACCAGAGGCAGAAGTTGATTAGCAGCTATAATGTTCTTTAATCATGATAGTTCTTAGATTTCGATACGTTATTCTGCATTTTCAGATGATTTCACTTGGTTACAACGAATCAAGGTCGCTCTTGGGATTGCACGCCTCCTCAAAGTTTTGCACCTTCGAAATCCGTTTTATGAACCTTTTATAGTTCGCAATGTTGATTCAGCTCATATAATGCTGGATGAGGTTAGGTTTTGTTACAACCAGCACTATATAATTTGTTTTTGCTTTCTTTTCTTTCCTCCCCCCCGCCCCCCGCCCCCCTCTTACTATGCTTGATTCGTATTTTACAAGAACTTGAGTTACTTTGACATGCAGGAATACAACCCAAAATTAATAGACTTCAGTATGATTACTGGTGGAATATTTCCTGATAGGACAGTTTACAAAGTTCAATATGTTTATGGTTGCTATGGTTCCGTTGATCCGTCCTACGGGTTCATAGGTATGTGAACGTTTCATGCGTTTATTTTCTTTTTCTAGTGAATGTTTCAATCATCAACATTCCCTTACACCTAAACAACTACTCACCTTTGTTTTTCCCTTCTCTAAATGTTTCATAAGTGACAAAGTTCTACGCTTTGTATGATGTGTGTGTGTGTGTGTATATATATATATATTTGTTTTACTTTTTTGTGGCCCTGTATATGTAGTACTACAGAGATAGAATGGTAAAGAGCAGAGATTACATAAGATTTAATGCAACTTGTTTTGTGGAGTTAACTAGTTGAGTTGGTAGCCCATTTGAGAAGCCGTCTTGGTTTTAGACAAAATGTTTTTGCACAATTGTTTAAAATATAGTTCCTAGCTATTAGTTTTTAAGGTCTCAATTTGCATTTATTGAGTGTAGATTTTATTAGTGGTATTTTGGAAGTTTAAAGCTACTGAATGTTTTATTTTTTTGCTAGGAATGAGTTGGCTATGGAACTTGTTAATTTTTAGATGGTTTTCTCTTATTAGAATCTAATTCTTAACTTTATTTTAAATCACTTGGGTCGGTTTAAAAGTCTTTTTCTTTGCCAGACATCTTTAGTTTTAAGAATTTTGTAGCCACTTCGTATTTTTTAATTTCCAAGTATTCATATATTTTAAAGTTATACTTTCAAGTCCAACTAGGGATGTTTTCTAAGTTTCAAACCAGGCAATGTGGTGTTTTCTGGGACTTTGAATTTTGAAAAATCTCGATCACGTTCATTTAGCATGTTCGTTTACGTCAATCCTTGTAAGGATTTAGTTTCTCAGAAGTACACTGGAAATTTTAAGTAGTGTCAACTTATGTAAATAGAAATTAGAGTGAAAGGAAAACCTCTGATTTGGCGTCTAATTTTGCACTTGGTGTGGAAATTTGCTTCTTATAACAATCTACTTTAGTACGGTTTTATCCTCCTAAAATATTCTAGACGGCAACTATTTAGTTTTTTGGAAGTTTATATAAAGTTTGAAGGTAAGAAGAAGCTTAGAAACGATAGAAGAGTGTTCTCTTAAACGATGCTAAATAAACTTGGTGATATGTACAGAAATATCAGGTCAAAGTCAAACTCCGCCACCTCAGCAGGGAATGACAAGTCATCCGGTAATGGTGCCCACTACGCAACCATCCCGGGTCCATCTAAGACCGCCCGGTCAGGGCCTACAGCTCGGGCGTACGGTGCAGGCTCGTCCCACGGTAGGTGCAGCTCGGGCATGTCCCGTGACTTGCTCCATCAGGTTCTAGGCAGTTTCCTATCTCAGCTAGAAGACTAATGGAAAGTGCAAGTTGTTTCCTAATCCACTTAGGAAACTCCTATGATTTGTGTTAATCAATTGTAATTAGATTGTGCTTCCTAATCAGTTTACTTACCTTGTACGAGTGGTCTCTTGCACCTATAAAAGGGACCACTCACTCCCATTAGAGGGGATCACATTCTTATTTTACAGAATAGCAATACTCGACACTCATACACATATACCCGGCCGGTTTCTGATAGTACCGCCCTCCTTGTTGGTTCACCAAAGGCCGCCGATGATTTGTTAGTGCAAGTGCTCTGTCACACACGTGGACGTAGGTCTCTTAATTAACAGGGCCGAACCACATACAAATCTCGTCTTCTTCTTATTCTTCTACCAATTTTTGGCATCATCAGCTTGGCGCCGTCTGTGGGAAGCTCGACAGATTTTCCATCAACAAAACTCTTAACTGATCGTCATGCCTCCAAAGAAGAACAAGAAGACTGTTCAGCCGTCGGATCCACCGGCCAACCAGTCAGCGGTCTCCATGACTCCCGAGCAAGTCATCACAGCTTTGGAGAAACTTCTGGAGGGCCAGCACCAGACCAGCGGCAAATCGATGCTCTGCTAGCCCGACAGAACAAGCCCCCGCAGATTGAGGTGCAGCTCGAGAGTGACGAGCGTGGTCAGGTACCCCGGCGTACCAGACGGCGTGCCCATACCACACCGACGTCCTGCAGGAGGTTGAGCGGCTCGGGAATGATGAGCGTGGCCGGGATCCTATACAGACCAGGCAACGTGCCCGGGCCAGTCTAAACCGCACGGGGGACTCCGAGACATTATTAATAACAGACTTGTTGCCAGAGGGGAAGGGCAAGGGCGACAGGCCTGGGAATCAGCCCAGGACCACTCGGCCAGGAGCCGAAACGATCTTAGGCACACGATTAACCGGAGCCAGAGCCGAGCCCTGTCCCTCAGGACAGCGCACGCCCTGTCCCTCAGGACAGCGCACTTTGAAGAAGAGGCTTCGTCGTCCGACCCGACCTACCGCACAGATACGAAACGGAGGACCGATCGGGAAGACATCAAGGCCTGTATCAGCGACTTGCTGAAACAGATCGAGAAGTTGAGTTGCAGCCCAGGTTGCGACTACACTAATATTGAAACTGAGTCACCCTTCACTGTCCGGATCACAGGATTTCCCATCCATTGCAAGTTCAAGCAACCACATCTTGATTCTTATGATAGTTCGGGGAGTTCGGTCGATCATGTTCGGACCTACAAGGCTCAGATGGCGTTAGTTACCAACGCCGACGAACTACTCTGCCTGGCCTTTCCCAACACCCTCAAAGGGCCAGCCGAATAGTGGTTCCACGCTCTCAAACCCCGAACGGTCGACGACTTCAAGGCGCTGAGCAAGCTCTTCGTCAGCTAGTTCGTGGGAATGCTCAATCGGTCACAGCCAGACACTCAATTGCTGGCCGTCAGACAGCGTTAGGGAGAATCCCTGAAAGATTACGTCGACTGTTTCAATTAGCAAAAGCTTCAGATTCGCAACCTGAACGATCGGTCGCGATCACAGCCTTCTGCTCGGGGGTTCAGCACACCAAGGTTGCCACGTCGTTCTACCATGATCGGCCGGCCACCCTAGTTGAACTCTCGGAGAGGGTTGGGAAATACATTGATAAGGAAGAGTTCCTAAAGTCTAAACGCGCCGGCTTCGCGGGAGATGAATCCCCAAAATCCAAAAGGAAACGCGAGGGTTCTGAGAAAGGCTCGGGAAAGAAGCTGAAGCAGAATCAACCACGAGGCGGTCGGGATCAGGCCCCGATCACCTTCACGCCTCTTTCCCGGCCTATCCATGAAGTCATGGCCGCCGCCGAAGCTCAGAGGTTGCTCAAACAACCGACAAAACTGAAGAGCCCGCCCGAGAAGAGAAACTGGGACAAGTACTGCCGGTACCACAATGATCATGGTTACGACACAGAGGACTGCTTTAAGCTAAAAATCGCCATTGAGAAGCTGATTGAGCAGGGTCACCTTGCCGAGTTCATCACCGCGGATAGACGACCTCGGCAAGACGCCCGAGCTCCCGAGCAACCGCGACCCCTCGGTCAAATCAACGTGATCTCTGGAGGACATCCGGTGGAGGGGACTCACAGTCAGCCAGAAAGAGGCATGCTCGGGCATCCCGAGCGGATGTCCTGCATGTCCAATCAGCCAGCTCCCCACCAACCGATGTGCTGACATTCTCATCTGACGATGTAAAGGACATGCATTGCCCCCACGACGATCTGCTGGTGGTAACGCTCTCCATAGCCAATTACATGGTGAAGAGAGTGTTGGTGGACACCGGCAACTCCTCAGACATTCTGTTTGCCTCAGCCTTCGATCAGTTCGGGATATCCAGGGACTGGCTTCGACCAGTGGCAACTCCCTTGGTAGGGTTCAACGGTTTAAGCACACAACCGCTCGAGATGATCTAGCTACTGGTTTTGATGGGAACCTACCCACAGCAAGTCCCAGTGATGGCAAACTTCGTGGTAGTGAAGGCTCCATCCGCATACAACGTCATCCTTGGGAGGCCCACGCTCAACAATGCCAAGGCGGTTGTGTCAACCTACAGCTTGATGATCAAGTTCCCAACCCCCCAGGGTCCCGGAAGCCTGTGTGGAGATCAAGCAACCGCTCGAAGCTGCTATGTCAGCTCCCTGCGCAAAGAGGCAATCACAAAAACACTGAATGTTTAGGAGATGTACGTGAGAGATGGAGTAGGCCAGGTAGAGGAACTGGAGCAAGTGGTGCTGTACCCCCAGTTTCTCGACCAGTCCGTCAATGTTGGCGCTCTCCTGGAAACAAGTCTCAGAGAAAAGTTGATCCAGTTCCTGGGAGAGAGCCAAGACGCTTTCGCCTGGTGCCATGAAGACATGCCTGGGATTGACCCCCGGGTCATGTCCCATCGTCTCAACATCGACTCGAATTCCCAACCGGTCAAGCAGAAGAGAGCATGGCTCCCGAAAGGCAGGAAGCAGTACGCGAGGAAATCGGGAAACTTCTTAAAGCGAAGTCCATTAGGGAGGTGCAGTATCCCGATTGGTTAGCCAATGTGGTGCTGGTCAAGAAGAGCGACGGAAAGTGGAGGATGTGCGTGGACTTCACCGACCTGAACAAAGCTTGCCCCAATGACTGCTATCCGCTGCCTAGGATAGACCTCCTTGTGGACTCTACGGCCGGCCACTCACTCCTCTCCTTCATGGATGCCTACTCGGGATACAATCAGATCAGCATGTATCTCGGGGACGAAGAGAAGACTTCTTTCATCTCCGACCAGGGGACATACTGCTATAAGTAGGGGTGGCAAATGGGCGGGTCGGGTTGGTTTTGGGTGGGTCGGATACGGGTCCTTAACCCGTATTTGACCCGTTTGTTCGGGTCAAATTTGGGCGGGTCAGATGCGGGTCGGGTCAAACCCCATGACCCCTTTTTTTTTTTTTTTTAATAACTTTATTAATATATATATATGTGAAAACTGTTTGAATTTTTTTACCCATATTCGACCCATTTGCTGTTCAAGTTCAATGTAAGGATGGAATATTGTTGATCTTGTGGTCTGCTTCAATTATAAGGACTTGTTTGGTAGTGATTTTATTTTCCTATTCATCTATGAATTCATGTATTTGTGCCATTAAGTTTCATGAGATGCCAAATACATGAATAATTCATACCCACAAGTCATCAAAACTAACCCACAATACATGCAAGTAAAAACTAGAGGCTTAATGTAATCCTGTCTGAGGACTATAATAAACTGGTCATTATCACACAAACGTCTCATAACAAAATTCATTCACAAGCTAGAAAATGGAGTTTGGTCAATACATTAAATTAGCCAACTGCAAAATTCGAGAAAAATCCAAAGAGAAAATGGAAGAAGCAATAGTGAGCACTTTACCCTTTATAATACAATGTCTCCATCATTCCCTTTGAATCAAATATGACAACAAACCATCAAGCCAATCAAATCCAAGGATTCAATAAAAACTAGTAAGTGTATAAGAAATCTAAAGAACCCCATCATTCCCTTTGAATCAAATATCAGCGCCGTCAATAAAACCAAAGCAACGCGACCCACAAGAATCAAATCTAACTATGAACTAGAAAATCCAATGATTCAATAAATAAAAACTAGCAAGTGAATAAGAAATCTAAAAACCCACATCAATCCCATCGAATCAGACAATTATAAATCAACAACAGCGCCAGCAATGAAACCAAAGCAAAGTGAACCATAAGAATCAAATCTAACAATGAACTACCAAAATCAAGTAGTGCCTCTGCAAGTTGATTGCAATTTGCCCCTTTTTAAACTAAGCTTCAATAAAAATAAGACAACAAAAATTACATTAAGAACTCTTAATATGGGACAGAGGGAGTATCAACTACTCATCAATTAAGAGGCATTTCAATAATACAAGAATCGGTCATCATGTAACTAATTACAAACACGCCGGTGTTGGTTCCCACTCTTCACCACTTCATTAATTTTAAAATTTGAAAAAAATTTAAACTCCCCCCACAGTTACACCTTTTGCATTTCTAGTTTGCAATATACATACAATGTGTACTCTACATCACCTTATCTTCGACTTACACTTAGCTTGTTTAGTTTTGCATTTGCCTGCAATTCCTAACTTCCTTAGTTTGAAAAGTTAAACATGAAAACATTATAAAAAGTCAAAACATGGACATTCTAATGGGAACAATATCGATTCTTTGAAAATCTGTCAGTTGACAAATTCGGAAAAGCAAATAAATCAATAAGTTTACAACACCTCCCTAGTTTCTCTCCCTTAACTTCTCTTAATTTATGAGTTTTGGAACAAATATCACGTGCAATTCACTTCCAATCTTAAACTTATACCCAAAGGAGAAGTTGAATTCAGAAAAGCAAATAAATCAATAAGTTTACAACACCTCCCTACTTTCTCTCCCTTAACTTCTCATCAATGTTACTGGTATCTTTTGGCATCTCTAGTATGTCATTTCTTCCATGCCCAATGCTACAATTGTGATTATCAATGATTTGCCTTAAACTCTTCTCCAAAACTAAGCTTAGAAACCATAGCATTATTCTTAATATTTTTTGTCAAGCTTATGAAAGGACGGCATTGTCTAGAGAGTGTAAAATACCTTCAATGCAACATATTTCAGAACATGATCACTGTAATTTGTAAGACAGACCAAACCCATATTTGCATTCATTCCGCAATGAAATCAAGCACCAGATAGATACATGCATAGGAAATAAAACTTGAAAAATGAGAACCACAATCAATCAATGTAAAGGTTCATAGACATTTTCACTGTAGCTTGTTTTTACAGTTTGCTTGTGACTCAAAACTTAATTTTAAAATGATAAAAAATTAATTTTGAAGCCCAAATGTCAAGAATCAAATGGTTACAGTATAGGGGGGAGGGGACAGAAATTCGAAATTTTTTCATGCTACAATCATCCAAAAGAAGAAATAGGAACAAAATTTATAGGAGGCTGCTCAACCGAAATGAGGAATGGACTGATGATGCCAAGCAAATTAAAGACCTTATCTAAACAGCACTTTATCAATCTCTACAGTGCTTCTGAAGGAAAAAAAAAATTTCTTTGCTAAGGCTACTTACTACTGACTGAATATATGTCCCTCTTTAAATATCCCAAGCTAGGGAACTTGTCAAAGACCATAATAAAAAAAATAAAAATTGATAACTTTTTCGATATTTCTTAAGCTGTAGAACAAATCCGATTTGCCTCAAGTATACAAACCATGTATATATATATATACCTCTCTTCAACGGATGAAGAACTTGATTTGCCTCTTGCTGATCTGTCAAAAGTCTGTGTGAAGTGTACGAAAATTCGATTTGTCGATGAATTAGAAGGTGATCTGTCCAAAGTCTGTTGGAGGAATCGATCGTGATCTAGGGTTTCGCTCAGGAGTCAGAAGTTGACCTTGAATCATCTTTGCCGATGGATTCGATTCAAATCACCCATATGCGAGATCTAGGGTTTCTCTGAGACTGTGAGACTCTGAGATTGTGAGACTGAGATTGTGAGATTCTGAGATCGATCGATCGAGAGAGAGGGTTTCGTTGAGAGAAGTCTGTGGGAGGATCGATTCGTTGAAGAGAGAGTCTGTGGAAGGATCGATTCGTTGGAGAGAGAGGGAGAGAGAGAGAGAGAGAGAGAGAGAGAGAGAGAGAGAGAGAGATAGATTTGTTTGAGTCTGTGAGAGAGAGGGAGAGAGAGAGAGAGAGATTTGTCTGAGTCTGTGACTGCTGTTCACATGAAATTTTGGGTTTTAACCCGTCGGGTACCCATATCTCACCCGCAAGAACCCGCGAAAATAATGAGTTTCATTTTTAATACCCACTTTCAACCCGTGTGTGCAAGTAAGTCAACCCCCAGCCATGTTTTGCGGGCAGAACTGGGCGGGTTCGCGGGTTTGGATAGATTTTGCCGCCCCTAGCTATAAGGTGATGCCCTTCGGCTTCAAAAACGCCGGGGCAACTTATCAGCGCTTGATCAACCATATGTTCAAAGATCTGATCGGAAAAACGATGGAGGTGTATGTTGATGACCTCCTGGTCAAAAGCCGAGACGAGTCCGGCCATCTCGAGCACCTGGCCGGGGCCTTCAGCATCTTAAGAAAGTATCGGATGAGGTTGAACCCGGCTAAGTGCACATTTGGAGTCTCGTCCGGGAAGTTTCTGGGACACCTAGTCAACAGACGGGGAATTGAAGCGAGCCCCGAAAAAATCCAAGCAATCATCAACATGCGGTCACCCAGGTGAACGAAGGAAATTCAAAGTTTGGCCGAACGGGTGCCAGCATTGAACAGATTTGTCTCCCGAGCTACCGACTGGTGCCTGACGTTCTTCAAAATCCTTCGTAAAGCTTTTCAGTAGTCGGAAGAGTGTGAAGAAGCGTTTCAGGACCTCAAGAAGTACCTGACATCGCCTCCTCTGCTCTCAACGCCCGTACCAAAGGAGGAACTATTTCTTTACTTCGCGGTGTCACCCTCAGCATTTCAGGACCTCAAGAAGTACCTGACATCGCCTTCTCTGCTCTCAACGCCCGTACCAAAGGATGAACTATTTTTTTACTTCGCGGTGTCACCCTCAGCAGTAAGCTCGGCCCTCATCCGAGAGGAGTACGGGATACAGTTCCCGGTCTATTACACAAGCCGGGCGCTCCAAGGTGTGGAAAGCCGATACTCCCGCATCAAGAAGCTCGCCTTCATGCTCGTCACATCTGCCCGGAGACTCCGTCCATACTTCCAGGCCCATGTCATCGTGGTCCTCACAGGTCAACCCCTCCGCCGGATCTTGAGCAGGCCTGAGACATCTGGGAGGCTCATCAAGTGGGCATTGGAGTTGGAAGAATTTGAAGTGGTTTACCGACCTCGGACGACAATTAAGGGGCAGCGGTGGCAGACTTTCTTGTGGAGTTCACATACCCAGAAGACCCGGTCGAAGAACTCAACCCGCCCGAACTACTGCTCGGCCTACAACCTGACACCCTAACCTGGATACTTTGTGGACGGGTTTTCCAACCAATAAGGCAGCGGAGTGGGGATCATTCTGACCATGCCCGACGGGATCCAACTGGAGTACGCATTATGGTTTGGGTTTCAGGGCTCTAAGAACGAAGCCGAGTACGAAGCCTTGTTGGTCGGGTTGCAACTGGCTGCCTCAATGGGTGCACAACAAATTCAAGGATACAGCGACTCCCAGCTGGTTGTCAACCAAGTCAATCAGGAGTACAAGGCACGGGAAGACGACATGGTAGTCTACCTAGCCCTAGTCAGGTCGGTCACCAAACAGCTCAAAGGTTTCTTAATCAGACAGATCTCGAGAGCGGAACACAAGGGCCGACCAGTTAGCACGTCTAGCATTGTCTTCCGAGTCGGACTTGCCCGGGATTAGGGTAGAGTATCTGCTCGAGCCCAGTGTGTCCAATTTGGAGGGCATGGATGTTGACCTGGTCGATGTAGGGCCCAGCTGGATGGATCCTATTATAAAGTTCCTCACCACCGGATGTCTACCGAACGGGAAGGATGAAGCCCGCCGGGTCAAATACCAGGCGGCTCGATACTATCTCGTTGACAGCGTTCTCTACAAAAGAGGGTTTTCTATCCCCAATCTCCGGTGTATCCACCCTGCTCAGGTCCAAGGAATACTGTACGAAATCCATGAAGGAGTGTGTGGGAGCCATGTTGGAGGCCGACACTTTCCCGAAGGGCTCTGTTGCAAGGTTACTATTGGGCCACGATGGTCCGAGACTCCCAGGATTACGTCAAGCGGTGTGAAAAGTGCCAAAAGCATGCAAGCATGATAAACCACCGGGCAGAGGTTCAGACCCCAATCCTTAGCCCCTGGCCATTCGCTCAGTGAGGCATTGACATAGTCGGGCCCCTTCCCATGGCAAAGAGACAGGTCAAAATTTGCGGTCATCGTCGTGGATTACTTTACAAAGTGGGCAGAAGCGGAGCCCTTAGCAATAATAACCGAGAATTCTGTCGGGCTGTGGGAAGGCAATTTGACATCCCGGTATTCCTGCAATTCTGCTCGGGCTGTGGGATATCCAATCACTACTCTTCTCTCGAGCATCCTCAAGCTAATGGACAAGCCGAAGTAACAAACCGAACCATTCTGCAGTCCATCAAGACTAGGCTCGAGTCGTCTTCTGTGGGCCTACCGCACCACTCCCCGAGCGGTGACAGGGGAAACCCCGTTCTCACTCACCTATGGTTTTGAGGCATTGGTCCCTACAGAACTTGGACTGCCAACATACCGGGTGGCCAACTTTAGCGAGCAAGGCAACGAGGAAGCTCTTAGAGGGTGAGCTCGACTTAATACAAGAAAAAGGGACCGGGCATATCTGAAAGTAGTAGCCTATAAGCAGCGGGTCTCTCGGTATTTCAACAGCAGAGTCAAGCACTGCAGTTTCCAGGTAGGATCTCATCCTTAAGGCGGTAAACCAGTCTACCAAATTACCGAACCACGGGAAATTGGGGCAAACTGGGAAGGACTCTATAAGATTACCTCGGCCAACCGTCTGGGGACCTACTGGTTACAGACTCCAGACAGGCAGGACCTGTCTCACCCTTGGAACGTGCAACACCTCCGCAAGTACTTGTTAAAGACAAGACAACTACCTCTATTTATGTGTCACACGATGGATTATTCAGTGGGCACATCTCACCTTTCTCCATGTGATCTTGGAGCTTTAGATGTTTGTATGACAAGACCACCTAAGAGGAGCCACACGTGGACCACCCAAGAAGGGGTCGCACGTGGACGAGAGACTACCTAAGATGGGCCACTACAACAGTCTACAAGGTGGAGTTTTGGAGAGGATAGTTCGGTATAAGATTGTCTTCCATATTCGCGTGCAAGTTGGACACTTCAACAAGATTCCGTGTGCCAACTTGAGGGAGAGTGTTGGAAGATATGGAAGAATGAAGATTTGTGGGACCAAGTCAAGATTTGATGAAAATAAGATTCCATAATATTCCAGAGATCTTCCAGATTTGATTATTTGATTTAAACTGATTGTATTATAATCTTCGAGATATGATCTCTAGTAGATATGATCTTATCCTCTCTCTCTCTCTCTCTCTCTCTCACCCTATATAAAGGGTTGTAGGTCTTGTAATTATAAGATCAACAATATAATAAAATCTCTCTTATAAAATTCTACATGGTATCAGAGCCAATTATAGGGTTCTGGTGATTTTTTCCAGTCTTCCACTTCGCCGGCGGGCGGTGACCTTGCCGCTCCATCGGACATAAACTTTTGCCGGATTTTTTTATTTTTTATTTATTCTTGTTATCCATTTTTTGATTCTTTTTCAACCCAAATTTGAGGTTGAAAGGTTTTCCACAAAAAAAAGGGGTCTCATTAACTGTTTTATTCTTGTTAGAGAGAGAGAGAGAGAGAGAGAGAGAGAGAGAGAGAGAAACTGTTCCTGTTGGTGATTTGAAGAACTGGTTCTTCGATGTTGTTAATGGTGCTTCCAAAAGTGAAGACGGGTGGAGTATGATCAGGTGTTTTGCTGCTATCATGCATCTGTTTTTTATTTCAGTGACACGGGTCTTGGATTATGTGTTTGTGTAATATCAAAGTGGATGATTTTGCTCAGCCATGTGTGACGCCCAAGGCTTCGGTTGCGTATTGCTATGCTCTTGCACTGTACGAGGCAGTCTTTATGGAGCCTGTCCTTCGCTGGGTTGCAATGGGGATTTGGTGCTATAATGTCAGATGTTGGTCAAACACTATAATATCAGACAAGAATGACAACAAATGTACCCAAAATTATGATGTTTCCAGATCCGTCCCCGTACTTCCAATATTTTCTGAAATTGCAAATCAACCCCAATATTTTGTTAATTTTCAAATCAACCCTAAAGTTTCTTGAATTTACAGATTTGTCCCACAAATTTCTGAAAATTACAGAATAGCCCTAAAATTTTCAGAAATTATGGAAAAAAAATTGGCCTTGTTAGTTTCTCCCTTCCAAATTTTTTTTTAAAGCCATGTTTGGCTTTGGGCTTTAATGGGGTTTTGTTTCTTTAGTCTTCCAAACTTCGGTGTTCGTATTCACTCCCACCTTCAGTTTGAGGGGGAGAATATAAGGATACAGGACCGGGTGACCCCCCCGAGGATTAGGGCCCGCTATATCACACGAGCAACGAGACCACCCAAAGAGGGACCCGCTACATCGCACAGATAGGTGTGCCCCCTTCAACTTGAGGGGGAGTGTTAAAGACAAGACAACTACCTCTATTTATGTGTCACACGATAGATTATTCCGTGGGCACATCTCACCTTTCTCCATGTGATCTTGGAGCTTTAGATGTTTGTATGACGAGACCACCTAAGAGGAGCCACACTTGGACCACCCAAGAAGGGGTCGCACGTGGCTGAGAGACTACCTAAGAGGGGCCACTACAACAGTTTACAAGGTGGAGTTTTAGAGAGGATAGTTCGGTATAAGATTGTCTTCCATATTCGTGTGCAAGTTGGACACTTCAACAAGATTCCGTGTGCCAACTTGAGGGAGAGTGTTGGAAGATATGGAAGAATGAAGATTTGTGGGACCAAGTCAAGATTTGATGAAAATAAGATTCTAGAATATTTTAGAGATCTTCCAGATTTGATTATTTGATTTAAACTGATTGTATTATAATCTTGGAGATATGATCTCTAGTAGATATGATCTTATCTTCTCTCTCTCTCTCTCTCTCTCTCATTCGCACCCTATATAAAGGGTTGTAGGTTAATAAAATCTCTCTTATAAAATTCTACAGTACTTTCATTGAAACACGGATCGGTATTGGTTAGGAACTTTGTAGCTTTTTCCGAGCAGTTTTATTTACATATCAAATAAAAATTCTTTTTTGCAAAACGATTCTTCATCCCGCGTTCCATTGAGTCAAAAGACCTCGGGATCACACCCGAGGCACAAAAAGACCTCGGGAACACACCCGAGGCAAAAGACCTCGGGACCACGCTCGAGGCACCAGTTTCGGTTAGGTTCTGAACCTATGATGGGGGCAAATCCCCCTGGGTGGCTAATGATAGCAAGTTTAAAAAAACCCTAGAACTACCAACGTTCTAGGTCGGTTCCCTACGGTCATTCCCTCCACCGACGCCCGCCTTAGCAAAAGCTTAGGGGCAGGGGGATACTGGACTGAAACATGAAATCACATCGAGCACTAACATGACTTGGAATTAATTTCAAATCATTCCTAAGTACCTACAATGCCCAGAGAAACTGTCTGCACAGTAAAAGGACCAAAATCCTACACTATACCGGCCGGGACCTTCTAACCCAAGTTTGTAAGTACAGGTCCCTAGAAGTCCAAATGTTTCCTACCGGTGACGGATTCATACCTTTTTGCTAAGGCATGGTTTTTGTACGACTCACGACCGAGCGGGCATGGGCGACTATAAACACAGGCATGCAAGTACAGGAACACAAACAGTTGGCGCAAAAGGCGGCCTTAAAGGGGCTTTTCATTACTTGTTAAAAAAAAATGTACAATGCCTGGGGGGTAATTGTAGTAGCCATCCCACCAAAAAAACAAAAAAAACAAAAAAGGAAGTTAATGGTCGTCAACAACGACCACCTCCTCAGTCACGCCGACCTCACCGTCAGGAGTAGCTCCATCTTCTTCAGTAGCCGGGGCCAATTCCTTCCAGTAGTTAGACTCAGCCCAGTTGTAGCCCGAAAGATCCCCATCCGGATGATCAGCAGAAGCCCGCTCGACGAGGTCGGTGTAGCCTTTGAGGAAGCCGGACTCAAATTCCTCCTCTGCATCCTTTGCTTCCGCCTCCTGAGCAGCGACAACTTCAACCAGAGCCGCCTTCTCGGCCTCTGCAGCCTTCTTCTCGGCCTCTGCCGCTGCTTTCTCGGCCTCTGCAGCCTTCCGGGTTGCCCGCTCGCCGACTAGCTCATCCCGAGCTTCCTCCAATTCCCGGGCCAGGACTTTCGTCCTCTCTTCCTCCACGGTGAGGGCGAAGTCTGAAGACTCCCGTGCCGCCTTCTCCGCAGATAGGGTGGCCTCGGCAGCGGCCAGCTTTTCGGCCACACCGGGCAAGTAAGCCTCAGCCCCTGCTACCAAACAACCAACTTGCAGGAAGGAAACATAAACCATCATTTACCTCGAGCCGGGAAGCGAGGAAAAAGATATGTACGAAACCACTCACCACATGGTTGACGCTGTACAGCCATCCGATCAAGGCCTTGGGGTCTAACTCGGAGCATTTATCAACTTGGCTTTGCAGCAGCCCCGGTTGGACCCTCACTCGGACATCGTCTGCCATCTCCACCGCCGGCATCCCGGTCGGAACGTCGTGTTGCACATGGGGGGAGACAACCTCAACGTGAGGAGCTAACGTCCCGACAGGTAAGGCTTCAAGAGGGTGCTTGGAGGCGCAGCGATTGTCACACCGGGAGCTGATGTCCCGAACGCATCAGTCCGGGGCCCCCGGTGGATCCTCTTCAGCTGCTGGCCTTCAGGGAGCTCCTGGTTTCTCTTCCTCTGACCCGCCCGAGCAGCCAGGGCAGCTTCTTTCTTCTTCAGAGCCTCTACGTCCCGGGGAGCCATCTCTACGAAACCAAGGAAAGACTAGTCAGTTATAACGGGGTCAATCAAACGAAAGAGTAATCTAAAAATAGTTGGAGAACGTACTGGCAATGATCGAGGGGAAGATAGGTGCTGTGAGCGGTTGCTTGGGCTCGTAGGCGATCTTTCGATCTCCCGTCCGGCTCAGCAGCTTGCCGATGTCTGTAGGGTCCTCGGCCAAGGACCTGATCCTGGCCTGGCACTCATCGGGGATACTGGGCGGATCTGCCGAGCCCACTGCAAAATAGAACACAAGGAAGTTAGCCCCGCAACCACAGCCAAAGAGAAAAAAGAAAAGAAAAGGCGAACGCAGGGCAAGGGCTTACTCCCCAACTTCCCCTCCCAGGAAGTCCTCAGTTGTATGCCCGGGGCCTCCTCAACTTCCCCGCCCAGGAAGTCCTCAGGGTGGATGCTTGGAAGAACCTCTTCTTCCACCCCCTGTTGTTACTCAGGCAATTGATTATTATCCTCCTTCCCTGCCTGGCCCCTAGCCAGAAGAAGCCAGCCTCCCCGTGCACCGGGAATGGACGATGGGTCCAAAAAAACTCTTGCACGGTCAGCTCGTACCCGAGAACTTGGGGCCACAGAGAGATAGTTCCCATCAAGAACCTCCATCCGTTCGGGGCGAGCTGCTCGGGAGCAATCCCTGGTAGATCAAGACGTCCTGGGCGACCGGATGGAGGGGAAGACGAAGGCCCGCCATAAGGGCGCCTCATAAAGAGTAGTGAAAAACTCGACTGGTGGAGGTGAGCCCCACCGTTGGGTATGACCAGATAACAGTGGCCGCGAAAGTCAAACCTATCCCTGATCCGACCTAGGTCCTGGGTGCGCAGGCTGCTAGTGATCAGTTCGCAAGAGAAGGTCACGTCGGGACTGTTGGGTAGCGACGCCTCATCGCCCGACCCCCCGGATACAGAGGCCACCGGGAGCTCCTGATCCGCCTCATCATCGGATACCCGAATGGGAATCCTACCTTCACTATGGTGATAAAAAAGGGTGACTGAAGAAGGATCCAAGCTAGTGTCCGGGGTACCTGACGTAGACTCTTCGTCCTCCGATCGGGATGACGAGTTGAAACCAGAGTGGCACATCTCTAGAGCTCCTACGGCGGGTTGAGACAGCAGCTGACGGCCTAGGTATGGGTCGGGAACCCCAAGCCTGAGGTACAAGGGGGGAAAATCTAAAAGCCTATAAGGCAGGGCGTACAAGGCTCTCAGGGCAACGTAGCACTCTGTCAATACTGCCCTGGGGCACCCCGATCGGTTATAGCGCTCCACCAGGGAGGACGAACCGCTTGACCTAAGGAGGAAAATGAACCTAAGGAAAAAAAAATCCCACTCCCTCTCAAGACCTAGTGGATTCGTATTTTCCACCTTTACTCGGGAAAGGGACGTAGGAGAGAAAAATACAGTGAAATATAAGTCTGGAGAGACGAAGACTTACAGGGAAAAGAGTGCGAAGAGGACTCGAGAGCTTCACCTGGTGCTTTTTCTCTTAAACCGCTCAGTAGTCTCTATCTCTGAACAGTAGGAATGGAAGAAATGCACAAGTACCCCTTATATATGCAGCACGTACGGTTCAGATCAAATTAGATCCAACGGCCAGGAAATTTTCCCGCCTAAATCGTCCGACAACTGTCACCTCGGGCACGTGAAGCGACACCTCAAAAGGCGCGCGTATTAAATGCCTGACATGACGGTTCGGTTACGGTGCAACTGTTCGATTACATTCACACCGACCTCGTTGGATCCTGACCAGACCAATCACTCCTTGACACGTGGCGACTACCGACCCCAGGCTCCCGAGGCCACCGTTCGGTCCAATCCCCGACTGACCAGGGCGGCGGGTCCGGCCCCGACTAATATCCTGGGTAGGGTCCCGAACGGTTTTACCGAGTTGCACAGATTTCCAACCCTCATCTGATGAGACATCACATTAGCCTAAAAAATGGGGGGCAGCTGATATGTACAGAAATATCAAGTTAAAGTCAAACTCTGCCACCTCAGCAGGGAATGCCAAGTCATCCGGTAATGGTGCCCACTACGCAACCATCCCGGGTCCATCGAAGACCGCCCGGTCCGGGCCCTCAGCTCGGGCGTACGGTGCAGGCTCGTCCCACGGTAGGTGTAGCTTGGGCATGTCCCAAGTTCCAGGCAGTTTCCTATCTCAGCTAGAAAACTAATGAAAAGTGCAAGTTGTTTCCTAATCCACTTAGGAAACTCCCATGATTTGTGTTAAATGAATTGTAATTAGATTGTGCTTCCTAATCAGTTTACTTACCTTGTACGAGTGGTCTCTTGCACCTATAAAAGGGACCACTCATCACAGAATAGCAATACTCGACACTCATACACATATACCCGGCTGGTTTATGGTAGTACCGCCCTCCTTGTTGGTTCACCAAAGGCCGCCGGTGATTTGTTAGTGCAAGTGCTCCGACATACACGTGGACGTAGGTCTCTTAATCAACAGGGCCGAGCCACATACAAATATCTTGTCTTCTTCTTCTTATTCTTCTACTAATTTTTGGCATCATCACTTGGAATAAGTCCATCTTCTCAAATAAAAATGAAATATTCAAAATTGTGGGTTAATGATTTAGAACAAATTTGGGGAAACATTTACGATTTACCTACAAATGTGGGGATTATGTTTTGGATTAAGTACGAAAATGGTTGAATGTTTTAGACTTTGTTTGATCCATGGATTTATTGAGGGAAAAGAATAGAAAATACTAAAGAAATGTTTTCCTTTAGTTGCCAAGGAAAACTAGTGAGAAAATAATTTAAAATTTTGAAATTTTTATGAGTTTTTATTTTATTTTATTTTTATTTATTTATTTGTTATTATTTATTTATTTTTTTAAGTATTGACTTTTGATGTTATTTAAGCATGAAAAAAACACGAAAAAACACAGAGGAATTGGTTTTCCTTCCCCTTTTCTTTTGTTTCGATGAATTTGCAAACCATACAAGCCCTGCAATTATGAGAAAGAGGATAGGAAATTCTATCCATTATGCCTACACTTCCACAACCATAAGGTCCATAACGACTTAGATTACAACTGGATCACATTAGAAAGTTGTCTAAATTGATCCTCATTGAGTTTGAAAGGTTACACCGCATGTATAGGCTGTACGAGACCTCCAAGCTAGTTGGGTGACTCAAAAAAGTAGAAAATTGACTCACTCTTAGGACTTATCTAAACCAACAAGATATGAGTTTTACATTTGTGTATTGAGAAGACAATTCACCATTTCTTGAAGATCAATCTCCCTTCGCAATCCCTGAACCCAAATAACGGCCGATGTGCCACTTCTACATATATGACCATTGACCAGTCTCGGAAAGTGTTAAATAAGACCCAGTGAAACTCAAAGTGAGAGTAATTTAAATTCCAATTAGGCCTCACTTAGAATATAAACCAATTTTAAAAAATATCCACTATTCATTGGGTGTCCTATTTCCTGTACGTCTTCTATACCAATTTTGGAAATGTTATTTTACTGTGAATTATTATTTTCTTGAACTTCTAAGGTGATATATTTGTTTAATGTAATGGTATTAATGATTGTTTAAAGAGATTAGAGTAGAGTAGGAAAGGATCCACTAGTTGAAGGGGAAAGACAAATCAATTGCGTAAATGCTAATTACGGGTTCTATTCAAGAAAGCAAGTTAATGACCAAAAAAGAAAAAAGAAAAAGAAAGAAAGTTGGACACTTTTTGACATGTGTTGGACATGCCAACATTCAGGTTCCATTTTGTTTACTACTACGTACTATTTTGTTCAAGCACACATAAGACACATTATTGACACACTTTGACATGAAGTGTAATCTTGATATAACTTTGGAAAACAAACGCGCTTAAGACGAATGAATCAAAAAAGGCTTTTGGAATTGGAACAATTGGCATAGTAGTTTGAAATTAAAAAATAACAAGGCACCTAAATTTTACTATAATTGTGGCAATTCCTCATTTAATGTGGCAGTAAATCTTGAGCAAGTGTTTTTCATTTTGTGTCGTGCCGGTTTTCTAATAATTAGAATTATCTGGACCGCCGCACCGTATGGATGTCCATGTCCTTGTATCTGTATCTGTGTGTTTTTTTAGATGTATGATCCATCAAAATTTGGACTCAAATTTTACTGCACGCATTTGTAAGCTTGAAATCAGATTTTGTCATGTTTGCCCGAGCTTGACCGGTCGACAGCCTTTCTCCTAATTGTTGTGTAAAGTGGGAGATTTCCAATTCTCGAATGGCCTAATTCTAGACTTTATCTTTGTTTATAACTGAATTATATTGGTATGAAATATGAGAGACATGATGTACCAAATTAATTTCAAGACTATCTTTTTTGTGTTTGAAATGCTTTAAAAGAAATGTATGATAATAATAATTTTTTTTCCCCTTAAAATGTAAAATGTAATAGGATTCCTGCCAAATAATATTTGACAATAATATCTTTGTTTATATTTTTAACTGAATTAAATTAGTGTGAAATATGAGGGATATAAAGATCAGAGTGTGTAAAATAAATGAAAAAGGTGGCAGTAATGATGATAATAACAATAAAGAAATTGATTGGATTATGTCTATCTTATTATTTTGTCACAATATATAGTCTTTGATTGTTTTGAGTACTTAATAACCTAATAATCCTGTAATCTGATAAATTTGTTTGATACGTCAACTTTGAACCAGGACTGTTTGATATGGAGAGTTGGGTGCAAATAGTGTGTACAAACTGTATACATTCCTCGTAAATAAATATCCTGGATGGTGATGCTAGAAAAGTTGATTTTATACTTATAATGTTGATTAGAAATAAAAGAAATAATTATGACTAAACATATTAGCTTCTACTTAGTGCTCAAATACAAGAAGAAGTAGGGTCAAGAAAGTAACCCCAAGTAAGGCAGTAAGTTCGCAAGTGCAAGCTGCTCCCTTGGGAAACTAAAAAAGGACATACCCAGTCGAAACCTCCCTAGACAAAAGTCACTTCAAAATCAAATTGGTCAGATTGCCTCAGAGCTAGGACATGGTAAGGGTTTTATGTTCATGGGCGAGGTTTCTAAAATCAGGACCCTACGTGGGATCTTTTTGGGTTCATAGGATCGGGATCGTAGGATTGGATTGAGGATCCTGCAAAAAGTGTAATCTCTGATCAAATGATATCACACGTATGCTTATAGCTGCAATGTTTCATTTGAAGTAATGAGTTAGGTATTAAAGAACAATAAGACTCGATTACTATTAAATATATAAAAAAAGAAATGTTAAATGTTTTACCACTTTAGAACATTAATAATGTTCTTTTGAATTTGTTCATAAGCACGATCCATTGAGTCATAAAGGAACCCCATCTAAGTACTTTGATAAGAGGGGTTGCAGCTTTCAAATACAAAATACCGATTTTCCGGAAAATGGCAATCCTCCTAAACTACATAGGCACTTTTCTTCCTTTTACTCATGCTTACAAACATACTAGTTCACCCATTAGATGTAAATAGTGATAATAATGCACTCTTTTGTTCATTTAGGCATTGTAAAGTCAAGTAAGAGGTAGTAAATAGTGTGATTGCGGGTCTAACAAGCTCTTTGCCTTTTTGTGTGCTCCTTGCATATATGTAAGCCACATTCTTTCTGACCTTTTCGGCTGTCAGACGGTGGATTTTATTCCCAAGATCCTCTCAACATTAAATCTAAGCAATGTGCGGCACCATGTGTCCAGAACAACATTTTGGTCTTGTCAATTTTGACTTACCAGTTACCAATTTGTAATTAGGAACTCGACGCGGATCTGGCTTGCTATTGATAACCTTGTGTATGGGTAATATTTTCATGCACTTAATTCTATCACTAATTTGCTTTTCGAGTCGAGATGGAAAAATAATGGATGTGATAAGTATTTGTGTTGTTGAGGTATTTTTCTATCGATTTTCTGGTAATAGTATACTTAATTAACTAACTTAATTAGATAATACCTTAACAGCTGGATGGACGTTACAAACCGATGTGTTTGCATTTGGTGTTGTACTCTTGGGCTTGATAACAAAAAGAGTTTACAATGTTGAAGATAGAAAGTCAGAAGTGCCTTTTGTCTACGAATGGGCTCGTGAAGAGTACCGCTCTGATAAATCCGAAATGGGCACTAAAAATTCCAAGCGTTCGCTTGTTGACAGAATTCTAGAAGCTGATCCAGATTTTCACAAGACTGATGGGTCAAAAATTACAAGGCTGGCCATTCGATGCGTGGAAGAACACCTTTCAGATCGCCCAACTATGAAGGATGTTGTTAAGTGTTTGCTGAAGCTTCAAGTTGTTAAGGATCATGCCGAGTATCTGGGTACCCATCATTTTACGAAGTGATGTCCCACCATTGAGGTGGCTGATTATAATATTGTCCTGAGGAAAGAAGACTGACTTCTCACTTCAATAGTTCTAAGATTATGTATTCTAGGAGACACCTTAGTAAGTTGTTACCTATTGATTCCTACGTCATAATCATACATTGATACTGCAACAAATAGCCGTATTTAGGAGCTCGCTGATAATTATGATCAAAGTTTGATTATCGTTTATGAGAGTAGTCAATGTTAGATACAGGCTAAAATACATTTTAGTGCATTAGTAATTGCAAAACAACTTATCTGACATTAAAAAGAAAAGAAAAGTGGGTTTAAATACATTTTACCTCCCTTTGGTAAGACCCGTTTTCACGTTACCCACTTGTGGTTCAAAAGTGGACAATTAACCACCATGTGGTTTTGGACTTAAAATAAAACTGCTAAGATTTTTCTCAAAACAGTCCCATATGGAGATTAAGGGTGCGTTTGATAGGCCCTTTTTTTCCATGAAAAATATTTTTCTCACTAATATTCCACATTTTGTAGCGTTTGATTACCTAAATTTACCATAAGAAAAGTTTTCGACAAAAGGTCACGTGACACTCATTTTCCTCATTTCTGAGGAAAATCAATTCCTGCCTACATACTGAAAAACGATTTCCATGGAAAAAAATTCTCAAAAATCGATCGACCTCTCTCGACTCTCTCTCGACTCTTCCACCGACGACTTGCCTCTCCTCGCCATCGTCATCGCCAGGTACTCTCTCTCTCTCTCAATATACATATATGTATACATATACATATACAGATTCGAGATTCAATATGCAGATTTGTTCGAATGTGTGTATGTATGTGCAGATTCAAATCTGTATATGTATATGTAGATGTATATATACAGATCGACATACATATACTAATCGACATATACAGATTTGAATCTATATATGTGTATGTATATATACAAATCGACATACATATACAGATATAAATTTTGAAATCAAATCGATATACATATACATATACTGATTTTGGAATATTGAGCTAGGGTTTTGAGTTTGTTGGTTTCAATTTGATTTGATTAGAAATTGAGAAGCCAGGGTTTTGAATTTGTTATGCATTTGGTGGATTTTTATATTCATATATATATATATATATATGAATGTGTATTGGTTAACCTCAAATTTGATTTGTTTACTAATTTTTAGAACATACATACTGAGATCTTCGACCTCAATTATTTCTTTCTTTGTTAGAAAGAACATACATACATACTGATATTCAATTGTTGCTCTGAACCGAACTCAATCCAAATGGATTTTTCGTTTAATCAAGAACATACATACATACTGATACTATTTTCACTTGATTTATCCTAACTTTTGGGATCTTTCTGAGCTTAATCTTGGCTCCAATGGCTTGTATCTTTATAGGTTCATTACAAGATCACTACTAATATCTTAGTTTTATTTGTGCACCCATTTTATGCTTCTATTTCCTTTGTTTGAGAGCTGATAAAAACCTACTAATCTATTCTTATATCGATTGGGCTCTAGAATGTTGGTTATGTATTTGTTTTGGAGTATATCATAAGTGAAACAACAGTAGTAGGAAAACAGAATTTTTTGTAACAAAGGGGAAGAAAAGGTTAATTGTTCAATTTTGCTATAACAAAATTGCATTTGATTCTTAGGAGTGTTGTGCAGACTCAAATTGTTCAACTTGGTTGCTTGCCATTCATTGATTGAAAAAGAAATTCCCAAAAGTGGTTGATTCGGTTAATGTAAATGATTTGGATCCTTTTGAACTCAAAACTATATTGGAATTGTCTTTTTCTAAGTGTGGAGTTTAGATCTTATCATGAAGTCTGAGAGATGAGATTGCTCTGTTGGCACGGATAACCATCAGCTTACAAAGGTAAATACTTTCCTGCTAATCTCATTTTTTCTAGAAGTGTTACTCTGAGAATTGGGTATTTTAAAAAATTAACAATACTATGAAGTTGTTTTATGCTAATATGTTGTCGGTAAATGAGTGCTTTCATCACCCCTTTTGTTAATACCTACATTTTGCCAAAACCTTTCTTGGTGTCTCTGATTCTTATTGTATTCCGTGTTGTTTCTAATTTCTCATCTTTGATGGACCCTCATAATCATTTTTGGCTTTAGAAAGAAATAGCAAAAAGAAAAAGTTAACAAAACAGCAAAAAGGTGGAGGAAAGAAAAATAGTACAGCGAAAAAGATAAGTTTCAATCTATTGTTTATTTCAATCTATTGTGCTTGCCCTGTGGCAAATCTAATTTTTTTTAAGAACGCATGTAGATGAAGATTTAGTGGTGGAGGAAAACTGCAAATCTTTAAACTTACTAATGTCTTTTCTCTTATTTTGTCCGGGTGGAGGTTGGGGGAAAGACTTGAGCACTAATTCAACCGAAAACACTTTTAGGTAGTATCACTACCAAAAAATTTGGGAACCATGTTTAATCAAGGTTAAATCATTTTTCTTTTTAAATAGTGCTATGGTTAGGAGGGACCGAAAATTTCCGAATTTACGAAATCGGAAAGGAAAATACATAGATTTTTTATTTTTCTTTTGCTCTTGCATAGGCGTGTCTATTTCTTTGCCTTGTTCTGCATTGACTTTTTCAAGAAAGAGAAAAACTCCTCTTCTTAATCCCTGTTGGGAAGGCAAAGAACCGGTTGGGAAGGCACAGAGAGAGGGAGAGAGAGAGAGAGAGAGAGAGAGAGAGAGTGTTCCTATATAATACTATATTTTTCATTCTTTGATGATGTTGTAGCTTAGGCAGGGCAGCCTCATCTTTCTGATGAATGCCATAACAAATCCCATATCAAATTCTCAAAAGCTTGTTGAAGATTCATCACATGTTTCTTCTTGGATTTTTTGTCACATATACAGAAAAAAAAAAAAAAAAAAAAAAAATCTACGGAGAAAGCATTAAATTTTAGCATTACGTCCACAGGTAAGTTTTCATCATCTGAGATTAACTGATGGGTTTGGTAGAGCCAAAAATAGATATAGATATAGTAGGTGATTCTAAGAATACCATCCTAGAATTTAGCTGTTAAAGCTATAAGGTCTCGGGGCAATTTCTGGGGTTTCTTATAGCATCACAAGCGATGTTCATTCTTATTGTAATGTGGTTCAGTGATTATTTGACATCAGCACATACGAATATACATAATATGTGAGTGAAGGTCTTTGCTATATTTTATTCTCTTCTATGATTCAAATTCTGTCTTGAGAGTATTTATTTATTTTGGGTTATTCATGAACTCTTCATTTAAACTCTCCTCATGAAAGGGTCCCTTTTTTTTTTTAATTAAGAAAGAAAGAGAAGAAAGACTAGGTACATTTCTTTTGTTTAAAAAAATTGATTGGTCTACGTGATATTTCAATGTTTCTTTGAGGTTGTAGATCAAGAAAAAGTTTATCATAGAGAGATGTATAGCAACAGAGAATGAAATTTGTATAGTTGACTTATAGAGGTGTTTTGTTTTTTAGCTTCTTTGGAATGTTTCAAGGATGCTGTGCAAATTAATAAGGTGTTATTTTACAATTTAAACTGTTTTAATATGCATTTAGGTACACATACATTTCCTGCGGCCTTGACTTGCTTTTGGTTGCTGCCCATCCTGGAGGTAATATTTTTGTTTATATATAGAATAGCATATATAGATGTATATTCACATCTGTATCTGAATATACATACATGCTGGTATTTGCATTCTTTTGGGGCAATTCTTTAATCCATATTTGGAGTGGTAGCTTTAGTTTCATGTGTTTTCTTTACTCTAAAAAAAACGTAGTGAAATAATATGTGTGGGTGTGATATGGAAGATAATAATGGACATTCACAAGGCCATAGAAATTGAGCCTTGTATTTCACTTTCGTACAAACACCCATTTCAGACCTTGTTGCAGTTTGTTTTGCTTGCTCATAGGTCCACAATTCAATAATTTCCTTTCATTGAGTAATGGTATGGTGAAATAACATGGTATCATACCCAAAGTGGATGGTAGTTTTGTAATTCAAATAACAAAGTGTGCCCTCTTACTAGTTTAGTTTTGCCTGATATAAGATACATTTTTAAGTCGTGTTTCCTTTCTCTTTGAATATTTACATTATGTTTTTTGAACAGTAAGGCAGCCACATGTTAGGCCTTTGGTGAGGACGGAATTTCGTTGATTTCTTGATCATAGGATGGCATGGTTCGAGTTTGGGACACTAAACCCATATCATCATTCGCATTTTTAAGCAGGCGAAAGGTAAATCTAGATGATCATAATAACTTCTAACTTGCTTAATTTTTTTTATAGCATTGGTAATACGAAACAATGAGTAAATTAACACCCACGAGTCTTTTTTTTTTTTTACTTTGAAATGGATCATTAATATTTGGTGTGTTGTTTCAGTATTATATTTCATATTTTGCTACTTAAATTTGACGAGGCTGATGCTATTATTAAGATAGAGAAGGGAGATGATGAAGGCTGTAATTTACCTGGAATTTGCCACCTGAGTTGGTGAAATAGCCGCAGCTCATCTCAAGAATTACTCCAATAACTAACGTCAACTTCGCGTGATCAAAGCCTTTTTTTTTTAATTATTTTTTTATTTTATTTACTTTTATGAGCACTTCTAATTTTCAATTGGGCCATGAAGTTTCAATGAAGTTTGAACAAAAAAAAAGTACTAATTTTCATATTGTACTTTTCATCGTTTGTGAAATTGACTATTGATATGAGTAGTTGTCTCAATTGCTTGAATTTGTATCATTTTCAAACTGTTTGTTTGTGATTCAGAGGTTAATTGCTTGAAAAAAATGAAAGTTTTCAATGGAAAATGTTAATTTTCTACGAAAAATTATTGCAATCAAACATAAAAAAAAGTTATTTTCCATGGCAAATGATAACTTTTCACTGGAAAATAACGACAATCAAATAGCAAAATTACATTTTTCATGGAAAATGTTAGACTTTTTAGCCTGAAAATAATTGCAATCAAACAGTCCCAAATTTATTTCCATAGAAAAAGGTTACATGTAAAATAAATTCATGGAAAAAATTTCTTTTCAACCCATTTTCTATCTTGCAATCAAACGCACCCTAAGTTAACTAAAATAGAAATAAACAAATAAATTACGAAAGTGTTTGGTATATGTATCCTAAGTGAATCATTTATTATGCCCAATTAAAATGTCCACAGATGTATTTTAAAAGAAGGGTTAATTGCAAAAACACCCTCTCAACTATGACCCATTTTTGAGTACACCCTTTGATTTAAAAAAGTGAACAACTTCACCCCCTCAACTATCAAAATTTGTTTTGTCCATAAGCTTTTTGTGACGCTTTTAATTTGTGTCGGGCACAAATCCGTCACAAAAAGGTGCAATTCCGTCACAAATATTTGTGACGGAATTATTTGTGACGGAATTGCACCTTTTTGTGACGGATTTTTTCCGTCACAAAAGACCTATTTTTTTTTGTAGTGAACGACATTAACGGAAGTAATAAAATGTCGCATATACCCTTGGTCTGAATTGCAAAAACACCCCCTCAAGTATGACCCATTTTCGAGTACACTCCCTGATCTAAAAAAAGTGAACAAATTCAACCCCCCTCTCTCTCTCTCTCTCTCTCTCTCTGTGCAACTTCTCTCTCTAAATTATAAGGTCCCAATTAAAAAAAAAAAAAACCTAGGTGTAATATGTTGGTCCAAAAGACCAACCCCTCAATTTAGAAAAAAATAATTACATATAAAATATTTGTCTAATTGTAATCCAACACACCCTAAACATTTGTCCCAACTCATTTTAATCTCATCTCTTAGTTTAGTCCATATAAATTGTTTTACCATCATACCAAACTTTACAAATTTCAATCAACTATCAACCTTTATTACTGCTAGGCTTTATTTGGTTCATGGATTTAGTGAGGGAGAGAAAAGAAGAAAGGAAATCGAAAAAGAAAATTAATTCTCAGGTATTTTCCCTTGTATTTCATTTATGATTAATAATATCGAAAACTAATAATATTTAAAATATGAGTAATGCTATGCTTATCAAATTTTGTATCCTAAGTGGTTCTCAAACACGTGATAGTAGGCCCACCTGATTTTGATTGGAGGATGTTGAAGTCGTCCCACCATTATTGAAGTGGTCCTGCCGTCACATGTGTTTGGGAACCATCTGAGATACAAAATTTGGGAAGCATAGCATTACTCTTTCCTTGTAATTAAGCCAATATATTACATATAATAAGGTTTTTTTTGGGTCTATTTGTAATTAAGCCAATATATTACATATAATAAGGTTTTTTTTTCTTTAAATTTTGGGAGAATGAAGTATAATTGGACCAACATCTTACATATAAAATCATTTTCTTTAAGCCTAACTAATATTTTTTGGGGGGCTATATAATAAGTTTACTTATTTTGGGGGGGCAAAGCTTAATAAAATTTTAAAATTTTCCTAAAGTACACATGTAAAAGTGTAATTTTCCAAAAGCTAGCCCCCCCCTACATCCACCACTAATCCGGATCAAAACATTGTGTCCAAATTTTGACTACATGTCGTGCAAGACCAAACTTTCCAAGTCATGGTGGCCAATCGGGAAACCATCAATTGCGTCGGGCAGTGCCTCACTCTCACCTTGATGATCCAAGATCATCCCATCACGACCAATTTCTACGTGCTACCGATGGCGGCTTGCCAAGTCGTATTAGGGGTGCAATGGTTAGAAACTCTTGGACCCATCAAAATTGAATACCGCACCTTGATGATGAGGTTCCACACAGACGGCACAACTCACCAATTTTGCGGGCTGCGTCATTCTGAACTTGAGGCAGCAAGTGCTAAACAATTGCATCGCATGGAGGGAACCGGGCTATTCCTACAAATTGTCCCTTGTCACGAACCGCAACCAACCAAACACCATCAACCCAAACTTGACCACCAAGTGTTCGCAGAGCCTACCAATCTACCCCCCAACTGCAGCCATGATCATCAAATTCCCATTCACCCCAGTCACGGCCCAGTCAGCGTCTGCCCATACCAATACCCATACTACCAAAAATTCAAAATTGAAACCATGGTCCGAGAGATGCTTGCCTCGAGGTTGATCCGGCCAAGCACCAGTCCGTTCTCTTCTCCGTAGCATAAATATGGAAAGCATTTAATTTCCTTTATGGGCCCGTAGGTCACGACAGTTTGAAGGATCGATTCCGTCCCAAACGTCGAACAACATATTGGTATAAATCAGAGTAGAGCAATCAAGGCTTATAAATTTTTTCTAACTTAATAATTATTACAGCACGTGGTCACCTAAAGGTACAAACTGCCCTGAAACAAATAATATCTATTATCTATTACATTCATCCTTATTACGAAAGTTCAGTTTATCAACTAAGGCAGTAGTTACAATAGTTATTTCTTCTTCCAAGCAGCCATTCTCAATTAGCATAATCGTATTGTTCCCCTTGATCATAACCTGAAAAGCCTAGACACAAATGTCCAGGGCGCATCAAGGCCGTCAGCTTATTGAAGCTGGTGAGTATTAAAAACATGTACTTGAATGTAACACATACTCATTTACCATTTTCCAATTTCCATTTTTCAACAGGTGGATATGGTAGAAAGGAGTTCTTATTAAATCAACAATAGTAACATTTGAAAACTTTGATTCATGTTTTATGTGACCGTGTATGGAGACAATGCACCAACTCATTTTACCGACTTTTTTTTCTCGACAAACACAACAACCCACTATCTCACTCCAGTATCTTTGAAATGCTAAGATAGCCACACTTTAGCATAGGGGTAACAGGGAGTGTCCAGCTTGCCTCACACTTTAGTACGGGGTACTATGGAGTGTCCAATGTCTCACACTTCAGTACCTAATCCGCCTTGCAAATACCGGAGAAACCTCACGCAGTATCCAGACTCGGGTATCAGGGAGTGTCTATAGGCCACACTTTAGCACTACCATGGGTGCCAAGGAATGTCCAAGTTCGGCGTCATACACTTTAGCGCTACCATGGGTGCCAGGGAGTGTCCAATTTTGCCCCCGTCACATTTCAAAGACACTCTAGCCGCAATCTCAACATGTCACACTTTGGTACACAATTACCAGGGAGTGTCCACACAACCACAAAAATATACTCTTTTCCACACTACCCAACACTCACACTCACCATGCATGTACAACTAACACCATATGAATGTTGTGCAACTATAAACAGAACATATGAGATGTCGGGAATGATAACCATGTATATTTGAAAAGAAACGAAACCATACTCACTCTTTGATAACCAAGACATAACAAAACCGAGCCTGTATTGACATAACTTCCAAACAGAGCCTTAAAATTTATAAAATATCACCAAACAGTTCCTTAACAGAAAATAAGCAAAAATCAGAAACTGTCAGAAGTCGTGCGCGCGGGCCGCTCACGCGATATGCCTGTTTTTCATTTTTCTTTTAAAAACTTTTCTATCTGCTAGAAATCACACACCTTGCGCGCACGGGCCGCTCGTGCGAGGGGTCGCTCTCATGGGCCGCTCGTGCGCCCCTCGCTCGCGCGATCGTGCGCGCGAGTTCATGCAATGTCTTCGTCTTTTTCGTCAGATTAAGAATCCCCTATTTTCAGATTAAGGGGTCCTTTTTGACCCATTTTTGAATTTAAACATTACCATGCCTTATTATATATGGATCTCTTCGGTTTTTCGCAAGGATTATGAATCTACAATCAATTTTACATGGATCAATCTGTAACTCACGAATTTTATGAAAAACTAAACGATGCCAAAACTTAATTTCTTATATACTTTCTCCTATGAACACATTAAGTCCTAAAACTTTAAATACAACAACTATGGCGTATAATCTTTCATTCTTATCTCTAAAAACAGATTTTGGTTAAGGTTAAAAAATCACTGTTTTCAAGCTATGCTGTTCATACGTGAAATCAACAATGGTAATTCATATTTCAAGCATATAAATAGTAATTGAACTATGTAATTACATATCAAGTGAGTTGGAAATACTCACTGAAACAAGAGGATGTGTGTTTGTTGAGAAAGATTCAAACAATAAGAACACTCAAACCAAGCTTGTAAGCTATGGAGATGAAGCTTCTCTCTCTGTAAAAAATTCTGAATAAATGAACTCTCAAACTCTCTCTTTACTCTCTGAATCTTCTGTTTTCAAAATGTGTCCAGAATGTGTGTGTAAGTGGTGCATATATCGAGAGCAATTTGAGATGAACTTGGAGGCCAAGTCTTGTGTTGGTTACTCAACAATTGAGCTTGTCTCTTAATTAACTAAGAAGCCACATATACACAGATATATACATTCGTACATGATCCAACACAATTTGAAGAGGTGATTTAGGTGTATAAGGGTCAAGGATGCGTGTTTGGGTAATGTAGTTAATGCACAAAAATAACACATATGAGAAGTGTATTGCCAAACATTCCTACTCAATCATTAGATGACATAAATGAAGTTAAAGTATGTGTCCAATCTGCTTTACATCACTTCCAAAACCTGTGGAAGTTTAACATGGCACAGACAGTTTTGAACATAAACTGGTATTTTCGTGGCGCGGTGATCACCACAAAAATAAAGAAAATCCATTTTAACTAACGAAATAATTTTCGGTTTTATAAAAATACAGTTTGAGTCAAGAGAGATTATTTTCACCGTTCTAAAATTCAGATTCGAAATCCAACACAGGTATTCCTAAAATTATAAAATTTACAGTTTGACCCCAACAAGAATCTCAATATGAAATACAACAAGTAACGAGGTTCTATGACATGAGAGTTTGCAATTTAAAATAATTCTACGAACATAGATTAAACATGGAAATGCAAATTAAAATTACATTAAATGCAGGTTGTTACACCCTTCCTCCCTTAAACAGGATTTCGTCCTCGAAATTAAGACTAACTAGTCCTAAAACAACTCCGGGTACTTCTTCTTCATATCAGCTTCAACTTCCCACGAGGCTTCATTCACGTCGTGGTGATTCCACTGAACCTTCACTAACGGAATATCCTTGTTCCTCAGCTTCTTGGTGCTCTGATCTAGAATCTTCACAGGTCTTTCCTTGTAAGAAACGTTATGACTCGTCTCAATATCGTCATAACTAACCACATGCGAGGGGTCTCATATGTATTTTTTCAGCATGCTAACATGAAATACAATGTGAATCCCAGACATCTTCGGTGGTAGAGCAAGTCGATAAGCTACTTTCCCAACACGTTCCAAAATCTTGAACGGTCCAATGAAACGCGGGGCTAATTTCCCTCTCTTGAGACCAAAACGTACCACTCCTCGGGTCGGTGAAACCTTAAGGAGTACGTGATCTCCGACACTAAACTCAAAATCTTTCTAGCGTCGATCGGCATAACTCTTGTACTTACTCTGTGCGGTTCTCATTCTTTCCTTGGCCAGAGAAATCTTCTCGTTCGTTTCTCTAACCAAATCTGGTCCCAACAATTCTGTAGCTCCAACCTCCGTCCAACACAATGGGGAACGACATGGTCGTTCATACAAGGCTTTGAACGGAGCCATCGCGATACTTGTGTGGTAGCTATTATTATAGGCAAATTCAACCAAAGGCAAGTGCGTCTCCCAAGATTCTTCAAAATTGATGACACAAGCCCTAAGCATATCCTCCATGATATGATTAACATGCTCAGTCTACTCATCTGTTTGAGGGTGAAAAGCAGTACTCATCTTGAGTGAGGTTCCCATAGCTTCTTGCAAACTTTCCCAAAATCCAGAGGTAAAACGTGCATCACAGTCTGACATAATTGGCACAAATGCACCATGAAGTCGCACAACTTGTTGTATGTACATCCGGCTCATCTTTTCTACCGGGTATGTCATACTATAAACGATGAAATGAGCCAACTTAGTCAATCGATCAACGATTACCCAGATAGCGTCATGATTCTATTGAGATCGAGGCAATCCCACTATAAAATCCATGGTTATGTGCTCCCATTTCCAACCTGGAACAGGAAACGGTTGCAACAATCCTGATGGTCTCTGATATTCAGCCTTGACTTGCTGACACGTCAAATACTTGGACACAAACTCGGCTACGTCCTTCTTCATACCTTCCACTAGAAATTTCTCTTCAAATCTTTGTACATTTTTATTCCCCCCGAGTGAACTGTATATCTTGACTTATGTGATTCTCCCAGAATATCATTTCTTAATTCCCCACAGTCTGGTACACATAATCTGTCTCTGCATCTGTATCCCCCATCATATCCCACCTCCCATTCGGTCGGGTATTTTTCTGACATCTTGACGAACCATGTCTGAAATTTTTCATCTCCTTTCTGAGCTTCAATAATGCGGCCGATAAGAATAGGCTGTAGGATAAGACATCCAAAATGTCGCATTCTCTTTCCTAAGTATTCTTTACTTCGAATTCCGCTAATATCTCCAAGGCGCGCCATTCTCTAACCATTAAGGAGGCAATCGTCTCACGAGTTTGCTGACTCAAAGCATCAGCGACCATGTTAGCTTTACCAGGGTGGTATTCTAGCGTGAAATCGTAATCTTTTATCAACTTCATCCATCTGCGTTGTCTCATATTCAATTCTTTCTGTGTGAACAAGTATTTCAGACTCTTGTGATCGGAGAACAAATCAAACTTCTCGCCGTAGAGATAATGTCTCCATATCTTGAGTGCAAACACTACGATCGCCAATTCCAAATCATGAATAGGGTAGTTCAACTCATTCGGCTTCATCTGTCTAGATGCATAAGCGATAACTCTACCATCTTGTATAAGTACGCACCCCAATCCTCGATATGACGCGTCACTGAAGATAGTGAACTTCTCATCAGGCTTAGGTATGGCTAATAATGGTGTGGTAGTGAGTCTTTCTTTTAATTTTAGAAAGGCGTGCTCATGTCTCTCTGTCCACTCAAATTTTAAATTCTTCTTCGTCAATCCAATTAATGGTGCAGCTATTTTAGAGAACCCCTCAACAAATCTCCTGTAATAGTCTGCGATTCCAAGGAAACTCCTAACTTCTATAGGGTTAGTTGGCCTAACCCAATTGACACAACATCTGTCTTGGATGAGTCTACAGAAATTCCTTGGGATGAAACCTTATGTCCCAAAAATTTCACTTCTTGCAACCAGAACTCACACTTACTGAATTTACCATACAACTGGTGATCCTTGAGTGTCTGCATTGCTATCCGTAGATGTTGCTCGTGTTCTTCTTCTGACTTAGAATAGATCAAGATATCATCTATGAAGATGATGACAAACTGATCCAAATATGGCTTGAACACTCTATTCATTAGGTCTATAAACACTGCCGGGGCATTCGTCATTCCAAACGGCATCACCAAAAACTCATAATGACCATATCAGGTTCTGAAAGTAGTCTTAGGTATGTCTTCCTTCCGTACCCTCAACTGATGGTATCTGGATCATAGATCTATCTTGGAGAATGTTGTAGCTCCCTGAGTTGATCAAATAAATCGTCGATCCGAGGTAAGGGATACTTATTCTTGATAGTCACTCAATTCAATTCTCTGTAATCGATACACAACCGAAGTGTTCCGTCCTTCTTCTTCACAAATAACACTGGTGCTCCCCAAGGTGATGTACTCGGACGTACAAAACCCAGATTCTCGAGCTCTTAAACTTTTTCCTTCAATTCCAACAGTTCGACGGGGGCCATTATGTAGGGAACCTTAGTGATCGGAACGGTACCCGGTATAAGCTCAATACAGAACTCTATACTTCTCTTGAGCGGTAGACCAGAAATGTCTTGAAATACTTCCTCAAAGTCCTTGACTACAGGTATAGACGACACTGTCGCTTCTGTACTGACCACTTCGATATTAGCCAAACACCGTGAGGAACATATCTCCCGAAGGGTTACATTGGAAATCAAAAGATTGATTCCTATTGTCGGAGAATTAGATTCTCTTTCTTACACAATCCAACTTTGCTTGATTCTGAGAGAGCCAATCTATACCTAGGATTACGTCAAACTCCTTCATTGATAGGACAATTAGCCTTGTAGGGATTTCACAATCTCTTAATCGCAATGAACAATCCTTGCACACATGTCCTAACTTGACTGCGGCTCCTAAAGGTGAGGTAGCCCTTACAGCTTTCCCTAAACGGTGTGGTAAAATAACGAATCTTCGAATAGTATTAACAGATATGAATGAAAGAGAAGTACTCGTATCAAATAAAACTTTAACTTGGGAGTTAAACATGGTTAATGTACCTTCCACTGCTTGCTGATCGGGTTGAGCTTCTCCATAATCTCCTTCTTCATAAATAGTTCTATCATATCCAGCGGCATCAGGAATAACAGCATTTAAGCGAGTCTGACCCTGTTGACCATAAGTCACCTGCTTAGGAGTTGTACAAAACTTGCTAATGTGCCCTGGTTCACCACAGTTGTAGTAGATTATCCCTTGCTGTGCAGCACACCTCTGTGCCTTGAAGTCTCGAGCCAGATGACCGGGGTTGCCACAGTTAAAGCATTTTCCCGCATTACTTCCTTCTCCTACTCGGGGCTGAGTCAGATAGGTAATAGCCTGGGGCTTCTTGCTCCCATCAAAGTTTCTTTTCTGCCCTTGTGTACGATATGCTGGCGGCTTATTTCCAAAGTTACCCCTCTGAGGTGGCCGGAATTCGAATTATTTTCGGTTCACTCGAGCATCCTACTCCAGATCGGTGGCCATGCTGACTAGTCCTTTAAAAGACTTATCTAGGTGACCGAGAGTCAGATGACGAATCTGCGGTGTCAGCCCTTGGTTATACTTATGAATCCTCTTTTCCTCAATATCAACTATATGAGGGGCAAACCGAGATAGTCTCTCGAACTGTGTGGTGTACTCTTGCACCGATTTAGTTCCCTGAGTCAAATCCATGAATTCCTTCTCCCTTCTGTGCCTCTCTGTAGCCGAAAAATACTTTTCCAGAAACCTCCCCTTAAAGGTAGTCCATGTCATTCCCATAGTAGCTGTGTTTCCAATGGTGGCTATCACCGAGTCCCACCAATCTGCGGCGACATCGGTTAATTAGAAGGTAGCTAACCTCCTCTTATCCATTTCACTGCATTGAACAGCTTCGAACATACTGTCCATTTGGCTTAACCATTGTTCGGCTTTCCAGGGTTCTGCAATACCCATAAACTGCTTGGACCTTAGTACACGGAATCTCTCCAGCAACTTATCCCCAGTTTGGCGGTCTCGTCGGTTGTCATTTGTGTTACTGATCCTCTCGAGGTGTCTGACGAAAGCCTCAAACATTCCCTTGGGATCAGCAGCCACAGGTGCTTCCTCAATCAAATTCCTGTTCCTTCTTTGTCTCCTAGCTATTTCTATATGCATGCCAATGATGCAAGAATGAGAAACATAAATGAAGCAGTTTAAATGACAACAACATTCAAAAGAGTATTTTTATATATAACTTCTCGATCAAGTTGATACAAAAAGCGTGTATGATTAGGTCAATGCCTACCCTATCTATATGGGTTAGGACGTACTTCGTCCATGCAAGAGTTAAATGTCACAAAAATGGGGTCATTGCCCTACACTCCAATGCATGTAAATACAGCTTGCAAAAAGAGATAGAGCTACTAGTCAATATATAATATGTACAAGGTCATATCCAAATCATCAATTGTCTCCGTAGGAGCCTATGAGCAAATCCAACGAGTCGACTGGGCGAAATCGCTGAACCTGAAAGGGGCCCACAAGATCATAATCACCGCTCTGAGAGGCTGGTGATAGAGCAGGTCCTGGGGCATCTGCCTCAACTGATACCTCCTCGGGCAGAACTAGCTCGAGCGCTAGCTCCTCCTTAAGGTCGTCAGCAAAGTCATCTAAACCTATGCCGTCCTCCCCCACAACCTCAGGAACTACTGGTGGGGGCATCTCCAGCTGTGCGAGGTGAGCGTGCACAATCTAGATCTCAAGGGGAAGATAGAAAGCATCACTATTAACTAGCCTCAAAATCTCGACTAGCACTAATCGCTGAGCCTCTGCAAAGTAACGAAGCTCAAGACGAATACGGGTCAAGTCAGCGATACCCACAACATGGACCTGGTGCCACAGATCCGATACTACAGTCGCCGTAGGCATCTACTCAATGGCGGTGTGATATAAGTCAAGGAAAGCTGGGACTACTGCCCCTGGAGTCACGAAATGTCCTCCAAACCCATCTGGCACATAGAGTGGCTGAGCTGGATCCATACCTGATAAAAAGGTACTAACTTAAATCAAGACAGAAATAATCTTAGGCGTTTGGGTTCTGGGTTAGTCCTCCTGTCGTATCATCGGGGTACAAAGTTTAAGCTAACAGAATGTGGAATCGGGTCTAAACTGGTAAACCCTATCCTGGCTAAACTATTTTGAGATAACCTGGATCTGATACCACTAAATCCTGTCACGCCCCGACGTAGCATAAATATGGAAAGCATTTAATTTCCTTTATGGACTCGTAGGTCGCGACAGTTTGAAGGATCGATTCCGTCCCAAACGTCGAACAACATATTGGTATAAATCAGAGTAGAGCAATAAAGGCTTAGAAATTTTTTCTAACTTAATAATTATTATAGCACGTGGTCACCTAAAGGCTCAAACCGCCCTGAAACAAATAATATCTATTATCTATTACATTCATCCTTATTACAAAAGTTCAGTTTATCAACTAAGGCAGTAGTTATAATAGTTATTTCTTCTTCCAAGCAGCCATTCTCAATTAGCATAATCGTATTGTTCCCCTTGATCATAACCTGAAAAGCCTAGACACGAATGTCCAGGGCGCATCAACGCCGTCAGCTTATTAAAGCTGGTGAGTATTAAAAACATGTTCTTGAATGTAATACATACTCATTTACCATTTCCCAATTTCCATTTTTCAACAAGTGGATATCGTAGAAAGGAGTTCTTATTAAATCAAAAATAATAACATTGAAAACTTTGATTCATATTTCATGTGACCATGTATGAAGACAATGCACCAACTCATTTTACCGACTCTTTTCTCTCGACAAACATAACAACCCACTATCTCAATCCAGTATCTTTGAAATGCTAAGATAGCCACACTTTAGCATAGGGGTACCAGGGAGTGTCCAGTTTGCCTCACACTTTAGTATGGGGTACCAGGGAGTGTCCAATGCCTCACACTTTAGTACCTAATCCGCCTCGCAAATATCGGAGAAACCTCACGCAGTATCCATACTCACTCTTTGATAACCAAGACATAACAAAATCGAGCATGTATTGATATAACTTCCAAACAGAGCCTTAAAATTTATAAAATATCACCCAAACAATTCCTTAACAGAAAATAAGCAAAAACCATAAACTGTCAGAAGTCGCGTGCGCGGGCCGCTCGCGCGAGGAGTTGCTCGCGCGGGCCACTTGCGCGACCCTCGCTCGCGCGAGTTTATGCAGTGTCTTCGTCTTCTTCGTCAGATTAAGAATCCCCTATTTTCAGATTAAGGGGTCCTTTTTGACCCATTTTTGAATTTAAACATTACCATGCCTTATTATATATGGATCTCTTCGGTTTTTCGCAAGGATTATGAATCTACAATCAATTTTACATGGATCAATCTGTAACTCACGAATTTTATGAAAAACTAAACGATGCCAAAACTTAATTTCTTATATACTTTCTCCTATGAACACATTAAGTCCTAAAACTTTAAATACAACAACTATGGCATATAATCTTTCATTCTTATCTCTAAAAACAGATTTTGGTTAAGGTTAAAAAATCACTGTTTTCAAGCTATGCTGTTCATACGTGAAATCAACAATGGTAATTCATATTTCAAGCATATAAATAGTAATTGAACTATGTAATTACATATCAAGTGAGTTGGAAATACTCACTGAAACAAGAGGATGTGTGTTTGTTGAGAAAGATTCAAACAATAAGAACACTCAAACCAAGCTTGTAAGCTATGGAGATGAAGCTTCTCTCTCTGTAAAAAATTCTGAATAAATGAACTCTCAAACTCTCTCTTTACTCTCTGAATCTTCTGTTTTCAAAATGTGTCCAGAATGTGTGTGTAAGTGGTGCATATATCGAGAGCAATTTGAGATGAACTTGGAGGCCAAGTCTTGTGTTGGTTACTCAACAATTGAGCTTGTCTCTTAATTAACTAAGAAGCCACATATACACAGATATATACATTCGTACATGATCCAACACAATTTGAAGAGGTGATTTAGGTGTATAAGGGTCAAGGATGCGTGTTTGGGTAATGTAGTTAATGCACAAAAATAACACATATGAGAAGTGTATTGCCAAACATTCCTACTCAATCATTAGATGACATAAATGAAGTTAAAGTATGTGTCCAATCTGCTTTACATCACTTCCAAAACCTGTGGAAGTTTAACATGGCACAGACAGTTTTGAACATAAACTGGTATTTTCGTGGCGCGGTGATCACCACAAAAATAAAGAAAATCCATTTTAACTAACGAAATAATTTTCGGTTTTATAAAAATACAGTTTGAGTCAAGAGAGATTATTTTCACCGTTCTAAAATTCAGATTCGAAATCCAACACAGGTATTCCTAAAATTATAAAATTTGCAGTTTGACCCCAACAAGAATCTCAATATGAAATACAACAAGTAACGAGGTTCTATGACATGAGAGTTTGCAATTTAAAATAATTCTACGAACATAGATTAAACATGGAAATGCAAATTAAAATTACATGAAATGCAGGTTGTTACAAGGTGGGTGGCGATTTGCGTCAATTATCGCGCTTTGAATGACATTACCACCAAGGACAAGTATCTCTTTCCCGTGATTGATGAACTCCTTGATGAAATACATGGTGCCAAGTGATTTTCAAAATTAGATCTTCGTTCAGGGTACCATCAAATTCGTGTTCATGCCGACAACATTCATAAGACTGCTTTCCGTACTCACGAGGGTAACTACGAGTTTCTCGTCATGCCTTTTGGTCTCTCCAATCCCCCGGCTACCTTTTAAAGCCTCATAAACGATTTATTTCACCCACATCTCCACAAGTTCTTCTTGGTCTTCTTTGACGATATTTTGATATATAGCTGCACTTGGGATGAACATCTCCACCACCTTTCCACCACCCTTATGATTCTTTTGACTAACAATTTGTTTGCAAAAAAATTAAAGTGTCGTTTCGGAGTTTTGCAGGTGGACTACCTTGGTCATTTGATCTCATTCGAGGGTGTCGCCGTCGAACCTTCAAAAAACAAATTCGTTCTAGCTTGGCCAACCCCACCACGATCAAGGGTATTCACGGTTTTCTCAGGTTGGCCGAGTATTACTGCAAATATATTCACAATTTTGGTGGTATTGTTGCACTGCTCATCCGTATCCTCACCAAGGAAAAATTTTATTGGTCCCTGGAGGCTAACATTGCCTTCCTCCAACTAAAGACGATCCTCACTTTTTTACCTGTTTTGCGGTTGCCAGATTTCATACAACCTTTTATTAGTGTGATGCTTACGGGGTTGGTATTGGCGCCATTTTAATACAACAAGATCGACCAGTTACATTCTTTAGTCAAGCACTCAAGGGGTCCACTTTTTCACTCTCTACATATGACAAAGAAATACTAGCCGTGGTGAAAGCCGTCCACAAATGGTGACCGTACCTCTTGGGCAAGCCATTCATCTTTCGAACCGACCATAAGAGTTTAAAGTGTCTCCTCGAACAACGCATCACAACACCAACCCAAACTCGTTGGCTGTCTAAACTCTTGGGCTACGTTACATCATTCAATATAAAAAGGGGTGCGGTAACCAAGGTGTCGACGATCATTCCTATGTGACCGAGCTTGAATTCTCAGCTATTTTCTTACCCATACCCCACTGGTGGGCTAATCTCAAACAAGAAGTCCAAACAAACCCTTTTTACACCAAGCTAGAAGATATATTCATGGGCCCGGGCCCACACACCTACACTAAACATGATGGTGTTTGGTTTAAAAATGAAAAAATCTTCTTGAGTCCTACGTCGTCCCTCATTGATGCTATCATAACGGATAGTCATGCATCTTGTGCTGGTGGTCACTTCGGCTATCACACAACCCTCAGTCAGGTTAAGGCATGTTTCTATTGGTCCAACAACCGCGCTACTATTAGGAACTACGTCAAGCATTGCGACACTTGCCAACATTGCAAGACCGATTGCCTCCGACTCGTTGGCCTACTATAACCATTACCCATTTCGGTTCGTAGTTGGTCTGACATCTCTATGGACTTCATTGAGGGACTTTCCCATTCGTGCGGCAAAACGGTAATCATGGTGGTCATGGACCTTTTGTCCAAATATAGTCACTTCATCTCCCTAAGCCATCCGTTCACGGCGTCTTCTGTTGCCCCGGGCATTTGTCCACAACATCGTTAAACTCCATGGCATTCCCACATCCATTGTTAGTGACCGCAATAAGGTTTTTATAGGTTCCTTTTGGCGGACCTTGTTTCAGTTACAAGGCACTCAACTTTGCATGAGTTCCAGTTATCATCCCCATTCCGACGGACAAACGGAAGTCGTTAACCGCATTTTAGAACAATATCTTCGTTGTTTCACTAGTGATCAACCAAAGAAATGGTCTAACTGGTTACCATGGGCTGAGTTTAGCTACAACACCTCCATCCATTCATTCACCAAAATTTTACCTTTTGAAGCAGTCTACGGTATTCCACCTCCAACCTTGCAGACATATGTTCCGGGAACCACCAATATCCAAGCAGTGGATGAATACCTCCATGACCGTGAGACTATTCTTAAGGAATTACGTTAGAATTTACGGGTGGCCTAAGACCGTATGAAGGCTAAAGCTGATCAACATCGCCGCGAGGTTGTTTTCAATGTGGGTGACTATGTTTTCCTCAAATTACAGCCATATCGACAGATCACGGTTACCTTCCGGAGTTCCTTGAAACTCTCCTAATTTTTTTGACCCTACAAGGTGTTGGCTTGTGTGGGGCCTGTTACTTACAAGTTAGAGTTACCCGAGGGTTCTCAAATTCATGATGTCTTCCATGTTAGTCTGCTCAAGCCAAAGTTGGGTACACTCACAACAGTCTCCTCCATCTTGCCTCCATTATCCGATAATTCGATGGTTAATCCTCAGCCCGAGTCAATTCTCGAACGTAGGGTAGTTTTCAAGGGTCACTACCGCACAAAAACAGAAATATTGGTCAAATGGGTGGGCATATCCCGCGAGGATGCCATGTGGGAAAATGAGTGGAGGTTCACGAAGTCTTACCCGGAGTTTATCCTTGCGGTCAAGGATGTTACAAGAGAGGAGGAATGATACGTGAATCTCATGCATGCATGGCCACTCAAAGCTACGCAGGACGTGAGACAAGTAGTGGGGAGACTTTGAAGACTTAGTCTCAGTGCATGCCCATTACTGTGAAGACTTGGTCTCCATGCACACCCATTATCTATGTAGACTAGGTGTCATCTGTTAGTTGCATGTAGTTCCATAATGATAAGCACTTGCATTTGCATGTTCTCCATATTTTGTTGGTTACAACTCCACTTGTCACACTGCCCTTTTTTTTGCATGCATGGTTAGTTGTTGTAGTTTTATAAATTGGGAAAGAAATGAATGAAGAGAAGGCAGTAAGTTTTCCACAGATTGCTCTCTCTATCTCACTTCGTCTCTCTCTCTCTCTCTCTAGATATAAATTATGTCTTCCTTTCTCTAAGTTCTCTCTCTACTGGTTTAGCTTAAGCCTTTCCTCTCGCCCTAAGTTGTACGTAATAGCAAACTAATCTGCCCTACTCCTACTCCTACTCCTACTCCTAAGCCTAAAATATTAAAAAGTTATGTAAAACTAAGGAAAAGTTGCTCCAAGGTATTATACACGAGTATTTATAGGTGTGGGAACTTAAAACCTTTTTTATTTTTGTCTTCTTTTGCTAAAATTGCACCTAAAACTGGTTGTACTGTACTGCACTGCTTCTGACAGCACTACGCACCGATAACATAATTGCCATATCTCTTTGGTCGGACCTCAGACTGACGCACGGTTTGAGGCCACACATAGTTAACTCAATTGAACTACATTTTTCTTGTTTTGAGCAACTTCAAAATCTGAGGTCTTGAATGTCAAAAATTGGTTTGAAAGAACTGCAACTATTTATCACCTTTTGAACAAGGAATGTTTTCAATTACCCATAAAATAATGTAAATACACATGTTTTAGCATCAACGTCATAGAAAGCACTTTATCATTAGAATGCATCTAAAGTCTAGGGACTTGGGGACAAAACCATGGATGAATGACCCATAAAATATGCTATGAATATGCAATATTTACCACTAATCAAGTGACATTTCAAGACATCTCTAAATAAGGAAAATTCAGAACATATATCGGGATATGACTCTGAATTTTCCATTTTTAGAGACATTTCAAAAATTGACGTCAATGAAAAGCCAAAAAAAAAAAATTAACATTGGGCACTGACGTTAGCGCGACAGAGGTATGTTTTTTTTTATTTTTTATTTTATTATTATATTTTATTTTTTGGTCCAAAAAAAACATTGAGGACCTTAGAAGGGGTTGAAAAACTTTGTGGATCTAGTTATATAAATTTTATTGGCTAAGGACCTTATATCAAGTGCCCCCTTTTTTTTTTAGGGATATGTTTGATAGTTTTTCAAATGCATTTCTAAATTGTTCTAATGAGATTTAGTAGGACATTTTTGGAAATTTTAACACAATAAAATTACAGTAAAAACAATTTTTTTTTAGTGTTACAATGGATGGGGTTTTTTTTTTCCTAGAACATGTTTTGACTTAAATTCCCATTACACCATACATGCCCATTTAAATTTAAAGATAAAACAAAATTAGGCTAAAAGTAAAGGTTGTGTTGTCTTCTAAATCTCGCCTTGGATCACAGTTCTTCTTAACATTATGGTTCCGTTTCTTTTTAATATTATAGTTTCGTTTCATGTCTTTCCACGGTTCTAGTTAAGTCCGATCATTACTTTAAAATGGTACTTTTTTCATTACTTTGAAATATACATTTCTCATAGAATTTCTATTAGGTATCAAATTTATTTATTTATTTATTTGGTGGTGATCCAAAAAATTCTACAAGGCCATTGAAATTGGTAGTGATTGTTGTTGTGTTGTGCTTGCTTCTCTCCTTCCTCATCATGGTAATTAAGCATTTTGGGGGAAAAAAAAAGTACTTAACTTATACCGTTATACATATATTGATTAGCACTAGTTTAATAAGTAGAACAGTGTCACGTAAATCTGGCATTGGGATAAATGGGGTTCTTTCACCGTACGTTCGGTTCGGCACCACGTGGGCATGGAGTTGAAACGGATTGATCATGGTGGAGGTAGGTCGATCTTCTGGTCAGAGTAAAGATTTTCAGTGGATGGGAGGGGCCTTTTGGGATCTTCCTATTCCTAATAAAATTAAATCGTTCGGTTGGTCTATTCTCCACAATTATCTTCCTTGCAATGTGAATCTGGTGTGATGGTGATGATGAAACCATATGACTCATGCATTGTGGATGTGGGTTTGCTAGAGAGGTGTGGTCGGTCTGCCCGGCCACTTTGCACAGAGTTTTGCTGATCAGGTAGGCTCTAAGCAGCTAGCGGCTGGAGGTCTGGTTGGATTATATTCTATTGTCGGAATTGTGTGATAGGGTCTAGCATTTTTTATTTATTAAACTGCATAACAGGTTGGTTTTTGATGACGACGGTTTGGCAAGCTCTTCCTGTTGGGGGTTTCAAGCTAAATGTTGATGGAACTTTGTTTTGAGGAGCTTAATGGTTATGGGGGTAGGTGTTGTGGTTCGAGATCATTTCGATAATGTTGTTCTTGGGGCTTCTTTATTCGGTCAGTTATGGCAGATTGGACCCTGCGGTGTGTGAGGCCATGACTGTTCTTCGAGCATGCACCGTGGTACTGGAGGAGGCTGGTAGTTGCAACATTCTTGAAACGGATGCATTGAACATCGTGCATTTGCTCCGAGAGATGGATCCATGCCTAGCTCCTTTTGGGCACATTATTGCCGCGGCACAAGAGTCACTCTCCCGCCTCCGAACCGCTGAGATCACACATATAAGACGGAATGGTAATAGAGTTGCTCATGAGCTCGCTCGTTTTGCGAAGATTCACCGTGCAGATGTTTTATTCTTTGATGGATTTTCTGATTGTATTAAGTCTTCTGTATCTTTTGAAACTGTTTCTGAGTTATAATGCAATCCCAATGTTCTATCAACAAAAAAAAAGAGTAGAGTTGTGTCATATAATTATGACTAATGTATTCTAAACAGAGAAGCATCAACAAGTGTGTGAAAGCAATAGACGTCAGCTTGAAGAAGACAGTATATATTAAAGCCAAATCCAACCGGATCGGATATTCATAGTGCAACGGCAAGGGAAAAAAACCCTCAATTAATGAAATTGATCAAAACAACAGTTCAGTGGTTTATCAATGGTGAAGAAAAAAAAATAGAAATCCAATTAAGTCGACATTTGTATGCTCCATTTATTACTCATTTCCTCAAATACACGTTGGAGTGATGTTATGACAAATTTTTTTTTATACTAGTTTTGGCAAAATTTTAACTTGTAATAATAATTGCAAACCCTGATACAATTAGTTTTACCGACTTCAGTTATTAAAGTCAAAGGTTGTTGTTACGTTTGGCAATACAATTATTTTACGGAGTTTAGTTGTTGAAGTCAAAAGTTGTTATAACATTTCGCAATAGATTCATATAGCATTCCCGTGCATTGCATGTGTTACCGACTAGTGATAACAATGAAGGGAAGAGAGAATCATAAAGAATAACTAGGCATTATAATAAAAGGCACTGTAAAACTACGAGTGAAAAAAGAGGAAAAAAAAATTTGTCAAAAGCAAAAATAGTTAATTTTTTTGAAGTTGATTCAGTCGCCCCAACACTGTAGCCGTACTCGGGCGAGCACTGGATGCCTTTGGGTGCATTGGATTCCTAGATCTGTTATTGTTCTTGCGCTTTGTTCATCACATCCTGTGTTCATCAATAGTCGATGAACTACATGGTCTTTTGTTATCATGGCGTTTTCAGCTTTTATAGTTACATGCACATTGTCGGTGTAAATTGTGTTATACTTTTTCGATCCCTTGCTTTTGCTGCCTTGTGGACGCAATGCCTCACTCTGTTTCTTCGCGTCTCCATCGCGTTTTGGCACCTCTCCAACCTCCTCTTCTTTCATAATGAATTGGAGAATTATCACTCCAAGACTGTAGACATCGGAAGTTGGGTGCCCCTCTCCTATAAAAGGAACAAATTGTTAGTTTGCAAATTAGTTAGTTAAAAATTGTACATGTTTGAATAGTATCTGTGATTTCACATTAATTTGCAGTTTATCTGGTTTGAATGGATTAAAGGGTTTTTTTTCCTTTGTAATCAGATCAACTTGAGGTTTTGCAGACCAAATTACTGTCTTTATAAGGCCTAGTATGGCAATTAATTTGGGGAAACAGTGCTGAAACTAGAATCAAGAAGCAAGAGGAGGAAAAGAAAGTGTCAGACTTTATGAGGCTTTGTAGGAGTCTCACCCAAAACAAGAGGAAGATGATGTATTTATCATTGAATTCTGAAGAGTACGTATTCTTTACTAGGACTTAAGAGTGTTTAGATATTCTTTTATTTAAAAAATAAATAAAAAATTGTTTAGTACCTGTGATAATGGAGTTGCAATCTTATTAAGTTTGTATGATAGCTAGGTAGTTTTAGTCCTATGGGGGTTTTACTTGTTTTTATGGTTTTATTAAGCCGATAAATTGTATCAGTGGATGTAGTTTTCGAAAATAATATAAATTGTAGAAGATGAATAGTTCTGGGAAATTTTTTGTAAGAATTTTGTTCTCTTCCCCATGTTTCTTTCTCCCTTTGATTAATTTTTTTACTGTGAGGTAATTTTCTACCACTTATGGTCAAAAGCCCCGAAGGAGGTTGATAATACAATCGCATTGTTGATTTGCAGGAATGAGTATACCACTTGGATAGCAGTGCTTAACTAAAGGCGGAGTTCCAAAAAGCTTATTAGTTTACTAAAGTTGGAACTAGATCATTAGAAGTAGAATCGATTGATCAAGAAAATCTAAAAATATTCGTAAAGGACTAGTGGTTAGCACATGATCACACTATTATTGTGCTTCTTCCTTTTTTCTATCTAATGATAGCAAAGTGCTTATTGGTTTTGCAAAATTTTGCAGTTTAAAAGGAAAAGCAGAAGCTAATTTCTGTCTATTTTTTGGTCTACATTTTCACTTTTTTCTTTTATTTGGCTTTATTATTAGATGAATAGCTCAAATTCGTGTTTACCATATATCATTTCTTTTGCCATGTCATGTGTCTAAATTACAAGCATTTAACCTACTATCCATCAAGAAGTCTGTCTGTTGAGGAAAGAGAGAGTTATAAGAGTACTATGATAGGGGCAAATTAGGGATTAAACTATATATGTAATGTGACATGTCTTTATCTTTTCATCATTTTAGTTGGAATTCTGACTGTAAGGTAGCGAATTAACAAGCCATTATTTAGTTTTTGAATGGACGAAGATGAAGGTCATTGGACTAATTAAATGCTTGTTACCCTTGTTGAAGACCTCTGGAGCTGAGTAGCCACGACTGTATGAAAGCATGCCACGTCCTTCCAGCCTTGCTGAATCGAAATCACACACTTTGATGTTGTAATCCTGAGCACCGGGCAGTTGATCATATAATATGACAATTCACAATATACCTACATACTTCTTTTCCTTCATGTTATATATAATGCATGCATCCATCTCACTTACCGCGTCCACTAAGATGTTATCGGTTTGAAGTCCCCGATAAAGATGTGATTTCCATTGATATAATTAGCAAGAGCTTCAGCTACTTGCTTTAGAATTTTAATGTGATTGTCCAGTTGAGCTCTCTTATGACTGAAAAGAATAAGAAAAATTTGTTTGTGGCTTAAGGTTAGAAATTCAGACTCAGTTAGTTTCTAGTACCCACAATGATGTCTAAAGAGACTTATTTATAATCTAAAATGAAAAGAACTTGTTAATGAAGTACGCATGCAGCTCTAACACTTAATTTCTACACCTCCTCTACATGCATATGCTTCCCTTTGGTTTGTGGATTTGTTGAATTTTGTGAGTTACTTCCTCCTTTCCCTTTATATACAATATCATTAAAATGTTGTATACCACTTAAAAATACCGTAGTTTTTTTAAAAGTAAGGTGGTTTTCCATAAGCAAATTGGTTTTCAAGCTTCATCCATTTGGCACCTGTGTCATTGCATTCTGACATTTTGGTACCACTTTTGATGCCAAAAATTTTAGTATTTGGGGGTTAATGATACACTCTACTGACTCTACCACTAGGGTGATGTGTTCAATGTCATACCCGCTCCGACGGTATTTATTTATATCATTTTAGCATGCATGGCATGCTTACTGTTGTGTTAATTAACACATGTGATGTGAGTGATGACTCACTAGTTGTTGGAGGGTGTCTTTTGAGAACCCAGTATTTGGCCTTGAAGGCAGTCCAGAAGGTGGGCAAGTGAGAATTCCCTACGGTTGGGAAAATGAGTAATAACTCATGGTTATGTGCTTAAATATTTATTTAGGCATATGTAAATATAATTGATTATTATATTGTTAATAGCGACTCATCGGAGTCATTAGATGCCTGGTGAGGACGGAATTGAACACGTTACGTAATTTGGTAAGCTAATTAGCAATTTCGTAAAACTTGTAGAAACTTACGTTTTAGCAACCAAACGGAACTTAGTCGAAAACCTTTTTAATTTTGAGGTTTCACCTGTAGAGCTATGCATTAGCTGTGTAGAAAGTTTAAGAGACTGATTAGAAGTTTTGAAAACTCGTGGGGAGGTAAACACAATTTCCGAAAGTATTGCCTATATATAGATAGTGATGACTTTCATAAATTTTATAAAGTTTAACCTAAATTCAAGAAGAGGGCAAATGGAGGATTTCTTGGCTTAGAGCTTCAAGACTCGAATCGATGGAGTTCTACCCGTTTATTTTTCATCAAATTCCGTATTTGAACTCTACGAGGTAAGGCCGTCGTTTTGATACCTATTAGGCCTTGTTTGGTTAAGTTTTCCGAAAACTCATTTTCTAGAATTTTCATACCAAGTTGATAATTGGACTTTTGATTAATAGGAATTGTATTAGAAGAATTACTGCACGTTCTTTGTGCTTGAGTTTTACTTGGATCGGCGTTTAAGAGCGTAAATCGGAGGTGAGTGATATAAATCTTGAGTTTTGGATGATTCTATGGTTTAATGCATTTGATATGCTAGGAATGTATATAGATACCATGTGTAGTTCATATTGGGCAAAACTCATGTATAAAGTAGGCCCAAAGTATGTTGAAATGAAAAGTATAGTGATATGTGTTAAATGAGCATGTTTATGTGGCTATGTGGGTTAAAGGGGGATTTGTGCTAATTCACCGTGAGACGTCCTCTCGAAGGGGGAGGATTAGTAGTGACGACGGTCACTTGCCGAGAAAGGCATTAACGCGACGTGTCGAAGGGGCATGGGTCGTGGTTGAGTCTTAAGACTTTGGATCGGTGAAGGTGCACTTATTCCCTAGAGACCAATAGTTATGTGTTATGATGGATTGGAACATATTTGTCATCTGTATGCTTGATTCATATTATTTCACTAAGCGTTAGCTTAAACAAATCCATATATCTGTGGTTATATAAATAACCATTCAGGTGCAAGGACTGGAGGGGAGAATAGCGGGTAATGAGGCGAGGAAGGACTGGAAGCTCCTAATGTTTATAGAACTTATAGTACTTTTGTAATATATATGTTTAACTTATGCCGGTTATTTAACCGTGCAACTTGTATTAAGACTTGTTATATATGCGAGTACGGCGCTTGGTTCACTTTAGGACCTAGCTTGCTGAGATGTGGGAAGCTTGTACCTTTAGTACGTGTAATCCGGGAAAGGTTTATGGTTATTATATAAACGGTGTATATGTTATTGCAAGCCCTTAGAATGTTTAACAAAGCTTTGAAATGGTTTTGGGTTGAAATGGTTTGGTTTTGAAAGGAGTTGGATTGAAATGGTTTGGTTTGGTTTGGTTTCTTGTAATATGTTTATTATTTTATTAGCGGCGTTTGTGTGGAAGCGCCAGGAATTGACGACGTTTATTAGAGAAGCGCCGGTAATTAACGGCGATTACGGAAAAGCGCGGGCAATTGTGAAACGGTCTTTTGGAGGTTTGGATTCTGCCCAGACCCCATTCGACCGGTCGAGTGGGGCAATTCGACCGGTCGAAATGCCCCCTGCCAGAAATTTCAAACTCCTACTTCCAATGTTCGGAATAACTTCTAATTAGGCATGGAGGTACCTTTTGGGACCATTGACCTACGAAACTGTTACTTTTGAAAACAAAACTCGTTAAGGCGTGTTTGGACACGCATTTAATACAACCTTTGAAAAACTATTTGGAAGTTGGTTGTTTTGGAGCAAAACTTTTATTAAGGTCATTTTTGGGAACTTTGATTATTGTTGGTAAGCCTTGATGGCGTGCCACGTGACCTAGATTCATATGTATGGATCCGGGGCGTGACATGTAGTGGTATCAGAGCAAAAGGCTATAGACCTTGAACTATAGGTGTAGGTTTAGAGCCTTGGGGACGAGAGACGACTTCATGAGTCTGGATATTGAATAATGTGTGCGGAATTTGGATTATTGCATTACATATGCATATGAATAATAGTTGTATGCATTATATTTTACATACATACTATGAGATATATGTCATGACATGCATGATATCTTTAGGTGGTGGTCATCAGGAATAAGTGGTAGAAAGTATGGATATAAATAATGACAATGCAACGAATGCGCGAATGGATCGAATAGAGGCTGCTATTGAGGGGTTTATTAGAGCAGTGGATGACAGAGTGCCACCAAGGGGAATAGAGCTGGAAAATCCAAATTTGGCACCAAGGGCTGGGCAATCAATTGCCGAAAAGTTCGTAAAGAAGAATCCGACAATATTCACTGGGGGATCGGATCCTGATGTGGTAGACTTTTGGAAAATGGATATGGAACGTATATTCCGTAACCTGGCATGCACCAATAGAGATAAAATAGACAATGCCACTGATACGTTGAAAGAAGGAGCTCAGAATTGGTGGGTTGGTATCCTCGCAAGTAGAGCACCGACTACTTGGACAGGTTTTATAGAGGAATTTGATAAATGGTACTTTCCAAATTCAGTGAAGACCTAAAAGAAGCGAGAGTTCATGAACTTGAAAAAAGGGGATATGACAGTAAACGAGTACGCGACTGCATTTAATGGGTTGGCTCGATTTGCACCTGGTATAGTTTTGGAAGAAGTGGATAGAGCTAGGCAGTTCGAAGAAGGTCTGAGCACTACAACAAATGGGGTTATTTGAGACGAAAAAATTCGTCCCAAAATATCAAAATTGGTCACTAAAATGATTTTTGGGACAAAAATATTTCGTACCTAATTCGTCCCTACAAGCTCGACGCTAAAGGTTTTTTAAGATGAAAAAAAAATTCGTCCCGAAAAGTTGCACAAAGGGGACAAAAATATATTTCGTCTCAAAATATCAGCCTTTAGCGACGATATTTTGGTCCCTACAAGCTCAATATTTCGCCCCCCAAAGACCATTTTTGTCCCAAAAAGTTTTTATAAAGAGACAAAACAATTCGTCCCTAATGAATAGAAATAGAGACCATTAATTTCGTCGCAAAATGTTAGAATTAGAGACGAATATAGATTGTCCCTAGTTTTGTGAAATTGTGACGATTACTTTCGTCACTAGAAGTTTGAGTAAAGAACAAACTTTTATCGTCCCAATATGTGTAACTTATTTAGGGACGAAATATTTGTTGCAATTTATGTACTTTTATTAGTTGCGGGTTTGTCACTGTTGACATGAAAGGACGATTTTTTGTGTCCCAATATTCTTATGTTGAAGCATTAGCGACAAAATTGTTTGGTCACTGAAAGTTTAAAAAAAATGCAATAACCACCCCCTATTTGGATACAAATATCCTGTTCTAATACCTGCTACTAATTGCATAAATTTTCATTTCATAGACTATCCAAACATTTGGCAAAGTAAATGATAAGATTCATTATCCAAAATCCCCCAAACATCACAAAAGTAAATGTCTAATATCTCTGATTAAAAGACACCAGCAATAAATAAAACAACTAAATATTGCATTCACAAACAAAAAAACTATGTAATCTAATAGATGATCTACTAAAAGCACTACACCATTTGGCCACTTTTGTAACACAAATGGTTTTGGTTTTCTAACGGTAATTTACCGTTGCTAATTTCTAACGGTAAATTTCCATTAGAAAAGAACAAAATCCGTTAGTAATATTTAACAAAGAGGTATTTTAATTTTGTAACGGTTGTAAATATAATAGTAATGGAAAATTACCGTTACAAATGTAGGGTAAAATTTAGAAAAAAAAAATGACAAATGTAAAAAATATTTGGGCAGTTGGCCCTTTTGTTGAGCGAGAGATATTTAGAGAGAAAGAAAAAGGGGTGAAGAGAGAGAAAGGGAGAGAGAGAGAAAGGGAGAGACAGAGAGACAGAGAGAGAAAGGGAGAGACAGAGACTCTGCCGTCGCCAGGACCTCCATAGCGCCTCCTCCTCCACCTGTACCACCGCCGGTCTGAGACTCTGCCGTCGCCAACTCCGTCTCCCTCTCACCGGCGAACTGCGTCGCCCCCTCCTCCTGTACCAGCGCCGCCCTTTCTCCTTCTCCTTCTCCTTCTTCAGCCTTCTTTCTCACCTCCTCCCTCTCCGCAAGATCTGTACCAGTGAGATCTTCCCTCACCTTCTCCCTCTCTGCGAGATATGTACTAGCTATCAGATTTGTGCTTTTTCCACCAAAGGTATTCTCTCTCTCTCTCCTCCTCTCTTATTCACTTTCTCTCTCTCTTTTTCTGAGAGTTTGAGAAGATCTAGGGTTTCAGATTTAGGGTTTTCAATTTTTGGATTTTGTATGAAAGAACAAACCTAGTGTCCACACCTTTATTAATTGCTTATAGTATATAGTACACATTTGAATTTACATATTATTAAGTAACTAAAGAAACAAATATAAGAAGACTGAAGCAACAAAGTAGTATGAGCTCCTAAATCGAAATTGACTGCAATTGTTAATTAGAAATGGGGTTAATGGAAGTTTGTGTCCTATGTGAAATGGGAGGAACACAAAACAAAGCAAGTTGTGTATTGCTTTGTTTTTGGTTCAAGTAGTCATTAATCATCAATCACTTAGTTGAGTTATGAGCTGTTGTGTTAAAGTAATAAAACTTAGCTTTAAGGTTATATGGAAATGCCTAAAACAATATCAGATTTAGCCATATATTTTCACATATTATTTCTCTCTTTTTTTATTTTTATTTTATTTTAAATTTTTTTTCTTTTTTTTTTTCTTGTTTTAAATCAGGAACAAGTTGGTTTGTAAAAGAACAAGTTCTAAGGATATTTTTAAGTGAGACAAAAACTCATGTGTAATCAGAAAACAACTACACAAACACTAAACTATTTAGAATATAGTTCTTTTCTGAATCATAGAAACGGTTCTCATCTTACCTAAATAGCCTTTTACCTTGTTATTATAATGTAATATTGGAATCTTGGTCTTAGCCTTGAAATTTCATTTGTTGTGCTATTATTTTTTAATTAGGGGTTATGCACAGGATTTAAAGTTTCACGTGAGGGTACTGTTATTTTGATCCTTTCTTTTAGCAAGTATCAATCCTGTGATTTAGAATGCTCAATAACAATTCATCTATATATGCATGTATACTTTTTTGTGAAAGTCTATACTCTAATTAAAGTAAGGGCTACAAACTATCTTGCAAAGGAGCTAAATTAATTTAGGTTGGTGCCTTCATTACAAAATTAATATATAACATTCATTTCATTAGGGGTAAGTTTATTGTGAGAAACTTCTCATATAAGAAGGCAGGTTTTAACCATTGGATGAGAATCTAACCATAAGATTTCTAAGAATCTGGAGATACATTTATTGCTAGATTCTCATCATACGGTTAAAATCCGCCTTCTCATATGAGAAACTGCTCACTATAAACTTCCCCTTTCATTATTGGCTTTCCTTCCTATTTTCTTGGGTACTACGTGTGTTTTTGTGTGATTTTTAAATTTTAATATTAGTTAATTACGAATTAAAAAAATGGACAGATAGTTTCTCTTCTTGTTTTCATTTCATTTTTTTCCCTTCGTCTAAATTTGTAAACCAAATAACACAAGAGTACTTTTTGAAGTAAATATTTCCATGATTTCATGATCTTGATATATAAATTTTGCTGTAATTAATATAACTCTATTTCTAGTGCATGTATTGGGGAATATGACCCTCAGTTATCATTCAGCATTTGACCTATGGGCTATATGTCATTGCACAAGCTTATGCTTAGTTGCTTAAATGAAAAGGACATAACTTTCTTTATCGTTTAAATGAAAAGGACATAACTTTCTTTATCGTTTAAACTTTGGATTTCACATATACTAGTTGACGTTTTTATGCATTCTGCTCAAAACTCGTTCCCTTTATTTTTTGCTTTTATATTGATGGCGTGATTTCACATAATATGTTAATGCTGAGTACTTCCCTAGTTTGAGACATGCTTTGGTGCTTATTAAATTTATAAACATAATTATTTTATTTCTTGGTAGCAGGTTGGAATAGTTTATTACAGAGACATCATCTTCTATTAAGTGCTTATTATCTATTGTTAGAATTGTAGTTGTATGAAGAGACATCATTTTCATTGGGAAGTTAATAGGGAATATGAAAAGAAAATTTGTGGGGTAGAATATAGTGCAAAAGTACATTATGGTTGTCTGTGGAGGCTCACATTTCTGTTTCTTTTTCTCCTTTTTTCTTTTATAATCATTTTATATAATTGTCTAGATTCAGACATCCACATATATTATTGTCATGGTGAGGATAGCAAGGTAGTATATATACACACTAACACAATATTTTAGACATTTTCCATGATAGGAGGGCCGTTGGTATTGCCCAGCTCATACACCTGAATTATTACACTCTTTTCTCTCATTCTTATAGACTTGCAACCAAACATGCTTATAGACTTGCCAACACAATCATTTGTTGAATTTGAGTGTTTATGAATAGTGTTATTTTAATATTGATTTTACATGTGCACATATATGAAATAATGAAACCAATATGCCCTTGGCAGGCTGCTACTGGAGAGGAATTTTCTACTGAGGATTTGGGTGGTACGACTGTGCATTGCAAGACATTAGGTGAACTCTCATTTGATCACCATGGCACAGGTTTGACAGTGTATTCATGAAACTAGTTACTTCCATGTATGCGCCTTTTCTTTGATTGGCCCAACAAATGGAGTACTATGGAGGCCATTAGTTCAATTTTGGAGTGGGAATAACAATTCCTAAGAGTATTGATGAATTACTTAACCGTTTACCTTACTTTTATAAGATGTGTAGTACTTGTTAACCTTTCATTGGGAATAATCAATCTCTAGCCTTAGTCTTTACATAATGTGTAATAGCTATAGTTAGTCTTCCGTTAAGAGGATCACGTTCAATTTTTTATTCGTTTCTTGCACTTAATAGTGAGTTATCAACTTATATTAAAGTTTATTAGTCATTGTTGAATCAATATATATGGCGACAAAAATTGAACCCTCTTTGGTGTCTGATCACAATAAAAGAATTTATTACTATATATGCCTATATATATAAGAAGAGATTACATATAGACAAAGCATTAACTATTAAGAACTTATTACTATATATATATGCCAACAGATATTGTGATATAAAGGTCTCTCTATGTTATTGGCTTAAATGAAAAGAAATTAGAAGGAAATATTAAAGTAGCAGTCTGGGTACAACCTAGCTGCCGCAATACCATCATGCTTGTAACTTTGGGCTATTCTACTCTTCCCAATTGCGTCATTTTAAAGCTATAAACATCATTAGTGGCACTGATAGCTTGATAGGAGCATTTGGAACAGATTTAAATATATTCACTGGTATCATACCTTAATTCTGAGCATATACTAGTTTATACACATTTCTGACCCTTTATTGAAGTTTTCAGCAAGTGGACTTTCTATGAAGCTCCTCTTGAAAAGGACTCTAAATCTCTCCCTCTCCCTCTCTCTCTCTCTCTCTCAATAGATATATATCTCACATTAGTCCGGAAAAGAGAAAGGAAGCTGAAAACAGCCCGTGCATGGCACGGGTTATATTACCATCAGGTTCTTCAAAAGCAACCCGAGTTCACGCACCGGTTCTACAAGGAAGCAAGCTCATTGGTTTAGATTGATGGCACTTGAACGGATGGCTTCGGCAATGCTGGTACTACAAAGATTGTATGACTATTTAAAAAAAAAATTATTTAATCATTTATTTTATTCTCCCTTTTGTTTGGTTCGAATTTGTGAAGATATCTTCAATTGAACATCCAGATTTCTGCCCAATTCTAAAGATTACCTTTTTCTATTGCATAATTGTAGCCTACGATGGATTTAGGAACCTTTAGGTGAATGGATTATCTTGCAAGGGTACTCTAGGAAGGTTTTCAGAGGAATAAAATAGATTTGAGTTTGTACATGGAGATAAAAAAAAAAAAAAAAAAAGAAAGTCTTTATGTGCTTTTGGAATTCGAGTGCTAACAAAGAAGTAGATGATTTTTCTGTGTTGACGACTTGACGTGTAGGCTTTCTATACTTATTAATTTCAGCCCTAGCGAAATTATATACTAATATTTAATAATATATCCCATCGATTTAGGGATTAAAATGTGTTTAATTTACTTCTTTGCGATAAGACAATGATTTCATTGGCTTATAGAGGGGAGGTCCGTGTAATTTCGCTAAATCTCAGGGGAGGTCCGTGTAATTAACCTTAATAATAATAATAATAATAAAAGAAAGAAAAGGGGCTGAAGACTTGCAGAGGATATACGGTACACATACTATCCATTTGTAGTTCCCCTTTTTTGACCCCATTACTTTCAAGATCCGAATCCGGTTTTAAAATCAAATATGTGCTCTACCTCATATTTTTTATATTCCAATTTTTGGTGTCTGATTTTCGATTGCCGTCCAGATGATTTATGGAACCGGACCGAATTCCCCACTCCTAGTTGTCAAATCTGAACTTTTATTTTATTTTATTTTTTTTTGTTGACACTTTTTCAACTACACCGTTAGCATTCAAAGCCATATAATGCTCATTCTTGTCAGGGTTCACAATCCTCACACACCCGGCACAGAGACTCGGGGATTAAATCAAATATAAGTCTCCCTTTTAACCACAAAACTCAAATGGACTTCTAAATAGGATAGCTTGAAAGGAAATAAGAAAAATCCAATTTTAATATCCAAAATCTTCACCTGGTCAAGTGTAATGGGAACAACCCTTTCCTCACTTTGTAGCTCTGTCCTCCGCAATCGAACCTGTAATAAACGAAGAAAGGATTTGGATTTCTTTTTCTTCCCTTGTGTCACTCTAGTAGTAGAGAGAACTTTTCGTGCTAAGCTATTGAGGGTTACAGATGTCTTTGATTTGCTCCCTTATTGGGATCCATCGTCATATTAAATCCATGAATCTCCAGTTCGAATACTTCTTTGGTTTCTCGTACTACCTGCTTGCTTGATTTTCCAGTTCAATGAAGAAGAACGCTCGCCATTTGTAAAGAAATACAAAACGATCTTACATCCTGGAGAAGTATGACCCATCCATACATGTACACTTGCAATCACAAAGATACGTATTGGATTCATGTGAATTTATATCTGGATTCATTAGTGTGTGTTGTGAGTTTATATATATGATTTCACTTTACCTTCTGCAAAAATCTATATGACTTAAATTAGTTTGATGGATGTAGTGTAAATATCTAAATTATATGGTGCTTGAACTTTGAAGTGATGGGAAATATATTCATGTCAAATAGATTGATGTTATTTGCCGTCATGACTAAATATCTTGTTGCAGGTGAACAGATCAGGGAGTTTCCACAAAACAAAAATATTGTGGCACCCCACACAGACAGCCCCGATGTAAGTGATTAAAATAAGATTTTGTGTATTCTATTTCGAGGACACTCGATTTTGAGATAGTCATGAAGTCTTTGATCCGCCTTAGTTTATTGTGAAAGTTAGAGTTGAATAAATTTATTAAAACCGTCGAATCAGGTTCTCGTTTGGGATGTTGAAGCTCAACCTAATCGTCATGTTGTTCTTGGAGCTGCTGATTCTCGTCCAGACATGGTGTGTTCTATTTTCTTTGAAGGATTTGTCTCTGTCCTGTTGCTTCTGTTGAGCATGTTGCTTATCTGTGTGTGTTATTTTGGGAGCCCTGATCAAATCAGTGCATAGATTATCTTTCTCTGTTTACTTATTTGGGAGAAAAAATTCCACTAAGTTAATACTTAAAAAATGATATGTTTACTATGCAATTTACTAGAGCTCTCTTGTGGTAGTTCCCTTTTTTCGTTAGTATATAATTGATTTTAGTTTACAGTAAACCTTATTGTAAGTGGGCTTCATTTATATCTCTTTCCAAAGCATTCTTTGTTTTTTAGTGCTTGCATATTTGTTCAATTTACATGGCCTTTAATATTGGCTAGTAAAGGAAGTCTGATTGGTAAGGGTGTGTAGGAGTCTTCTTTACTGCAGGAACATCATCAATATTTTTTAGCACACAGTTCTCCGAGAGAGAGAGAGAGAGAGAGAGAGAGAGAGAGAGAGAGAGAGAGAGAGCCTTTGGGGTCCTGCTTCAATTTCAATAAACTTCCATATAAACGTCAATAAAGAAAGAGTTCTTTATTTAGGAACAGAGACGCTTCATTTTGGCTCTCTGCTATTTTCAAAGTCTATGCATCTTAACAGATCTGATCTCCACCGTAAGTATATATATATATTAGTTCCAGTGATTACATTTTTGTTCAGCATTTTTTTCTTTATTGTATCCATATCGTACATTCTATAAGAGAAATTACATGGTGATATGAATTTGAAATATGACCCTGTGTAACTATTCATTTTTTTTAATGGTGATTTGTGTTTCTATATTGTAGAGAGATGCGATTTAACAAAGGAAGAGTATCAATGCTTAGAGAGCCTGTGGAAGTTGAGAAGCAGAAGCCTAGTTTGATCTGATGAGATTTGGGTAAAAAGAAAATCATAGAATTATAAGCTTTTATTTTTTACACGATTGTTTTTCCTCGCACTGTGCCCAGAAGTATGAGTAATTCGTGATTTTGTGTTGGTTTAGTTTATGTTGAGAGACCGAACTATGTAAAAAATATTGTTAATGTTTGATTTAGGTTTGGATGGATGAAACATTTTGGAATCGACTTATGATTATTATTGATAATATTTGTTGTCGATTGGGCTTATGTGTTTCTTTGATGTGATTATGATGTTATTGGAGATCATTTGATGTGGTTGTGTTTATTAGGTGCAAATAAAAACTGGGGAGAGATGTGACTGTGTTTAGATTATTAATAGATTTTTTTTCGTTAGAAACCATATTTGTAACGGATTATAACCGTTAGTATTATTTGTTTCTAATTGATATTTACCATTAGAAATAACCATTTCTAACGGTAATTTACCGTTAGTATTTTTACGAAAGTGTTACAAAATTGTTAGATGACTAACATATTTTAATCCGTTAGAAATGTTATTCCTAACGGTAATTTACCGTTAGTAAATTTAGTGAAAGTGTTACAAAATTGTTGGATTACTAACCACATTTTACCGTTAGCAAGAATATTCCTAACGGTAATTTACCGTTAGTAAATATATTGTTCTAACGGTAATTTACCGTTAGAAAATGCGTTAGAAATATTCCCCACACTGTATTTCTAACGGTAAATTACCGTTAGAAATAATTTTCCTAACGGTAAATTACCGTTAGGAAAGTGGCCTTTTGGTGTAGTGAAGCTTTGTCTGCTTCTTCAATGAATCGAGGACATCAACCAAACTAGCAGCAACTGCTCTGCAAGATAGAACAATGTTGTTAAGTAATGAAAAAAGAAAAATGCAATGCATGTTATATTAATAACACGATAAATCAATATTCAAACTAAGAACTTTTGCCTACTAGTTAGCACAACTATAGAAGATTTTTTTTATAAAAAAAATCTAACTATGAGTGCATATTCGTAAATTTTCATAGAAGCATTCAGAGAGCTTGCAAGAATCAAAGCTCCCATTCCAAAGATATGAAAAATACAACACTCCTCAAAGGAGGCAATCAACACCATCTAAAGAAAAATTAGTTCCTTTGACTCGCGTGGCTTACGGGACATTTTCTAAAAAAGATTCCTTGACACGACGTACTTAGTAGTTCATAGTTATACTTGATTTAATAATTGTCAAGTTATTATATTTGGCCCCTGGTAATTTTTTTTTTCTTTTGCTCTTTTAAATCCAAAGTTAGTTAGTTTTCTATACTTCAATGATTTAACACATGGTTGCTCATATTTCAAAACATACCATGAAGAAGGGACTCCATATCGTGCCACAAAAGACTCAAACATAGCCTGCATTTGACCCTGCATTTGATTCTGTATCTCACTTTGTGCATCCCTCATTTGATTGATCTCTCGACGTTGAGCTTCCATCTCCATCTTCTGAGTCTGTACTTGCTCAGCCAACTCATGTGCCCATCTCTCAACATCCTCAGCTCTCTTCTTCGCCTCCTCTACCTCTGATCGCGTATAACGGGCTGAAGAAGAAGACGTGATGGGTATCTCCCCATACCCAAGTCCACAAACATACCCGGGTTTAATACCGAGTACCTCATCGCATATCTGGTCTGGAGTCAATGGAGTAGAACCCTCTGGTGTTGTTTGAGACTGCATTTCAACCATTCGATCCTACAAATGGACGTATCCTTTCCATTTAGTTAAATAGATAGTTAGTATAACACAATAATAACGGAACTGAAAGCAAACTCATTTTCCTAACATAATTCTTCTCAGCTTGGTCAGAGCTCCATCCATTTTCGAGCGTCCAGTAGCAATGTTTGTAAAAATCGATCCGGTTAATCTCTTGTTTGGTTTTGGTTTCCTGCATCATTACCATATGTAATATCAACATATTGCGAGATTGTTCCAACTTAAGAAATAAAGCATAATGCTTACATTAGAGAGGATTAGAAAACATACAATGTCGTGTCGCAGCTGGGTGAAAGACTTTGAACCATTGCGGTGGATCGTTTTAAGCTTTGACCTATTTTCAGTGTTTATCTTGCATCGTTTCTATGTATAAAATTAAAAGGAAAACTTAATTAATCTACTATACATGTACGTAAATCCAATGTTTTGTGGAAGAACATTGCATAAAGGCACCCAATATATGGAAGAAATAAAAAACTTAATCGAACACTAAGAATTCAAACATGTTATTACCTTGAAGGCTTCATCATTAAATTACTTGCAAACCTCTTCCCAATCGTCTTGTGCAATACCATCACATGGACGTTGACGTGCCAAGTTATGGTTATTGATTTTTTTGTAGTAGTTGTGGATTTTATGTCTATATGACTTGAATCGCATACCCAAGTATTTTTCTGTCCCTAACCGCACGTTCCATAGTGAGAAATCCATATCAAACTTCTCCTAAAATATTGAGAAGTTATAGTTATACTCATTATAACAAATTGAACAAATCACATGTATGGATCCGGGGCGTGACATTCAATTCTATGAATTATAAAAGATTAATTCAGTCACTGACTTAAAAACTGCTAATCAAGGGTAAGTCTCTTGCCACAGACAAAACCTTAAGGAGGTCAATTTTATACTTTTAAATAGAAAGGATCGAGTTTTCAAACGAAAAGAACAAAATTAGAAATAATTTCAAAAATGCCATTAACATAACAATTTTGGTAGAGCAATCGGGTGTATATATATAGCACAATTCCTTTTAAGAATAATAGATATTTAATGTGAAGGGAAATATTACCATCAACTTTCTGAAGAAGATTAGAAGGCATGAACTCAAGCACCAGGCAGAGTTTTGTAGTATTATCATCATCATCGTCGTGGTGATCGTCATCGTCATCGTCACCACCGTCATGATAGCCTAAAATGTTGACTATAAGGGGATGCCTCCACTGAGCAAGAAATTCCCGTTCAGCCTAGAGAAAGGAGAAAGCATATTTAGGGATCATATATATATATATATATATATATGTGCTATCTAGAGGTTTAGAATACTTAATACATCTTTAATTATTTTTCCTTTTGAACCTTGTAATGGTCAAATTAAATCACAATGGGAGTCACAACTCACACAAGATAATTTCTCCATTTGTTTTTGACAATGATCACTATTTTCAAATGGTGCACACCGTGTTACAAACATTTGACGCCAAAGCGGAACCCATATAATTGTAAATTTGAGGGGAAAGATCTTAAAACACTATTATTGTTACTCGTAATATGATAATATGAGCATGCACGAATTTCTTATCCGATTTCAGCTTACAGTCCATTGCTCGTGGTAATATTTGTTGTATACTTTTACTGCAATTTCGTTGTTACCCCAGTAGCCGTGGTATACTGTAGCAAAACTTTCCTGTCCAACAATCTCACTGAAGTAGTTTGTACAATTTTGTATCTCTACGTTGGTGAAGTTCCTGAGAGCCATAGCCTGCATGTAGGGGTGGGCATTCGGTCGGTTCGGTTTCGAACCGAAGATTTCGGTTCGGGTTGGAAATTTTGGTACCGAAAACCGAACTGAAATAAACTTCGAAAAAAAGGTTCGGTTTCGGTTCGAAAATTTGGGTTGAAACTCAACCAAAATTATTTTTTTGTTTTTTATTTTATTTTATATTTTATTTTTTATTTTTTTTTGTTTGGGTAAAATTAAGTATAGTAAATTAGTAAAGATTCACCACTTTGAGATTCTGTTTTTTATTTGTTATTTTTCATTAACAATATGAATCATATGACCCTAATTTATCTAACAAGTCTTTATATATTCTTAAAATTTCGGTTATTCGGTTTCGAACCGAAATTTTTTTACTTTCGAAAATCAAACCATACTAATTAAAATAGTTCGGTTTCGAACTGATATAATTTCGGTTCGATTATTATCCAAACCAAAATTTAAAAAATTTTGATTTCGGTTCGGTTTTTCGGGTTGGCCCGAAGTATGCCCACCCCTACCTGCATGTATATCAACTAAGTTTCAAACTCAAAATTATGAAATTAGGAATTTCAAAAGAAAGGGCATAAAACATATACAACAAGATTCATTACGTTGAATTTGAAAAAAACAATATTTGACTTGTCAGTTAAGATATTAAATTCTTTTGAATAAAAGTACATGAGCCGAAATATATTGTACGTTCAACAACTCATTTTTATTAAGTAGAAAGCAGGGCGGACCTAGGATTTTTTGTCAGGGGGCCTAAATTATAGGGGAGTTCGGGGGCAGCGTCCTGAGGTGATTTTTTTAGGTCTACTTATACACAATTATGTATAAAATTGGTTTAACACCCTGTAGACACCCCATTTTGTCGGCTATCAGATTTAGGAGACCCATAGCTTGGTGGTTCACAATGATCGTAAAAGACTCAAAAGGACTCCTGGAAGTCAGCTCTATCTCTCAGAATGCTCAGAATGACCAAAATGACCCCTAAAAGCCCAAAAACTCCCAGATTTGGTCCCAAAGTTCTGAAAACATGCTATGTCGTAAGAAAAGCAATAAAATGAGTTTTTAAGAGAAATCGGGTGAAATCGTCAGCTCCCAGAGACCCCCGGAAGTCCCGGAAGTTCCCGAAAAGTCCCCATTGACCGGTTTGACCAAGGTTTGACTAGGTTTGACCAAGGTTTGACCAGGTTTGACCAAGTTTGACCAAGTTTGACCAAAATTGCCTAAATTCACTAGAATCATTTTAGATCATGAAAAAAGTGTTAAAACAAGTTCCAAAAGAAAATCGAGCGAAAACATCAGCTCCCGGGAACTCCCGGAGGTTTCCAGAACTTCCCGGGAATCCCAAGTTTGACTAGTTTGACCAAAATTTGACTTTGGAACCGGGGCACCGAAACATTTTTCAAATATTTTTCATGGATAATAGAGGTCAATAGCTTGCCAACGGTATATCGCACATGATTTCTGGATTTAAAACGAATTTATTACGAATTTCCAAAGGCGAAAAAGGCGATCAAATCAGCTTTTATCGCGAATACCACAAAACTTTTCAAAATGACCTAGCCTTAAACTATTTTTATGCAAATTAGACTCCATTACCTTTCCAACGGTATATCACAACCTCAATTTGGAGTTCGTATGCATTTTCTGTGAATTTCGGACGAAATAGGGCCTTTTCGCGAATACCAGAACTTCAGGGGGCCTAAACAGCATTATCTGGACGAAGGGAGGAGCAGTGCCGCCGCGGCACTCCCCTCCAGAACAGTGAGTTTTTGTAATTTCTTTTGGGGTCCCATTTTGATTAATTAAAAACCAAAACGACGTAGTTTTGATTCACAACTTATTTTGGACCAATGGGAGACCATTTTAAACTTTTTAAAACTCCATTTACCACCCCTCCTTTGCCTATAAAAGAAGCCATTTACTTCCATTTAGGGGAGAGACATGGAAGCTTAGAGAAAGCTTAGGAAGAAACTCTAGGGAAATATAGAGAGAGAAAGAGAAGAAGTAGTCTTCTTCTTCCATTTTTTCCAATCAAAGTGAGTTCTAATCTTGTTTTCCTCCACCACTTTTCTATATACTTCATCATCAATATACCCAATCACCATTCTTGAGCATTCTTGAGTTAGGAAGCTACTTCCATGTCCAAATGTCAAAATCTATGAGTGAAACACCAAGCTACAAGTCCAAAATCATATTGATTATCATCTATTGATTGTTATTTACTTGCTTGTTCATATTATGTTCATCTCTTCTTAATCTCATTTCTTTTTATTTTCTTTATTTACTTACTAGTTCATCATCATCTAAGTGATGACATGAAGTTTGGGGTGAGTGAATCCTTATGGATAGTAGCTCTTGACCTCAAAAACATGTTTGATAGATGATGATCATAACCTCAATACTTCCAAGATGTTCTTGAAATGTATTGAAGTTATGTCCAAAATAAAAATGAATCTCTCCAATAATATTGGGAGTTCTTTGATGATTCAAGGTTGGATGAGGTTCTAAGTGGTCACATGGTCATCTCAAGAGTTTAAGTTCATGCTTTGAACATCTATTTCAAAACCCCCAATCAAGAACTCAAACTCTATTTCAAACCCAAATCCATTTTCTTCAAGAATGATCCAAAACAGTGAGCTGTTCAGATTCAAAGATTTGTTTTGAATTAAATACTTGAGTTATGATGATGAAACCACTTGGAAAATCTTCCTAATACATCATAGTTTGTCCCCAATTTTTCCCATCAATTATAGAAATGTGAAAGTATTTGTTTTGGATGTGAGAAGTTCATATTCATAATCTGCCTCTGTTCTCAGAGAATGTTCACCCAACTTCTTGCACTTATTCTGGATATTTTCATCACTGTACATATATCTTTTCTATTTTTTTTATCAAACTTGGGTGTCTTAGGAAACCTTTGGTATATAATAGGTCACTATAAACCTTTTCTTTGATTTATAAAAAATCATACAAAATCAGTCAACAGTGCAGCTTTTGTTTCTGAGTCATGTGTACATTCTTATTTATTTCTTTTAATCTGTGATAGCTATTGATGTTTGGATTTTTGGGTTATTTTCTAGACACAATAAGGATGATCTCTGATTTTTCTCACATTTGTCTAGGCACGTTTGACCTCCCATTATAATGTTACAAAGTAATACATACAGTCTGTCCACTATTCACAGCATTTCACTTTTTGGCTTTCACACTTTGATGCAACACTCTCTTGTATCTAGATGAACCCATATCCCATGCACATGTTCTTTACCACTTTTAGCATGCTATATCATATCATGTATCATCTATCCTCTCATGTATCATACTCCCATAGATTCTTGAGTTTGATTTCCAAATAAAACCATGGTTTGCAAATACTTGGGAAGTTCTTGAAATAAGTTAGGAATTGATATTCCAAGTGGTTAGAATATTCATCCAAGATCTGGAAGTATACTTTCAAAACCCTCATTTCAAAACCCCCCCTCTTAAACCCCTCATTTTGATTTCAAGAAATAAACCTTGTTTTTCTCAAAACCCTCAAAACAGTGAGTCATTTAACTTCAAGGAATTATTTTGAGTTCAATACTCAATGTATGAATGCAAGACCACTTGGAAAGTCTTTCTAACTCACTATAGAACACCCATGATTTTTGGCTTGACTTGGAAGTACTTGAAAATGGTCCATTTGGACCCAAACATTCCTTCCAGACATTCTGTCTTTGCTGTCACAGCAGCTAGGTCCACTTCCAACTTGTTTTACAGAAAACTTTTCCAAAAGGGGTGGTCCTAACTTATTTTTCCCTTAAACTTCAATGTCTTAGGGAACTTTCTGTATAAAATGGGCCTCTAGATCATTCGGTTTCATGTTCTAAGATTTTTCAACATTTCAGTTGACGGTACGGACTCTGTTTCTGAGTGATCTTCATTGTTTATATGATTTCTCTCAATCTGTGATAGCTATCCAAGATTGGCCTTTTGGGTTGTGTTCTAGACACAATAAGGAACATCTCCATAAAAAATCATGCATTGAAAACATTCCTAACCCCTCTTTTCGAATTCCAAAAGATCATGCTACTGTTCTGTCCACTATTCAAAGCAAGTACATTTCAACTTTCATTCTTTGATTTGATGCTCATATGCATTCCAAATTAGTTCATATCTTAGGAAGTAGTTCATACTACATTTGTACACATCCCATGTTAATTTAATTCATTCATTTATACATATTTTAGACTTCTAAGTCATTCTAGAAATCCATGTACACAAAACACACTACAACCTTTGCACATTTTAGATACATACATTGCATTCATGCAAGATTTGGGGTTTTTGTAACTCTTAATCTAAGGAGATTATAAGGAATGATCACGATCATACTTCCCCTTTGATCTAATCATCCTTTCTCATCCTTTCCGGGGATTGAGAGATCTTCTTTTCTCAAAGAATAACATGCATCATACTAGCTTGTTAAGCATATTTTGATTTCTTTGTTTATTTGTTTCAAGAGTAATTCATGTCCCCTTTAGATTAGGAAAACTTGATTAATTGATATATGATTAGACGATTTTTCCTAGGTTTATTTGTGTGATCTTTCACTTCGCATTGTGTGATATTTGGCTTAGATCTTATGAATGAAATCTTATCTTTAGATCTTCCATTTCAAGTTTCTTATGTGATGTAATATACTATCGTAGTATTATTTGTCGAACCATACATAGTATAAGATGATTATTTGGATGCTAGTTGAGGCCCGTCGAAAGACGGGACGAGTTGAGAGTGTTTTAGTCGCGACAAAGGCTCCTTCCTCTCTCGTACCAAAACCCCGAACCAAGTTCTTTGGTTATGAAGGGTCGGTGCCCTTATCCGCTTGGGTGAGTCAAAATTAGGTTTCTTGGTTCCTTAAAGACCAAGTGGCGACTCTGTATCTGTTTTCAACAGACCTTTCCTTTTCTTTGATTCAAATCAACTTCAAAACAATCTCAAACAAGAGAAGTGGTCCACTTCCGGTGTCCACAATCTGGCGACTCTGCTGGGGATTTTAATTTTAAAACAAAATAATACAGAGGTTTGACTCATAAGAAGCATCCTTAAAATCATATTTTTACTGTGTTTGGTTCACCGCATTGCACTCTTGCATTTCCTCCCCTTCGACTGTGTCTGAAACGCGGCGCTGACATTGTTCAGGTCTTGCTGTGCCAGGGCACAAGTCACCGTTGATACTGTACCTTCCAAGGTATATCAAAAAGCGTAAAAACCTCCGTACTCTCTCTCCGACGGTATATTGGAACTCTCGTCAACGGACCCTCTTTGACTAAACCCAGCCTTTGCATATAGATTCCTGTAGAACCTTTCATAGGACTGTTCATTTATCTTTTCAGATAGGACAATGTGATATAACTGCTGTATGCCCTGACGGGATTACCTGCGCGGTGTAGACGCTTATGTGGCATAGAACAAAACCTCTTTCTCATGATTCCCAAGGCAATCACTCACATGTAATCACATTGAGTTGACTTGCCTAGGCACCATGACAAGGATGTCTGCTCCATGATTACAAAGATATACACCGCAAACCTTGTTTGTTGGTCCTAGGACATAGGAGTATGAAAACTAGCTAGACAGTATGATCACCATCATAACCTGTTTCTCCCAGAAACTCTGCCCAGATATCCCAGATATAACCATATTAACCTGCTTCTCCCAGAAACTCTGCCCAGATATCCTAGATATAACCATATTAACCTGTTTCTCCCAGAAACTCTATCTGAATCTCCCTGATTTCCCAGATATACCAGTTTCTCCCGGAAACTCTGTCATATTAACCAATTTCTCCCAGAAATTCTGATTTATCAATTTCTCCCAGAAGCTCTGTCCAAATCTCTCAGATTACCCAGAAATCTCAATTTCTCCCAGAAAATCCGGTATACTTGTTTCTCCCAGAAACTATGTCCAACTTACCCAAATTTTCATGTTTTCCCATAAGCTCTATCCAAATCTCCAAGATTTCCCAAAATTCCAGCAACTCCATCCAAACTTCCCAAAAATGCCTAGATGTACCAATTTCTCCCAGAAATTCTGATTTTTCAGTTTCTCCTAGAAGCTCAGTCCAAATCAACTAGAAATCCCTATTTCTCCTAGAAACTCAAATGACTTCTAGAAATTTCTCCGAATCTTCCAAATCCCTGTTTCTCCTAGAAACACTGTCCAAAATTCCCAAAGTATCCCGGAAATCCCTGTTATTCCTTGGTGATCACACTGGAAAGTAAGGTTAGCACACTCTGTATGGCTAGGACCTTATTTATTTAACTGCTATCTGTTAGAAATAGGAGCATCATATAGATTAGGGCTTACATCCGCATGCTTGTCTCATGTGCATGCACCATTCTCATCAGTCTGCGCACACTATCTCAGTCAGTCTGTACATAAGCCGGTCCATCTTCCTTAACATCACTGTCATTGTCTCTCTAAGTCATCACTATCAGAATCTGATACACTCCTCTCGAATCTATAGGTTATTATAGATTCCCAAAGTTAGCCTCTGAGATCCCCATCCTGGGTCAGAAGTTCGAGCAGTCATTTGGTTAGAATCAGTCCGCCGAGAAAATTCAACATGAATCAAGAAACTTTGGAAGCCAAGGTCACTGAACAGTCAGATCGGCTGACTCAAGTTCTGAAATTTATGGAAGAGTTCCGGCAGCAGCAGCCACAGTACCCACCTGGGTTCATGCCACCACCACCACCTGGATTTGGACCGCCTCCCGAAAATAATGGAGAAGAAGAATGGTTTCAAGGGGTCCTGCCGCCTGCATATGAGAAAAAGTTCCGAGAGAAAATGGACAAGGTCGACAAGCTTGAGAACATACTAAGGAAGAGTAAGGGGGTCGACGATTACATATTAGATCTGGAAGGATTGTTTGAGCCCAACAAGGTGAGGCTACCCGAGAACTTCAAGATGCCTGAAATTGACCGTTTTGACGGAACTGGAAATCCGAAGAGCCACGTGAAGTTTTGTATGAGCATTTTCCAGTCAATGGACTGCACCCATGATCACATAGCTATGCTGTTCCCTCAAACCCTCCAGAAAGCCGCACTATCCTGGTTCCTAACCCTTGAAACTTCCAAGACCCGAGTTTGGGAAGATGTTGCTAGAACTTTCATTGATCACTACTCCTACAACCAAGAGCTTGATGTCACCATCCGAGATCTGGAAACTACCAGGCAGAATTTCAATGAGTCCTTCGCTGCATTCTTGAGCAGATGGAGGAATAAAGTAGCCCAAATGATCCACAGGCCTGTTGAGAAAGAGCAAGTACGTATGCTGGTCAAGAACCTGCAACCAGTATACCATGAAAAACTATTCTACCAGTCCATCTCAACATTTGAAGAGTTGTTTGAGGTTGGGACTAGAATCGAGGATGCCATCTGTGAAGGCAAGATCAATGGAGTTGGGTCACTGCAAAAGGAGAAGAGACCCCATACCTTTGGTGAAGATCAAGAGAGCCTAGATGTCAATGCCTTGAGCCCATCACCAAGCCAAAATGATTGCAGTAAGAGGCACAAGAAAGGAAACCAAAGAGTCTTCACACCACTTGACATGAGCTTATCCTCCGCTCTCAATCACCTTGTTCAAAAGGGCCACCTTGTACCTTTGGAGCCCAGTAAGCCTCCTAATCACCCACCTCCTGGGTACAATGAATCCAAGTATTGTGATTACCACCAAGACCAAGGCCATGAGACCGACAACTGTAAGAGGCTCCGTCACTCAATTCAGGATCTCTTAGATGACGCGTCGCACCCCAATCCAATTCACTACCTCAGTCTGGACCAACCCATGACCTATCCATTTCAATGATCCCCTTCGCTAAGGACCATGAATGTTGAACCTGTGCCGGTGAAGCGATGGTGTTTGGGACTTTTTGAGGATGCTCTTTAAAAAAAAAAAAAAGAATAAGCGAGTCACTGTGACATTCCATTTGAGACCGGGTCAAGTCCAGTCAAGTCTGTTGTGTGTTTTGTCTATTTCAAGTTTAGTCTTGTGGTCGAGTCCGTCTGTCATCAAGTTGTTATGAGTCTGTAACCTTCTCTAGTGATGGAATGAAGTCTCATTTTGCCTAATCTAATGTGCCTAGTCATAGATGCATGAATCGCTGAACTGAAGTGTCACTTTTCAAATTACCAAGGATATTACTGTGCTAAAAAAAAAAAAAAATTTTTTTTTACTCAAACAAAAAAATCCTGAAAGGTCAAAGTCAATTTTGCGCTGACACCGATGAAGAGCCGAGAATTGAATAGCCTTACTTTAAGAATTTAAAGATTCTCTTGCCTCAACCTTGAAAAGACATGCTTGGAACTGACTTGGGGCTTGCCCAACACCCTTTTTCCACCATTTCGAAGCCTTAAGCCCAATCCAATTGGGAGCCACGCAATCTGTCCGATTGAAAGCAATGCAAACTTAGCCCTTGATGGTAGCCAAACATTTCAGTGAGTTTCATCTCCACTTTTAAAAAAAAAAAAAAAAAAAAAAAAAAAGAAGAAAAGAAAAGAAAAAAAAAGGCTCGCTAGGTTGAAAACCCGAAAGGGCACCTAGGCAAAAGTTAGAGCTGAAAAGGTATTGATTTCCAAGATCTGACCTTAGCCAGTCAAAATAATGGAGAAAATGAAGGAAGTAAAACAAATGAGAGAATCGTATGTGCCTAGATCACATTTCCAAAGGCACGGAACAACCACAAATAAATTCTGAAAAATGACATGCACATTTCGGAATTCTAAGATTGCGATTGAAAGATCTTGCAAGAATCAGCTGCATGAAAAACAAAATTGACTGGCTAGACGAAAGTGAAAAGGATAAATCCTCAAAACAAAAGAAAAAGAAAAAGAAAAAGAAAAGACAAGAAAAGAAAAGAAAAGAAAGGGAGATTGAAACTGAATCCTTTTATTCAAAGCTACCATAAGTGGCTCAAGTTTGAACTTCTTTGACGATTGGTTTGAAAAACCCTCATACCTCAAACCCCTTATTTCAAGCCTTGCCTTGAACTACGCTCGACCTGATTCCCACTCGGGGATACGTAGGCAACCACATCGGTTCGGTCGCTCCACCCACAAAAAAATAAATAACCAATTTCCTTCAAGCCTTGCCTTGAACTACGCTCGACCTGATTCCCGCTCGGGGATACGTAGGCAACCACAACGGTTCGGTCACCCCACCTACCTAAAAATCAACCCACTTCTTTCCAACCATGGCCCGAACTACGTTGGACCTGATCCCCACTTGGGGGTACGTAGGCAGACTTTAAAAAAAAAATAAAAAATAAAAAATAAAAAAATAATAAAAAGGGATGGCTTGCTAGGACGAAAATCCGAAAGGACGCCTAGGCAAAAATTAGAGTTAAATCGAAGGTGAGAAATAACAAAAGAGAGAAAAGAGCTTGCTAGGTCACCTCACTGGTGCCTAGGCAAAAGTTATGAGCATTTGAGAGATTAAAGTCACGGTCCATGCCTCAAGCCAGAAAATCACCTTCCACACTAGGGGCAAACTTCGGCTACCCGCCTCGTTTGCCTGACTTTTACTATCTACCCTTCACACAAGGGGCAAACTTCGGTCACCTACCTCGTTTGCCCAAAACCTCCAATGAACCTTCCTCCAAACTAGGGGCAAACTTCGGTCATTTGCCTCGTTTGCCTACCGATCCCACTTCATGCCCTTCAAACTAAGGGCAAACTTCGTTTGCCACCCAATCCCTATACACCAATGGTAAGCCTTCAAGTCACAAACATTGTCTTGAACATATGGAAATGGAGCGTCTTTCATTCCATAAGCTAAGGCACTAATTCAAAGCACGTCTTGAGAGAGGCAAATAAATTGATTAGATCAGTAGGGAGGAATTTTCAAAAATAAGATTCACCATCAAAGTGATGCCACGTTAAGGAGAGAAGTAAACACAAAAGAGAAATGGTACATCATTTATGACAAAAGCACATTAAGTTTTGGCAAGTCGACCTTGTTTCATTTGGTGTCAAATGTGTCGTCCTCGTGCGTCAATGTCTGTCAAGTTTTTGAGTCCGTTGTAGTCTTAAATGTGTAAATCAACAGTGACTAATAAAATTTTCAAATCAAGTTATAAAGAGCATGCCAATACAAGCAGGAGTACCAAACACCATTACTGCACCGGTCAAGGCGTCATCATGAAAAGTGTCAAAACTTGGGGAAGATTTCATCCCTTTCCAAACTGCCAAAAGCTAATCATCTTTCTTCATTGCAACATAAGTCCATGAGTGGCTGTTGATCTTTCATCTTTCTTCATGCAACGTAAGTCCATGAGTGGCTGTTGATCTTTCATCTTTCTTCATGCAACATAAGTCCATGAGTGGCTGTTGATCATTCATCTTTCTTCATGCAACATAAGTCCATGAGTGGCTGTTGATGATCTTTCTTTCTTCATTGCAACATAAGTCCATGAGTGGCTGTTGATCTTTCATCTTTCTTCATGCAACATAAGTCCATGAGTGGCTGTTGATGATCTTCCTTTCTTCATTGCAACATAAGTCCATGAGTGGCTGTTGATCTTTTATCTTTCTTCATGCAACATAAGTCCATGAGTGGCTGTTGATGATCTTCCTTTCTCCTTGCAACATAAACCCATGAGTGGCTGTTGATGATCTTCCTTTCTCCTTGCAACATAAGTCCATGAGTGGATGTTGATATCTTTCTTCATGCAACATAAGTCCATGAGTGGCTGTTGATGATCTTCCTTTGTTCATGCAACATAAGTCCATGAGTGGCTGTTGATGATCTTCCTTTCTCCTAGCAACATAAGTCCATGAGTGGCTGTTGATCTTTCATTTTTCTTCATGCAACATAAGTCCATGAGTGGCTGTTGATGACCTTCTTTCATCCTAAAGCAACATAAGTCCATCACTCTGCTCTTTCAAAATCAAAAACCTTAACTGCCGCAGGCCATCTCCGTATCCCTCATCACAAATAGAATGATACCTTGACTCCCATTTAAAGGACGTATTTCCTTCTTCCTAGCAGAGTACATTATCCTTCAGCTCCCGGAGGCCCTGACCGGCCCCCTTGGATTGAGCGCCAAAAGAGATTCTCCGAGAACCCTACATCATCCCCCGAGGACAGAAACCGATAGATACCAACTCCCGGAGGCCCTGACCGGCCCCCTTGGATTGAGCGCCAAAAGAGATTCTCCGAGAACCCTACATCATTCCCCGAGGACAGAAACCGATAGATACCAGCTCCCGGAGGCCCTGACCGGCCCCTTGGATTGAGCACCAAAAGAGATTCTCCGAGAACCCTACATCATCCCCCGAGGACAGAAACTGATAGATACCAGCTCCCGGAGGCCCTGACCGGCCCCCTTGGATTGAGCGCCAAAAGAGATTCTCCGAGAACCCTACATCATCCCCCGAGGACAGAAACTGATAGATACCAGCTCCCGGAGGCCCTGACCGGCCCCCTTGGATTGAGCGCCAAAAGAGATTCTCCGAGAACCCTACATCATCCCCCGAGGACAGAAACCGATAGATACCAGCTCCCGGAGGCCCTGACCGGCCCCCTTGGATTGAGCGCCAAAAGAGATTCTCCGAGAACCCTACATCATCCCCCGAGGACAGAAACCGATAGATACCAGCTCTCGGAGGCCCTGACCGGCCCTCTTGGATTGAGCACCAAAAGAGATTCTCCGAGAACCCTACATCATCCCCCGAGGACAGAAACCGATAGATACCAGCGCCCAGAGGCCCTGACCGGCCCTCTTGGATTGAGCGCCAAAAGAGATTCTCCGAGAACCCTACATCATCCCCCGAGGACAGAAACCGATAGGCCCTAACCGACTCTTTTGGATTGAGCATTGCGAGATCTGACCAACCATGAGAGATTTAGAGATGGATCCTGGTTCTAGGTCAAGAATTGAAGAGAGATTCTTAGAGAGTCCATCAGCTCCCGAAGACCCTAACCGGCTCTTTTGGATTGAGCATTACAAAATCTGACCAACTACGAGAGATTCAGAGATGGATCCTGATTTTAGATCAAGAATTGAAGAGAGATTCTCAGAGAATCCCCTACCATCCCAGTAGAAAATAGCAGAAGTCCGAACCGATTCTCCAGACTTGTCATCATAAGGATCGGCCAAAACATCACCCGCAGTCAAATCATCCCAATTCCCTTGGCAAGCACTGTCTATTCACAATTTAAGGACCCGTGTCCACTGATTATCATGAGCTTTCTCACCTGTCAGTCATTATGAGTTTCCTCACTTATCGTGAGCCTCTTCACTCCGGTTATCTCACCTGTCCATTATCGTGAGCTACCCCACTTATCATGAGCCTCCTCACTTTGGTTATTATAAAACTGTCGGTTATCTTAAACTCCCTCGCCTATGGGTTATCCTTAGTTATCATCCTCAGGGACCCCACATCTGACTACATTCGCTCGCAAAGCACACTTCCTAAATTCCAGAAGCTTGCCCCTAAACCCAGAGACTTCTAAACCTTGATCCGAGTCACCCACCGCATCACAGTCGCAAACACTAGCACAACACCAGCCCACTCGGAGTGGCACACCCCACAGCACTTGCTCATACTAGGGTCACAACACTAGACATGATAGGATTCATGACACAATTCATATCACATCCATACATTGCATATCACTCTTATAGCATAGCATCCGCCTGATTGTTGTGTATGTGCATGTATGATCGGTTCCTTGCCCTGAACTACGTCCTGGTCTCCTTGGGATACGTAGGCAGCTCACATAGAGCATGACCAACACTAGCCTCAGCATCATTGCATCTTTTGCAACACTTTTATCCTAAATCTATAGCCTCCAAAAGACCTGTCTCTTCAAAACTTTGGCACTCGCTTGCGACATGCGTTGCCTCGCAAGTTCATGCCAAAGAGGGGCAAACTGTAGACACCCCATTTTGTCGGCTATCAGATTTAGGAGACCCATAGCTTGGTGGTTCACAATTATCGTAAAAGACTCAAAAGGACTCCTGGAAGTCAGCTCTATCTCTCAGAATGCTCAGAATGACCAAAATGACCCCTAAAAGCCCAAAAACTCCCAGATTTGGTCCCAAAGTTCTGAAAACATGCTATGTCGTAAGAAAAGCAATAAAATGAGTTTTTAAGAGAAATCGGGTGAAATCGTCAGCTCCCAGAGACCCCCGGAAATCCCGGAAGTTCCCGAAAAGTCCCCGTTGACCGGTTTGACCAAGGTTTGACTAGGTTTGACCAAGGTTTGACCAGGTTTGACCAAGTTTGACCAAGTTTGACCAAAATTGCCTAAATTCACTAGAATCATTTTAAATCATGAAAAAAGTGTTAAAACAAGTTCCAAAAGAAAATCGAGCGAAAACATCAACTCCCGGGAACTCCCGGAGGTTTCCAGAACTTCCCGGGAATCCCAAGTTTGACTAGTTTGACCAAAATTTGACTTTGGAACCGGGGCACCGAAACATTTTTCAAATATTTTTCATGGATAGTAGAGGTCAATAGCTTGCCAACGGTATATCGCACATGATTTCTGGATTTAAAACGAATTTATTACAAATTTCCAAAGGCGAAAAAGGCGATCAAATCAGCTTTTATCGCGAATACCGCAAAACTTTTCAAAATGACCTAGCCCCAAACTATTTTTTATGCAAAGTAGACTCCATTACCTTTCCAACGGTATATCACAACCTCAATTTGGAGTTCGTATGCATTTTCTGTGAATTTCGGACGAAATAGGGCCTTTTCGCGAATATCGAAACTTCAGGGGGCCTAAACAGCATTATCTGGACGAAGGGAGGAGCAGTACCGCCGCGGCACTCCCCTCCAGAACAGTGAGTTTTTGTAATTTCTTTTGGGGTCCCATTTTGATTAATTAAAAACCAAAACGACGTAGTTTTGATTCACAACTTATTTTGGACCAATGGGAGACCATTTTAAACTTTTTAAAACTCCATTTACCACCCCTCCTTTGCCTATAAAAGAAGCCATTTACTTCCATTTAGGGGAGAGACATGGAAGCTTAGAGAAAGCTTAGGAAGAAACTCTAGGGAAATATAGAGAGAGAAAGAGAAGAAGTAGTCTTCTTCTTCCATTTTTTCCAATCAAAGTGAGTTCTAATCTTGTTTTCCTCCACCACTTTTCTATATACTTCATCATCAATATACCCAATCACCATTCTTGAGCATTCTTGAGTTAGGAAGCTACTTCCATGTCCAAATATCAAAATCTATGAGTGAAACACCAAGCTACAAGTCCAAAATCATATTGATTATCATCTATTGATTGTTATTTACTTGCTTGTTCATATTATGTTCATCTCTTCTTAATCTCATTTCTTTTTATTTTCTTTATTTACTTACTAGTTCATCATCATCTAAGTGATGACATGAAGTTTGGGGTGAGTGAATCCTTATGGATAGTAGCTCTTGACCTCAAAAACATGTTTGATAGATGATGATCATAACCTCAATACTTCCAAGATGTTCTTGAAATGTATTGAAGTTATGTCCAAAATAAAAATGAATCTCTCCAATAATATTGGGAGTTCTTTGATGATTCAAGGTTGGATGAGGTTCTAAGTGGTCACATGGTCATCTCAAGAGTTTAAGTTCATGCTTTGAACATCTATTTCAAAACCCCCAATCAAGAACTCAAACTCTATTTCAAACCCAAATCCATTTTCTTCAAGAATGATCCAAAACAGTGAGCTGTTCAGATTCAAAGATTTGTTTTGAATTAAATACTTGAGTTATGATGATGAAACCACTTGGAAAATCTTCCTAATACATCATAGTTTGTCCCCAATTTTTCCCATCAATTATAGAAATGTGAAAGTATCTGTTTTGGATGTGAGAAGTTCATATTCATAATCTGCCTCTGTTCTCACAGAATGTTCACCCAACTTCTTGCACTTATTCTGGATATTTTCATCACTGTACATATATCTTTTCTATTTTTGTTATCACACTTGGGTGTCTTAGGAAACCTTTGGTATATAATAGGTCACTATAAACCTTTTCTTTGATTTATAATAAATCATACAAAATCAGTCAACAGTGCAGCTTTTGTTTCTGAGTCATGTGTACATTCTTATTTATTTCTTTTACTCTGTGATAGCTATTGATGTTTGGCTTTTTGGGTTATTTGCTAGACACAATAAGGATGATCTCTGATTTTTCTCACATTTTCCTAGGCACGTTTGACCTCCCATTATAATGTTACAAAGTAATACATACAGTCTGTCCACTATTCACAGCATTTCACTTTTTGGCTTTCACACTTTGATGCAACACTCTCTTGTATCTAGATGAACCCATATCCCATGCACATGTTCTTTACCACTTTTAGCATGCTATATCATATCATGTATCATCTATCCTCTCATGTATCATACTCCCATAGATTCTTGAGTTTGATTTCCAAATAAAACCATGGTTTGCAAATACTTGGGAAGTTCTTGAAATAAGTTAGGAATTGATATTCCAAGTGGTTAGAATATTCATCCAAGATCTGGAAGTATACTTTCAAAACCCTCATTTCAAAACCCCCCCTCTTAAACCCCTCATTTTGATTTCAAGAAATAAACCTTGTTTTTCTCAAAACCCTCAAAACAGTGAGTCATTTAACTTCAAGGAATTATTTTGAGTTCAATACTCAATGTATGAATGCAAGACCACTTGGAAAGTCTTTCTAACTCACTATAGAACACCCATGATTTTTGGCTTGACTTGGAAGTACTTGAAAATGGTCCATTTGGACCCAAACATTCCTTCCAGACATTCTGTCTTTGCTGTCACAGCAGCTAGGTCCACTTCCAACTTGTTTTACAGAAAACTTTTCCAAAAGGGGTGGTCCTAACTTATTTTTCCCTTAAACTTCAATGTCTTAGGGAACCTGCTGTATAAAATGGGCCTCTAGATCATTCGGTTTCATGTTCTAAGATTTTTCAACATTTCAGTCGACGGTACGGACTCTGTTTCTGAGTGATCTTCATTGTTTATATGATTTCTCTCAATCTGTGATAGCTATCCAAGATTGGCCTTTTGGGTTGTGTTCTAGACACAATAAGGAACATCTCCATAAAAAATCATGCATTGAAAACATTCCTAACCCCTCTTTTCAAATTCCAAAAGATCATGCTACTGTTCTGTCCACTATTCACAGCAAGTACATTTCAACTTTCATTCTTTGATTTGATGCTCATATGCATTCCAAATTAGTTCATATCTTAGGAAGTAGTTCATACTACATTTGTACACATCCCATGTTAATTTAATTCATTCATTCATACACATTTTAGACTTCTAAGTCATTCTAGAAATCCATGTACACAAAACACACTACAACCTTTGCACATTTTAGATTCATACATTGCATTCATGCAAGATTTGGGGTTTTTGTAACTCTTAATCTAAGGAGATTATAAGGAATGATCACGATCATACTTCCCCTTTGATCTAATCATCCTTTCTCATCCTTCCCGGGGATTGAGAGATCTTCTTTTCTCAAAGAATAACATGCATCATACTAGCTTGTTAAGCATATTTTGATTTCTTTGTTTATTTGTTTCAAGAGCAATTCATGTCCCCTTTAGATTAGGAAAACTTGATTAATTGATATATGATTAGACGATTTTTCCTAGGTTTATTTGTGTGATCTTTCACTTCGCATTGTGTGATATTTGGCTTAGATCTTATGAATGATATCTTATCTTTAGATCTTCCATTTCAAGTTTCTTATGTGATGTAATATACTATCGTAGTATTATTTGTCGAACCATACATAGTATAAGATGATTATTTGGATGCTAGTTGAGGCCCGTCGAAAGACGGGGCGAGTTGAGAGTGTTTTAGTCGCGACAAAGGCTCCTTCCTCTCTCGTACCAAAACCCCGAACCAAGTTCTTTGGTTATGAAGGGCCGGTGCCCTTATCCGCTTGGGTGAGTGCAGCTTTTATTTCTGAGTCATGTGTACATTCTGATTTATTTCTTTTAATCTGTGATAGATATTGATGTTTGGTTTTTTGGGTTATTTTCTAGACACAATAAGGATGATCTCTGATTTTTCTCACATTTTCCTAGGCATGTTTGACCTCCCATTATAATGTTACAAAGTAATACATACAGTCTGTCCACTATTCACAGCATTTCACTTTTTGGCTTTCACACTTTGATGCAACACTCTCTTGTATCTAGATGAACCAATATCCCATGCACATGTTCTTTACCACTTTTAGCATGATATATCATATCATGTATCATCTATCCTCTCATATGTTGATATTCATGGGTCGGGTTCCACCCGTGACCCATGATCCGCCCACTTAGGTGGTGGATTCCAAATATTATCCTAGTGGGTTAGGATAAGGTCTATCCTATCAACACAAGGATATCCCATTTAAATTAAAAGTTTAAGAGTTTGAATGAATCTCACTCATATTTATGTATATCTATATTTTATATATAGATGCTAATAATCTATGTGACATACAGACGTTACTATTCTCTCTCTTTAGAAAAAGAATCAATTTCTCTCTCAAGAACAATCACCAAGGTGTTCTTGGATTTGGTACGTGAAATATAGGAGTCAACTCTTGTAGCCGGTTCCATCAACCAAAGCACGTGATCCAGATAGTACAAGGAAGCCAGAGCAGTTCGCAACATATCGCAGAGGCGTTCGTGGGCTCGTAACAACTAGCCGTTCATTCGATCCTCGGGTATTACATTAAAAGGTATTCCGCAAATAATTTATGTGCATGTGTATGTCCATTATCAACATTGGTATCAGAGCCAGGTTGGTTGGTTATTCGCCGTAAATCATCCAAGAAACAAATCTGCCATTAATGAAAAATTAAGTTTTTTCATTAAAAATCTGAAATTCGTTTTTCAAAATGGGTCCACGTAAAAAGTTAAATCTCAGTCCAAAATTTTTACATGGTTGTGTCTTATATGGTCCCTAGAAGTAGTGTACCAAGTTTCATGGGCTCATGATCTCAATTGAATGAGATATTGATCAAAACATAAAATCTGAAAAAAATAAAATTGTTATTTTTTCCAAACTTTGCGACTGTTTTCTGTCTAAAATATACGACCAATCCCACTGTTTTTTTGCATAATCTTAATCTATGCCGTGAGAGCTTTCCAACGGTATATTACACATTAATTTTGGATGAGAAATGGAGCGGGAATAGGCTCGCGAACATGGTGTCGCACGCAGCCCAAATCTGGGTAATTCTTCATCCTGATGAAGAAGATGTATAGTGCAATATTGCACTTCCCAGTCGCACAGAGGCATGTGTAGTCCACCCCTCATTTTCCATCAATCCGTGGACCTCACCTCCGGCAAGTGGGTGTTGTATGTGACCCATGTTATTTTAGTAAGTGTTCAAAATAATATTTACAGAATATTTTATATTTATTTTAAATTAAAACAGTTTCTGTTTAATTAAAAATATGTTTTTTAATGATTTTAACTGTTTTAAATGCTTTATAAATTTGAAACAATCTTGGAAAATTATGTTTCCTATATCATTGACACTGTTGGGGATCTAGGATAATTTTTGGAATAATTATCCTACTATTTTGATATTTTTGAGCATATAATATGTGTGATAATGCATATATCTAATTGCTAAAAATAGCCAAAACACAATATTAATTTTTGTAATTAATACTGGACACATAAGACACTGTTTGGGACCATATAAAAATATTTGGGGACTGTGTTTCCAAAAATTTTGCATTTTTGGAAATTTAATTCACTATTGCTTATTTGTTTGGGCAATGAGAATTTTATACATTTAGATTCCTTCAAATTTTGTATTTTTAGGAATTAATATGTAATTGTTGATTAGTTTGACAATAAATCATATTAAATTGATTATTTTAATCTAATTTATGGGAATCTAATTATTAATTGATTTATTAGTTAAATCAAGTAGATAATTTGGACTTGGGCCTTTTATATATTCTGAAATATTTTATAGATTAAAGGCTCTAAGTATAATTAGTCATGCATCATTTTTTTTAAGTTGTATGACCTAAGACTAATTTGCCTTCTTCCTTCAGTGGAATGAAGGGCAAGTCCATTCACTTCTAATCTTATACCACATGAGTGCTTGTTGAATGTGTTTGCATTAATCTGGCAAAAGTGAATGGACTATAAAGTTGACAATTAGAAGAGCTTGTGTTGTCACGATGTATGTATAAAGTTGTATTCATGTATTCTTATGAACAAAGCATCCCTATTTTTTCATGGCTATAATTGTAAAGTGAGGATGAGAGTTTTACATTTATGTTTTGGGAAAAGCCATTTTGTAAAGGGATGAATTTCTTTGTTTATAAATAATACATGTGAATTACTTTAGCATGAGCTCTAAAATTGTCAATTATGGATCCACGTGGGACCCAAGCGCAATTCGTGTGTGGCGCACTTGACCTTACATTATGTTGTATGTCATAATTATGTGGATGATATTAAGAATGTTTTGTACAATCTGAATATACAAATTTGTTCAGAAATAAATTATAAAATATTTTCTTGGACTACATGAATTGAGTGATGATTACAAGCTTTGCGAATTTTCGATCTCAATATGTAAAAAGAGAAAATAAGTTATAATTTGATTTTTTTTAGAACAAATAAAATGTGCAACTAATTATAATGTCAATCTTGCGCTCATTTTAAATGTAGAAAAATGTCTTCCGCCAATCTTGTCGCTGCAATGACAAAAGAAGAAAAACTAAGTGGAATAGGCAACTATAATTTATGGCAAACCAAAATCCAATTCATTTTGAATCAGCATGAGTTGCTTGATACAATCACCACTACTATGGTCGTGCCTGAGCAGGGCGATCAAACAGCGGTTGCATTTCGCCGTGAGCAAGAGGCTTACCAAATGTTCATCAAAAAGGATCGTACCGCGCGCTTTACATTGCTAAGCTATATGCACGACGACCTTATTGGTGGATATGAGCGCATTGCCACCGCCAAAGCTCTGTGGGACCAGCTTCGTTTCGATTTTGGTGGTACGTCCACCACAAGACTTAGAAGTCTTGTTTTGAAATTTGAAACATATCGGAAGAACCCAAAGCACACAATGACTGAGCACCTTAGGTGATGTCCAGTCAGATTCGTGAGCTGAAGGAAGCTGGACAGGTTCTCACTGATGAACAACAGGTTCTTGCAGTGATCCGATCTTTGCCTGACTCATGGATCAATATGAAGCAAATAATGACCCATAACGAGAACATCAAGAATTTCTCTGACATTTCTCGCCATGTTGAGCTAGAGGCTGAACATCAAGAGGCGAGCCGCATAACTGCTCTTATGGCCAAAACCTCCATTGGTGGTGGGGGACGCAAGGCAAATGGGCCTAAGCGCATTGGAAAGGGCAAAGTTGTAGGCAAGCAGGGTTGGGCAAAGGGCCCAAAAGGCAAGATCACCAAGCGCTGAGGCAAGCGAGGTGGAAAGAAAGATGTCTCTAAAGTCAAATGCTATAATTGTGGGATTAAAGGTCACTTTGCTCGTGATTGCACTGAGCCAAAGAAGGTACCTCTATCACCTTATCCTCTCCATATTTGTGTATGTTCTCATGTGTTAGTTGCTCACTCTCTCCCTGATTGGATTGTAGACACAGGAGCAACAAAACATGTGACAAGAGATAGAGGAGGATTCATAGATTATCGCCGCATTCCAGCTGGTACTCAGAGTGTTTACATGGGTAATGGAGCTAGTGAGGATGCAGTAGGAGTCGGTTCGTACCAACTTCAGCTACACACTGGGGCCGCGTTACTTCTTCGTGACGTTCTCTATGTGCCTGGAATTAAGCATAATCTATTTTCAGTTTTAGCATTTTCAGATTTTGGATATTCTTTTGTTTTTAGTAGTAGTGGTTTGGATATTCGTTTTGGTGACATTATTGTTGGACATGGATCTCTTTGGAATAATCTTTTTAGATTAGATTTATATGATTCTTCTTTTCCTCCTTCATCTACATTATCATTTGTTGCTAATACTAATGTTAATTCTGCTACTTGGCACGCTAGGCTCGGACACATAGGACGAGATAGGATGACCAGGTTAGCTAGAGAAGGGCTTCTAGGCCCACTCACTAAGGTCGACCTACCGCTATGTGAGCCTTGCCTAGCTGGAAAAGCCTGCAGAAAGCCTTTTGGTAAGTGATCGGGAGAGAACAAATCCTATTTATACGCCTTAACGAACATTTGTTAGTACCTTTTTATCCTGTTTTTGTATATTTTTACTTTATTTTCTATTTTCTGACAGGTTTTGGAAGAAATCAACTAAACCAGGCTAAACAGGGTGAAAAAGCATAAAGAAAGAAGCTGAAAAAACCAAGTCGCGCGCGCGACCCGCGCCCGCGAAATCCAGAAATCGCTCGCGCGATCCGCTCGCGCGAGATCCCAGAATCGCTCGCGCGATCCGCGCGCGCGAAGGTCCAAATGTCGCGCTCGCGCGACCCGCTCGCGCGATATGTGTAAAAACCAAAGTTGCGTATTTCAGTATTCTGAAGACTCCTGTGCAAACGAGATGTCCTAACTGCGTCCAGATTGTAAATTATATCAGTTTCAGTTCGTCTCGAGTTAGAAAGGCTTCCAAAAACTTGTTGTAATCTATATATACCCTATTTTAATTCAAATTGAGGGTTGGCAATTATTATATACACAATATACAACCACACTTTCAGCCATTGAAGAGAGGAAAGCAAGGAGAAGAAGAAGAAGACCAAGGATTTCCATGGCCTCCTCCATCAACCTCTTGCTATCTACTACTTCCATGGACAGCTAGACCTTAGATCTAGGGTTTCAATGAAGCCCTAGACAAGTAATAGGGTTTTATTTATGTATTTATTTTAGTTTTGTTATGTATGGATGACAGTCACATGTTTAGAGGATTTTTATAAATAAATTGTACTTCTATTGATTAAATCATTGCTTTCAAAGTTTATTCTTGTTTTAGATCTATTTTGATTGTGATGTGCTCAACGATCTATTCTTGCTGTGCTTGTTTAGATTGTTTACATGTGATGGTGCTTTATTGATTCGTGCTATCAAGTATCCGAATAGTCCATGCCTAGGTTAGATGGATTAGATCACAACCCTAGTTTAGTGTGGAATAATTCGTGCTAACCGCAAATGGATTATGTTGGTGCTTGAACCATGATTATTTTCTTGTCGGAGGAATTGGGCTTGTAGCTACAATTCCCCATATTCATCCAATGTAATAAGCTAAAGTAATTCATAAATATTCCTATTATGAAGCTAGTGGTGGATTTGCAATCCTAGGTTCCCTTAAACATTATTTAAAACAACTATTTAAATTGCTTTCATAGTTCAGATTTATTTTTATGTTCTTAGTTTAATTCAAATTAAAATCAAATCCGTTTTCTTAATTAACTAAATTTAGGTTTTAAAATTAAGTCGCTGTAGTAAATCAATCTCTGTGGGTTCGACCTTTACTTCCACACTGCAAATCTTTTGAAAAGTAAAGAATACTTTTATATCTTGATATTGACAACATCAATTTTTGGCGCCGTTGCCGGGGATTGCAAATTACTACCTTTAGTTTTAAAATCTTAGTTTAGTTAATTCGTAAATATTAGATTAGTTTTTATTCTTCTTATTTTCCGTTTTTGTTTTAAATTACTAACTTGTTTTTTTTTATCTTATAGGTTTTCGAGTCATCAAATTCCAACGTTTCTGAGTGGAGTAGCTAATTACATCAAAGGAGCTTACGCAAATAAAATAAATAAAATAAAATAAATTGCTTCTTTTGAAACTCGCTTTAAACCACTGTAAGTCAGGGCGCTGTGACGCACTATTTGCATTAGTTTAGGGTTAATTGCACTGCATTAGCTAGGAAACTCGGGGCGCTGGGCTTGACGCGGTCATTGCATTACAGGATAATATTCATGCATCATAGTAGTTGTGTGCCTGTTGTCTTATTTGCGTGATTGCTATTTGTTTCTTTTGTTTAGTCAGTCTTTGTTTTTAGTTTCTTTTTCTTTATTTTAGTTTATGTTAGGTACACGTTCAAATAAACCAGAATTAAAATCTTTCGATCTTGAACTTGAATGTACCTTAAGAACTAGTAAGTCCACAACCCAAGCTTCTAGAGCTAGGTTGCAAGACGACGAATCAACTCCGAAACCGTCGTCATTGTTTGAGGCCGAAATTCAAAGTACCCATGAACGGTTAAGGAAAACTCGAACTTTTAAAATCGAACCGATTAAAATGGCTGACGGTGGAAATAACAATAACAATCAAAACGACGGAGCTAATATGAATAACCTTAATGTACCACCACCTCCTCCACTTATAAATTATTTTATTCCTACTACTTACACGCCACAAGCCGGTATCGAATTACCTGAGGCGACGGCATCTCACTTTGAGATAAAGTCATCTACCATCTCGCTACTTCCTTCATTCCATGGCCGTCTAAATGAAGATCCATATAAACACTTAGGAGATTTTCAGGACATATGCTCCACGTTGAAAATTCAAAATCTTACTGATGATGAATTAAAATTATGGCTCTTTCCATTCTCATTAAAAGACAAAGCTAAATATTGGCTCCAATCTTTGGAGCCAAACACAATTAAAACATGGGAAGCCCTACACACCGCATTTTTACAAAAGTTTTTCCCTATTATGCGTACAAACCAGATAAGGAAATCCATAACCAATTTTGTAATGCAAGATGGGGAGACGCTTTACGACACTTGGGAGAAATTTAAAGAATTATTACGCTCGTGCCCACATCATCAGGTCCCTAAGTGGCAACTTGTTCAGGTCTTCTATGAGGGACTTATTCCCTCAGTCCGTAATACTGTCGATGCCGTTTGTGCGGGAACTTTCCTACACAAAAGCGCCGATGAGGCCTGGAAAATTTTTGAAACTTTAAGCGAGAACTCGATGCATCAGGCTGTGTCGGTACGTTCGGAAGGATATCTTCCTCCACCCAAACGAGAGGTGAAGTTTGAGTCAAGTCATTCTATTGAATTTCAAGAACTATCTAACAAACTTGACCGACTTTTAACAATGAACCAAACGACAGCCTCACCCGCTCATGAAATTTGTGCATTATGTTCTGATCCTTCACATTCTATACTCTCATGTCCATCACCAAGTCAATTTCTGGAATTCGTGGAGCAACACATTAATTCTATTCAACAATACCCACGAAATAACTATAATTCGACTAATAATAATCCGGATGCGCCATGGAGAAACCATCCTAACTTCTAGTGGAAAAATAATACTAATAATTCTAATGAGGCGACAAATTTTCCAAATGCGTATCGACCTCAGTTTCAACCTAATCAATACCAACAACCGCCTCCTAATTCAAATCCTTCAAGGGGTAATGTTTTTGAGGAAAAGGTGTTGGTGTCCCTTAATAAAATTGAAACACAAGTACAGGCACAAGCACAAATAGTGCACTCTCACACACAATCCATTGCGAAGCTTGAATCCCAAATGGGACAACTAGCTACTGTAGTGAGTCGTAGAAACGAGGGGACATTGCCTAGTCAAACGATTCAAAACCCTAAGGGACAATATGAGGTTAAGGGGACGAGTGAACAAGTAAACGCCGTATCAACTAGGATGACTATTCGGGAAGAGGAAGCGGTTGAACTTCCGAATGAGAATGTGAAAGATATGAATAGTAACTCGAATAAGATGGGTGAGGATGTGGATAAAAATAGAAAAGATAAAGAACCGGTCCTAACGAACTGTATTTCGAGAATGCCATATCCACCTAATGTAGAGGGACCGTCACATTTGCCTAAGAAAGGGTCAAAAATGGAAGATATACTCGAGCTATTTAAACAAGTTAAAATAAATATTCCATTCCTCGATGCGATAAAACAAATTCCCGCTTATGCTAAATGTTTAAAAGACCTTTGCACTCAAAAGCGCAAAATACGCAGTCATACTCCTAAAAAGGTCTTCCTCACGGAAAAAGTAAGTTCTATTTTTCAACACGCTCCTCCAAAGTATAAGGATCCTGGTACGCCTACGATTTCATGTGTCATAGGTGACACTATCATTCATAGGGCTCTCCTTGACTTAGGAGCTAGTGTTAATCTCTTACCCTATCATGTCTATAAACAATTAGGTCTAGGTGAACTTAAGCCTACGGCCGCTACTATTCAATTAGCGGATCGTTCTGTCAAAGTACCTAGAGGAATCGTCGAAGACGTCCTAGTAAAAGTTGATCAATGTTTCTATCCTGTAGATTTTATGGTCCTTGACACCGAACCGGTGCTAGATGCTAGAAAATACACTCCTGTTATTCTCGATCGTCCATTCTTAACCACGGCCAACGCACGTGTCAATTGTAGAACAGGGGTAATGAAAGTGTCGTTCGGGAATATAAAATTAAAATTAAATGTTTTTAATGCTGTTGATCAATCTCCCAAAGACGATGATTATCTAGGTGTGGAGGGTAGTGAGGTCAAACGGAATATTGAAATTACTAACGTAATAAATATAAGTGCGGGGAATAATATAGAGGATGATGAGTGGATGAATCCTAATACCTCGGACCCTAATGCTGAATCTACTCGGAAGGTAAGAAATCGATTTGAACATACTGACAAACCGTCAATCGAAGTAATTCAAAGCGACCTTGTTTCTGCTTACCACCGGACTCTTCCTGATATCCTAAGGGGTACAAAATCTGAGTTACGGCCTCCATAAATCTTGAGCTAGAAAGGTCTAGCTAAAGACGTAAAAGAAAGCGCTTCTTGGGAGGCAACCCAAGCTTAATGTCGTCCGTTTATCTTGTTTTTGGTCATTTTTGGGTCATTTTTTTGTCAGTTTTGGACATTCTGGATAGGTTTGGGGGTTGGAATTAATTTATTTTAATAATATATATATAATTTTAGCTAAAAAATGAAAAATACCAAACTCGCGCGCGCGGCCCGCTCGCGCGAGACGTCGCTCGCGCGGCCCGCTAGCGCGAGTTTGCCCCTTAGATATTTTTCTTTCCTTTTCTTTATATGAGCCCTCAGGTTCTCCTCGTGCCTAGTTTCGCGGGCGCGAGGTACCTCGCGCGCGCGAGGAGGACCGCTGGCGCGATTTAAAAAAAAAAAAAAAACAGGAATTCGCGCGCGCGACGGCCGCTCGCGCGGACCGCTCGCGCGATTCCTCATTTTCTTGATATTTTCTTTTGTTTTCTATATCAGCCCCCATACTTGTTCTGATATATATTTTACTTTTCTGATTTTCTTTCGTCAGTATTTTTAGATCTAGTCCTTTGTTAGTTTTGTAGTTCTGGTTCTGTTTTATAGTTTATTATCTTTTTATTTTCAAACTTATAGTTTATTTATTTTAGTTTAATTTATTTACATTTCTTTTAGCTGTGTTTAATATATTTTTGTTAGTTTCTTTTCGTTTATCTAGTATTAACAAGTACATTGAACTTTATTGTCATATTCCTTGGTGTTCACCTGTTCTATGATTGCCGAGATCCAGGTATTATCGTTCCTTTCGTTACGTACTCTCCTTTCTTTTGTTTTATTGTTTCATTTGGGACAATGAAAGGTTTAGGTTTGGGGGTATGCACACAGATGCACATTATTACACTAAATTTTTAAAATTTTTAAATAAGTGTGTTTAATTAAACGATGATTACCGACATTTTTGCAATCTTAATTTGATAATTCTTGTTAGATAACTATGATTGTTATAGCATGGTAAACAAGAGGATATGTGATTAAACATTTACTGAAGTCATGATATAATGTTTTAGGTTATGTATCGTTTGAATCGTAGTTTTATATCATAGATTTGCACACACAAACTTATGCACTGCACGTAGTCGCTTGAATACATGTTTGATATGAACTATAATATGATTCGGATTTCTAGAGAACACAAGGTGGAGACTAGACCCGGTGAGCTTTTGAGCCTATCTTTTCTTGATAGAGGGTTATATACATTTTGTGTTTGTCGAATTTCATTTGGAATAGCGCATTAACTCGTTGTTTAGTCTCATTATTCTTGTTTTGGTTGATAGTCAAGTTAAAATATTTGTTACCATGCTAAATAATCTTCCGTTGTAAACATTGAATAACCATATAACCATAGGACATGATTTTAGGCCTTCTTTGTTTATTACCGATCGATAAATGATAAATTTCCTTAATTCGCCCTTTGAGCCGTTAAAATGCCATTTCTTTCTTTAATTACCATTATCCTGTTTTTGCTCCAATTTGGCCAACTTGGAGTTCACCCCTGAAAGATTGATCAACTTTTAGTGGTGATAAGGCGATGTGTGATTGAGAAGAAGAAGTAAATAAGATACTATTGGGGTAGTTGCTTGGTATTCAATGCATAGTTATTTGAGAAGCGAGAAAAGAAAAAGGAAAAGAAACAAAATAAAGAAGAGGAAGGTTGAAAAAAAAAAGAGAGAAGAAAGAAAAAATGAAAATAAAGAAGAAAAATGAATGAAAAGGAATGAAGAGAAAGAAAAGATGAAAGTTTGTAGAAGAAGAATGAAAGAAATTGAACATGCCTTACAATGCCATTCTGAAAACCACCTAATGAATCCTTTCTATCCTTTTCCATTGCCTGAGCCACGTTACATCCTTTGAAAAGTCCTAGATGATCCTAGGAGACATGGTTTTGATATGAAAACGATGGGAGGGAGATTAAAACATGGTAATGACTAATTTTTCTTGATTGTTGGCATCTTATCCATGAGACTACTGTTCTGTCGTGTCATGCGTCTTTTTCGAGTCATATGTGAGCATTTCTCTTTTTGAAAACAATATTTCCTTTACTCACATATATTAGATAAGTTACACCTGTTTCTGAGTGTTTCATTTGAGAGTGTAATTAACATTGTGAGATTCGTAGTCAAAGCATAGTTAAATGGTTATCCGAGTTATATTCCATGTTTATGACATACACGTGTTCATTTGACTACCATATCACACACGTGCAATTTTATGAGGAACTCTATTGATTTATACGATTCATGTACTTGGGATTGTTTTTCATGATGTAAGTGAACGTTTGATTCCGTTTCTTCTTGTTCGTTATTCTATTTCGAATCATTGTGTTATAATAAAAAGTATTGACAGTTTTGTTTTTCATTTTTTTAATAAAACTTTTTAAATTCACAAGTTAATAAAGATGGTTGTGGGTGACTTGTTGACGAGAACCCTCACGAGACTTCACTCGTCCGACTAGGGACACCTAGAGGTTTAAAAGGCTTGTTGCATATGCTAAATGCAATCGTGATCCATGCGAAAATGGAATAGTATGTATTAGTAGTTAGTTTTTATTTTAGTTTTGCTCGAGGACTAGCAAAATGTAGGTTTGGGGGTGTGATCGGGAGAGAACAAATCCTATTTATACGCCTTAACGAACATTTGTTAGTACCTTTTTATCCTGTTTTTGTATATTTTTACTTTATTTTCTATTTTCTGACAGGTTTTGGAAGAAATCAACTAAACCAGGCTAAACAGGGTGAAAAAGCATAAAGAAAGAAGCTGAAAAAACCAAGTCGCGCGCGCGACCCGCGCCCGCGAAATCCAGAAATCGCTCGCGCGATCCGCTCGCGCGAGATCCCAGAATCGCTCGCGCGATCCGCGCGCGCGAAGGTCCAAATGTCGCGCTCGCGCGACCCGCTCGCGCGATATGTGTAAAAACCAAAGTTGCGTCTTTCAGTATTCTGAAGACTCCTGTGCAAACGAGATGTCCTAACTGCGTCCAGATTGTAAATTATATCAGTTTCAGTTCGTCTCGAGTTAGAAAGGCTTCCAAAAACTTGTTGTAATCTATATATACCCTATTTTAATTCAAATTGAGGGTTGGCAATTATTATATACACAATATACAACCACACTTTCAGCCATTGAAGAGAGGAAAGCAAGGAGAAGAAGAAGAAGACCAAGGATTTCCATGGCCTCCTCCATCAACCTCTTGCTATCTACTACTTCCATGGACAGCTAGACCTTAGATCTAGGGTTTCAATGAAGCCCTAGACAAGTAATAAGGTTTTATTTATGTATTTATTTTAGTTTTGTTATGTATGGATGACAGTCACATGTTTAGAGGATTTTTATAAATAAATCGTACTTCTATTGATTAAATCATTGCTTTCAAAGTTTATTCTTGTTTTAGATCTATTTTGATTGTGATGTGCTCAACGATCTATTCTTGCTGTGCTTGTTTAGATTGTTTACATGTGATGGTGCTTTATTGATTCGTGCTATCAAGTATCCGAATAGTCCATGCCTAGGTTAGATGGATTAGATCACAACCCTAGTTTAGTGTGGAATAATTCGTGCTAACCGCAGATGGATTATGTTGGTGCTTGAACCATGATTATTTTCTTGTCGGAGGAATTGGGCTTGTAGCTACAATTCCCCATATTCATCCAATGTAATAAGCTAAAGTAATTCATAAATATTCCTATTATGAAGCTAGTGGTGGATTTGCAATCCTAGGTTCCCTTAAACATTATTTAAAACAACTATTTAAATTGCTTTCATAGTTCAGATTTATTTTTATGTTCTTAGTTTAATTCAAATTAAAATCAAATCCGTTTTCTTAATTAACTAAATTTAGGTTTTAAAATTAAGTCGCTGTAGTAAATCAATCTCTGTGGGTTCGACCTTTACTTCCACACTGCAAATCTTTTGAAAAGTAAAGAATACTTTTATATCTTGATATTGACAACATCAGTAAGGCTCCTAGAGCTACTCACGCACTTGAACTAGTCCACTCCGACATCTGTGGACCTATGAATGTAAAGGCACGTCATGGCGCCTCTTATTTCCTCACTTTAATTGATGATTACACGCTGTAGACACCCCATTTTGTCGGCTATCAGATTTAGGAGACCCATATCTTGGTAGTTCACAATGATCGCAAAAGACTCCAAAGGACTCTCGGAAGTCAGCTCTATCTCTCAGAATGCTCAGAATGACCAAAATGCCCCTGAAAGCCCAAAAAACTCCCAGATTTGGTCCAAAAGTTCTGAAAACATGCTATGTCGTAAGAAAAGTGATAAAATGAGTTTTTAAGAAAAATCGGATGAAATCGTCAGCTCCCAGAGACCCCCGGAAGTCCCGGAAGTTCCCGGAAAGTCCCCGTTGACCGGTTTGACCAGGTTTGACCAAGTTTGACCAAGTTTGACCGAAATCTTCCGAATTCACCGGAATCATTTTAAATCATGAGAAAAGTGTTAAAACAAGTTCCAAAAGAAAATCAAGCGAAAACATCAGCTCCCGGGAACTCCCGGAGGTTTCCAGAACTTCCCGGGAATCCCAGGTTTGACCAGTTTGACCAGAATTTGACTTTGGAACCAGGACACCGAAACAATTTTCAAACATTTTTCATGGATACTAGAGGTCGATAGCTTTCCAACGGTATATCGCACATAATTTTTGGATTTAAAACGAATTTATTATGAATTTCCAAAGGCGAAAAAGGCGATCAAATCGGCTTTTATCGCGAATACCGCAAAACTTTTCAAAGTGACCTATCCCCGAACTATTTTTTATGTAAAGTAGACTCCATTACCTTTCCAACGGTATATCACAACCTCAGTTTGGAGTTCATACGCATTTTCTGTGAATTTCGGACAAAATAGGGCCTTTTCGCGAATACCGGAACCTCTGGGGGCCTAAACGTAAATTTCTGGGCGTCTGAGGAGCAATGCCGCCGCGGCACTGGCCCAGTGCCGCCGCGGCACTCAACCCTCGCAGAGTCCATTTTTGTAATTTTATTGGGGGTCCAATTTGATTAATTAAAAGTCAAAACGACATAGTTTTGTGTTCACAGTTGTTTGGGACCAATGGGAGTACTTCTAAAACCCCAAAACCACCCCAAATTGGCCTATATAAACCCCCCATTGCTCTTCATTTTGGGGGGGGGGGGGGCCAAGTGCAAAGCTTGAGAAGTTGTAGAGAAGAAGAGAGATAGAGATAGGTTTAGAAGAGAGAAAGGGAGCTTCTCCCATTGATTTTCCATAAGAAAGTGAGTTTTATTCTTGATTTCTTCCATTATCCTTCTATATACTTCACATTCAAAGTCCATTCCAACCCTCATTCTTGAGCATTCTTGAGTTAGGAAGCCACTTCCATGTCCAAATGTCAAAATCTATGAGTGAAACACCAATCTACAAGTCTCATGCTTCATGAATATCATCTATTGATCATCATCTATTTGCTTGTTTATTTATTGTTCATCTCTTCTTATCCCATTTCTTTTTTATTTTTCTTTATTTATTTACTAGTTCATCATCATCTAAGTGATGACATGAAGTTTGGGGTGAGTGAATCCTTATGGATAGTAGCTCTTGACCTCAAAAACATGTTTGATAGATGATGATCATAACCTCAATACTTCCAAGGTATTCTTGGAATGTATTGAAGTTATGTTCAAAAAATAAAATAAATCTCTCCAACAATCTTGGAGATTCTTAATGATGAGTTTGATGTTGGTATTCTAAGTGGTCATAATCCTTATTGAGTGTTGAAAATATGTTTTCAAAACATCTATTTCAAAACCCCTCTCAATCCCTCTCATTTGGTTTCAAGAAATAAAACTTTGTTTTCCTCAATATCTCCAAAACAATGACCCAAAACAGTGAGCTGTTCAGATTCAAAGATTTGTGTTGAATTAAATACTCAAGTTATGATGATGAAACCACTTGGAAACCCTTCCCAATACATCATAGTTTGTCCCTAATTTTTCCCATCAATTATAGAGATGTGAAAGTATTTGTTTTGGATGTGAGAAGTTCATATTCATAATCTGCCTCTGTTCTCACAGAATGTTCACCCAACTTCTCGCACTTATTCTGGACATTTTCATCACTGTACATATATCTTTTCTATTTTTTTTATAAAACTTGGGTGTCTTAGGAAACGTTTGGTATATAATGGGTCATCATAAACATTTTCTTTGATTTATGAAAAATCATACAAAATCAGTCAACAGTACAGCCTTTGTTTCTGAGTCATGTGTACATTCTGATTTTTTTCTTTTAATCTGTGATAGCTATTTATGTTTGGCTTTTTGGGTTATTTTCTAGACACAATAAGAATGATCTTAGGTTTTTCTCACATTTTTCTACGCACGTTTGACCTCCCATTATAATGTTGCAAAGTAACACATGCAGTCTGTCCACTATTCACAGCAAGCACATTTCAACTTTTATTCTTTGATTTGATGCTCATATGCATTCCAAATTAGCCCATATCTTAGGAAGTAGTTCATACTACATTTGTATATATCCCATGTTGATTTAATCCATTCATTCATGCACATTTTAGACTTCCAAGTCATTTTAGAAATCCATGTACACAAAACACACTACAACCTTTGCACATTTCTAGGTACATACATTGTATCCATGCAAAGATTTTGGGTTTTTGTAACTCTTAATCTAAGAAGATTATAAGGAATGAACTTGATTACACGTTCATGCTTCCCCTCGATCTAATCATCCTTTCTCATCCGTCCCGGGGATTGAGAGGTCTTCTTTTCTCAAAAGAATAACATGCATCATTCTAGTTTGCTAAGCATATTTTGATTTCTTTGATTATTTGTTTCAAGAACAATTCATGTCCCCTTTTAGATTAGGAAAACTTATTACTTGATATGTGATTAGACGATTTTTCCTAGGTTTATTTGTGTGATCTTTCACTTTACATTGTGTGATATTTGGCTTAGATCTTATGAATGATATCTTATTTTTAGATCTTCCATTTCAAATTTTCTTATGTGATGTAATATTCTATCATAGTATTATTTGTCGAACCAAACATAGTATAAGATAATTATTTGGGTGCTAATTGAGGCCCGTCGAAAGACGGGGCGAGTTGAGGGTGTTTTAGTCGTGACAAAGGCTCCTTCCCCTCTCGTACCAAAACCCCGAACCAAGTTCTTTGGTTATGAAGGGCCGGTGCCCTTATCCGTTTGGGTGAGTCAAAATTTGGTTTCTTGGTTCCTTAAAGACCAAGTGGCGACTCTGTATCTGTTTTCAACAGACCTTTTCTTTTCCTTTTCAAAACAATCTCAAGAGAGAGAAGTGGTCCGATTCCGCGTGTCCACAATCTGGCGACTCTGCTGGGGATTTTTATTTTAAAACAAAATAATACAGAGGTTTGACTCATAAGAAGAATCCTTAAAATCATCTTTTTACTGTGTTTGGTTCACCGCATTGCACTCTTGCATTTCCCCTCCGACTGTGTCTGAAACGCGGCGCTGACATTGTTCAGGTCTTGCTGTGCCAGGGCACAAGTCACCGTTGATACTGTACCTTCCAAGGTATATCAAAAAGAGTAAAAACCTCCGTACTGTCTCTCCGACGGTATATTGGAACTCTCGTCAACGGACCCTCTTTGACTAAACCCAGCCTTTGCATATAAATTCCTGTAGAACCTTTCATAGGACTGTTCATTTATCTTTTCAGATAGGACAATGTGATATAACTGCTGTATGCCCTGGCGGGATTACCTGCGCGATGTAGACGCTTATGTGGCATAGAACAGAACCTCTTTTCTTATGATTCCCAAGGCAATCACTCACATGTGATCACATTGAGTTGACTTGCCTAGGCACCATGATAAGGATGTCTGCTCTATGCTCACAAAGATATACACCGCAAACCTTGTTTACTGGTCCTGAGACATAGGAGTATGAAAACTTGCTAGACAGTATGATCACCATCATCACCTATTCTCGTCGTATATTCCTATTTCTTCCATAAACTCTACCCAACTCATCAGGATATCCCTGTTTCTCCTAGAAACTCTGTCCGAATCACCCAGATTTCCTAGAAATCCCTATTTTTCCCCAGATTACCCAGAAATCTCAATTTCTTCCAGAAACTCCGATATACTTATGTCCCCCAGATATTCTTGCTTCCCCCAGAATACCCAGAAACCTCAATTTTCCTTAGAAACTCCGATATACTTGTTTCTCCCAGAAACTCTGTCCGACTTACCCAGTTATACCTGTTTTTCCAGAAGCCCTATCCTAATCTCTCAGATTACCCAGAAATCTCAATTTCTCCCAGAAATTCCGGTATACTTGTTTCTCCCAGAAACTCTGTCCAACTTACCCGAGTTTTCATGTTTTCCCATAAGCTCTATCCAAATCTTCAAGATTTCCCAAAAATTCCAACAACTCCATCCAAACTTCCCAAAAATGCCTAGATGTACCAATTTCTCCCAGAAATTCTGATTTTCCAATTTCTCCTAGAAGCTCAGTCCAAATTAACCAGAAATCCCTATTTCTCCTAGAAACTCAAATGACTTCTAGAAATTTCTCCGAATCTTCCGAATCCCTGTTTCTCCCAGAAACTCTATCCGAAATTCCCAAAGTATCCCGGAAATCCCTGTTATCCCTTGGTGATCATACTGGAAAGTAAGGTTAGCACACTCTATATGGCTAGGACCTTATTTGTTTAACTTCTATCTGTTAGAAGTAGGGGCATCATATAGATTAGGGCTTGCATCCGCATGCTTGTCTCATGTGCATGCACCATTCTCATCAGTCTACGCACACTATCTCAGTCAGTCTGTACACAAGTCTGTCCATACCTGTCACTATCACTGTCTGTCTGATTGCCTCTGTCAAAATCTGATACACTTCTCCTCTCGAATCTGTAGGTCAGTATAGATTCCCGGAGTCAGCAGCTAGGATCCTCGTCTTAGGTCAGAAGTTCGAACAGTCGTTTGGTCGAGATCTGCCCACCAAGTTACTTCAGCATGAATCAAGAAGAATTGGGAAATAAGGTCACTGTGTTGGGAACAACCATAAGCCAGCAATCTGATCGCCTGGCCCAAGTTTTGAGTTTCATGGAAGAATTGAAGCAGCAGCGGCCGCAACCTCCGCCCGGGTTTCCACCACCGGGGTTTGAACCACCCCCACCTGAGAATAATGGGGAGGAAGACTGGTTTCAAGGGGTCCCACCATTTGCGAAGAAGCTCCAGGAAAAAATGGACAAAGTTGACAAGCTTGAAAGTGTGTTGAGAAAGAGCAAAGGGGTTGATGATTATATGTTAGACCTGGAAGGCCTCTTTGAGCCCATCAAGCTGAAACTGCCAGAGAATTTCAAGATGCCTGCCATCGATCGTTTTGACGGAACAGGGAATCCAAAAAGTCACATCAAGTTGTGCATGAGCATCCTCCAATCGATGGGCTGCACTCATGAGCACATTGCGATGCTGTTCCCGCAAACCCTTAAGATTGCTGCACTATCCTGGTTCCTAACCCTTGAAGCCTCTAAGACCCGAGTCTGGGAAGACGTTGCTAGAACTTTTATTGATCACTACTCTTACAACCAAGAGTTTGATATCACTATCCGGGATCTAGAGACTACCAGGCAGAACTGCAATGAGTCCTTCACTGCGTTCTTGAGCAGATGGAGGAATAAAGTGGCTCAAATGATCCACAGACCTGTTGAGAAAGAGCAAGTACGTATGCTGGTCAAGAACATACAACCAGTATATCATGACAAGCTATTCTACCAATCCATCTCCACATTCGAAGAGCTATTTGAAATAGGCACCAGAATAGAGGATGCCATCAGAGAAGGAAAGTTCAAAAAGGATGAGCTCCAACACCAGTCCAAGAGACCTAACTACTCCCTGGTCTCCCCGGATATCAATGCACTTAGCAACCAATCAATGGCCTGCGCCCTCCGTCCATACCAGTCCATTCCGCCAAATCGCCCAAAAGGCCCTCGCGAATTCTCCAAACTTGATGTTCCTCTTTCCACAGCCTTGGACCACCTACTCAAAAAGGGCCACCTGCAGCTCCTCACTCATAAGCCGTTACCAGATCCTATACCCTCCCACTACAACATGAGCCTACGATGTGCTTATCACCAAAATCTAGGCCATACCACCGATCAGTGCATCCGCCTCCGCCATGACATTCAGAACCTTATAGAAGATGTCCCGTATCCTAATCCCATCCACTATCTTGGCTTGGACCAACCGATCGAATGATCCCTTCCGTCGATGCTGATGAATGTTGAAGCTACACAGTCAAGTGATGGTGTTTGGAACTTCTGCTAAAAAAAAAAAAAAAAAAAAAAAAAAAATTAGAATAAGAATAATAAATGGGTCGCAAAGACACTCCATTTGAGACCAGATCGAGTCAAGTTTAGTCTGTTCTATGTTCTGAGTCCATTTCAATTCTAGTCTTGTGATCGAGTCTGTCTGTCATCGAGTTGTTAATAAGTCTGTAAACCTTCTCTTGATGGAATGAAATCTCATTTTGCCTAATCTGATGTGCCTAGTCATAAATGCATGAATCACTAAACTAAAGTGTCACTTTTCAAATTACCATGGATATTACTCTGCTAATAATTTTTCTACGACACAACAAAAAAGAATCCTGAAAGGTTAAAGTCGATTTCTCGCTGACACTGATGAAGAGCTGAGAATTGAATAGTCTTACTTTAAGAATTTAAAGATGCTCTTGCCTCAATCTTGAAAAGACACACTTGAAACTGACTTGGGGCTTGCCCAACACCCTTTTTCCACCATTTCGAAGCCTTAAGCCCAATCCAATTGGGAGCCACGCAATCTGTCCGATTGAAAGCAATGCAAACTTAGCCCTTGATGGTAGCCAAACATTTCAGTAAGTTTCATCTCCACTTTAAAAAAAAAAAAAAAAAAAAAAGAGAAAGAAAAAGAAAAGAAAAGAAAAGAAAAGGCTCGCTAGGTTGAAAACCCGAAAGGGCACCTAGGCAAAAGTTAGAGCTGAAAAAGGTGTTGATTTCCAAAATCTGACCCTAGCTAGTCAAAATGTTGGAGAAAATTTTGATGAAACAAATGAGAGAATCATACGCTTCAAGATACATCTTAAGAACGTGTCAAGATCACAATCCAAAAGGCACGGAATGACCACAAATAAATTTCGAGAGCTGACATGCACATTCTGGAATTCTGAGATTGCGATTGAAAGATCTCACAAGAATCGACTACATTAAAAAACAAAATTGACTGGCTAGGCGAAAGTGAAAAGGATCAATCCTCAAAACAAAACAAAAAGAAAAAGAAAAGAAAGGGAGATTGAAACTGAATCCTTTTATTCAAAGCTACCACAAGTGGCTCAAGTTTGAACTTCTTTGACGATTGGTTTGAAAAACCCTCATACCTCCCTTCCTTCAAGCCTTGCCTTGAACTACGCTCGACCTGATTCCCGCTCGGGGATACGTAGGCAACCACAACGGTTCGGTCACCCCACCTACCTAAAAATCAACCCGTTTCTTTCCAACCATGGCCCGAACTACGTTGGACCTGACCCCCACTTGGTGGTACGTAGGCAGACTTTCAAAAAAAAAAGAAAAAGAAGGATGGCTCACCAGGTCAAAAATCCGAAAGGACGCCTAGGCATAAATTAGAGCTAAATCCAAGGTGAGCAATAACAAAAGAAAGAAAAGAGCTCGCTAGGTCACCTCACTGGTGCCTAGGCAAAAGTTATGAGCATTTGAGAAATTAAAGTCACGGTCCTTGCCTCAAGCCAGAAAATCACCTTCCACACTAGGGGCAAACTTCGGCTACCTGCCTCGTTTGCCTGACTTTTGCTATCTATACTTCATACAAGGGGCAAACTTCGGTCACCTACCTCGTTTGCCCAAAACCTCCAATAATCCATCATCCAAACTAGGGGCAAACTTCGGTCACCCACCTCGTTTGCTTATGAATCCCACTATGTACACCTCAAACTAGGGGCAAACTCCGTTTGCCTAACACAATCCCATCACACCAAGGGCGAGTTTTCAAGTTACCAAGTTGTTTTGAAAATTTTGAAATAGAGCATCTTTTACTCTAAAAGCTAAGGCACTAATTCAAAGCACTTCCTGGGAGAAGCAGAAAATTGACTAGATCACTAGGGAGGAATTTTCAAAAATCAGATTTACCAGCAAAGTGCTACCATGTTAAGATGAGGGGTGAACACCAAAAGAGAAATGGTACATCGTTTATGACAAAAGCACATCAAGTTTTGACAAGACGAGCTTGTGTCAAATGTGTCATCCTCGTGCGTCAATGTCTGTCAAGTTTTTGAGTCTGTTGTAGTCTCAAATGTGTAAGTCAACAGTGACTAATAAAATTTTCAAATCAAGTTATAAAGAGCATGCCAATACAAGCAGGAGTACCAAACACCATTACTGCACCGGTTAAGGCATCAGCATGAGAATCGTCCAAACTTAGGGCAAATGCGAATTTCATCCCTTTCCAAACCATCGAAAGTTGACAATCATCTCCTTGCAACATAAGTCCATGAGTGGCAGTTGATTACCTTCCCTCGTCCATGCAACATAAGTCCATGAGTGGCTGTTGATTTTCCTTCATCTCCAAACAACACAAGTCCATGAGCGGCTGTTGATGGATCCCGGTTCTGGGCCAGCAAAATTTGATCAACTATGAGAGATTTGAATTTGAATCCTGGTTCCCGGTCAAGAGAAGTAGTTGAAGAGAGATCCCAGAAAGAGTCGCTTCATCCCCAACAGATTCAGTTTAATCCCCCAGCAGGCATATCGATTTGTACATCGTCAGTTCAATCACAACAGTCACAGTAGTTCACTATCGACTTGTCATCTCGATTCGTACATCGTCAGTTCAATCCATGATAGTCACAGTAGTTCACTGTCGACTCGTCATATCGATTCGTATATCGTTAGTTCAATCCATGATAGTCACAGTAGTTCACTTTTGACTCATCATCTCGATTCGTACATCGTCACTTCTTCTGGTCACGGTTAGTCCAACTGTTGATCCAATCCATAATAGTCACAGTAGTTCACTGTCGACTCGTCGTCTCAATTCGTACATCGTCAGTTGAATCCGTGACAGTCATAGTAGACTCGTTATCTCGATTCGTACATCGTCAGTGCAATCCATGACAGTGACAGTAGTTCACTGTCGACTCGTCATCATCAGTCCGATCCATGACAATCACAGTAGTTCGCTGTTGACTCGTCACCTTAATTAATGCATGGTCAGTTCTTTTGATCACGATTAGTCCAACCGTTGGTCCAACCCATGACAGTGACATAGCTCACTAACTACTCATCATCTAGATTCGTGCATCGTCAGTATGTTGTGTTCATCGTTTTCATTCAACATCTTGGGCTTCCATATCCATTAATGGTGCTTCTGTGTCTGTCGCTTGACATCTCTGGTTTTCATGTCTTGAGTTCATAGGGTTTCTGTGTCCAGGACTTCCATGTCCATCGGTTATCTGTCAAATTTCATCTTTGATTAACGCCCTCTGGGACCCCACGTTCAATTACATTCGCTTGAAAGCACACTTCCCAAATTCCAAAAGTTTGCCCCTAGACCTGGAGTCTTCTAAACCTTGATGTCCTTATCCGAGTCATCCACCACATCACAGTCGCAAACACTTGCACAACACCAGCCCACTCGGAGTGGCGCACCCTACAGCATCTGCTCATACTAGGATCATAACAATAAGCATAATAGGACTCATGACACAATTCATATCACATCCATGCATTGCATATCATCCTTATAGCATAGCATCCGCATGTCTTGTTGTGCATGTGTGGTTTGTTCCTTTGTGCCCTGAACTACGTCCTGGTCTGATTCCCCTTGGGATACATAGGCAGCTCACGCAGAGCACGACCAGCACTGACCTCAGCATCTTTTTTTCATCATTGCATCTTTTGCAACGCTTTTATCCTAAATCCATAGCCTCCAAAAAGACCTGTCTCTTTAAAGCTTTGGCACTCGCTTGCGACATGCGTTGCCTCGCAAGTTTATGCCAAAGAGGGGCAAACTGTAGACACCCCATTTTGTCGGCTATCAGATTTAGGAGACCCATAGCTTGGTGGTTCACAATGATCGCAAAAGACTCCAAAGGACTCTCGGAAGTCAGCTCTATCTCTCAGAATGCTCAGAATGACCAAAATGCCCCTGAAAGCCCAAAAAACTCCCAGATTTGGTCCAAAAGTTTTGAAAACATGCTATGTCGTAAGAAAAGTGATAAAATGAGTTTTTAAGAAAAATCGGATGAAATCGTCAGCTCCCAGAGACCCCCGGAAGTCCCGGAAGTTCCCGGAAAGTCCCCGTTGACCGGTTTGACCAAGGTTTGACCAGGTTTGACCAAGTTTGACCGAAATCGTCCGAATTCACCGGAATCATTTTAAATCATGAGAAAAGTGTTAAAACAAGTTCCAAAAGAAAATCAAGCGAAAACATCAGCTCCCGGGAACTCCCGGAGGTTTCCAGAACTTCCCGGGAATCCCAGGTTTGACCAGTTTGACCAGAATTTGACTTTGGAACCAGGACACCGAAACACTTTTCAAACATTTTTCATGGATACTAGAGGTCGATAGCTTTCCAACGGTATATCGCACATAATTTCTGGATTTAAAACGAATTTATTATGAATTTCCAAAGGCGAAAAAGGCGATCAAATCGGCTTTTATCGCGAATACCGCAAAAACTTTTCAAAGTGACCTATCCCCGAACTATTTTTTATGTAAAGTAGACTCCATTACCTTTCCAACGGTATATCACAACCTCAGTTTGGAGTTCATACGCATTTTCTGTGAATTTCGGACAAAATAGGGCCTTTTCGCGAATACCGGAACCTCTGGGGGCCTAAACGTAAATTTCTGGGCGTCTGAGGAGCAATGCCGCCGCGGCACTGGCCCAGTGCCGCCGCGGCACTCAACCCTCGCAGAGTCCATTTTTGTAATTTTATTGGGGGTCCAATTTGATTAATTGAAAGTCAAAACGACATAGTTTTGTGTTCACAGTTGTTTGGGACCAATGGGAGTACTTCTAAAACCCCAAAACCACCCCAAATTGGCCTATATAAACCCCCCATTGCTCTTCATTTTGGGGGGGGCCAAGTGCAAAGCTTGAGAAGTTGTAGAGAAGAAGAGAGATAGAGATAGGTTTAGAAGAGAGAAAGGGAGCTTCTCCAATTGATTTTCCATAAGAAAGTGAGTTTTATTCTTGATTTCTTCCATTATCCTTCTATATACTTCACATTCAAAGTCCATTCCAACCCTCATTCTTGAGCATTCTTGAGTTAGGAAGCCACTTCCATGTCCAAATGTCAAAATCTATGAGTGAAACACCAATCTACAAGTCTCATGCTTCATGAATATCATCTATTGATCATCATCTATTTGCTTGTTTATTTATTGTTCATCTCTTCTTATCCCATTTCTTTTTTATTTTTCTTTATTTATTTACTAGTTCATCATCATCTAAGTGATGACATGAAGTTTGGGGTGAGTGAATCCTTATGGATAGTAGCTCTTGACCTCAAAAACATGTTTGATAGATGATGATCATAACCTCAATACTTCCAAGGTATTCTTGGAATGTATTGAAGTTATGTTCAAAAAATAAAATAAATCTCTCCAACAATCTTGGAGATTCTTAATGATGAGTTTGATGTTGGTATTCTAAGTGGTCATAATCCTTATTGAGTGTTGAAAATATGATTTCAAAACATCTATTTCAAAACCCCTCTCAATCCCTCTCATTTGGTTTCAAGAAATAAAACTTTGTTTTCCTCAATATCTCCAAAACAATGACCCAAAACAGTGAGCTGTTCAGATTCAAAGATTTGTGTTGAATTAAATACTCAAGTTATGATGATGAAACCACTTGGAAACCCTTCCCAATACATCATAGTTTGTCCCTAATGTTTCCCATCAATTATAGAGATGTGAAAGTATTTGTTTTGGATGTGAGAAGTTCATATTCATAATCTGCCTCTGTTCTCACAGAATGTTCACCCAACTTCTCGCACTTATTCTGGACATTTTCATCACTGTACATATATCTTTTCTATTTTTTTTATAAAACTTGGGTGTCTTAGGAAACGTTTGGTATATAATGGGTTATCATAAACATTTTCTTTGATTTATGAAAAATCATACAAAATCAGTCAACAGTACAGCCTTTGTTTCTGAGTCATGTGTACATTCTGATTTTTTTCTTTTAATCTGTGATAGCTATTTATGTTTTGATTTTTGGGTTATTTTCTAGACACAATAAGAATGATCTTAGGTTTTTCTCACATATTTCTAGGCACGTTTGACCTCCCATTATAATGTTGCAAAGTAACACATGCAGTCTGTCCACTATTCACAGCAAGCACATTTCAACTTTTATTCTTTGATTTGATGCTCATATGCATTCCAAATTAGCCCATATCTTAGGGAGTAGTTCATACTACATTTGTATATATCCCATGTTGATTTAATCCATTCATTCATGCACATTTTAGACTTCCAAGTCATTTTAGAAATCCATGTACACAAAACACACTACAACCTTTGCACATTTCTAGGTACATACATTGTATCCATGCAAAGATTTGGGGTTTTTGTAACTCTTAATCTAAGAAGATTATAAGGAATGAACTTGATTACACGTTCATGCTTCCCCTCGATCTAATCATCCTTTCTCATCCGTCCCGGGGATTGAGAGGTCTTCTTTTCTCAAAAGAATAACATGCATCATTCTAGTTTGCTAAGCATATTTTGATTTCTTTGATTATTTGTTTCAAGAACAATTCATGTCCCCTTTTAGATTAGGAAAACTTATTACTTGATATGTGATTAGACGATTTTTCCTAGGTTTATTTGTGTGATCTTTCACTTTACATTGTGTGATATTTGGCTTAGATCTTATGAATGATATCTTATTTTTAGATCTTCCATTTCAAATTTTCTTATGTGATGTAATATACTATCATAGTATTATTTGTCGAACCAAACATAGTATAAGATGATTATTTGGGTGCTAATTGAGGCCCGTCGAAAGACGGGGCGAGTTGAGGGTGTTTTAGTCGTGACAAAGGCTCCTTCCTCTCTCGTACCAAAACCCCGAACCAAGTTCTTTGGTTATGAAGGGCCGGTGCCCTTATCCGTTTGGGTGAGTCAAAATTAGGTTTCTTGGTTCCTTAAAGACCAAGTGGCGACTCTGTATCTGTTTTCAACAGACCTTTTCTTTTCCTTTTCAAAACAATCTCAAGAGAGAGAAGTGGTCCGATTCCGCGTGTCCACACACGCGATATGGATATGTCTACCTGATGACTCACCGCAATGAAGCTTTGAATTGCTTCAAACGTTTTGTGGCTGAGGTTGAGAATCAATTGGAAAAGAGTTTAAAAGCTTTTCGCACAGACAGAGGACGCGAGTACTTATCAGATGAATTCAAAGAATTTTGTGAGAAGAAGGGGATACGCAGACAACTTTCTATTCCTAGAACTCCGCAACAAAATGGTGTTGCAGAAAGAAGGAATAGAACCCTCATGGATATGGTTAGGTCAATGATGGCGCAGGCAAACCTTCCAATATCATTTTGGGGGGATGCACTTATGACTGCAGCCTACATACTTAACAGAGTGCCTTCTCAGTCAGTTCCTACAACTCCTTATGAGCTTTGGAAAGGTGAAAAGCCCAATTTGGAGCATTTGCGCCCTTGGGGCTCGGCAGGTTATGTTCACAACACCTCCCATAAGTTTGGAAAGCTAGGCCCTAGAGCTCGAAAGCATATCTTTATAAGATATCCTGAAAGCTCTAAAGGTTATGTGATGTATGGTGAACACTCTGATGGAGGACTGACAGAAATAGAGTCACGAGATATTGAATTCATTGAGAATGATTTCCCTAGCATAGGCAATGCTAAGGAGAATCTTGACCTCTATGAGTTAGAGGATAATGGAGACATATTACCATCTTTAAGTGAGGGTGGGGAATTTCCACATCCTGTAATCGCTAATGATGGTGATAATCTCCATAATAGTGGAAGTGCACCAGATAGTGGGAGTGTACCACTAAAACGTGCATCATTGGATAGTGGTAGTGTACCACTTGAACCATTAGAAACTCAAGATTCTCAATCAGCATGGCATAGTAAGCGAGAGAGAGTTCCCCGTCGACATTTTTGAAATCGAGGGGCATATTCTCATGACACAAGTAGATGAAGATGAGCCTGCTTCTTTTGATGATGCACTTTCTTCACCTGCTAAAGACCAGTGGATAGTAGCTATGCAAGAAGAGATGAGCTCTATGGACAAGAACAGAGTTTGGGAGCTAGTTGATAGTCCACCAGGACGTAAGACTATAGGAAACAAGTGGATTTTCAAAGTCAAACGCAAGGCAGACGGATCAATTGATAAATATAAGGCACGCCTTGTGGCAAAAGGTTATACCCAAAGAGAAGGTATAGACCATGGAGACACATTCTCCCCAGTTGTAAGAATAGCATCCATTCGCCTAATCCTAGCTCTTGTCGCACATTTAGACTTAGAACTTTTTCAATTGGATGTTAAAACTGCGTTTCTTAATGGAGAGATAGATGAAGAAATCTATATGGATCAACCCATTGGTTTTATTACCAAAGGAAATGAGCGCAAAGTTTGCCGTCTCAAACGTTCCATATATGGTCTCAAGCAATCATCTAGGCAGTGGTATTTGAGGTTTCATGATTCAATCACCTCATTTGGGTTTGAGATGATTGAAGAAGACCATTGTGTGTACATGAAACAGTCCAAGAAAAATGTTCTAATTCTTTCATTGTATGTTGACAACATTCTTCTAGCTGGGAATGATATGAACTCTATTGTCGCCACTAAAGAGTGGTTATCTTCCCAATTCGAGATGAAAGATATGGGTGAAGCCAACTATGTGTTGGGAGTTAAAATTGTAAGAGACCGTTCTAAGAGGCTTCTCAGTTTGTCTCAAGAGACTTACATCAAGAAGGTTCTTGAACGCTTTCGCATGCATAACTCCAAACCCATTGATACTCCATTAGAGAAGGGATCTTCCTTGAGCTTAGACCAATGTCCAAAGAATGATGAGGAAAAGAAAAACATGTCTAGGGTGCCATACGCAGCTGCGATAGGGAGTCTGATGTACGCTATGTTGTGTACTCGCCCACACATCTGCTATGCAGTTGGTATAGTTAGTCGTTACCAGAGTAACCCTGGACCCGCGCACTGGAAAGCCGTGAAGAGGATTTTGAGATATCTTCGAGGGACCACGGATCTTACTCTGTGTTATCATGGTGGAGACTTGAAGCTGAGAGGATATAGCGATGCTGATTGGGCCGGAGATAGAGATGGACGAAAGTCCACCTCTGGCTATGCTTTTACACTTGGAGGTGGAGTTATTTCATGGTGTAGCAAAAAGCAGACGTGCATTGCATTATCAACGATGGAGGCAGAATATGTGGCGTGCTCAGCAGCTGTTCAAGAAGCTGTCTGGTTGAGAAGATTTTTGCAACGTCTAAGTCCTTCATCCCATGCTGGTGAAGCCGTGCTTGTCTACTGTGATAGTACATCAGCTCTAGTGTATGCAAAGGATCCCAAATATCACGGGAAATCGAAGCACATTGACATTAGGCACCACTACATTCGAGAAATGGTTGCGCAAGGTGAAGTGGTCTTAAAGTACATCTCTACTGGTAATATGGTGGCTGATCCTATGACCAAGCCTATTGCCCGAGATGCTTTCCTTTCCCACATTAAAACTATGGGACTTCGTAGGATTTAAAGTACTTAGACATTTCATTTGTAATTGACATTACTATTTTTTTTTTTTTTATTAATGAAAATCATGTTATCATTATTCATGTGATTGTTGCACATTAATTGAATTATGTCACCGGGCTTGAATCGACCCACTCACACGGGTGATTCACCTTGGCGCTTAGAGAGCGAGCAAGATGAGACATCAATGTTTTAGGCGCTGTGATAGCGAACTAAGACAACCATATCTTTGGCGCCTGAAAGGCAGCAAGATAAATATCTAAGCATTTTCATGCTATATGTCGCCTTAGATAGAGCTAAGATGAGATCTAAAAAAAAAAAGGATTGATCATAGAGTACCTCCACAATTCTATGTCGCCCGTAGTAAAGCCGAATGTGAGATTTCAGACAGACGCTAAAAGATAGTGATTGGGCTGGAACTCAGGTTAGACGCTTGAGTAGCGACTAGACTTAGATTCGTATGGCGTATATTATTACATTTTAAATGTATACAGTGACATTCCCATTTTATGGGAACACGCCATAGCATACATTTCATACTGTATGTGCTGTAAGCCAACCAATAGTGGGAGTGATGAATGAATCCCTGCTTCATCACTGTGTGAGCCACTGGGATCATTACACATTTGATTCCGCATATACCCTTTGTTAACTTGAGACTATGTCATGAAGAGGATACACGATGTCGCTACTTTAGCATGTTTACCAAAGATCAAGGATGATTCGGTCCGAAGGGGCATGTCTAGGAAAGCGGTCATGTCTAATTGAATTGGCATGAGGACTTAGGGAAGACAATTCGTGATTACACCATGTTTTATGACTCATAGCCGGCCGGCGTCTATGTCACATTTGTTATGATATATGTCATGAGTACATTACATATTTGGGGTTGAGCATTGCAAATTATGAGGGATTTAAGAATGCTTAATTCGGTGTAATCGGGATTATCTGGGGTATATACGAGATGCTTCCTAGTGATGCACTTTTGTTAGTCAGGTGATGACTTAATAACTGTTCTCCTATAGTTGTACATTCTTCTCGTGAGGTTGCACGTTCCATTTCCTGTATGATGAGATGAGAAAGAAAGAGATTAAGAGAGTATGAGGTTAAGCTTGTCCTACGTGGGCGAGTGGGAGATGTTGATATTCATGGGTCGGGTTCCACCCGTGACCCATGATCCCCCCACTTAGGTGGTGGATTCCAAATATTATCCTAGTGGGTTAGGATAAGGTCTATCCTATCAACACAAGGATATTCCATTTAAATTCAAAGTTTAAGAGTTTGAATGAATCTCACTCATATTTATGTATATCTATATTTTATATATAGATGCTAATAATCTATGTGACATACAGACGTTACTATTCTCTCTCTTTAGAAAAAGAATCAATTTCTCTCTCAAGAACAATCACCAAGGTGTTCTTGGATTTGGTACGTGAAATATAGGAGTCGACTCTTGTAGCCGGTTCCATCAACCAAAGCACGTGATCCAGATAGTACAAGGAAGCCAGAGCAGTTCACAACATATCGCAGAGGCGTTCGTGGGCTCGTAACAACTAGCCGTTCATTCGATCCTCGGGTATTACATTAAAAGGTATTCCGCAAATAATTTATGTGCATGTGTATGTGCATTATCAACATCATGTATCATACTCCCATAGATTCTTGAGTTTGATTTCCAAATAAAACCATGGTTTGCAAATACTTGGGAAGTTCTTGAAATAAGTTAGGAATTGATATTCCAAGTGGTTAGAATATTCATCCAAGATCTGGAAGTATACTTTCAAAACCCTCATTTCAAAACCCCCCCTCTTAAACCCCTCATTTTGATTTCAAGAAATAAACCTTGTTTTTCTCAAAACCCTCAAAACAGTGAGTCATTTAACTTCAAGGAATTATTTTGAGTTCAATACCCAATGTATGAATGCAAGACCACTTGGAAAATCTTTCTAACTCACTATAGAACACCCATGATTTTTGGCTTGACTTGGAAGTACTTGAAAATGGTCCATTTGGACCCAAACATTCCTTCCAGACATTCTGTCTTTGCTGTCACAGCAGCTAGGTCCACTTCCAACTTGTTTTACAGAAAACTTTTCCAAAAGGGGTGGTCCTAACTTATTTTTCCCTTAAACTTCAATGTCTTAGGGAACTTTCTGTATAAAATGGGCCTCTAGATCATTCGGTTTCATGTTCTAAGATTTTTCAACATTTCAGTCGACGGTACGGACTCTGTTTCTGAGTGATCTTCATTGTTTATATGATTTCTCTCAATCTGTGATAGCTATCCAAGATTGGCCTTTTGGGTTGTGTTCTAGACACAATAAGGAACATCTCCATAAAAAATCATGCATTGAAAACATTCCTAACCCCTCTTTTCAAATTCCAAAAGATCATGCTACTGTTCTGTCCACTATTCACAGCAAGTACATTTCAACTTTCATTCTTTGATTTGATGCTCATATGCATTCCAAATTAGTTCATATCTTAGGAAGTAGTTCATACTACATTTGTACACATCCCATGTTAATTTAATTCATTCATTCATACACATTTTAGACTTCTAAGTCATTCTAGAAATCCATGTACACAAAACACACTACAACCTTTGCACATTTTAGATACATACATTGCATTCATGCAAGATTTGGGGTTTTTGTAACTCTTAATCTAAGGAGATTATAAGGAATGATCACGATCATACTTCCCCTTTGATCTAATCATCCTTTCTCATCCTTCCCGGGGATTGAGAGATCTTCTTTTCTCAAAGAATAACATGCATCATACTAGCTTGTTAAGCATATTTTGATTTCTTTGTTTATTTGTTTCAAGAGCAATTCATGTCCCCTTTAGATTAGGAAAACTTGATTAATTGATATATGATTAGACGATTTGTCCTAGGTTTATTTGTGTGATCTTTCACTTCACATTGTGTGATATTTGGCTTAGATCTTATGAATGATATCTTATCTTTAGATCTTCCATTTCAAGTTTCTTATGTGATGTAATATACTATCGTAGTATTATTTATCAAACCATACATAGTATAAGATGATTATTTGGATGCTAATTGAGGCCCGTCGAAAGACGGGGCGAGTTGAGGGTGATTTAGTCGCGACAAAGGCTCCTTCCTCTCTCGTACCAAAACCCCGAACCAAGTTCTTTGGTTATGAAGGGCCGGTGCCCTTATCCGCTTGGGTGAGTCAAAATTAGGTTTCTTGGTTCCTTAAAGACCAAGTGGCGACTCTGTATCTGTTTTCAACAGACCTTTCCTTTTCTTTGATTCAAATCAACTTCAAAACAATCTCAAACAAGAGAAGTGGTCCACTTCCGGTGTCCACACACCCTTAGTTTGGGGGCAAATCATGTAATTTTAGGGGGTCTATTTCTAAAACTTGTAATATATGACATGTAAATCTAGATTTTTCAAAGGTTCAGGGGGGCCTGTGTATAAAACCTATAAAATATTGTATGTAAATCTAGAATTTTTAAATGTTCAAGAGCGGCATGTGTGAATTTTAGAATGACCTATTTGTATAATATATATAATTCTGTAATTTTTAAAAGTTCAGGGGGGGCTTGTGCCACCCCTCACTTGTATGTAGGTCCGCCAGTGTTCGAAAGCCAAACTAAAGCTGGAGTCCAGAGTGGTTTAATGAAATAAATATATATATATACATATAAAGGGGCTGCTAACCTACATGACGCGTATGGCAACTAGCATTCTCCATATATAAATAAAAAATTAACCGATTGTATTGCATGTAGTACATGTCTCCAACAGACACTTCTGGTCTAGCATACTAATTACTCTTCAATTTCTAAACAAAAAAAAAAAAAAACAAATGTCTTGTGGAGAATCATAAATTTTGAGATACAAAGCAGAAACATAGTGAGATATATGAGTACAAAGAGAGTGTGGATGGTGGCTCGGCCCTTTGCTAGACTAGCCCCAGTCTCCAGATCTATTTTCAAAAGCAATAAATCGATTCACTATATAAAGATTTTAAAGTTTTTGATTGTGTAATAGGTGATGTAGCTAGTGCATTGGGCTGCTTGTTTTCTGGGGATGTTTCTAGTTCGTGTCTACTTGGGTTCTTCCGTTTTTTACGGATTGGGTTTGGGGGTTTCCTTAAGGTCTTGTTTGGGTTCCTTGGTGTAATACCCTGTATTTTTGTAATATATTATATAACTAGACCTTGTATGTTTCTTTTAAATACTTGTATGAGCTTGGCCTTACCCTTGGTATATTTTTTATACCAATCGATTGACCAGTATACCAATCGATTGCTTATACCAATCGATTGAACTTTATACCAATCGATTGATTGTTTCAATCGATTGACAGTACTTATGTCAATCGATTGGAGGCAGCTGGGCAGATTCTTTTGCTTTGGCTGGGGAGAGGCCACGTGAACACTCCCTCTCTATATATACCAGCCCTTTTCCTGCGTTTTTCTCTTTAGAAAAATCAGAGAGAGTGAGAGGGAGGGTTTTGTGTGTGTTATATATATACACTCATATATATATATATACTCACATATATACATATACTTACACACACACACAAGAGATGGACTGAGACAAGAAGAAAGAAGAAAGAAGAAAGAAGAGGAGAAGATCAGAAAGAAGAAAGAAGGAGAAGAAAGAGAAGAGAGAAGGCAGAGAACTAGAGAGAGAGAGAGAGGAAGACCACCATTGAAGCTCAAGCTTCAAAACACAACCAAACACGCCCTTAACGCCTAAGGTGAGTTCTAAACTCACTTGGTAGCTTGATATTGATGTTAGAACATGTCTTGAATGAAGAAATGGAGAAGAAACCATGTTTCCCGTTTATATGTTGCTGGGCAGTCTTCTCTGTGAAGAAGACGAAGTGTCAATCGATTGACACCTTATCAATCGATTGACATCTTTCATGTTTCAATCGATTGACACTTAATGCAATCGATTGACATGGATTGTAATCCAATCGATTGAACTTTCTATCAATCGATTGACACTACTTTTATACCAATCGATTGAACCTTCTTCCAATCGATTGACACTACTTTTATACCAATCGATTGACATCTATACCAATCGATTGGCAGTTACAGTTTACTATTTTACTTGTTTAGATAATGTAATAACTGTTAGTTGTTTATTTACTGTTCAGTATTTCCCAGCATGCTTTATTATTGTAATACAGACATGATAATGAGTTAATGCAGCGTAGGATCGTAGTAACAACGAGATTAACGGATAATGTTTATAATGTTAGATAACGGAACAGTCGTGAATCCTTTGGAGTTAACATTCTTTTCATTCAGAGTAGTCAGGCCACATTGGGATTGTCATGTATCGGTAATAGAGTTGAACTTAAGTAGGTTTGCTAAGATTCGGGAACCTTGCGTGGGCGGGCTTTGGTCGATCATATGTTCTTAAAAGCGGTAGACAGACGAAGGTGTCTATGACTTGCGGTGAACCGGACCATTTGCCCTAAGATAGCCAGATGATCTAATCATATGTTCTTAAAAGCAGTAGACAGACGAAGGTGTCTATGACATGCGGTGGACCGTGATCACTGGTAGACGTCGCTAAGTCGTGGCATAGAATGATGTACTGTTGTTTAAAGCGTTATATCCCTGACATGCGGTGGACTGTGCATATGTTCTTAAAAGCGGGGGATGGACTAACGTGGTATCCATGACATGCGGTGGACTGTGCATATGTTCTTAAAAGCGGTGGATGAGCAATGGTATGTTATAGAGTTGAACTACTGTCGAGTCTGTTCCCCTATCAAGACGCGTTACCGGTCTTAAAATGAGTAAGACATTAGTAATCGGATAATCGGTTTGATGTAAAGAAGTTACCCTTACTGAATTCTAATCTGGTTATGGTTTATAACTTGTAATAACTTCAATAGTTGATACCCTGTTAGTATCTAACTCACTCGGCTTTCATTAAGCTGACGGCGTTTATGCCGCTGGACATCTCTACGTTCCAGCGCACCCTGGTTATGACTATACAGGTGAAGGGCCTGCAGGAGAGGACTACTATGCCGGTGACGGAGTCCCGGTGGAGGATTTCCCCTACGGAGGTCAGACCGAAAAAGACTATTACGCCGAGGACTACCTTTATGCCAACTGAAGACTAGACTAGAATTGTAGCTAATTATCTTTACCGTTTTAGAATCTTTTTTTTATAGTCAGGCATATGTTGTCTTGGCATTTGTACTTCCGCTGCTTTATATTTGATTCGAGACTCTGATATGTAATAGTTAGTAACTTCTGTTGACTTTATGTTACGTTGTGATCAGAACCTAGACTTCTTTCCTGTTACACTATTACTTCTTGTTGCTTAGTACTGCGTGGTGTGGACAATCATGTGACTTCACCCATCATTCCCTATGGACCCATAAAGGAAATTTATTTTTCTCTATTTATGCTGCTCCGGGGCGTGACAGGATTTTTTGGTATCAGAGCCTAGGTTGTATACCTTTTTCGCTCACAGATTGTCCCACACCATCTGGTCCTAGAACCTTGAGATTCTATAGATGAGTATTAAGATTAGTTCTGACTTAAGGTAGTCCCTTTTCAGGTAGCATGGCACCGTCGTTGTTCGTTCCAGACGAGTTCGGAGGACACTATGTGTATGAGAGTAGTATTGCGCCAGCAGACCCAGAGTACTATGCCTGGAAGGTTCGGCAGAGAGCTATTGCAGAGACAGAGCGAGACATGCAGATCGAGCAGCAGAGATTTGGGACCCAAGACCCAGAAGTGATACGTCAAGAGATGATCTATCGTAAGGAAACATTCAAACGCATCGAGGAGGATTCTCTATTGATGTTACGAGACCGTTCTTCGTACCAGGTTCTACTTGCACAGGTTAGAGCAGCACCTCCACCCCCACCAGAAGAGGACATGGCTGATGCACCCCCAGCAGATGAGGACCCGGAGGATGATGATGAGAGCAATGACGACAATGAGCCAGAGGATGACGACGAGGAGATGGAGGATGAGGAGGACGAGGACACCGATGACGAGGAGCCGGAGTATGATCCAGAGGAGGAAGACCCCGTGGACCCAGCCGGTATAGACGTGCCAGTTGGCGTAGATATTGTGGTTGCAGAGGGTTATCCGATAAGGGAGGATGAGGTAGCCGCAGATGATGACGCAGGTGATGATGCAGTAGTACCAGTCTTACCAGGAGGAGTTATAGCACAGCTGGTAGCTGAGTGGGCCGTAGAGATGGCTGCACATCCCCATGGATTTGAGATCGGAGCACCGGAGTTGGCACAGGCTATGGTACAGGCTGAGGCACTTGCAGCCGCATTTGATGCAGCTCAGGCTGACATGGCCGCTGATGCAGGAGATTTGAGAGCTGTTGTGGAGCATGATGGACCCGAGCTGATCGAGGATGTTGTGATAGAGGATGAGGACATGATGGATGACGATGACATGGATGAGGATGATGTTTTGTCTGAGGTTGCCCCAGAGGACGAGGCTTCCATCTATGGATCCGATGTGGACAACTTTTGAGTCCAGTACCTTTAGGACTTAGACTTTTACGTTTGACTTTAGGACATGTTGTCCACTTACTTTTGACGCTTACATAGACAGCTATTGACCGTAGCCTTTTTGTATAGGTAGCCACCAGTAGTGGTTTTGTGTATATCCTTCTTTTTGTTTAGATCTTGTATAGGATCATGTACTACGCGGTACACAGATGATCTGTTGTGTACTCCGCTGTACATCTTTTGGGTATATATATGGCAGATCGTTTCTCTTGATTATTTCTGTTATCATCTCATTATTAGGTTATGGTTGTGATTTTGATTCATGTTATGCTTTCTGTTATTTAAGTACGATCATTTCCCCGAGGAGATTGTCAGCTAATCGTTAGATCCTTCATAGGTACACCTCACACGGATCACTATGGTGGGACCCACAAGGAACCAAGCACGACTGGGAGCACCCATTCCCGAGGGTATGGACCCAACTGGAGTCTTCGAAGCTTTCATGCAACGGATGGAACACATCGGCGATACCTACAGTCATGTCACCAACAACAATGGCAACAACCACTTTGTTCCCCCAAGGCAGACAGGCGATAAGCTGTTGGAACGATTTCGTGGCCTGCGACCCGAAAAATTCGATGGCATGGCAGAGTCCTGGAAAGTAGAGCAATGGATACGAGAGTTGGAGCTAATCTTTGAAGCCCTGGAGTGCAGTGAGCTTGACAAGAGACGTCTAGCCGCATTTCAACTAACTTACTCCGCCGCGGACTGGTGGGAGGCCGAGAGAGCCACGATTGGGATTGACGCTGCAAGGGGAATGCCTTGGGAAGCATTCAAGACTCTATTTCTCGAGAAGTATTTCCCTGAGGACGAAAAAGATCAACAAGAGAGGAATTTCCTGAGTCTAACCCAAGGAAACTGGACAGTCAGGGAGTATACTACACAATTCGAGCGACTTTCCCGTTTCGCTCCGCATATGATAGACACCTCCACCAAGAAGGGCAAGCGATTCCACCAAGGACTCAACCCACACCTCCGGCACATGATGATAGGCCATCTGGGCCAGTCATTTGAAGGGATTGTCCGTCTTGCTTCAAGTTTGGAAAAGGATGCTTACCCCGTGCAAGGACCACAAGTGAATCGACCTCCACCCAGGACCTTCCAACCAAGGAACTTTCCCGCGCAATCATCAAGGAACAATCGAGGATGGAAACCCCAGACCAACAACTATCAGGGAACCAAGCGCACATGGGATGGGACAAGGAAGCCCCAAGCTAATTTTCCTCGACAACAGAATCAACAGCGAGGACCACCTCAGGCACAGCCCGTCGCCCCGCGACAGAACACTGATGGATGCTTCAACTGTGGAGTGCCCGGACATATTGCAAGGTATTGCACAGCCCCCAAGACCAACCGCCGTAATGACCTCGTCTGCCGCAACTGTAACAAGCCTGGTCACATAAGCAAGGATTGTCGAGCACCACGTGGAGGTTACTATGGAGCGCCTGCTCAAGGACAGCAAGGACAGGTTAGGGTGAATGCCATCATTCCTGACAATGCAGGGTACAATGCTGAGGAACAGCAAAACTTGGAAGGTACACTCATTTTATTTCACTGTCAAGTTAGAGCTTTGTTTGATACCGGTGCCGCCCGTTCTTTCATAGCTATTAAGATGGTACGTGATTTGGGATTGTTACCCCTAGCACTTGAGCCGACCCTTAATGCCGTTTCACCCTTGGGAGTATCCGTTAAGTTAGGTAAGGTGTGCAAGGATTGTCCCTTGACACTAGAGGATAGGAATCTCCCAGCAGACTTGATAGTCTTGTCAATGTCTGAGTTCGACGTAATCCTAGGAATGGATTGGCTTACTAAGTATGGCGCTAACCTGGATTGTGTTAGTCGGACCATTGTCTTTTCGACGCCTGGTTGCCCGCAGATCAAATTTCAGTGCCAACCGTTGAGCGACATGTTTATCACGAGCTGCCTAGCCACGATTAAGACTTCAAGCACGGAGCTTACTACCAACCAGATCCCCATTATTCAAGACTTTGAAGATGTGTTCCGAAGTATCTCAGGACTTCCACCGAAGAGAGAGATAGACTTCTGCATTGAGTTAACACCCGGAACGTTGCCGATTTCCAAGACCTCGTATCGGATGGCACCAATAGAAATGCTAGAATTGAAGAAGCAAGTTCAGGAACTTGAAGATTTAGGTTTTGTTCGCCCGAGTACATCACCTTGGGGAGCACCAGTTTTATTTGTGAAAAAGAAGGACGGAGAGCTAAGACTCTGTATCGACTACAGGGAGCTGAATAAGGTCACGATCAAGAATAGGTATCCACTTCCCTGGATAGACGACCTGTTCGATCAACTACAAGGATCAAGGATATTCTCAAAAATCGATTTGCGTTCAGGATACCATCAATTGCTAGTTCGGCCGAAAGATATACCGAAAACTGCCTTCAGAACGAGATATGGACACTACGAATTTCTAGTGATGTCTTTTGGATTGACTAATGCCCCGGCAGTATTCATGGACCTAATGAATAGAGTATTCAGACCCTATCTGGATCAATTCATTATAGTATTCATCGACAACATTCTAATTTATTCAAGGACGGAAGAAGAACATAAGAAGCATCTACAGATTGCTCTACAGACTCTCAGAGACAATAGTCTGTATGCGAAATTCAGCAAATGTGAATTCTGGCTTCAGGAAGTTAAATTCCTGGGACATGTGATATCACAGGATGGGATTTCCGTAGACTCATCTAAGATCGATGCAGTCTTGAGCTGGAACAGACCAACTAATGCGACTGAAGTTAGGAGTTTTCTTGGATTGGCTGGGTATTACCGAAAATTTGTGGAAGGATTCTCTAGAATCGCAGGACCATTGACAAGCCTGACTAGGAAGGAGACGAAGTACGAATGGACTGATAAACATGAGGATGCATTCTGGGAATTGAAAGAGAGACTAACCTCAGCACCCGTACTTGCGATACCTAAGAGTGGTGAACAATTCATAATCTATAGTGATGCATCACACCAAGGACTTGGTTGTGTGCTAATGCAAGAGGGGAATGTCATCGCATACGGATCAAGACAATTGAAGCCGCATGAGAAGAACTACCCGACGCATGACTTAGAACTAGCCGCAATCGTGTTCGCCTTGAAGATTTGGAGACACTATTTGTATGGAGAAAAGTTCGACTTGTTCTCAGATCATAAGAGTTTAAGGTACCTGTTCTCTCAAAAGGAGTTGAACATGCGACAACGGAGATGGATGGAACTACTCAAGGACTACGACTTCTCTTTGCAATACCACCCGGGCAAAGCAAATGTTGTAGCCGACGCTCTGAGCCGGAGGCCACGCCTTTTGGTTTCTTCAATTTTGATTAGGGAATGGCGAGCATTGGAGACGTTAGTTGAATTCGACCTTCAACCAGTGGAATCAGGAGAAGGACAACACTTTGGATGTCTTGTCGTGCAACCGACCCTCATCAGTCGTATCTTGGAAGCTCAACAGTCGAACGAGGATTTAAAGTTATGGTTTGCCAAGATGTCCGCAAAGGAACCCGAGATATGGAGTATTAGTACGGACAGAGCACTAAGATGCAAAGGTAGACTCTGTGTGCCAAATGACGATGGACTCAGGGAGAACATTCTGGACGAAGCACACAAGTCAAGGATGACTATCCACCCAGGAGGAAACAAGATGTATAAGGACTTGAAGAGAAACTTCTGGTGGCAAGGAATGAAGCGAGAAGTGGCCGAGTATGTATCGCAATGTCTTATCTGCAAACAAGTGAAGGCAGAGCATCAGAAACCACCTGGACTCCTACAACCGCTGCCGATTCCCCAATGGAAATGGGAGCACATCACCATGGATTTTGTGGTTGGATTGCCAAAGTCTCAGCAAAACCACGACGCTATTTGGGTAATAGTGGATCGACTCACCAAGTCAGCACATTTTATCGCCTACAGCATGACGTACCGTGTTGAAAGATTGAGCCGGATGTATCTAGAGCAAGTTGTGCGACTGCACGGTGTACCCGTCTCAATAATTTCAGATCGAGATTCACGCTTCACCGCAGGATTCTGGAAGAGCCTTCAGACAGCAATGGGAACTTCATTGAATTTGAGTTCAGCCTTTCATCCACAGACAGACGGTCAGACAGAACGAGTCAATCAAGTGATGGAAGATATGTTGCGAGCCTGTGTCGTTGAATTCGAGAGTTCATGGGAGACGCATCTACCTTTGATCGAGTTTGCCTACAACAACAGCTACCACACGAGCATAGGGATGGCACCGTTTGAAGCTTTGTATGGAAGACCTTGCCGATCGCCGCTGTGTTGGGCCGAAGTCGGAGATACTCAACTACTTGGGCCCGAGATGATTCGAGAAACCAGCGAGAAGATCCAGATTGTACGAGAGAAGATGAAGACAGCGCAATCCAGACACAAGAGCTATGCCGACAAGCGACGAAAAGATCTAGAGTTTGCAGTTGGAGATCATGTGCTACTCAAAGTCTCGCCAGTTCGAGATATCGTCAGATTCGGACAGAAGAAAGGCAAGCTATCGCCACGATTCATCGGACCATTCGAGATCCTAGAACGTGTTGGAAAGGTTGCTTATCGACTTGCGTTGCCGCCAAAGATGTCAGGGGTACACAACGTTTTCCACGTCAGCATGTTGAGGACGTGTGCCCACAACCCAGTGCACGAGATCAGTTTTGAAGATATCGAGGTGAACGAGAACGTGACCTACAACGAAGGACCAGTGCGTATTCTAGACCGAGGAGTGAAGAAGCTCAGAAACAAGGATATTCCGCTAGTGAAGGTTCAGTGGAAGCACCACGATGAAGGAGAAGCTTCATGGGAGTTGGAGTCGGAGATGCAGGAGAAGTTTCCATTTTTGTTTTAACCCTGTTTATTTCGGATTTCGGGGACGAAATCTTTTCTGAGTGGTGGATGATGTAATACCCTGTATTTTTGTAATATATATTATATAACTAGACCTTGTATGTTTCTTTTAAATACTTGTATGAGCTTGGCCTTACCCTTGGTATATTTTTTATACCAATCGATTGACCAGTATACTAATCGATTGCTTATACCAATCGATTGAACTTTATACCAATCGATTGATTGTTTCAATCGATTGACACTTATGTCAATCGATTGGAGGCAGCTGGGCAGATTCTTTTGCTCTGGCTGGGGAGAGGCCACGTGAACACTCCCTCTCTATATATACCAGCCCTTTTCCTGCGTTTTTCTCTTTAGAAAAATCAGAGAGAGTGAGAGGGAGGGTTTTGTGTGTGTGTTATATATATACACTCATATATATATATATATACTCACATATATACATATACTTACACACACACACAAGAGATGGACTGAGACAAGAAGAAAGAAGAAAGAAGAGGAGAAGATCAGAAAGAAGAAAGAAGGAGAAGAAAGAGAAGAGAGAAGGCAGAGAACTAGAGAGAGAGAGAGAGAGGAAGACCACATTGAAGCTCAAGCTTCAAAACACAACCAAACATGCCCTTAACGCCTAAGGTGAGTTCTAAACTCACTTGGTAGCTTGATATTGATGTTAGAACATGTCTTGAATGAAGAAATGGAGAAGAAACCATGTTTCCCGTTTATATGTTGCTGGGCAGTCTTCTCTGTGAAGAAGACGAAGTGTCAATCGATTGACACCTTATCAATCGATTGACATCTTTCATGTTTCAATCGATTGACACTTAATGCAATCGATTGACATGGATTGTAATCCAATCGATTGAACTTTCTATCAATCGATTGACACTACTTTTATACCAATCGATTGAACCTTCTTCCAATCGATTGACACTACTTTTATACCAATCGATTGACATCTATACCAATCGATTGGCAGTTACAGTTTACTATTTTACTTGTTTAGATAATGTAATAACTGTTAGTTGTTTATTTACTGTTCAGTATTTCCCAGCATGCTTTATTATTGTAATACAGACATGATAATGAGTTAATGCAGCGTAGGATCGTAGTAACAACGAGATTAACGGATAATGTTTATAATGTTAGATAACGGAACAGTCGTGAATCCTTTGGAGTTAACATTCTTTTCATTCAGAGTAGTCAGGCCACATTGGGATTGTCATGTATCGGTAATAGAGTTGAACTTAAGTAGGTTTGCTAAGATTCGGGAACCTTGCGTGGGCGGGCTTTGGTCGATCATATGTTCTTAAAAGCGGTAGACAGACGAAGGTGTCTATGACTTGCGGTGAACCGGACCATTTGCCCTAAGATAGCCAGATGATCTAATCATATGTTCTTAAAAGCAGTAGACAGACGAAGGTGTCTATGACATGCGGTGGACCGTGATCACTGGTAGACGTCGCTAAGTCGTGGCATAGAATGATGTACTGTTGTTTAAAGCGTTATATCCCTGACATGCGGTGGACTGTGCATATGTTCTTAAAAGCGGGGGATGGACTAACGTGGTATCCATGACATGCGGTGGACTGTGCATATGTTCTTAAAAGCGGTGGATGAGCAATGGTATGTTATAGAGTTGAACTACTGTCGAGTCTGTTCCCCTATCAAGACGCGTTACCGGTCTTAAAATGAGTAAGACATTAGTAATCGGATAATCGGTTTGATGTAAAGAAGTTACCCTTACTGAATTCTAATCTGGTTACGGTTTATAACTTGTAATAACTTCAATAGTTGATACCCTGTTAGTATCTAACTCACTCGGCTTTCATTAAGCTGACGGCGTTTATGCCGCTGGACATCTCTACGTTCCAGCGCACCCTGGTTATGACTATACAGGTGAAGGGCCTGCAGGAGAGAACTACTATGCCGGTGACGGAGTCCCGGTGGAGGATTTCCTCGACGGAGGTCAGACCGAAGAAGACTACTACGCCGAGGACTACCTTTATGCCAACTGAAGACTAGACTAGAATTGTAGCTAATTATCTTTACCGTTTTAGAATCTTTTTTTTATAGTCAGGCATATGTTGCCTTGGCATTTGTACTTCCGCTGCTTTATATTTGATTCGAGACTCTGATATGTAATAGTTAGTAACTTCTGTTGACTTTATGTTACGTTGTGATCAGAACCTAGACTTCTTTCCTGTTACACTATTACTTCTTGTTGCTTAGTACTGCGTGGTGTGGACAATCATGTGACTTCATCCGTCATTCCCTATGGACCCATAAAGGAAATTTATTTTTCTCTATTTATGCTGCTCCGGGGCGTGACACTTGGTTGTACTATCCTCTTTGGCATATTTGGCTATTTTAATAAAAATTTGCCGCGGTTCAAAAAAAAAAAACTTTTTATAGTTTTTGAGACACAATTCTTGTGAGCTCCAGAGACCATTATAAGAAAAATAACTTTATACTCAAAAGATCGAGTTGAATGGAAATGAGGGGAAAACAAAATAGATCTAAATGTATACATGCATCTTTTATACTATAAGAATACATCTCAACCAAGCATGTCAAATAATATGCATTGCCATTTCTACCCCCTTGTCCAACAATTCACTAGATTACCCTATTGTGTCCTTCAGCTCTCTCTCTCTCTCTCTTGTGCTTCATCTCTCTGCTTTAGCCCCTTCCATCGAACACTTCCGGACCTTCGGTTAAACGTGTCTTCACCCATTCGCAATACGTGTATTCATCCATGAGTCATGCCAGCACGTGGCTTTTACTGCCGATTTCTGCGCCTCGAAGTAATCGTCGACGAGAGAACCAGTTGCTCGAGGCAGGAACTCTCATCTGCTTATACATCATGGGGATATGTATTATGCTCATTTCATCTCCGCCGCTTCAATTTCCTGCGCCTCGAAGTAATCGTCGACGAGAGAAGCAGCTGCTCGAGGCAGGAGGACAGATGACAGATCGTACAGCAGATGCTCGAGGCGGCGGCTCGATTTTTTCCCCTCTTTGTCGATCTTTCGCCGCTTTAATTCACCGCTCCAGTTCTGTGCGATTTTACACAAACTACCAACGATTCTCTCATCTTCTTTTTCTTCAAATCTATCGTTATCTGCTTCTTCATCCTCACTCATCTTCTGCTGCCGATGGCCTAAATTCTGCTGCTTTGTGTTCTCGCTGGATCAATTTTCAACTGGTAAAGCTCTTAGTCTTCTGCTAAGTTTTTTAAAAGCTTTACAGTTAAATTTGGAACATAACTTAGAATCTCAAAAAGCTTCAGGCCTTCTTCTGGATTTCTTGAAATTAGAGTCTATTCTTCTTAAACAGATTCATAATGTAAGAGTGCATGGTTAAATTATAACAGGTGTATTCGACTAAAATCAGAGATTAGTCTTTGTGATATTTCAAACTTCCCCATCTCTGCCTCTCTCCAGTCGACTCAAAACCATGTGTTTATACATATGGTTTTGTATATACAAAACCATCACCAACTCAAAAAAAATTTAAATCCCTCCTCCAAAATGACCACAGTCCACCGTCACACAATCGCACTCCCAATTCGAGTTTTGATTTTTTAAATCGTGATTGTGGTAGTCATTCGTGAGCCAATCTAGCAGAAAATGGGTTTGTCATAAGCAACGGTGAAAATGGGTTTCTTGCTACATGATTTTGCTCTGTCTGTTTCCACTGAATTTCTGTTAATTAAAAAAATGTTTCTTTAGAAAATTCAAGCTTCTAATTTGTGGTAGATTTTTCAAACTTCTTCTTTCAATTTTGGCCAAAATTATGCAATTATTCTATTTTCTTCAATCTTAGGATTCACTTGTGTATTACTAAATTAGTGACGTATAAGGATTTTTTTTTCCTCATTGTTACTGAAGATGATTAATGCACTCATATATTTATATGTATGTTGTGTAATCATGTAATATGTGGGTGTCTCTGTGTGTGAAATGTGAAGATATACTTTGGGAAAAATATTTAATCAGAAGCAATCTTTGGCAGTACATGTGAAGCCACTTTAGGGATTATTTCCTACCCTATAACATTTTCAGAACACCAAATTGAGCCTTTTGAACCTACTAACATCATTTGTTTTCATTGGCAGGCATTGTTTAGAGTGCAAATTGGTGTAAGGATACCCTCGGTTGGTGGACGCATGATCTATGTTCGAGTAAGACTCCTTTTCAAACTGTTTCGTGCTTGTAAGAAATTGTGTCTTCATATACTAGATTAATTATTTCTGTTTAAAATTAAGTAAAGAAGTTATATTCCTGAATTTACTTTCTACATGAAGGTGTTGGGAAGCCTTTGGCATGGTTTGGTTTAGATCACTGACACCCCTATGTATCCATGTAACTTAGGTTGTTTGGGTAATACGACAAGTTGGTCTGTTGAAATTTAAAAATAAGCGATTCTAAAGAGTTCGGTGTTCAGGTGGCTACTGCATTGGTTAGATAAGAGTCCGTGCCTGACTTAAAAGTACCCCAAGAGCTGGTTTTTTTTTTTAATCAAACAAAACACAATACTGGTTTTCGAAAAAACCAGATAAAAGTGAGACTGTGTTGGAACCTGATCCTGTTTAAAGAATTCCCAAACAAGGCCTTAGTGTGTAGCTTAGCATGGTTATCACAGATCAATGTTGGAGATGAGATCAAGGCTATCCAGAAGTATGGGTAAAAATAAAAGTTTAAAACTGATTTCTTTAGAAACACTGTGCTAGGTAGATTTCTATTTGAATACTTTGCTGGAGAAAGAAGAGAAAAGGAAATCCTAATTCTGTATGACAAACCCATTTTTGGAACTATCTGAATTAAATGATAATTATGAGAGCTAGGACCATGTTCCATTTGATAGGATTTAAATCGTGAAAAAGTGAAGGACAATCGAAGATATTACACACTTTCAAATTGGGATGAATTATCAATTGGGTTCAGTATTAAAGTCACTGAACATATTATTGTTTATAGGTTTGTTTCTTTTATTCCCTCTTGGGTTATGAACAGTTGGAACATATAATATGCTCATATGTTGAAAGTTATTATTTATGCTCCAATTCAACCAGCTTCATACCAACCATCATGTTCTTACACCTTTCCAAAAAATACACTTTCTTGTGCTGAAATCCTTACTGATTTTCCTCTTTCCAGATGAGTGAAATCTGTCAACTATGCCGTATTCTTGGGCGTACTGCACAAACATGCCCAGCGTTGCATAATAGATGTAATGTTCTGAATTGCGATGGTGTTATGATACGCCACAATTGTGATGGCCGTATGTTCTTCAAATGCCACCGCGAGACATGTCCAGGATACTTCCTGTGCGTAGAAGTGGCTGATTCCCACCTTGTAGACACTCTGGTTAGTATTCACATGCTCTTAACGGCCAGCTACTTCAACACAAATATTCTTATTAATGAACACATAGAATATGACTACGTTATTAAAAACATTTAATGTTTTTTTACTGCAGACACCGTGTCAGGTATGCGGCCTCAATGGCCATCAACCTTACGAATGCCCATGTTCTATGCCTTTTCATGGACCAAATGTTGATACCAACCAACTGCCAGAGCTGCAAATTCAAGAGGATGAAGAGCCTACTCGATACACATTACATCAAGGTGAGTGCTCACATGAAATATTTACATGCCACTTCCACTTGGGCCTTTGATATTTCTTTTTGTCAACATCGATTGATTACCCCCAACTGATTGAAATCCCCTCACCTGCCCAACACATCCCTACAACCCAAGGGAATATTGGGCAATTACACAACTAATAAGCTATTAAACAGCTTATGGTACCAAACACCAATTAACCAATACAATTTAATCACTGGTTGTAAAAAACTGCACTAAATAAGTTCACAACTTGTTGTGAGTTCTAAAAGCTATATCTGAAAAGCTAGAAACTATAATTTACACGGTTAACTTGCACCAAAACAAACCTACCTACCACATTAAAAAAAACTAAAGAACCGAATAAGGGAAAAAATAACAACAAAAAAAGTAGTTTAATTAGAGTATTCCTCTAACTACAAGAAACCTTTATACGGGTTTTATACATGCAATCTACAACATTCCATAAATTACGCACATATATCATGTGCTTAATAATAATTCGATCCATGTCACATTATTGCAAATATGCACTTCCTTTAATACAGTCTCAACTTTTAGGATATCTTTTAAACATTACCTTAAGGGAGTTCACATATGAAAATGTTTATTCTTCATTTCATTTTCTCATGTAATTGTCTAATAAACATAAAGCCATCTTACTACACGTTCCTATATTACGAAGCAGTTTCTTCAAATGTATTTAGCACATACCATTACAGGCAAAGCAATACGTGCTGCATAAACTAAAATATTTTATTCTCTCATTAGATCCGGTGTGTCAAATTTGCTATGATCTTGGCCATAATGCACGAACATGTACATGGCTCCAGCAACGCTGTTTCACTCCTAACTGTGACGGCCCCTGGATTTTCTACGATATCGGGGCTGACCAACCTCTTCAAGCTTACAACCGTGAGTGTACAGGATACAAGCATATAGGTATGGTCACTCATGATCAAATCAACTCTCCAATTGAATCGGTAAGTGATGATTGAAATAAAATATATCTTCAGCTGTTACCATTGAAGTTTTAATTTAGGCTTCCTAAAACCATCTCTTTCTATGTTTCCTGCAAGTTATCTTGCCAGCTATGCGGTGCATACGGCCATGCAGTATACCAATGCTCAGATCTACTTTCATTGTACCACGAAAATGATGAACGCGACAGGCTGTCTTGTGAACTTTGTGGTGTGCATGGGCATGAATTACAAGCATGCCCAGATGTATTGGCATTTCATTCCGAACTTGAAGAAGAGGATGGCTTATCAACATCTACAAACCCAAACAATAATATGAAGGATGTCCCACCCTAAAATAAAAGTTAGTAGGTAAATGTTAATATATAAAGGGATGAACAATGAGAGGATGCTGAAACTGATATCGTTGTAATACTACAGCTGTTTTTTGTTGTAATAATATAACTGTTTCTGTTAGACAAAAGTTAGTAGGCAGATGTAAATATATGAAGGGACGAACAACGAGAGGATGCTGAAACTGATATCGTTGTAACACTACAACTGTTGTTTGTTGTAATAATATAACTGTTTAGCTTAGCCTCTTCTCTTTTTATCTGTGCACTGTTACGTTAGAAGCAAAACAATTAGATTAAAAAGTACGGCTCAACTTTGGTGTAACTCAACAGAAACATGAAGTCTTATGCCAAAGCTACAACTTATAAACGTGACTAATATTTAGCCAAGTGGGTATTTGTACTCAACCAAAACTTCAGGAAAAAAAAAGGCTAATCATAACTAACATACAAAAGTCACTTAGAAAAAAAGGTAATATTTCCACACCATTTAAAAAGAAAGAGTAATGATTGGTATATATAAAATGTGCATATAAAGTGTGAAGGTAAAAATGTAAACCATGAAAAAAAAACAAATAAATACATATATATAAACCATGAAAAACAGGGAAATTGGAGAAAAAACAAAGGGCAAAAACAAAACCAAATAAGGAAGGGTTTGTCTTGTTTGGGAAATGAAAAAACAAAGAAGCCAAAACAAAAGGCAAAATTGGCTTGCTAAATATGGTGGCATAGGCAAAATTGTAGGCCTAAGCATACAAGTGCTTTGTTTGGGAAATAACCAACAGGGGGAAAAAAGGCAAAGGAAGGCTAAAATGTATGTGCCAAACAAGGACACGTAATTGTTGATTCAACCCATTAGTAGGTTCTTTGGGGGAAAAAGAAAATAAGAAAAAAAACAAATAAAAACATAAGGCAAGATTGGTTTAGTAAACAAGTCCCTTTTGTCTTTGAAGCAAAGCCTAATTTTAATGGTTGAAATTGTTTGAATCTGAATTTTTGTGGCAATTAAATTAAAAGTGAAACACTTTTCGCATTAAAAGACAAAATATAAACGAGTGCAGTTTTGCTTATCTAAAATTACTCACTCTTTAGTCACCCTCCTCTTTTATTGGCTAATGTAGTAATGGCCAATCTTTTAGCTATTAAATTAACTCATGTGCCAGGAAGTCGAATCATACACCTCATACTGTGCAACTTTTCCTACAGCTGTTGGTTCATAACTATTTATGTCTATCACAAAGTAACTTGGACTTTATTATTCTGCAGTACATATACTTTATGGGTGCATGGTTCAACATGTGTCAAAAGGTAAATCTCCACCTGTCACTCCACCGTTTACTTAACTTGTGACTATGTATTTGGCGTGATTAAGCATCTGTGTTTGCCTTTCTTCTTCATTTTCGAAGTCCTCATTTATCTATACTTGGCCATCTACTTCTCTATTTCCCCTTCACCTTTCTGTTTTCTGTTACTTTCACCTTCACCTTACTACCAATTCATTAGCGTCTAAGATTTACAACCAGAAAGTTACTTCCATTTACAGAGACTTTTGTTCAATTGTGAAAGGGATAATTCCAGCTACTTCCAAATTTAGAGGTCTTATTTCACATATTCAGTTTCTTCTCCTCTTATTTAATGTTTTGCAGATTTCATTTTCTTTAATTGAAGCACTTGTGTTTTATTCATCATCAATAAGTTTAAAGGTAAATTAAATCAGTGTATTCTTGGGAATTAGTTCTCACTAAGTTGATAGTTTCAGTAAATTAACTTGTAGAAAATTAAGAAGTTATTGTTAATTCCTCAGAAGTTTATGTAAAATAGGTTAGTTTCTATTCTGTTGCAGTGACTAAAAAAAGCTCTCCTTTTCCACAAAACATTTCGTTCTGTTTTAATCTTCTATGTAGAATAAGCTAACTTAGTACAATTCTCTTAAACAAGCTGCCTCATTTGTACAATTTAGCTTCTTAGTAAACATAATAATTGAAGCACTTACATATGAAAACAAACTCAAATAAGAGGCCAGAATTTCGTCCACATTAATTCTTCTTTTGCATTTGGAGATAACATTAACAATTAATTCAAGCTCATTTTACAAATTCCATTAGTCTTTTTAAATGGGGTACTACAATCAGTAATAGCATGAATATACTACTAATTTATTGAATTCCACTTGGAAATTTAGTTCAGATGTCTAATATGATTGGTTGGACATTGTTTCATTGGCTCTTTAATTAGGCCATGTTATCTATATCTTGAAATCTATATTAATTTGTATATGTATCTCAAACCTGTATCTTTAAACCTAAATTCCAATCGGAACTTTCTGTGCAACACAGCTTTTCTTTGACTTCCCACACTGCACTGCTGGAAATTCCCCTCAGAGTTCGGCATCAATCAGACAACTCTCATCACTTATCTCACTATTCTGCTCATAACTTAAGCAGGTAAGTAAAATCTCTTGAACCATAATATGATTTCCACAAAGCATCAAGCTTGTTAAGCATAAAAGCTTATTGAAATATCAATGAAATAAACTGAAAATGCAATTACATAATACATTTTGAACTTCTAAATAGACAGAAAAACTCATTTCATCTCCTAATACAGTATAGTTTTATTGAATGTGATAGAATAAAGCATGTGTATGTTTACATACACTTTTACTTATTTCAAATACTTCGAAATATGAGCACTTTTTATAAGTGGTGTTTGGCTCTTTGAAATATTAGCACTTACTGTTTGGTGTCCTCTTTCCTACTATCCTACATGAAATCTCTCCAATTTTCTTTTCTTTTTCCCAGTGCTTAGAAAAATGAGCTTTTATTTTCCAACATCTTCCTAATACTTTAGTATTACGTATTAGCTATCTACTGGAATTTTCCACTACATGGTATGGTATTTCAAAGAACAAGAATGAGGACTTATAGAGAACCATTGTCACTGCAATGTATAAATTTTGAAAGCAAAATGTAGCTGAATAGCTTCTAATCTATATATCACAGAGCTTGTGTGTGTTGGAATAGCAGCAAACTCATTTTTTATTTCTGAGTATTTTAATCTGCAAATCCATTTGATGGATTCTTTTATTCTTCTGAACATGTCTAGCTGACTTTGTGAAAGTCTCTGAAAAAACTGTTTGAAAACCCCAAACAGGTTTCTCAACTCCCAAATCAAAATTTAAGCAAAAATCTTAAACATAAAATTACTCAAACCAATATTGAAGGCCCAAAATTCCCCGCAAAACAAAAAATAAAATTCAAAACCCCAAACTTTTTGAATTCCACATACTCATTGTCAATAAACGTTCAAAGGAGTCCAAAAACCTCAAAGTGCAGGTTGGTTAGAATTGAAGAAGAACAAATATTTTAGGATATTAACGAAACCAATTAATCTGATTGGAATTAATCCATCTAGCAACCCCCTAATATCACAAATTACAAAAAATAAGATTAGGCAGTTACCTTAAATTGAATAACCAAGAAAGCAAAATGTCAAAGCAATGGAGACAACGGCACAGTAAGATTGAAAAGAGAGGAAAAACAGTAACTTTGGTTTCCAAAGGGGAGCTGAAGTTGCAGAGGACAGAAAATATAGGTCTATACAGATCAACTTCTTTCAGATCAAAGACGGAATAGGCTTCTATCTCACTTGTAGACAAGGAATTGAAATCTCCCTCTAAACATACAAACAATTGATACAAGGACAACATTATTGGAAATCCTTCTAATTTCAAGGCTGAATCTTTCTTCACTTAGAGTTTCAGATTTACTGTAGGTTCTATTTACAAAACAAATTTCAAATAGCTTTGTAAATCAGTGCTTACATCTATTATACTTAGTAATCACGTTTCATGTAATTTCACCATCTAATAACATTTCCCTTCTTTCAGATATTCACAAACTGATCTAAAAATTTGACAGAACCTCCATACGCTGAAGCAGGTACTTTCCATTCCTACACTTCTTATTAACTTTATTATACTCTCAACAATTACAGCAACATTGGCTGATTGGAATTTGGTAACCATTAGTTTTACATTCACAAAATTTAGCTACAGATGAATATTTATTTAACTCTGTACATCTCATTCACAAGTAGAAACGCTAATATAATGCATCTTATTCTCTGTAAACAAACATAAAAACTGAAATGTGCTGTATTATTCAAAACATCCATATATTACTAATTATGTTCAGCTATTGTTATTATTACATTATATAAACATTATACCTACACTTTACTATAATAAGCATGAATAATACATTGGTGCCCAAACTATTCAAACGAAATACCCCTCAAAAAATTCCTCTGAGGTAAGGTAAAGACTTGCTAACAATCGACTATTTTTAACACAATAAGTGTAATTATTAACATTATGTATAGAAATATGTATCATATAATTGTGTATGAGACTAAAATGCACATGTTCAATAATAAGCTCATTAGTCATTCCATTACTTTCGTTTTAAAGCAAGTACACATAATAGAATTATTCGTCTGATCCAGCGACTCACTCATGATCTGATCATCAGTCATCTTCTTTCCTTCACATATGATCTTCACCTCACAGAATTCTGATGCACTCTGAGATATCTGATCAACTACCCCACTTCCTGATCTCGTACTTCTCAATTGCCAAAAAAAAGCATTGGGAAGTTTTATATTTCTAGACTGCAATATTTGCACATGCGCGTGATGTTGCGAAAGTTGTAGCTTAAATTTGATTTAGAGGTACCAAGAACCAGTTTTCTTATCTTCAGTATGGGAATGAGGTCCAATATTGCCTTTGCTTCTCCGTTACTCTCAATAAGTATGGTATCTACTTTTAGCTGGTTTAATATTTATAAGGGATAAGGATTAAATATGATCATGTAATTGAATCATATAGTTTGGCATATATAAGATGTTAATTAATAATTGATAATACGAGAGAGTTTAGTTCAATATTTATAACCTCAGAAGCAGAACATTTGTAGACGAAATTCTGAAAGAATTCTCTTCTCCTGCTTCTTTCTTGGTCCATATAGCTCTCCTTCTGCTCTGGGTTCACTGCAGCTTTTCCCTCGTGTTTAGCATAATCACACTTTTGTTGATATAATAACAAGCACATCTACATATGATCTATCGATATATATATATATCCTGAAACAAAGAAGAGAACTGACTTATGTAATCATGTTGAAGCAAGTTGTGGCTGTCATGCATCACCAATCTGCAATCTTTTCTTGTATTTTATTGTTATTCTCATTTTCTCGGGATATTTATCCTATACAGTAGCCACTTCAAGTTCCCATGACTTGTGAAATTTATCCACATACAGTGTAAACTACATTTCACTTATAATGCAGTTAGGCAGCCAAACCATGTTATCATCAGGAAAGAACGGACAAAATTCTGGCAAGCCTACTGCATATTCAACACTTACAATTACACAGAAACAAAGATACCAAACACGACGACAAACCATAAGAGCTGAAAAAAAGATACAAACAGAAGAGATTACAACAAACCAAAACATACTAACAACAAAAGACACTACCAATAACCAATCATTTGGCCCTCCAAATTCCACAGGTACAGAATTTTAAACAACAATATATTCAGTTAACACCTATTTAAATATAGTAATGCAAACCAAAACATAATCCATCTTAACTACATGGTATTTCTGCTATACAGCAATGACTTCGACATTGAAAAGGCGTCGATCAAAGACATTCACCGTCCCAAGAAGTCCTTCTACACTACCTCCACCAGGAATGTGCACATTTTGCCAAGCGAAATTATTTAAACATGAAAACAAAAACTTTTGCTGCAGCAAAGGGAAAATATCCCTCGCACCAGATAACATTAACCAAAAGCTGCATAATTTATACACTGGAAATACAAGCGAAAATGAATCCTTTCGACAATATGTAAGATCCTACAACAACAGATTTGCCTTTACTTCAATGGGTATTACTTACGACAAAAAAATGTGCAAAAAAAACAAAGGCGTCTACACATTTCGAGTACAAGGACAAGTATATCATTTTATAAATCATCTACAACCAAACAACACACAACCTACCTATTTACAATTATATTTCTACGATACAGATCATGAATTAGAACATCGAATAGCAGAATATGACAAATTCAACCCATCTATTATCACCACATTAATGTGTATAATGCAGCAAAACCCATACAGCAAATTCTTTCAGAATCTACAAAATATCCCACACTTAGAAACATATACGATCATAATACGACCAACTGCAGATTTGGACCAACGAGTATATAACCACCCTACAGTTTCACAAGTAGCAGCTGTATGGATTGAACATGGCAACAATAATGAGCACAGAGAACGTGACATCATAGTTCACAAACATGATGGACACAGCGAAACAGTAAGATATTACTACGGATGTTATGATCCATTACAATATCCTTTGCTCTTTCCATTTGGCGAGCTTGGATGGCATGAAGGAATTAAATTTACAAATCCCAAAAACCGCACCATATCTACTACAGAAATTGCATTAAATCTAGACACAACAACATCAGCAAGTACAATTATTGAAAACGAAGAAACAGGTATTTCCCAGGCAGCTATTTAAGTAATCATACACATATACATCACATACACTGACTACGAATCTCCCCTGATTTATTTCACAGTGCTACAATCAAATCGCACCAAACGAGGAACCATCTCATGCCGACAGTATTATTGTTACAAGCTACAAATTAGGCAAAACATTACATCAATCATACTTCACTCAGGGGGTCTACTTCAACAATATGTCGTTGACATGTACATCAAGATAGAAACGTCAAGATTAGATTATTTTCGACTAAACCAAACAGCAATACGAGCTGATTTATATCAAGGAGTAATGGACAGTATAACACAAGGAGAAACAAATCCGGCTACAATTGGTCGAAGAATAGTTCTTCCCAGTTCATTTATTGGTGGTCCACGAGATTTAAGAAAACGTTACATTGATGCAATGACTTTAGTCCAAAAATATGGCAAACCAGATATTTTCTTAACAATGACATGTAATCCTTCCTGGCCAGAAATTACGCAAGAACTTGCACCCACTGATGAAGCACAAAACAGACCTGATCTCATTACTCGCATATTCCACAGTAAACTACTAGAGCTTAAACATGATATTGTTACAAAGAACTTATTCGGAACAGTAGCTGCGTACACATATGTTATTGAATTCCAAAAAAGGGGATTACCACATGCGCATTTCCTACTAATATTATCAAAAGAATCAAAGCTCAAATCATCTGACCAATATGACGATTTAGTTTCTGCTGAACTTCCAAACGATCAAACAGATCCTCATTTAAATTCAATGGTATTGAAACATATGATTCATGGTCCATGTGGAACACTAAATAGAACAAATATATGTATGCAAAATGGGCAATGTAAAAATCATTATCCAAAACCTTTCATTGAAACTACTACTATTGGAAATAAATCATACCCGATTTACAACGAGCAGAAAATGGAAGACAAGCACGTGTACGTAATCAAATTATTGATAACAGATGGGTAATCCCATACAATCCATATCTACTTGCCAAGTACAACTGTCACATCAATGTAGAAATATGCTCAACAATTAAAGCTGTGAAATATTTGTACAAGTACATTTACAAAGGACATGACCGAATATCATTCCATGTAAGCGACAATAACAAAGCAGACACAATCGATGAGTTGCAACAATTTCAATCTGGTCGTTGGGTATCTGCACCTGAAGCAATGTGGCGAATTTATAGCTTTCCTATGAATGAAATATTTCCACCAGTTATCAAACTTCCACTTCATTTAAAAAATTCACAAATGATTATGTTTCCAAAAACAACCAATTTAACATACATCGCAAACAATAAAAACTACTCTGAAACAATGCTCACTCAATTTTTTTTAATGAATCGAACAAATGAAACTGCTAGAGCTAAAAATTTATTGTACCGCGAATTCCCAGAACATTTTGTTTGGATTACTGAAGATAAAAGATGGTTCGAAAGGAAACAAGGAAGGGTCATTGCACATATCATAACAGCAAGTCCAACTGAAGGTGAAAGATATTTCTTAAGACTTCTATTAAACCATGTCCGTGCACCAAAATCATACGAAGATTTAAAAACTGTTAACGGAAAAGTACTACCAACATTCCGCGAAGCAGCTATTCTACTAAATCTATTCGAAGCTAATGACAACATTGAAGAATGCTTACAAGAAGCAATAGTTTACGAAATGCCCAATTCATTACGACGATTATTTGCAACTATATTAGTATATTGTACTCCAACCAATCCTCAACAGTTGTGGGAAAAATATAAAACATATATGTCTGAAGATTATAAAAAAGACAAAACATTAAATAAACAAAAAAGATATGAGAAAACTTTAAAAAATATAAATCTTACTTTAGAATCAATGGGCAAAAGTATCGAACAATGTGGCATTACAAAGCCTAAAAACTTCAACAAAATGGACGACGACAACTGCAAAGAAATCGAAGACGAGCAAAATATTATTCCGTCAGCATCTGATTTAATGTCAATCTCTCTTCTAAATAAACAACAACATAAGATCTACCAAAAAATAATCAATAATATTTTAGCAAACAAACCTGAATGTTTCTTTATAGACGGACCAGGTGGAACTGGCAAAACATTTCTATACCGTGCAATTTTAGCTACTATAAGATCTAACAAAATGATAGCTCTTGCAACAACATCTTCAGGAGTAGCTGCTTCTAATCTTCCAGGAGGAAGAACAACACATTCACGTTTCAAAATACATGTACAAGTAGATCCTACAATGACTTGTAATGTTAGTAAACAAAGTGATCTCGCAAAGCTTCTACGACTATGTAAATTGATAATATGGGATGAAGCCCCTATGGCAAGAAGAGAAATTATAGAAGCAACTGACACAATGCTACGAGATATAAATGATTGTAATTTACCATTCGGAGGAAAAACAGTACTATTTGGTGGTGATTTTCGACAAATACTACCAGTAGTACCAAAAGCATCACAAGAAGAAGCAATAAATACCAGTTTATTAAAATCGCCAATTTGGAATTCTTTGACAAAATTAACATTAACAACAAATATGCGCGCACAATCAGACCCTTCATTCAGTGAATTTCTACTACGAGTAGGTAACGGAATTGAATTATCTGACAATCAAAAACGAATACAAATTCCAAAATCCATGATCATTCCTTGGACAAATGCAACAGATTCAATCAACTCTTTAATCACATCAACGTTTCCAAATCTACATGAATATAACAAAAATGCATCAGCAATGATTTCTAATGCTATCTTAACACCTACAAATGAAACTGTAGACGAGATAAACACTTCCTTAATCAAAACCTTCCCAGGTGAACAAATCCAATACACCGCAATAGATAAAGCTATTAACCTACATGAACAAGGACAATATGAAGATTTCCTAAATTCTTTAACTCCAACTGGACTTCCACCTTATACATTGTGCTTAAAAAAAATGTCCCAATTATGCTTCTTCGAAACATAGATCCACCAAGAGGACTTTGCAATGGAACACGCCTTATTTGTCGTGAATTTAACCGAAACGTAATATGTGCAGAAATTGCAACTGGAGATCATAAAGGTGACATTGTTTTTATACCCAGAATTCCACTACAACCATCTGAAAAGGAGAAATACCCAATCGAATTTACACGAACTCAATTTCCAATAAGATTATGCTTTGCAATGACAATAAATAAAGCTCAAGGACAAACCTTAAAACAAGTTGGAATATATCTTAAACAACCAGTTTTTTCTCACGGCCAATTATATGTTGCATTATCAAGAGCAACAAACGCAGCGTCTATCAAAGTACTAATTCAACCTACGACCGAATATGAAAATGAACCTACACGTACACAAAACATTGTTTACAAAGAAATACTAGATCTAGCACATACTTAATAACATCTTACTGAACTTCATATACAGAGTGTTTTGAATGTAAGATTCTTTACTTAGTATCTGCATATTGTATATTGCAAATATTCTGTACAATTATTATCACAATTATCATTGTACTATGTAATGAATTATACAATTAACACTACTCGGTTACTTTTATTTTTTGCCCCCTCATTCGTTTCTTGTTTAAAGTCTCTTCATTCTTTCAGTGTACTTTCATTAGCAACAAAATGGCACCTCGATTACAAATTATTAAGGACGTGACAGACAAATCCAAGAGCTGGCAAGTACATGTTCAAGTCATTGAAAAGCAAAACCCAAGAGAAGGGAAAGTGAAGCCAGATGGTTCAAAATCAACCAGATTCCAAAAGCTTACGCTCTGTGATGCACAAGTATGTCTTTAAAACAAAAAACATAAACATAATTTCAAATATAGTCACATTTTTTAAACCACCCACATTTTATACACTTAATCATATCAGCTAAATAGTACAATACTATTACAAGTTTTCAAAAAAAAATTCCATAATTTTCAACAACAAATATTATCTTGAAATTTACAAATACAATTGACATCTGATTAGGGAACAGAGGTGCAAGCAACAATCTTTGGTACCAACATCGAAAAACGACAAGATGTACTCATCCCAAATCAATTTTATTGCATACAAAATGCATCTGTCAGAAGCACACCAGCAGAATTCCGTCACATTGCAGGCAAATTCCAGTGGACAATTGACCATCTCACAAATGTTGAAGGACTCCCTGAAATTGAAGCCTTTGACAAATTCCAAACAGTACAATTTACAGAATTTGATGAATTCCGAAGATACCTCAACACAGACACTGAAATCAGCTAAGTTTCTACCATTTCTATTTGTACAATATTATATAGATACAACTAACTAAAAATATTGTTTGTCAATGTCTTATCCAGATATTCTTGGTGTTGTGGTTCATGTCCTACCTCCAAAACTGATTAGAACACAAGACAAGATTTCTGATGGTCGTGAGGTTATATTAACAAATCCCATGTAAGTAAAGACAACTATTTACTTCTACGGAAAAAAACTTTCATAAAAACTATGCATATCATACTTGCGTAACTACTACCTCTAATGTTTTGTCACAAATTAATATAGGTTGAAGCCAATAACCCTTACACTTTGGAACCAGTTTGTGGTTAACGAAGGTATTCAGCTAGCACAACTTGAAAAAACAATGCCTATCTTAATCGATCTCCGGCTCAGAGTAACAAACTACGATGGTTAGAATCTATACTACACCATGGTCACTTAGAATAATATTGCTATCATCTAATACTTCTAATGCATCACAGGACTCTCGTTAACAACAAGACCGAACAGCACACTTTATATAAATCCTCAAACAACTGCAGCTACAGACTTACAGAATTGGTAACAAGCCACCATATTAGCCATACTAAACATCTATAAATACAACTACTACGACAAGTCTAACAGATAAATAAATTTGATGCAGGGGTACAACTCATCCAAAAGCCATTCAATCAATCCCACGAGACATTTCTACCTATTATGTGGACATTCAGCCTTTACCTTCTCCATCAGCTGAAATCATCTCAATCATTAACCTTCCAACCCCAACATCAAAAGTAATCCTATTCTTTATGAAAATTCAATAAAAGCTACCCATGCTAAATTCAAAATGTTACAATCATGATAATGTTCAATATACAGAAACAGATATACTGGGTTAAAGCAAAAGCTACAATAACAAACTACAACCAACACTTCTGGTTCTTAAGTTGTAGCAAATGTCATCAAACTACACGTGGAGAAATAGGCGACATGAATAGATGTACTGGCTGCCAGAAACTAACACGTGCAGAAGCAAGGTAAATCTTATAAGGAGTTCTTAACACATTATCAACAACATTAAACTTACAAATTATAACTACTCTTCCTGAAAACAAAAAAAATTCTAACTGGTCATTTTTTTCCATTAAAAACATATGTAGATGTCGAGTAACAGTTGAATTATAAGACACAAGTGGACAAATGGATGCTGTGATATATGGACATCTCGCTGAACGATTGCTATCCATCAAAGCATCTACTCTAGCAGACTACACATCAGAAGTAAGAATTGAAATTCAATTATTACTCCTATGTTCAGGAACATAAAATAATTTCAACAACTTCTGCAGAATGACATCGTCTCACTGGAAGCATTTCAAACATTGGCACCAACTGAAACCCATGCCATGCAACTTTGCCTACAGAAAAAAGACACACAGAGAGATGCAGCCAGCGAAGTAATTGTTCTTTCAGTTGATTTTGAAGAAAATGAAGCTGAAGAACAAAGTGACCCCACAACAAAACGGGGACGTTCTCCTTCAATAACCTCTGACCACACAGCAGCTAGCTCAACAACCCAGTCAACAACAGGAACCTACCAGAAAGCCAAAAAAAAAAAAACTCAAAGAAAAACAAATAACTCAAAGAATGCCAACCTCAAGCTTCCAGAGAATAAATACTCAGACTGTAATATCACTTGTAATAATTCCTGTTCAAACAATGTAATGTAAGCTATGAATTTATCTCATACCATCTTTGTAATATATACCCCCGCATGTTCTGTTCTTACTACACTGTTTCATTCTCCTATAACTACATTTATGTACTTCTAAAGGTAATTCTACACACTGTATTTTATTAATTACTCCTTCAAAGCTAATGTCTTCTGATGTATGAATTGTATTCATTTCATTACATGCCTCTTGTTTCTAAGGATTATTCATTCAGCCACAAGCATTTTCCTATAAGGTTTGTAACTTCTGTAGATGTGTCACTACACTTACATTTATACCTTTTTAAATCTAATACTTACTTCAACTGATATTGCAGCTAAAATTGCAGTTAGAAGCTGCTCTAATTCCCCCTGCCGAACTAATTATTTGCATTAGTAACCCAACTACTGATATTGGTAAGGCTTTGAACAACTATTTTCATTAATTATAATTATTAGTGTTCTTAACATTAAAGGAGAAAAAGGCAGAGGGAAAAACCCATCACCTTTTCTTCTACTGTGCAATGTATGTCTCGTTATAATTAAAAATACGTATTCCAATCAGCAAATAAGAGTATGACATTTTTGCACAATATAAAACTACAGCTTCAAGTTACATAAAGAACTTTTACTTACCTTTTAAAAAATTTGGCTGTCTATATAACCTATAGCTTATGTATACATTGGATTAGTTAGGATAACTATACTTTATTTAGTCCACCGTGATTTCACTTGATATTTCCTTCAATTTCATGTGTACTACTTCTTATACATAAACATATGACTAAATTGATTGTACGTCATACAGTTGTATTATACAACATATATTTACCCAATACAACTTTTGTTAATAACAATAGTTAATATTAATATAAACTTTTGTTGATAACTTTTATACAATCTTGCCTTTGTTGATTCAAACTCTTGCTATTATCAACCCCACCACCCGAAAGGACCAGTACAAGGTTGAAGCTACTCTTTACATGGTGTGTAATATTATCTGTATATAGTATATACTGTACTTATATATGTATGCATGTGTGTGTGTGTGTGTGTGTATTGATAGGCACACCAGATTGCTTTTGTAAAGGTCTCTCTAAAACTTAAAAACCTCTTCTCTACAACTCAGGGACAACTCGTGAAATGGGAATTTTGCTTGCGCCAAGTTTGAAATTCTCTAATTCTCTTGATCTACTTTAATATGGTTTTTGATCATCTTCATGTACACAAGAGGAGGTGAACAAGGTAGTTGGCAGCATCAAAAAGTACACAAAAAACGTGGCCAAAGATCCTGCTTTGGAAAAGATCGCAGCAACAAGGCAGCTGCAATTCTGAAAGAGCTCAAATCACCCACTGCAAAGTATTTGGTAAAGGAAATAGCAAAAACTACTAAAGATGTAGCTACTAAAGTATATGAACTGTTCTGATTTTCTTCATCCAGCTGTTGAGTGTAAATTTATTCAATTTGGTTTTGATTAATTTCAATTCGGGGTTTCTTTTTTGGCAGCTTCTGAGGTCTGGGGATGTGGTTTCAACTGTGCTGAACAAGGGGTTAGAATTCTTCGCGAGGACAAGTATTGTCTTACTTCCAAGGTCAGGCTTTGCCTTTCTACTTCATTGTTTTGTTGCAGTTCCTTTTGATTAATTGTTAAATTAACTTAATCAAATGACAACTTAGGGTGCATTTAGCTCATAAAAGTAATGACAAAAATAATTTTACAAATGTAACTTTAGCGAATTAGCGCCCTCATGGTAGAAATACAAAATACAGTCCCATCTTGTAGTCAGATAACAAGTCATTTAAAAGACTTTTTTTCGTACATTCTCTAAAACAAACAAACAAACAAAAGGGACGACTTTTTGTAGTCCATTTAAAAGTGGACACAATTCCCATCAAAAAATAAAAATAAAAAATAGTGAACACAATACAATGCTATATCGGTAGCCGGTAGGATAACAACCCACTGACCCGCGGGTTTTATTAGGTAAAAAAAAAATATAAACAGAACATAAAACGCAAAGGAAAACAATTTCCCTTACTTGATTAAAATAAGGAAAACAATAACCAAAATAGGAAGGAAACCAATTGGTTCATGGATTTAATTAAAACTTCTTTTTTATTTGTTTCAATTCCTTCTCATTTCTCTTGATTATTATTATTATTACTATTTAATTTTTTTTTTTATTATTATTATTATTATTATTATTATTATTATTATTATTATTATTTTTATATATGTTTCTTCCTCCTAGATTTTAAAATTATTTCAGCGTACTAGGAAAAATAATTTCCCTTCACTAAATCCGCAAACGAAACATAGCATGAAATGGATATACTCATGGTGAAGAAAGCCAAGGTAATCATTTAGGATATTGCTTCATTCATCATAGCCCCATCATTTTCTTTTGACTATAAATTTTATTTGCTCATTCTAGGCACTTGGTAAGGTTGGATACCCACTTGAGAGAACAAATCTGAGGAACGAGTTTCTTTAGGCTATTCTCCTTGCAAGAATCATAGAAATGATGTTCCACATGCTTTATTATTTGCTGTGAGTTGTGTGAACTGATCATCCATATGTGTAAACCAAGGTATCTTCCCAATCATAAACTTGTTGGACTTACAGTCAGAATTGTATTTAGGTGGCCAACTTAGCATACTGGGTGATCCAAGCAGCTAGAGTTCCTAAGAATTCTTAACACCATTATCTATCTTGGAGGAAATATTTATTGCAACTTCAGTAGTTGGACAAAATAGTTGGAGATTGCAAGTCATTACCTACAACTGAAACAGTAGCTCAGTAAGTCTTTCTGCATTTCCTAATTTTGTCAAACTAATGTAAATATTCAAGCAGAAAGATTTATATGAGCAGTTTTCTTCTTCTTGATTTCTAATTCAAGTACTTTCATCTTTTGAGCACATTTTTTTCCGTCATGCTCAAGAACTTTACGAATGTGTCTTCTCTCCAACGGGCACGTGCCTTGCACGTGCGCCCTTAACTAGTATATATATATATATATATATATATATGTATATCTAGAGATGGACCAAAAACACTTGATCAATGGTTTATGAGCTAGGAAACCTGAATGTCTTTGTCTATGAAGAAAACGATTCTTGAGAAGAAGTCCTGCGTTGCACTGTTTAGGTTGGTGGAACCATGGAAGTAACCTGTGTTTTACAAAACTGCATGCCCTTTTCAAGTCACCTCACACATGAGTTCTATATATAGATCTTTAAAATGACAATTTAAAGTTTTCCAAAGTTTGGTTCCCAAATATTTTAATATAACTTGACAAATCATTTGAAAAACATTTAGATGTACTTTCTTTCAAAACGAGATTAGTATGCATGAAACAGAAAAATATACACTTGTATTTTTATGTAAAATAATACGTATGAATTGACGTACACACCTCTCTTGTTGCATTGTTGATGCACGTATTTGAAACAAAAATGTTAGACACACAATACATTTCACAACTAGGCTTTAAATGCATGTACTCTGTGTTGTATAAGTGGTGCATAGAAAAGTGTGAAAAATTTAAGTAACACATAGTACAACACATTTAAAGCTGTTGTAATGTGTTGTGTGCCTATTATTTTTGTATTTGAAATAATAATGTCATGTAACCCTGTTTCTAAGTTTGTGTTGAAATTGGATTTTGAAATGACATGGCAATAAATAACACTTAAAAATAAATGAAAAGAAAAGGATCGAATATAATTTCATTGTCACATCATTTGATTGCCATATTTAGAATTTAAATTTTATAGTCACAATTAAATACTCAATTAAATGCATCCCTTGAGATCACGAAAAAAATAATAATAAATGTCTCGAGGTTACAATCACTTGAAATGTTGACATGGTACCACCAGGTTATAATAGTGACTTATTGGGTGGGCTCCATGCTCCTACTTGAAAGGGCCTTATTATTATTGAGTCCCAAGTCATGGTCCTATCTGAATAACTATTATTGAATTGATACATGTCTATTCTTTTTCTTAATTTTTCCCCAGTAAGTGGTCTATCATGTGTTAGTCTACTTTAGGAGACAAAAAAAATATAGAATTATAAGATTTAATCCCTTATGATAGGTCAAAAAAAGATTTAGTGTATTTGATTTTTTAAACTCTAAAATTCATCCTTAATTGTTAAGAAAATTAAAAATAGTCCTTTCCCCCAAATCAGGGTATTTTTTATGGACAAGATTATTCTTATCATTAGATATATATATATATATATATATATATATCATCACCTTAAAATTAGTAATTTCAAATTAATGAGGGCAACAATTAAATGCAATTAATGAGGGCAATAATTAAATGCAATTCTCTCTCTCTCTCTCTCTCTCTCTCTCTCTCTCCAGAATGGTCAATGAGATTAGGAGACCATGAAAACACACCACCACTATCAAAACCACAAAACCAAACCTTCTACAGATTAGCAACTATGCTAGTATCATGTTCATGGGTCTCTCTCTCCAGAATGGTCAATGAGATTAGGAGACCATCAAAACCCACCACCACCATCAAAACCACAAAACCAAACCTTCTACAGATTAGCAACTATGCTAGTATCATGTTCATGGGCCTCTTCATATCAATTGATGCAACTAGTGTCCTTGAAATGCAATGGGGAGGTGTCAACATAGACGTACGATTGGTGGAGAAAATGGACCACTTTGCTCATCCCTCCGATGACGCTAATGATCATAAACTTAATCGGGGTCGTGGTCGTTGTCGGAGTTTTTGATGCCATCAACAACGGTTACGAATCATGAGGCCCACTATTCAGTAGGTTGTTCTTCACGTTTTGGGTTATAGTCCATCTTTACTCCTTCCTCTAAGGGTTTTTGGGGAAAAAAGATAGGCTTCCCACCATTATTGTGGTTTGGTCAATTTTTCTTGCTTCAATCTTCTCACTTTTGTGGGTTCGGATCAACCCGTTTCTGTCAAGAGGTGGTATTGTATTTTGATTAGTTTGTATATTTGATTTGTGTAGAGGTGTGAGAAATTTTGTTTTGTTTTTTGTTTTTTTTTTTTTTTTTTGTAAGAAGTTTGTATTATTAAATGTTCATAAAAATTCTAAATCTAAGAATTTCTAACCAAAAAGTGAGAAATTTGCATTAATAAGTGACAAATTTGTCACGAAAGCATTCAAAATTTTTCATTAGTATATTATTTTTGAGTTTTGAAGGTGAGAAATTTGTTTTAATTTGGTTAGAAAAAAATGTGAGAAATTTCTCACGGTAATAGAAATAAATGGTGAGAAATTTGTTTTATTTGCTGAGAAATTTCTTTGTTGATTCTCTCTCTCTCTCTCTCTCTCTCTCTCTCTCTCTCTCTCTCTCTCTCTCTTTCTATATATATATATATAACAAATCAGGATATTGAATTAAAAACCCTTATTTATGGGAGTTGGAGTAATTATTAAATTTTCCCTTTTAATTCTCTCTCTTTCTATATATATATATAACAAATTTAGGTTTTGAATTTCAAAACCTGATTTATGGGAGTAGGGGTATTTTGGTCCTCAAAATAGGTGAGGGACTAATTTTTAAGTTGACTTATAGAATGGATCAATTTCTAGATACTGATACAATAAATGACTGAACTCTAAAGGACCCGTAAATGAAAATGTGTCTAGCTATAGAGGATAAGTATTTAATTTAATAATAATGTTAGGCACACACACTTTCAACTACACCCCAAACTACAACACATGTTTAAAATGCATGTATTTTGTGTTGTGTGGATTTTTCACACAGGGTCCACGCCTTTTTGGAAAACACAAGATACATGTATTTAAAACATAATTGTGATTTCGGGTGTGACTGAAAGTATGTGCCTAACATTATTGTTTAATTTATTAGCTTTGTCGGAAAATTTAATAGTTACATTCAGTCACAGCTATAAGAGATAAAATATATTTAACCCTTTTTTTGAATCATTTAGTATAATAATTTTGTGCAAAGACGTAATACCAGTGCCGAAAGAAGAGGGCAAGGTTTCATACCCTGATATTGTAAAAATGATTCTAACCAAACAATAAAGATTAAAAAAAAAAATACATGCACACATTCGAATAAAAAAAATGTGAAAAAAAAATACATTTGAATCTTGGAAAAAAAAAAAAAAAGCCACGAATTTCCCCAACATTAATTCAACGAGGTACAGATTGCATTAGCAATTGACTGGCTACTTGGCCTTTATTTTCTGTTCTTTCTTTGATATCAGCTGTCTTCTCTCTCTCTCTCTCTCTCTCTCTCTCTCTCTCTCTCTCTCTCTCTCTCTCTCTCTTCTTTTCTCTTTCTTTCTCTCTCCATTACAGAATCTTCAATATATAGATATGCATTTGTTGCTATTCTCCAAGTCTGCAATTACAAAACCTGATTGATGATGCCATCCTCTCGTGAGTTTCTATTCCAGTCATCTTTTTCAATAGGATGTCTAAAAGCTACACTGCTGCTGAATTTCCATTTGAGTCGTGTTTCTATCACGCCTCTGAAATCTTCTTTTTTTTTTTTTTTTTTTTTTTAATATTTCTGCAGTTGTATCTTTGAAACTTGTACGTGCTTTTAAATGAAAATATTTTTGCTCACCTTAAAAATGGTTTATTAATGTCCATCCAAGTATTCTATTGGTCAATGCAGTGAGATCCAGAATTAAATTAATAGTGTTTAATCTTGAGTCTCGCTGCATTGACCAATATTTAGGTGAGCATTGATAAACTATTTTTTAGGTGAGTAAAAATACTCTCCTTTTAAATATGTTGTATGAATTTCAATTCGTTCATTTTTTAAGGGCCTGTTTGGTTGTTCTTGAATGAAATAATTCCATTCATGTTTCCGTACACAATTTTATATAAAAAGATGAAGAGCATGAATGGTTTTATTTAGAAAGCAAATGCTCGTCTCAAAAATAAGGCTTGCAATCATGAATTTTGACATTTTAGAAAAATGAATAAATTGCATCATAAGAAGAAATATGGTGAAATCTCCCATATTTGTAAATAGATTCATTCATAGTGATGAATTTTGTCTTTACTTTCTATACAAAATTTAAATAAAACCATTCAATTTGAAGGGACAACCAAATGAACCTTAAGAGACTATGTTTGCTCATTCAAAATTTGTTAAGTCATTGCTCACTCAAACACTTATTAAGTGAGCATGTAGACTCACAAATTTTTACATTTATTCTTTCCTTTTATTCCTGAAAATTAGTGGCCCCATAGACTCATCAAATATAGTGATTGAGTGAACAAATTTTAGATGGGAAGAATGCTCTGTTATTTAAATTTTACCAAGTACAACGTAGTTGACTCAAATAAAGCTCTTAACCAGCCACCAGCCCTTTGATTGCTTCTGGGAGCATTAATTAGCCTGAAAGGATCTCTATTTAACTCATTAAAAGAGGGAGTCAATGACAACTATATCCTTCATTCGATCATGCCTTGAACTAGAGGCCCAGAGGGAGGAAATGAAAATGTGTCTAGCTATAGAGGATAAGTATTTAATTTATTAATTAGCTTTGCGGAAAATTTAATATTGTTGTATTTCAGTCACAGCTATAAGGGGTTAGCGTCAGTTTTTAACTCACACAAGGCTTGTGTGAAAATGATTTTTTTTTTTTTCAGTAAACTATTTTTTTTTTCTTGTGGTTAGGCCTATTTTCACTTTACCTCTTTGTGGTTTAAAAGTAGACACTTAATTCTCTTATGGTTTTGGACTATAGTGAAACTATTAAGACTTCTCTCAAATTAGCCTCACATGAGGATTAAGTGTTATAATTAGCCTCACACACACACATATATATATATATATATATGTATATGACAGAGTTTAAGTATCAAAATTAACTCTACACTGGCAGTTATCTCAAAATTAGCCCTCAAAATAGGTTAAGTGTTAAAAATTAGTTCCATATAGGTGGGTTAAATGGCAAAATTACCCCCATAGGGGATTAATCCAAAAATTAATCTCACAATGGGAGTCAAGTGTTAATATCTTTGGTCAATTTATATATTTTTATCAGTTTAACAGTTTCTAGTCCGAAAGCATGTGCATGTTAAGTGCTCACTTTTGAACCAGAAGAAGTAAAGTAAAAACGGGCCTAACCAAAGAGGGTAAAAAATAGTAACGCTTTTTTTTGGATCATTTGGTATTATAATTTTGTGCAAGGACGTAATACCAATGCCGAAAGAAGGGGGCAAGGTTTCGTACCCTGATATTGTAAAAATGATTCTAACCAAAGAAGAAAGATTTAAAAAAAAAAAAAAGAAAAAAAAAACTTTTGAATCTAAAAAAATGTGAAAACAAAAAAAAATAAATACATTTGAATCTTGAAAAAAAAAAAAAAGAAAAAAGAAAAAAGAAAAGCTGATTTCTCCTTCTCTTTTATCACAAAAGCTGATTGATTCGCCATCTTCTGGCCAGTTTCCTTTTCAATGGTCTTCTTCATTACATTTCTAAGGCCAATCCTTTGATAAGTTTCCATTTAGGTTATCTAATTTATCACCTTTCTGAAATACGAGGAGTTTTGTTTCCATTGAAGAGGCATGGACATTTTGACAAGAAAATTAGCATGCTTTTCATGAAATTCAGAGTGCTGACAGTATAATTTCAGAAACTATTGGGGGGATGTGCAAAAAATATGGCTTAAATACATTTACACCCTCGTAGTTTATCACTTGTCTCAATTTGGTCCCTGGAGTTTAAAAAGTCACTTTAGTCCCTGTAATTTCATAAGTGTGTCAAATAAGTCCAATAAGTCTTTTAGCGACGAATAATTTTGAGACTAAAAGTAAATAATTTGTCGAAAAAATTGTTTTGAAGGGACTAAAATGACGCACATATGAAACTACAGGGACTTAAGTGATACTTTTTAAACTACAGAGACCAAATTGGTATAAAGGAAAAACTATGAGAGTGTAAAATGTATTGAAGGCAAAAAATATTTAAAAATGTGGCAGCAAACTCTTCTCTTTTGGTGCACACAGCCAGAATTAACCTAAAAGGCTAGGGGCACGCCAGTCTTTGGCCAACACGCTGATCAGTTGGTTTGACCGCGATTGGGCATAAGCCCATTGACCCAATCTCTGGTAAAACACGCCTTAGCCTGCATCTGCGAGATCCACTTTCACTATAAAAAAAAAAAAAACCGTATTTGCGTTTGGGCTCCTTAAGCTGTTCGAACGCAGCCCAATCGCCACCCCCCAAACGGCCTCATTCCAATGTAAACGTAAATGCAGCATCCATATTATATTATAATATACACAAATTGCACCAAGGCTGTGCTAGAAAAGGCCAAAAGCTGCTGCCTCAAAATTAGGCGGTATATTTATTCTAAGGTTTTAAGTGTAACGTGTGAATTATGAACTAATATCAAATTGAAGAAAATTGATCTCTCAAATCACTATACAAGAGCTATAATCTCAGAGAGACTCTCTCTCTCTCTCCACATGGATTATAGCTGTTTTACTCAGCTCTGTAATTCGAGTCATATGATGTATTGGCTGTTATTTGCATCCCCTGAGCTTGAACTTTACCCACTCTGGATTTGTCGAGCCTTGCTCGTCGAGCAGCTTCTTGAATGTGGCGTTCATGCTCTTTGAGCATCTGATCCACATTGGTTGATGGGACTAGTAGTGGACCCGAGAAGTGAATCTTGTTTTCCCTGGACCCATGACCATGCTAAAAGGAGAAAAATAAAAGGGAAATGAGCAAGTCTGAAAGTCCACAACTCCATTAAATCAAGTACAGCCCTACCAAGTAAAATCACAATAATGTAAACCTGCAAGTACATTGATAGATTGTACTTGCAAATGATGGCATCTCTAGTTTGAAATTTGGAAAATTAAACTGGAAAATGTTGATTTAAACAGAAAAAGAAAAAGAAAAAAGAAAAAAAGTGACTAGCATAAACTAAGTGGTCAATAATCTAAGCATATCAATTGTTAGCCACTCTGCTTCCAATCTACATTGCACGGACGCTTGAGTTTGGGTGCCGTCTCCGATTCGGACACACGAAACAATGTGTCTTAGTTGTTTTTACGCCAAACAACAATGGACATGAGAGTGGACACGGCACGGTGGCCCCTTTGACAATGGTTTTAAAACTTTTGAGTTACAAGAATTATAAATTTATACATGGTACGTAATGGGTTTATTTAAATCCATGTTGTACTGTAATATTTTACTCGCAGTCTCCCACTTTGTCGGTTTCCTGCATTTTAAAGATTTTATGGTGTCCCATGTAAATGTCTGTGTCGTATCTGTGCTATAGAGCTTCCAATTCATAAGCGTGAAATTCAGAATTTTTGTTATGTAACTTACCATGACTGGTTCTTTAGTACTGGCCATTCCATTCTCTCGACGAGAGACACCACCACCCTGCGTGTGAAACCTCCATTCCTGCTTTCTGGTGGAGCCCAATTCCCCATGCGGCTCCAAGTTTCTAGCAACTTGTTTTGTTGCTTCAGATTGTGAAGGACCAAGTTTATCTTGGTAGTCTTCATACATAGAAGTCCTAGATGCCACTAAACCAGAAAACGTCGATAAGTCAGCTCTGCTTGAAACAGCAGAACCATCATCATATTTCTTTGCAGCTTTTATCCTCCCAACACCTTGAACCAATGGCCCCGAATGTGCAGCTCTGTTTGGAATATGTTCCAAGAGATCTTTACCCACTTCTTCAATAACTTGTGCTTGTCTAGGAGGATCTATAGGAAAACCCAAAGCAGATTCCTCTTGATGCGGTTTGAATTGCTCACTTCGGCTCTTTGAATTGATTTGGCTCTGCCTTCTCTGTAATTAGAACATAGTATCATTTGCTCAGAAAGGAAATAAGCAGAAACCACATTCGAGAAAAGCCAGAAAGTTTATTAAAGAGAAAACGGAAAAACATTTGCTCACCCAAATAAATTAAACTGTATGTTTAAGAAATTAACATAGATATTTATCTCCACTATAAAGATTATTACCCATTGCTATTTCCTCTGGTATCAGAAGTTCCTCCGGCAGTTTATGCTGCTGCCGGAGAATAAAACTATGGATCGGGAAGAGAAAACGGTTTGCTAATAGCGATTGTATCCAAAGAGTACGAGAAGAAGCCAGAGGTCAAGTCCATCAAAATCTCTAGCTAGATCACGAGAAGAGACAATTCCAAGTCAAAACTGAATGTTTGTCTAGGAAAGAGACAGGAGGATGAGTGTTTTCTTTTTAGCTATAGCTTGTACGTGTATGTACATGTTCAACTGTATGTTTATGTGTGCTGCTGCCAATCACTACTACATTTTGTTAATGAACATTACCTTGTTCTTCTTTTGGCAAAATACTAAGTTTTAGTCAATTGCTTGTGTTTTATGGCCTGTATTTATGGGGTAAATCGCAGTGATAAATATTATAGTGAGTCTTTATTGTGCCACTTCCATTAGAATATATCCAAAAAGGTCGAGAAATCGAATTCATTAACAACCCTTGTAATACTGGAAGGTCCTCTATAATGTTTAAGGCCTGTTTGGCAATGCATAAAATAGGAGGTTTAGCCAGATTTTTATTTTTAATTAACTTAAGACACTTTCGAAATGCAGTAAGTTTGTTTAGAGCTCAAAAGAGAAAACTCTTGAAGTGCACGGAAAAGAGTCATCAAGGTGGACAAAAAGCTCAAGAGCTTCAGGGACGAAAGAGGGGAAAAAGAAGGCCCGACTAAATCACGCAGAAAATAGAAAACGAAACCATGTAAATTAGAAATTGGTATACAAAGCATTCTAACGTTGCTCGTCATTAGAATTACATCATGAAGCAAACAAAAATACACAGTATATCTACGTCCGCATTAACGGACAGATAAACAAGATCTATGAGTTCAAGTGGCTTGAGTTATAAGCACGCTAACTTTTTGACTTTCTTGGAGTTTGTTTTTTGAGCCAATGTCTATTTTAAGTTGAACAAAAGTAGAAGATGCATTTATTGGAAGTTGAATTTGCTTGATTCTGCTTAAATTAAGTACAAAATACCCCCTCCGTCACAATTCAATGTGGCATACCCTACTAAATTGTACAAGTACTACTTCGATGTCATTTCTGGTCCCATCACTAAGTTTAGTTTGGTAAATTCAGGAAATTAAGCCAATAACATAGTTCGACTACATGCCAAACTAATGTGAAAAGATGCACATACTGATCAACAATGCATCTTCTAAAGCGAGAATTTTAAGGTGCAACTTAATGTGACTTTTCATCACAACGCAAAAAAAAAGTATAAAGCGAATTTCGGCTAGCAACCCTATGGACTTGGGAAATGAATGAAATAAACGTCATCAAGATTCTAAAAAGGAGTGTATAAAAGACTTGGGACCATTTGTCTAGGAAGATTAATTCCAGAGCGTACTTACTGCGTAAAACCGCTTGGAGTAACCAGTCTAGCGCAAATAGATTAACCAAAACCAAAACAAACACCTAGCTAAATGTCATTCTTTCAAGGTTAGACCAACATTTCATTCATTGACATATTCGCGCTAATAAACTTTGTAAATCTTAACTCTTCAAAAGTATTTCATTTCTCGGAGATCTTGAAGCAGTTGGCATTGCCTATCAGCAACCGATTTTAATGTCCTACTGTATGTAGGTTAATTTACTATCTAAATGGAATTTCAAAGTGAACAACTATTGTTAATTTCGCTTCAAGTTCAACCACTAAAGGAACCAGTGGTAAGGAAAAAAATTTTTAAATCAATAAAACTTCTTTGAGGGTACCTGTTGTATTGAAGTGAATAGCTCCGCATTAGCATCACGTGCTGGAATTGCCCTATATTCTTTTTGTCCTCTCTTATCCTGGTCAACACTCTGGACACCCCTGCCTCCTCCCGCTCTTTGCCTGTGAGAGTTAATGAAAAGGTCAACATTACAGAGACCACCTTCAATAGAAGGTAAAAAGATTAAGAAAAAGGAACAGTGTTGGCACATAAAATTCAAACCAAAATCCAACAAAAAAGACAAGGGGCTATTTAGCGTAAACAAGTTGGCCCAACGAAATTCAATGGGCAAACAATAACCAAGGTCCATTCAGCAGAGGAGCTGCACCGTGGGACTAAGATGCAAGTCGTCCACAGAAAAGTTGAAATAATATTCAAATAAGGATGATAGCTTAATTTCCTGAAACAGAAGGATAAAGAGAGAAACGGAAGGACAAGGAGAGGCCTTATCGCCTCAAAGGTCCTCTATCGATAGAGGACTCGAAAGCTAAAAACAAAGATTGCTCAGAAAAATAGTTCTAGAGGGAGAAAGACTTCCATCGATCAATAGAGACTTGCATACTCAGACAAATTTTTCCATACAGGAGAGAAGATATTCTCAAAACTATCAGCAGACTCCTTTTTGGGGAAAGAAAACGAGATCAGACAACTTCGTAAACCATCAAGTGGCAATATCATTTACATACCTGAATCGTTCTAAGGGGAAAAAAAAAAAAAAGGCTTCTCCTTAGGGTCTTATACATTCAAGTTAAGGAAGTCTACAATTATCTGTAGCTAGAGATATTCTGCAACGACATAATGGAATACTTGCCAATTCATTCAACTTTCTTTCTTTTATTCTCAACTGGAAAGAAAATACCATGATCAAGAAATAAGGAACTATGCTTCCATTAATATGCGGAATAGAAATAAATGCTGCTTCATCACATCACAGACAATTGTCAAAAAAGTGTGCACCTTCTAGCTTCTTCATCCCGCAATTTGGCATCAATCTCTTTGCTGGGAGGATATTTTGGCAGACTTGAAGGATCACAAGCAAGTGGTTTTGTCGTGAAGAACTGTTAATAAATCACTTATCAATCAGCACAGCTTAAAGAAGTCCAATATATTGCTTAGAGAACAATGAAGATTTAACAGGTCATAAAAAATTAGAACAGAAAGTCTCAGTCATGCAAAAATGGTAAATTAAATAAACAAACGACAATAACATAGTGACAACACCCCAACAATTTATGAGATTTAGAGCCCGTTTAGATAGCTTTAAAATAATCACTTCTTGGAGTAAGAGATTTTTTAAAACATTACTAATTGGTGCTCTTTCTATAAATAAAAATAAATAAATAAAGGAAAGAAGGTATTTTAGCGTTAATAAGGAATCAATTTTTTTAAAAAAAGCTGTGGAATCCAAACAGTCGTAGCTTTTAAACAATCACTTGTAAGTGATTGTTTGATCCGAAAAAGATATCCCAACTGGGCTCTTGAAAACTAGAAGGTGTGCTAAAATAATCCATGTAGTGTGCTTCTACTCCCTCTCCCTTTCTTCCTCCCTCCCTCCTCTTCCACTTTCTTATTCTTTTCTTTTCCCACTATCTAGTCTTCTTGACATCGCCCTTGGGTCATGGAATTTGGGGCATGAATTTCTATATAAAAAATATATAGAACAAACACCTTGCTGCATCTCCAACCATTCAAGAAGGGCAATCCTCCCTCTCAAATTTCTCCCATTTATGCTATGCTTTTCATCCATACTAACAAGCAACAATTATTACAAAAGAGAGCTGAATCTGAATTTCTAAGGAAGTGTGTCAAACAAAAGATCACTCATATACATCAGCATCGTGCAATAACTTCCACAACAAGTTTTTGAAGCGGTAAACAAAAATCAGTCAGCTAAATATAAGTTGCTTACCTCACTTTTGAGAGCAGAAGTTGAAGTTCCTCGGTTTGCAGGATCTATGGAAAGTAAAGTCCCCATAAGCCCTCTAGCAGCAGAGGGAATATCCTTAAAAGTTTCTGTAAGCCGACGTTTATAAGGTTGAACAGGTTTAAACAACGTTGAATTAGGTAACCTGCTGTTTCTCCAATAGTCCTCAGACGGTGAACCGCAAAGCTTGAAGATTCTATGGATCTGCTCAACCTACAAGGGATAAGCATACAAATAATTTATGGGCATTAGCAATTTAAATAGCAAAATGCTATTGTTCGATGAAAAGGGATACGATACACTATCTACGGTACATATAACTAAGATATTGGACCATGGCTAGGTGTAAGGGAAAGAGCTAGCGATGCCAAGCATCAGAAGATTGACTAAGGGCCTGTTTTATTGTCCCCTTCAATTGAATTGCCCTATTTACCTGTTATAATTACCTGTTGTATAGCATTTCTATAAAGAATTCCATCCTCTACAGTGAATCTGTTTGAAAACAGAGAAATCATCCAAAAAATAATGCTTAAGAACAAGAATTTGGTCATCGTAATAATATCCAGGAATGCCAACATACGAGAAACGCGATGAACTTTTCCATTTTTCAAAACAGTTTCATTCAAAAGGATGGATTCTTAAATGAAAAATGCTATACAAGTTGTGAATGAGACTATAAATAGACGTCCAAACCTGCCATAAGAATATGGATGAAAAAAGAATCGAAAAATGGCATATATAATGCATGCAGGACGGAACTACATTCTCACTATACCTCAGTTCTTCCACGCATAATAGGCTTCCCAACATATAATTCCCCTAGTATGCAACCAGTACTCCATAAATCCACCGAAACACCATAGTGTGTGGCGCCAAGTAAAAGTTCTGGTGGTCGATACCAAAGAGTGACAACGCGGCTTGTCAATGGCTCACTTTTACGATGATCAAAGAAACTTGCTAAGCCAAAGTCAGCAATCTTCAAGTTGCCATGGTTGTCTATTAAAAGATTTGAACCCTTTATGTCACGATGAAGAACACCATGACTGTGGCAGTGTTCGAGTCCACTCAGCAGCTGGTTCATGTAACATTTAATCTAAAAAGATGAAAATAACATTAGAGTAAATACAGACAAGTAAAGACAGTATTAATATCCCATTCAACTTAGAATCCATCTCATCTCCTCAGTTAATTGCACATCTTAAAAACAAGAAAGAAAAACTAGTTCCATTGTTTTCCTCCATTTCCAAATAAAATAAAAAAATAAAAAATAAGGAATAAAAAAATCCAAAATATATTTGTAACTTAACAAGAACGAAAGGAAAATGACTCACAAGTCACAACATTCAAAACTTTTACTTTATTTCTCAATATTTTTTATTTTCCTTCCTACTTTCCTTGTTAACCAAAAAAGGGCAGTGATTTCCTTACAAAGCACAGTGATTCCCTTGGGCAATATGTGCTTCATGGATTTAGTGAGGGACAAGAAAAGAAAACACGTTTCTTTGTTTAGTTAATAAAGAAAAACGAGAGGAAAATATGAAGCAATGTAGATATGGAGAAAAACAAATTAAAAAATAAAAAAGAACTTATGAATCACTTCCCGTCCTCTTTTCTTGAATTGCTATGGTATTTCAAATATTTTAAACACTGATGTTTCTTAAGCAGGAGGAGAACACAAGGGAAAACATTGGGGAAATGGGTTTCCATGTCATTTATTTTCTTTTCCTTTTCCTTCTCTAAATCCGGTAACCAAGCAAAGCCCTAGTGTCTTCCTTTCCTTCCCTCACTAAATCCATGAACCGAACACCCCCCAAAAGAAAATGTTTTACCAATATTGCATTGGTACATGATGCTATGTGCCAAAGGATCAAAGTGCTGCATTCCTAATCGTATAAGATCACAGACAATATTGGATACGTACCTGTGGTTCTGTGAACTTGATGCCAGGCAGTGATGCAAGTCCTGTAAGATCATGTTCCATATACTCAAAGACAAGGTACAAGCTGTCACTCGTTCGTGATGTGATCAAGCCTTCTAGTTTAATTACATTAGGATGATCAAGCTTTCGCAAAACAAGAACCTCCCTTACCATAAACTTGATGCTCTCAAGATCCTTACTATTAAATCGCACTCTTTTCAAAGCAACAACTTTGTTATGAATCAAATCACGAGCCTTGAATACATTGCTATAAGTTCCTTGGCCAATCTGCAAGAATTAAATGGTATCATGCAAGGACCAACACCCACTACACGAGAATACGAACAAAAATGGAGAACAGAAATCAAAGCATAGTAGAATACAAAAAGGCATAAAATGCTAGCAAACCAAGCCACAGTCTCTTCATAAGAACAAATCTTTTTTTTTTGGGGATAACTTATTAGATTGTTAACAAAACCATTTTCTACTATCACAACGTTAAACTGAACTGCATTTGAGAAGTTAAATTCATAAGTTGGCACATACCAAACAATCAAGCATGGGCACTTGACACACTGAACAGGTCAGAAGGCAAATGCATAGTACATGGTCACGGAGAGGGACGGCATATGCATGGTTGAGCATTTCACTCCTTATCTCTAACATTTGAATACCACATATTTTGAATCCTACTCAAAACCTACAATAGTTCTGCATCACGCTCGTTATATAGCATATGCGCATAATCTCAACAAAGGTTTAGCACCTCGCCGGTAACTAAATGTTGAGTTTCTGCGCTTGCACATGATCACCTTGTGTACTATGTCAATATGGGTCCCTAATCGGTAGACACAAGACGTTCTTTGGCCTAGGATCAAGGCACGTGAGCACCAGGCCTCGTATCCCCTACCACTTGGCAAACTCTCCAAGTAGCATTTTGCTTGGAACCCCATCCACCACCTCTTAACAAGTTTTCCCTCCAAGGGACATACTAAAACATCACCCTCAGCTCTTAAGATGTCTCATCTCCAAGTGACCTTACTTGAGCATTGGGCTTACCTTCTAAGAGATCCATGGTTAGAAGCAGGAACCTTCTAAAGTTGTCACGTTCCCTCCTTAGACTCTCAATTCCGCACTTCTTACTAAACATCCACTTCTTAACAAGTTTTCCCTCCGAGTGACATACAAAAGCATCACCCTCCGCTCTTAAGTTGGCTCATCTCCAAGTGACCTTACTTGAGCATTGTGCTTACCTTCAAAGAGATCCATCCTTAGAAGCAAGAACCTTCTAAAGTGGTCACGTTCCCTCCTTAGACTCTCGATTCCGCGCTTTTAAGAAGCTTGTTGGAACCTCGCTCCCCTCATGTTCAAACCTCGCTCCCACCCTGCTCCCATCACAACCATGTCTCAAAATAGCCTATAAGTAGATTCAAGTTATTATTTTGCTCAAACATTTTACCCAAAAAATATTTTTATGTTGGAACATATGGCTTAAGACTTTCAAAAACAAAATTTACAATCAAACTATCTTATGTCAATCTCAATTTTAATAATTAGCTATAGAATATATTGATATCAAATATTTGGAAGCATCTTGGACACTCCTAAGCTTTGAACCCCTTAAAGTTTAACGCTTCCTCGCTCCTGCTCCCGCTTCCGCTCCCGCCCCGCCCCGCCCCGCCCCGCCCCGCCCCGATTCGTGCTTCTAAGGATCATCCATCACCTCCTGATGGGGGTGTTCAAAGAACCCGTGGGCCTGACCACCAGAGAAAATCGACTCAAACCAAAACAGTTTTGGTTGATTTTAATAAAGTCGGTTCGAGTAGCGGTTTATAAACTGTGTCAATATCGGTTTTCGGGTCAAGTGTCAGTTTTAAGATTTAAAAAATCGAGTAACCCGAGCCGAGCCGAACTGAATACCATTTTAAAACGGGAAATAAATATAGTCCATACAGATCTACTCTCTAAATCGTATCTCTCTCTCTCTCTCTCTCTCTCTCTCTCTCTCACGAGCCAAACACGGTGAGAAAACCCTAGTCCCTAGTGTAATCGACCTACTTTGGTTTCTTCACTTCCCTTCACTCAGGGCTACCAACTTCATAACCTTTGATTTTCTCTAATTGTTATTGTCGTAGGAGATTTCTCTCTCTCTCTCTCTCTCTCTCTCTCTCTCTCTCTCTCTCTCTCTCTCTCTCTCTCTCTTCCCTAGACGGGATTGAAGGAATTATGGTTTGTGATTAGATTTAACTTGGTTTTACACATAGGTTGTTTGCGGACATTGCTGAAAATCTATGAAGAACGCCGACATGTATACGACACAGAAACATCGACACTACAAATCCTAAAAAAGATGCACGCTGACACCACATGAAAAAAGTACATGCAAGCGTCGTATCTGTATGTCGGACACGATACAACACGCAACACGTTAGCTTCTCAAAAGTGTCCGTGCTTCTCAGTGAAAATTTATTGGTAAAGGTTCTGGATAGAATCTAATTTAATGTTTTTAGTCTTTTAGATGTTGAATTGAAGGTGCAAGGGTTGGTGATTGGAAATTTGCTAATTTAGGGGGTTGTGAGCTTAAGCTAAGAAATATATCGTACAGGAAAAGAAGAAGATGCATCAATCAATGGATCAACCTACGCACCGACTGAAACATACATCATTGGTATGAGCATTTAATCGATCGATTGGCGCATGACAAGGAAGCACAAACCCTTCTAAAGGTCGAAGAATTCGCACCCGCACTTACGTGCATTCTTCTAGAATGCAACAGGTGTTTGTTCCAATTAATTTTTCAAAAAAGGGGACTACGTAATTTGAAAAACTTAGTAATCAATTTAAGACCGTTGGGAGTCAGATTACATGTCAAAAAGGCCTAGTATTGCTTATTTACACTTGTTACTTGTCCTAATTACATAAAACAAAAATCGAGACAATATAAAGTTTATAAATGTATGGAAGTACATTTTTTAATAGTTTATAACGTAGCCCTGCACCCGCATCCCCACATCTATATCCCCGAGCCCTCACTGGTGCTTCCTAGGTGGGTGAGAATCTTCCGACCTGAAGGTAGTTGGTTCGGGTGACGGTTCCACATAATACCCGATGTGGGAATACCCCTACCTCTTGAGATGTCTTACCTCCTAATCTATCACTCACGAACTCCATCTTGGTTAGCGCATCTCGGATACTTCAACGCAATAAAGCTTCACCTCATGAACTTTACCTACGAAGGTCACCTCGAGAATGATCCCCCATGTGTCCACCTCACCCTCATATCTGGAGTGTCCACATTGTATGTCATCTCGACAATAGTTCCCTACATACGACCACAACATTCACTAATGCAAATTACCCTAGATAAGACCACATAAGTGCACCTTGAGGCGTCCACTCCGTTGAGGAGCAAGGCCCAAGGAGCCACTTAAGAAGTTGTTTTGTTGGTTGGTTCTATTGAAAAGAAAAAAAATACCAATTCTAAGGTATTTGTCGAGGTGCTTTTGGGTTACATGGGAGTTTGTGCATGACTTCAAAATACCCCAAGAATTGTATCTTTACAAACCAACTCTATACTGGTTTTCATAAAACCAAAACCTATTCAAGTGAGACTTTGTCTAAAAACTTGACCATGCTTACGCTTCCCAAAACTACGTTAATTTTGACGGTACCTCCCCGGGATCCTAGAGGTTTGTAGCTTCTAGGACAAGTGCTAAGAGATAAAAGGAGAAAAACATGTGACAGTGACTCACTAGGACACGTGCTCACCACATTTTGCCATTTCCATGATCCACGCATCTCCAAACCAAAAATATCCTAAAGGCTTGCCTTCTGACATATCTAATTTATCGTACAACTGGCTACTTACTCATCGTTACAACCTGTAATGGTCCTTGACTTCTTGGGTCTTTCATAAATATAACTAAGGGTTAATTACTCTTTACCCCCCCCCCCCCCCCCCCCGGTGCTTTCGGGTAAAGTGTCACCACTACAGAATCTAACGGAGAGTGTTAAGTTGACATTTTACCCCGAAAGCCAAGGTTATTTAAGGCGCAAGGCGCACGGAGGCGCAAAGGTCTCCTGGAGCCTAGGCGCGAGGCGCACTCTGAGGCGCGCGCCCGAGCGAAGCGAGGCGCAAAAATACATATATTGTTTTTATATGATATAGCCCTTTTTTAACATATATTAGTATTTTTTATATAATTTCTTTAATTTTCTAGTATTTTATGCTTAGTGCTCCACCCAAAAATTAAGACATTAAGACATTTTTTTTTAATTTTCTAGTATTTTCAAGTATTTTTTTTTTCTTGTATTTTTTGCCTTATATACATATATATATATATATATATATATTATATTGTCTCACTACATATTATATATACTAGTATTTTATACATGATTTTTTTTTTAATTTTCTAGTAGTATTTTTTGCCTAGTATATATATTATATTGTCTTTTACTCTAGTCATATGAGTTATGACTTATCTACTCTATTATATAGGTCAGATATTATATTATTATATTACAAAGTTAATAACAGCTGGCCTACAGCCTAAAGAGGGGTTTTAAAAACCCACCGAGTGAAGAAAAGGAAAGGAAAAAAAGAACAAAGGAAAAGACTCTCTGTATCAGATAGAGAAGAAGACGACGACGAGAACAGAAGAAGAAGACGATGAGGAAGAAGAAGAAGAAGAAGAAGAAGAAGAGGAGGAGGAGGCGATCGCAGAAAGAAGAAGAAGAAGAAAAGAAAGAAAAAGAGAGAGAGAGAGAGAGAGAGAGAGAGAGAGAGAGTCGTAGATTCTGCTTTCTCGCGACTTTCAAAGAAAAAGAAGAACAAGAAGATGATCAAAGAAAAAGAAGAAGAAGAAGAAGAAGAAGAAGAAGAAGACGAGGAAGAACAAGAAGAAGAACAAGAAAATACCTGGCTGCAACTTTCAGCGGCTCCTAGGGCTCCGGCTAAGTACAAATCCACTGGTTTCCCTCTTCTTTCTTTCCTTTCTTCTTCCCCCCACCCCCCCCCCCCCCCCCCCCCCCCCCAAGCTGAGATGCGATTGGGATATGAGGGGTAAAAAAGCTCCTTGGGTCTTGCTTTCATTAGGCGAGAGCCTCAAGCGCCTTGCGCATCATGAAAAGGCGCCAAAAGGCGCACCTCTTGTGCACCTAGTTGAAGTCGCCTCGCCTAGCCTAATGTGAGGCTCATGTCTTGCACCCGCCTGCACCTCGCGCCTAGGCGCGCCTTTCACAACAGAGCCGAAAGCACAGGGGGGTTAAAGTGTCATCAGGCCAAACCATGGGGGGGTAAAGTGTCATCGGACCGAACCATAGGGGGGTAAAGTTGTCACTAATTTTAGGGACTTAACACTCTCTGTTAGATTCTGTAGCGGTGACATTTTACCCGAAAGCACAGGGGAGTTAAGTAGTCACTTTTAAACCACATGGGGTAAAGTGCTATTGAGCCAAACCACAAGGGGGTAAAGTGTAATTAACCCTAAAACTAAATCCCTTCTCATTGAGAGGCAAAGTTGAAAGTGAGGTAGCACTAGCTATACGAGATCAAAACTCTATCACAGCTCTCCAAAAAGTTCTCCAAAACGTTGTATGGTTTATCTCAATGCTTAGAGCTCACTTTCACCCATGTAGGACTACATTGGTTTTCACTCTAGCCCTCTCCTTGGGTCTTCACCTCCATCTTAGCGCATAAGAACTCACATTGTCTATTCAAGTAACAAAACTATAAATGACGCTCAATTAACATTTGCAGTATCTACTTCCATCATCTCTTACAAATGAGGATATCCCTTCCAGGAAGAGCATATTTTAAGATCAATGAACCTCTATCAAGTAGTTCTCTACAATTTCTTAGAAATCAAGATTGAGTTTTTTTTTTTTTGGGTAAGGTTCCGGACTACAACTTTAGGGCTTGAGTGAGTTGGTCACCACGTGAGTGGAAGCATGGAAGATCGCGTATATTAACATCCACTAAGAAAATTGGACAAATTTTCTATAATTGGTTAGTAACATGATAATAAAGTAATTACTATATTAACAAGAAAATCAAATATGTTAAAAACTTTTCAAAAGGGTCATTTTTCTGGTTTTATCTTTTCCGTGTGTTCAGATTCGTAAAAAAACTTTTAAAACACCTATTAAAAAAACCCATAAAAGCTACTACAAATGTAACGTTAGGAAAGAAAAAATGTACCCAACTCGATTTATTTCACAGTTGTCATTCAAAATGTCAAAAAGACTGCCCAAAAGATCAAGAAAACTAGCAACACAGGACCAAGCAAGCAGACATTAAAAAAAGACTCCTAAACAGATTCAGTTATAAATATATATATATATATATATTCTAATTACTGAAATCCATCATCATCAACGCAGGCTTCTTCAAACTATACTTCAAAATATATGAAAATAAACCACCAATAGAAAAAGGGAACATACTTTATCTAATTTCTCAAAAGTATCAGCTCGCCGTGGAATCCATCCCTTGAGAGATTCGCCGGCAACCGCAGCAAGCCAAGAAGGCCAACCGGCCGCAACCTGCTCCGCCTCTGTAGCTTTCGGAACCCTTCCCATGCTCGGATGATTAGCAAGAACAACTTTAGCATTCTCCCTCCTCTTCTCAAAAGGGTCATCCCTCACCCTTCTTGAACCATTCACTCTCTTATCAATCGCAGGCTTCTCTTTCACCCGGAAACTGTCCCCTCTCCTCGAGGAAGTCACTCTGGGCACTAGCAATTCCGATGATCCTCTCTTCACTTTTCTTCTCTCTCTAGGACTCTCCCCACCATCTTCGATATGAGACGGCGGCTTACCGCAAACTCCCCCCATTAATTTACCAATAAGAACCCAATTGGATAACCCTCCTCTTTACAGAAATAACTTACCAATCAAAATCTATATTTCAAATTCCATTCAACGAAACTAGCTCGGCCTGATCCAAGTTCAAAATCACTTTTGTCCCAATCACTTATATACTCGCTGTTGTAATTTCTGTATTAATTTAACAATATATATAATAAGAATCCGATTGAAAAACCCTCTTTACAGAACCAACTTAGCAATCAAAAGATGTATTTCAAATTCGATTCAGTGAAAAACAACTCCGGAACGTCCAAGTTCAAAACCACTTCTTCCCAATCACTTACAAATCCTTATATAGTCAATTTTGAAATTCAATTATATACTCAATCTTCAATGCTCTGTGCGGAGATTCTATAAGGAAAAGATGCAAGTATCTAAATCTAAATAATTGAGAAGAATTAAAATGAAATACCTTGAAGTTGAATCAGATGGACATTCTTTGAAACCATAATAACCAGAATTAGGGTTTTTCGCCTTCACTGAGAGGTTATGGGAAAGGATTGAGAATTAACAAACTTGATTTTGAAGAAACAAAAAAAAAAAAAAAAGGACTGTTTTGTTGCCTTTGACTGTTGAACGCGTTTATGAGTGGAAATATATATATATATATATATATACACATAATAAACACGAGACGGCTTGCCGGCAAGGCTCAGTCAAGATGCTAAACACTTTCTCTCTCTACTCTCTAACCAAAATAGTTTAGTTTTCCATAACGGAGTAGGTGCGGAGCAGATACTCTCTCTCCGGGTTTGTTCGATAATCAAAACTACTAAAATGTAGTTGCACCACTTTTTTTTATTTTTATTATTTTTATTTTTATTTTTTTATTACTTACCTGAGATTGGACACACACCCACCAACACACACAATCCAGTCTAAACTCAACCCCAAGTCTCACATTGGCCCACTGTAAAGTCTAATAAGGGCCACTCGTTTCGACTGACGATCATACGGGACAAGTAGTGAAATTCCCACTGGAGGATTCAAACGCCCAACTTTCCACTGAAAAGAAAGGGGCGATACCACTTGAGCTAGAGCGCTCAAGGTTGTAGTAGTACCACTTGAGTTTCAAATTTCCACCAAAAAAGAAATGTGAATTCTATAAATTTAAATACATACTCTATTAATTTGGATAAATTACAGTAGCATCCTCTAAACTACGACCATATTTTACTAATACCCTCTAAACTTTAAAACTAAACAAACTCACCTCTTGGATAGTTCAGGAGTGAGTCTGTTCAGTTTTAAAGTTTAGGAGGTATTAGTGAAAAACAATCATAGTTCGGAGGGTGTTGCTGTAATTTGCTCTATTAATTTTTAGCACTAAAAAATTAATGTGTTCTATTTTCAATAGTTAGTTTTCAATTTTAACTAATAAGTGAAAATTCAACTACTATGTTTATTTGCAAATCAAGCGTGGACAATCAACCTTGCTCGCCCACGTTTGGATCTATCCCAACTATGTAGAAAGGATACAAACACAAAGAAACGATAAAATTTTAAAACGTAGGACAAAAACACGGCAAGGATAGAGTGTATTTTCTGTTATATTTTTTTAATTAACTATACGATACACTGTCTTGTATCCATTCCCCTTCATTAGATTTTCAAATATATCCATTACTTATCTCTCATTCTATTATATTTTTAGATTATTAGCTCAAAATTTGAAAAACTTTTTCGAGGAGTTGTTCTTATCCAATCCCATGTATGATGAGTTGGACATGTGTCCATGTACATACAACACGTGTCATTGTCCAACACAAACACAACACCTAAGTTGAATTGTTTGGGGGGGTTTGGAGGAGTTCATTACAAAAAAAATAAAAATAAAAATAGAATCGTCCAAAGTGAAAGTATACCAAAATTTCGACTTGAACACTCAAGAGATGTGGTAAGTTGAGGGTGGTAACCACACTTAGATAGAAAGATTTATGTTAGGACAATTAGTCCAAATTGTAATATGGCAAAGTTTCATGACATATCAAAATAATCGAGTTTGTATTTTTATTTCCTGTTTTTACCAAGTCTCTGAATCCTCAAGTTACATACTAAAGGCCCAAGCAACATAGTTATTCATCATTTTTCGTAGTCTGGTAAAAAGATGGGTTGCCATGTCCTAAGTTGACTCCCATACTCACAAAATTTATTAACATATTTTAAATGAGTTAAATATATTTTAAATGGGTTAAATATATTATTCCTGTAATAAAAATGTGAGAAAATCATTGATGGACACAGGTTTCCAAACGGTATGCCTGAGGCATTCGAACATTTTTGTACGTCAATAAGGAAATATATTATATTGAGGAAAGTGTACTTCATTTGCTTGTCAACTACAAGGCGTTCGAACAGTCGGCGTTTGAACTACATTCTAGAGTTCGAACGATATAGCGTATTTCAATCAATTTTCCAAACCTATAGACACAACATTCTCTTGGAAAATTAAATGCACTTTTTCTTGCGAAGTTCAGAAGAGCATAAGAAATTCCTAAGCACACTCTAATGTTGTGCTAGATTCGTCTTTATAATGCTAGATTCGTTTTTATAATGCTAGATTAATCCCAGCTTGGATAAAAACTGTGATTATGCAAATGCGAGCGTGCAAGACAAATGTCCTCTAGAACTTCAACAAAAATGCAAATCAGACGAGTAAAGAGACAGGGGAATGCAATCTCTTTTTATAGGTTCAAATGCTTCAACCAAAGATCAAAGACTTGCGATGTGAGAGACATTCAAACTAGCAAACAAAGTAACATATTTGGATTTCCATTAAATCTTTTACAAACAGAGTCCAATTAGAAGTGTTAATCACATCTTCTAATTGATGATCAAAAGGGGAACACACGCCTCTTCTAATTGATGATCAAAAGGGAAACAGAAGGCTCATGAAAAATTACTATAAATCTACTCTTAGAACAAAAACGGAAACTGAAAGATAAAGGAAGGAAAAGTACAATAAACAGAGCAAATTGGTTGAAGTTGTTGATTTCTGGATCCTCTTTTTTCCTCCTCTTCTTCCTTAAATAGCCCACAATCAATATAACAGTTAAATAGCAATTAAGAAACTACCCATTATATCCATGATTTAGGAATAATGGGGCCTCAATAGAGACTGCACGTAACATTGCCCCCATGGCCACACGTGTCACACTTCTAATCCACCATAACTACCACTAACCGTCCTACTACTGACGTGGCACGCTCATTGGGTTATAGCACTGTGATAGACCACATCAGTCTGCCTCTAGCATTGATCTCATGTAGTTGTTTGGTCGGGCCCCAACTTGGTATACTACTAATACTGTGCCTCGTCTTTCAATGCATCTGTGGCGAATAAAACATTACATTCCTCTGGGCATGGTAGTGCTCTAAAATTTTTCTCCATATCTGAAATCCAAAAATTGGCCCACATCGGATCAGCTTCCCCTCGGAATATGGTTGGCTTTTGCTTATAGAATTGAGAAATGGTAACAACTTCCTCCCTCGCATACGGATTTGGTTGTACCGGTATTTCCTCGACCACACGTGTCTCTACCACTTGTATTAGACCTTCAATTTCTCTTTCAATCCTTTCCATTCAGTTTGGGTGTTCACCTCCAGACATTTTGCTTGGCACCCACAATATAACACACGCACACACACATACACACACACATATGTTATTTTAAATAATCACATGGCATGCTAATCAACAATAGAAGCATGCTTAGTAAACGTGTACGCATGTTTATGTAACTACGTGTCGTTGTGTGCACACTATGTGTTGTATGCTGTAGCAACCTGTAATTTCCATTTCCCTAATATTAAATAAAATACCAATTTTATTTTATTACTATGTATTATTCCTAGAATGATATTATTTTAATAAATAATTAATATTTGTGTTGTTAAATGTAAATACAATGCCTTTAATTTTGTAACCTTAGTATTTTAACTGTATTATCACTTAAAGACTACGCCCCTAAGATACCCTACATTATTGTCCCTAATAAATTATATTTGGGATATTTTCATAAAGCTAATCGGACCAACTAGACTAGCTTAACTGACAAAACTGGACTAGACCAACCAAACTAACTGATTAATCAAACAGCTGCATTAGCTACGCAAACTGATTGATTTAATCAATTAGCCGCATTATTTACATCACTCATTGACGTGCAATGGTGAAAAATCCTGTGGATGCAAATATGTGAAGGGTGTGTAATTTGTAAACCACATATATTTATTTACCTCACTGATTCAGTTCATTATATATACACACACTCTCAATACACAAAACTCACAAAACTCAAACTCTCAAACTCACAAAGACCCTCCCTCTCAATTGCTCTCTCTCTTTGCACCCACGCCATCAATCACACACATTTTGGAAATTAGAAGAAGAATCACAGTAAAGGAATAAGAATACAGTAGGATAAGGAAACTCAAGCCATAACCATTGCCATTAAAGCTCGTAGCTTATATTTTGGTTTCTTGGAATTCTTCGGCAGCCAAGTCCCGCCAAACCAGAGAACGGTGAGTCTCTTAAACCCACTCCTAATGTACTTTAAGTCATTACGCACAATTAATAGGGTTCGAAAGTAAGTGTATAGGCCTATATATGTATATATAGCCATGAGGTCCAAACTCAGCGGTACCGTAAAACTCAACGAAAACTCATTCTGTAAATTGGAAATGGTAGATTACAGTCCTCATAGGTTTAGTTTCAAGTATTAGATATTAATTTATAACGATTGCGACGCACGACGAAAACGAAGTTTTAGTGACTCTCGGATTTTCTCGTATAAGTAGAGTTACGGTAATAATTGAGATTTAAGACTTATATATTCATAATCTATGCGAAAAATGAAGAGAATGGTATATTACAATCTCAGTTTAGTTTAAGTTTACAAAACTCGAATTATACCATGTAAGTAATAGTATGAAGGTTGAAAACGACCAGGACCGGTCCCACTAAAAGACCCGAACCGCTCCTAACCACGACCACTAGGACCACTCCCGACCAGGATCGATCCCGCTATAGTAGCAGGACCACTCCCGACCCTGACCGATCCCGCTAAATGTCAAGACCGGTCCTGCACCTCTGTGACAGAATGATTAAGTACTTTTGCAGTAATTATAGGAAAATCTTATTTACTGCTTAAAACAGTTGTACCCTCTGCTTTGATAATCATACCCTACTATTACACTTAGTTTAAAGAAAATAGTTCCTAAAATCGGATAAAAATAAGTTAGATTAATTGTGATAATCATGTGGTTAGGGACAAAATTCATTATTATAAGAAAATGTAAAAAGAGATAAGTCATACACTTGCATAAATCGAGATGGCATGTTTGAAAGGGGTCGAGTTGTTTTAGCACATATGTTTGTGAGAAATGAGAAAGAGAGATTGCTGTGACATTTGTGGACACTGTTATCTGCATTGATCGACTTTTATGGGCAGAAATACTATCTTGGTCAAAAGAGCTTGACCAAGCAGCTTTTATGGGCGGTAATGGTATATCAATCAGGATAAAATATGTTACTGCAACCTTGAATATCTTGATGGGTTTTACCTATTCCACATCGGTATGATAATCCTATCAAGCGAATTTATGGGCAACAATGTTCTAAATTAACGGCCTTACGCAAGATGGTTCTAGCAAGCCGACTGAGTTGAGAGATTGTGGTCGAGATAAAGAGTCGGTAAGATGAGATGGTTGCATTGTTCATGCACGGTCATATTATCATTGATTAACTGTTCAATAATTGTTTATACGCGACGACTTGAATAATTAATTAACCGTACTTTAATGTATTGAACACAAGGTTTTAAAAACCGGACCGGACCGGCCGGTTCAACCGGTTCACCCGTCAACCGCTCTCTTTTTCGGTTCGGTCTAACTCGTTAACCGCTAGTAGAGCCAAAACCGTCCAGAACCGGTGGATAAACTGGTTAAACCGGAAAACCGGAGAACCGGTCCCGGTTCATGTACCCAACCCGGTTCGCAAAAAACATTAAGAAAAATAAAAAAAAGGGTAAAAATCAGATCTGATCTTGGATTTTTGGCATTTTAGACTAATTGTGATTCAGTTCTTTCTTCCCGTCAACGTCCGCATGCGCCTAGCCTAGCAGTTGCCGTCCCTTTTCTGGCCGTGCACCATCGTAGACCACACCTGTAATGGTTTTAAACCAATAGGGGCCACCTTGATAACAGCTTTTCTTGCTGTGCGCCATCGTCCCTCTAATAGTTGAGCCTTCTACATATTATTAGAGCCGTCATTGATGTTGTCTATAAAAAGATTCGTTGGCCTTTCAAATGGAGAGCCGCCGTTGATGCCATTTGAAATGGTTATGCACTTCTGCCTACAAACCCTAATGTTTCCTTTAGCCTTTTAAGTTTTAGAGAGAGAAATAATGGGGTCCACCATGACTCCTATAAAGTTAGGCAAGCTGTAAACAATTAGATTTGTAAACAATCCAAGCCAAACAAAATTAATTTTGTAAAAAAACTCAATGATACGTTTTTGTTTTTATTTTATTTTATTATATATATTATTATTGATGTTTATTTATTTTTATTTTTTTTATATGGATTATTGATGTTTATTAATAAATAGATTTATTATATAATTATGATGTAACGGTTTGACTACGGTTCACCCGACGGTTGAACCAGTAACCCGTGACCCGATCATTTTTCCGGTTCATCGAACGGTCCGGTTTTCAAAACATTGATTGAACAATAAAAGGTGGTTACATGTACCTTTATATACATTGCGTGTTGTTAATTATGCTCACTCAGCTTTTATTAGTTGATGACTTTTATTGTCCTGGACATCCAAAATGTCCAGGAGATGATTATTCAAGGCAGTATGACTATGGCAACTAGAGAAATCCTGTGAAGAAGTTTTATATGTCTTTTATACTAAAGTTGTAATAAATGAATAATAATGTTTTAATTTGAATAAGGCAAATTGTGCCTTAAGATATTGATTTAAGACAATGTAATATTATTAAGTGGGTTTCATTTAAATGAAATAATATTTATTACTTTTTCCTTCCCCTTTATATACTCTGTTTATTATTGCATGTTAAGCTAAGTGTGGGATAAGCGATCCCTCAACTGTTATGACATACGGGTCCAAAAAGGAAATAAATTTTTTTCCCTATTTTGCTAAGTTGGGCCGTGACATGTACGTCACTCTTCCCAAAGGCTCTAGCCTATTGCTTTGCCTTTGATACAAACAATTGTCAAACCCCAACTGTCACACTCCAATTTTCAGACAATTAAATATTAGTCAAGGGAAAATCCCTAAACCAATATCCAGTTGTCCGATTATTAGAGGTGATCGCAAAAAAATAAACATCACACATTCTGTACAGGATAAAACTTAACTCCCAAACGCAATATACCAGTAAAATATCCAATCAATAAGGATCAAAACCTAATGTTCCAAAATCATACTTAATCTCTAAAAAAAAAAAATCATTCAAACAATATCTGATAAAGTCAAATGGCCCACAATGCCAAAATATAAAATATTAAAACTCTCAAATAAAAATTTTAAAAGCTAATAAGGACTTCACACTTCTCCTATTATCAGATGCCACGAACTTCTCACTATCCCTGCAAATTTCGATCGGCTACGCTCCAAAAAGAACGCACCCGCGAGAAAAACTCAACGGGTCAGTCACATGACTGGTATGAGTTAAATAAAACTAATCACACACAATCTTAGGGATCGCTCATAATCCCTTACACCAACACAACAATAATAAATAAAAAAAATCGGGTAGGAAAGTAGTTCCGCTCACATAACGGGACAAGGAGTAGTTTCCCTTTTATGTGACGGCAATATAGTTCCTACCCAAACTAGACTGCATAAATACTTACCCTTCTTAGTTATGGTAGGCCAATACCTGCAAACACATTAGTAGGCCTACCATCCTGCATAAATAGATGTTAGTAAAAAAAAATCAAAAATTATTCTTTTAATGTTATTAAAAAAAATGAATTTATCTCCAAGAAGTAGTTGGAATTGGACAAAACTTAAAACATGAAAGATGTTCAGAATTAAATTTCCAAGGGAAGCCTTGCGTCGCCGTTCATTAATTCTAGACACGTAAGGCAGAAATTAATTATTAAACTTCAGCTCATAAACACGCGATATTCAGCAGATTCTGAAATTAAATCAAAACGGTGTCAAGATGACGTTTTTAGGAAAAGTGTAAAACACGAAAGTCGCTCGGATTGTCGTTTTACTTTAGGTTACGCGAAACGACCCTCAATTGTGAAATTAAGTGACCAAATTATCTAATTTACTAATCTGATCCTATTTATTATTAGTTCACAATGTTCCCAAAAATATTACGGCACACATACAAGACTACATTTAAACTAATGGATACCCACATAAGTTGTTTAATATGACAAGGATTCAACTACAACAAAATATAACGAACTACATTACAACGTATAGCCGCAATTTAAACACTACATGTGTTTTAGTTAATTAAACCTTATGTTCACCACTTCGGCCACCCATTCATGGTTCAGCCTACACATATATCCCATGTGTCTCCTAACGTAATACTAACTCCCACTCCGGTCCCAACTCCCATGGAGTATCACTGGGATTTGAGTCTACACCGAAAGGCTAGTACTTACGTTTTTTACGTCAATAAACAATGTCAAAATACACATGAAATAGACCAAAAAGCCGGGTATAAGGCTTAAAATGCAGAGACGGGTCATCCACGTAGTCGCCGTCCAATCACACAAGACGGGTCATCCACGAAGTCGCCGCCTAAACTCATAAGGAGCAGTGGTGAACATTCAAGGATTTCCTATTATTAATTTCTATAAAAAAAAATCTTCACACATGTGGTCTCACATTCACAAGTTTATGAAACCCAACATTAAATGAGAATGCTTACATCTCAACAAAATTTTAACGTTATATCATAATAACGAAATACGAGTTCATCCCGACACATAAATCAACTTAAACAATCAACACGTTTTTAACCTTCTAGAAACTGCTACTGAAATTTAAATCTACAGCCCAAACGGTGCAAAATCAGGGAAATCTCAAAACACAAAAAGTGTGCAGAATCGCATTTTACATAATACTCGCGTACAGAATGTTAAAATTCCAAACCATGAGTTTACAATAATTTTCTAAAGTTTCTGCAACTGTGTGAATTACAAAAAAAAAAAACGAATTTCACATATACTTCTTAATTACCATGAATATTTCACATAGGGTTTTTCAAATTAACTATTCACCTAACCCTTTCGATTACCCTAATGTCATAATCACAAAGTCACACGAAAGGGAAAGAAATTAAACATCTAGATTACTTCAACAATAACAATGTGCATCCATTACAAAGATTTAACCCTAATAATTAAATAAAACATGTACTAATTTAATTTACTCCCATATACATATATGCATAAGTGTATATATATACTCGGATACACAAAATTTTACTCACCTCGTTGATCAAAAATCGACACCCAAGAATGCTCCGCGATTCCCCACGTGCCCACGAACCCGAGACCATTCTTCTTTCTTCTTCTTCTTCTTCTTCTTCTTCTTCTCTCTCTCTCTCTCTCTCTCTCTCTCTCTCTCTCTCTCTCACACACACACACACACACACACACACGTCTGTTCTCTCTTTGGGTGGCTAGGGTTAATGATATATGGATATCATATTCTCCTAACTAGGTTTATAAAACTACTAATACTTGACTACACAAGAATCCCGTTTTTCTTCTTGTGGGCTCACAAAAGAGACATATATGAGCCCAGAATGCAGTACAAAGTGTTAAAATGAGTAGCCCAATGGACACCCATGACCCCGGGCACTAAATTTTCATGTTAAATTCAGTACTTAACTTACTAGTGGGCCCGGAAACACTACCCGACACTAAACTCGTCATTCTACAAAAATTATAACTCGATCAGACAATAATCTATCATACAATTTAATTAAAGCTCAAAATGTCATGTCATAATAATAATGATACATTAGAAATTTTAATACAAAAACAAATGGGGAAATATTACTGGTATTACTAATAAATTAAATATGCTTACTAGCAATTTAATTTATGGGTTCTCCAAACTTAAAATTTTTAAACACATGTCTTACCTAGGTACACTCATATATCATTGCTAAATGAAAAAAAATTAATTAAAATAATTATTTACACCCTTAAAAATTTTAGGGTTGTTACATTTTACCATCCTTAAAGAAATTTCGTCCCGAAATTTGTAGCAACGATAAATACACAATTCAGTCATAAATAAAGTTAGGCACGCAATTTCATTACAAATCATTCATTACGTTTAACTCTCAACTATACAAGACTTAATTCGTCGAGCGAATAATCCAAACAAGGAAAACCCTCATGTATATACCTATAGTCTCGTATAATCGATTGTTAAATTCTAACCAGAACTAAAATATAACAGAACATTACTAGTCATTTCATTTACACTTAGACCTTTCAAATAATTTCAACATACAGTGATGCAATTCACGAATAGAGTCTATGTACATGCACATGTTCACCGTTTACCGTACCCCGCACTACACCTCCAATTACTTACCGCTTCACCCAAGTCCGAGAAAATACTGGTATTGAAGATAAAGAAATTTTCGTCCGATGGTAAGCCTCGTATATAATCAATACTCGCCTGAGATTCATAGTATAATCTTGGCAGATAGAAGAAGGCCACCGATTTGATAGATACTCCAGATAGAATTCCATAATATTGATAATAATAATGTATTCATATGAATAAAATGAGCTGGTTGTAATAACAGAATACCCGAAGAAATAACCAGCTTTATAAGAACTCCAGAATATCCATAATGATAATATTGCATTAGATGTCCAGTTGATAATAGAAATAAGAAAACCCGTAAAAATAAAGAAATTCCAATGACAACTGATCTCTTCCATATAATTCAGAAGTTTAGCAGAATGTCAATAGATACGCCGCAAGAGGTCACCAAGATAAGAGGATTCCCAACTAAGAAATTCCGATGATTGACGTGACTTCCAAATCCCCCCATTACTACTCATATAAATAAAATGAATGCACTACTATGCAATGCTAAATAATACTATGTATGACTTCACACAGTTATCATGAAAATGGTAGATAATAAAAGTTAAACAAATCAACAAAACAAAGCACAAAGCTCACACATAACAGAGAAACAGATGTAGCACATACTCAACCTAAATCTCAACCCAAGAAGATTCGCAGTCCTATAGCTCTGAACAAACCCAGTAATCCACATTCCGAGGATCACCTAGACTCGATAAGCTAACCTTAAGCTCTGATACCAAACTGTCACACCTTCAGACAATTAAATATTAGTCAAGGGAAAATCCCTAAAACAATATCCAGTTGTCCGATTATTAGAGGTGACCGCAAAAAAAACAAACATCACACAGTCTGTATAGGATAAAACTTAACTCCCAAACGCAATATACCAGTAAAATATCCAATCAATAAGGATCAAAACCTAATGTTCCAAAATCATAATTAATCTCTAAAAAAAAAAAATCATTCAAACAATATCTGATAAAGTCAAATGGCCCACAATGCCAAAATATAAAATATTAAAACTCTCAAATAAAAATTTTAAAAGCTAATAAGGACTTCAGTCTTCTCCTATTATCAGATGCCACGAACTTCTCACTATCCCTGCAAATTCCGATCGGCTGCGCTCCAAAAAGAACGCACCCGCGAGAAAAACTCAACGGGTCAGTCACATGACTGGTATGAGTTAAATAAAACTAATCACACACAATCTTAGGGATCGCTCATAATCCCATACACCAACATAACAATAATAAATAAAAGATCGGGTAGGAAAGTAGTTCCGCTCACATAACGGGACAAGGGGTAGTTTCCCTTTTATGTGACGGCAATATAGTTCCTACCCGAACTAGACTGCATAAATACTTACCCTTCTTAGCTATGGTAGGCCAATACCTGCAAACACATTAGTGGGCCTACCATCCTGCATAAATAGATGTTAGTAAAAAAAAAAAAATCAAAAATCATTCTTTAAATGTTATTAAAAAAAAAATGAATTTATCTCCAAGAAGGAGTTGGAATTGGACAAAACTTAAAACATGAAAGATGTTCAGAATTAAATTTCCAAGGGAAGTCTCGCGTCCCCGTTCATTAATTCTAGACACGTAAGGCAGAAATTAATTATTAAACTTCAGCTCATAAACACGCGATATTCAGCAGATTCTGACATTAAATCAAAACGGTGTCAAGATGATGTTTTTAGGAAAAGTGTAAAACACGAAAGTCACTCGGATTGTCGTTTTACTTCAGGTTACGCGAAACGACCCTCAATTGTGAAATTAAGTGACCAAATTATCTAATTTACTAATCTGATCCTATTTATTATTAGTTCACAATATTCCCAAATATATTACGGCACACATACTAGACTACATTTAAACTAACGGATACCCACATAAGTTGTTTAATATGACAAGGATTCGACTACAACAAAATATAACGAACTACATTACAACGTATAGCCGCAATTTAAACACTACATGTGTTTTAGTTAATTAAACCTTATGTTCACCACTTCGGCCACCCATCCATGGTTCAGCCTACACATATATCCCATGTGTCTCCTAACGTAATACTAACTCCCACTCCGGTCTCAACTCCCATGGGGTATCACTGGAATTTGAGTCTACACCGAAAGGCTAGTACTTACGTTTTTGACTTCAATAAACAATGTCTAAATACACATGAAATAGACCAAAAAGCCGGGCATAAGGCTTAAAAATGCAGAGACGGGTCATCCAGGTAGTCGCCGTCCAATCACACAAGACGGGTCATCCACGAAGTCCCCGCCTAAACTCATAAGGAGCAGTGGTGAACATTCAAGGATTTCCTATTATTAATTTCTATAAAAAAAAATCTTCACACATGTGGTCTCACATTCACAAGTTTATGAAACCCAACATTAAATGAGAATGCTTACATCTCAACAAAATTTCACGTTATATCATAATAACGAAATACGAGTTCATCCCGACACATAAATCAACTTAAACAATCAACACGTTTTTAACCTTCTAGAAACTGCTACTGAAATTTAAATCTACAGCCCAAACGGTGCAGAATCAGGGAAAACTCAAAACACGAAAAGTGTGCAGAATCGCGTTTTACACAAGACATGCGAACAGAATGTTAAAATTCCAAACCACGAGTTTACAATAATTTTCTAAAGTTTCTGCAACTGTGTGAATTACAAAAAAAAACGAATTTCACATATACTTCTTAATTACCATGAATATTTCACATAGGGTTTTTCAAACTAACTATTCACCTAACCCTTTCGATTACCCTAATGTCATAATCACAAAGTCACACGAAAGGGAAAGAAAACATCTAGATTACTTCAACAATAACAATGTGCATCCATTACAAAGATTTAACCCTAAAAATTAAATTAAACATGTACTAATTTAATTTACTCCCATATACATATATACATACGTGTATATATATATATATACTCGGATACACAAAATTTTACTCACCTCGTTGATCAAAAATCGACACCCATGAATGCTCCGCGATTCCCCACGTGCCCACGAACCCGAGACCATTCTTCTTTCTTCTTCTTCTTCTTCTTCTTCTTCTTCTTCTCTCTCTCTCTCTCTCTCTCTCTCTCTCTCTCTCTCACACACACACACACACACACACACACACACATACACATGCACACACACGTCTGTTCTCTCTTTGGGTGGCTAGGGTTAATGATATATGGATATCATATTCTCCTAACTAGGTTTATAAAACTACTAATACTTGACTACACAAGAATCCCGTTTTTCTTCTTGTGGGCTCACAAAAGAGACCTATATGAGCCCAGAATGCAGTACAAAGTGTTAAAATGAGTAGCCCAATGAACACCCATGACCCCGGGCACTAAATTTTCATGTTAAATTCAGTACTTAACTTACTAGTGGGCCCGGAAACACTACCCGACACTAAACTCGTCATTTTACAAAAATTGTAACTCGATCAGACAATAATCTATCATACAATTTAATTAAAGCTCAAAATGTCATGTCATAATAATAATGAAACATTAGAAATTTTAATACAAAAACAAATGGGGAAATATTACTTGTATTACTAATAAATTAAATATGCTTACTAGCAATTTAATTTATGGGTTCTCCAAACTTAAAATTTTTAAACACGTGTCTTACCTAGGTACACTCATATATCATTGCTAAATGAAAAAAAAATTAATTAAAATAATTATTACACCCTTAAAAATTTTAGGGTTGTTACACCAACCCACCCCCACACAGATTAGGATAGTAACATTGAAGATTAAATACTCAAACAACCAGAAACATTTATAACTTGTATCAATATGAAAGCTGGGTATGTGGTCTAATTTAATTAATCTTCGCAAAAAATTAAAATTAACATGTCCTAGTCTACCACCATGCCACAAATTGGAAGACTCAAGCAAGTAAGCAGAAGAGGTACTCATTTTATTGATATTGTTATTTGGCACAATAGTCATTACATTGACTTTAAACAGCCCATCACTCATATACCCCTTCCCCACATACATCCCAGCTTTAGTCAGCACCACCTTGTCTGACTCAAAAACCATTCGGAAGCCATGCTTGCTCAGAAGAAAACCAGACACTAAGTTCTTGCGAATTTCAGGCACATATAGGATATTGTTCAAAGTTAGCTCTTTCCCTGAAGTCATCTTCAGAATTATCTTTCTTTGACCTTCCACATCAGAAGAGGCTGAGTTTTCCATGAACATTTTTTCACCATTATTCATTGGTTCGAAGGAAGTGAACATCGCTTTGTCAGAGTATATGTGGCGAGTAGCACCAGTGTCTATTCACCATTCCTTTGGTTTGAACCCACCAAGTTCACTTCAGAAACCACAGTGGACAGATTGATTTCTGAAACATCCCTTGAGATATAGTCTAATTCTGTCATGTTAGCCTCTTGATTTTTCTTGACTTTCTTTTGTGGCAGACGACACTCAGAAGTCACGGTATCCAGTTTTGCCACAATTATAGCACTTCCTTGAAACTGAAATTTAGGCTTTTTGGGCGATACCACCTTTTGACCCCATTCTATACCCTTTGACAGAAGAGGATTTCTTTTTCACGCTTGAACTTTGACCATGCTCAAACACATTAGCCTTGGCCAAAATGTTATTTCTAACTTTCTTGTCAGCCCCTTTGTTATCTTCCTCAATGCGAAGTCTAACGATGAGATCTTCAATTTTCATCTCCTTTCGCTTGTGCTTTAGGTAGTTCTTGAAATCCTTCCAAGCAGGGGGCAATTTTTCAATAATTGCAGCAACCTGAAAGGTTTCACTCAAGGTCATCCCTTCAGCATGGATTTCATGCAAAATCACTTGCAGCTCCTGAACTTGACTGATCACAGTCTTTGAGTCCACCATTTTATAGTCGAGGAATCTCCCCACTACAAATTTCTTTGACTCGGCATCCTCAGTTTTGTACTTTCTGTCTAAGGAACCCCACAGTTCCTTAGCAGTGGTCTTAACACTATATACATTATAGAGTGTATCGTGTAACCCATTCAAGACATAGTTTCGACACAAAAAGTCTGAGTGCTTCCAAGCATGAATAGCTAGCACAACCTCTCGATCTTGTTCCTTCTCATTAGGAACAGGAGCATCTTCCTTCAAGAACCTTGCAAGGTTCAAGGTGGTAAGATAAAACATCATCTTTTGCTGCCATCTTTTGAAATCCACACCATTAAACTTTTCGGGTTTCTCCCTGTGGTTCACAGGAACCGTTTGGATTGAGGGAACCTTCACAGGGATCGAACCAATCACCACGGTGTTGGAGCCAGTAGCACCGTCGGTTGCTGTGGGTTCGGAGCAGGGTTCAAAGTCTCAATTTCCATTTCTGAAAATATTATCAAAGTAAAAAATTAAATCCAAGATAAGAAAAGGATTGGATCCTTTCTTATAACTACTTTCAAAATTGAAACTAAAAATAAATTCTGTTTAATAATGTATTTTTTTTTCTTTTATCTTTTTGAAACCAACTGCTTCTGTTTGACAATTTAATTTAATTTTATTATTAAAAAAACTAATCTGTTTTAAGCTTGTTAGAAAACTGTATTGAAATACAACAAACTGTTTGGATACAATAGGTGTAAAATAGAAGCAGTACAGATTTTAATCTGATAATACAAATAGAAATCAAAAAAATTACAGTAACAAAAGAAAGCATAAATCTAGAAAAAATTATCCAACCGAGGCCTGTTATGTATTCACAGTTTCGTTAAAACAGATTCGCCGCCTCACCAGAAGTGCTCGAGGATATCTCTGGGGTCTGTCTCCCAGGATACAGTGGTAACTAACAATTGACAAGCACGGTGTCAACTGCTCCAGCGAACCAACTATGTCTGTGACTCTCTCTTTTGAAATTGAAGAACTGGAAGGATGAACTCTTGAAGAACAGTCTGTAAAGAACTGTGTATGGACTGAGGGAGAGACATACATGTATATAGGGAGGAATTTAATATGTGAAATAAATCACAGAGTATTTTCAATTTCTGTAACCCTTCAGACATTCCAAGAATTTCTGCAATGCAAAACATGTGCAGAAATTCCAAAGGTCACTCAGTACAGAAATTGCAAAAACTAAAACATGAGGGGTCTAAAAAGAAATACTGTGTGGGTCGCACCCGCACCCCCGACCTAGCCAGACGGATAGCGGTGGCGCCGCGCGTGTGTGTGGAGTAAACCCAAAGGGCCTTAGGTCCTCCCACTTCCACAAAACTGGGTACCCCTTGGGGCCCATACCCAAAACATGAAGTAGCCTTATAAATACACTAAAGACTTCTTCTAGTTTTCCTATGTGGGACAAGGCAAGTTGTGAACCTTTTCCATTTCAACAACTCCTTGTAAAGGGCAACCTTTGAGTATTAATTTTTTATTCATCCATCAATAGTTTTGGACATATAAATATCCAAACTTCATCTCCTCATGGAGGAGAACACAAATCCACAAGGACCCCACTCAAATTCTAAGTGGGTCCCACTTCTATTAGGCCTTAAACATGGTCTAAAACCACATTTTTATCCAACAAGGTTCACCTTCATGAGTTTTTTATTCATCCTCCTTTTTTGTTTCGATGTAAAATGTTTTACGTCGGGAATTTTTTTGCATGTAATACATTTTCATGTAAAATGAACTTTTTTCTTATGTTTTTTCAATGTTTTTGGCCAAGGCTGTGTGGCAGCTACAAAATGGGAGTTCAATAGAATATATAATAAGCAGTGGCGGACCCAAGAATGCACATTTGGGGGGCCAAGTTTATTGGCTTGTGTCCATCAGGCAATAGGCCCACTCGGGGGGTGGCCCCCCGATGCAAATTTTTTTGGGATTTATTTATTCATATTTTTATATCAAAAAAATTACCTTTTGTTCTGTGAGATTTTCTTGCCGTTTCGAGAGTTGAGAGATTTTGTGCTTACAATTCCTATAGTGTATAAGTGATTTTGATCACCCTGTCTCCCGACTCTTTTTATAATTACGCCCCTAGTGCATATTAGCACTTTTTTTATTTAATAATTAGTGATCGTTGATTTTAATTTGTAAAGGTTGGGTTGATGGTAACAATTTGAGCTGGGCTAAACTTAAATTGAAAAGAAAAGGTATTTAGTTAAAACTTTAAGGTCTGGTTGATTATGATTACAGCAATATATTTCAACTTCTCTTTATTTAGATATCATTACTCAACTGATAGTTTCGGGTGGGTTTGATTACAATTAGTGTTGCATATGTATAAGAAAAAATATAAAATTTAGAGGAGCCAATATGTAAATTAATTTTAAATTTGTACAATTACATATACATAATTGATGTTTTCAAAATTTTGTAGGGGCCAATAAATATAACATCTATAGTTTTTTAAATAATAATTTTTCAAATTTTTGCAGGGGCCATGGCCCCCGCTCGGGCCACTCTTACAGTCCGGTATGCCCCCGAGAATTAGGATATACAAACAAGAACCAATCCCAATGTGAAGGCATAATAAATTGTATTAAGTGGATTTGGTTAGACAATGTGTGGTTGGTAAACAAGGATCAATTTTTAGCAGGGTAAGAATATATCGTCAAATATTCAATATGATTATTGATTCCACAAGATCTAGTTTCTTTCAAGTAATCGGATTTGAAATGATCTTCTGATCAATCCAAAGATCATTTGGATTTCATTAGTAATGAGAATTCGGAATATCACACATTGATCAATCAAAGAGAGGTTCAACAACTAAAATAAAGATCGATATAAAAACATATTTTCCAAGAATATTTCCTAGATGTAAAATGTTTTTAACAAGAAATAACAGTGCAAATTGTGAGAAAGAGAAGGACACCGAGAGTAATTAAAAGTTTTTTTATTATACACAAACACACACTTCATATTTGTTCCAATCCAGTTATTACCATTATCTCACGATTCTGATCCTCCAGCTCTATAGTTTAGAAGCAAACTTAGGCAAACAAGCGCTAAGTAATTCTAGCTTTGAATGCATATATAATCTAAAATGAGAGATTGGAACAAGCTAAGTTACACTCCAAACAGGACCAAAGTAATTCAGTCCTAGAGATCTCTCAATGATACTACACTTTGGATAGGTGCTCTGCAATTTGTTGAAAAGTGTTGCATTGGGTTGGAAGCTTGAGAAAATGGAAGGCCTGGCAACAGTTTGTGAGACGCCAACAGTTCGTGAAATTCCCGATTTGTGTTAAGGAAAACGATTCACTGGCTTAACAGCTCTAAATCATTTTTCATCCTTTACCTACCTAATATTATTACATTTTCCAGAAAATATTTTACGTCGAAACAAATGGACTTGACAACTTGAACTTGCATAGTCGCCAACATCATGCTCCAAAAATTTTGCATTACTTACCTGAACAATCCTTTTGCCATAACCAGGACAGTAAAATCTACAACCTTTTGAGCCTTCTAGGTAACCTATAAATTAACAAGAAGTGACTCTAGGTACTAATTTGCTGGACAAGGTTGTAAAACTTCACTTCAGTTAGAAAACCCCAGACCCGAATATGATTTAAGCTTGGTGTTTTTGGGACAGTTTTACTAGGTATCCTATTGAGGATATAAATGCAGTCAAAAGTGCTTCGCCCCAAAGATATTCAGACAACTTGGACAAACTTATACACCTAACAATCTCTTTAGAATGCGATTCCGACGCTCAACCACACCATTTTGTCAGTGGCCATCAACACAGAGAGTTAAGAAACAAGTTTTCAAAACCAAATTTATATCCGGACACGTCAAATTCAGAGACAGACTAATTTTCGTCTCGTGGATGGTACAAAAGCAGTATTCTCTAAAATAAGACTAGTACTAAACTGAAAAATCAATTTAACACTTCCAACATAATCAATTGGGCTGCATATATGCTATCCTCACCCTCGTTTGGCTGACGTTTGTTTATGATCCCCTTGCAAACTATTGGAAACATGAATAGATGTTGCACTGTCAAGCCACCAAGAATTTGTTGGCACATCATATGATTATTGTTTTTGTCTTGTGAAAACATATATCGAATTATCGAGTGTGTGAGTGTGTGTGTATATATATATATATATATGCATATATATTGTTTGCTTTTAAATCTGTTAAAAACAAAAGAGTAAATTGGGTTTTGTTTTTTTGGATGATTTTTAGGTTTTTTTATTTTTGAGGCTTAAAAGTCCAGTCCACTCACCCAGTGTGCACTGGAGCTTGACTGTATATATAAATAGCAATGTAGGTGTCATGTGGCACTCCCCATGTAGTTGGGATGCCACATGGCATTGCCATATAATAGTGTTATCTATATATATATATATATATACAACTGTATATAAATATCATAAGAATTGAAATTCAAAAAATTAATAATAATAAAATAACAAGCCTCCTATAATTGTACAATAACTTCCCTCACTGTAACCGACTCTCCCCACCATGTATTCTATTTTTCATATATATATTTTTAAGAATTCTTAGGTTGATATATACAGATTTAAAAAAAAAAAAATCAATGATGCCCCCGTGCATAGCACGGACCAATGCTAGTATATAATAAGTAGCAATGTAGGTGCCACGTGACACCCCCATATAGTTGGGATGCCACAAGGCATTGCTACACAATATGTATATGGATACATACAACTATATATGTATATAAAATTAAAATAAAATAATATTCAAAAAGTAAAAAAAAATAAAATACCTCCTAGGCTCCTACAATTTTGCTATAACTTCCCTCACACTCACTACAACCACCTCTCTTATCATATATCCTTTTTTCATATTTTTTTTTTTAACACTTTTAATTTTTAATTTTTTTTTTTTTTTTACAGATTTTGTGGGTAAATATATGTAGATTTAAAAAAAAAAATTTGAATGCTACCCGTGTATAGCAAGGACAAAAGCTAGTATATATGCGCGTGTGTGTGTGTGTGCGCGCATGTATATAAGTATACAACTAGGCTCTTAAGTAAACTGAGTCGAGTGAATTGGCTTTTAAGCTTAGAAGAACCCACGGGTTGCCTCGCTGACCCGCAGGTTCTTTTAGGCTTAAAGGTCAGTTCTCTAGTTATGTTCACTCGACCCAGTTCACTTAAGAGCCTCTTCCTGTAAATATATAATATATTATATATATATATATATATATGCTCGAACTATTGATTTTAGTGTCAACTGTGTGGGTGGAGTATGTCCCCCCATTCTTTTTTTTTTTCGCTAGAAAGGGGAATTTCATTGAACAAAACAACCAAAACAAAACACTATCCCCCTTGATGATCTTCTTCTAGAACAGAGGAAGGAATTTCATCAATTGGGATGTGCCCAAACCGATTACAATTCATAGCCCATTGAGCTAGGTTGTGTGCTACAAAATTAGCAGATCTAAACACCTTAAAGATCTTCCAAAAAACAAAAGCAAAAGACAACAACTTCCTACAGTTAAGAATAGGAGATTCCGGGATCCAATCTGGTTGAGACTTCCAATCGAACAGGGGCAAGCACACCAACAGAGAGTCACCCTAAAAAAAACCTTGTCAAGACCAAGAAAAATCACTTTAGAGATTGCACAGAAAACAGCATTTGCTTCTGCAAGACTAGGGTCCATGGCCTCTCTTTCCAATCGAACAGGGGCAAGCACACCAACAGAGAGTCACCCTAAAAAAAACCTTGTCAAGACCAAGAAAAATCACTTTAGAGATTGCACAGAAAACAGCATTTGCTTCTGCAAGACTAGGGTCCATGGCCTCTCTTATCCACACTTTAGCATGGACAACAAGTCCTTCCCCATCACTGGAATAGCAGCCAAAGCAGAGGAATTGTGACGAATAGCAACATCAAAGTTGACTTTAAACCAGTCCGAGGGTGGAGGAGTCCAGCTTTGAATGGGGGCAGTGGGAGATTGAAAAGTTGCCCCTTGCACAGAGCAGTGCTCTCCTGTAATCAAATCAATATGAGTTTTCCAAACAAGCACCTCAACCTTTGTACCATGGTGCATTACTTGGTTTCTGAAGAACCAGATTTGTTCCATCAAGGTAATAGCAAAGATAGTAAACTTCCAAGCTTCGGACGAGTCAATGTCGATCTTGGCGGAAGGGTTGAGAATAATACTAATCCAAACTTGGATTCCCTCATTAATAAGAACAGAAGTGTCAATGGGCCACTTGGACAGGCGCCACAGGATCCGAGTGATATTACTTCAAGAAAAAGATGCACCACATGTTCCTTTGTAGACCCACAAAGGGGGCAACAAAGGTTATCAATAGAAAACCAAAAAGCCAAGACCTCCTTAGTAGGGATAGCATTGGAGGCTACCTTCCAAAGGAACACCTTGTGCTGCTTTGTGATTCTTGGCATTCCACAATCTGTTCCAACACTTAGCAGGAGCGTTATTAGCCTGTAGAAGTCTTGATTTTTGATCCGTCAAGTAAGCGGATTTAACTGAAAAGAAGCCTTTATTATCTGGAGCCCAAATCACCTTATCCGTTTGACGTCTAATTGGCAAACTGATCCGTAAAATTACCTCAGCCGAAACATCGTCAAAGGAATCATGGATAAGATTGGAGTTCCACCGATTGCCATAATCCAGAGTCAGCTCAATGACGGAACCCAAATTTGGCCTGCTGGGAGAACGACAAATAGGCCAGAAGTTTGGGAGAAACGACACCCACAGATCCTCCCAGAGTTTTATATTACAACTGTTGCCAATGAGCTTGCAGTAACCTTTTCCTAGGAGAGGAATCGATTTCAAAATTCCTTGGAAGATCCAGGATGAATTACTTTTATGTTTGGCTTGAAGGAGATTGGAGCTATGAAAATACTTGCCTCTCATAGTTTGGACCCAAATCTTCTCCTTTTGAGTCAAGATTTGCCAACCTAACTTAGGAAGAAGAGCTTTGTTGTAATCTTTCACACTCCTTAAGCTCAGCGCACCACTATATTTAGGGAGAAAAATGTTGTCCCATGCTTTCAAGCAAAGCCACCCTTTTACTTCCTTCTTTGTGGCCCCACCAAAATCTACAGAACATCCTATCCATTTTGTTACAAAGAGCATTAAGAAGAGAGAAGGTGGACATAGTATAGACCAAAATAGCTTGAGCTACTGTACGAATCAACGTGCATCTAGCTGCTTGGGATAACAAGGAAGATTTCTAAGCTTGGAGCCTATTTTGAACCTTATCAAGGATCCCAGAAAGAACTTGATTTTTTGTGCCTTTGATGGTAAAAGGAAGCCCAAGATATTTCAAATCGAGAGGAGCCTTTTTAAGGCCCGATTCGCAGTAGATGGCTTTAACAACAGCCTTACAAACGTTCTTGCTAAAAAGGATCTTGGTTTTTTCACAATTTAAAGCTTATCCAGACCAAGAGCCATAGGTAGAAATGCAATTCAGGATGCTCTTTGCAACATCAGGATGTGCCCGCCCGAAAATAATGAGATCGTCTGCAAAGAGGAGGTGGTTGATGGCGAGACTGTTCTAACTAGCTTTAATGCCTTCGATACACCCATGGACCGCTTCTCGATTTAACATTCTGGAGAGAACTTCATAGAACAGAATAAACAGGAAAAGGGACAGTGGATCCCCCTGGCGAAGGCCCCTTCCAAGTTTGAAAAAGTCAGTGGGCTTGTCGTTGATGAAAATAGAGAGAGAGGCAGTGGAGATGCATAGTTCAATCTAGTGGCACCACCTATTGGAGAAACCAAGGCACTTTAGCACCTTAAGCAAAAAAGTCCACTCAATGCTATCATACGCTTTTCCATATCACATTTGATTGCTATGAGCCCTTCCTTTCCTTGCTTGCTTTTTATAGTATGAACAACTTCTTGGGCGATAATGCTATTATCATTATTGTAATTTGTAAATCAAATTTAGTGTTTTTCAAAGCCAAACCTTTTTCTCTCTCTACATCTCTCTAGTGGGTGTAGTCTTGCCCAAAAGTGTGATAGGGACCCTTGTCCCACATTGCTTATAAAGAGAGAGTTGGAAGGGTCTATATATGATTTGTCTTTATGGACTTAGTAATAAGTTGGAACATGTGGGCTCTCACGCTCACATGAGCTAAGCCCGAGCTAAACCCAAATGTAATAGAAATTTCGGTTTTGATCCAAAAATCGTTTAACCGGGCGCGTCACGTCTTACTCGAGCACATGGGGGGGGGGGGGGGGGGGGTACAAATCCCGGCCTCCAAGCCTCGCGAGCTCACCCGATTGGGTTTAGTTTTACAGTTTATTTTTCTTAAACTTTCCTTTTAATTTTTTGTTGACTTGCCAAATGTGATTTGCCAAATTAGCTCAGTCATATGAACATTACAGAAGTTTTATCCTTGATCAAATCACACGTTTGCTTTCTTTGTGGGATTTTGTTGGGTTTCTAAAACTATATAATGGCAGGTCTCTTTCGTGAATACATACACAAAAAAATAAATATACTGTTTTCTCTCTTCTTCCTAAAACCTCTCTGGTTCTTCTCTGTCCTTCTCTCTGTTCACTCGATCACTGATAGATACAAGGCTGTTCTGTGCCCTTTGTTCATCGAGTGCACGATAACAAAGACGAGACTGCTTAATCCTGGAGGGTAAACTACTGAGACCTTTCTGTACCAAGGCAAGAACTCCGAGGGGCGGAAATTACTCTTAAGGACAGTGTTCTCTAACGGGACTCAGTCAGTCTCTTCGACCCGTTTGATAAGTATTTTCATTCATAGTAGTGTCTATTCACTATTATTTTTCTTACATTCTTAAGAGTAATTCCTCATGGATACTGCTATGCTAACAGCGACTAAAGCTATTCCCGACGTCACCAAAATTGAATCATTTAATGGGAATAACTTTAAGCGCTGACAAACAAATTGCTACTTGTTCTGGACATTGCCAATGTCAATTTTGTTTTGACTAAACCAAAACCCGTTGAAGGTTCTGAAAATTATGAAACCCAATTGTCTCTTTGGAAAAATGCAAATAAGCTTTGCAAAAGTATTATTTTGAACGCCCTATCAAATGAACTTTTTGACATTTACTGTACCTTCAAATCCGCAACTGATATTTGGGATGCTTTGGTCACCAAATATATTATTGAGGATGCCGGAATTAAAAAACATGCCATCGAAAACTTTCTCAATTTTCAAATGACCGATGACATAGATGTTTCTACTCAAATTCACAATTTTCACCTTGTGGTTTCGAAACTTAGTTATGAAGGAATGAAATTGCCCGAACCGTTTGTAACCAGTTCACTAATTGAAAAACTTCCAGAGTCTTGGAAAAATAATAAGAATATGATGAAACATAAGAGGAAGGAAATGACTTTGGAGGAAGTTGTTCATGTTCGCATTGAAGAAAAGAACCGTTCACTTGATCAGAATGAGAAAGCCAAAGCTATGGTTTCCAAGGCTAACCTCATTGAGGAAAAGCATAATCGCACCCAAGGGAATTTTAAAAGGTAGAATAACAAACCATATTTCAACAAAATCTCAAACCCCAAAACCAGTTTGCGAAAAAGATAGGGGAATGTTTTGTGTGTGGCAAATCAGGTCACCATGCTGCTCAATGCAGACACAGGAAGAAAAACGACCAACCTGCCCCTAGAGCTAATCTAGTTGAAATAGATGTTATTGTGTCTGTCATTTCTGAGGTGCACTTAGTGGCAAAGGAGAAAATTTGGGTGGTAGACTCTGGGGCTACCAAGCACATCTGTGGCAACAGAAGTGCCTTTACCTCCTACACACCAGTAGGGGAAGGAGAGGAACAAGTGTAAATGGGGGACTCTAGGCCCTCACCTTTGATCGGAAAAGGGAAGGTAGTTCTCAAGCAAACTTCCGAAAAGATCCTCTCTCTTACCGACGTTCTTCACGTGCCTGATATTCGTTGGAACCTTGTGTCTATGTCGCTGCTTGGGAAAGTGGGAGTGAAAGTTATTTTTGATTCTGATAAAGTTGTAATGACTAAAATTGGGGTGTTTGTGGGAAAAGGGTACTACAACAATGGTCTGTTTGTTTTGAATGTTCTTGATAATTTGAATGGAAATACTACTACCTCTTCTGCTTACTTGATTGCTTCTCATGATTTATGGCATGCTAGATTAAGACATGTGAACTTTTCTTAAATAAAAAAATGAAAGAATTAGGCATTCTTGAAAATGTTAGTATCACTAATAATGAGAAATGCCAAATTTGTAAGCAAAGGGTACTAAGAAACCTTGCAAACAAGTAGTACAAAGAGAAACAGAGTTGCTCACCTTAATTCACTCAGATTTATGAGACATGAAATCAACTGAATCTAGAGGAGGAAAGAGATATTATGTGACATTCATAGATGATGATCACTCGAGATATACTAGAATATTCTTACTTAGAAATAAAGATGAGACAGAAGGAAAATTCATACAATACAAAGCTGAGGTTGAAAACAAGTTAGATAAAAATATCAAAAGACTTAGGTCTGATAGGGGAGGTGAATATGAATCTGGCCCCCTAGGACAATTCTGTGAACAACATGGTATAGTACACGAGGTAACTCCACCCTATTCACCAGAATCTAACGGAGTAGCTGAACGGAAAAATAGAACGTTAAAGGAAATGATGAACGCTATGTTAATTAGTTCAGGAGCACCTAATAATTTGTGGGGGAAAGCTATCCTCTCTGCGTGTCACGTTCAAAATAGAATTATATTTAAGAAAACAGGAAAGACCACTTATGAGTTATGGGAAAATCATAGACCTAACTTGTAATACCTTAAAGTGTAGGGGTGCCTAGCGAAAGTTCTACTTCCAGAACCTAAGAAAAGGAAAATAGGTTTGGAAATAGCAGATTGTTTATTCATAGGGTATGCTGAGAATAATGCTGCATATAGATTCTTGGTTCTTAAAAGTGACGTGTTAAAGAAAAACACAATAATTGAATCGAAAAATGCAGATTTCTTTGAAAACATATTTCCTTTGAAAACAACCATTGAAAGACCAAGGTTAGAACCTACAGTTGAACCTAATGTTGACTCAAATGAGTCTATAGAAATTGAATTAAGAAGAAGCAAATGAGATAGGAGAGAAACAAACCTAGGAGATGGGTTTTTCACATTTTTAATGAATAATGATCCAATGACTTATAATGAAGCTATTTCCTCTCCTGATGCTCCCTTTTGGAGAGAAGCGATTAAAAGTGAGATAGAATCTATCAGGGCTAATCACACTTGGGAATTGGTTGACTTACCTCCTAGTACAAAACCTATAGGATGTAAATGGATATTCAAAAAGAAGTTAAAACCTGATGGATCTATCGATAAGTTTAAAGCTAGACTTGTAGCTAAGGGATACACTCAAAAGAAAGATGTTGATTATTTTGATACTTATTCTCCTATGGCTAGAATATCATCTATTAGAATTCTAGTAGCTCTTGCTTCCGTGCATAATCTCATAATTCATCAAATGGATGTTAAAACTGCGTTTCTTAATGAAGAATTAGAAGAGGAAATTTACATGGAACAACCTGAATGTTTTGTATCACCTAGAAACAAAAATAGAGTTTGCAAATTAGTGAAATCTTTGTATGGTTTAAAGCAATCACCAAAACAATGGCATGAGAAATTCAATAGTGTAATGACCTCTAATGGATACATTGTGAATGAAGCCGATAAATGTGTGTATCATAAATTTGATAATGATGTTGGTGTAATTATTTGCTTGTATGTGGATGATATGCTTATTCTAGGCACTGATATAGTTGTGATTAATGAAACAAAACATTTGTTATCATCTAGCTTTGATATGAAAGACCTAGGTGAAGCTAATGTTATACTTGGGATAAAATTGACTAAAACCAGTGAGGGTTTCATGATGTCTCAAGAACACTTTGTAGAAAAGATCCTTAAAAAGTTTGGTCACTTTGACACCAAACCAGTTAGTACTCCTTATGATATGAGCATACAATTGAAGAAAACTGATGAAACTAGTGTATCACAGTCTAAATATGCTCAAATAATTGGCAGTCTTACTTATCTTATGAATTGTACCAGACCTGACATTGCTTATGCAGTTAATAGGTTGAGCAGATACACTCATAATCCTAATAAGGAACATTGGACTGCTATATGTTGAGTATTAAAATATCTCAGAGGTACTATGGATTTTGGTTTGACATACTGTGGATTTCCCGCTGTACTAGAAGGGTACAGTGATGCTAACTAGATCTCTGATTCAGATGAGACAAAATCCACAAGTGGTTACATATTTACCCCAGGAGGAGGTGCAGTCTCTTGGAAATCATCCAAACAAATATGCACTGCTCGGTCCATTATGGAATCCTAGTTTATTGCCTTAGAGAAGGAAGGTTTTGAGGCTGAGTGGCTTAGAAACCTCTTGGCAAATATCCCTTTATGGATGAGTCCTGTTCCATCTGTGTCGTTACATTATGATTGCCAGGATGCAATAGCCCGGGCAAGAAATAAGGCCTTTAATGGGAAAAGCAGGCATATTCGCCTAAGACATAACATTGTGAAACAGCTGTTAAAAGATGGGATTATATCCCTAGACTTTGTGAGGTCAGCGATGAATTTAGCGGACCCTCTGACCAAACCATTAGCAAGAAAGCTAGTGGCCAATACATCGAGGAGGATGGGACTTATGCCCATAACAGAGGTCAATAGTAGCGGTAACCCAACCTATATGAGTGGAGATCTCACAAACTAGGTTCATATGGGTAATAACAAACTACTAGTAGGTTTGGTGAGACACTATCAATCATATAATTATAGTCCATCCCTATGGTGCAGATAGTGTAGACTACAACGTGTGAGGTTGAGTCTTAACTCTTAAATGAATTCATAGTCCTTATTGGGTGGTATGTATAGTTGCAGTACATACTTGATGAATTCACCTATGTGAGTGTGAAAGTGGGGCCACTTCCTATGAGATCTTAAGCAGGTTCTCTAGAGCACTCATGAAATCCAGGTACGGCGCATGGCCGAAAAACGTGCCAAACCGCGTTAACAACCTTGTTTATCAAAGTGTATTATGGGTGATAAGTACTTTGATTCATACAAAGATATAAGGTTCATAGAAATTCTAATTTCACCAAATTTCTGTGAATCAATTCTTATTTCCCTAAGTGTTGGTTCATAGTCCAAAAGACACCATCATTGATGTAATATACTAAAGTGGTCGATCATTACTTCTCAAAATTTGTCTTTGAAAAATGTGGGGGATTGTTGTAATTTGTAAATCAAATTTGGTGTTTTTCAAAGCCAAACCTTTTTCTCTCTCTACATCTCTCTAGTGGATGTAGTCTTGCCCAAACGTGTGATAAGGACCCTTGTCCCACATTGCTTATGAAGAGAGAGTTGGAAGGGTCTATATATGAACATGTAGGCTCTGATCATGCGCACATGAGCCAAGCCCGAGCTAAACCCAAATGCAATAGAAATTTGGCTTTCGATCCGGAAATCGTTTAACCAGGCGCGTCACATCTTACTCGCGCACAGGGGGGGGGGGTGCAAATCCCGGCCTCCAAGCCTCGCGGGGTCACCCGATTGGGCTTAGTTTTACAGTTTATTTTTCTTAAACTTTCCTTTTAATTTTTTGTTGATTTGCCAAATGCGATTTACCAAATTAGCTCAATCATATGAACGTTACAGAAGTTTTATCCTTGATCAAATCACACATTTGCTTTCTTTGTGGGATTTTGTTGGATTTCTAAAGCTATACAATGGCAGGTCACTTTTGTGAATACATACACAAAAAAAAAATATATATATTGTTTTCTCTCTTCTTCCTAAAACCTCTCTGGTTCTTCTCTGTTCTTCTCTCTGTTCACTCGATCACTGATATATACAAGGCTGTTCTATGCCCTTTGTTCATCGAGTGCACGATAACGAAGACGAGGCTGCTTGATCCTGGAGGGTAAACCACTGAGACCTTTTTGTACCGAGGCAAGAACTCCGAGGGGCAGAAATTACTCTTAAGGACAGTGTTCTCTAACACGTCTCAGTCAGTCTCTTCGACCCGTTTGATAAGTATTTTCATTCATAGCAATGTTTATTCACTATTATTTTTCTTACAATCATGAATCACACGACTCAGCACAAAGGCTTGATTGGAAAGGAGAAATAATTTTGTCCAAAAGAAGCTTGAGGCGGAGGGATAAGATTTTCGATATGGTTTTATAGATCACATTCCAGAGGCTAATGGGCCGATAGTGGTTTACCGAGGAGGGGCTAGCAATTTTGGGGGTCAGTGCTATGTTTGTATGATTGAGGTACTGGAGATTAAGATCATCATCGAAAAAACTTTTGACCGTGGCAACCACATTCACCTTAATGATATGCCAATAAGTTTTGTAGAAATTGCTGACATTCCATCTGGGCGAGGGGCTTTGGTCGAGCCAATAGTAAACAGAGCATCTTTGATTTCCTTCTCATTAGGGGCACTACAAAGAAATTCATTCTCTTCCTCAGTAATGGTAGTTTGGATAAGGCCTTCGAGATTAGGTGGAAAGAAAGGGTCAGAAGACTTGAAAGTAGATCTGAAGCTGGAGAAAGAGGCTTAGCTGATGGTGTTTGGGTCGTCTGTCCAAGATCCATTGGTCAACTTAATAAGATCGATAGCATTTCTTTTACTTCTAATGATGGTAGAAAGATGAAAGAACTTGGTGCTTCTGTCTCCTTCTTTCAACCATTGAACTCTAGATTTTTGCTTCCAAAAAATTTCCTCTCTCATCATATTCTCTTCCAGCATGTCTTTAAGGGCCGAGATTTTATTAACAGACTCAACTGAGGGATCAGAGCTTCCAATCGCTCAATCCCATTTCTTACAATCGTGATATTGGCTTGCACTTTACCAAAATGGGTCTTGTTCCATTTTTTCAGGGCCGTTCTCACTGCCCTCAGTTTTTGATAAAGCCGAGAGACGGGGGGGGGAGGGAGGGGGGGCGCATGAGTAATAGTGTGATTCCAAGTTTGATCAATGATCCATTCACAGCTTTCCTCCCTAATCCATATTGCCTCGAACTTGAAATTTTTTGAGAGCCTAGATTTTTCACCACAAGTGTTAAGAATAATGGGGGAATGATCAGATCTTTCAGTTTTAGGAAGATTCCTCAGAGTAGCATGAGGAAAGAGAGGACGCCAATCTATATTGGCAATGCCTCGATCCAACCTTTGACGGATATTGGCATGGCCTAGCCTCCCATTGTCCCATGTAAATAAATTCCTAGCAGCTCCCAGATCCATCAAATTATTGGAATTTATAAAACCCACAAGACCACCAAAAAAGGAGCTTGTGAAAGGTCTTCCCCCTCTCTTCTCGTCTTGATTAGTGATGTAGTTGAAATCGCCTATAGTCACCCAAGGACCATTGGCCACAGCAGTAGCCAATTCAAGGTTGTTCCAGAACAAAGCTTTGGCCTTCCAATAGGGGGGACCATAAACCCCAGTCAGAGTCCAAGGGTTATCAGGAGGATCAGAAAGCACCACGGCACTAATGAGATTCTCTGTAGAGACAGAAATATCAAAATTCACACCATTTTGCCAAATAAGGCAAAAACCTCCTGCCTTTTTGGAAGTAGGGACCAGAACATAATTGTAGAAGCCAAGACAGTTGAGAATAGAAGCCATATTATTCAAATCAATTTTCATTTCAGATAAGAGAAGGCACTCTGGGTGATGTTCTCTAATCAGGGCCCGCCCTCAGGGTTTTGCCTACCGCGGGTTGAGCCAAACCCCGGCAGTTCCAACTGATTATGATCATTGGCCGAGAGGGAGCATCTTGCCCACCTCTTCGGCATCGATCAAAACAATTTCCAAGTCTCTGGGTAAAGGAGTGGTGGTCATGGGTATTGGAGGCTATTGATGGGAAGAGGGCCGTGGTCAGGCTAGTAGAGGTAGGATGAGTTGGGTAATTTGCTAGGAGGATTTGGCTTTTTTCTGGGGCAGCAAAGTGCTTGTATTCTCGAAACCTCTTTTTTTTCCGGTTGGTATCCATGAAAACATTGTCATTTGGGAGGGAGACCAGTTCTTGGATGGCAGTTATTCTTTTTTTTTTTTTTTTGCTAAGATGGATGGCAGTTATTCTATAGATAAGGACTTGGGTTGGTTTAGTTGTGATGTCAATTGGAGTAAATTTGGGTCTTTTCTCGGATGGGGGATTACGTATGGTTTTGTGGGCTTTTCAGTGATCTGAGGTAGGGTTGTTATTTGGGCTTATATTAATGTTGGGCTGGGTAAAAAGGTTATTATATGGGCTTTATCTAATGTTGGGTTGGGTATGTGGGAATTTGGACAAACATGTGATTGTACATAGGGCTTAGGGTATGGGTGGGTCTGCGGAGCGGGTTTGGTTAGCTGAAAGAGAAAGGTAGGGCTAGATATAGGTGTAAGGGATTGGGGATGTGACTAGACTCACTATTACCTGTTGTGTCCTGTGCATTCTGACCATACTATAGGTGAGGGCTGTCATCACCTCGAGCTGCGCACGTACGAGCATCGATGTTGACTCCGTTCCCAAGGGGTTCACCGATCACCTTGTGCCTTAGCTTCTCCAATTGTTCCTTGTCTGAATTAAGATCCGGTGAGTCTTCGGCATCCAAACTCGTTTTATTCCTCGGTTCAAACCCCAGTCCACTGCTTGTAGATCTTCGGCATTGTCCCTACTAGGAATTCCTCCTCTGGTCGTCCGCTCTCAACCAAGATCCAAAACTGTGCGAGCCGTGTTTGGTATTGATTAACCCCTGATCATGGTTTTTAACTTCAAATTTGCAGGATTTCAGAGTGTGGCTATTTCTCCCACAATTGAAACAAAAGTCTGAGAGTCTTGAGCGGTGCCGTTTGTGTCCACAATCACTTTGAAATGCATGGTTCTGGCCCAGGAAGGAGAAATCCCTCCAGCAAGATCGATGGATTCAATTGCTCTAATAGTGTTGCCGATACTTCTTACGTTCTTTTCTGAAACTTGACTAGGGAGTCTGTGAACTTTTATCCAGAAGGATGAGTGGGAGAGCCGAAGTTCTTCTAAAACCAGGCCCAGGTTCCATACCTTGAGGACCATGTGGTGCCCCATTATGGACCAAGGGCCTTGAGACATCACTCTTTGGAAATCGTGAGGTTTCCCAAAGGCAAAAAGAAATGTATTGGCTTCCAGTTCCGAGATTGAGAGGCTCTTATTGTCTTCCATGCTTTTGTGATGGTGTTCTTGACTGCTTGGGAGTTGAGGGGCCTTTCTGCGATAATTTTACCAACCACGGGAGGGGTTGCAGTGCCCTCATTTTATTGGTGGTTCTTCTTCCAGCGTTAAGGTATCATCTTCGAAGCAGGACAAGTTTGTGGTTCTAGCAATAATTTGTGACAAATCATCGGTTAAATCGTCCATTGTCCTGGTAGAGACACGTATGGGACCACCCACACTGACCAAGGAAAAATTAAAGGAAAACCATAAAGGATAAGAAAGAGAAGTGGGGGAGTCAATTGAAGAGAATGGAGTAAATGGGTTAAAAGAGGGTTGGTAAGGAACAGAAGGGGGCACAGAGGAAAAGTAAATGAGTGGATAAGAGATAAGGGGGTGGGTGGGGAACTGATCCAATATAAAGAGGGAAAACTAGAAGTCGAGAAAGTTGCAAAGAGCAAGTGGACAAGAAAGCAAGAGAATGTCCAAAAGGGTACCTGAACAAGAAAAGGAAAAAAAAAAAACCAGTGGAACACCGGTGGGGATCTCGTCAGAGACGGTGGCGCAATGCTACCCGGAGCATGGAAAAAGAAGAATTCACTTGGAACTCAGAAGCTTCATAATTTTACCTTGTATTTCCCCCATTCATGCATGACCTTTGTGAACAATAAGGGTGAAAACGGTTTGGTTCGATGGGGTTTTCATTTCATGAAAACCAAGTGGTTTCGGTTCAGTTCGGCATAATTTAATTATTTTTTATTCGGTTCATTTTTACACTAGAGAGATTTTTTGAAATAAAATTGATCGGTTCAGATGGTGCAGTCAATTTTCTTTCACCTCCAGTGAACACGTTTGATTTAATGAAATCTTTCCTTTTTCTGATAGAAAAACAAAAATGGGCTTTCATAGCTCACACACACACACACACATATATATACGGCCAGACTCTAGAGTAAACAGGGTAGAATGAACATATCCAGTGAATATTTTTTTTGCCTGAAAAAATCCGCGGGCTGCTGCCCCACTGATCCACGGGTTTTTTCAGGCAAAAAAAAATATTCACTGGGTATGTTCACTCTAGAGCCTGACCGATATGCATAAACCTGCCAGCTCAGCCTGAACCCGTTAATATATGACCTCATCTGAGCCCACAAGCCCGCCCATTTGCCAGGCCGAGACAGAATTAATGGGCAATGTTTAAAAAGTGTAAAACACATTTAGGATGGCACATTTCTATATGCTATAGACTTACATATAAATAAAGGGTTAAATACACTTACACCCCTTATGGTTTAGCCGATTTGCACTTACCTCTGTGCTTTAAATTTTGGCACTAATACCCTTGTTGTTTGGACTAAAGTGTAACCATGTCTTTTTCCATCCAAATAAACGGTTTTAAACTTGAGAGCCCTAATTTGAAGGATAAAATGACTCTTTTGCCCCTAAAAGTTATATTAAAAGGAAATAAGTCATAAATCATTTTATTTGGGTCAAGCACATGACCTATGCCAAGAAAATTTTGAAAAATGTCAAAGATTCTTTCTCACTCAATTCAAAACCATATGTTTCTTCCTAAACAATTAAAGTAAACAAATTTGTTCTTAACTTTTATATGAAAACTTGGGGGTAATTTGGTCATTTTAGCTTGTTCCGTTAGCAAATTTTAACAGTTGCACTTTAGTCAGGGGTATTAATGCCAAAATTTAAATCACAGGGAGGTAAGTGCAATCGGCCAAACCATAGAGGGTGTAAGTGTATTTAACCCATAAATAAATTATAAATAGAATGTTAATACGTACAAGCAGCTAAAAACGAAGTGACATAACGAAATAGTACGGACCGGTATAAAACGTGCAGCAACAATACATAACCAACTTGTCTCATTTATATTTTGGTTACCGTTTCTGCGCAAATAGATGGCAGCATAGTTCAGGAGATGAATCCTAAATACAAAAAAAAAGATATCCAACTTATAAAACCACACTTAGCTTGAACTAACTAAGAGAATTCTGAATCTAACAAGTGTAATTTTTTTCCACCCTTCTGAAACCTAAACGCTGCCTTATACCAGAAAGTTTGGCTTTCAGTGTATTATAATCATGGAGATTCTGCTCAACCCCTAGAACGTCAGCATTTCGTCGAACAGCGTGCAAACTTAATAAACACTTCACAACTTGTTTCATTGTGGGGCGATTCTCGGGCCAATACTCCACACATCGCATAGCCAGCTTTGTGATTTTGGGTCCATCACTAGAATGAAAATCTGAATCCACCTCTAAGCTTTTGTGCACAAGTGAAAAGTTCAACCACCAATGACCCAACCCAGAGTTGTGCTTCTTGTACTCATCCTGTGCCCACTGGTGAAGAAAAATTGCTTCAGGATTAAGCCTGTCCTTCTCCACATCAAAGTATCGTTTTGCTATTAGCTCCAGAAGTACAATGCCAAATGCAAAAACATCGGTTTCTTCTGACCATGCACCTGCCAAGGATTGTCAATGTTAGTAATATAGCAAGAGATATGCACAAGGCATAAAAGCTAACTTTCCAATACCCAAACATACAAAGTAGACAACAAATTTGATTATCCAAAATTCCGAATAGCATGAAGTGACTTTAATTGGATAACATTTTCCACCCACTACTTTTTCAGATATTAATATATCTGGTTCATGTCATTGGGTGCATTCCATGTGTCCAACTAGAATAAAGAAAAAAAAAAATAGTCAGACGTGTTTTGGCGTTTTGGACACATGTCAAGCCAAATCTATGCGTAATTAATTCCTAGCTCGTTAAGACTCTGTTTGGTTTGTAGATATAGGTTCCGAAAAAAAAAAAGGGAAGGTTGGGGGAGGGGGCGCAAGGAAAACAAAGAGGATACTAGTGTTCTCCTCCATATTTAAACGACATTAGAAAAAAAAAATTAAAACATAATGATAAAAGGAAAAGACGAAGGGAAGTGACTCCAAAATATGATAATTTAATAATTACGGTTCACCCTCAATTTTTTCCTTCGTAAACAAAGGAAGGAAAACATTTCCCTCAATGTTTTCTTTTCATTTGCCTCACCAAATCCATGAACAAAACAAAGCCTAAGATGAGCAGTTAGAAAATTTCATATGGAACGTCCACGATGAAATGGTATCATTGGCCCAAAATGTAAGATCATCCAGTGCCTTGCATTTGGATCTACTCAATGTTGGAAGAAAACAAATAGTAATAAGCACATATTCAAAGAAGCCAGAGCCCCCACTGACTCGTGTAAATGGTAATCATTTCATCGATTGGTTACTCATAGATCTAGGAGTTTGTGTGAATCTCTTGCCTTATTCCGTGTATGAACAACTTGGTCAGAGAGTTACAACCTACATTGGTGACCTTGCAATTAGCCGATAGGTCTGTCAAAATAACACGAGAGGTTGTTGAGGATGTACTCATTAAGGTTGACAAATTTTACTTCGCGGTAAATTTTCTTGTCCTGTATACGGAACCGGTGCACAATCCTTAAATCAGGTTCCCATCATTCTAGGTCACCTACTCATGGCCACTGCCAACGCTTGCATCAATTGCAGGACCGGAGTGATGGATGTTTCATTTGGGAACATGAGAGCAAAGCTCAACGTTTTTCATGCGTCCAACCAACCCAAAAAATGAATAGGGTTTTCATTTGGACATTTTAGCAGAGCATATTCCCCCCGACATATAAGGGTCAGTTTTGAGAGTAGTTGAAACTTGAAAGTAGTGTTATTTGAAGATGATGTCATAGTCAAGATTAATGCAAGGATTTAAGATTGGAGTATATGAAGAAAGGGTTCAGCTGTGACACCAAATAAAGTTGGGAAGTAGAACGGTGCTTGGGAACAAAGAAATGCATGTGAAAATGTGGGTGCAAAATGGGGTGCGAGCTGCGAGAGAAATTATTCATAGGAAGAAATGAGAAACAAATTCTCCCAAGTCTTCCTAACAATTAATGCAACAATGAGATGAAGTTAACAAACAAGGATTAAAGTCTAAAGATAAGGGCCACAAATCAAGGGGTTGCCCCAACCCTTCAAGAAATTTACAAATTATTTTTTATAATAACTTGCATCCAGAGACAGAAATGTATCACTTCAGGGAATAAAATTGGATCCTAAAAAGTCAATCAACAATAAATGGACATACCCATACAGCAAGTGGGTGCATCAATATAACCGTAACACCCAAATACATAACTCCTAAACTCTCTTCTATCTGGGAAAATTCCACCAGAAATCAGGCCAAAGTCGAACAATTTTATGTTGTAATCCTGCATTATAAAGGAGCACAAACAATGCAAATTTTGTAATCAGCAATATAACCATGTAAATATACATATTAGTTTGGTAACATGACAACGGTATAGAAGTAATAAACCAAAACTAACCTCATCGAGTAATAAATGAGCTGCATCAAGATTCCTAACCAGGTACGGTTGTTGCGCCTTGTATGGAGTATGTAGAAATTCAAGAAGACGTGCAAATTGAAGAGCAACATTGATTCTCTGAAGCCAAGTAAAACTATCTGACAATGCAAAATAACTTGTTAATAAGCTGAAACTTTCACCCCTGAAATTTTGCATGTACGTATACGCTGAAACACTGTAGAGAAAATTCTAAGTGAAAGAACCATTCTCGATAATCTATTATATATCTACAGGACAAAACAAAAGCTCATCCCACATTGTGTCAAGTGGCCTTTCCTATGTTTCTCTTTTCTCCACATGTCATTTCACGTATCTTCTATTTTTTCCACCTCTGTCCACGTGTCAAACAATGAACAAATACCCATGTGAGATAACCTAAACTCTTGCATTTGAGAAAATAACTCTTTCATTAAATGCTAACACATATCTCCAAACCGCCAAAACCGTTTCTTGCTTCTGGTATTCTTCTTCTCTCTCAACAAACGTACATGCATATAAATATTCAATGGGTAGATGAAAAGGAGTATGTTTCACTTGATTAATGTTGGGTCCATTTGTTGGACCTCTATTACTACTCTTCTTCTTCACTCTTTCCCTATATATGTGTGTGTAATTACATGTACTAGCCGCCGGGCACACGCATTGCGTGTGTGCAGATGTATGTATTTGTAAACTCAAACGATAAAAAGTATTTCATGGAGAATAATCTTGACGTTTAAAAAAGTCACACGAAAAGTACATTACTCATTAAGAAAAGAAATGGCACACATTCTATTCCATTCCAAATTAAAAGAAAATAGGACAATAAATTGTCAAATGTGAAGTTAAATACAATGATTAAGCAAATTAAATAGACGCAGAATAAAAAAAAACAATAATAATAATGCTAACCATGGGTGATTTTCAGAGGGTTTCGGCAACCTGAGAGAGTAAAATGTATAACGTTCCAAACCACGTTTGGTTTCTGAGGAAGAAAGGGAAAATATGGGGAATGAGGGAATTAAGACACACAGAGTGTTGTGAATGTTGCAAATTCTGATTCTTCTGAGAGTCGTTCTTTGAATTCCCCGAGAATTCTTTGATCTTACATGTATATACATTGCTATGTCATCCATATCATCTCCACTTTGCCATGTCCTTCTGTTTACCTCTCCCCTCTTTTCAATACTTTTGAACCAAAACTGAAAATTTTCCACCGCTGTCTTTAACGTAGCACAACAATATTTTGTTAGTTTGACCAAGCCCTATTGAGGGTTTATATCTTTGTAGACCTTTCACTTCCTTTAATAAATTTGTGTAATTGCAACTCCCCAATAATCTCCAGCTTTTCCCCCCTTTTTTCTGTTATTTGTAATCAATGTACATCTCTCCAACTTTTGTCTCACTCCTCCCTAATTTTTTATTAATTTACCCTATATTAAATTACCTATCCAACTATTTTCCCCAACCACCATTCCTCTTTCCCAAGAGACAACAGACTAACAGAGGACCCAATTACACATACACAAAAACATATATAGTACACATAGACTGTAGAGACAGAAGATGCGCCCTTCTTCAAGTTGGGTCAGCCATTGGATAGAATGGAGGTCCGTCCATACCTCTTCTTCTGCCTTCTATGGCCACTTTCTTGTAAGTATATTCCATTGTTTTTTAATCCTAAGCCATCTTGATCTAACTAATCATATTCAGTTGCCCGCCTTTTGAACTCGACAAGGATAGTTAAGGGCTCGTTTGGTAACGTTACGATTTTCTGTTTCTATTTTTATTTTTCTTAGAAAATGAAAACTGAAAACACGTTTGGTAACATTTTTGTTTTTTTTTTTTTTTTTTTACAAAAAACGTTTTTAGACTTGGTGGCAAAATTGAAAACCAGAAAAAGTTGTTTCCGAGATTTTAAAAACGAAAACGTGACATTACTTCAAAGTCGATCGAGCAAAAATAAAAAGCACTAACTCTGACATTTGAAAACTTACATCAGCGCCCTATGATTTGAATGATGAGAGGCAAAACCAGGGTTTGAAGTCTCGGCCAATATCGAGTTGACTCGGTTTCGAAGCTAAACGATCCAAGATTCATAGACAATACATACTTTTAGCACGACGCAGTCTCGGTGACCATCTCGGCTGTTTCGCACCATCTCGCGCTAGATGGTGCCCTATCACGCGAGATCTCGGCCGATACGGTGAGACAAATCCCAAAATGACAGAAAGAAGTCTGAAAAAGGGGGGGAAATGGTAAGAATCTTACCTTTTGCGCATTATTTTCACATATCTGAACTAGAGGCTTCATCTTCGTCTTCTTCCCCCACAAATCGATCGATTCTCTTGCCATATTCACAGATCTACATTCACGATCGATCGATTCTCTCTCTTGACCAAGCACAGATCTGTTCGGTTCTTCTTCCCTCCTCTCTCTCTCTCTCTCTCTCTCTCTCTCTCGCTTTCTCGCGCGCGATCGATCTGTGTGCCAAGTGTTGTCGAAGTCTCTCTCTCTCTATCCATGTCTCTCGTTGGCTGCTCAGAGGCTGCTTGAAGAGTGAAGACTGAATAATAGGTAGATTTTGTTTTGTGCATTTAAAACTTTTACTTTTACTTTTACTTTTTCTTTTTCTTTTCTTTTTTTAGGGGGGCTAAAAGTATTTTATACTTAACTATATTACACGTTTTTTGCTATATATATATTTTTTAATAGGACTTATTCTACTATACTTACTATATTATAATATTTTTTTTGAGTCATCTATTATTATATGTATTATATATCATGTGTGTTATATTTAATATTACATTATGCTAAAAAAAAAAATTATATACCACATGATGAGTTACCCAATTATGTAATTTATGTATGTAGTGTTATCAGATACGCAATCCGCAGCGTGTGTATTGGACATTATGTGATTTTGTAATTGGTGCACTAAGTATCGTGACAATCTATTAGGCCAAATTTGTTATTCTAATTATTTTAGAATTTTTCATCATTTTTCCAGATTTTTTAAACCTTAAATCTAGAGTATCCAAGGTTCGAAGTATCGGCCGAAATCGAGTCGTCTCGGCCGAGTCAACTCGGTTTCGTAGGGTAACGAGACGAGATCTAGAGCCGAGTCAAAAATTAATCAAAACGACATAGGATCGGACACTATCTCGGCCGTACCGTACTGTATCGGACGATATGTTTCCGTCTCACTCGAGATCTCGGACGAGACGACGAGATGAAACATAGAGGTACAGATATGAGGGGAAAAAATAGGGCAAAAACATACCTAAGGTCATATCCATCATCAATATTCCACTTTCTCTCTCTCTCTTGCTCCCATAGATCTGCACCGACCAGATCTACTCGAGCCTCGTCCTCTCCAGTTCAGTTCGTGAGTTCGTCTCTCTTTCTCTCTCTCTCTCTCTCTGTGCGATCTGGACTGCGGTTCTTGGGCTTCTCCAGTTCGCATCTCTTTCTCTCTGCTTGATCTGCGACTGGAGCTTCTATTTCTCTTTGGTTTGGAGCCTGGAGGTCTCTGCGTCTCTCTCTCTCCATATTAGTCGCGCTGCTGCAGAAGAGAAAGGTAAGGATTTTTTCATTTGGTTGTGATTTGTGGTTTGTAAAGAGTTACTCCTATATAAGTGTATAATATTCTTAAGTGATGCTTAAGTATGGATATTTATTTTTATTTTTATTTAAGTGACCCAAATATTATACACTTACTTGAAGCATCATTTCTTTATTGCTATTGCGTATAATATTTTATTAAATGTATAATATTTTATTATACACTTATTGTTATTTTAGCAATTTATTTTTATTTTTATTTAAGTGACACTTAGTAAAGACTATGGATATTTATTTTTATTTATGACACTATATTACACTTGTATGACACTTAACACCACCTTATAATTATATACTACCACATTATATAATTATTAAATAAATAATTATAACTTCTTATTTTAAAAAAATAAATTAAATTCGAAATTAGAAACTTATTATTAATAAATAATTATTAATAAACAAAAGACTTAATTATTAATAAATAAAAAAAACCACTTATTATTTCTTGCTAAATTATATTTGAAATTACAAATACACATTCGATTTATTTGTCACATTTGAAAATAAGTTTACTGTTTATTCAAAACTAAGTCTATGTTTATTTACATTTGTTAGAATGCCTCCAAAACAAGATATTGGTTGGGAGCATGGAAAACCGGTTGGAGGGAGTAAACGGATAGTTATGTGTAATTATTGTGGAAAGATTGTGCATGGCAGTATCACGAGATTGAAGCAACACGTGGGTAGAGTATCAGGAGAGGTGAATCAGTGTCCTAAAGCCCCAGAGGAAGTATCAAAAGTCTTAAGACAACATCTTGCAGAAACTGCTAGTGCAAGGGAGCTTCAGAAGAGAAAAAAGGAAAAACTTATTGCTAGTCTCCGAGAGGATACCTTGTACGACGAAGAGGAGAATATTGATGAAGGTGATTATTATGATAACGAGGACGAGGACATTGGTGGAATGTCCCGGCTTAAAAGACGGCATTTCAAACAAGCAGTAAAAGAGAGTAGGAGTATGGCGTACATGGACGAGGATAGGCGTAGGCACTCTTTTTCCGAAGGAGTACATCAGACTAATATCTCTCAGTTTGCCACTGGATCTCGGATAGCTTCTGGATCAAAACGTGCACCACCACCACCTCGAAAGAATTTCAGAGTGAGAGAAAATGTTGAGATGCCCAAATCAGGTACTGACCCTTATATGTTTTGGCCAAAGTCTGGATTTCAAAAAAGGGTGAAGGATATGTTTAAAACCGAAAATGTGAAGAAAGTAGGAAAAGCTATTTCCAAGTTTTTCTATTACAATGGGATGTCATTCAATGCAGCTGATAGTGGGTCATACTACCAGTCGATGATTGATATCATTGCTGATTCTGGACCTGGTATTAAGGGACCTTCCGGTTACCAAATTGGCAACATATACTTGGAGGAAGAGGTAAAAGAGCTAGAAACATACATTGTGTCGTTGAAACAAAAATGGCCCGACTATGGATGCACGATCATGTGTGATGGATGGAGTTCAAAAACTAACAATCCTATCATCAACTTTATGGTTTATTGTGATAGAAACATGTTGTATCATACATCGATTGATACTACAAACAAGTCAAAGACTGCATCCTACATTTTTTCACTTATGGATAAAGTTGTGGAAGAGGTTGGTGAGTCCTGCAAGTTGTTACAGATAATGAGCCAAGATTTAAAGCGGCTGGACAATTGTTGATGGAGAAGAGGAAGCATTTGTTTTGGACTCCATGTGCCGCGCATTGTATTGATTTAATGCTAGAAGATATTGGTAAGATGTCGTCTGTGAAGCATACACTTGACCAAGCAAAGAAAATAACAAGTTTTATTTATAACAGTCTAAAAGTGGTGAATCTTATGAGGTCATACACTAACGGTAGAGACTTGTTGAGGCCGGGGATCACTAGATTTGCAACTGAATTCATTGCAATAGAAAGCCTTCTACGCTATCAAGCTGATTTGAAGAAGATGTGCACATCTAGTGAATGGAGTGACTTCAATCGTGAAAAAAGGAGAAGAAATATTGCATCTCAAGTGTCTGATCTAATTTTGACGAATCAGTTTTGGAAGAAGGCAACAGTTGTTAAATCCATAATGGAATCGCTTGTTAGGGTTCTAAAAATAGTTGATCAAGACAAGAAGCCTACAATGTCTATTATCTACGAGACAGTAGATAGAACTAAGCTAGCAATAAAGGCGTCAATCAAAGATTTTCAGAAGTATTGGGATGTCATTGACTACCAATGGGAGAGTCAATTACATAGGCACCTTCATGCAGCAGGTACGTTGTGTGCTTCAAATGATGTTTTAATAGTTGTGTGAATTAATACTTAAAAAACTAATAAATTATTGTCTATTTGACATACAAACAACTTATTTTTTAAACCCTCCATTTCGGTATTCCCAAATTTTTTCTGATCATCCGAAGGTGCGATATGGCTTGAAGGAAGTAATTAAGAGGTTAGAGTCAGACATAACAAACCAAGCAAAAGCTATGAGTGAGGTATCTAATTTTTGGAACGAGACTATTGGTAATATAAAAACAACTCATAAAAAAATAAAAAATAAAATCTATTTTTCACTTGTAGATAAAAATTTATGTGGATGCAAGAGGAGAGTTTGGACAACCTCTAACAAAGAAAGCAAGGGCAACAATTCTCCCAGGTTCTTGTTTATATGAGGAAGCATTACCTTATGTAATGTATACTAAAAAAGTATATAAGTTTATGATTATGCTTTTTTGCAGCTGAATGGTGGTGTAACTATGGTGAGGAAGCTCCACATCTTAGGCGAATTGCAATTAAAGTCCTCAGCTAAACGTGCTCTTCTTCGGGTTGTGAGAGAAATTGGAGCACGTGGTCAATAATTCACACAAAACTACGCAATCGCTTGGCAATGCAAAAGTTGGATAAACTAGTTTTTGTGCACTACAATTTGCGATTGCGAGTAAAAAATATGTACTTGTCAAATGATGAGGATTATTATAATCCAATTGATCTCAATCATATTTTTTAAGATGGTGACATATTATCTTATTGGATTAGGGAGACTGAACCATTTGATCTTGGAGATGATGATACGTGGTTGAACGCAGCTCTTCAAAACAATGACGAAGGTCAAAGAGTAAGAGATGAAGAACAAGAGAAAGACAATACTCCTATTCCTTCAAGGTTGAAGCAATCATTAATCAACAAAAAAGGGAAGGGTGTTGCACAAAGTAGTAAATCAATTGTTCCTAGTTCCAGTTCTAGAAGTGATGATGATGATGATGGTGATGATGACACTGAAAGGGGAGGTGGTGGCTATTATGGCGGCGGTGGTGGAGATGGTGATGGTTGTGGTCATTCTAACTTTCCTGCTGGCATGTCATGGGCACAGGGAGATGATCACTATAATGCGACACAAGACACAGAGCATGGATATAGGCCAGGAATAGATGCACAACGTCAACATTTGGCTAGGCTGTGTGAGATTTCTAGTAGTGACGATTATTCTAGTGGACACAATGCTAGTATGGATATTGATGATCAATTGCGTGCTATGGGGATAGGATTTAAGGATTATGGAGGGTACGGCCAACCCCATCATGCCATTACCGGATATGGATATGGTTCTCAAGGTGATCTTGGATATTCAAGTAGTACCACTGATGGTATGGGTCACCTACCACCAGTACGACACCTTGAAAGATCTACTAGTACAAGTAGTGGTGGGTATTATGATTGCGCAAGTCGGAGGTACAGAGATACATCAGCTAGCACTGGCACGAGCGGTGGAGGAGGCTATAGTGGCTATGATTTGGGCCGCCATCATGATGGATCATCGAGTAGTAGCGTTGAGTATCGAGGAGCTAGATACTACCATCAGCCTGTCAATTCTTCTCAACCAGAGAACCCATATTATGGATCATCAAGCCAGTCATCTCAACATGCACCTTCAAATTATCCTTCTATATTGTTTGGGGGCCTTCAATATCCATATCCACCGAATGCATTCAATAATTAGGGGATTAACGACTATGATGATTTTCAGCCTCCACGAAACTCCATGTGGCATTGATTGGTAGTTATTGATGAAGGTGATCCTCATTATGTATGTAGTGTTATTAGATACTCAATCCGCAGCGTGTGTATTGGATATTACGTGACATTGTAATCGGTATATTGTGTATTGTGACAATCTATTAAACCAATTTGTTATTCAAATGATTTTAGAATTTTTCATTATTTTTCCAGATTTTTTTGAACCTTAAATCTAGCGTATCTTTGCGTATCGCCCGATACCAGTCCGCGGCGCCGCGATCGAGTCGTCTCTGCGACCTCAGCGACCGCGACCGATACCGCGACCTTGAACCATGAGCGTATCTTTGCATATCCCCCGATACCAGTCCGCGGCACCGCGACCGAGTCGTCTCCGCGACCTCAGCGACGGCAACCGATACCGCAACCTTGAACCATGGGCAAAACTAACTCTCTCTCTCTCTCTGTCTGTCTCTTTTTATTGTTTTAGAGAGAGAGAGAGAGAGAGAGAGAGTATATAGGAAGTAGGCTACCATTGTATATATATATACAGACACCCCACTACTATAGATGCTTATATATGGGAAGCATACTAGTAGTGTATATATATATATAATATAATGTAAAGTGGGATCCACCATTGCTCACCCAAATTTGTTCACTCATTACTCAATCATATACCTCATTGGGTGAGCAAGTGGGACCCACCACTTTCTATGGGTAAATGGGGATGAATCATTATAGTGGTGGGTCCCACAGGTGTTTGGGTGAACATCAAATTAGGTGAGCAAATTTGTTCTCTGTTAGACTGTTACTAACGAAGTTTTCTCTTTTCGACTTAAAAAATATATATTTGTTCTCTGTTATTTTGGAGAAAATATTTTGATACCACATCACTTGTATCACCTCATTAATACACAAAAATATGATGTATTAAATATGTTGGTCATGTTTATACAAGGAAAACATCTCAAAACAACATTTTTGTGTTGAAAATGTATTTTGGTAAAGTATTTTTTAAAATTATATTTGACATATATAATTTTTTTTTTTTTCCGAATCAACAATGTTAACAAACACGTTTTCTGTTTTCAATTATTTGAAGAAAAAAACAGAAACTTGTTTTCGTTTTTTTTAAAAAAAAACACTAAAAACAAGAAACGTTACCATGCGAGCCCTAAATGTTCAATTTCAAATATGATTGTTTTGTGATCTTTTAATGTTATTTGGGATATGTATTTTGAGAATCTCATAGTTTAGAGATGTTACATTAATTGTTCTTCTGGTCAACAACGAAGAATGTGGGTTTAAAAATTATGCGAGTTGCCTAAATTTAAGTATAAAAAGTAGTTGATCCAAACATTGGAGGACAAATAATACCCAACCAAATTTTTAGACAAACGCATACAAACTTCAGTTACTCATCCAATCAACATGCTGAAGCAACATTCAATTATGGTTTTTCAAACCACAATGTTGTAGCACAAGAGGACCATGTAAATTACAAATTTCTTATGTATTTTTATTTTAGTTGTAATTTTAATTTTTAGTTTCATAGGCTTTATTTTTGTTGGAATATATTTTTATATATAGTCAAACTTATTCACGAACTGATTAGGAATAGATTGATTGTAATTTATTTTAGTTGTCTCTTTCCTTTTTCTTTTCTTTCCTTTCCTCTCCTTTATTTCCTTTTTCTGTTTTTCCTAGCTTGTATATATACATACATTGTGAATAAATAAAATCATCAATTATTCTTCCATCTTTCTTCTTGGTATCAGAGCCACACAAAAAACACCAAACCCTAGCCTCTCACCACCAGCCGCCGCCACCCACAGCCTTCCCTAGGCTCACCGCACCACCACCCACCCCCAGCCCATCTCGGCGCAGCCTCCCCAACACCAGCCGAGGGTCCCACAAGCCCCCCAGGGCTCCGGCGCACCTCCTAGGTCCCCACCGAGGCCTTTGTGCCTCTTCGACAGCCTCTGCGCTGTCCTCCGCCCCTCTGTGGGCCTCTCCTGCATCCCTGTGATGCATTAGAGCCTTAGTGCTCCTTCTCATCTCTCTTTCAGACCATTATTTGGTCTTCGGTTGCCCCATCTGTGTTCCACCTGTTTTGGGCAGCCCTTCATCTTCTCGATTTTCCAAAATTTTTGTTGGTTTTCTCTTGGGTTCAGGCTCTTCGATATGGCTCACGACGGAAAAACTACTGATCCTGTTTCAGATAATACTGCTCGTCCAGATCTGTCTCTTTCTCAACACACCCCTGCTCAACGGGTTACTAGTGTGTTGTTGAGTGGAAGGAACTTTGCCGCATGGTCCCGTTCTTTTCGTCTCTATCTTGGCGGCAAAGGTAAGTCGGATTTATCATATGCTCATGTTTCATGATACTGTTTTCAGCCTATGGACCTCTCTAACTCAAATGTATGCTCATGAGTGTAATGATTCTCGTATCTTCGAACTTTATCGGGATGTTGCACAGGCTTCTCAAGCTACATTAGGTCTTTCAGTTGCTGATTATTTTGGCTACCTTCAGTCCCGTTGGGAGGAACTGGCTCAGTACGAGCCTCTTAGTGAATTTCCGCCTGAAGCAGCTACTATTGCTCTGCGACGTCTCAATCGCCATCACACCTACCAGTTCTTGATGGGTCTAAAACCTGAGTTTGAATCTCTCCGAACTCAGATTTTAAACACATCCCCCATGCCCTCTTTATTTGAGGCGTTTGCTACGATTGATGGAGATGAGAGACGTCGTCGCTTGCTTCAACCTCCGGCTTTACCTGAGCCAACTCCAGTGCCTGATCAGATGGCTCTTGCTGCCCCAACGGGCCAATTCATTCGTCCTCCTGGATCTGGTAACCGCCCTTTCTGCACTCACTGTGGTAACCTTGGTTATGTTAAGGATCGCTGCTTCAAACTCCATCCTGAACTTCGTGAGAAAGGTGCCCGACATAAAGGAAAGGGTCCATCCCGCACTGCTGCTATGGTTGAGACTACTCTTACTCCGGATCTTCTTCAACTCCAGACTCAGATGGGCCACCTTCAATCTCAAATAGGGGCATTACTTCAGCAAGGTTCTTCTGGCACCACTCCCACTGCTACTGTGGCTGCAAGTACTCCTTCTACTGCACTCCATGTTGGGTCTAGCAACCTCTCGTGGATTCTGGATTCTGGTGCCAGTGATCATATGACTGGTAAGTTGTCCTTGTTTTCATCCTCTTTTGTTCCCATCTCCCAATCTGTGCGTATTGCCGACGGGTCCATATATATGTCAAAAGTAAAGGCGATGTTTGCCTCTCTCCTAGTATCTCTTTATCTTCTGTTCTTCATGTCCCTAGTTTTCCTTATAATCTTCTTTCTGTTAGTCGTCTTGCAAAATCTCTTAATTGTGTTCTTACCTGATTGTTGTCATTTGTAGGACCGGATTTCGAAGAAGATTTTTGGCAAGGGATATGAGCGGGATGGCCTTTACTATTTTAGTGATCCACCTGGCGGGAGTTTAAGTTTGTCGTCTTCAAGTCTTCAGGCGTCTGTTTTGCCTGAATCTTCTAAGTCTTCTAGTTTTTCTTTAGAGTCAATAAAATTGTGGCAAGCCCGCTTGGGCCATGCAAACTTTCATTATCTCTGTCAACTATTTCCATTATTAAATAAAGCCTGCCAGAAATTTTAATTCAATTGTGTGGTGTGTGAATTATCTAAGCATACTCGTTCTCATTACATACCTCGCATGAATCGTGCACCATCTGCTTTTGATATTATCCATACTGATGTGTGGGGTCCTTCCCCCATTACTGCTATTTCTGGTTACCGATATTATGTTACATTCACTGATGATTACACTAGATGTACATGGGTTTATTTCCTTAAAAAGAAATCAGAAGTTTTCTCCTTGTTTTCTAACTTCTTAAAAATGGTTAAGACCCAATTTAGTACTGTTATTCGTAATCATCGTTCTGATAATGGTCGTGAATACATTACTAATGAGTTTCGGGCTGAGCTTAATAAGCAGGGTATTCTCCAGCAACTCACTTGTCCCTACACTCCAGAACAGAATGGTGTGGCGGAACGAAAGAACCGCTCCATCATGTCTGTTGTTAGGTGTCTTCTGTGCGGAATGAATGTACCCAAATATTTCTGGCATCTGGCCGTTCTTACTGCCACGTTTCTTCTTAACCGGACTCCAAGTCGTGTTTTACAAGGAAAGGCACCCCTGCAACTTCTTCAGCCCGACAAAACCCTCTTTCCTATCCTACCTCGGGTCTTTGGTTGTACATGCTTTGTTCAAGATCGGAGTCCAACTCGAACAAAATTAGATAACAAGGATGTCCGCTGCATCTTCTTAGGTTATTCACCTATGTCAAAGGGTTACAGGTGTTATGATCCTACCACTCGTCATATGTATCATTCTTTGGATGTCACTTTTTTTGGAAGATACTCCGTTTTTTGCAGGTCCTCAGTCTGTTTCTGATCCTCCTTCTACCGAAGTCTCCGAGGATTCAAACTCTCCTCCACGTCCTGTTCCTCTGTTTGAACAACCTCTGGCGACTTCTTCCAACCTTCCTCCGGTTATCACTACTGCTCCTACTCAGGTGTACTCTCGTCGGCCTCCTGCTCAAACTCCACTTCCAATATCTTCACCGGAATCTGGTAATGTTTCTCCACCTTTACCTTTTGTTACCTCTAGATATCCCTCTAGACTTCGTCGCCCTCCTAATCGTTATGGTTTTTCTGTTAGTACGAGCCGCAGGGGTACTCAGTGCGCACCCAGTTCGGGTGCGGCACGGGTGCGGCGGGTGCGGCACTGAGTTCTTTGGAGTGCCTTTTGAGTGCTTCACCTGTTTTGGGTGCAGCGTGGGTGCAGCAGGGTGCGCATGGGGTGCGGCGTGGGTGCGTAAGGGTGCGGGAGGGACACTTTGAGTGGGTGCGGCGGGGGCAATTTTAAAAAAAAAAAGTTTCAAAACAAATATTTTATAAAACTAGGGGTCCTAAAATTAAATAACTAAAAGTTAAAAACCCTAAATAGTCTGATATAGTCATATACAATACGTGAAAGCAAAATCAAAAAACAAAACACAAAAAGAAAGGGGATCTCCAGCTCCAGCTCCAGCGACAGCGACGACTCCAGGCGGCGCGATCTCCACCGGACCAGCAAGTCAGTCCTCTCTTTCTCACTCTCGTTCTGGTTTCTCTCTCTCTCTCTCTCTCTCTCTCTCTCTCGTTCTGTTTCTCTCTCTTTCTCATTCTGGTTTCTTTCTCTCTCTCGTTCTGTTTCTCTCTCTGTCGTTCTGGTTTCTCTCTCTCTCTCTCTCTCTCTCTCTCTCTCTCTCTCTCGTTTCTCTCTTTTTCTCACAGTCTGTTTCTCTCTCTCTCTCTCTCTCTCTCTCTCTCGTTTCTCTCATAGTCGGTGTTTCTCTCTCTCTCTCGTTTCTCTCTTTCTCTCTCTTGTCAGGTCAGCCCACGAGGAACATAGAGATCGTTAAACCAACAACCTACGAGGTGACGAGGAACCAACGACCTGGTATTTTTTTTATTTTTTTTTCTGATTTTGTTTTCTTGCTAATTCCAAAAATTAGTTAGTTTTGTGATTTTTATTTTTCTGATTATGTTTTTCTTGCTAATTCCAAATACTAGTTAGTTTTGTGATTTTTATTTTTCTGATTGTGTTTTTCTTGCTAATTCCAAATATTAGTTAGTTTTGTGATTTTTATTTTTCTGATTGTGTTTTTCTTGCTAATTCCAAATATTACTTGTTTGTTGTTATTAGGTTTTAATTAGGAAAAAAAAAATTAATTGGTTCATATATAGTAAAATATAAAATATATTTTTAATATTTTATATAAGTACCCCCGCCGCACCCGCACTCTTGATTTGGGGAAAAATGCCGAACTCTCCGCACCCGCGTCCCCGCACCCGAATCCCCGCACCTGCGTCCGTGCTTCCTAGGTTAGTACTAATCACCCCATTGATCAGTATGTTTCTTATCAGGGACTTTCAGACTCCTATTGCTCTTTTCTTAGTCAGGTTGACTCCACATCCATCCCTCGGTCTGTCTCTGAAGCTCTCAAGGATCCACAATGGGTGGCTGCCATGCCCTTGGAAATGGATGCCCTTCAACGAAGTCAGACTTGGGAACTTGTGCCTCTTCCCCCGGGTGAGAAAACTGTTAGGTGTAAGTGGGTCTTCATTATCAAGTATCAGGTTGATGGTACTATCGAGCGATATAAGGCGCGTCTAGTGGCCAAGGGCTTTACTCAAATCCCAGGCAAGAATTTTAGTGCTACCTTTGCTCTTGTAGCCAAACTAACATCTGTTCGGCTTATAATCTCATTGGCGGCATCTCACAATTGGCCTCTGCATCAACTGGATGTTAAAAATGCCTTTCTAAATGGGGATTTGGATGAGACTATCTATATGGATCCTCCTCCGGGTTTTCGGGCTGAGGGGGAGTATTCGGGGAAGGTATGTCGTCTTCGAAAATCTTTATACGGACTTAAGCAATCTCCCCGAGCTTGGTTCAACCGCTTTAGTGAGGTTATTTTATCTTTGGGCTTCACTCGATGCCACTCTGATCACACTTGCTTCACCCATCATCGATGTGATGGCCGGTCAGTTATTATTCTGGTATATGTTGATGATATCATTGTTACAGGGGGTGATGCTCCAGGCATTACCAAAGTCAAGAAGGCTCTCAGTCAACTCTTTGATGTTAAGGACTTGGGGCCCCTTCGATACTATCTCGGGATAGAAGTTGCTCGCTCTCGTCAAGGCATATCACTGTCTCAACGAAAATACACTCTGGATCTTCTGCAAGATACAGGTATGATGGGATGTCGTCCTGCCTCCACTCCTATGGATCCCAATCATAAGCTGTCTAATGAGTCTGGGGAACTCCTTCATGATCCTTCAGTATATCAGCGCCTTGTTGGCCGTCTTATTTACTTGATCAACACTCGACCCGACATTACATTTGCAGTCAGTGTTGTGAGTCAATTTATGCATGCTCCACGATCATCTCATCTTGATACTGTTCATCATATACTGCGGTATCTCAAGACTTATCCGGGTCTTGGATTATTTTATTCTGCAGGTACACAGTCTGGGGTGTCCTGCTTCACTGATGCTGATTATGCTGGATCTAAGAGTGATCGTCGGTCCACATCCGGATTCTGCACTTTCTATGGGAATCATCTTCTCTCTTGGAAAAGCAAGAAACAAGCTGTAGTTTCTCGTTCTTCAGCTGAGGCAGAGTATCGGGCCATGGCACAGGGAACTTGTGAGCTTCTATGGGTGCGTTCCATTCTAAAAGAGTTGGGTTATCCGGTTAAGGGCTCATCTACGTTGTTCTGTGACAATAAGTTTGCCCTTATGCTTGCTTCTGACTCGGTCCTCCATGAACGTACTAAGCATATTGAAGTGGATGTTCACTTCATTAGAGAGAAAGTTCATTCTGGAATCATTGTCCCAGAGTTTGTGCCCTCTTCCAATCAAGCTGCTGATATGCTTACAAAGTCTGTTGGTCCCTCTCTCCTGAAGTCGTCTCTGATCAAGCTGGGTCTTATTGATATCTATGCTCCATCTCCAGCTTGAGGCGGAGTGTTGGAATATATTTTTATATATAGTCAAACTTATTCACGGACTGATTAGGAATAGATTGATTGTAATTTATTTTAGTTGTCTCTTTCCTTTATCTTTTCTTTCCTTTTCTCTCCTTTATTTCCTTTTCCTGTTTTTCCTAGCTTGTATATATACATACATTGTGAATGAATAAAATCATCAATTATTCTTCCATCTTTCTTCTATTTTCTATCTTTTAGCTAGTTTAGGCCGTTAATGATGGAATTTGAATTCTAATATGTTTATAGGTTAGGTGTGTTTTGGGAAGCATGTGATATAATTTTCAAGTCATAAAGAGAGTCTAACTAGGCATTGAAAAAGACAAAAGAATTTTTGTTTATTTCCTTATAGGATAGGATTAGATTTCTAGCATTATTATTAGTTTCGTAGATTCTTTTTATTTCCTTAGTTTACTTTTCTTTGCGGACAAGTTTCCTAGTCCTATAAATAATTGTAATATCCATTTGAAAAAGGAGCCTTTGATGAATGAAATACAGATTTCTCTTTGAGAATTTTTCTTGTTCTGCTCTCTCTGGATTGGAACATATTCTCCTCTATTTATCTATATGTTTTTGTTCTTCACCCTGGCTTCTCTAATTTAGCTTCTGTCTCAACTATTTCGCCCACCATGTGTTTGTTGAAATCATTGGAAGAGCTCGGTTACATCAGTTTCATATCAAAGCCTTGGTGAAAGTGTGGGTTTGATCAACAAATTTTGGGAAATTTTAAGGACTGTTTGGTTGGTAAAAGAATAAAGATGAATGCAAAGGTAAATTACGTTGATGAAGAATTTGCAAACTTTCCTATATACCGAGTCAATGGTAATTTTGATGAACGAGTTTTAATTAATTTTAGAAGTCTTCCCAATTTTGACAGTGAGGTTTGTTTTGAAGACGAATACTTTTATTATTGGATACATGATCTAGATGCTTGTATTGAAAATTTAAGATTTGGAGAAGGAGTTGATTGTTATTATGCTTCGAATAAGCTTGAAGGGAAAGCCATGTATTGGTGGGATTCATTTCAAAGCCATAGAACACGTCAAGGCAAGAGTCGTATTTGTTCATGGCCAGTAATAATGAATGTCATGATGCATAGATTTTTGCCTAAGAATTCTTGGAAAACCATGGAAGATAAAACGAAGGCAATATGTGGTTCTATTATAGTGCATGAGGAAAATACATCACAGCAAGAGGCAAGTACTCTTGAACTAAATAATAAAGGTTTAAGCTCTTGTGAATGTGTTTTTCGGGTTACACAAAATAAAATTGAAGATGAGGATAAGGGTGTTACATCACCAATTTTAGAAAAAAATGTTCATGTTATATCTATAAAAGTTGTTGAGAAAAAGGAAGTTAAGAATAGTAATTATGTTGAAATTTCAAAACAATTAGTTGATAGCTTGGGTTCCATTCAAGTGCATGTTATCGAGAAGCCTATTATTGACTATCGACATGAATTGTCAAGTCGTGATTTTCATTTTCAAGAGGATCACTTGCCCCATAATCCAAAAGATTGCACAAAATTGTGATTTTATTGGAGTTGAAAGATTTGATTTCTTTTTCAATACAAATTTGGAGGATATTGTGAACAAATTGAAGTTTCAAGAGAAAAGGAACCGCATGTTCCAGGTGAGTGAATACAAATCGTTTTTCATTATTATTAGTTCCTAGTATCTTTTTATTTCATTAGTTTACTTTTCTTTGTGGACAAGTTTCCTAGTTCTATAAATAATTGTAATATCCATTTGAAAAAAGGAGCTTTTGATGAATGAAATACATATTTCTCTTTGAGAATTTTCCCTTCTTATTCTGCTCTCTAGTTCCTGGATTCGAACATCTTCTTCTATCCTATCTCTCTAGTTCCTGGATTGGAACATATTCTCCTCTATTTATCTATATACATATTCTTCTCCCTCTTCTCTAATTTAGCTTTTATCTCAACTATTTCGCCTGCCATGTGTTTGTTGAAATCATTGGAAGAGCCAGGTTACGTCACACAACCTGTTCATACCATAAATTTAGTAAACCACGGATCTCAAAGAAGCTCTAAACCCAATTTCACAAGTGACCTTATTTACCAATAAGGAGATTTTACCATTTAAATAGGTATTAAATCAGTGTTGCTGCTACCAGGTCTAAATGTATGCTATGCCAAAAGATTTTAAAAAAAAAAACTCACTTGATTACGATCCCATTGAAGACAGTGAAAGCACAAGAAATTACTAAAATGGTAGAAATAAAGATAGAGAATGTGACCATCAAGTGCACTCTAAAAGCAGAAGCAATCATGGTAAAAATACCACACAGGTTTATTAAAAATAAATAAATAAATTCTGAATATGATAATAAAGCATGGCTCAAAACATAAAACTGGCTGGAAAATTCAAGAAATTCAAATACATAGCCTGTAACTACAGTATCATATATTCAATTACACATCAAAAAAGGTTCCCAAAAAAAACGGATCCCAAAGGTGCAAACATGGTTCAAGGTCAAGGTCAAGGTCACGAAGGGTGTTGAGACAACTCAGTCATGGCGCCGTGGGCTGGTATCGATCGATACGCAACGATACGCTAGATTTAAGGTTCAAACAATTCTAAAAAATAATGAAAAATTCTAAAACAATAAGAATAACACATTTCGCTTCGTAGGTTATCACAATATACAATGTCTAATTAGACTGCTGATCTGATACGCTGCCGATCTGATAACACTACCAAAATTTTTTGTTATTATAAAATCACATACTATCGCATTTGTTGTTTTCACAACTATAATTTCCCAACTATCTTAACCATGAAATTAGTTTCTTATCTTACGTTTAAAAATTAACTTTAAGTTCCCTACCCAACAAATACAAACCTTCCATTAAAAGCGCAAAAAAAATAAATCCCCCCCCCCCCATGTGCTTTATTAATAGCCTCTTTTGAAAATTTTAACTATTTAAGGAACCTATTTTAATGTGGTTAAAATTTCTAAGCTTCCATTATTGTCCTTTTCGGGTTGCAAAACTTCACTTCAAATCAAATGAAGGTTGAGAGAGTTTTATATAATAAAATGGTAAATTTGAAAATATGTAGTTATAGACTTTTCAAAGAGTACTTTTAAAATGGACATCCCAATTGTTATTAACACCTCCCAAGTCCAAACAACCAACAATTATTAATAAAACCCAGCAAGCATTTATATTTTTCAACTAATACACACGGTATATCAACCTACACAACAATATACCGTATATTTATCACATTTTAACAAAACCCACTCACAATCGGTCAATCCTCACCATGTCAAAACTCATCTACATTTGGGTCGAGAGTGGAGAGTGGGAGGTTCGACTTTTCAGATCTGTAGCGATGGAGGTTCGAGAGGGAGGATGAGAGGAGGCACATAAGGTTTCTCAAATCTGGTAAGTCTAGGTCTGTTTCGCAAGTCGTATCGGTTGTCTCGCGCTTCGTCTCGAGATCCGACGGCCGAGATGGAAAAATATCGGTCTTATCGGCCGATAAGGTCGATACGTATCGTAGTACGAGGAGATTTCTAACTCACCTAGTCACCTTGTATCGGTCTAGTATCTCGTATCGGTACCCTACGAAACCGAGTTGACTCAACCTAGTTAACTCGGTTTCGGCCGATACTTTGAACCCTATTATGCATGACTCTTGGATTCTAAATCTGGTTCATTTCTCTTGTCTTAGGCTCTATTACTATAATGGCAATAAATATGTAACCAAATCTTAAAAGATGCAAAGCTGAAGCCACATTATGAGATTATCAAGCATAGAAACTAAAACTGAAAATAATGGTAACAAAAGATTAGACATATTCAAAAGTACCTTTAAGGAGGAGGTTATATACAGAATCCAACGACTTAAAATCATATACAATACCCACGTTATCACCTTCCTCGCAATACCCAATTAACTTCATCAACTTCGGATGAGAAAACATAGTCCCATGTTGAAGAAGCATCACTTCCTCCTGAAATACGATATAAATAAACTATAAAAAGACAGTAACCATGAAGGAAGGAGATCAATATGAAAAAGAAAATAGTTAATTTAACACAATACAAGCAATCTTGGTTCATTATCTTCGGGATGGAAAACTGTATATATTTTTGGGTCTTCCCATATCTTCACAGTCACTTCCTTTGTTTCCATGTCATCTAGACCTTGCAGAATCTTTCCACGGTATACTCTCCCAAATTGGAATTTCCCAATGAAGTTATCCTCGCTGAAATCATTGGTGTATAGTTTCAAGTCATCATAACAAAGTTTCCGCGCCCCGAAATAACCCATTCCTGAAATTTATTTCAACAAAAGGACATCAGCAGCGTTGCTAATGGTAACAAACTTCATCAAATCTTAACAATAATATAAAAGTCCAAAATTAATCAAATTAAATAGAGTGCCTGCTACTCGCACACTTCAATGACTAAAACAACAAAAGAATCTTCAAAAATGATGTATGTTTCTCTCTTTTTTTAATCTCTCTCTCCCCCTCTCCTCTCACTTTCTTCCTAAAGAGTGGCATGACCCCAAAGTGTTTTGAAATCCTGTTAGTACTAAATTAAAAATTAAGTAGAGTTGCTATGGTAACGGACTTCATCAGATCTTAACAATAAAAAATAAATAAATAAATAAAAATAAAAAATAAAAACAAACAAAATTACATAGAGACACTCAGGTTGCTACTTCCAAACTTCAATGACTGGAACAACACAACAATCTCCAAAACCCATGACTCTCTCTCTCTCTCTCTCTCTCTCTCTCTCTCTCTCTCTCTCTCTCTCTCTCTCTCTCTCTCGGATGGCATTACACCCAATAAATTAAGAATCCAAAAAAATCTAAACGAATGTATCTTGTTGGCCAAACATTGACATGTTCTTTAAATCTTAACCAAGAATAATACTTTGCACTCCTTACTGTAACTTTCCGGGTCCACCGACTAGGGCGGATTTACATGATGTGGGCAAAGGTGGGGCTCAATGTTTTGGAAAAATTTGAACATACCCTAGAAATAATTAAAAAAATACATATATTAAATAAATAAACAAATGTACTCTTGAGCACTACCCCCTCCCCCTCGCCCACCTAAAATTGTAGAAAGCCCCTTATTTTAAGAGTTTATGTGTTAATTTTTATAGCACTATACAAAAACCCCCCAACACCACACCGCAATCCTCCCCCCCCCCCCCCCCCAACTATGACATGTTTATGACTTAGTACACTAAACGGCTTAACCGACAAGTCGACCCCCGCGTATATAAATACTTGACACTTAAACCCCTTCCTATTGACTCGTCATCCAAAATATTAACATATGTATATCATGTGATAGTCATGTGATCAAAAAGTTTTCTGACAAAATTGCCCTTAATTAGTCTTCTTCCTTCTCATTGAAGCCAACCCCTAAGAAGAGAGAAGTTATGACACCCAAGTGTTTGATATCCAGCTAGTACTAAACTATAAATTAAGAAATATAAATAAATGTATCTTGTTGGCCAAACATTGACATGTTATTTAAATCCAAACCAAGAACAAATACTCTGCACTCCTTGCTGTAACATTTCAGGTCCACTGACTCGAGTGGATGTACATGAGCGCAAAGTGGGCCCAAGCCCCCCAAAGTTTTGGAAGCTAGAAAAAATAAAATGTACTCTTAAGCCCCCACCTAAGATTGTAGAAAGCCCCCTGATTTTAAGAGTTTATGTGTTAATTTTTATAGCACTACCTTATTAATTGGGAAAAAAAATTTCTCAAGCCACCCTACTTTGAAAAAAATGTATATTGGTTTGCATTTGCAGAATACATGTTGCAACAATAATTGCAATATAATCCACCATATATCATGGGCCAAATCGTAGATATCATATAAAAAGGAACTGAACGAATATTGACGTAATTGGAATCCAACCCATCCTAGGTATTGGGCCCAAAAAAATTCATTTTCCCTTATTAACTTAACTTAACCCAAGTTGATTCTGTACCATTTCGAGATTTACTAAAATTCAGCTTGAGAAATACGTATAAACAGACTGAAAAAGAATTTGCCACAGGGGCATTGTCCCCCAAAACCAAAGAACTCCGTCCATTGGTTTTGCTCCTATCAAGCAGCACGACTCCTCCGCGTGCGCACCGGCTCCCATGAAGAAATAAAAAATATAAATACACTAGATACAGACATGCTTGTTTAACCCTCCAGAAGTATAAATACACTAGATGCACCATCACGAGCATAATTGTAACAGCTTAAATCGCAAAATACAGATAACCACACTAATCTGCAAATTGTCAAATTTTTCATGTAGCTCGACCTCTAAATCAGGAAAAGAAAAACTACAGATCTCATCAAACTAAAATATGAATCAATCTGGTTCCAGAATGAAAATAGAACCACAACCAGACTACAAGCAAATAATATATATCTATGCATGTGTGTGTGTGTGTGTATATATAAACGTATACATTTAGACGACCAAACACCAGCACAATGATCTCACCTGAGAAGCAAATAACAGAGGGATTCAGAGAGATCGCGAAGTAAATAATATCATCATATTCATGCATAACAAAGACGCAACAACATTCACACCAAAACATCTCATGAATACAGCATACGTACATACACACATATACATATACATATACATATACATATACATATACATATACATAATGTAGCTTAGAAAAATATGAAAAGGAAAGCGATTGATCTCTCACCGGCTCGAGGATCTGATCTCTTTTCCTCCCTACGAATCGTATGGAATAAACCGCCGAGAAGAGTACCGCGATTTTATAGTCCGTAATTCTAGCCTTTGGACTCCGCATGGGGGTGGGTGGGTCATGGAAAACCTGTTTTGATGCTGGGTGGACTCTTTGACCCCAAAAGATAAATGGGTCATTTCAGTCCAAACTAGCGGACTTTTCTTGTAATACGTCCAGCCTACTAAACTTCTGATTCCATCTACACCCACTTCATTTACTGTTTACATCGACTTTCTCTCAGCAAATTATATACTCTCAATTTACTTCTTCTTCTTTTTTTCACGAAGCATCAACGCAATGAATAATAAGACATGAATGAGATGTACGTGAAGATGTCATTATTTTTTTGATGGTCATAGATTTTAATTGAGGATGTTGTAAAATTTATAAAACATTCAATTGTACATGACGGCTTGGAGTAAATCTTTATATAGATGATATTTTAAAAAAAAAATTTAAAAAAAAAACAATATACTTAGTTTTCAATTGTATACAATATTGGAAAAAAGGAATAATTAAAATAACATCAACAAAAGGTTTAATATAAAGATTTGCTATCAAATAATTTTAAAAGTTAGCAACAAAATTTAAAAATATAAACAAACAAAAAGTATCAACAAATAATTTTTAAAGAAGAGTAAAACTTGGGACACAACCATTCATACAACTTTTTCTCCACAACTCAATAAATGTGTTTATCTCTCTCACGTGATGTCACTGGATCCCACAGTGACACAAAAGATAGATAGACACATTTATTAGGTTGTGTAATATCCTGTATTTTGGAGTGTATATTTACTAATTAAGACTTCATATTTGTACTTGTATAACCTTGTCCTTCTTTTGGTAAACCGTAGATACCAATCGATTGCCTTTTTTATTCCAATCGATTACCACTTTTTGCATATCAATCGATTGCCATGTTTTCCAATCGATTGTCATTCTACCGACCTGAATTCATTACGTGGCATATACCAATCGATTGCCCTTGACTCAAAATCGATTGCCACAAAATATCTGGAACCAATTGATTGCTTCTGCTTCCAATTGATTGGCATCTGCAAAGATAAGTTTCCAACTTTGCCTCGTGGTTTGACACATGGCACTTCGTTTTTCTATATATACAAGCTCATTTTGAGCCTTGGGTCTGTTTGGTTCACAGATTTCTTGAGAGAGAGAGAGAGAGAGAGAGAAAGTTTGTTATATATATACACACTCAAACATATATACATATATACACCCACACAAGCATACACACACACACACACTGGACCAGAGAAGAGAATGAGGAGAAGAAGTTAGAAGATAGAAGAGAAAGAGAAGGAGAGACAGAGAGAAGAAAGAAGACAGAGAAGAGAAAGAGAAGGAGGAGAGAGAGATCTTGAGGATTTTCAAAGCCCCACAAGCCAAACACACCCTTCGGTGAGTCTTTTCGTACTTGGTTCCTTTAATATATTGTTTTTACAAGTTTTGGTGATGTTTAGATATGTTAAATACGTCCTTAAGACGTTTATATTTTCTATTTTATGAATCTGCTGGGGAAGACGAAGTACCAATCGATTGCTATCAATTGAGTCCCTCGATTGGATAGATTTTTCAATCGATTGCCATTAATTGTAATCCAATCGATTTATAAAGTCATCAATCGATTGGCTTAGTTTTGGATCCAATCGATTGTCATTTTTTCTAAACAGATTGTTATAGTTTTTATCTCAATCGATTGGACCCTTGTCCTAATCGATTGACATTAGTAGAACATGGTTAGTTCCTCTTGTTTATTATATAAAGGGTTCGATTGTTCGATTCTCGATTCGAACTTCCATTATGCGATTATGGGTTAATCAGGGATAATGTGACAACAAAGATAAGGATGATTAAGAATAATGGATTAACGTGATGACGTGAGATACCATGTGGTTCATACATGATTTCGATATCCGTTCATTTTTATCCGAATAGTCAGGCCACAATGGGGCTGTTATATAATCGTTAGTGGTATAACGATAGGTAGGTTTGCTAAGTTCTGGGATGATTACGGGAGGAGTTGTTTCCCAAACGCGATAGACAAACGAAGGTGTCTATGATTTACTGTGGCTGGGTAAACAGGTATTCTCAAACGCAGTAGACAAACGAAGGTTTCTACGACTTGCGGTGGCTGAGAATACGTAGCTGACGATAAGTCGTGGCAATAGAATTGATGTGTTGATGCTTGAAGCGTTAAATCCCTGACATGCGGTGGACTGTGCATATGTTTTTAGAGTGGGGATGGACTGATGTATTATCTATAACTTGCGGTGTACGCGATAAATGACCTCTATAACTTGTGGTGTTATGCTGTAGATGGTATCTAGGACTTGCGATGACGCGGTAGACAGAGCGTTAGTGTATCCAGGAGTTTTACAATCAAGTCTGTTCCAAGGGTCAGTATGTGATGAGTCTTTTATTAACAAGATGATAAGGGTTAAGTAAACGATATTGGAATAATAAAGGGGGAGATACTATTGTAACACAATATCTTAAACACTTCCATAACTTGTTATTATGTTATATCATTGGTACCCTGTGAGTTTCTATTCACTCAGCTCTCAGTAGGCTGACGGCCGTTATTTCCTAGACATTCCCCGTCCAGATTACCCTACCCCTCTTAATGCAGGTGATGATGTATACGGCGATGGCTACTACCCGGAGGGGGATTAGGCTGCAGGTAGCCTCACAAATGACGATTATACTGGGGAAGATTACTACGCTGACGACTACCCTTACGCCAGCTAGAGATGAAAAAGTTATATCTAGTTTATATTTCTGTTGTTTGTGTCGAGCTTTTGTAACTGGTACTTGGGCATATATTGTCTCCAGACCTATTAGGTTCCCGAGGACCACTGTGATGTTTATAATAGATACAACTATTATTATATTCAGTTTGATTATATTGTTGCTCTTATTCATTAGTTGACTGGTACTATGTAGTGTGGACAATTAGTGACATTCACCCGTCATTCCCTATGGACCCAAAAAGAATTTTTTTTTCTTTCTATTTTTGCTGCTCCGGGGCATGACAGGTTGTGTAGAAAAAGTTGTGTGAATGGTTATGTTCCAAGTATTACTCTTTAAAGAAATAATTAGTTTAAATATGGTTCTAAAATTTATAAGTATTGTTGTGGTTAGGGGTATAAGTTATTTACAAAAAACCAAAATCGAACCGATCGACCAGAACCAACCTATTCTGTCGATTTTGGTTAGTGTTAATAATGTGCAGTCGGTCCTCCAAATAATAGTGTAAATTTTTTAATGTTCGATTCGGTCCGCGGTTCTCACATTAGTGGACCGAGAACCAACCGAATAGCTGATGTATAATAAAATTTTAAGTATATATAGATATCTCATAGATGGAGTAGAGATTTGAGAGCCCCTCCTACTAAAATGGCTCCATCTCCATGCCAGCTACCCCTCCCCCTCCCCATCCTCACCGCCCGACAACCCACACACTCTCCTCACTAGGCGGCAACCCTCTCACCCTCCACACGGCCAGCGAACCCTCACCCTAGCCGCCGCCTCTTCTTTCTCTCTTTACTCATTGATCTCTCTCTCTCTCTCTCTCTCTCTCTCTCTCTCTCTCGTATACTCATCGTCGCCATCTCTCTCTCTCTTTGTTCTCACCAAAAACAAAGATAAAGTGACCTCCTTCTAGCTCGATCTCCTCGTCACTCACCGTCGCCATCTCTCTACCCACTACCATCTCTCTCTGCACGCCGAAGGTAACCTTCTTTCTTACTACATCTATAGATATATGTATAAATCTGTAATACCATGTATTTTTGAGATATTTTGTATTACCCTGTATTTTTAGTGTACTTTTATATTAATTTTGATATAAAGAAGATTCAATGTACTTGTCTTTAATTTCCTGTAATTTCAGTTTCAATCGATCGAGCAAGCTTCGAGCGATCGAGAGTTTCATTCTTCAATCGATCGAGCCCACTTCAAGTGATCGAAACTCTGCCGACCTGAATTTACGTGTCCTCGTTATCAAGCAATTGACCAGCTCTCAATCGATCGAACCCTAACCGACCTGTTCTCAATCGATCGAACTCACTTCGATCGATCGAACTTGTTATTATCAGATTACATGTTCTGCCACTTGCACCCTTCCCCTCCCTATATATATGTTGGTTTGCATGTGTTTCATGGGGTTTGGAAACTGTGAGAGGGTTAGAAAGAGAAAGAGAGATATATATAGATTATATGCACACTCATATATATACACATACCCGGATATATATATATATACATATTATACACAAACACACACACACTCTCAAAGAAAGAGAAGAATAAGAAGTAGCAAAAGGAGGAGAGAAAAAAAAGAGACAGATAAAGAGAAGGAGAAAGAGAAAGAGGAGAGAGAGGAGATCATCCCGAGGAACCCGCAGCTACCCCGAGCTCGTCGGCATCACTAAACCTTACGGTGAGTGCCTATACTCACTTAGTAGCTTAGATACGTAGGTATATATGTGTTTCGGCAAGAAAGAAAGGACACCAAACGTACACAGGAAGTCTAGTTTAGTTTGGGAAGAAAACCAACATTCAATCTATCGAATTACTTTCGAGCGATTGAACACAGACCGATCTGGATCGATCAAACGTAGTTCAATCAATCGAACTTTAATATCCTCAATCGATCGAACATTGCGCAATCAATCAAACATGACAGAACGTTAAAGGTTTTGTTAATTTATATCTGATGGACTGTTAAGCTGTTAGATATCATGTGTTGATTATTGGAGATGATAACAGAATAATATACGCGATGAATAATGGGTTAATGCATTAAATAGTGGAACCAATTGGTTTATGTTAAGATAATAATGAGATTGAGAAGCCGACGTGCATAGTAGTGGGTCTATCAACCGCATAGGTCGATACTATTTTTGTTGGTGCATATGAATGTGGTCGCTAAGATCATATGATGTCGAATATGGAATCCCAAGGTACTAAAATAGGATCGGGACTATGTGTTAGGTTTTACGTATGATAGAGTTGGACTGCGTGTCAGAGTTGGGAGGTTATGCGCTGTAGGACTTCGTGTCGAGTTTAATATACCAGGGTTGCATACCGTAACGCGTCGGGGCTAGGGTGCCGTAGCATATCGGGGATGCGTGCCGTAATAGTATTACAGAGCTGAGTGCTATGGTACAGCTGAGTGCTATAGTATTTCTGAGTGCTGAGATATTGCTGAGTGATGTCGTATTACTGAGTGCTGAGATATTGCTGAGTATTGTGATATTGCTGAGTGTTGAAGTATTACTGAGTGTTGTGGTGGAGCTGAGTGTTGTAGCATGATGAAGTTGAGTGTTGTAGTATAATGTAGTTGAGTGCTGTAGTATAATGAAGCTGAGTGCTATAGTATATTATGGCTACGTGTCATAGTATTATATCAGAACGGGTTTACCGGAATGTTAGGATTGTGTGTCTGGATTTGATAGCTCGTGTGATATAGGACTATGTGTCTGATTTATGCATTAAAGCGTGGGACTTCATGTCAGGTGTGAGTCGTGTGACAGACCGTAGGTATGGGACTACGTGTCTGATTAATATAGACCCAAGAGTCTATGTTATGTTTGGGATAGATTGGGACGACGTCTGTTGAGATATATATGGAGTTGGTGCATTCATGAACGTGAACGATGAGATGATCATTAATGATGTTGTTGCTTATATGTGTTGTATGTCTATAGATACTCTGTTAGTATTTGCATTCACTTGACTTTCGTAGCTGACAACGTTTATGCCACTAGATATTTGACGTTCAGTTGGCCAGTGTTATGAGTATGCAGGAGATGCATACATGGATAGGGACTACGAGGATGGAGCCTACGATGACGGAGGCTATGCTGGTGTTGACTACTACGCAAGCTAAAGATTTGAAGCTTCACCATAGTTAGTCCATGTTTATGTTTTTAGAAACTCTGTAATAGTTACGTTTATATCGGCGTATGTTGCCGTAATACTTTGTTTATGTTTCTGCAAACACTCGAGATATTGTAATAGTTTAGTATTAAACTCTGATTTTATATATCGATCTTAGAACTTTCCAATGTGTGTTATGAATCATTATTCTGATGGTTTGACTTTGCTTATGGACAATATGGTGACTTTCAACTGTCATGACCTACGGGTCCAAAAAGGAATTTATTTTCTCTATTTTTGCTACTAAGGGGCGTGACAGGAATTTTGGTATTAGTGCCTAGGTTTAGTAGCCGTGTTCACCAATTGTCCAACATTTCTTGAGTTTTGAACCTTAAGATTCCAGAGATAGGGTTTGACTCTAAGCTTGTGTTGTGGAGATCGTCTCTATGGAGTTCTCTGTGATATTAATGTGATAATAGTTATAACTATTATGTTTAGTTGTGATTTACTTTCTGTGATTATTTCTGGATTGACGACTAACCGATAGACGTCTGTATAAGTACCCAACCCTACTGCATCGATGGCAGGAATGCCTACCCGGAATCGTCCCGCACAGATTGAGGATGTACCCCGACCACCCCAGGCTGCGGATCCGACTAGATTGTTCGAGGCCTTTGTGCAGAGAATGGAACAAATTAACAATCCAAACGTGCACAATGAAAACAACCATGGACCACCTCCGAGGCCAATTGAGGATCGAATAGTAGAGTGTTTCCGTCATTTTTGTCTAGAAAAGTTTGATAGGAATATTGAGCCGTGGTACGTGGAACAGTGGCTCTGAGATATGGAAGCAATCTTTGATTCCTTGGGATGTAACGAGATCGAGAAGCATCGACTGGCGACATTCCAGTTAACTTATGCGGCTGCTGATTGGTGGGAATCGGAAAAAGCAACCGTAGGAGAAGATGCAGTAGGACGGATGCCCTGGATCACATTCAAAGGGCTATTTTGGAGAACTACTTTCCTCAGACGGAGAGGAATAGGAAGGAGAGAGAATTCATTAAGCTAAGGCAAGGAAACCTTACGGTGAGAGAGTATACGGTACAGTTCGAACGATTATCCCGTTTTGCTGATTTATCCCCGGAGAAAAAGAACATGCCAAGGTCTTTCGCTGCCACTACAACGGATGACTCTGAATCATCAGGGTCAAACCTTCAAAGCTATGGTAGGAATGGAAGTCCGTCATGAGGATATTAATGGTCGAGAGCAGGGACACTTCGAAAATCGACCACCGCCCAGGAATAACCAAGGACCGAGACTTAAGCGTAATTGGACTGGAGAAAGAAAGCAACAACCTGTGTTTCCTCAGAACCGCTATGCTGCAAACCGAGCACCTCCCTCATAAGGACTCCCTGCTACTACTGGAAGCAATACTGGTGGGTGCTTCAACAATGGGAAGCTAGGCCATGTGGCTAAGGATTGCCAAGCTCCCAAGAACTATAACTGGTCGGGCATTCGCTATTATAACTGTGGCAATCACGGCCATATCAGCAAGGACTGTAGAGCACCCCGTAGGGCATACAACAAACTAGCTGCTCAGGGCCAAGTTGGGCAGGCTTGTATGAATGCTATCCTCCCAGAGAATGCATGATTTGATGAGGTTGAACAGCATAACATGGATGGTACTCTTACGTTATTCATCACTCGAGTTAATGTTCTATTTGATATTGGTGCTTCGAATTCGTTTATTGCTATCGGAATTGTTAAACTTTTGGGTTTAGTACCCCAGGCGCTTGACATAGCCCTGAATGCGGTATCACCTTTGGGAGTGACCGTAAGGTTAGGGAAAGTATGCAAGGACTGTGCATTAACTCTTGAGGACAGAATTCTTCCTGTAGATCTAATCGTTTTGTCAATGAAGGAATTTGACATCATCTTAGGATTTGATTGGCTCACAAAGTATAGTGCTAAGTTGGATTGTGCCAATAAGATGATTATATTTCTAGTACCGGGAATTCAACCTTTTGATTTTCAATGCAACCCCTCTAGCGATGCTTTTCTTACCAGCCGTATAGCAGCTTTCGAGAGCTCGAGTTCGGAACTCACTATGGCACAGATTCCCGTGGTCCGAGATTTTGAAGATGTGTTTCAAAATATTTTAGGATTACCACTTTAGCGTGCGATTGACTTTTGTATCGAGTTAATGCCTGGTACTTTACCACAATCGAAGGCTCATTATCGGATGGCACCAATGGAGATGCAAGAACTGAAGAAACAAGTTCAGGAGTTGGAAGATCTCAAGTTTGTTCAACCCAGCACTTCGCCTTGGGGAGCGCCAGTGCTATTCATTAAGAAGAAGGACGGAACTCAATGGCTTTGTAACGATTATAGGGCGCTCAACAAGGTCATGATTAAGAATAAGTACCCAATCCCTAGAATCGACGATCTGTTTGATTAGCTGTAAGGAGCAACAACTTTCTCAAAGATTGATTTATGTTCCGAATATCACCAACTATTGGTTCAACCAACCCGAAGATATTTCAAAGAATGCTTTCAGGACGAGGTATGGGCACTATGAGTTCTTGGTAATGTCTTTTAGATTAACCAATGCCCCAGCAGTATTTATGGATCTAATGAATAGAGTACTTAGACCCTACTTAGACTAGTTCATTATCGTGTTCATAGATGATATTCTAATCTACTCAAAGGCCGAGGAGATACATGACGAACATATAAGGATCGCACTATAAACTCTCCGAGATAATCAACTATATGCGAAGTTCAGCAAGTGTGAATTCTGGCTGAAGGAAGTCAAATTTCTAGGACATGTTATCTCGCATGATGGGATAGCCGTAGACTCAGTAAAGACATATGCAGTTCTAGATTGGAACATACCAACCACCGCAACGGATGTCCGAAGTTTTCTTGGTTTGACTGGATACTTTTGGAGATTTGTGGAAGGATTCTCTAAGATCGCAGCTCCTCTTATCAGACTAACGAAGAAGGATTTGAAGTTTGAATGGTGTAACAAGCATGAACACGCATTTTAAGAATTAAAAGAAAGATTGACTACAATACAAGTGCTGGTGATACCCAAGAGTGGTGAGCAGTTCACCATCTACAGTGACGCATTACACCAAGGACTTGGATGTGTTCTGATGCAAGACGGGAAGGTAATCGCATATGGATCACGATAGTTGAAGCCTCACGAGTTGAATTATCCGATGCATGACCTCGAACTAGCCGCGATTGCGTTTGCACTCAAGATTTGGAGGCATTATCTCTATGGTGAGAAGTTTGATCTATTTTCGGATCACAAGAATTTGAGATACTTGTTCTCTCAAAGAGAGTTGAATATGAGGCAACGACGTTGGATGGAATTATTGAAAGACTATGATTTCACGTTGCAGTATCACCCTGGAAAGGCAAACGTACTAATTGATACTTTGAGTCAGAAACCCCAAAAGATAGTAGTAGCTTCTCTTATGGTCAAAGAGTGGCAAATGCTAGAAACCTTGGCTAAATTTGGTATTCAGCCTTAGATCCAAGTAAAGGATGACACTTTGGATGTCTCATGGTACAACCGACCCTCATTAGTTGTATTTGGGAGGCACAAGAGAAGAATGAAGGACTTCAGGAGTGGTTCGCGAGCAACGCGGTAAAGGAACCAGAGAATTGGAATATGTCACGCCCGTTCCAGAAAATCATATTTGATATTTTTGAAATCATTAATGTCGATTAATGATTGGGAATGGAGTTGATGTGGGTCAACTGTGGTGTGTCAGTTGAGGACACGGTGATTAGTAAAGTCATAATGCATTGACATGAGAAAATGACATTTTTATGATTTTAAATGTTATTTGACTTTACTTGATTTTCATGAATAGTAATTATACTTGTGTAGTATAATTTCTGGTAGATTTGATCCTGTTAGAGATCATTTTGAGTAACATAGTGATAACATAGATGATACGTTACATAAAAAGTAGGTCATCTAGAGATTTCACAAAATCTAGTTTTTGGAATGTAATTACGGACCCAAACAATACTTAGACGAAAACTTTTATAATTCATAGTTTTCACTCATGAAGTGATAAAATGGACGCATGTGACTTTTCGAAGAATATTTAGAAGTTAGAGAAATTATGGGGAGGTAAATGTAATTCCCGAGAGTTATGCCTATTGTTTGTGATGGAAATATCCAGCTAATGTGAGGATGCCATGTGAGCTTCGGTGTGGCAGGACAGTTGGTTGAATTGGATATAACGCAGAAGTAGTTATGAGCAGTTTCGCTGGCTCTTCTGTTCAAAATAATTTACTGCCAAGGGACACGTGTCAATCATTGTGGAGTAATTGAAAGAGCAGGTGTCAGTTCAAAGATATGCCACGTGTAAGAGCAGTTCCCAGTTTGAAAAGGAGAGGGAACATTCAAATAAGATTGCTGAGAAGCCTCGACGTTTATAAATAGAAGGATTTTATGTTCGAAAGGAGATCCTTCGATCAACATCAACATATATCTTTCAATACATTTACTGTATTTCTATCTAGGCACTTAAATTTAGAAGTAGAATACCTTGGAAGTCATCTTCAAGGTTAGATTGTAGTCTATTTAAACTTAATAAAATAGTCTTTTACTTTACTGTTTTTATTTACTCTTCTTATTTAGGAGTAGTTTTTCAATAGTTAGTTCGAAGTGCTTCAATTAGTTACATCTTTACACATTTGAAGTCCTTGTTAAGGTATCGAACGTCACCACAATCTGTCTGGTGAGGCACAGTTTGGATCACACACATTGGCAATTCGCTTACCTGGCACGCCCGTACTTACATAAATTTTCCAACCAAACATTTTTGGCACGCCCGGTGGGACCCTAGTGTCAAAGGATGGCAAACAGAAACCTTTGAAGCAATAGGTCTGTTGATAACGCCAATGTTGGTATTAATATTGCTGAAACTGGTGGTTTTCTACACCAAGATCCTCAAAGCAGCAATACTGGGAATCATGTGAACAATGAAAACCCAGAAATAGGAGTTGAGAATTTGAATCCAATTCCAAATAATGGGAACGTTGGTTCAGAAAGTCAACATGACTTGGTGAATCAATTGACACCAATATTCGATCATTTGGGAAATATGATCCAGAATGTTAATGTTCTGATCACTTCCCTTAACAAAAACATACCACAGTTTGCACCAGCAATGGGGCCGACTAGAAATCCTTCTATGATTCGACAGAATGAAAGGGATTATACCCGTGGCTTATTTCAGTCAAATCTTATGACTCATGCAAATGGGCCTTCTTTTAGGCCTAATTCACAAGAAAGCTTCTATATGTCTGTCCCTAATAATATTCCCCCAGTGTTTGAAGGGATGCAAGGGAATCATATGGGAGATGGTCAAGATTATATCTATAGATCAGTGAATATCGAAGAACCTAGGCCTAGAGAAAACATAATAGGCCAAAATAGGAGAATAAACGACAATCCTATATTCGAACCAGACCCTACTGGAATAGGAGTGGGTTGAAGGAATGAAAATCCCAGGAGAGCGGATAATATTCCCCAACCACCTCTAATACCACCAATGAATCCTCATTTGGGTCAACCAGGTCATCAACAACCACTTAATATGGTTGATAGAAATGACATGATTAATTTAATCCATGAAGTTTGTGGACCCATAGCTCGGGGGGTACAAACTCCAGTTTATAGGAAGCCTTATCCTGACTGGATTGATAGGATTGAATTCCCTAGGGGATTTAAGTTCCCCACCTTTGCTATTTTTGCTGGAGATGGGAGTCAATCCACAGTTGAACATGTAGCAAAATTCATCAGTCAGTGTGCTGATGTAGGAAATAATGAATACCTTAGGCTTTGTTTATTTCCTAGTTCATTAACAGATACTACATTCACTTGGTTTTAATTTGGCCCCTAATTCAATACATAATTGGACACAAATGGAAGAATCCTTCCATACTCAGTTTTTTCAAACAGAACCAGAGGTGTCTATGGCTGATTTGGCCAGGCTATGTCAAAAACCTGATGAAAAGGCTACCCAATTTATTAATAGATTTAAGAGGGCTAGAACAAAATGTAAAATCATTCTACCAGAGCCAGAATTTGTCAAATTGGCTCAGAATGGTCTTGAATTTAGACTTTCAAAGAAGTTTGATGCATTAGAATTCAGAGATCTTGTTGAATTAACTGCCCGAGTCTCTAGATATGAGGCCTTATTAGAAGAAGAAAAGGAAAGGAGTGCTTCTTCATTGAAGACATATTACAAAGATCCTAACTATCAGATAGATGCTGCAGAAATAATAGGAAAGGAACCTTTCACCTGTAAAAGTCTTGTGAAGAAAAATGATTCTGCTGAAGTATATAAATCTAAAGGATCATTCAAAAAATATTCATTCGATATCTATAAATTGGATGAAATATTTGATCATATATTAGAAGGAAAAATCATTAAGTTGTCTGATGGGACAAAATTACCTTCTAATGATGAATTAAAAGGTAAAAAATACTGCAAGTGGCATAATTCTTGGACTCATTCAACTAATAATTGTACTGTTTTTCGAGACAGGATTCAAGATCTGATCAAGAAAGGGAAATTGAAATTCCTTAAAAAACAGATGGGGGTTGATGAAGATCCATTCCCAGCAGTCCAATAGGTGTCCATCAATGTCCATGACATTTTCCTCGAAGCTCTAGTCAAGGAAAGGGAAAATGCAAAGTCAGAGGACCAGATGAAAAGGCTCGAAGAAATAACAAAGAAAAACCCTGAATTATCAGTTTTCAACCAAGAATATGCAAAGAATTTATGCATTGGTTGTGGGAAAAGATATGCTAAAATCTATGATGAAAGGGTTGGAGCCAAAACAAGCAGGAAAAATGAACAACCCTCGTTCGAACAAAAGAGGGTGAGTACTTCCCATGAACCTCCATTTCAGCCAATCATGAATGTTGGGAGAGGGCAGTTTAGAGGACCAATTTATAAATCCTCAACATACACTGGACCAATGACAGCAAGTTATGCTCCAAGATCAATGGCTCCTTTTAAAGCCAGTTTTTTTAAGGAATTTTCATGCTGGTAACTATGTTCGACCACCAAGGAACATGCAATATGTAAGGCCAGGTTTTTCTCATGCACCAAAGAAACATTATGTGGTACAGAAAGAAAGACAAACTCAATTCGTGCCATCAAAACTGGTACCAGCACATGTGGTACAAGCCGAGATGGACATGGGAACATTGAATAAATTACCAAAAATTGGTGAGACATCACAATCAGGTGAACCTGCATTGGTGCCAGGGGTGCCAAATTGGTTTGTCTTGCAAGATGATAGAGTCAAAAGTATGATGGAACAACAAGGTTCTCAAAACAAGAATAGGATGATCAAACCTCCTCATGTTGAAAATAATACATGACATGTGCTTCAACATCCTAAGGAAAAGAACCAAAAGATGGTTCCTGTAATAAAAAGGACTCAGCAAAGGAAACTTCAGAGGAAGTTTACTATGTGGAAGGAATTTTCCAATATGCAGGCTCAAAGTCAAGAATTAGGAAATGAAATTGAAAGAGATTCCAGTAACGTTTCGAGGCCTAATCCCAGGTTCGATCGAAACATGAAAGTTGATAATGATACTATGTCTGAGGAAAGTATCATTAAAGCCAAAGTATTAGAATTAGAAAAGGCCATGAGCATTGATGATGGGGACAAAGCAATGACAGTGGTAGAATCTCAAGTTTTGGGAAATACTGAGATGAAACTTAATAATGAGACTATCAAGAATGAGAATATACACATCCAGTTTGACATATTTCCAGAGCAAATGGAAGTTAACACTGCCACATTTATATTACCAAAGATCTTCGAAGCAGCAGAAGATCAACAAATAGATGAAGAAATGGAAATGGAAGCATCTACTGAGGATGTCTCTGAGGTAAATCTTCCTGAGTTCATATTTAGTGATTGTAATTTTGTTTATTCATTCGAAGAACCATCAACAGAAATGACTAAGCATCTTAAACCATTATATATAAAGGCTTGTTTAAATGGGGGTTAAACAAAGTATTGGTTGATAATGGTGCTGCTGTCAACATTATTCCTCAGAATACTTTGAAAAAGATTAATAAACAAAATTCAAAGTTGATGCAAACCCACATTATGATATTAGGCTTTATTGGTGATAAGAAAAATACCAAAGGAGTAATACCTATTGAAACTATAGTAGGTTCGAACAAATCCAAAACTACTTTCTTTATGGTAGATGCTAGTCCTAGTTATCATATCTTATTAGGAAGAGATTCGATTCATGCTAACCAATGTGTTCCTTTTTCGATGCATCAAAATCTGTTGCTTGTGAAAGAAAACTGTGAAATTAAAATAGTGAAGGCTGATACTCAGCCTTTTTATGCAAGTTCTAACTGTGTCGAAGCTCAATTGTATCAGGGGAATGTTAAACCAATTGACCTTAAAGAATTAGAAGATGAATCCCCAGAAGAAAATTGGGATATTTTAGCTGATATGTCATTTGGTTCTTTAGAACCATTAGGTGATGACAAGATGGTTTAATGACTCACACACCTATAGAAATAGAAGATATAGAAGAGACCATTCGATTGGTCTCACAAAAGTTAATGATGGCAAATTTAGAGTCAAGAATTGAGAAAGATTCGACCATAAATTGGTCAGATTACATCTTCGAAGAAGATTCACAAGAATTAAAGGATGTTCGTAGGGAAGAATAATCTGTGCTGCCAGAAAATTTGATACAAGAAGTAGTACAAGATCCTCTATTGGAGATCAATTTAGGATTAGATCAACAAAAAAGAATTACTTACCTAAGTTCAAAACTTGGAAAGTGTGACCATTATAAATTGGTCGAATTATTGAAAGAATTTCGAGATTGCTTTGCTTGGGAATATGATGAATTGCCAGGACTCGAAAGAAGCTTAGTAGAGCATAGATTACCTATCAAAGCTGGTTATAAACCAGTAAAGCAGCAACCTCGAAGGATGACTCCAGAGGTCACTATGAAGATTAAAGAAGAAATTGAAAGGTTGCTCAAGGCAGGATTCATTATAACTGCCAGGTATGTTGAATGGCTTTCGAATGTTGTTCCAGTTATGAAGAAAAATGGCAAATTAAGAGTCTGTATTGATTATAGAAATCTTAATTCAGCCACACCTAAGGATGAATATCCTATGCCAATAATTGATTTATTAATTGATAGATCTGCTGGAAATACTATAATGTCTATGATGGATGGTCACTCAGGATATAATCAAATATGTATTACTGAGGAAGACATTCATAAGACTACATTTAGATGTCCAAGCAGTATAGGTACCTTCGAATGGGTAAAAATGCCCTTTGGTTTGAAAAATACAAGAGCTACTTATCAGAGAGCTATGAATGCTATTTTCCATGGCATGATTGGAACATTTTTAGAATGTTATATAAATGACATAATTGTTAAATCTAAAACATTTGATGATCACCTGATACATATGAAGTTAGCATTTGAAAGAATGAGATTTTTCAAACTCAAATTAAATCCATTAAAATGTTCCTTTGGGGCTAATACTGGAAACTTTTTAGGATATTTGGTGCATGAAAAGGAGATTCAAGTGGATAAGAATAAAGCTCAAGCAATTATTCAAAGTAAACCCCCTCGACCAAAAAGGAATTGCAAAGATTCCTAGGACAGGTTAATTTCATTCGAAGGTTCATTTCCAATACAGCTAGAAAAACTTTGATTTTTTCTCCTTTGTTGAAATTGAAGGATCATGAAGAGTTAAAGTGGGAAGATAAACATCAGACTGCCTTTCAAGCCTTGAAGGATTATTTGGTGAAGCCACCAGTGTTAATGCCTCCAAGAAAAGATAGGCCAATGAAGTTATACATCTCAGCAGCAGAAGCATCAATTGTGGTCTTATTAGCCCATGATAATGATGATAAGAAAGAGCAAGCTGTGTATTACCTTAGTAGGTTTTTATATCCTGTTGAATGCAAATATTCCTTTATGAAAAAAATTGCGTTTGTCTTTGTATTTTGCAGTTATGAAATTAAGATATTATCGCCTTCCTACTGAAGTCTATGTGATTGCTAAGTTTGATTTAATTAAATATATGTTGACTCGACCTATCCTGAGGAATCGAATTGGTAAATGGATTTTGGCCTTGTCAGAATTTTGTTTGTTTTATATACCACAAAAGGCAGTAAAAGGCCAAGCCTTAGGAGATATTTTGGCTGACCATCCAAACTGCCTCGAAACAGAGGAAAATTATAAAATTGGACATATAACCATTAGTCCATGGAAATTATGGTTTGATGGTTCAAAAACTGAATTTGCTGCAGGCATTGGTTTCATTATTGAATCACCTGAGAAGATTAAAACCAAATATAGCTATAAACTTGATTCGAATCAATGTGCCAATAATCAAGTTGAGTATGAAGCTTTAATAATGGGTCTCGAAACCTTGTTGGATCTTAAAGCTACATTTGCAGATGTATTTGGAGATTCTCAATTGGTTTTAAACCATATGAATGGGATATACAAATGTATGAGCAGTACATTGAAAATACATTATGATACTACAATGGATTTATTATCCAGATTTGATAATGTGAACCTTTTGCATGTTCCTAGAAGTTTTAATGAAGAAGCCAATGACGTGGCTCAGAAGGCATCTGGATTTAGAACAAATGTTGAAGATATCGAGATGGAGCAAGTTACTTATAGGAAATTATTGCCAATATTGGTGGACAGATTACCTTATGTTGATATCTCAAATGTAGAAGTTCATGATGATTGGAGAAAGCCATTCATAGATTATCTCTTAGGATTAAATGAAAAGCCTGATCGAAGTATAAGGTTAAAATCTGTCAATTACATTATGTATAGTGGGAAATTGTTCAAAAGAGGAAGTGATGGATTATTGCTGGAATGCTTGAGTAATCTCGAAGGAATAGAGGCTATAGCTCAAATTCACGAGGGATTATGTGGAGCCCATCAATCCGGGGTTAAGATGAGATGGTTACTTCGAAGGCATAATATTTATTGGCTAACTATCTTAAAAGATTGTATTGAATTTGCCAAAAGATGTCAAGAATGTCAGAAACATGGTCCTTTGAAGCATTTACCCACTATTCATCTTCAATATGTGATAAAACCTTGGCCTTTTAGAGGTTGGGCCATGGATGTGATAGGAAAAATTAGCCCTCCTTCTTCGAAAGGTCATGGATTCATTATTGTAGCCACAGATTATTTCACTAAATGGGTAGAAGCAGAACCTATACAGACTATGACTCAGATAATGGTTATCAAATTTCTAGAAAATATAGTTTACAGATTTGGTATTCCTCAAACCATTGTATCTGACAATGCCTCAATATTCGAAGGAGATGTGGTTGCTTTTGCAAATAAATTAGGGATCACAATGTCAAAATTAACCTCATATTATGCTCAATCTAATGGTCAGGCTGAAGCCACCAACAAGGTTATAAAGGAAAATATGGCTAAAGTCATAAAAAAATAATCCAAGGATATGGCATGAGATTTTGCCAGAAGTTTTATGGGCATATAGGACTTCGAAGCGAACAAGTACAGGGGTGTCTCCTTATGCTTTAACTTTTGGTCATGAGGCAGTTTTGCCAATTGAGATAAAGCTTAATTCTTTTCGAATTATGAAGTAGAATCAATTATCTTTGGATGATTATCAAACATCAATGGCTATTGAATTGGAAGATATTGATGAAGAGAGAATCAGAGCTCTCAATAATATCCTGATACAGAAAAGAATAGTAGCAAAGGGGTATAATAAAAAAGTACAACCAAGAACCTTTGATGAAGGAGATTTGGTCTGGAAAACAAAATTGCCTGTTGGATCTAAAGATCCAAAATATGAAAAATGGTCTTCTAAGTGGGAAGGTCCATTCCAAATACACAAAGTTTTTAAAGGTGGATTTCACCATTTGAAAATTTTGAATAGTTTTGTCCATATCAGGAAAATTAATAGTAGGTTTCTTAAACCGTATTATCCCACCATTTGGGAAGCAAGAAATCTAGAATGAAAAAAATGTAGCATTTAGCACAAGAGCATGTATTTCACATTCAAAAGTCAAATACAAAAACCAAATTTTGGTAAATTACAGAGTTTTATTGGTACAATTTTTCATACCAGTTTACTTATAAATTGGGCCTTCAACCTAAAATTGTCCCAAGACCTAGTGTATAGTTTTGACTGACTAAGAATGAATTTTTGCCTAGAAGTTGATTCTTGGTTCTTCAAAGGCTTCGATTCAAACTCTGTCTTCAAAACCAGCAGCTTTGCTTCAACATTTTCTTGCTTGGCCTTTAGGTTGGCCAATTCAGCCTCTGCAAGCTCGAGTTTCTTTTTAAGTTTGTCCACTTTTCCAGATAGCTTTTCAATTGCAGTGTTGGTTTCATCAAATTCCGCTATGTTTGGTCCATCTCGAGAGTCTTTTCTGTAGTATACTCCATGACAACCTCTAGTTTCTTCCTTTCTTCAATGACCTTTTCTAGTAGAAAGCAATCAAAATCAAAAGTTGACATGACTGCAGAAATGGTTTCCTTGTTAAGAACAGAGATGTCAGAGCTATCTAACATGAATTGGCACAGAATCTTCATGGCCCTTTGTACTTCTTTGTCCTCGAATACTTCAAAAGAGACTTGACTAAGGAGTCTCAATGTGGCAAGTGCAACCACTAGGTCTATCGAGGGTAATTTCGGTTTGCTTCGACCTGTCATCTGTTGGAAAAATTCTTGGACATTGGTTGGAGCAGTATCTCCCATCTTTAAAACATGTTTTAGACTATCTTTGAAGTATATTGTTTCTTCAGGAGTCAGATTGGGAGGGAGAGATATGTGAAATTCCCTAGAACTTGAAGCACCTGGGACAGTCTGTGGATCAAATGGAGCTGATGTTGGAGCAGCTTTAGGGTCAGAGCTTGTACTGGTCTTCGAAGGACCAGCTTCAGTTTCAGGAACAGATTCAGTCTGATCGACAAAAAATAAACGTTTATTTAAAATGTCTATAAAGAAAAATCAAATACCAAAGAAGTTTAAATGACTTACTATTGGTTGATACTTGAGTAATGAAGGTTGAGTGCTCAGTGGAGGAGATTTCTGGACTTCTGGAATGTCAGGACTTTGAGGTGATGGTTCTGGAATTGTTTGTGACAATTCAAGCTCGGGTTCCACCTTTGAAATAGGGACTGCTGGAATAGGGACTTCTTTGATGATCTCTGAACCAACAGGTGGTTCAACGGTCATCTTGGCCTTCTTCTTTCGAATCAGTGATGAGATTGGACTGGTGTCTACCTCTTCTTCAGATTCAACATTCTCAGATGCGAGAGAACAACTTTATGCAGGGAGGACTAATTTTCTTTTTGGTTTCGAAGGTGGTGGAGCAGGAATTGAAACCTTTGAAGTCTTTGAGGAAATTGGAATGCTTGATTTAGTTTTCGAAGCTCTGGTTGTTGGTGAAGAGCCTTCGCCAATTGATTTCCCTGTGTTGCAAAATTCAAAACAACGATAATTCAGGTTTCTTTTCATCACTGAGAAGAAAAGGATTGAATTGATAATTTATTTACCTTTTTGCTTCGAATCGATGTACTTCAAAAGTTGGCACTTATCCATCTGTACTGACATCAAGTTTTCCCACCAACTCGAGAAGGCAGAGGTGCAGTTTGTATAAACTGGCAAAGAGGTGAACTCTAAATTACTAACTTTATTTTGATAAATTGCCAAGGCAACAGTTATCACTGCTTCTGGAACCCGCGAGGTTATCTTGTAGGCCATAAATATATTGGCCTGGCTCGTAATTGGGAAAGGGATTGATTGGGTAAGCCCAAATTGTCTCGAGAACTGGTTAGGGAGATAGAGCTCACCATGGGATTTGCCACTGAGAGCATTCCTAAAGAATAGATCCCTACTAATTAAAAAAACTCCCCCATGCAGCTTTTAGTTCAACTGCACTTGCTGCTCTGTCCAATATTTGACACAACCAGTTGGGAGAAAGAGGAGTTTTATCTTCAGAATTGTAAAGGACAGAGAATGGCTGAAACAAATTATTTGGCCTAATTACAGGAATATTGAAAAAGAAGGAAAGAGACTCTTTGAAAGTTTTCTCAACATTTGGCAATAAGGCAAAGAAAATCTTGTGAGGAACAGAGTTCGATAAAGATCTGACATTGTGAATTTCTGGAAAATAGGCATATAACCACAGTTGTAAAATTCAGAAAGGACCACCTTGAGTAGGGAGAAAAGGGTCAAAGCACAAATTAGAAAAAGATCTGTATAGAGATCCTAGAACAAAGGGAGCCAAAGCTAGTCTTCGACCAGCAGCCAGAGCTCTGGCAATATTGGAAAATTCGAGGACAACCCTCTGAGAAGAAGTGGAGAACAGATGCTTCGAGAGCCAGTAAAGAAGGAAGCAATAATACTCCTTATCTGTTACACCCCCTGATGACTTTCTATAAGAAGCTAGGAAGTAGGTATATCCTAATGACTTGGAATCAGTATTTATGGGAGGGCTATCAGATTCGACCATATAAGGATGAGCGTCCTCTCCATGGGATAAAAACCCCAATAAGTGATAGATATCCAAGATGGTTGAACCTATTGGGCCAAATCGAAACTGAAAATGGTTAAAAATAGGGTTCCAAAAACATAAGGCTCTAGCCAATAGGTTAGGACTGGCTTCGATAGGGTATTTAGAAAGGTCAATGGCATGATAAATCCCCGTGGCAATCAGAGCCTCTCTCTTGTTCTCCAAAATCCTATCTACCCACTCTAGCCATTCTTTCGCAGGTTTGGGCCAATGTCTAAACCTTAATTCGGTTCTAGGGATAGGAATTTCCTTCTGATAAGCCAAGTGTTGTTGTCCTAACCTAGGATAGTAGACATGGAGTTTAAGGTTAGGGGTACTCAGACAGGGACCTACGACTATAGAAGATTCCTGGTTAGGAAAAGTAACAGGGACAAGAATCTCATTGATTAACGAAGTCTCTTGCCCTTTCGAATATTGCTCTTGTTCATCTCAAATGATTTTTTCAAAGTCATTGTAGATTTTCTGAAGTTGAGTGTTATCACCAGATGTTGTCATTTTTTGGATACAAGATAATTAGATTAGAATGAGAGTGATTGTGGAGAAGACAGAGCACATAGGAGATAGAGGAATGGAAGAGTTTGTAGAAGTTAAAAGGTTTGTTCTTTTTTTGTTTTAACTATTTATAGCCTTTGGTGGCGTTTGGAAGAGGCGCATTTATTGCGAAATAGCCGTTGGAATTGGTTACTTATTTAGCCGTTATTCCAAGTGAAAAGACATACTGGTTGGTAATGAACAATTTCAGTTTGGTTGAGACAAAAATGAATTTTTAATAATTCATTGAATTAATAAAAGAGTACAAAAACAAATTACAGACATAATTGATAAAAGTGTGGAAATCCATAAGTCATGAGATTATGGAACATAGCACAATAATAAGCAAATTACTCTTCCTCTAGTTCTATCTCGAGGCATAGGTTCTTGGTTTGTAATTCCAATTTGTCTTCACTTCAAAGGGTGAGATAAGCCTCCTTGAGTTGTTCTTCATATTGGTTTAGCCGAGAATTGATCTTTGATAAGGCTTTGCGAAGACCTCGAAGTTCCTTTGCAAATGGAGTTTTACCTCAAAGAGATATGCCAATGACTTTGGCTTCATCTTTGAGATATGCAATTCGACCTTCGAGGTCGGGCTTCGAGTAATGGGAAATAGTGCTTTCTTCATCAGAGCTTCTACAACCATAGATGTATTTCTCTTTGAATTCCGAAACTGCATCAAGAAGTGCATTGGGAGCTGTAGACACCCCATTTTGTCGGCTATTAGATTTAGGAGACCCATAGCTTGGTGGTTCACAATAATCGAAAAAGACTCAAAAGGACTCCTGGAAGTTAGTTCTATCTCTCAAAATGCTTAGAATGACTAAAATACCCCTGAAAGCCCAAACACTCCAAGATTTGAACCAAATATTCTGGAAACACGCTACGTCGTAAGAAAAGCAATAAAATGAGTTTTAAAGCAAAGCCAGATGAAATCGTCGGCTCCCAGAGACCCCCGGAAGTTCCCAGAAAGTCCCTGTTGACCGGTTTGACCAAGGTTTGACCAAAATCGTCCAAATTCGCCCGAAAATTTTGTAATCATTCTTCATCGTGTGAAAAGTACTAAAACGAGTTTTAAAAGAAAATCGAATGAAAAAGTCAGCTCCTGGGAGCTCCCAGAAGTCCCTAATTTGACCAGTTTGACCAAAAGTTGACTTTGAAACCGGAGCACCGTATCATTTTTCAAACATTTTTCATGGATACTAGAGGTCAATAGCTTTCCAACGGTATATTGCACATAATTTCTGGATTTAAAACGAATTTATTATGAATTTTTGAAGGTGGAAAAGGCGATCAAATCGGATTTTATCGCAAATACCGCAAAACTTTTCAAAGTGACCTGACTCCGAAACATTTTTTTTTATAGGAAATAGACTCCAATACCTTTCCAACGGTATATCACAACCTCAGTTTGGAGTTCATACGCATTTTCTATAAATTTCGGACGAAATAGGGCCTTTTCGCGAATACCAGAACCTCAGGGGGCCTAAACAGCATTATCTGGACAATGGAGGAGCAGTGCCGCCGCGGCACTGGACCACTACCGCCGCGACACAGGCCCAGTGCCGCCGCGGCACTCTCCCCCAGAACAGTCCACTTTTGTAATTTATTTTGGAGGTCCAATTTGATATATTAGAAATCAAAACGACGTAGTTTTGGTTCCCAGCTTATTTTGGACCAATGGGAGACCATTTTAAACTTTTTAAAACTCCATTTACCACCCCTCCTTTGCCTATAAAAGAAGCGATTTACTTCCATTTAGGGAGGAGAAATGAAAGCTTAGAGAGAGCTTAGGAAGAAACTCTAGAGAAATATAGAGAGAGAAAGAAAAGAAGTAGTCTTCTTCTTTCATTTTTTCCAATCAAAGTGAGTTTTAATCTTATTTTCTTCCATTACCTCTCATATACTCCACATTCAAATCATCTCCAACCACCATTCTTGAGTATATATGAGATAGGAAGTTACTTCCATGTCCAAATGTCACCACATATGAGTGAAACACCAAGCTACAAGTCCAATATCTCAATGAATATCAACTATTGATTGCTATTTGAATGTTTGTTTACTTTGATGTTCATATCTCTCTTAACCTCATTTCTTTTTACTTTTCTTTGATTATTTAGTTGTTCATCATCATCTAGATGACATGTTGTTTGAGGAGAGTGAATCCTTATGGATAGTAGCTCTTGACCTCAAAGACATGTTTGATGGATGATGATTCTACCTTCAATACATTCATATGTATTCTTGAAGTCATATTCTCAAACAAAACTATGTTTGTGCAAATAATATTGGGAGTTCTTTGATGATTCAAGGTTGGATGAGGTTCTAAGTGGTCACATGGTCATCTCAAGAGTTTAATTTCATGCTTTGAACATCTATTTCAAAACCCCCAATCAAGAACTTAAACTCTATTTCAAAACCCAAATCCATTTTCTTCAAGAATGATCCAAAACAGTGAGCTGTTCAGATTCAAAGATTTGTTTTGAATTAAATACTTGAGTTATGATGATGAAACCACTTGGAAAATCTTCCTAAGACATCATAGTTTGTCTCCAATTTTTCCCATTAATTATAGAAATGTGAAAGTATTATTTTTGGATGTGAGAAGTTCATAATCATAATCTGCCTCTGTTCTCACAGAATGTTCACCCGACTTCTTGCACTTATTATGGATGTTTTTGTCACTGTACATATATCTTTTCTATTTTTTTTTTATGAAACTTGGGTGACTTAAGAAACTTTTGGTATATAATGGGTCATCATAAACCCTTTATTTGATTTATGAAAAATCATACAACATCAGTTAACAGTGCAACTTTTGTTTCTGAGTCATGTGTACATTCTGATTTATTTCTTTTAATCTGTGATATCTATTGAGGTTTGGCTTTGTTATTTTCTAGACACAATAAGGATGATCTCTGATTTTTCCCACATTTTCCTAGGCATGTTTGGCCTCCCATTATGATGTTATAAAGTAATGCATACAGTCTATCCACTATTCACAGCATGTCATTTTTTGACTTTCACACTTTGATGCAACACTCTCTTGTATCTAGATGAACCCATATCCCATGAACATATTCTTTACCACTTTTAGCATGCTATATCATATCATGTATCATCTATCCTCTCATGTATCATACTCCCATAGATTCTTGAGTTTGGTTTCCAAATAAAACCATGTTTTGCAAATACTTGGGAAGTTCTTGAAATGAGTTAGAAATTGATATTCCAAGTGGTTAGAATATTCATCCAAGTTCTGGAAGTATACTTTCAAAACCCCCATTTCAAAACCCCCCTCTTAAACCCTTATTTTGATTTCAAGAAATAAACCTTGTTTTTCTCAAAACCCTCAAAACAGTGAGTCATTTAACTTCAAGGAATTATTTTGAGTTCAATACTCAATGTATGAATGCAAGACCACTTGGAAAGTCTTTCTAACTCATTAGAGAACATCCATGATTTTTGCCTTGACTTGGAAGCACTTGAAAAGGGTCCATTCTTGCCCAAACATTTCGTCCAAACATTCTGCCTCTGCTGTCACAGCAGCTAGGTTGACTTTCAACTTGTTTTACATAAAACTTTTCCAAAAAGAGTGGATCTAACTTATTTTTCCCTTGAACTTCAATGTCTTAGGGAACGTTCTGTATAAAATGGGCCTCTAGATCATTTGTTTTCATTTTCTAAGATTTTCTAACATTTCAGTCTACAATACTAACTCTGTTTCTGAGTAACCTCCTTTGTTCATATGATTTCTCTCAATTTGTAATAGTTATTAACGATTGGATTTTTGGGTTGTGTTATAGACACAATAAGGAAGATTTCCATAAAAAATCATGCATTGAAAACATTCCTAACCCCTCTTTTCCATTTTCACAAGATCGTGTTACTGTTCTGTCCACTATTCACAGCAAGCACACTTTTACTTTCCCACTTTGATTTGATGCTTATATGCACTCCAAATTAGCTCATGTCTTAGGAAGTAGTTCATACTACATTTGTACATATCCCTTGATGATTTCCTTCATGCATTCATGCATATTTTAGACTTCTAAGTCATTCTAGGAATCCATGAACACAAAGCACACTACAACCTTAGCACATTCTAGATACATACATTGCATCCATGCAAAGATTTGGGGCTTTTGTGACTCCTAATTTAAAAAGATTATAAGGAATGAACTTGATCATACGTTCGTGTTTCCCTCGACTGGGTAGGGGACCACAGTCGACTGGTCTTTGGTTTTAAAAAATGGATTTTTCTGTTTTCGTCGACTAGAAGAATCAGTCGACTGAGAATTTGAGACCCCAGTCGATTGGGTCCCCGATACAGTCGATTGGACGACTTCTGAGATTTTCAAGCTCTCTGTATCTTGCATTTCCAGTTGACCGGATCTGAGATCAGTCAACTGGATTGCTGGGTTTAAAGAGGATGTTTCTTAAAGTGTTTTCAAATGCACCAAACTTTTTATAACTCTGATTTTCATGGTTTTTACTTATGTTTTCCGCTGCTTTTTTACTTTAATTGAATTGAATGAGCCTTGGTGGCGTGCCACGTGTCCTATTTCCGCCCGTAGCGAGATGGGTCGTGACATTTATTGGTATCAGAGCTATAGGTAACAAAACTTTGTAAACCTTCGACGACGAGTGGAGTGTTGAGTGATTTTTGGGCACATATTCTAGAATGCATCCATACACTATAGAGATTTTGATGCATATGTATCTTGTTATACATACATGTTTATATTTATTATCATACATGCATAGTGTTTATGCATTGAGATTGACAGGATTGTAATCATGAGTGATGGTGACCAAGATCTATCACCACGTACTCGACAAATGGACCACATGGCAGAAATGATCAGAAATATGGGAGACTTAATGCGGAATTTAATGGAACAATTACCTCCAACACCTCCATTCAAGGCAGCGCCAATAGCCGTTGTGTCGGTATCTGAGAACAGGGGTGGGAGGTCTATGTCAGAACAATTTACAAGGAAGAAGCCGACAGAGTTTCATAGGACTTCTGATACGATACTAGCAGAGCATTGGGTTATGGATATGGAAAGGATTTTCAAATCTATTTCGATGTTCGATGCGTTGAAGATTAAGAACGCTAGTGACATACTCAGGGGTGAGGCCCAGAATTGGTAGGTGAATGTTCTAGACCAGGGAACACCGATAACTTGGGAGGGATTTAAAGTGGAGTTTAATCGCCGATTCTTCCCGCGAGCTACTCTCAATGCGAAGAAGAGAGAATTTGATAACCTTAGACAAGGGGATATGACGGTAACAGAGTACACTTCGAAGTACAATGCCTTGTTGAGATTTAGAAAGGGGTCTGTGTTGATAGAGGAAGACAGGGCAAGAAAGTACGAGGCTGGGTTGAGAGAGAGTATTCGTTTGAGGGTCGAGACCTATGAGCACTCGATTGTTGCCACAGTGCAACAAACGGCACTTGCAGCCGAAAGTAGGATGGAGAGATCAAGGCAAAATCAGCAAGGCCAACAAGGGAAGAGAAACCACGAGGGTAATGATCGGAGCCAAGGAGGAGCATTTAAAAGACCGTTTGCACGGGGTTTTGGTTCTAGCTTCTGTGGACCTAGGAAGCTGGCGAGTGGCATACCATTGTGCAATCGACCACACACAAGTTGATGTTTTATAACTAATTTTCAGAACAAGACTCAAGGGATGAATAGTACAAGTGCTATACTGGATATGAGGGGCAAGTGCTACGATTGTGGGATGTTTGGACATCAATCCAAGGAGTGCCCAAGGAAGCGTCCTCAGCAAGGAGCTAGTTCTATGGCTTCCAGTGGTTCGAAGCCTAGACAGACTAACGATGGGGGACAGAGGACAGAGCAATGTCAGGGAAGGTCATTTCAAATGAACCCAGGAGATATGGCTGCTTCGGAGACAGTGGTCTCAGGTATGGTGCCTATACGTTCATATCTAGCACGCATACTTGTTGACTCAGGATCTACGCATTCATTTGTATCGCATAATTTTGTTGAACATTTGAATGTTAGATCGGCACCGTTAGGATATGAATTATCTATTGCTATACCACTTAGTAAGCTGATAGTAACGTCTACGATCTACAAGGACTGTGAGATTAAACTAGGAGAGAAGTTGATGACCGTAGACCTTAGACCGATTGTGATGAACCACTTTGACGTGATACTATGAATGGATTGGTTATGTCTTAACCAAGCTACGATAGATTGTGAACAAAAAGAAGTAAATTTTCGGTCACCGGTGCACGAGAACTTTTGTTTCCAAGGGAGTGCGGTTACACCACCGCCGTGTTTGATTTTGGCTATTCGAGCGGGTAGATTGTTGAGAAAAGGATGTCAGGGATACCTGTGTTCAGTGATTGATACTTTGGCGACCGAATTGAACGTAGAAGATATTCCAATTGTAGACACCCCATTTTGCCCAACAAAAATATGTTAATACTATTTACCCCATTTTTACCCAACCTAAAAAAAAAGAGGATTTTTTTTTACTTCTTATCTTTTCACCAAGCTAGGTAGTTTTTTTTTAAAAAGGGAAAAAAAGATGTTGGGATTCCTTCTTGTAGTAATAAAAAAAAAAGAACAAAACACAAAGATGTTGGGATCCTTTCTTTTAGCAAAAAAAACAAAAAGAAAAAGATGGTGGAGACACAAAGATGTTGGGATCCCTTCTTTTAGCAAAAAAACAAAAAGAAAAAGATGGTGGAGTTTTCTTTTCAATAAACAAAATTTGGTGAATTTTTGCTATTCCATAAAAAAAAATGCAAGTAGTTTGTTTCTTTTACTTAAAAAACAAAATGGGTGGGTCTTTAAATTTATAGTGGAGAGTTTTTTTAAATAATAAAAAAAAGGAAAAAAAAAATAGATGTTGGGATTCCTTCTTGTAGTAATAAAAAAAAAAGAACAAACACAAAGATGTTGGGATCCCATCTTTTAGCAAAAAAACAAGCAAAAAAAAAAAAAAAGATAGTGGAGTTTTTTTTTTCCTTTTCAATGGTGGAGTTTTCTTTTCAATAAAAAAATGCAAGTGTTTTTTTCTTTTACTTAAAAAAACAAAATGTGGGGTTTTTCTTTTTTAAGTGGAGTGTTTTTTTAATAAAAAAGAAATAAAAACTTTTGCTTGGCCTATAAATAGAGACCAATGCAAACCAAAAAAAGAGGAGAAGAAAAAAAGAAAAAGAAGAAAAAAAAATAGTTTTCTCTACATATATCTCACTCACCTTACTCTCCATCTCATTCACCTTCCCCCCTTCATCTCCTTCAATTAATCATCAAAAACAAAAAAAGGCCACCAAAAAAAAAAAAAAAAAAAGAGTTTGTATTTTTCCACCACTACACCACCTCTTCCAACCACCACCATCAAGGCCACTACTACAATTATCAATTTTCCTTTAGCTACCATATCACCACAAATCTCATCAACATACCTTACGGTCACCTCACCACTATTGCCATCCGTTGCCACCCAACCATCCTCATATCGCCTCAACCGCATCCCCGTCACTTATCATTAATATTCTGACAGATTTCTCGAGTTCCTCTAATAACTCAGGTTTTTTTTTTTTTTTTTATTTGTACATATCATTTTTATTCCCGCTTGATAATAAAAAAAATAATAATAACATCCACGTCATACTCGGAATTACTTGGTTTCCAATATAAAAGTCACGTCCGACTCTGGATTACATGGTTCACAATACAAGAATCCTACGTGGTTTCTAATAAGTAGAGCCATGTTCTACTGGGGATGACGCGAATGCTAATACGGGGACCAATGTTCTTTTGGGGACTACGTTTTTTTTATATGGAAATTCATGTCTAAATAATGAAGATCACTTAATTCGCATAAATAAAGAAATAAAAAGAAAGAAACGATTAATCGGACCCAACAGTCCCCTTTGCACTAAGAGATCTTCACAGGTAAGTACTTTTATCCTACACACACTTTACATTTCTTCTTTCTTTCTTTTGGGCACCGACCCTTACTTCCGGCATAAAAATAAAATACAAAAAAAAATCTCTTTTCTTTCTTTTGGGCACCGACGCTTACTTCCAGTATAAAAATAAAATACAAAAAAAAATATCTTTTCTTTCTTTTGGGCACCGACCCTTACTTCCGGCATAAAAATAAAAATACAAAAAAAGTCTATTTTCTTTCTTTTGCGCACCGATCCTTACTTTCGGCATAAAAATAAAAATATTAAAAAAAAAGAGTCTATTTTCTTTCTTTTGGGCACCGACCCTTATTTCTGGCATAAAAATGAAAATTAAAAAAAGTCTCTTTTCTTTCTTTTGGGGCACTGACCATTACTTCCGGCATAAAAATAAAAATGCAAAAAAAAATTCTCTTTTCTTTTCAGTCATTTGGACACCAACCCTTACTTCCGGCATAAAAATAAAATACAAAATTCTCTTTTCTTTTCAGTCATTTGGGCATCAACCCTTACTTCCAGTATAAAAATAAAAGTACAAAAAAAAATATCTTTTCTTTTCTTTTCTTTTTTTTTTTTCTTTTGGGCACCGACCTTTTGTTCTAGTATATTTTTTCAGTAATTTGGCATAGAACCTTATTTCTGGCAAAGGAATAAAATCACAGGAAAAATAATAATAAAAAATTAGAAAAAAAAAAAAAGCATCATTCTCCATTCATTTGCGTAATCTCATTTCAATCTCAATCACTTTTCAAAGGTTAAAATTTAGGAATATATCACGTGGGTTAAAGTTCCTAGTTATACCAACTCTTTCTCAAATCACTATATCACACGTGCACGGTCAAACATGACTACTTTTTTTCTCTAAAAAACCATGCATACACTCACACACAGGTCAGAACTACGTTTGGCCTGATTCCCGTCTTGGGATACGTATGCAACCCATACTTGGGTGCGGCCATAAATAATCTCTTTCAAACTATCTTGTGTCGAGATACGTATACATAATTAATTACTTTCAAACTATCTCGTGTCGAGATACGTATACATAACTAATCTCCTTCAAAACTATCTCGTGTCGAGATACGTATACATAACTAATTACTTTCAAATTATCTCGTGTCGAGATACGTATATATAACTAATCTCCTTCAAAACTATCTCGTGTCGAGATACGTAAATCGGCAACCGCGTGTCACAGATGCTAACATTGAATTTCTTGTATATATATTCTACTACTTCTTACTTACGCCCCATTTTAATAAAAATCACTAAAATTGGCAACCGTGTTCGCACGGATGTTCGAGGGTGCCTAATATCTTCCCTCGACATAATCGAGTCCCCGAACCCATCTCAAAATCTCTAGTTTTCGTATGGCTATTCAGAGTCACACTTTTAAAGGGCCCACTTTTCCCAAAACTATTTTTCAAAAGTCAAAGATGAATTACTTTAATTATCTTTGCAGGGGCCCTAACACCCCAAATGTTAGGTGGCGACTCTGAACATTTCAAATAGGCCCTACCATACTCTTTTCACCATCCCCAATAAAAATCAAGTCGCAATTCACCCACTCTCAGGAAGCCGGGCCCACACCGACAGCTTGGCGCTCCGAAAGCGCGGGCGCGACAGCTGGCAACTCTGCTGGGGAATACACTTAAGAAGACTCAGGCCATCACTTTAGTATTTTTGTTACAATAGGGCTTTTCGTTTGTACTAACTTTTTTTTATTTTACATTTTCTTTGTAAATTCATATTCTTTTGTACAGGTGTTCGCGACTCAGGCCGAAATAAAATTGCAAGGCCAATGCCAAAATTGCAAAGTCCAATGTCAAGATCTTTAACTATCACGAACACTACACACTGGCATGTAAGCATAACATAACCCTTCCTTAAAAGGAAACCTTTAAGATTAGATAAGAGGATTAGTAAGTGGCATGGCCGTTGTGGTAGTACCGCCGGTACCAGCACCGAAACTTCCTCTACTCGAGCCACCAACCTGAGAAAGTGCTTTGGCGCTGGAGGTTTGAAGGTTTGGGGTCCATGCATGATTTAAGTTTCCATTAGACATCAGCCTCTCCACATGCTCTCAATCTCTACACATGCATCAATGTTGATACATCACTTTCTCCACATGCTCTCACTCTCTATATGTGCATCAATATCGAGTGATGTCACTCATTGTACGTGCTCTCACTCTCTCTCTCTCTCTCTCTCTCTTTTCTTTCCCACCTGCTCCCTCTCTTTCTGTCTCGCTCACCAACACATACACTCTCTCTGTCACTCTCATGGACACCCCCCCTCTCTCTCTCCACTCTCTCTTTCTTTTTCTCACCTGCTCCCTCTCTTTCTGTCGCTCTCACAGACTCTCTCTCTCTCTCTCTCTCTCTCTCAACACCCCCCTCCCTTTCTCTCTTTCTATCACTCTCAATGACCTCTCTCTTCCCCTCATTTAAAAAACCCCCCCATATCCCCCTCTTTCTATGTCCTTCTCACACATCCTCCCTCTCTCTTTGTCGAACCTCTCTCTATTTCACTCTCCTCCTCTCTTTCTTCTTCTCCTCCTCCTTCCATCTCTCCGTAGAAATTCATCCCTCTTCTTGGGAAAACCAAAAAAAATAAGGGCAATGCTAGGGGCACAAACAAATCTCACTAACACTTACTAACACACTCTATCTCTCTCCTAGTGGTACTACGAGGTCCACTGCGGACCCCACAGTGCCACTAGGAGAGAGATAGAGTGTGTTAGTAAGTGTTAGTGGAATTTGTTAGTGCCCCAAATATTACTCAAAAAATAAACTCTAATCTGAATAAGAGGAAGCTAAAACAAGCCATGTACAGGAGCTTCTATTAGAGATCAAGAAGAGGAAACAGAGAATCATAACAAAAAAATGGGTATGAAGAGAGTTATGGACCCAACATATCATCGTTGTGGTGTATGTATATATAATAGAAGACAGTGCCGAACTGATTGCCCCTTGGCTCCCTACGTTTGGTACGCAGGAAGTAACAAGGATTACGGGGTAATTCACAGATTTTTTTGGATATAGGAACTTTTTACGCCTTAATTAAAATGTATCCAAGGCAGATCACCAGCAAACTATCAACTCCCTTGTATATGAAGCCACAGCTAGGCTTCAGGAGCCCATCTTGGTATGTGTTTCTTATATCTTTCTCCTTGAACAACAAGTTCGAGAACTGAAGGAACAGGTTTCACAACTTCAAGCTCAATCAAAAGAAGAATCACCCAAACAATCCAAAGAGCCTAATCTGGATCCTTGGCTCAAGTATGCCATGGAGGATCTAGATTGCAACATAGAAATTCTTAAAAAATACTCCAATCTCATTTCTCCCATCACAACTGCTCCAATCTCTTCTGAAATTCCTAGCCCTACCCATATTCCTCCTGTCACTCAAATCTGTACAACATCTTCTCATTCTCGTTGGTCTGATCTAGTCCAGCACTCGCAATCTAGCAACAACCACCAAAATTCTCCAGGTCTGTTAGATCCCTCTATTTCCAACACGAGCTCGCCAGTCGCTAGTCCTACCCACACCCTCTCTGCTACTCCAAATTGCTCCCACTGGTCTGATCTAGTCCAACACTTGCAATCTGGCAAGTCTCAAATTCCCTTGAATCAAACAGAAAAATCAGGGGTCCCAAAATATCCAAATCTCCCTCTAAATCTTCAAGTGAGTTCGTCAAAAGCACCTACTCCATCCACTGATCCTTACTCTTTCCTCACTGTCAATAACTTAGCTCAAAGCTCCTTCTTGGATTTAATTGACAAGATGGAGAATCAACATGCCTTCAAAGAAAAGAGAAGAAAATTCACGAGGTGGTATGAGCCTTAGATTAAGGCTCTTTTTGTTTTTTTTTTTTTTTAAATTCAAAAAATATATATATATATATATATATTTAAAAAAAATGGAATGAACATCACGGTCCGTATTCGAGGTAGTCCCTGTATGTCGAGTGTGCGTAGGATTGAGCCCACATGTCTTACTACGCGTGTCCCTCCACCAGCCTAATGTAGTTTGGACCTTTGGGTACTGTTTTACAGGGCAACTGAGAGGGTAAGCATCCCAGGACGGTATTGTCCTCAGAAGTAAGTCCTGAAGAACATTCACCCAGGGTTTTGTGGAACAGACTATAGGATCTATATGGTTGCTAAAAAGCGTGTAGGATGTCGTTAGCATTCGACCTTTGGAAGGAAGCCTCACGTTGGCAGAACTTCGCTCCCACTCAGCAAAATCCAAATGTACATTTATATCATTGTAACTTTTCATTTTTTTTCTCTTTCTTTAAAAAAAAAATATCCTCCTTGGCACTATTTTCGCTTCTTATGCAATGTACTCTCACATTGGCCTATCAGTTCAAGAATCAGCTGTGGAAATACTATCTCTTGTTAACAACATAAGTGCACTTTCTAAAATGAGGGTTTTAATCCCCATCACTTTCACGATCCACTTGTATTTGCTATCACCAATCTGAATCAGCTTAAAGGCTGTAAATATTCATAATATTGATTGTATGGAGATAACAATAAGGTTACAAGAGAGGCCTATATATAGGCAACAACTTAAAATGGAAAATACTAAATCGCCCATAGGGCTTACATAATCAATGACCTAAGCAATTACCTAAGCCCTAAATACTAAATGACTATTATAACCTCTAACACTCCCCCTCAAACTGAAGGTGGCAATGAAAATTACAATCGAAGTTTGGACAGGGATTACAATCGAAAAACAACTTTCAACTCTATTGGGGTTGGCACAAATAACTCTCGGCTTTGCTGAATGTGCCGGTAACACAACTTGCGGTTGAACTATAATCGTTAAACAACAATCCAAACAAAAGCTTGTAGCAAATCTCGACCATACGGGGCCGGCAAAGAGGGGTTCTCGATTTCACGAAGACTATCGGCAAGGGAACGCTCTCAATCTCTCAAAAAAGATTGGCAAAAAAGGACAAGATTCTTCTCGATCTCACAATACTGATTGGCAAGTGGATACTCTCAATCTCACAAAGAAGATTGGCAATTAACACTCTGAATCTTACAAGAAGAATGGCATAATATCACTATAACTGTGGCTTGGGCACAACATAATATCACTACTCTGCCCCCCAAACCGAAGGTGGGAATGAACATGAACACCGAAGTTTGGAAGGAAAGCCAAACAAGCCTTTGATGGTTGAATCCTAGAAATATGAAAAGTTTGGGGGTCAAACTGAAATTTGTAGAAATTTTGGGGCTTGTTTTGTAAATTCTAGAAATATTTGGGGCCAACTTGAAAAATCTGTAAACCTTGGGGGATGGCTACAGGCTGCCTCTTTTTTTTTTGTTGAACAGGACGAAGAAGAAGATGGGCAGCCAATGAACAGTGTTGTGATTAGTAGCGTGTACAATAGACGATGAACAGTGATCGTGAATAGTAACTGATGAACAGTGACTGAATAGTCCGATGAACAGTGTCGTGAATAGTAACGTGAACAGTAGACGATGAACAATGATCGTGAATAGTAGCCTATGAACAGTGACTGTGAATAGTAGTCGATGAACAGTGATTGTGACCGGTAGCCAATGAATAGTGATTGTGAATAGTAATCAATGAACAGTGATCGTGAATAGTGATGTGGATGATGATGGTTGCTGCTAGGGTTAGGGTTCATGTTTAAAGAGGAAATAAAATCAAATCCTTAAACAGATTTGAAAAACTAAACTTCTTTGAATGAAGAGATCCAAAAGAGATCCGGTGGGCAGCGGAAAAGAGAACCTAGAGAGATCCGGCGAGCAGCAGGCTGCCACCCGCCGGCGGCGGAAGCTATTTTTCTAGGTAAAAAATTAACCCGCTCTGATACCATGTAAATATTCATAATATTGATTGTATGGAGATAACAATAAGGTTACAAGAGAGGCCTATATATAGGCAACAACTTAAAATGGAAAATACTAAATCGCCCATAGGGCTTACATAATCAATGACCTAAGCAATTACCTAAGCCCTAAATACTAAATGACTATTATATCCTCTAACAAAGGCTGACATGAGTTCCAAGTCAGAAAAATGCATGCTTGATCATTTCTAATCCTTCATTCAAGCCTAATTCGATACAATGGTAACACATGCAAATCCATACTGCAAACACTGATATTATCAAATCCAAGCAGTACCAGTACACTTGCAACTGTCCAAATAATTTCATTGCCAAATCAATAGGCTACTCTACCTTCTCAAACACATTCTTACTTTTTCAAAACAAAATATATATATATATATATATAAAAAGAAAAGTAAAGGAAGAGAGAGAGTGTGTTGGCACAAACCAAAAAAAAAAGGAAAAAGAAAAAAGTCAAAAAAGCAAAAGAGGAGAGAGAGAGGTTGTCGGTCACGAGAAGATGGAGAAAAAGAAAAGAAAAGAAAAGAAAAAGAAAAAGAAAAGAAGAAGAGTCGGGGAGAGAGAAAAAGTGTCAAAGAGAGAGATCAAAAGGAAAAGAAAAGAAAAGAAAAGAAAAAGAAAAAGAGAAAAGATAGAGAGAGAAAGCGTCGGTGGAGAGAGAGGAGTGTCGGTAGAGAGAGAAGAAAAAATAAGCATAAAAACATGCATCTACCCTCACTCCTCTCCCTCATTCCTCTTTCTTCTTCTTCAAAGTGACCTCTGCATCTCTCTCTCTCTTCTCCCTTCTCGGCGTAACATATTTTCTCACTTCTTTCTCCTCACCACACTCATATTCATTGCCTTCCACCATTGTGACCAAGACCAGAAGTTTGATCTTGTTTTAGGCGTGGGGGTGCTCTTTCAAAAAACAATTTTGAGAACAACATGGATTTGGGCGAGATAATTATACTTTGCGAAATGTGCATTCTTCTTTGGATGGTTGTGGCGGCTGCAGCTTACTTCTGGTTCAAACCGCCTGATAATGAACAAGCCCATAAAGACTAGAAAAAATGTTCTTGGAAACTCGGCCCGTCCCTGTGATTCGAATCATCTGTTGGATGGGGTGGCTTTACCAATGAACAATGGATTGAAGAAATGTAAGGGTTTTTCTTGTTGTTCTCTTTTTGCTCTTATATGTATCAAAAAATATCATCAATAAAAAGAGAATGTCAAGAATTATGTAAGTACATAGGCAGCCAATCATATGCGTTGTTTCCAGCCATCTAGTCTATGCACTATTTCTATACCCTTTACCAACAGTCTGATCTTCACCGATACACCCACAAGCCTTTGGTCACTCTCGCAAAAGGCCAATACTTCACCCATTACCCAGAATGCCACTCCTTACAATGCATCAAAATGTCACACATGGGCAGTTTCTCCACTACTAAATATATGCATTATCTGCTTTGAATAAGTACATACATTTAAAAAAAGAAAAAGAAAAAGAAAAAAAGAAACAAGTTAAAAAGAAAAAAGAAAAAAGCTTTTTTTTTTCATCATCTTGCTTTAAAATCTCATAATTCATTGGATATGACTGTCTTGTAACTTGTTGAAGCCAATTTGGACATCGCATTGGACTTTTGGACACAACACACGATAGAACATGCCAAAAAGGCTTCAAGTCCATAATCAATCATTACAATGTCTAACACTACTCATCATCGCAAGTGCATGCTGTTCTACCACTGCTGTAGCATATGGACAGTACACTCTCAGGGGCAGAAATACCTCAACTCAAGGCATGCCACACATCATCAAATACCAAGTGAGGCGGTCCATTGTTCCACATGATATTGCACAAATTTCAATGTTGCACATACATGATTTCTAAAATCTAGCTATGTTTGTGTCAAAATGATGAGAGGCAATCATTTCAGCTATCCATACATAATTCACTTGCTAGCCCGTTTGAGCCATACAATGAAAATCTCTTTCCAAATTCAAAACCCCCTGAGGATTACCCCCACACTGGGGCAAAGCAAAAAACAAAGAGGCTCGGCAAAAAAAAAAAAAAAAAAAAAAAAAAGAGAGAAAAGAAAAAGAAAAAGAGAGTTCAGTACAAAAGTTGGAAACCAATACACAAAATACTATCTGACTTAGATACTCACTTCGAACTGGGGCAATTCTTCCCCAAGTCACATTTCACTCAACAATGCTCACCCTATACTAGACTGGGGTAGGCAAAGCAAAAAACAAAAAAAAAAGAAGGAAAAAGCCATAGAATGTTATCCAACTTGGATACTCACTTCAAACTGGGGCAGTTCTCCCCAAGTCACGTTTCACTCAGTAATACTCACCCCATACTAGATTGGGGCAGGCAAAAAGAAAAAAAAAAAAGAGCATACGGTGATCTCAGACATTGACCTTTCAAAAAAAAAAAACTTTGAGCCTTCATGCGATCCTTCATTTCTTAACCAATGACCCTGGCCAACAATACAACCCACTAAAAGTCCACTCTGATTGACACAAGTCTTATTGGATTTAATAAATCATACTTTTGCATCATTTCAAAGACATGGGCCATCACATACTATCAAATTCAAGATAGTCTGACGGGCATAGTGAAAACCTCAAAAGAGCGCTACGAGTAAAAATCAAGACTATGGCAAAACTGTTGACACCACAAATACAGACAAGGACTGGACATTCACCGAATATTGAGGCGCTGAGCCCATAAAGTCAAAAAGCGTTGTCTTCTAGTGTTCCAACAAACAACAAGACATACAATATCCACTAACTTATGAACATTATTTCGCAGGTGATAAACTCATGCATCAAACACTTTTTGTAAATACTCTGTACATAGCATAACATCACATTCAAAAACAAAAAAAATCGTTCATACTTTACAATATAGCAGAAAAATGCATATCTTTTGTAACAGTGGCAGCTGGTCCTGATACTTCCATCACCCTTGTAAGGAAAACACTCACCTCTAGCCCAATATACTTTCCAAAGCCCAACTACTGGCCCAACACTTCCAAAAGCCTAACCACTGGCCCAACATACTTCTAAAGCCCAACCACTGGCCAACACTTCCGAAAACTTCACCTCTAGCCCAATATACTTTCCAAAGCCCAACCACTGGCCCAACACTTCCGAAAACCTCACCACTAGCCCTACATACTTCCAAAGCCCAACTACTGGCCTAACATACTTCCAAAAGCCCAACCACTGGCCCAACATACTTTCAAAAGTCTAACTACTGGCCCAACATACTTCCAAGACCTCCCACTTCACGCAGCTTTTACTCAGGCTCGCCAACTCTACAACAACCCCTATGCTCAGATCCACATGTCAAATCAACATCTCCTCTACGGATCATCAAGAAGTATGTCCCGTACTCGGGATCACCAAGTTCATCTCATCCAGTCTCTGTCAAGGGACATCCTGTTCATATCATCCAGCTTCAGGTGTGAGTCCTTCAAGTAGCGTCCTGTTCATTTCATCCAGTCACAGGATTGAGTCCGTCAAGGGGCATCCTGTTTACAATATCACTATTGTGAATGAGTCCGTCAAGTGGCATCTCGTTTACATCTTCAGCAGGAGTGGTTCCGTCAAGGGGTATCCTGTTCACAATCTCATTACTGGGAATGAGTCCGTCAAGAGGAGTCCCATTTACATCTTCAGCACAGGAGTGGGTCCGTCAAGGGGCATCCTGTTCACGATCACATTATTGGGAATGAGTCCGTCAAGTGGCATCCCGTTTACATCTTCAACACTGGAGTGAGTCCGTCAAGAGGTATCTTATTTCACAATCTCACTATCGGGAATGAGTCTGTCAAGAAGCATCTTGTTCACAATATCACCGTCGGGAGTAAGTCCGTCAAGTGGCATCTCGTTATCATCAACATCAACCTTAGTTTAGGATTACGTGGCTTCGCACTTCTTGGCTACATCCCTCTTTCCCCAGCACCACATGAACTACGCTCGGTCTGATTCTCCCGATGGGAGATATGTAGGCAGCTCTAAGAGCTCGACCATACCCTTACTTTTTACATTCTCGGTTAAAGTTTGAGATTATGCAGCTTCGCACTTCTCGACTACACCGTCTCTCACCATCTATCAGCTACCCAGGTTTGTACGAACTACGCCCGGTCTGATTCTCCCGACGGGAGATACGCAGGCAGCTTTAAGAGCTCGACCATACCCTCACTTTACTACATTTTCAGTTAGAGTTTGAGATTACACGGTTATGCACTTCTCGACTACACCATCCCTCTTCTACTCGATTCTCACATGAATCCCCAACAGAGTCGTTCACCCTTTCTGGTAATTCTCTCAATCCCCAGCGGAACTATTAGCCTACTCTGGTGGTACCCACAATCCCCACTTGCCTATATTGGCATCTCCTACTCACTTGCCTACGTTGGCATCTCCTACTCACTTGCCTACGTTGGCATCTCATACTCACTTGCCTACAATGACATTTCACATTCATTTGCCTACATTGGCACCTCATACACACTTGCCTACGATGGCATTTCACACTCACTTGCCTACGATGACACCTCATACTCACTTGCCTACGATGGCACCTCATACTCACTTGCCTACAATGGCATTTCACATTTACTTGCCTACGTTGGCACCTTATACTCACTTGCCTACGATGGCATTTCACATTCGCTCGCTTACGTTGGCACCTCATACTCACTTGCCTATGACGGCATTTCACATTCACTCGCCTACGTTGGCACCTCATATTCACTTGCCTACTTTGGCACGTCTTTTATTTATTCTCGTCACTTAAAAGGAAAATGACAAAAAATGGGTCATCTAGTTTCTTTGTTATGATTTGCTTCGCAAAACATGACAAAGAGGGGCAGCTGTAGACACCCCATTTTGCCCAACAAAAATATGTTAATACTATTTACCCCATTTTTACCCAACCTAAAAAAAAGAGGATTTTTTTTACTTCTTTTCTTTTCACCAAGCTAGGTAGTTTTTTTTAAAAAAGGGAAAAAAAAGATGTTGGGATTCCTTCTTGTAGTAATAAAAAAAAAAAAAGAACAAACACAAAGATGTTGGGATCCCATCTTTTAGCAAAAAAACAAGCAAAAAAAAAAAGATAGTGGAGTTTTTTTTTTTTTTTCCTTTTCAATGGTGGAGTTTTCTTTTCAATAAAAAAATGCAAGTGTTTTTTCTTTTACTTAAAAAAACAAAATGTGGGGTTTTTCTTTTTTATGTGGAGTGTTTTTTTTAATAATAATAATAAAAAAAAAGAAATAAAAACTTTTGCTTGACCTATAAATAGAGACCAATGCAAACCAAAAAAAGAGGAGAAGAAAAAAAGAAAAGGAAGAAAAAAAAAGGATTTCTCTACATATATCTCCCTCACCTTACTCTCCATCTCCCTCACCTTCCCCCCTTCATCTCCTTCACTTAATCATCAAAAACAAAAAAGGCCATCAACAAAAAAAAAAGAGTTTGCATTTTTCCACCACTACACCACCTCTTCCAACCACCACCATCAAGGCCACTACTACAATCATCAATTTCCGTTTAGCTACCATATCACCACAAATCTCATCAACATACCTTACGGTCACCTCACCACTATTGCCATCCGTTGCCACCCAACCATCCTCATACCGCCTCAAATCATCAACCGCATCCCCGTCACTTATCATTAATATTCTAACAGATTTCTCGAGTTCCTCTAATAACTCAGGTTTAATTTTTTTTTTTTGTACATATCATTTTTAGTCCCGCTTGATAATAAAAAAAATAATAATAACATCCACATCATACTCGAAATTACTTGGTTTCCAATATAAAAGTCACGTCCGACTCTGAATTACATGGTTCACAATATAGGAATTCTACGTGGTTTCTAATAAGGAGAGTGATGTTGTCAGAATCAAGATGTAAAAAGTGTTCTTTACTTTTCAAAAGATTTGCAGTGTGGAAGTAAAGGTCGAACCTACAGGGATTGGTTAACTACAGCGACTTAATTTTAAAACCTAACTTTAGTTAATTATGAAAACGGATTTGATTTGGTTTTTATTTAAACTAATAACAATAAAAGTAAATCTAAACTATGAAAGCAATTAAAAGTGTTTTAAATAATGTTTAAGGGAACCTAGGATTGCAAATTCACCACTAGCTTCATAATAGGCATATTTATGAATTACTTTAGCTTATTACGTTGGATGAATATGGGGAATTGTAGCTACAAGCCCAATTCCTCCGACAAGAAGATAATCATGGTTCAAGCACCAACATAATCCATCTGCGGATAGCACAAATTATCTCACACTAAACTAGGGTTGTGATCTAATCCGTCTAACCTAGGCATGGACTATTCGGATACTTGATAGCACGAATCAATAAAGCACCATCGCATGTAAACAACCTAAACAAGCACAGCAAGAATAGATCGTTGAGCACATCACAGTCAAAATAGATCTAAGATAAGAATAAATTCTGAAAGTAATGATTTAATCACTAGAAGTACGATTTATTTATAAAAATCCTCTAAACATGTGACTGTCATCCATACATAATAAAACTAAAATAAAAGCATAAATAAAACCCTATTACTCATCTAGGGCTTCATTGAAACCCTAGATCGATGATCTAAGTTGCCATAGGAGTAGAGATCGGCAAGTAGTTGATGGAGGAGGCCATGGAAATCCTTGGTCTTCTTCTTCTTCTCCTTGCTTCTCCCTCTTCAAGGGCTGGAAGTATGTATGTATAATATGTGTATATTAATTGCCAACCCCATAATTGAGTAAATTTGGAGTTTATATAGAGTTTGTACAAGCTTTGGAAGGCTTCCTAACCCGAAACGAACTGAAACGCATGTAATTTACAGTCTGGACGTCGTTCTGAGTCTTCAGTATACTGAAATACGCAACATTGGTTTTTGGACATATCGCGCGAGCGGGTCGCGCGAGCGCGACAATTGGACCTGCGCGCGCGCGGATCGCGCGAGCGATTTCTGGGTTCTCGCGCGAGCGGATCGCGCGAGCGATTCTCGGATTTCGCGGGCGCGGGTCGCGCGCGCGACTTGGATTTTTCAGCTTTTTCAACTATGCTTTTTCACCCTGTTTAGCCTGGTTTAGTTGATTTCTTCCAAAACCTGTCAGAAACTAGAAAACAGAGTAAAAATATACAAAAACAGGATAAAATGTACTAACAAATGCTCGTTAAAGGCATATAATTAGGATTAGTTCTCTCCCGATCAGAGAGCCATGTTCTACTGGGGATGACGCGATTGCTAATATGGGGACCAATGTTCTTTTGGGGAGTACGTTTTTTTTATATGGAAATTCATGTCTAAATAATGAAGATTGCTTAATTCGCAAAAATAAAGAAATAAAAAGAAAGAAACGATTAATCGGACCCAACAGTCCCCTTTGCACTAAGAGATCTTCACAGGTAAGTACTTTTATCCTACACACACTTTACATTTCTTCTTTCTTTCTTTTAGGCACCGACCCTTACTTCCGGCATAAAAATAAAATACAAAAAAAAAATCTCTTTTCTTTCTTTTGGACACCGACCCTTACTTTCGGCATAAAAATAAAATACAAAAAAAAAAAATCTCTTTTATTTCTTTTGGGCACCGACCCTTACTTCCGGCATAAAAATAAAAATACAAAAAAAGTCTATTTTCTTTCTTTTGGGCACCGACCCTTAATTTCGGCATAAAAATAAAAATAAATATAAAAAAAGAGTCTATTTTCTTTCTTTTGGGCACCGACCCTTATTTCCGGCATAAAAATGAAAATAAAAAAGTCTCTTTTCTTTCTTTTGGGGCACCGACCCTTACTTCCGGCATAAAAATAAAAATGCAAAAAAAAAATTCTCTTTTCTTTTCAGTCATTTGGGCACCGACCCTTACTTCCGGCATAAAAATTAAATACAAAATTCTCTTTTCTTTTCAGTCATTTGGGCACCGACCTTTACTTCCAGTATAAAAATAAAAGTACAAAAAAAAATTTCTTTTCTTTTCTTTTTTTTTTTTTTTCTTTTGGGCACCGACCTTTTGTTCTAGTACATTTTTCAGTAATTTCGGCATAGATTCTTATTTCTGGCATAGGAATAAAATCACAGGAAAAATTATAATAAAAAAATAGAAAAATAAATAAAATGCATCATTCTCCATTCATTTGCGTAATCTTATTTCAATCTCAATCACTTTCCAAAGGTTAAAATCTAGGACTATATCTCGTGGGTTAAAGTTCCTAGTTATACCAACTCTTTCTCAAATCACTATATCACACGTGCACGGTCAAACAGGACCACTTTTCTTTCTCTAAAAAATCATGCATACACTCACACATAGGTCAGAACTACGTTTGGCCTGATTCCCGTCTTGGGATACGTATGCAACCCATACTTGGGTGCAACCATAACTAATCTCTTTCAAACTATCTCGTGTCGAGATACGTATACATAATTAATTACTTTCAAACTATCTCGTGTTGAGATACGTATACATAACTAATCTCCTTTAAAACTATCTCGTGTCGAGATACGTATACATAACTAATTACTTTCAAACTATCTCGTGTCGAGATACGTATACATAACTAATCTCCTTCAAAACTATCTCGTGTCGAGATACGTAAATCGGCAACCGCGTGTCACAGATGCTAGCATTTAATTTTTTGTATATATATTCTACTACTTCTTACTTACGCCCCATTTTAATAAAAATCACTAAAATTGGCAACCGTGTTCGTACGGATGTTCGAGGGTGCCTAATATCTTCCCTCGATATAATTGAGTCCCCGAACCCATCTCAAAATCTTTGGTTTTCGTATGGCTATTCAGAGTCACACTTTTAAAGGGCCCACTTTTTCCAAAACTATTTTTCAAAAGTCAAAGATGAATTACTTTAATTATCTTTGCAGGGGCCCTAACACCCCAAATGTTAGGTGGCGACTCTGAACATTTCAAATAGGCCCTACCATACTCTTTTCACCATCCCCAATAAAAATCAAGTCGCAATTCACCCACTCTCAGGAAGCCGAGCCCACATCGATGGCTTGGCGCTCCGAAAGGGCGGGCGCAACACCAATAGTACGAGAGTATCCAGATATGTTTCCCGACAGCCTACCAGATGTTCTTATTGAGAGGGAAATTAAGTTCACCATTAAGACAATGCTGGACTTAAGGCCCGTATTGAAAGCACCATATAGAATGGCCCCCGTGGAATTGAAAGAACTGAAAGTTCAACTACAAGAGTTACTTGACAAAGGTTTCATTCGACCTAGCATATTGCCGTGGGGAGCTCCAATGTTGTTTGTAAAGAAAAAAGATGGTTCAATCCGTATGTGTGTCGATTATCGCGAGTTAAACAAGTTAACCATCATGAACAAGTATCCGTTACCTAGAATTGACAACCTATTTGATAAACTTGGTGGGGCACAAGTATTTTCTAAGATAGATCTTAGATTGGGTTATCACCAGTTGAAAGTAAAAGTGGAAGATGTTGAGAAGACAACTTTTAGGGGGTGCTATGGACATTATGAGTTCCTAGTCATGCCATTTGGAGTTACAAATGCACCAGCTGCATTCATGGATCTTATGGACCGAGTCTTCAAAGACTACTTAGATGACTTTGTGATCGTATTCATCGACAACATTCTTATCTATTCACCAAGTGAAGTAGAACACGAGAAGCATTTGAGATTGATACTTCAGAGATTACGAGAGAAACAACTATTTGTTAAATTTAAGAAGTGTGAATTCTAGTTGCCTAGCATTACTTTTCTTGGTCATGTAATTGATAAGAATGGAGTTTCAGTTGATCCTTACAAGGCAGAGGTTGTATCTAATTGGCAATGACTGACATCAGTATCCGAAATCCAAAGTTTCTTGGGATTAGTAGGGTACTACCGCCATTTCACTGAGAACTTCTTGAAGATTTCACTACCTATGACAAAGTTGATGGGAAAGGGAGTTACTTTTGAATGGAGTTCAGAATGTGAAGACAGTTTTCAAGAGTTGAATTCGCGGTTGACAAGAGCACCTATCGTGACGATACCATTCGGAACCGAGGGTTTTGTGATCTATAGTGATGCTTCGTATTAGGGGTTGGGATGTGTGCTTATGCAAGATGGTAAGGTGATTGCTTACGCATCTAGAAAGTTGAAGACACATGAGGTAAATTATCCGACTCATGACTTGGAATTGGCCGCAGTAATCCTTGTCTTGAAAATTTGGAGACACTACTTGTATGGGGAAAAGTGTGAGATCTTCATGGACCACAAGAGTTTGAAGTACCTATTCACGCAAAGAGATTTGAACATGAGACAAAGGAGATGGCTAGAGTTGATAAAAGATTACGATCTTTCGATCGAGTATCATTTGGGAAGGCTAATGTAGTAGCCGATGCGTTAAGCCGGAAGACGACAAGGAACTTAGCCGACGAGCTAACCAAGCAAAAGCAAAAGTAATAATTCAAAGAGATGGAACGTTTGGAACTAGATGTGATTCCAGAGATAAATGGTGGTTTGATGATGGCAATCATAACTCACCCAAATATTATTGATGAGATCAAGACGGAACAATTCAATGACCACTACTTGTGTAAAATGAGAGACGAGATACCTTTGGGAAAGCGACCTGGATTTACTTTGACACAAGGAGCATTGATGCTTGGGAGTAGATTGTGTGTACCGAACTTAAAGGACTTGAAAGTTTCTTCGATAGAGGTTTCTAACTCTGTTCTTTGATTGGTTATAGAACTTATATGTATACATAACTATATGTATATATGTATAGTCGTATACATGTCACCACCCTAGACACATGTCACCATCCCTCATGACACGTGTCCACTTGTTGGACACTTGTCTATGCATGCACGCCATGCAAGCATGCATGGTGACACCTAACCCTCTACACATGCGCATCACACGCACATTACTCAATTTGGCCATTTAGTTGGATATGCAATTCCAAATACTACATCTTAGTATCTTACCTCATTTGTTTAGTGACTTTAGTCTCATTCTCTTTTCTGTCGAGTCTTCATTAGAATTATGATTTGTGTTGGTTTGACAAAAAAATTAAAGAGCGATTTTAAATGTAGCATTGTTTCTTTTTCTCTTTTGGCTGTTCAGCTTGAGATAAGGAGGTTATATGGCACGTACGCAATTTGGGATATGTTTGGATTTGTGGTTTGATTTTTCTTTCGAGATTTTCTACGTGAAGAGGGTTTGAATCTTTGATAAAGAAAGTTGATTATTGAGTTTAAATGTATGAATTGCTATTAGGCTTTTATTATTATGAGCTTATTTGTGTTAATAATTGAAGGGACTAGGGTGAAGTACTAAAACCTTAAGATTTTTATTTGGCTTTGCAATTTGAGATTTGGTTGCAAAAGCAAGTGTCCTATTTGGTGTATTAAAAAATAAGGGTAATTTTTGGGACACAACTTTCATACAATTTTCACACAACCTCCAGTGAAAGTTGTGTCCCAAAAATTACTCCAAAAATAATGTGAAAGAATTTTCCTCTCTCTCTCTGTTTGACTTAGAACCACTTTGGTTTAACTGAAATTTTTGAAAGGACAAAACGTTGAAATCATACAACTACGCACGGCCCACGGGCACCAAGTTGTGTACCCCGCAACTAGTATATAGATGCATAAACTGGCCAGCATTAGTTGAAATATAGATGCATAAACCGGCCGGCATTAGTTGAAATATTAAATGTTAGAAATTTTTGAAAGGAAAAAAACGTTGAAATCAGACAACTACTCACGGCTACGGGCACCAAGCTGCGTGCCCCACAACTTGTAAATAGATACATAAACCAGCCGGCCCAGCCTGAACATGTTAAGAAATGCACTCATCTGAGCCCACAGGCCCGCCCATTTGCCATGCCTACATATGTATAAATTATACTCCGTAAATTGATTGCAGATATCTACATGCAGCGAAAAAAGAAATGAGATTACGAAATGCCACATGTAAAACGACCGACTTGTCTCATTCATATTTTGGTTCACGTTTCAGCGCAACATAGTTCAGGACAGAAAACATAAAATTCATTTTTTACAACCTTACTTATAGCTTGAACTAACTATGAGAATTCTGAATTCTAACAAGTGTAATATTTCTCCATCTATCTCAAACATATACACTGCCTTATGCCAAAAAGTTTGTCTTTCTGTGAATAATCATGGAGAATATGCTCAACCCCAAGAACATCAGCGTTTCGTCGGATGACGCGCAGACTCAACAAACACTCCACAACTTGTTTCATTGTGGGTCGATTCTCGGGCCAATCATCCACGCATCGCATAGCCAGCTTTGTGATTTTTGGTCCATCACTAAAATGAAAATTTGAATCCATCTCTAAGCTTTGGTGCACAAGTGAGAAGTTCAACCACCGATGACCCAATCTAGAGTTGTGCTTCTCGTACTCATTCTGTGCCCACTGCTCAAGATAAATTGCATCACGATTAAGCCCGTCCTCCTCCACCTCCAAGAATCGTTTTGCTATTAGCTCCAAAAGTACAATGCCAAATGCAAAAACATCAGTTTCTTCTGACCATCCACCTGCCAAGGATTGTAAATGTTAGTAATATAGCAAGAGAGAGGCAATGCAAAAACAATGTATTTTACTAACCAGTCACCAGCCAAGAAATTCTCAAATTAGTGATTCAGCAAAAGATCGCGGAAGGCATAAAAGATAACATTTCATACCCAACCACACAAAGTAGACAACAAATTTTATTAACCAAATCCCAAATAGCATATCTTGACTTTAACTGGATAACATTTTCCTCCCATTTCTTTTTTTTCAATTATTCATATATATCTGGTTCATGTCACGAGGTGTATTCCGTGTGTCCAACTAGAATAGAGAAAAAAAAAACAAATAAATAAATAAGGCGTGTTTTGGACACATGTCAAGCCACATCCAAGTGTGATTAATTACTAGCTCATTAAGGCTCTGGTTGGTTCGTGGATTTAGAGGGGGGCAAAATGAAAGGAAAACAAGAAGGAAACAATTTCCCTTGTGTTGTCCCTAGTGTTCTCCTCCATATTTAAATGCCTTTAGAAATATATATAAAAAAATTAAAATAAAATAAAACATAATAGTAACTTGAGAAAAGAGGAAGGGAATTGACTCCAAAAAATCATAATTTCATAATTTACTTTTCCCCTTTTTTCCTTGGTAACCAAAGGAAGAAAAGTATTTTCCTCAAATTTTCTTTTTCATTTGCCTCACCAAATTCATGAACTAAACAGAGCCTAAGCTGAGAAGTTAGCAAAATTCAGGTGAAACGTCCCCGACTAGGAAGCACGGGTGCAGCGGTCCGACACCCAGTGAGAGTGCGGATGCCTTTAATTAGTACACACCTAGAGCGGGAGCGCGGGTGAATACTGGTATTATTGGCCCAATATGTAAGATCATCCAGTGCTAGTGTAAATGGTATAGCATCGATCGGGCACTCTTAGATCTAGGAGCTAGTGTGAATCTCTTGACTTATTCGGTGTATGAACAAATTGTTTAAGAGAGTTACAACCTACACTGGTGACCTTGCAATTAGCCAATAGGTCCGTCAAACTTCCACGAGAGGTTGTTGAGGATGTACTCATTAAGGTTGACAAATTTTACTTCCCTGTAGATTTTCTTGTCCCATATATGGAACCGGTGCACAATCCTTAAAAACATGTTCCCGTCATTCTAGGTCACCTATTCTAGGCCACTGCCAACACTTGCATCAATTGTAGGACTGGAGTGATAGATGTTTCAATTGGGAACATGAGAGTAAAGTTCAACGGTTTTCATGCACCCAACCAACCCCAAAAATTACGACATCTTTCATTTGGGCATTCTAGTAGCATAACTTCCCCGTCAAATAAGGGTCAAAGTTACGAGAGTAGTTGAAAGTAGTGTTATTTAAAGATGATGCCATAGTCATGATTAATGCAAGGATTTAAGATAGGTCATAGGAGTATACGAAGAAAGGGTTGAGCTGTGACACCAAAAAAGTTGGAAGTTAGAACGGTACTTAGGAACAAAGAAATGAATGTGAAGATGTTGGGGGCAACATGGGGTGTGAGCTGCAAGAGAGATTACGGATAGGAAGAGTGAAAGACTTACGAGATTATATCCCTACTCTATACATGACTTCAGTACATCCATATATAGAGGTTACATAAGCATACGAGAATTGAGATATACAAATCTCCACATTCTTCCTAACATGCAACAATGAGAAAAGGACCACAAATCAAGGCGTTGCCCCAGCCCTCTGAGAATTATACAAATTACTTTTTTTTATAATAACTTGCATCCAGAGCCAGAAAAGTATCACTTCATGGAATAAAATTGGATCCCAAAAGTCAATTAACAATAAATTGACATACCAACACAGCACGTGGGTGCATCAATATAACCGTAACACCCAAATACATAACTCCTAAACTTTCTCCTGTCTGGGAAAATTCCACCAGAAATCAGGCCAAAGTCGAACAATTTTATGTTGTAATCCTGCATTTTGAAGGAGCACAAACGTTATAAATTTTGTAAGCAGCAATATAACCATGTAAATATACATATTGGTTTGGTAACATGGCAACGGTGTAGAAGTAATACACCAAAACCAACCTCATCAAGCAATAAATGAGCTGCATCAATATTCCGAACCAGGTATGGTTGTTGCGCCTTGTATGGAGTATGTAGAAATTCAAGAAGGCGAGCAAATTGAAGAGCAACATTGATTCTCTGAAGCCAACTAAAACTGTCTGACAACGCAAAATAACTTGTTAAGAAGCTGAAACTTTTCACCCCTGAAATTTACATGCACATATACGCTGAAACACTGCAGAGAAAATTCGTAGTGAAAGAACTATTCTCTGTAATTTGTTACTAAATTGGAAAGAATTATGCAACGTTGCCTCCATTAAAGTATGAAAAATTGTTTATCCAGACATCTGAGGACAAATAATACCCAACCAAATTTTAAGACACAAACACATGCAAACTGCATTTACTCCAATCAACATGCTGAAGCAACATTCAATTATGGTTTCAAACCACAGCCTCTTCGCACCATAAACTCAGTAAATCACAAATCTCAAAGAAGCTCTAAACCCAATTTCACAAGTGCCCTTACTTACCAATAAGGGTATTAAACTAGGCTATTAAATCATTGTTGCTATTACCAAGTCTAAAAATATATGCTTTGTGCCCAAAAAAACCTCCCTCACTTGATTATGACCCCATTCAAGACCAAGGAAAGTGCTAAAAACGAAATAAAAAATGTAGCGAATGTGACCTTGTAGTTTAGTTACACTCTAATTGCAGAAGAAATCATGGTAAAAGTTCCATAGTTTTGAAAAAAAAATAATGTGAATTCAATAATATAGTAAGCCTCAGAGCATAAAACTGGCAGGAAAATTCATATAAATAGCCTATAACTTTAGTATCGTACATTCGATTACACATCAAAAAAGGTTCCAAAAAAAAGAAAGAAAGAAAGAAACAGATCCCAAAGGTGCAAAATATCAGTTATGCACGACTCTTGGATTCTACATATGGATCGTTTTTCTTGTCTTACGCTCTATTACTATAATGGCAATAAATCTGTAACCAGATCTTAAAAGATGCAAAGCTGAATCCACATTATTAGATTATCAATCAAAGAAACTAACACTGAACATAAAGGTAACTGAAAATTAGATAATCAAAAGTACCTTTAAGGAGGAGGTTATATACAGAATCCAGCGCCGTAAAATCATATACGATACCCAGGTTATCACCTTCCTCGCAGTACCCAATTAACCTCATCAACTTCGGATGAGAAAACATAGTCTCATGTTGAAGAAGCATCACTTCCTCCTGAAACACGATATAAATAAACTATAAGAAGACAGTAACCATGAAGGAAGGAGATCAATATGCGAAAGAAGATAGTCAACTTAACACCATACAAACAATCTGGGTTCATTATCTTCGGGATGGTAAACTGTGTACAGTTTTGGGTCTTCCCATATCTTCACAGTCACTTCCTTTGTTTCCATGTCATCTGGACCTTGCAGAATCTTTCCACGGTATACTCTCCCAAATTGGAATTTCCCAATGAAGTTCTCCTCGCTGAAATCATTGGTGTATAGTTTCAAGTCATCATAACAAAGTTTTCGTGCCCCGAAATAACCCATTCCTGAATTTTATTTCAACAAAAGGACATCAGTAGCGTTGCTAATGGAAACAAACTTCATCAAATCTTAACAATAATATAAAAATCCATAAAATAAAATAAAATAAAATAAAATAGAGTGCCTGCTACTCACACACTTCAATGACTAAAACAACAAAAGAATCTCCAAAAACGATGACTGTTTCTCTTTTTTTTTTTTTTTTAATCTCTCACCCCTTCTCCTCTCCTCTCACTTTCTTCCTAAAGAGTGGCATGTCCCCAAATTGTTTGGAAATCCTGTTAGTACTAAACTAAAAATTAAGTAGAGTTCCTATGTTAATGAACTTCACCAGATCTTAACAATAAAAAATAAATAAATAATAAAACATAAAAATAAAAACAAACAAAATTACGTAGAGATATATAGGTTGCTACTTCAATGACTGGAACAACACAACAATCTCCAAAACCCATGACTCTCTCTCTCTCTCTCTCTCTCTCTCTCTCTCTCGTAGAGATATACAAGTTGCTACTTCAATGACTGGAACAACACAACAATCTCCAAAACCCATGACTCTCTCTCTCTCTCTCTCTCTCTCTCTCTCTCTCTCTCTCTCATGGCATGACACCCAATAAATTAAGAATCCAAAAAAATCCAAACAATTGTATCTTGTTGGCCAAACATTGACATGTTCTTTAAATCTTAACCAAGAACAATACGCAGCACTCCTTACTGTAACTTTCCGGGTCCACCGACTAGGGCGGATTTACATGATGAGGGCAAAGGGGGGCTCAAAATTTTGGAAAAAAATTGAACATACCCTAGAAAGAAACAAACAAAAAAATGTACTCTTAAGCACCACCTCCTCCCCCTCCTCCTCCCCCACCTAAAATTGTAGAAAGCCCCCTATTTTAAGTTTGTGTTAATTTTTATAGCACTACCTTATATATATCGAAAAAAAATATTATAACCCCAAGGCATGACAACCAAGTGTTTGATGCTGGGTAGGTTTGGGTATGCTTGTAAACGGATGGGCTATCAATATGTGATCACGGGCACGTGACCCACTTTAAAATTCAAACTTTTCTCTCTCTCTTTTTTGGGGGGGTAAACTATACAAACACCCCCTCAACTATGACCTGTTTTTGACTTAGTACACTAAACGTTTTTACCCGACAAATTGACCCCCTCGTATATAAATAATTGACACTTAAACCCCTTACTATTGACTCGTCATCCAAAACATTAACAGATGTATACCATGTGATAGTCATGTGAATAAAAAGAAAGTATTTTCTGACAAAATTGCCCTTAGCTAGTCTTCTTCCTTCTCAGTGAAGCCAACCCCTAAGAAGAGAGATGGCATGCTTGCCAAGCATTGACATGTTGCTTAAATCCTAACCAAGAACAAATACTCTGCACTCCATGTTGTAACTTAACATTTTAGGTCCACCGACAAGGGCTGATGTACATGAGGGCAAAGGGCCAAAGTTTTGGAAGCTAGAAAAAATAAAAAGTACTCTTAAGCCCCCATCTAAGATTGTAGAAATGTAGAATGCCCCCTATAATTGCAATACAATCCACCATATAAGATGGGCCAAATCGTGGATTTCATATAAAGAGGAACTGAATGAATATTGACGTAATTGGAATCCAACCCATCCTTGGTAATGGGTCCAACAAATTTTCTTTTCCTTTATTAACTTAACCTAACCCAAGTTGATTTCGTACCATTTCAAGGTTTACAAAAAATTCTAGTCAAGAAATACGTAAAAATAGACCCAAAAAAAATTTACCTCAGGGGCACTGTCCTCCTAACACCTGCGAACTCCGTCCATCAGGTGCACCTTTGTACTTCCAATCCAGAAATAAAAATACACTAGATGCACGATTACGAGCATAATTGTACCAGCTTGAAGCGCAAAATACAGATAAGCACACTAATCAGCAAATAGTCAAGTTTCTCATGTAGCTCGACCACTAAATCAGGAAAAGAAAAACTACAGATCTCATCACAGTAAATTACGAATCTATCTGGTACCAGAATCAAAATATATCTAATACATGTGTGTATATATAGATATGAGTAATGATTCGTGCACATAAAATGTGCACATAAAGTGTACGCATAAAGATCTAGGAAATTCATTTTGGTGGATACCATGTGTGCAGTGATGGACCCACCAAAATGAATGGCTCAGATCTTTATGTGCACATTTTATATGCATATTTTATGTGCACATAGCATTATCCAAAAGGCGCTCACCTGAGAAGCAAATAACAGAGGGATTCAGAGAGATCGCGAAGTAAATAATATCATCATATTCATGCATAACAAAGACGCAACAACATTCACACCAAAACATCTCATGAATATAGCATACGTACATACACACATATACATATACATATACATATACATAATGTAGCTTAGAAAAATATGAAAAGGAAAGTGATTGATCTCTCACCGGCTGGCAGTTAGGGTTTCTCAGCACTCCGAGGATATGATCTCTTTGCCTCCCTACGAATCGTAAGGTGTAAACCGCCGAGACGAGTGCCGCGATTTATAATCCGTAATCCTAGCCTTTACTTGGACCAATAACGCAGGCACACGCTCATTTTGTGTAGCCAAATAAGTTGTCAATGTAATTGTGTAAGCCAAATGCACCTTACCAGGCCAGTTGTGAACAGAATGCCTTAATTAAAATGATTTTTATTGTCAATGTAATTGTGTAAGCCAAATGCACCTTACCAGGCCAGTTGTGAACAGAATGCCTTAATTAAAATGATTTTTATTGTGTAGAATTGACAAACAATTGTAAAATACAATCTAAGGCCTTGTTTGATAACTATTTCATTTTTTTTAGTTTTTGTGTTAGAAATTTTTGTCTTTATTTAAAAAAAATAAAATAAAATAAAAAAATAAGTTTGGTAACTTTATTTTGTTTTGATACGCCCAAAATATGACCGAGCGGTTCAAAATCAACAGCCCATCCGGGCCCACAAACATGATCCCGAGCATCACGGGCGTGATCCCAAGTATTATGGGCAGTTTCCTACTCAAGCTAGAAGACTAATGGAAAGTGCAACTATTTCCTAATCCAATTAGGAAACCCCCACAATTAATGTCAACCAATCCTAATACAATTAGGAAGCTTACTTGATTGGTGTCAATCACACCCCAATAGGATTATATTTCTTTATCCATGTATGAGTAGGTCTCTTACATCTATAAAAGAGACCTTTCACCCCTCATGAAGGGGGCGACCAACTCTTGAGTCTACACAACACCTCTACAAAATTCACCATTATGTGCATACACCCGGCCGGTATTACTGGTAGTGCCGCCCCTCTTTGTTGGCTCACCAGACCCGCCGGTGATTTGCTAGTGAACGTGCTCAGATACACCCGTGGACGTAGGTACCTTCATTAACAGGGCCGAACCACATACAAAAAATAGTCTCTCTCTCTCCTAAATTACTTTACTATTACCAATTTTTGGCATCATCATGTTTTTTAAAAAGAGAGAACAAAAAAATAAAAAAAATGTGTTTGATAAACTATATTTTTGTGTCAAAATTTTACTATTTAGTAAAATAACTACTTTGCTTTTAAAACTTCAAAATGTCATAAATTTTTTTCTTTATTTTAAAAAAAAGAAAAAAATAATAAGTTTGATAACTTTGTTTTGTTTTTTAAAAAGAGAGAACAAAAAAAAAAAAATGTGTTTGATAAACTATATTTTTGTGTCAAAATTTTATAACTATTTAGTAAAATGACTACTTTGCTTTTAAAAATTCAAAATATCATAACTTGTTAAAAAAGAAAAATCTGAATTTAACATCGTCAAAATCTATAAGCTCATATTATTATGAAAACCATTTTAGAAACCAAAAAATACATATGTCGTAAAATGACCAAATTGCCCTTGGAGCTTACATATAAGAAGTTAACATTGTTAAAATCTTCAAATAATACGGAATGACCTACACCAAGGTTTTTTGACATTCTGGATCCAATGGTTGGGTCTATTTGGCCTGAAAATATTTGTAAATCATTATTTTGTCATTCAAATTTTAAAATGCCATAATTTGTTAAGACTAAACTAGAATTGAACGTTGTCAGAGCATGTAAGCTCATATTTAAGATAACGAACATTTGGGACCTAAAAAATTAAAATATGGTAAAATGACCAAATTGCCCTTGGGGTTTACATATACAAAGTTAATATTGTTAAAATCTTTAAATAATACAAAGTCGCTTACCCTGAGGTTTTTCGACGTTCTGGATCCAATGGTAGAATCCTTTTGGCCTGAATATATTTGTAAAATGGATGTTTTGCCCTTAAAACTTTAAAATGCCATAACTTGTTAAATTAAAATCATAATTTAACGTCGTCAAAGCCTGTTAACTCATAATATTATGAAGAACATTTTCAAACCTAAAAAGTACATAGATCATAAAATGACCAAATTGCCCTTGGGGCTTCCATATAAGAAGTTAACATTGTTGAAGTCATCAAATAATACATAGTGATATATCCGAAAGGTTTTCGATATTCTGGATTCAATGACAGGGTCCATTTGGTATGAATCTATTTGTAAAATGACGATTTTGCCCTTCAAACTTCAAAATGTCATAATGTATTAAGACTAAACTAGAATTGAACGTCGTCAGTGTAACAACCTGCATTTCATGAAAATTTAATTAACATTTCTATATTTAATTTGTATTTACTTCTTTTAGTTAATTACAATTCTCATGTGTTAAAGTCTTGTGATTTTCTTTATTTCATATTCAAAATTCTTGTTGGAGTCAAATTGCAATTTTTGTAAACTTAGTAATGCCTGTGTTGGATTTCAAAGTCTGTATTTCAAAACGGTGTAAATGTTTTCTTTTAATTCAAACTGTATTTTTATAAAACCAGAAAACCATTTCTTACGTTAAAATGAATTTTCGGTATTTTTGTGGTGAACACCGCGCCGCGAAAATACCAATTTACTTTCAAAACTGTCTGTGCCGCGTTGGGATTCCACAGATTCTGGAATCTTCGTAAAGCAAAGACATGACATTTGCTTTATTGCTATTTATGACAAGTAATCATTAGAAGTGCTTTGTTTGGCAATGCCTTTATATTGTGTATTGATTTGTGCCTAAAGCTAAGTTTCCCAAACACCTCTAATTGGACCCCTACATACCTATACTTGGCTTTTGGGTAAACTGTGAGTTACATATCAGTGTATATACGTAGGTATTTGCTGAGATATACATGTATGCTTTCAAATTGAGAGTATACTTGGCCTCCAAGTTCATCTATATTAACTTTTTATATATACACCCTCTACACTCTCACAACCTGTACTTCACAACACAGAAAGACTAGAGAGAGCTTGAGAGTTTAGTTGCAGAATTTTTAGAGAGAGAGAAAGCTTCCCAATTTCTTAGCCAAGCTTGGTTCGGATTGTCTATTTCTTATCTTTCTCAAACATATACTTCAATCACAATCACAGTGAGTATTCTAAACTCACTTGGAATGTAATTCACCTTTCAATTATTGTTTTGTGTAGTTGATTTGTGATCTCTATTTTTGAATTTACGTTTGAAGTTTCATAGCTTGAAATCATGAATTTTCAAACTCAATCAAAATGTATTTTGTTAGATAAATATGAAAAATTTCAGTATGTATAGGTCATGTTTACAATATTAGAGTCTAATTTACTCAATTGAGAAAGTATATTAAGATTGAAGTTTTGTCATCTTTTAGTTTTTCGTAAAATTCGTGAACTACGTTTGGATTCATGTAAAATTAGTTGTGGATTCTTAATCCTTGTGAAAAACTGAAGAGATTCATATATAATAAGGTAGGGTAACTTACAGAATTGAAAATGGGTCAAAAAGACCCCTTAAAACTGAAACAGAGCAATTTCAGCGAAGAAGACGAAGCCACTGCATGAACTCGCGCGCGCGATCGCGCGAGCGACCCCCTATGCACGCGAGCTATGTGAATTTATGGCAGATAGAAAAGTTTTTATTATAAAACTGAAAATAGACATGTTGCGCGAGCAACCCCTCGCGCGAGCAGCCCGCGCGTGCGACTGTGGACAGTTTCTGGTTTTTGCTTGTTTTATGTTAAGGAACTGTTTGGGTGATGTTTCATGGACTTTTAAAGCTCTGTTTGGGAAATTTACTTAAATGGAAACCTATTTGGTTATGTTTGGACGATTGAAATGATGTATTACGACTTAACAATCCCCGCACGTACGTTGTTCCTATGATTCAACATTTTACTTTATGTTTAAGGTTTCATGACATACATGTGGAGTCAGTTGTACATGCATGGTGTGTGGTAGTCAGTGTGGAAAAGAGTGTGTGGTTGAGATTGTGTTGTGGACACTCCCTGGTAATTATGTACCAAAGTGGGATGTGTTGAGATTGCGGTAAGAGTATCTTTGAAATGCGACGGTGGCAAAACTGGACATTCCCTGGCGCCCATGGTAGAGCTAAAGTGTGTGACGCCGACTTGGACATTCCCTGGTACCCATGGTAGTGCTAAAGTGTGGCCTACGGACACTCCCTGATACCCGAGTCTGGATACTGTGTGATGTATTTGCGTGGCGGATTAGGTACTAAAGTATGAGGCATTGGACATTCCCTGGCACCCCTGTGCTAAAGTGTGGCTATCAGAGTATTTCAAAGATACTGGCGTGAGATAGTGAGTTGTTGTGTTTGTCGAGAGAATAAAGTCGGTAAGATGGGATGGTGCATTATTTTCATACACGGTCACATATATGTGAATTATAGCTTTCAAATGATATTGTGGTTGTTTTCTAAAATGAACTCTTTACTTTAATGTGAACTTGTTGAATTAAATGGGAAATGGTAAATGAGTATGTCTTATATTCAAAGTTATGTTTTTAATACTCACCAGCTTCTTGAAGCTGACGACGTTGATGCGTCCTAGACATCGGTGTCTAGGCTTTTCAGGTTATGACTACGCGGGGACTTATGACTATGCAAACTGAGAACAACTATCTGATGAAGAGTTTACTTTTATATGTTTTATGTTCTAAACTGAATTCTGAAATAAAGATGACTGTAATAGACGATAGATATTTTTTTGTTTTAAGGCGGCTTATGCCTTAATAGACCCCGTATTGTAATATGGAATAAGTCACAAAAAAATATTTGTAAGCTTTGATAGCTCTACTCTGATTATGGTTTTATGTTGTTCGACGTTTGGGATGGAATCGATCCTTCAACTGTCGCGACCTACGGGTCCATAAAGGAAATTAAACGCTTTCCATATTTATGCTACGTCGGGGCATGACAGTCAGAGCTTGTGAGCTCATATTAAGATGAAGAACATTTGGGGACGTACAAGTATGTATATATATGGTAAAATGACCAAATTGCCCTTGGGGCTTACTTGTAATAAGTTAACATTGTTAAAGTATTAAAATAATATTAACTTCTTATATTTAAGCCCCAAGGGCAATTTGGTCATTTTATCATATATATATACTTTTTAGGTCACAAGTGGTCTTCATCTTAAATATATGCTAATAGGCTCTGACGGTGTGTAATTATAGTTTAGTCGTAACAAGTTATGGTATTTTGAAGTTTGAAGGGCAAAATAGTCATTTTACAAATATATTCAATCCAAATGGACCCTACCATTGGATCTAGAATGTCAAAAAACCTAATAGCAGGTCACTTCGTATTATTTGATGACTTTTACAATATTAATGTCACGCCCCGACGTAGCATAAATAGGGAAAGCATCTAATTTCCTTTATGGACCCGTAGGTCACGACAGTTTGAAGGATCGATTCCGTTCCAAACGTCGAACAATACAATAATTTAAATCAGAGTAAGAGCAATCAAGGCCTACAAAATTTTTCCAAGTTAATAATTATTACAGCACGTGATCATCTAAAGGCACAACCTGCCTTGGAACAAAATAATATTTATCACATTAATCCATATAACAAGTTCAGTTCATCAACTAAAGCAGTATTTAAAATAGTTTCTCTTCATAAGTAGCTATTCTCAATTTGCGTAGTCATATTGCCCAACCTGGTCATAACCTAAAAAGCCTAGACACGAATGTCCAGGGTGCATCAATGCCGTCAGCTTCATGAAGCTGGTGAGTATCAAAAACACGTACTTGTAATGTAAAACATGCCCCTTTACCGTTTTCATTTCACAAGTTCATTATTTCACATCTTAGAATTATAGCAATGAATACAAATGATCAAACAGTAGAGATAATGTCACAATCCCCCATCAATAAAATATGTGAGCGTGCATGGAACAATGCAACCATCTTATCCGACTCTTTTCTCTCGACAACACATCATCCACTCTCGCTCCAGTATCTTAAAATACTAAGGTGACCACACTAGAGTACAGGGATACCAAGGAATGTCCAGTTTGCCTCACACTTTAGTACACGGGTACCAGGGAGTGTCCAATTTGCTTCACACTTTAGCCATACCAGAGATGCCAGGGAGTGTTCAATAGGCCACACTTAGCACTACCACGGGTGCCAGGGAGTGTCCAAGTCGGTGTCACACACTTTAGCACTACCACGGGCGCCAGGGAGTGTCCAAATTTGTCACCGTCGCATTTCAAAGATACTCTAAACCATATCCTCATAACATCACACTATAGTACACACGTACCAGGGAATGTCCAAAACACAATCTCATCCACTTACTCTTTTTACACTGACCATCACTTACTATGCATGTAACCTTGACTCACATGTATGTTCCATAACTCTACACAGAAATGTAAATCACTGGAAAATAAGAAATCGTATGTGCGAGAATAATCAAGTCCTTAATCAACCCTTTTTAAAACAAAACATTACAAATAGAATTCTGTTTTAGTATAATTCCCGAACAATACTTCAAAAACTCTCAAAACTTCATCCAAACAGTTCCTTAACAGAAAATAGATAAAAACATAGATAAGGCCAAGTCGCTCGCGCGGGACGTTCGCGCGATGGGTCGTTCGCGCGGGCCGCTCGCGCGATATGTCACTTTTTTCTATTTTCATTTAAAAATTTCCAGACTATCAGACATGACACAGATCGCGCGCGCGGGCTGCTCGCGCGAGTTGGTGTAGAAACTTCATTCTCTTCGCTTTTCTCCCCTGCTTCAGTTTTGGGGTTTATTTTTGACCCAATACAAATCTGAATGTAAACATGACATATAGTATATGGTTTTCTTCATTTTTTCGCAAGGATTATGAATATGAAATCGATTTGACACGAATCAAAATGTAGCTCTCGGATTTTACGAAAAACTGAGAGGTGACGAAACTTCATTTCTAATATACGTCGCGATACGAATGAATTAGGCTCTATAACTTTAACCGTAGTATTTATGCACTATAATCTTTCATAATCATCTCTAAATATGAATTTTGATTAAGTTTGGGAAATCATGATTTTCACGCTATGAAGTTCATGAACAAAAATCAACAATGGTGTTTTCAAATTAAACTAATACAACAACAAATAAGCATGAATTTACATTCTAAGTGAGTTCATAATACTCACTTAGATAGATGATTGAAGAAATTGTTGAGAAAGAATAGCAATACAAGAAACCCAATTAAAGCTTGGCCATGGTAACAAGCTCTCTCTCTCTAAAATTTCTGTAAGTTCTCTTATGAAGCTCTCTCTTTCTTTCTGAATTTCTGTTGTAAAAGATCCCCATATGGTGTGGTTTGTATGTTATATATATATAAAAACTTAACTTAAACTACTTGGAGGCCAAGTACCATATCCTATACTCAACAAACAAATTTGTTTTTCAAATTTTCTAATTGCACAGAATATACAGCACATATACTTATGTATATGGCATATGCACAGATTGAAAGGGTGGTTTAGAGTAATAGGGGTCAAGTATAGTTGTTTGGGTAAAGTAGCTTTTGGCATAGGATTAACACATACAAGGTACACATTACCAATAAAGGCCTATACAAGTTGTCTAGGAATTTGTTTGGGTGTTTGGGAAAATCAACTTATGGTTTAAAACTAACTCATACAAAATTGCATTGCCAAACAAACCTAGCTAATCATTAGTTGCCTTAAATGAAAAAAAAATGGAAAGAAGCAAATGTCACATATGATTGGACGTAGATTCCCAATCTGTGGGAGTCCAAACGCGGCACAAACAATTTTTGAACATAAACTGTCATTTTCGTGGCACGGTGATCACCACAAAAGTACAGAAAATTTATTTTAACGTAAGAAATTATTTTCCAATTATATAAAATGTAGTTTGAGTCAAAAGTAAATATTTCACCATTTTGAAAATACAGATTTAAAATTCAAGACATGTACTCCTGAATTTATAAAAATTATAATTTGACCCAATTTAAGAATTTTATAGAAATAAGACAAGAAATACAATTAATGACATGGAAATTACAATAAGAAATTAAATGAAATTACAGGTTGTTACATCCTTCCTCCCTTAAATATGATTTCGTCCCCGAAATCTAGACTAACTGGTCATGAAACAACTTCGGGTACTTCTTCCTCATATCAGCTTCGACTTCCCATGAGGCTTCATTCTCGTCATGGTGATTCCACTGAACCTTCACCAATGGGATATCCTTAATGCTCAACTTCTTGATGCTCTGATCCAAAATTTTCATGGGCCTCTCCGTATAGGAAACATTATGACTCGTTCAATATCATCGAAACTAACCACATGTGAGGGATCTCGTATGCATTTCCTCAGCATGCTAATATGAAACACATTGTGAACCCCAGACATCTGTGGTGGCAGCGCGAGTCGATAAGCCACTTTCCAAACGCGATAAAATTTTTTGAACGGTTCGATGAAACGTGGGGCTAACTTCCCCCTCTTGAGACCAAAATGCACCACTTCTCGGGTCGGTAAAACCTTAAGAAGTACGTGATCTCCGACACTGAATTCCAAGTCCTTTCGACGTCGATTGGCATAACTCTTATACCTACTTTGTGCGGTTCTCATCCTTACCTGGACCAGAGAAATCTTCTCATTGGTTTCTCTAGCCAAATCTGGTCCCAACGACTCTGTGTCTCCGACCTCTGCCCAACACAATGAAGAACGACATGGTCATCTGTACAATGCTTCGAACAGAGCCATCCCAATACTCGAGTGATAACTATTGTTATAGATAAATTCAACCAAAGGCAAGTGTGCCTCCCAAGATTCCTCAAAATCGATAACACAAGCCCTAAACATATCCTCCATGATCTGATTAACATGCTCAGTTTGTCCGTCTGTCTGAGGGTGAAAAGCAGTACTCTTCTTGAGCGAGATTCCCATAGCTTCTTGCAGACTTTCCCAAAATCCAGGAGTAAAACGTGCGTCGGAGTCTGACACAATCGACACAGGTGCACTGTAAAGTCGCACAACTTGTATGTACATCCGGATCATCTTTTCTACCAGGTATGTCATACTATATACAATGAAATGAGTTGACTTAGTCAATCGATCCAAAATTACCCAAATGGCGTCATGATTTTGCTAAGAACGGGGCAGTCCCACTACAAAATCCATGGTTATGTGTTCCCACTTCCAACATGGAACAGGTAACGATTGCAATAATCCCAAAGGTCTTTGATATTCGGCTTTCACTTTTTGACACGTCAAACACTTAGATACGAATTCGGCTACGTCCTTGTTCATACCGTCCCACCAAAAATTTCTCTTCAAATCCTTGTACATTTTTGTTCTTCCTGGGTGAACTATAAATCTAGACTTGTGTGCTTCTTCCAGAATGTCCTTTCTTAAATCTCCATAATCTGGTACACACAATCTGTCTCTGCATCTGTATCCTCCATCGGTCCCCACTTTCCATTCTGTCGAATCCTTCTCTGGCATCTTCATAAACCATGTCTGAAATTTCTTATCTTCTTTCTGTGTTCGAGGATGCAGTCGATATGAGTAAGTTGTAAGATAAGATATCCAAAATGTTGCCCTTCTCCTTCCTCAGCACTCTGCACTTCGATCTCAGCCAATGTCTCCAATGCCCGCCATTCTCTAACCATGAAAGAGGCAATCGTTCCACGAGTTTGCCGACTTAAAGCATCTGCGACGACATTAGCTTTACCAGGGTGGTATTCTAACGTGAAGTCATAATCTTTAATCAACTCCGACCATCTACATTGTCTCATGTTCAACTCTTTCTATGTGAACAAGCATTTCAGACTATCAAACTTCTCACCGTAGAGATAATGTCTCCAAATCTTGAGTGTAAATACTACCGCAGCTAATTCTAAATCGTAAGTGGAGTAGCTCAACTCGTTCGACTTCAACTGTCTAGATCCATAGGTAATAACTCTACCATCTTTCATAAGTACACACCAATCCTTGTTATAACGCATCATTGAAGATAGTGAACTTCTCATCAGGCTTGGATATAGCTAGTACCGGTGTTGTGATGTGTAGCTCTTTTAACTCTGGAAAGACGTGCTCATGCTTCTCTGTCTACTCGAATTTGTGAGCTTTCTTAGTTAATTTGGTCAACGGTGCAGCTATCTTAGAGAATCCCTCGACAAATCTCCGATAATAACCTGCGAGTCCAAGGAAACTCCTAACCTTCATAGGGTTGGTCGACCTAACCCAGTTTGACACAGCATCTGTCTTGGATGAATCCATAGAAATTCCTTAGGACGATACCGTGTGTCCCAAAAATTTCACTTGTTGTAACCAGAACTCACACTTACTGAATTTGGCATACAAGCAATATTCCTTGAGCATCTGCATTGCAATTCGTAGATGAGGCTCATGCTCTTCTTCTGACTTAGAATAGATCAAAATATAATCTATGAAGATGATGACAAACTGATCCAAATAAGGTTTGAACACCCTGTTCATCAGATCCATAAACACTGTAGGGGCATTCGTCATTCCAAACGGCATCACCAAAAACTCATAGTGACCATATCAGGTTCTGAAGGTAGTCTTAGGTATGTCTTCCTTCCGTACCCTCAACTGATGATATCCCGACCGTAGATCTATCTTGGAGAATGTTGTAGCTCCCTGTGGTTGATCAAACAAATCGTCGATCCGAGGTAAGGTATACTTATTCTTGATAGTCATGCGGTTCAATTCTCTGTAATCAATACACAGTCAAAGTGTTCTATCCTTCTTCTTCACGAATAACACTGGTGCTCCCCAAGGCGATGTACTTGGACGTACAAAACTCAAATTCTCAAGTTCTTGAACTTGTTCTTTCAATTCTGATAGTTCAGCGAGGGCCATTCTATAGGGAACCTTAGTGATCGGCGCGATGCCTGGTATAAGTTCGATATAGAACTCTATACTTCTCTCGGGCAATAAACCAGAAATATCTTGAAATACTTCCTCAAAATCCTTGATTACAGATATTTCATCGATAGAACAATCAACCTTACAGGGATCTCACGATCTCCTAGTCGTAGGGGATAATCCTTGCACACATGTCCTAACTTGACTGTGGCTCCTAATGGTAAGGTAGCCTTCAAAGCCTTTTCTAAACGGTGACGTAAAATACCCATTCTCTGAATAGTCTTAACAGATGTGAATGAAAGTGCAGCACCCTTGTCAAATAAAAATTTAACATGGGAGTTAAACAAAGTTAATGTACCTTACACCGCTTGCTGATCGGGCTGTTCTTCTTTATAGTTCCCCTATTCATAAACAGTTTCATCATATCCAGCGGCATCAGGAATAATAGCATTCAAATGAGTCTGACTCTGCTGGCCATACGTCACTCTTTTAGGAGTAGTACAATACTTACTGATGTGACTAGGTTCACCACAGTTATAATAGACTATATCCTTATGAGTGGCGTGCTTAGATGCATTGCAGTCTCGAGCCAAATGACTAGCGTTGCCACAGTTAAAGCATTTCCCAAAACTACTACCCTCTCCTACTCGGGGTTGAGTCAGATAGGTGGCAGTTTGGGGTTTCTTGCTCCCATCAAAATTCCTCTTCTGCCCTACGCACGATACATCATTGGTTTATTCCTAAAGTTACCTCTCTGAGGCAGCCGGAAGTCAAATTGTCTACGATTCACATGCGCGTCCTCTTCCAGATCAGTGGCCAAGCCAACTAGCCCCTCAAATGACTTATCCACATGATCGAGAGTTAGGCGACGAATCTGCGGTGTCAGCCCTTGGTTATACTTGCGTATTTTTTTCTCTTCCGTATCAATCATATGAGGAGCAAACCGAGACAGTCTTTCAAACTGAGTGGTGTGTTCCTGTACCAATTTAGTCCCCTGAGTCAAATCCATAAATTCCTTCTCCCTTCTATGCCTCTCAGTAGACGGAAAGTACTTCTCTAAAAATCTTCCTTTGAACACAGTCCAGGTCATTCCCATAGTAGCTTCATTCCCAATGGTGGTTATCACTGAGTCCCACCAGTCTGTCATGGCATCGGTTAGTTGAAATGTAGCTAACCTCCTCTTATCTAATTCATTACACTGAACTGCTTTGAACATGCGGTCCATCTGTCTCAACCACTATTCAGCTTTCCAGGGTTCTGCTGTTCCTGCAAACTGTTCGGGCCTCAATGCGCGGAATCTCTCTAGTAGTTTGTCCCCTGTTTAGCGATCACGTCAATTTTAATTCGGATTTCCAATCCTCTCGAGGCGTCTAAAAAATACCTCAAACATTCCCGTGAGATTGGCAGCCAAAGGTACCTCCTTGATCAGGTTTCTATTCCTCCTTGGTCTCCCAGCCATTCTATACACAACATAATGATAACAGAAAGAGACTCATGAACAATTACAATAATGCAATAAATAGTTTAGGCACCACCAACATCAAAAAGAGTATTTCCATATATATAACCTCTTGTCAAGTAGAAACAAAAAGATAAGATCAGTCTAATGCCTACCCTATCTGTATGGGTTGGGACGTACATCGTCCATGTAAGAGTTAATGCCAAAAATGGGGTCATTGCCTTATACTCAAATGCATGTAATTACAGTTGCAAAAAGACATAGGGTCACAAGTCAATATAGTTAATATGTACAAGGTTATGTCTAGGTCATCAGTCATCTCTGTAGGCGGCCATCAACAAATCTAGAGAGTCAACGGGGCAAAACCGCTGAACCTGGAATGGTCCTACCACATCAAAATCACTACTCTGGGAGGCCGGTGATGGAGCATGCCCCGGAGCATCCGCTTCGACCAACATCTCCTTGGGTAAAACTATTACTAGTGCCAGCTCCTCCTTGAGGTCAGCAACGAAGTTGTCTAAACCCATACCATTCTCCCCCTCCTCCTCATCATCAGCATCTATAACAAAAGGAGCCAAATGAAAAACTCCATCATCAATGTCCTCAGCGATAGGAACTACCGGCTCCTCTATGGGAACAATTGGTGGGGGCATATCTAGCTGTGCAAGGTGAGCATGCACGACCTGGATCTCTAGAGGGATATATAAAGCATCACTGTTAACAAATCTCACGATATCTAATAAAACTAATCACTGAGCCTCTACAAAATATAGGAGCTCTAGACAAACTCGGGCAAATCAACTACTCCCACAACATGGACCTAGTGCCATAGATCCAACTCTACCGTCGCTGCTGCCAGCTGCTCTATAGCTGTATGGTATAATCCAATAAAAGTTGGGACTACTGCCCTTGGGGTGACCCATTGTTCTCCATACCTGTCTGGTACAAATAGTGGTTGAACCGGATCCATACATGACAAAAAGGCACTACTTATACCAGGACTAATCTTAAAAGAGATAATCTTATGCGTTTGGGCTGCGGGTTTGTCTTCCTGTCGTATCATCGGGTGTGCAATGTTTAAGCTAGCAGAATGTAGAATTGGGTCGATACTGGTAAACCCTAACCTGACTAAACTGTTCTGAGATAACCTAGCTCTAATACCATTTATAATGACCCACCTTCCCATCTAGCAACAATATTGTCCTCTTTGGGCCTAAACACAAAGAACTTCCCAAGGCGTCACCCATCCCTGGTACTGCTCTGGCATCAGCACGCTTAATTGTGAAGTTCTTTCATGTTTAGCTCCCTCACGGTTTTAAAAGGTCTTGTTGCATATAGAGGGGCGATTAATCCTTATAAACTAGTCCAGGAACTTCACCCCAGGCGTTGTAGGACAAGCCCCCACACCCTACCTCACCTCATCCATCTTGACCATCCTACCTTAGGAGTATTGGCTCTTGGTCGTCACAATCCACCCTCATTAAGGGTCACACATCCTCGTGTGGGACCCGTCCCATACTTCTACACGCCCCGATTTAGCATAAATAGGGAAAGCATTTAATTTCCTTTATGGACCCGTAGGTCACGACAGTTTAAAGGATCGATTTCGTCCCAAACGTCGAACAATATAATAATTTAAGTTAGAGTAAGAGCAATCAAGGCTTACAAAAATTTTCTAAGTTAATAATTATTACATCACGTGGTCATCTAAAGGCACAACCCACCTTGGAACAAAATAATATCTACTACATTAATCCACACAACAAGTTCAGTTCATAAATTAAAGCAGTGTTTAAAATAGTTTCTCTTCATAAGTAGTTCTCAATTTGTATAGTCATATTGCCTAGCCATAACCTGAAAAGCTTAGACACGAATGTTCAGGACGCATCAACGCCGTCAGCATCATGAAGCTGGTGAATGTTAAAAACACGTAATTGTAATGTAAAACATACCCCTTTACCGTTTTCATTTCACAAGTTCATTATTCCACATGTTAGAAATATGGCAATGAATACAAATTATAAAACAGTAAAGATAATGTCCCCATCAATAAAATATGTGACCGTGCATGGAATAATGTAACCATCTTATCTGTCTCATTTCTCTCGACTACACATCATCCAACTCTCTCGCTCCAGTATCTTGAAATACTAAGGTGGCCATACTATAGTACAGGGGTACCAGGGAATGTCCAGTTTGCCTCACACTTCAGTACACGGGTACAAGGGAGGGTCGAATTTGCCTCACACTTTAGCCATACCATAGATGCCAGGGAGTGTCCAGTAGGCCACACTTTAGCACTACCATGGGTGCCAGGGAGTGTCCAAGTCGGCGTCAGACACTTTAGCACTACCACGGGCGCCAGGGAGTGTCCAAATTAGTCACCGTCGCATTTCAAAGATACTCTAAACCATATCCTCATAACACCACACTATAGTACACATGTACCAGGGAGTGTCCAAAACACAATCTCATCCACTTACTCTTTTTACACTGACCATCACTCACTATGCATGTAACCTTGACTCACATGTATGTCCCATAACTCTACACAGAAATGTAAATCACTGGAAAACAAGAATAGCGTACGTGCGAGAATAATCAAGTCTTTAATCAACCTTTTTTAAAACAAAACATTACAAACAGAATTCTATTTTAGTATAATTCCCGAATAGTACTTCAAAAACTCTCAAAACTTCATCCAAATAGTTCCTTTATAGAAAACAGTTAAAAACATAGAAAAGGCCAAGTCGTTCGCTCGGGCTGCTCGCGCGATGTCACTTTTTTGATTTTCTTTTAAAAATTTCTAGACTGTCAGAAATTACACAGATCGCGAGCGCAGGTCGCACGCACGAGTTGGTGCAGAAACTTCATCTTCTTCGTTTATCTCCCCTGTTTCAGTTTTGGGGTCTGTTTTTGACCCAATTCAAATCTGAATGTAAACATGACATATAGTATATGGTTCTCTTCATTTTTTCGCAAGGATTATGAATATAAAATCGATTTAACACGAATCGAAACTTAGCTCTCAGATTTTACGAAAAATCGAGAGGTAACGAAACTTCATTTCTAATATACGTCGCGATACGAATGAATTAGGCTTTACAATTTTAACTGTAGTATCTATGCACTCTAATCTTTCATAATCATCTCTAAAAATGAATTTTGATTAAGTTTGGGAAATCACGATTTTCAAGCTATGAAGTTCATGAACAAAAATCAACAGTGGTGTTTTCAAATTAAACTAAAACAATAGCAAATAAGTATGAATTTAAATTCTAAGTGAGTTCATAATACTCACTGAGATAGATGATTGAAGAAATTGTTGAGAAAGAATAGCAATACAAGAAATCCTATTGAAGCTTGGCTATGGTGATCAAGCTCTCTCTCTCTCTCTAAAATTTATGTAAGTTCTCTTATAAAGCTCTCTCTTTCTTTCTGAATTTTTGTTGTAAAAGATCCCCAGATGGTGTGGTTTGTATGTTGTATATCTAGAAACTTAACTTAAACTACTTGGAGGCCAAGTACCATCTCCTATACTCAATAAACAAATTTGTTTTTCAAATTTTCTAATTGCACAGAATATACAGCATATACACATACGTATATGGCATATGTATAGATTGAAAGGGTGGTTTAGAGTAATAGGGGTCAAGTATAGTTGTTTGGGTAAACTTGTTAGGAAACTGCGTTCCCAGAATCCATTGACAGCGCGTATAAGTTGGTACTGTAAAAAATTTACGTGAAAACTACAATAACCCTACAAGAGCGGAACTAGGGTTACCTTAAACTGCTAAAACGGATTGCTGTAGTAGACGAATCGAGAACACGGGCTCGATAACAGCTCACGATCTTCTACCATATTCCTTTGCTGCCAGAATATCGAACTGAGTGTGGGCTCCTTCAAAATCCTTTATGTATCTGCTCTCTCTTTTTACGCTATCTTTTCTATTCCAAGTTATAATACTCTTGATGGAAAAACGCAAACTGAGGAGAGAGCCAAAGCAGCATATATACAGGCTACGATAGGGACCATAAGAAGTCAATAAGGAACATGCTTCCTTATGGAATTAGGAAACCCTAATTCGAATTGAATCAGATTCCTATTTCCATAAATTATAATTCATACCACTAAAGAATTATAATTGCACTCCTACCTTTATCTCAAAAATATATTTCGAGCTCCATGTTATTAAATGCTTATTATCTCCCCATGTTAAGATTACAGATATCCATTAATTAAATATAATTACTGACAATCATATTTAATTAATCTCTTAAAATTCCTTGAGATCCTCTCCTTAACTTATTTGATATGTCGGATACAAAATCCACCTGCAGGGTTTGACATAATCAAAACTTATAAGCTTTCTCAAGGGGATATCATCAATCCCAAAATTGAGACATGGATTCCATCATTGATTAATATCCACCACACAATTAATATTGCCACCCAATCCAATGAGATATTGACCCATTTAAGGATCTCACCCTTTTAGGGATCAAAGTGTAAATATCAAATGTATGTGTCTACAAATTAACTTAGGATTTAGAGTATAAGCACTCATAATAGCCATGAGGTATTAATTATCTTATAAGTCAGTATAAAGATAATTACCCCAAGTCAGTTTCGTTTAATACACAAAGTGTACCAGCATAGTGAGTTGAAACTATACCGTTTTCCGTAGGCAAGACAAACCTACTACAACACCATGCTGCAGTCCTACCGATAGTGTGTCCAATCCCATCTAAGACTGTAAACCAAAATCTTACATTCTATAATATTTGATGGCTTGATCTTCCGTGTATAAGCCGAACTCTACACACCAAACTACCTACTATATAGAATGAGAGACACACATGCATAATATAAAATAAATAATATAATACAAACATTGCCCACACAGATTCTCATAAAAAATGGATTAACTGATTTTATTAAATGAATAATAAATCAACTACATAAAGCATGGCTTTTAGTATATATCCCTAACAATCTTCCACTTAGACTCAAAGCCATGATGCGACACACCTTACTCCTATCCCTTCTACATGACTGTCAAAAGTATTGGCCGGTAAGCTCTTGGTGAAAGGATCTGCCAGGTTATTTGTTGATGCTATCTTGGTCACTTCAACATCACCTCTTTGTACGATCTCTCGTATCAGGTGATACTTACGCTCAATGTGTTTTCCCTTCTTATGGGCCCTTGGTTCCTTTGAGTTAGCAACCGCTCTGCTATTATCGCAATAAAGGGTAATAGCCGATTGTACCGCAGGTACTACTCTTAGATCCATAAGGAAGTTTCTGAGCCAAACGGCCTCTTTAGCGGCTTCCGAAGCAGTCACATACTCGGCTTCCATGGTAGAATCAGCAATACATGACTGTTTAATACTCCTCCAACTAATGGCTCCACCTACTAGGGTAAACACATATCCTGAGGTAGACTTTCTAGAATCCCTATCTGACATGAAATCAGAATCTGTGTACCTAACGGGTACAAGACTGTCTGCTTGGTAAACTAACATATAGTCTCGAGTCCTTTTCAGGTACTTGAGAATATATTTCACCGCAGTCCAATGTTCTTGCCTTGGATTAGACTGATATCTACTAACCATGCCAACAGCAAAGCAGATATTAGGTCTAGTACATAGCATAGCATACATTAGGCTTCCTACTGTCGAGGCATAAGGAACTGCCTTCATCTTCTCTATCTCATCAGGTGTCTTAGGACACTGATCCTTAGATAGAGTAATTCCATGTCTGAAGGGAAGGAATCCCTTCTTGGAATCTTGCATGCTAAACCTTGCAAGAATATTGTCAATATAAGTGCCTTGTGACAAGCCCAACATCCTATTCTTGCGATCTCGCATAAGCTTGATCCCTAGGATGTGACTGGCTTCTCCCAAGTCCTTCATATCGAATTGACTGGATAACCATACCCTTACAGAAGATAATACCCCCACATCATTTTTGATTAGCAAGATATCATCCACATATAGTACTAAGAACACCACCACTCTTCCATCATGTTTCTTGTACACACAAGATTCATCCGCACATTGATCAAAACCAAAAGACTTGATTGCTTGATCAAAGTGGATATTCCAAGACCTAGATGCCTGCTTAAGTCCATAAATGGACTTCTTAACCTTACACAACATGTGTTCTTGGCCCTTCGCAATGAACCCTTCTGGTTGCATCATATAGATACACTTGTCAAGATTCCCATTTAGAAATGCTGTCTTGACATCCATTTGCCAAATTTCATAATCGAAATGTGCAGCAATGGATAAGAGAATCCGGATAGACTTCAGCATTGCCACCGGCGAAAAAGTTTCCTCATAATCGATTCCTTCTTTTTGAGTGAACCCTTTTGCAACAAGCCTTGCTTTAAAGGTTTTTACCTTACCGTCTGCTCCTCTCTTCTTCTTATAGATCCACTTACATCCAATGGGTTTTATTTCATTGGGTGGTTCTACAAGATCCCAGACTTGATTAGAGTACATGTACTCTATTTCAGACTTCATAGCCTTTTGCCAAAGATCTATAACTTTATCTTGGAGTGCTTCATAGTATTTACAAGGGTCGGTACCTTATTCATCAGGGGCCCAGTCATAAGACTCTCCCAAGAATATATACCAGTCAGGTTGAATAATAACCCTCCCACTACGACGAGGCACAACCCATGTCTGTGCATCACTGATATTTCGTTGTGAAGATTCTGAACCTAATACACCATTATCTGCATGCTGTACTGGTTCATGAACCTGCGTGTTAATGGTTGGTTCGGGATCTACACGAGTTTCGATAATCCTCCCACTACGATGTGGTAATGGAATATCGATAACTCTTTCTTGTGGTGTTTCTTCTCGTACCGTTGGTATCGAAGAAGTATATGTCGGTGTCTCTCCTCTCATTTCCTCTAGAACAATACGGCTTCTGGGCTTGTGGTCCATAATATAGTCCTCTTCTAAGAATGTGGCATTGGTGCTAACAATAACCTTCTGACCCTTAGGACTATAAAACAGACCACCTTTAGTTCCTCTTGGATACCCAACAAAGAAACATACTTCTGTTCTTGATTCCAACTTTTCTACGTTCCCTTTCAGCACATGTGCTGGACTATCCCAGATCCGAACATGCCGCAGACTAGGCTTTCGCCCAGTCCACAATTCTGTGGGAGTAGTAGGTACTGACTTAGATGGTACCAAGTTTAGAATGTATGCGGCTGTCTCTAACGCGTGTCCCCAAAAGGAAATTGGTAAATCCGAATAACTCATCATAGATCTTACCATGTCCATAAGAGTCCTGTTCCTTATTTCTGCCACACCGTTCTGCTGAGGCATACGGGGTGCAGACAATTGGGATGTAATCCCTTGCTCTAATAAGTATTCCCTAAACTCTCCCAAGAGGTACTCTCCACCACGATCAGATCGTAGTGTCTTGATACATTTACTTAGACGCTTCTCCATTTCAGCCTTGAAGTCTTTGAATTTCTCAAAGCATTCAGACTTACGCCGCATCAAGTAAATGTACCCATACCTTGAGTAATCATCGATAAAAGTGACAAAGTACTCAAATCCCCCTCTTGCTTGAACAGTCATAGGACCACGCAAATTAGAGTGAACCAGTTCCAATGGCTCTTTAGCTCTATAGCCCTTGGCCAAGAACGGCCTCTTGGTCATTTAACCTTCCAAGCAGGATTCACAGACTGGAAGTGCCTCCACTTCCAATGAGCCTAATGGCCCATTTTGAACCAATCTTTGAATCCTTTTCAAATTAATATGACCAAGGCGTAAGTGCCAAAGATGCGTTTGGTTCATCCTCGAAGATTCTTTTCTCTTAAATGGCAAACTATTTGTGTTATTCAATTCATTAAGCTGCAGTATAGGAGAGATAGGATTTATAATATTAAGATCATCCACCAATTGACCAGAACAAATAAAATGATTATTTTCTTTAATAACTACTACTTTATTAAAATGAACTGAATATCCACTCTTTACTATACTAGAAACTGAAACTAAATTCCTTCTAATAGAAGGTACATAAGAGCAATTTCTTAATATTAAAATCATATATCTACCAAAACTAAGATGTAGATCTCCTACTGCAACTGCTGCTACTCTCGTAGCATTTCCCATATATAGATAAATCTCTCCATCACTGAGCTGCCTAGTTCCCTGGAATCCCTGCAAAGAATTGCATACATGATCAGTGGCCGTATCTACACATCAGGTACCGGTAGATTGGACCGCTAAACACGATTCAACAACTAGTAAATTAGATTTACCTTGATTGTTCTGTCTAGCGAGATAAACTGGACATTGCTTCTTCCAGTGTCCTGGCTGCTTACAAACAAAACATTTGCCTTTAGGCTTTCCCGGTTGTCCTCTTGGCCTTTGGATTGGTAGAGGACCCGCGACCTTCTGTTGATCCTTTTTCATTTTCTTCTTGCCTTTCGGCTTTGAAGCAGAACCTTTCTCAAACACAAGAGCACTCCCTGACTTTCTGTTGAGACCCTCAGCTGCCTGGAGTTCTTTAAGCAGCTCCACCAAGGTATATTTAAATTTATTCATGTTGTAATTGAGGCGGAATTGCTTAAAAGACTCTGGCAGTGACTGGAGTACGATATCGACTTGGGTTTCCCCGTTGATTTCAGCTCCAAGGATCTCTAGTTCATTAAGAAGAGATATCATCTTAAGAACATGATCCCTTATAGGCGTCCCCTCAGCCATGGATGTGTTCATCAAGTCTTTCATAGCAACCTGCCTAGCAGCACGACTTTGATCCCCGAACATCTCTCGGAGGCTCTCCATCATGTCATAGACACTGGTCATTGACTGATGCTGATGTTGTAGAACATTGGACATGGATGCCAAAATGTAACACTGCGCCATCTCATCAGCCTTGACCCATTTCTTGTGAGCCTAGGTTTCCTCAGTGGTTGCCCCCTCACCAGGTTGCTCAAGACATTCTTGAGTAAGCACAAACTTGTACTCTTCAGCAGTTAACACAATATTCAAATTCCTTTTTCAGTCTATATAGTTTGGTCCAATAAGTTTATTTTCTTTAAGTATAACAGCAAGTGGATTGAAAGTACCCATTTAAAATCCTGAGAATCACATAACATAATTAATTACGTTTGGGCAAAAATTACTATGGATTCGAGTTGAAAATATTGGTTCCCTCTACCATATTTAGAAGGAATCCGCCAGCAACCTGATACACCGCGAATAGTATGACTCGATGGAAAGCCATATACTATGTTGGATAAATATGTGTTTTGGCCATGTTTAAGGGCTAAGAAAAGTGGGACCCACTTAGAGTTTAAGTGGGGTCCTTGTGGATTTGTGTTCTCCTTCATGAGGAGATGAAGTTTGGATATTCACATGTCCAAAAATATTAGTGGGTGAATGAGAAATTAAAGGTTAAAGGTTGCCCCATACAAGGAGTTGTTGAAATGAAAGAGGTTCACAACTTGCCTTGTCCCACATAGGAAAACTAGAAGTAGCCTCTAGTGTATTTATAAGGCTACTTCATGTTTTGGGTTTGGGCCCCAAGGGGTACCCAGTTTTGTGGAAGGGGGAGGACCTAAGGCCCTTTGGGTTTACTCCACACACGCACGCGCGCGCGCCGCCGCCGCCGTCCGACCGGCCGGGTCGTGGTCGTGGGTGCGGGTGCGGCCCGCACATAATATTTCTTTTTGGACCCCAGAACTTTTCAAAGTTGCAAAAGACCTTTGGAATTTCTGTCATACTTAACATGTGACAGAAAATGAAAAGTTTAAGAGTTACAGAACTCCAAGAGGTTGTAGTTACAACCTTTGAAGTTCTTGAACTGCTGTGAATTAATCCACAGATTTATTCCACTCTATCTTATATGCATGAATGAATCTCCTTCAGAAATATACACACATCCAATATAGTTTTATATACTATTCTTCAAAGAGTTCATCTTCATCCTTCCAGTTTCAGAGAGAGAGTCACAGAATATAGTTTGGTTCGCCGGAGCAGTTGTACGTTGTGCTAGTACTTCTGTTAGAAGCCGCTGTATCCTGGGAGACAGACGCCGATGATTCCCTCAAGCACAATCCGGTGAGACGGCGAATCTGTTTTAAGGAAACTGTGAATAAAATCACAGGCCTCGGTTTGGTTGTTCTTATTTTTGTGGTAGTTTTGCTGTTATTGCTTTGTCTACATATTGTAATTCTGTTTCTGTTCAATTTCTAGTTTCCAAATTGTAATCCAGAATCTGTTTCTGTTTATTCTATTATATCAATGAAATATTTCCAACAATCTTAAAACAGATTATATATATTTTACAAAACAAAAACAGATTCGAATTTGGAAAAACAAAAAGATTTTTTGAAAACAGTTTTACAAAAAAACTGCTACTGTAATCCTCGTTTTCTGGCCAAACGGTGCAGAATCTGGAAAAATTGCATTAGACAAAAAGTGTGCAGAATCGCGTTTTGCTTGGGGTTATGCGAGCAGAATCTTAAAATTCATTCGTTTTCTAACGATTATTTGGGAAAAGAAATTCTGCTGCTGTTAAAATTAAAAGGGAAAAATATTAGATTTAATTTCTTTTCTCTTGTGATAATTTTTCAGAAATGGCAAATGAGACCTTGAACTCGGTTGCGACCGATGGTGCTACCAATACCGTGGTGATTGGTTCAATCATTGTTAAAGTTCCCTCAATCAAAATGATTCCTGTGAACCTCGGGGAGAAACCCGATAAATTTAATAAAAATGAACAAGAGTTGAACTCCGGGGACAAACCCGACAAATTTAATGGGAAAGAACAAGATCAAGAGGTTGTGCTAGCTATTGATGCTATGAAGCACTCGGACTTTATGTGCCGAAATTATGTGTTGAATGGCTTACACAATACACTCTGTAATGTGTATAGTGTTAAGACCACTGCTAAGGAACTGCGGGAGTCCTTAGACAGAAAATACAAAACTAAGGACATTGGGTCCAAGAAATTTGTAGTGGGGAGATTCCTCGGCTATAAGATGGTGGACTCAAAGACTGTGATCAGTCAAGTCCAAGAGACTAATGGTGAGAAGATGTATATGGAAAATTCTGCCTCGTTAGATGTGGAAAAATATATATATATATATGTGCTATTTTTGTAACCCATTTTGTTGCAATTATTTTGAAAGTTTTAAAGTTTTACACATACTTAAAATATCATGGAGGTTCATGAAGATGAGAATTGGTTTATTAAAAAAAAAAAAAAAAAAAAACTAAAATTTTATGGTTGAAATTTACCGAGGCATGAACATGAGTGTTGGTCGTGATAAAGTAAGGTCATGAGATCTTGGAATTTTATCGCGATGGGACAATGATAAAATCTCGTATCAACTTGAAATTGTCCTATACTAGGAATTGTGGGGGTAGACATATGATGGAGAATACATCATATTGAGTATACTATTTTAGTATATGTGATAGCCTTGGGAGAACCAAGAAGATGGTGGCAATAAGTATTTAATTATTACTTATTTCGGTAATAGCACTAAATACTGCTATGTGAATTTGCCAAAAAGTAAGGATGAAGCCTTGGATAAGTTCATTCTATACAAGACAGAGGTTAAGAATCAACTTGGAAAAAAGATTAAGGTGTTAAGAAGTGATAGAGGTGGTGAATATGTAGCACCGTATGGTGACTATTGTGCACAAAATGGAATTATTCACCAAACCACGGCACCTTATTCGCCTCCATCAAATGGAGTGGCTGAAAGGAAAAATCGTACCTTAAAAGAAATGATGAATGCGATATTGATAAGTTCTGGATTGCCACAGAACTTGTGGGGGGAGGCAATTCTCTCTGCAAATTACATTTTAAATAAGGTACCTCGAAAGAAAGTTGATCAAACCCCGTATGAATAGTGGAATGGTCGAAAACCATCCTATAAATTCTTACGAATGTGGGGGTGTCTTGCAAAGGTTCTTGTACCTACTCCTAAGAAAGAAAGGATAGGTCCAAAAACTGATGATTGTTTATTTATTGGCTATGCACATAATAGTAGTGCGTATCGGTTTCTTGTATATAAATCTGAAAACCCAGATATACACAAGAACACGATCATGGAGTCTAGAAATGCGTCGTTCTTTAAGAATATATTTCCTTGTAAAGAGGAATATAGTTCTGAAAAACGCACATTTGAGACTATTGGGGAAACTAATAAAACCCAAGAAGGAAATGTTGATTTTGAGCCTAGACGTGGGAAATGAGCTAGAACCTCAAAATCTTTTGGTCCAAACTTTCTAACTTATGTTATAGAAAGTGAGCCTCAAAGCTATAATGAAGCTATTAGATCACCAGATGGTCCATTGTGGAAAGAAGCATTCAAGAGTGAAATTAATTCTATTCTACAAAACCATACTTGGGAACTGGTAGATCTTCCTCCTGGTTGTAAGCCATTGGGCTACAAATGGATTTAAAAAAAAAAAAAAAAAAAAAAAAAAAATGAAGACGGATGGTACTATTGATAAGTATAAAGCAAGGCTTGTCATCAAAGGGTATAGACAAAAGGAGGGTCTAGACTACTTTGATACGTATTCTCCTGTTACGAGAATAACATCCATTCGTATGATTATTGCAATCGCAGAGTTGCGAGGTCTCGAAATACATCAAATGGATGTTAATACTGCCTTCCTTAATGGAGATTTGAATGAAGAAATCTACATGGAACAACCTGAAGGATTTTCTGCTCCAGGGCAAGAAAATAAAGTGTGTAAGCTTGTTAAATCATTGTATGGCTTGAAACAAGCTCCAAAATAATGGCATGAAAAATTTGACAAAGCTATACTCTCTAGTGGGTTTAAAATCAATGAGTGTGATAAATGTGTTTATGTCAAAGACACGAATGAAGGCTATGTCATCTTATGTCTATATGTTGATGACCTGCTAATAGTGGGTAGTAATGATAAGATCATTAAATCTACCAAGAAAATGTTGAATTCTAAATTTGACATGAAAGATATGGGACTTGCTGATGTTATATTGGGCATCAAGATCTCTAGAAATACCAATGGACTTGTTTTATCACAGTCACATTATATAGACAAGATTCTAGAGAAATTCAGCAAGTCTGATACAAGTGTAGCCAGGACGCCTGTGGACTTAAGTCTACACCTATCCAAGAATACTGGTGAGAGTGTTTCTCAACTAGAATATTCTCGAGTGATAGGAAGCTTGATGTACTTGATGAGTTGTACAAGGCCTGACATTGCTTATTTAGTTAGTAGACTGAGTAGATACACTAGTAATCCTAGTGCTGAACACTGGAAAGGGATAGTAAGGGTACTGCGGTACTTACGATATACACGTGATCAGGGATTGCACTACATGAGATATCCAGCTGTATTAGAAGGATACAGTGATGCGAACTGGATATCCGACATGAAAGATTCAAAATCTACAAGTGGATATGTTTTCACACTTGGTGGTGCAGCTGTGTCATGGAAATCTTCAAAACAAACTTGTATTGCTAGGTCGACAATGGAATCTGAATTCATTGCGCTAGACAAGGCAGCTAAAGAGGCTGAATGGCTTCGCCATTTTGTAGAAGACATTCCTAGATGGTCAAAATCTGTGCCAGCTATTTGCATACACTGCGATAGCCAATCTGCTATTGGAAGGGCACAAAGTAATATGTATAATGGTAAGTCTAGACATATTCGTCGTAGACACAATACCATTAAACAACTACTCTCAAGTGGGATTGTCACAATTGACTATGTAAAGTCAAAGGACAATATTGCGGATCCGCTAACCAAAGGGTTAAATCGAGAGTTAGTTAATAAATCATCTAGAGGAATGGGACTAAAGCCTATGACGTTACAAGGGAATGGAATGGAAACCCAACCTAATTGACTGGAGATCCCAAGATCTAGGTTCAAAGGGACAACCTAATTTCATGTACCTTAAGAGAATCACTGAGAAGAAATGTTCTTCTGCCCATTTCTATGATTCAACAGTGATACCTGCATGGTGTAAGGGTAAGCTTGGCTTTTAATGACTATGTGCGTTGGTATAACCAAGCGGAGTATAGCAGGATACTCTAAATAGTCACCTATGTGAATGTGAAGTGGGGCCGCTTCTAAAAGAATTTGAGAAAGGCGAAATTCTTTGATAAACATTCACTGAACCAGGCGAGTGTTCAAGGCCAAAATGAACACAAGTGTAAGAACTAAACTATGTTTGGAAAGCTCCTGTGTGATGTCTGTCGGTTGTTTACACTAATGGCAATCAGTTCAAGACTATACGTTCACTGGTCAGCCAGTAAATCTGATAGATTGTCACAAGGGAAGGTTCAAAGCCAAAAGCTACCTATATCCTTTGCAGGAGTGATCCTTTGTGCTCTCTCTTTTGTCGAGTCACTATCTCACATCGTTTCGGTTAATTTCATTCATGTGGGGGATTGTTGGATAAATATGTGTTTTGGCCATGTTTAAGGGCTAAGAAAAGTGGGACCCACTTAGAGTTTAAGTGGGTCCTTGTGGATTTGTGTTCTCCTTCATGAGGAGATGAAGTTTGGATATTCACATGTCCAAAAATATTAATGGGTGAATGAGAAATTAAAGGTTAAAGGTTGCCCCATACAAGGAGTTGTTGAAATGAAAGAGGTTCACAACTTGCCTTGTCCCACATAGGAAAACTAGAAGTAGCCTCTAGTGTATTTATAAGGCTACTTCATGTTTTGGGTTTGGGCCCCAAGGGGTACCCAGTTTTGTGGAAGGGGGAGGACCTAAGGCCCTTTGGGTTTACTCCACACACGCGCGCGCGCGCCGCCGCCGCCGTCCGTCCGACCGACCGGCCGGGCCGGGCCGGGTCGTGGTCGTGGGTGCGGGTGCGGCCCGCACATAATATTTCTTTTTGGACCCCAGAACTTTTCAAAGTTGCAAAAGACCTTTGGAATTTCTGTCATACTTAACATGTGACAGAAAATGAAAAGTTTAAGAGTTACAGAACTCCAAGAGGTTGTAGTTACAACCTTTGAAGTTCTTGAACTGCTGTGAATTAATTCACAGATTTATTCCACTCTATCTTATATGCATGAATGAATCTCCTTCAGGAATATACACACATCCAATATAGTTTTATATACTGTTCTTCAAAGAGTTCATCTTCATCCTTCCAGTTTCAGAGAGAGAGTCACAGAATATAGTTTGGTTCGCCGGAGCAGTTGTACGTTGTGCTAGTACTTCTGTTAGAAGCCGTTGTATCCTGGGAGACAGACGCCGATGATTCCCTCAAGCACAATCCGGTGAGGCGGCGAATCTGTTTTAAGGAAACTGTGAATAAAATCACAGGCCTCGGTTTGGTTGTTCTTATTTTTGTGGTAGTTTTGCTGTTATTGCTTTGTCTACATATTGTAATTCTGTTTCTGTTCAATTTCTAGTTTCCAAATTGTAATCCAGAATCTGTTTCTGTTTATTCTATTATATCAATGAAATATTTCCAACATACTATCCATCATTTGTTCAGATAGACAATTGCCTTTTAATTTTACTATCCAGGCAATGTACTTTGCCTAATAAAATTAAACTGCTAACTTGCTTTGGTCCTATAAATAATAACAGTGACTCAGATGGAGAGGATATTATTATTTATAGCTAAGTGTATACCATCACTTAATTCTAGGTCAAGAGTTCTGTGAGGAAATCCTCTGATGGAGAGGTGACCCACACCAACAATCAACCAAAACATTCTTTTAAAGAAGTTTGTACTGATGATTCCATGATCAACTACATCCGATGGGGAGGATGACACTAGAGCCATCACACAAAATTAATCATATCATCTACAAACCAGTGATAGAGACCATGGGATTTATACTTGATAAATTCCCTCTCCCACTTAGAATTTTAAAAAAAATTGAGGGTTATAATTTTTTAGAAAACTTTTAATTTAATTAATAAAAAATAATGGAATACTTGACAAGGATTAATTCATCCTTACTTGTGAAACCCACATGTGTAGATAATAAAATTATTCTATTCTCATGATTTTAGAAAATAAGTACTTATGTTTTCAAATTATGGAATTAGTTTTATTTCTAAATACACATGTAGTTGTCCATCATTTTAAATTAATATAAATTAAACATGCAGCTAGACATCTGAAATAGGTCTAGGAACAATTATCCATGTTGTCCTATTCATTAAACATGAAACAATAATAATCATTCAATCACACATAAATAAGGAAACCACAATAAAATAGAAATCCCACTATTATGGTCAAGCTGCAACTCTTGTGAAGAAATCTTCATTGAACCCAATTAGCTCTATGTCGCCACTAAATCCCGATTTACCATCAGCAACTGTCTTCCAGAACTGTTTTCTGAAACAGCCTTCAGAAACTGCCTCCAGATTGCTTTCTGAAACTGCTTGTAAACTGTCTTCACAAACTGTCTTCACGGATTTACTTGAGATATATTACACAAACCCTATGCCTCGAGTTCACATGCTATTTCTTTGCAGTAAATTAACCACACATCAATCAAGCGTGGGATCCAATACACATAAATCCTATGCCTCCATAAAGGAGTTCACATGCTATATTAAAACAGCAAAATTAACCATGGATAAAACCATCGTGGGATCCAATCACACAAAATCAGTGACCATAATAGTGGAATAAGAACGCTGCAAAACAAGGGTTAGCATAGTTCTACGTTCTATCCATCCATCAAAACACGCATAAGATCTGTTTTATTGGACAACATGGTTGCGTCTAACCCATACGCAGAATCAATGTTGCTCTGATACCACTGTTAGGAAACTGCGTTCCCAGAATCCATTGACAGCGCGTATAAGTTGGTACTGCAAAAAATTTACGTGAAAACTATAATAACCCTACAAGGGCGGAACTTGGGTTACCTTGAACTGCTAAAACGGATTGCTGTAGTAGATGAAATGAGAACACGGGCTCGATAACAGCTCACGACTTCTACCATATTCCTTTGCTGCCAGAATATCGAACTGAGTGTGGGCTCCTTCGAAATCCTTTATATTTCTGCTCTCTCTTTTTACGCTCTCTTTTCTATTCCGAGTTATAATACTCTTGATGGAAAAACGCAAACTGAGGAGAGAGCCAAAGCAGCATATATACAGGCTACGATAGGGACCATAAGAAGTCAATAAGGAATAGGCTTCCTTATGGAATTAGGAAACCCTAATTCGAATTGAATCAGATTCCTATTTCCATAAATTATAATTCATACCACTAAAGAATTATAATTGCACTCCTACCCTTATCTCAAAAATATATTTCGAGCTCTATGTTATTAAATGCTTATTATCTCCCCATGTTAAGAATACATATATCCATTAATTAAATATAATTACTGACAATCATATTTAATTAATCTCTTAAAATTCCTTGAGATCCTCTGCTTAACTTATCTGATATGTCGGATACAAAATCCACCTGCAGGGTTTGACATAATAAAAACTTATAAGCTTTCTCAAGGGGATATCATCAATCCCAAAATTGAGACATGGATTCCATCATTAATTAATATCCACCACACAATTAATATTGCCACCCAATCCAATGAGATATTGACCCATTTAAGGATCTCACCCTTTTAGGGATCAAAGTGTAAATATCAAATGTACGTGTCTACAAATTAACTTAGGATTTAGAGCATAAGCACTCATAATAGCCATGAGGTATTAATTATCTTACAAGTCAGTATAAAGATAATTACCCCAAGTCAGTTTCGTTTAATACACAAAGTGTACCAGCATAGTGAGTTGAAACTATACCGTTTTCCGTAGGCAAGACAAACCTACTACAACACCATGCTGCAGTCCTACCGATAGTGTGTCCAATCCCATCTAAGACTATAAACCAAAATCTTACATTCTATAATATCTAATGGCCTGATCTTTCGTGTGTAAGTCGAACTCTACACACCAAACCACCTACTATATAGAATGAGAGACACACATACATAATATTAAATAAATAATATAATACAAACATTGCCCACACAGATTCTCATAAAAAATGGATTAACTGATTTTATTAAATGAATGATAAATCAACTACATAAAGCATGGCTTTTAGTATATATCCTAACAAAAGTAGCTTTTGGCATAGGATTAACACATACAAGGTACGCATTGCCAATCAAGGCCTATAGAAGTTGTCTAGGAATTTGTTTGTGTGTTTGGGAAAATCAACTTATGGCTTAAAGCTAAGAGGGTGTTTGGCACAGCGATAGCTTTGCGATTGCGATAGCTTAGCGATTGCTCTTGTGATAATAGATTATGGTCATAATAGATTATGGTTGTTGTGGTGTTTGGGTAAAGTATTGTAAAAGAGGTTATGGCGGTATAATAGATTATGTAAGTGTTTGGTTACATAAATGTAAAAGTGATTTTAATGTCCAAAAGACAATTGTGTCCTTATATTATAAGACTATTATATATTATTATTATGTACTTAATAAAGTTTAGTTTCATTGATACGCAATAGTAATTGCTATTAAAAAATTATTTAGTTACTTAATCAAATAAACAAAATATATTAATTTGTTAAAAAGTTATCAAAAAAAGTTAAAATTTAAAATTATTAAATATGTTAGTTATCTAACATACACTGTTTCATCACATTGATTAGTAATAAATATTTTATTATTCACTTCTCCAACTGATGACTGTCTCCGATTGAAGAACTTTGAGAGTTGACCAGAGTTTGGTGCCAATGCCCGCTTGCCAGTTGCAGCTACGTCCATATATAATTTATCTAGTTCGAAACAGTGTTCTAAACCTCTAAGCCTAAACTTAGCCACCTCTGGATTTTTCTGCACATTAAAAAAGTAATATGATTAATAATTTCAATAATAAAAAATGCATTTGTTATTTATAACATACACACAAATGGGTTTCAAATTGTGTATACCTGAATTTTACGTTCCCACCACTCATTTGTAGCATTAACAGTTCCTCTTTCAGCATCCCAACCAAGGCCTGTTTCAGATTTGTCGAAAAGACTATTCCATACCAACCATTCTTTCTTCATTACATCCCAGTGATTTTTCAATTGCATTCTATCGTAATTATTTCCAGTGATTTGATTGAACGCACGCCCAATATTTTCCCACCCTCTTTTATTAAAGTGGGTACCAGGCCTATTTCCGGCATCAACTTCCTTTACACACAAGTTCACCCAAACTTCATGTGACGCTGCATTCCATGAAGCTTTTGACTTCTTTTTTCCGGTTAGTGACTGATTGCCTTCACTCGTTTGCCCCATATTTTCCATCTATATTGTATTTTTGGTTATAAGAAATAACATTAAATAGTAGTGACAAATAACGTGTATTCTACTGTGTATTTCACACCACTAACTATTGATTTTCATACATGTAGATACTGTCTTAACACAATATTGAAATGCATATAACCAAAATAAATAAATAAAAAGATTGATTCACAACATTTTTGTACAAATAATAACTTAAAATTACAATTGTTGCATACCTGAAATTTGGTAAATGTGATGAACTAGAGAATGAAAGGATCACCAGAAGTACAACTAACAGAAAATAAAGGATACAGCAATTTACTAAGCTCACCTGAGAAGTCTTTATAAATGAAGTGTACTATTTATGAAAAATATTGAAATTTGTGCCAACACACATTCCTATATGATTTTATTTCAATTTTGTTTATAGTTTTTGAATAATACTAAATGAAAAGCAAAAAAAAATTTAGTCTAAAGGCTCTCATTTCAATGCCTTACAAACATTATAAAACAAAAAACTCTCACAGGGATCTCCACAATACAGTTTAGTAAATTTGCGGCAAAGAGTTGTCCGATAGTACACACACATTTTAAGCTTAAAGTCTTCACAATATCTTTTAATTTATTTTATAAAAGTACAAAAGTTGTCTAGTACACACATTTCTAGTACACACATTTTAGGCTTAAAAAAATTAAAAAAATAAAAATAGTACACTTAAGTCAAGACTTGGAAAGTCTAGACGTATGGTTTTAAGAGGTGGGATTTGTCATGTAGTGGGGTCTCAAAGTAATTTGTTCAATTAACTAGGGGTATCAATGACATTTCAGTGTAAAGTTATAGCAGTGGTCTGACTGCTTCTGTTTTGAGCTGGGGGACCCCAGCTTTTGCGAATCAAGATTTGATCGCAGGCAAAACATTAATATCTTACTATTGCGATTGCAGATGCATGCCCCAAACAGGCCACGTTCAGCTTTTGAACCCAAAAGCTATTGATAAGCTATTTCATCGCCACCCCAAACACCCTCTAACTCATACAAAATTGCAGTGCCAAACAAACCTAGCTAATCATTAGTTGCCTTAAATGGAAAAATAAATAAATAAATAAGAAGCAAATGTCACATATGATTGGACGTAGATTCCCAATCTGTAGGAGTCCAAACGCGGCGCTGACAGTTTTAGACATAAACTAGTATTTTCGCGGCGCGGTGATCACCACAAAAATACAAAAAAATTATTTTAACGTAAGAAATAATATCCCGATTATATGAAAATACAGTTTGAGTCAAAAGTATATATTTTTACCGTTTTGAAAATACAGATTTGAAATTCAACACATGTACTCCTGAATTAATAAAAATTACAGTTTGACCCCAATTAAAGAATTTTATAGAAATAAAACAAGTAATACAATTAATGAGATGGAAATTACGGTAAGAAATTAAATGAAATTATAGGCTGTTACAATTAACTTCTTATATGTAAGCCCCAAAGGCAATTTGGTCATTTTACGATCTATAAGCTTTTTAGGTTCCAAAATGTTCTTCGTAATAATATGAGTTCACAGGCTTTGACGACGTTAAATTCTGATTTTATCTTAACAAGTTATGGCATATTAAAGTTTTAAGAGCAAAATAGTTATTTTACAAATATATTCAGGCCAAATGGACCCTACCATTGGATCCAAAACGTCGAAAAATCTCAGGGTAGGCCACTCTGTATTATTTGAAGACTTTAACAATGTTAACTTCATAAATGTAAACCCCAAGGGCAATTTGGTCATTTTATCATATATGTACTTTTTAGGTCCCAAATGTTCTTTATCTTAAATATGAGCTCACAGGCTCTGACGGCGTTCAATTCTAGTTTAGTTTTAACAAGCTATGGCATTTTGAAATTTGAAGGCCAAAATAGTCATTTTACAAATATATTCAGGCCAAATGGACCCTACCATAGGATCCAGAATGTCGAAAAACCTAGGGGTAGGTCACTCCGTATTAATTGATGATTTTAACAATGTTAACTTCTTATATGTAAGCTCCAAGGGTAATTTGGTCATTTCACCATATATATATATACATATGCTTTTTAGCTCTCCAAATGGTCTTAATATTAAAATGAGTTCCTAGGATCTGACGACGTTCAAATCTAGTTTAGTAATAAGTTATGGCATTTTGAAGTATGAAGGACAAAATAGTCATTTTACAAATAGATTCAGACCAAATGGACCCTGCTATTAAATCCAAAACCTGGAATAACTTTTGGGTATGTCACCTTGTGTTATGTGAAGACTTGATTTTTTTTAATTTATTAAATGTAAGATGCAAAGCAATTTGGTCATTTTGCCATTATATACTTTTTTGGTCCCAGCAAAAAAAAATGTATGAGTTCACAAGCTCTGATGATGTTCAATTTTGGTTTAATCTTAAATAGTTATGGCTTTTAAAATTTGTAAGGGCAAAAAGTAATTTTGGATACCAAAATCGATTTTGCTTTTTTTTGGAAGCTACTTATTTTTGTTTTCATTTTTGGTCCCTTTTTAAAAATTATTTTTGAAAAACTAAAAAACAAAAAACAAAATTAAGTTTACCAAATGATTTTTTTTTATTGCCATTTAAAAAAAAAAAAAACCAAAACGAAATGGTTATCAAACTGACCCTAAGTTATTCTAGAAACTAAAGTCTATGAAACAGTAAACAAAAGGCAATACTTTATTTAAAATAAAGTAAAGTATAGATCCTAACCTCGAAGAGCACTTCAAAGTGGTATTCTACTCCTAAGAAAAAAGAAAATAATATGACAACAGAGGTGTATTATGAAGAGTTGTTGACGTGGTTGCGTGTGTCTTTCTCTCCACCTCTTCTTCTATTTATAGGATTTCGAAGTAATTGCGTCCTCAAGTCTTCACGTGCTCTAACTGTTACTTCAAACTACTCGATCCCTCTTCGACACGTGTCTTGGCGGTTGCTTTTTGAATTTAACCCTTGTTGAATGACAAACTGCTCGCGCCCAGGTCTTTTGTTTAAATTCTTCCACGTGTCAAACTTCTGTCTAACCATATCACATAATGTGAATGTCTTTACGCACTTGTAGACACCCCAATTTTGACCGAACTATAGAACCTAGGGAGAATTACCTTTGTATACAATGGTGATATTGTACGATTCGCTTGGGACGGTCTTCAAAGAACTCTTCGTGACCTTCGAAAAACTTTTTCAATCAAATTTCATTTCAAAAAGGGGTGAAAAGGCCTTCAAGGGCAAGTTTAAAAGGTCTTCAAGGACAAGTTTCTATGATTTGTCAAGTATCAAATATATATGGTAAGAAACTAGAGCGTTCGGGATAACAACGATCCAAGGAAAGAGGTTCAGGAGCTTGAAACTATAATTTTCCTATTTATTATTACTATTTTGAAAAAGAGAGGCAGAAGATTGATAAAAAAACAAGAAAATCGGGCTTTCGAAATGAATTCCACTTATTCTAGGCTTTGAAACAATTCCAAAGATATTTTACTTGTAATATATGAAGCTGGAATGAATTGAATAAAGATTTTCAAAGCAAATAAAATTAAAAAGGAGAAAAAGAAGAAGAAGATATTCACAATAACAAGAGCTGGCACTTGGGGACGCTAGCCAGCACCCAATGAATGCCGGTTCGGCACTCGCTGAGTGCGCAAAGTTCATTTTGAGTGCCGTGCTGGGCACAATTTTGAGAAATAATATTGCTTCTAGAACCCTCTTTGGATCTCTAGAATATCCCAAACGACTTCGTTTCTTGAGGACATATTTTATACTCTTAAGAGATATTTTACATAATAAGATCATCTTGAAAGGACAAAAATACCCTCCATTTGGGGATTTCTATAAATATAGACTCATTTCAAAGGGAGAAGAGGTTGGAAAATTTGAGAGAATTCAAAGAGAATTACATAAAAGAGAGATAGGATCTGAGTTTCATAGAGAAACTTAGCCTCTTGAAGATCTAAAATCAATCAACTAAAGAGTTTTGAAAGATCAAAAGAAGAAAATTTTGAAGAAAAGAAGTGAAGAGAGCTTGAAGATTGATCTAATTCAATCAAAATTCTTGAGAATCTGAGTATTCCCCTCCTGCTATGAACCCCTAATTCTTTTTATTACAGTTTTGCCATTATGTGTGGGAAGTATAAATAGATAGAGATAGGTTTTTGTTACGATGAGCTTTTATTTTAAGGGTAAATTACACTGACCTTCCTCGAGGTAAGGTCTAAATACAGGGACCTCCCTTGTGGTTTGAAAAATTACACTAACCTTCCTTGAGGTTTGAAATTGGTAACAGTTTCCCCCTTTCTTTTAGTCAACCTAAGTTGACTATTTATTTTTTGGTTAATTTTCAAACAATGACTAATACCCCCTCTGCTCTCTCTTTCCTCTATTTGATTTTGTATCTCTTATTTTTATCTCCTTTTGCCTGTAAAACCCACCTAAGTACACCACAATTTCCCTCGTATCTGTGACTTGGTCTCTCAAATTTTTATTTATTTTATTTTTATTTTATCAACGTTCCCTTCTTTTTGGAATTTTTTTTTCCTTTTTGCAATACAAGCAACAATCAAGCCCATGTATTGCACAGTATTATGATTACAGAAGCGATTTAAGCCAACATTGTACACATTGAACTTTATAAAGCTAGAGCATTTAAGTTTAATGGTAAAATGAATGTAGATATATATATATATATATATATAGAGAGAGAGAGAGAGAGAGAGAGAGAGAGAGAGAGAGAGAGAGAAGAGAAATGAGTTTAGTTGGTCATTGCTTGTAGAGGGATGAGAAATAGGTTTGGTTAGTCATTGCTTGTACTGGTGATTAGATACATACACCTACATGCATACACATATATATATATATATATGACCATGAGAGAGAGAGAGAGAGAGAGAGAGATAGAGAGAGAGAGAGCCGAATACTGAGCAAGAATGACAAACCAAGGAATTGAACAATGAAATTATTTTTGAACTCAGGTACCAAATTACCCAAAGACAAAAGAAATTAGAGAGAATAAAAGAAAACAAGGAGGATGAAGAAGGTGAAGCAGGTGAATGATGCTGGCAGTGGCATCCATGGAAGAGAGAGACAAGGAGTTAGAGAAGCGAGGGCAAAATAGTAAACTCTGGACTTTTGTGATAGTGGTTAGTAGACAAAAGCTGACAGGGGATGTCAGTGTAATTATTCAAACTACAAGGGAGGTCTCTGTATTTAAGCCTTACCTCAAGGGAGGTCAGTGTAATTTACCCTTATTTTAATTATTTTTTAGTTGTACATCTCTTCTCTCTCTCTCTCTCTCTCTCTCTCTCTCTCTCTTAGGTCTTCTTCTCCATTGCATTTTGCTCTTCCATTTACCACCATTAATGTGTAATTAGTTCTAGAGAGAAGATTCTACTTGTATTGGGTACTTTGGGGCTGGACTTGGAATTTATTGAAGTTGTTTTTGAAGTTTTCTAGCATTTAAGATGGTTTCCTTATGTTGGCACCATTTCGCTTTTCCTATCTTTAATATTTATCTATTTCCTTCCATGAGTAGCTAGATAATGTTGGTTGGGGATCATAAACTCACCATTGGACCCACTTGAGCTCTAATGTAGGATTTATATGCTTTGCAACATTTCTAGGGTTCATGTGTGTAAGGTTTGAATTTTTAGGACTTCACTTATGATGTCAAGTATCATAAGTTGTTCAATCTTTGATTTCAATCAACCCACCTCATGAATTTCATAGAAGTTCCTATCAAACATTGTAGGTTGACAACCACATGTTTAATAGTTTGCCTAAATGAAATTCTCTACCCTAGAAAATACTACAAACATTGAATCAATTTGTTGTTTGGTCCAAGATGGGGGAATGCTCCCTAACCTCTACATTTCCATTAAAAAAAACCCCCTTCTAATTAAACTTGTCTTTGTTCAAAGCTCACTTTTCGTTTTAGAAATAGTCATTGTAGTATAAGTAGTGCTAATTGAATCTCACCAAAGACAAAAAATCATAGTTTTACTTTTTAGTTTTCTTATCTCTCATCACTTTATAATTGGTTATTAAGCGTCCATCAATCGTTGTTGCATTCCAATTCCTGTGGACTCGACACCTTACTTTCAAAATACTACATTTTTAATAGGGTTAACAAAGAACTTGATTTTGACATAATCAGGGCCTTAAACAATAACCGCATGTATCACGACCCCTGTGGTTACACGTGTTGTTTTCTTGACTCATCATAACTGCTAATAATCATTCTGCGATTGACGTGGCATGCACATTGGGTTATAACACTTGTTATGTTGCATCAATCTGCTTCTTGCATCAGCTTGCTTTTATTTTATGGTATAAAAAATGCCCCCAACATTCCTTTCAAGTAAAAGTGTACAGAACTATCACTTGAAGGGATGTTGCCAAATAGGTCTTTGGCCCACAAAATCTCAACAGATTAACCTCATTAAAGACATTGTTCTCATCCTCGGAATGGCCATGGTTTAATAACTGATTGAAGATTGATTGTAAGCACATGTTGGATTAGTCCACGCCTTTGGCAGGCCTGACATCCTTTGGCAAAATTAATACAGTCTTTTAAGATTGTTGGCCAATAATAGCCATACCTCCTTATCAACCATTTCATTTTTGTCCCAGTGGGATGAGCATCACATAACCCACTATGTACTTGCTTAATCAACTTTAAAGCTTATAACTCACTGGGACATTGCAACACCGCTTCATTTGCTGCTTTTCTAAACAACTCGCCATCAGCCAAGAATTAGTGCATTGCCTTCCTTCTGATTTTGACATATGTATTTGTGTTGGGGTTTTCCAAAAACTTAATGATTGCGTTTCTCCAATCACTCTCATCAGTCTGGAGGGGCATCACATAAACACTGTTATCATCATGTGAGACTGAAGATTTAGATACTTTTTCGACTGAAATCATCCTCCAAAAAATATCGAAAGGAATTCTAAGTCCAGAGGCGATTTGAGCCAATTGTTGGGCTCTTCATTTTCTTCCCTAGGTACATATTTTTCTACAGACTCAGAGAAGTTATCAATCAGTCTCATAGTGACTGTATGATGCTTTTCCAAAATGTCATTATGTACCTTGTACATTTATGCTAATTGATTGATTACCAATTGTGAATCCCCAATTAATTTTACAGTTAAACCATTCATTTCTAACAAAATTTTAGACCAATAATCAAAGCCTCATACTCAGCCAGATTATTTGAACACTTAAAATCAAGTTTAAAGGAAAATGGTGCCTTCTTTCCAAATGGGGATGTAAGGATGATTCTTGTACGTACTGATTCTTTTGTATTGGACCCATTGAACCATAACACCGAAGGGGTGACAGACACGTACCAATTTTAACTGCTTTGAGAATTTCAGGACTTGTATCTAAGCATGGGTGGTCAGCTAGAAAATCAGCCATAACTTGCCCTTTAGTAGCTTTCTGAGGGATATATTGTAGATTGAACTCTAATAGAGTCAGAGACCTTTTTGCCACTTTACTAGTGATAATTGGCCTAGATAACATATATTTAATAAGATATGTTATGCACATGACTTCCACTGTTACAGTTAACATGTATCTTAACTTAATGCAAGAGAAGAACAAAGCTAAACATAACTTTTCAATTGATGAGTATCTATTTTCTACATCAGCCAGCATATTAAATAATAGACTGCATGTTCTACATTTTTATCATTATTTTGAATTAGTAGACTTCGAATTGAATCATTGGAGGCTGATACATACAACCTTAAAGGTTTGTTTGGCTTAGGAGAGACTAAAGCAGGGGCTTCGCAAGATATCCCTTGATTTGCTCAAAAGCCAGTTGGTGTTCCTACCTCTACACGAACTCCTCTTCATTCTTCAATTTCAACAGTGGACAAAAAACTTTGGTTTTGCCTGCACAATTAGAGATGAATCGTCACAAAAAGTTAATTTGGCCAAGCAATCTCTGTAATTATTTCTTGTTAATTGGTGGCCTGGCTTCTATGATGACTTTGGCTTTATTTTTATCAACTTCCATCCCCCTTTGATGTACTAAAAAACCAAGAAAATTCCCAGCTGAGACACCAAATGCATATTTTAATGGATTCATTTTCAATTTATGGCATCTCATCCTTTCAAAGCTTTTTGATAAGAATTTTATATGATCATCGAAGGTTGATTTTACCACCACATCATCAATATATACTTCCATCCATATTCCAATCATGTCATGAAATATAGCATTCATAGCACGTTGGTAAGTTACACCAGCATTCTTTAACCCAAATGGCATTACAACCCACTTAAAGGTCCCAATTGACCTTGGACACCAAAATGTTGTTTTTGTCACATCCTCTCTAGCTATAAAAATCTTAGTATAACTAGAATGTCCATCCATAAAGCTGAGAATCTCATGCCTAGATGCTAAATCTACTAGCATGTCAGCAACGGGCATAGGATACTCATCTTTAGGAGTAGCCCTATTAAGATCCCTAAAGTCAATGTACACTCTCAGTTTTCCATTCTTTTTCAAAACAGGAACATTTTTCGAAAGCGATTCTACATCCCTGGCAATACGGATGAATCCAGCCTCCAATAACCGTTCTACTTCCTCTTTAACTTTTAGGATGATCTCATTCGCCATTCGTCTGGGAGATTGCTTGTAAGGCTTATACTCTGGCTTTATTGGGAGTTGATGTTCTACTAAGCTTCTATCCAAATCAGGCATCTCATGGTAGTCCCAAGCAAAATAATCTTGATACTAAACGCACTTTAAAATCTATTGGAAGAAGTTGACTTATAAATGTATTCCTTCTAGGTCCATCTGTCCCCCTAAGTTGACTTCTTCTAATGGTTCCTGAACCTCAGCCTTGGCATCTTCCAATTTAATAGGTGCTAGAAGCAATTTAGACAATTGGATTTGATCTGGCTCAGCCTGGTTAACCTCTTCTGTCATGCAATCTTCCAGGCAAGCTGACCCTTGTCTCCTAATTGGGCATCATCCTGAATTTGATGCAGAATATCGAGACACACTTCAAGATGGTTGTCTTCTATTAATCAACAATGTCTAATTCAGCATATTCATGGCTACCTCCGCTTACTGCAGGAGTGATTCCCTTAGGATGGCCATTTTTGTCAATTCCCTAGAATCTCAATGGGGCAATGTCAAGATCATAAATTTTGGTTTAAACCACATGAGATCCTACCAGAAATGGCTTCTTGTCAGCCTCAACAATTTCTGGTTCATCTTCTTCTTCGTTCTAGAAGATCAAACATTGATGTAAAGTAGATGGCACACCAAGCATAGTGAATCCAATCCCGATCCAACAAAGCATTGTAATGAGAAGTGGCATTCACCACAAAGAATGCTGTTAAGGCAGTTTTGCTCCCAATAGTCACAGTTTTAGTGTTCTTGTACTATTGTATTTACTTTCTTAACTAATTTTATTTCTTTGTAATTTCCTTTCAAGCAATATATTTCTAATTCCAAAAGCATTGCTTTATTATTATTTTCATCACTTTCAAGCTTGTGCGCTTCAGTACTGTTTGAGGATTTCTAGTAAGGGTAATTCCCCATTTACTTAAAACAATCACTTGATCACTATTTTTGTATACTACACTTATAGAGATAAGTTTGGTATACCATTTGGGTCTTCCGTACAAAGCCCCTGGCACGCCCGATCAACGGCACCACGCCGATGATGCTATCAATATTTTCTGCCAAACAAACCCTTGAACCAATTCTGCTTGTTGAGATTCCCGTTCTGATTAGGCTTGTTAGGCTTGCCTTCTCGTGACATCCTTGTCCCTTTTCCCTTTTCAGACTTGTTTTTATTTAATGTAACCTGAAACCCCCCTGGTCGATGAACCACTTTACTTTGGTTGTTTTCTACCCTTGACCCCCTTTCACCATCCTTGATATCTTGAGCTTGGTTTCGGAGTGGCACTGCCAATACCTTTGCACATCTAATACAGAGGATTGGTTGTTCGCTGGCCTCTGCCAACTCATGTAATGATTTTCTTGATGAAACATAGGGATTAGCAGCATGGAAATATACCCCTGCTCGTTTCAAATGGTGGTGCCTATAGATTTAAACTTTTAGGCTTGAAACCACACTTTTCATTTTTCCAACATTGGAGGAGGAAGCTTGAATATTTAATCTTGGTTTGGCTAGCCTTGTCATGTTGGTAAAATAAGCTGATACCATGTTCACATGTGCCTCAGCCATGAATGGGTTCTTGTCAACATGTTGTGCAATCTTATCAATAGGGAATTTCATAGTTCCATTTTTAATCCACTTTTGTATAGACTCATGAAAAGTTGTACAATTATTAGTACTATGAGTCCATTTATTATACCATTTATAATAAGTTTTCTCTTTGATTTCTTCATTTGTTGACAAAGTGTGTGTTAACTTGATTTTTTTTTCCTTTACTAACCAATCAAAAATCAAATCAGCTCTAGTAATATCGAAGTCGTACTTCTAACTAGGCTTATCAGTCTGATTGGTAGGGTTCTTTCCTTGAACCTGGGGGGGTTCACATAGGACATCACATACAAATGGCTTCTAAGCCTTTATTTTGGCTGTAGCACATTCATATTCACTCTCATTATCCTCATCACCTTACTGTCATCCTCAATCTCAACTAGATGTGCAGACTGATGATGTCCTTTTTGACACACTCCCCTTGTGCTATTTTTCTTTTGATTTTCTTTATCAACCACCTTCTCATATCGTGCCATCGCATCAACCACATGGCACAAAAGGGTAATACTTGGGACACACCCAAAGACACAACTTTTGGGACACAACCTAAGAGATATGTCTATCTTTCTCCTATGTCACTGTGGGGTCCAGTGACATCACAGTAGAGATATAGACACGTCTTTTGGGTTGTGTCCCAAAAGTTGTGTCTTTGGGTATGTCCCAATCTTTACTTGGATACAAATCTATGAATTACTGGCCTACAAACTGCATTCTAAGTGTTGATTTTAAATTATCCATAGCTAGATTCAAATATTCTTCTACTGGTAACCTAGCCCTACACCTATTATGTGCAGCTTTAAATTTAGCAATATACATTTCTACATTTTCTCCTGCAATCTGGTTCAGCCTAGCCAAATATGCGATAGTCACATCTGGGTCAGACTAATAAAACTAAATATGGAAGATTTTTTCCATATCCTGCCACGTTTGAACTGAACGTATATGAAGGTTCACATACCAAGTAAAGGCAGGTCCAGTAAGTGAAGTAGCAAATAGTCTCAATTTTAACATGTGATTATGAGAGACTTCCCCACATTGCATAGTAAAATGTACAATGTGTTCAAGTGTGGTCTGCCTATCTCTACTAGAAAATAGAGTAAACTTAGGTATTCTAAAATACCTTGGGAACTCAAACATTCGATCAACGAAATTTGGATAAGGTTTTTGGTATTGAGGACGCATAAGGGCCCTAAATACTGCACCGAACTATTCTCTCAATTGGTCATTCACTTGTTCCCTGACCTGACCATGGACCTGTTCCCCAATAGCCTATACTATTTCATCTCTATTCATCCATATAAGGATGTGATCATTAAAGTCAGGCTGATAGGGATTCCGTACTTCATTACCAGTAGGTCGATGACCTGGAAAACCTGCTATAGGCGCTTGCAATTGCCCTCCATTGTGCATTATGGGTTGCCAAAATTGTATTCCTACCTGTGTTGCTAGCTGTTGATGCCCCCAAATCTGTCCCAATGGCTGTTGAAGATGCCCCCAGTTTGTCCCAATGGCTGTTGATAATGCCCCCCAGCCTATCCTATTGGCTAAAGGAGGTGCCCCCAATCTGATAAGCCTGTGCGAATGTGGTAAGTTTACCATGTGAACACTTGACCGAATGGTTTGCCCTACATTCAGTAGAACTAGTTGGGTAGATGGCCCCCAAGGTGGAAGTGTAGACATCTGAGGCTAGTACCCTCTTGATAACCAGACTGATGGACTAGGACCATCATCTGTCCCACTTGGAAACTGGTATAGGTACCCACATTAGGACCAGTCAACACTCGTTGTGCCTCAAGAGGCCCTACTCCTTGACCAATCTGTTTTGAGACTGGTTAATTGTTGGAACTTGATGCATAATAAAACATGCCAGAACCAGGATGGCTAAGGAAACCAAGGACTGCAGGACAATTAAGAATTTTCACATTTCCGTAACTTAGTTGGGGAGCCTAATTGATGGGGACTTGTATGGACTCTTTCTGGGCACTGGTCTTCAAGGATGATGTCGGGCCCAATTTTTCTGTCATGTATGACATTTGGCGGTCAATACTCTTGGTAATTTGGTCACCCATCTTTTGCAACATATCTATGAATGGTTTACAATTGTGGAAGTTTGCTGCAAGTTGGCTTGAAGCCAAACGTGCAATGTACTATCCAGACTAAAATGCATTGCTGATGTATAATCCTTCAGAGCCTGTTAATCTGGGCCAACAACAATGGCTCCATCATCTTCAGGCTATTGTTGAAGTGACTCATGGCTACCAGTATAAGACTGATCACTAGTGTTGCCATGAACCACTCCTTCAACATATTCGTCAGCAATTGGTGCATCCACCTCTGGTTACACTGCTATTCCCTTATCCTTCGCAAAATTCTTTCTTGGTGGCATGATGAACTACTAAATTTCTCAAACCGGTCCCACCAGGCGTGCCAAAAATTATATGGCTGGAATCTGTAAATATAAGAATGTGGGCGTGCCAGACAAATGTCCTTTTTGAATTCGAACAACTTGACGAATCAAACGAGTGAAGAAACAAAGGAACACAATCTCTTCCAATAGGTTTAATTACTTTAACCAAAGATTAAAGACTTGAGATGTGAGAAACACAAAAATTAGTAAAAAGAAATAATAGATCTCGATTTCCGTTAAATCTTTTACAAATAAGGCTCAATCAGAAATGGTAATCGCGCCTTCTAATTGGGAATTTGCTATGAATCTACTCCTAAAATAAGAACAATAACTGAAATTGAAAGACAAAGGAAAGACACAATAAATAACATGAAAATGCTAGAGTTGCTTATCTTCGGGGATCCTTTTCTCCTTCTCTTCTTCCTTAAATACCACAGTTTCCATAATCGCTATTGAGCAGTTGGGAAATTACCCATTATCTCTATAATTTAGGAATAGTGGGCCTTAATAATAACTGCACATATCACGACCCCTGTGGTTACACGTGTTGCTTTCCTAACTCATCATAACTGCCAATAACCATTCTGCCATTGGCGTGGCATGCGCACTAGGTTATAGCATTTGTTATGTCACATTGATCTGCTTATCACACTAGCCTGCTTCTACAAGGAGTCCACGTGTATTTACCTTGCCATATTTTGTGTGGGCCCATCTCAATTTTTATTTTATGGTGTAAACAGTGACCTATTATGTACAAGGAGTCCACGTGTATTTACTTATGCTATGTTGGACATGATTATTTCATATCATGGTATGTTGGACATGTTTTGATTATTCTATTATTCGTGCATTGGACATGTTTTGAAATACTATAGAATTAACAATAAATATTGGATTAATAATAAATATTGGATTAAACATGTACTATTGGGGTTACTTTTAGTGAGGAAACTATTTCCTTGACTTAAATGAACAAAATTGCCAAGGAACTATATCTATGTCGCTAAAAATAACTTTTAGCAAGGAAATGATTCTGTCACCTTAGGTTAGTAGTATGGCAAGGAAACAAGATTTCCTTGCTATAAAAACTACATTTAGCAAGGAAATTATTTCGTCACCTTAGGTTAATATTGGCAACGAAACCAGATTTTCTTACTAAAAATGACTTTTGGCAAGTAAAATATTTCCTCGCCTTTGAGTTACATATTTAGCCACAAAATTTTTTCTTGCTAATTGTCCATATTAAACCCAAAAATATGTTTTTGGCAAGGAAAGTAAGTCATTTAGTGATAAAAATATTGAGTATTAGAAAGGAAAATTTTCTTTGCTAAAAGTTAAGAATTGGCAAGGAAATTGGTTTTCCTCGCTAGAGGCTTTAGCGAGGAGTCTAGCAATTAAAAAAAAATTCGCTAAAGGTCTTAACCATGAAATTATGACATCTATAGCAAGGATTTTTTTCCTTGTGAAAGCCCTTTTTGTTGTAGTGAGTTATTGTAATACCCAGTATTTTGTAATGTATTATGATGAATAAGACCTTGTATTAATTCTTTACATACTTGTATGAGTTTCACTTTACCTTTGGTGTATTTTGTATCCCAATCGATTGCCTTAGTTTGGATACCAGTCAGATTGGCATCTTATACCAATCGATTGCCAATTTTGTACCTACTACCTGGACCCAATCCGTTGGACTTCAACACAATCGATTGGAGTCATTAATACCAACTGCCAATCGATTGTAACCTTGTCCCAATCGATTGGAGTTTGCCAATCGATTGGCAACAGCTGGACAGATTCTTTTGCTCTAGCTGGGGAGAGGCCACGTGAATACTAATCCCTCTATATATATATGAGCCCATTTTGGGCGATTTTCTGTTTCAGAAAATCAGAGGGAGAGGGAGAGAGAGAGAGAGAGAGAGAGAGAGAGAGAGAGAGAGAGAGAGAGAGAGTGTTTGTGTGTGTTCTATATATATATACACTCTTATATACATACACCCATACACACACACACATTGTGACCAGAAGAAGAAGAAGGAGACCAGAAGAAGAAGAGAGACAGACAGAGAAAAACAAGAGGAGAGAGAAGACCACCATTGGAGAAGCTCCAAGATTCCAATCACCACCAAACACACCCTAGTTCATTTAGGTGAGTTCTAAACTCACTTGGTATCCATGTATTAATGTTAGAGCATGTATAAAAGAAGGAAAGAAGCATGAATCATTTTTTCCCGTATTTATGTTGCTGGACTATCTTCACTATGAAGAAGATGAAGTCCCAATCGATTGGGAGTCTTCCCAATCGATTGCCATCTTTAGAAAACCAATCGATTTCCATTTAATGCAATCAATTGCCATTATTATTACCCAATCGATTGCCAAAGTTAGCAATCGATTGGTATAGATTGTGATCCAATCGATTGGACTTTTTCCCAATCGATTGTTACTATTTTTATACCAAACTATTTGGACCTCTGTCCCACGATTAACAGTTATAGAATGTTGTTTTTCTTGTTTAGTTTATATTATAACTATTTAGTTGTTTATATACTGTTCTGAATCCCTCGCATGTAATACGGACGTGATAATGAGATAATACGAGTAGGATTGTTGTAACAGTAAGATTAACGGATAATGTTTGAAACATTAGATAACGTATTAGTCGTGACTTATTTGGGTTCTCGTCTATTTCATTCAATGTAGTCAGGCCACATGGGATGTCATGTATCGATGTTAGAGTTAAACTTAAGTAGGTTTGTTCAGGATTCGGAAATCTTACGTGGACGGCCTTGGTCATGATATGTTCTTAAAAGCGATGAACTATGCATATGTTCTTAAAAGTGGTAGACTGGACCAAGTAGCCCTAGGATAGCTTGTTGATCCAATGATATATTCTTAAAAGCCGTGATCTATGCATATGTTCTTAAAATCGATGAACTGGGATCACAACCCGAGGACTACACCTATGCCAATTAAAGACTAGGCTAGATTATAGTTTAATTATCCTTACTGTTTTAAGACCTTTTTGTAATCAGGCATATGTTGCCTTAACGTTTGTAATTTATTTTTCTTTACTTTGATTCAAGAATCTGACGTGTAATAGCTCTTAACTTCCTTTTGACATTAAGTTATGTTTTAACCAGAACCTAGATTATATTCTTGTGATCTTTATTCCTTTCTGTTGCTTAGTACTGCGTGGTGTGGACAATCATGTGACTTCACCAGTCATTCCCTATGGGCCAAAAAAGGAAATTTATTTTTCTCTACTTTTGCCACTCCGGGACATGATGGGAATGTTTTTATCAGAGCCCCAGGTTATACCTTTTCGCTCACAGATTGTCCCACACCATCTGGACCTAGAATCTTGAGATCCTTATAAGATGAGTATTAAGATTACTTCTAACTTAAGGTAGTCTCTTTTTAGGTAGCATGGCACCACCGTTGTTCGTTCCAGATGAGTTTGGAGGACTCTATGTGTATGAGGACAAATATTGAGCCAGCAGATTCACAGTACTATGCTTAGAAAGTTAGGCAGAGAGCCATCGCAGAGATAGAGAGAGAGATATGTGGATTAAGCTGCACAGATTTGGGACCCAGGATCCAGAGGTGTTACGCCAAGAGATGATCTACCACAAGGACACCTTCAGACACATAGAAGAGGACTCATTATAGATACTACGAGATAATGGGTCATATTAGGCTTTATTTACATAGGTTAGAGTAGTGCCCCTACCTCCCTCGATAAAACCACCACCATAGACACCTCTACCCCTACCTGAGGAGGACATGGCTGATGCACACCCAGCAGATGAGGACCCAGAGGAGGAGGATCCAGACGAGGATGAGGGCGATGACGATGATGAGCCGAAGGATGATGACGAGGGGATGGAAGATGAGGAAGACGAGGATACCAACAATGAGGAGCCAGAGTATGATCTAGAGGAGGACCCCGAGGACCCAGGTGGTATGGATATGCCGATTGGTGTAGATATTATAGTAGCAGAGGGTTACCCGATAGAGGAAGAGGAGATAGTAGAGGATGAGGCAGGTGATGATGATGTGGTACCATTCTTACCAAGCGGCGTGATAGCACAGCTGGTAGCAGAGTGGTCTGCGGAGATGGCAGCACATCCCTACGGATTTGAGATAGGAGCAACAGAGTTGGCACAATCTATGGTAGAGGCCGAGGCACTTGTAGCTGCATTCGATGCAGCCCATGCCGATATGGCCGATATGGGAGATTTAGGAGTTATTGTGGAGCATGAGGGACTCGAGCTAGCTGAGGAGGACTTGATGGAGGATGAGGATATGATGGATGATGAGCGGAGGATGAGGCATTTATTTATGGATCTGATGTGGACAACTTTTGAGTCCAGGACCATTAGGACTTAGACTTTTGCTTTTGACTTCAGGACATGTCCACTTACTTTTGATGCTTACATAGATAGCTATTGACCATAGCCTTTTGTATAGGTAGCCACCAATGGTGGTTTGTTTATATCTTTTGTTAGATCTTATATAGGATCATGTACTACGCGGTAAACATGTGATCTGTTGTGTACTATGTGGTACATCTTTTGAATGTATATATATATGGCAGATATTTTCTTTTGACTTTCTCTATTGTCACCTCATTGTTTATGACATGTTTGTGATTTAGATTCGTGTTATGCTTCCCATTGTTTTATTTTATGGTTGTTTCCCCGAGAAGATTGCCAACTAATCATTAGATCTTTCATAGATACACCTCACATGGAACACTATGGCTGGGAACACGAGATATCAAGCACGACTAGGAGCTCCCATTCTTGGGGGTATAGACCCAACCAAAGTCTTCAAAGTATCCATGCAACGAATGGAACACATTGGCGACACCTACAACAATGCCACCCATCAAGCAAATAATGGTAACAACGGCAACAGCCACATTACTCCTCTGAGACAGACATACGATAAACTATTGGAACGATTTTATGGCCTGCGATCTGAGAAGTTCGACAGCATGGCAGAATCGTGGAAATTGAAACAATGGATACGAGAGCTAGAGCTAATATTTGAAGCCCTAGAATGTAGCGAGCTTGACAAGAGATGTTTAGCCGTATTTTAACTGACTTACTCTGCCACAGACTAGTGGGAGGCTGAGAGAGCCACAATTAGGATCAATGCTGTAAGGAGAATGCCTTGGGAAGCATTCAAGACTCGATTTCTTGAGAAGTATTTCCCTGAGGACGAAAGAGATCAACAAGAAAGGAATTTCCTGAGTCTAGCTCAAGGGAACTAGACGGTCAAGGAATATACCACACAATTCTAGCAAGTTTCCCGCTTTGCTGTGCACCTGATAGATACCCCCGCCAAGAAGGTCAAGCGATTCCACCAAGGACTCAATCTATACATCCGACACATGATGATAAGCCATCTGGGCCAGACATTTGAAGGGATAGTCCATCTTGCTTCAAGTTTGGAAAATGATGCTTATCCTGTACAAGGACCACAAGTGAATCAACCTCCGCCCAGAACACTCCATTAGAGGAACTTTCTTGCTCAACCACCCCGGAATCATCAAGGATGGAAGTACCAGACTAATAATTACCAGGGAAACAAGCTCACTTGGACGGGACAAGGAAGCCCCAAGCCAACTTTCCTCAATAGCAAAATCAACAGCGAGGACCACCTCAGGCACAGTCCGCCACCCAGTAATAGAACACTGATGGATGCTTCAACTGTGGAGTGTCCAGGCACATTGTAAGGTATTGCATAACTCCCAAGACCAACTGTGGGAATGATCTCGTCTACCGCAACTGTAACAAGCCTAGTCACATGAGCAAGGATTGTCGAGCACCTCGTGGAGGCTACTATGGAACGCCCGCTCAGGGACAACAAGGACAACTAGGACAGATTAAGGTGAATGCCATCATCCCTGACAATGGAGGATGTAATGTTGAGGAATAGCAGAACTTGGAAGGTATACTCACTTTATTTCACAATCAAGTTAAAGCATTATTTATTACCGGTGCTACCCGTTCTTTCATAGCTATCAAGATCGTGCGTGATTTGGGTTTGGTACCCCTAGCACTTGAGCCGACCTTTAATGTTGTTTCGCCCTTGGGAGCAACTGTTAAGTTAGGTAAGGTGTGCAAGGATTGTCCCTTAACCCTAGAAGATAAGAATCTCTCAACAGACTTGATAGTCTTGTCAATGTCTGAGTTCGACGTGATCCTAGGAATAGATTGGCTTACCAAGTATGGTGTTGACCTGGATTATGTTTGTCAGAGCATTATCTTTTCGACACCTAGTTTTCTGCAAATCAGATTTCAGCGCCAACCGTCGAGCGACATGTTTTCTACTAGCTATTTTTCCACGATTGAGAGTTCAAACGCCGAGCTTACCATCAACTAGATCCCTGTTATCCAAGACTTTGAAGAAGTATTTTGAGATATCTCAGGACTTCTGCCGAAAAGAGAGATATACTTCTGAATTGAGCTAGCACACAGAACGTTGCCGATTTCCAAGACCCCACATCGGATGGCACCAACAAAGATGCACAAATTGAAGAAATAAGTTCAGGAACTTGAAGAATTAGGTTTCATTCACCCGAGTACATTACCTTGGGGAGCACTAGTTCTATTTGTAAAGAAGAAGGATGGAGAGCTACAACTTTACATCAACTACAGAGAGCTGAATAAGGTTATGATCAAGAATATATATCCACTTCCCCAAATAGACGACCTTTTCAATTAATTGTAAGGATCAAGGATATTCTCAAAGATTGATTTGCATTCAAGTTATCATCAGTTGCTAGTTCGACCATAAGATATATCAAAGACTGCTTTCAGGATGAGGTATGGGCACTACGAGTTTTTACTGATGTCTTTTGGATTTCCAATACCCTGGAAGTATTCATGAACCCAATGAATAGAGTATTCAGACCTTATTTGGATCAATTCATTATAGTATTCATCGACGACATTCTGATTTACTCAAAGACAGAAGAAGAGCACAAGAAGCATCTATAGATTGCTCTGCAGACTCTGTGAGACAACAATCTATATGAAGTTCAGCAAGTGTGAATTATGGCTTTAGGCAGCCAAATTCCTAGGACATGTGATATCGCAAGATGGAATTTTTATAGACTCATCTAAGATCAATGCAGTCTTGAGATGGAATAGACCGACCAACGCGACCAAAGTTAGAAGTTTCCTTGGATTGGTTGGATATTTTCAGAGATTCGTGGAAGGATTCTCCAAGATCGTAGGACCGTTGACGAGCCTGAAAAGGAAAGAGACAAAGTATGAATGGACTGACAATTATGAGGATGCATTTTGGGAATTAAAAGTGAGACTAACCTCAGCACCAATACTTGCAATACCCAGGAGTGGTGAACGATTCATAATCTATAGTGTCACATCGCACCAAGGACTTGATTGTGTGCTAATGTAAGACAAAAAATGTTATATCATATGGATTGAGACAGTTGAAACTGCATGAGAAGAACTATCCATCGCATGACTTAGAATTAGCTACGATCGTGTTTGCTCTAAAAATTTGGAGACACTACTTGTATGGAGAGAAGTTCAACTTGTTCTCAGATCACAAGAGTTTAAGGTACCTATTCTCTCAAAAGGAATTGAACATGCAACAACGAATATGGATGGAACTACTCAAAGACTATGATTTGTCTTTATAATTCCATCCTGGTAAAGCAAATGTTGTAGCTAACGCATTGAGCCGAAGACCCCACCATTTGATTGCTTCGATTTTGATTAGAGAATGGCGAGCATTGGAGATGCTAGTTAGATTCAACCTCCAACCAGTGGAATCGAGAAAAGGACAACACTTTGGATGTCTTGTCGTGCAACCGACTCTCATCAGTTGTATCTTAGAAGCTCAACAGTTAAATGAGGATTTGAAGCTATGGTTTACTAAGATGTCTACAAAGGAACTGGAAATATGGAGTATCAGTACAGATAGAGCATTAAGATGCAAAGGTAGACTCTATGTGCCAAATGACAGTAGTCTCAAAAAGGATATTTTAGATGAAGAGCATAAGTCAAGGATGACTATCCACCCTGGAGGAGACAAGATGTATAAGGACTTAAAGAGGAACTTTTGCTGGGAAGGAATGAAGCAAGAAGTGGCCGAGTATGTATCATAATGTCTCATTTGTAAACAAGTTAAGGTGGAACATCAGAAACCACCTGGACTTCTACAGCTACTACCGATTCCACAATGGAACTAAGAACACATCACCATAGATTTCGTGGTTGGATTGCCAAAGTCATAACAAAACCATGACGCTATTTGGGTAATAGTGGGTCGACTCACAAAGACAGAGCATTTCATCCCTTACAACATGATGTACCCAGTTGAACGTTTGAGCCAGATGGATCTATAGCAAATTGTGCCACTGTACGATATACCTGTCTTAATAGTATCGGATTGAGATTTTCTCTTCACCGTAGAATTATGGAAGGGCCTTCAAACAGCAATCGGAACTTCACTGAACTTGAGTTCAGCCTTTCATCCACAAATAGACGGCCAGACAAAGTGAGTTAATCAAGTGATGGAGGATATACTGTGAGCTTGTGTCTTTGAATTAAAGAGTTTATGGGAGATATACCTGCCATTGATCGAGTTCGCCTACAATAACTATCACACGAGCATAGGGATGGCACCGTTTGAAGCTTTATGTGGAAGACCTTACCAATCACCGCTATGTTGGGCTGAAGTTAGAGATACTCAACTACTTGGGCCTGAGATGATTTGAGAAACTAGTGAGAAGATCCAAATTATACGAGAGAAGATGAAGACAGCGCAATCCAGACATAAGAGTTATGCCAACAAATGACGCAAAGACCTAGAGTTCATAGTTGGAGACATGTACTACTCAAAGTTTTACTAGTTCGAGGTATCATCAGATTCGGACAGAAGAGAGGCAAGCTATCGCCGCGATTCATCGGACCGTTCGAGATCATAGAACATTTTGGAAAAGTAGCCTACAAACTTGCATTATCGCCAAAGATGTCAGAAGTGCACAACGTTTTCCACATTAGCATGTTGAGGAAGTGTGCCCACAACCCAGCGCACGAGATTAGTTTTATAGATATCGAGGTGAACGAGAACGTAAAATTCCATGAAAGACCAGTGTGTGTCCTAGATCATGGAATCCAGAAGCTTAGAAACAAGGAGATCCCACTAGTGAAGATTTAGTGGAAGCACCACGATGAAGGAGAATCTTCATGGGAACTAGAGTCAGAGATGTGAGAGAAGTTGCCGTTTTTTTTTTCACCCTACTTACTTCAGATTTCAGGGACGAAATCTTTTGATAAGTGGTGGATGATGTAATACCCTGTATTTTGTAATGCATTATGATGAATAAGACCTTGTATTACTTCTTTACATACTTGTATGTGTTTTACTTTACCTGTGGTGTATATATATCCCAATCGATTGCCCAGTTTTCCCAATCGATTACCTTAGTTTGGATACCAATCGATTATCATCCTATACCAATCAATTGCCACTTCTATACCTACTACCTGAACCTAATCTATTGGACTTCATCGCAATCAATTTGAGTCATTAATACCCACCACCAATCGATTGGAGCATCAACTACCTACCCCAATCGATTGCCACCCTTGCCAATCGACTGGCAGCAACTGGACAGATTCTTTTACTCTAGCTAGGGGAGAGGCCACGTGAACACTAATCCCTCTATATATATGAGCCCATTTTGGGCGATTTTCTATTTCAGAAAATCAGAGGGAGAGAGAGAGTGTTTGTATGTGTTCTATATATATATACACTCTTATATATATACATATATATACACCCACACACACACACACACACTGTGACCAGAAGAAGAAGAAGAAGAAGAATAAGGAGACTAGAAGAAGAAGAGAGACAGACAGAGAAAAATAAGAGGAGAGAGAAGACCACCATGGGAGAAGCTCCAAGCTTCCAATCACCACCAAACACACCCTAGTTCATTTAGGTGAATTCTAAACTCACTTGGTATCCTTGTATTGATGTTAGAGTATGTATAAAATAAGGAAAGAAGCGTGAATCATGTTTTCCAGTATTTATGTTGCTGGACTATTTTCACTGTGAAGAAGATCAAGTCCTAATCGATTGGGACTCTTCCCAATTGATTGCCATCTTTAGAAAACCAATCGATTGCATTTTTTATGCAATAGATTGCCATTGTTGTTTTCCCAATCGATTGTCAATGTTAGCAATAGATTGGTATAGATTGTGATCTAATCGATTGGGAAATTGATTGGACTTTTTCCCAATGGATTGTTACTATTTTTATACCAATCGATTGGACCTTTGTCCCACGATTGCCAGTTATAGAATGTTATTTTCTTGTTTAGTTTATATTATAACTATTTAGTTGTTTATTTACTGTTTTGAATCCCCTGCATGTAATACGGACGTGATAATGAGATAATGCGACGTAGGATTATAGTAACGGTAAGATTAACAGACAATGTTTATAACGTTAGATAACATATTAGTCGTGAACTGTTTGGGTTCTCGTCCGTTTCATTCAATATAGTTAGGCCATATGGGATTGTCATGTATCGATGTTAGAGTTGAACTTAAGTAGGTTTGTTCAGGATTCGGGAATCTTACTTGGACAGGCCTTGGTCATGATATCTTCTTAAAAGTAGTGAACTATGCATATGTTCTTAAAAGCGGTGGACTGGACCAAGTAGCCCTAGGATAGCTTGTTGATCCAATGATATGTACTTAAAGCGGTGAACTGTGCATATGTTCTTAAAAGCAGTGAACTGGGATCACAAGTAGCTGACGTTAAGTCGTGGCATTAGAATGATGTACTATTTTTTAAAGTGTTATATCTCTATAGTGTGGTGAACTGAGGATATGTTCTTATAAGCTGGGGATGACTGACGTGGTGTCCATAACATGCGATGGATTGTGTATATGTTCTTAAAAGCGGTGGACGGGACAATGGTGTATCTTTAGAAGTGAACTACTGTCGAGTCTATTCTTTTGTCAGTAATATATATATGCGTTGTCGGTCTTAATTTAGTAAGGCGTTAGAAATCAGATAATCGATTAGATTAAAGAGAAGATAACCTCAATGGAATCTAATTGTTTATAGTTCATAACTTGTAATAACTTCAATAGTTGATACCCTGTTAGTATCTAATTTACTCAGCTTTCATTAAGCTGATGGCATTTATGCCGCTGGACATTTCTACGTTCCAGAGCACCCTAGTTATGACTATATAGGTGAAGGACCTGTATTCGAGGACTACTATGCCGGTGATGATGCTCTTGAAGAGGATTACCTTACGAGCAATCAAGCGGAGGAAGACTACTACGTCGAGGACTACACCTATGTCAACTGAAGACTATGCTAGATTGTAGTTTAATTATCCTTACTGCTTTCACACCTTTTTGTAATCAAGCATATGTTGCCTTAACATTTGTAATTTATTTTGCTTTACTTTGATTCGAGACTCTGACGTGTAATAGCTAGTAACGGCCTTTTGACATTAAGTTATGTTTTAACTAGAACCTAGATTATATTCATGTGATCTTTATTCCTTTCTGTTGCTTAGTACTGCGTGGTGTGGACAATCATGTAACTTCACCAGTCATTCCCTACAGACCCAAAAAGGAAATTGATTTTTCTCTATTTTTATTGTTCCAAGGTGTGTGAGTTCTTTATGTGATGTGTATGTGATATATGGATGGGTATAACACGCAAGCAGATTAGTACAGGTGGAACAACAGATAAAATATAATAAATAATGCAGAAAGTGTAGTAGCTAGAATAATAATGTATAAAAATACAGTAGAGAAATAGCAGTCGGAGAGGACATAGCTCGAGTGAGAATCAAGGTAGCCCCAAATGAGAGAAAGAGAAAGCAGTAAGCAACGAGCTCTTAGTGGTAAGTCTCTAGTGGAGTCTTGGAGAGTTTAAGTAGGTGGTGGAAGGTCTAAAGGTAGTTGGTGGAGACCAAGTGATGACCAAGGGTCTTTTTGGAGAGTTTAAGGACAGGAGTAAATGTCTAAAGTGTAGATTCAGACTTGGGTATTTGCTTGGTTGGACCGAGTTGTATTGTAGTTGTTCTTGGGGATTTTGAAGAAGACGATGAATGCCTTAAGTGCTAGAGTTGAATCTTAAGACTGGGTATGAGCTTAAGATCCAGGTTCAACCAGGTTGTTGGATGCATTGAATGAGGTGGGTATTTATAAAGAGTTTGTGTGGTTCTTGGTACAGTTGGAGGTAGCTGAGTTGGCGTCTTCAGAGTGGTACGTTTGTTTGAGGTGGTTAGGGTCATTAAATGGGGATGTGGACAAGGCGGTGTATTATCGTATTGTCGTCTGATGGTGGACTAATGCCATTGGTTGGTCAAAGGAAGACAAAGGGGGAGAAATACTATTGGTGCAGAAGATGCAGCGAGGGGGGAACCGAGGTTCTCTTATTGGTTCTAAGGCTTAAGCAGGGGGAAACATCAAGGCTTTTCTATTGGTTTGGCAAGATGTGTTGTCACTTGGAGCGACGACTCAAAATTGTGTATCGATGGTTTTCATTGGTGCAGAAGGTTAACCATTGGGGTTATTCGAGGTCATTCTATTGGCTTGCAGAACACTCAGCGAGGTTGAAGCGACTAGGCAAGGTGAGAGAGCAAGGGCTATAGTTGGTCTTTATGGCCATGGGCCTCTCAAATTGGTTGTGAGGCTGGAGGGGCAGGGCACGTTATCGATGGTCACGTGTCTCTTTTTCTCTTTGGGACCAACCCTAGCTTTGCCTGTTGTGAGGCGTTGAGATAGGGAGGTGCCCGTGGTTCTAGCCACCGAGCCATGAGCTCTCAAGTTCCCAGCGGACATGGCCACCCTTAGTACTACTTCATGACCAAGGGTGGAGAATCCATGTATAAGTGTGTGCTTGTGTGTAGTACAGTATTTGTGGGGAGTATCGAGGAGAGGCACTTGAGAACTGCGAGCGATGCGTTTGATAGCGAATAGTCATTCCAAGCGAAGCGATGGCAATGATGGTCATTCCAAGCGATGACAAGCTTTGATTGGTGGTCGATGGCTTGACCGCATGAGGTTAAAGTTGGTGATAATATCCACGTGCCCAATGGGTGGTGATAGAGCGAGTGGAGATGGCAGTAGGTGAAACGCCGTCGCTTTGCTCTGCTTTGAAGTGGGCTTATTCGTATTGGGCTTCGGGGTGGTTACTCTGAGGTAGGCTTCGATGTGGGTATTCTGAAGTGGGCTTCGGAGTGGGTACTCCGAAGTGGGTATTCTGAAGTGGGTAGACGTGCACAGTCTTGGACTGGACCCATGGTGATCATATGGGTGGTACACATAATTGGTGGCGATATTGATACACGTGGAGTCGTTGGTGACATGTGATGGTCAAACTATGTGAGTTGTCAACCATTACCTACACGGGGCATGACAGTTATGATTGAATGTATTGCGAAAACATTTTGTAGTAATTAGGAAACACAATCTTATTAAGTTGGTCAAAAGCACCCAGAGTTCGAATTGTTCGTACCCAGGTTACAAACCAACTAGGTGCAAAAACTAACTGGGTGCAATATTTTGTGACATGTGCGTACGTCTTTTTATAGTTTCTATATTTGTTTTGCTTAGGTTTCAAAACAATGTACCTAGGCCCCGTTTGGTTTACACGGAAACAAATCCAACGGAGGAAACTCATTCCCTAGAATCACTTTCTTTAGTTTGGTACATTTAAATGGTTTGGAATCCATATTAGAATTAATTCCAAATGGAAGTAACTTCTTAGAAAAATAAGGAAACTCATTCCTTATCTAGAGACGGTAATGAGATCTTCAACCAACTTGATCCTTATTTTTTGACCTTATTTTTATTTTTAAAATTTTGATTAAGTTATGTTTAAAAAATTTGATTTTAAAATTATCTTTTGATTTTATTGATTACTATATGTATGTTTATATACACGTTTACATATGTGTGCGTTAAATACATAAGGAGAATTTAGTTTACTTATTTAAATATTATTTCAATTCCCAACTAAATTATAATAAATCAAACATTTGAATTGGAATCTATCATGTTTCCATTATCATATTCATTATTTACCTAAACAATATAATAGAATGTAAAATAAATTCCTTTCCATGGATTCTGATTACTTGGAAGCTATTTACTTGTATATATTCTTTTCCATGCAAACCATACATTTGTTTTGGTCGTAAATGCCCTTAGAGTCCCGCACCATTGTACGTGTTTTGGTTGTATGATACGCCCCAAACACTTGTCGTATTATAGAATGGTTTCTTTCATAAATGATAAATAAAGACAAATCAATGGAATTAAATTCAATGGCAGCCTAGTTTTACATAGATTAATTTTTTTTTTTTCGCTCAGAGTTCTACATAGAATAATTAAAACTACATAAGTTATAGGAAACCCTAATGGCCTAAACCTTCTCTCATAGAGATGAAACCTACCTAGAAACTAAAACCCCACAATAACAAAGCAAAACCCAAAACCATACTCAAACCCACTGAACCACCAAAACTTGGTGCACCCGATGGAGCTGGCGCTGGAGCATCAAAGCCTGTAGGGTTATAAATGGTAGGAGACTCTGATGGAGATTTGGCCACCGGTGATGGAGATTTCGGATGTGGGTCCCTCGCAGCAAGGACTCTGATAATGATCTTCTGTCCCTTCTCACAATTATCGGCATGACCACTGATAAAATAGAATGGACCTGATCTGTGGAACTTTAACTTTGATACGCCGTCGTTTAGGATTCTTCTCGGCTTTTCCTTGTTGCAGTTGTTGTAATCTTCTTTACTCACAAGCAAAACGGAATCAGACCCTTTGTTGTACTTAAATACTGCAAAACATGCAACAATCACCCACAAAACTTATGAGTGTTTATATATATATATATATATATGTGTGTGTGTAATCTGACAGTACTTTCATATAGTTAGTTGGGCATTTCTATGATGCCACCATTTCTTGTGTTTAAAATTTTGTAGTTGGAAAATATTTTGTTATTTTGTTATTTTGGGTACAAAAATTTGTTACCAAAATTGTGACAAAAATTCGTTATCAAAATTTTGTTATACAAATATGACTTATTAGATCAATTGTATCATATCATCGATTTCTCCATAATTAGATAGTGCAACGTTCAGCCAGAGCTATAACTTATTAGATCAATTGTACATATACAAATATGCACACACACACACACATATATATATATATACATAAATAGATATAGATAGACACATAGGTAGATAGATAGGGGTGCATGGTTGGTTAGTTACTGAGAGTATCATTGACTTGAAACCGGTTCTTTCTAGCCCAGTGATTGTAGTCCTCAGAAGGTTTCAAGACCCATCCATCTTTTCCACCAACATAGAATTTATAAGCTTGAGATGAGCAGATTAAACTAAATAAGATCAAAAGCACAAAGCTGCTATATATCTGAGACCCCATTACAATAATGAAATACAAGTATAGTTTATGATCATGCACACTAAGCAAACTGCCTCCAGTAGAGCAAAAACAAAAAAAAAAAAATAAATAAATAAATACAGCAATATGGAGAAAGAGAGAGGCAGAGGGATATGTTTAGAGAAATTAGGGGAGCATGGGGATGATATATATAAAGAGAATGTTGATGAGATTACCGTTGTGGGCCGGTTATGTGTAAAGTGTAGCGTCAATATATGGAAAGGTTTGGGTGGGAATTTGTGTATCGGAAATGCTAGATGCACAATAAAAGTGCACAACGAAATGCACAACCAGCTTAAAATTGTTGGACTTCGTGCTGAAAAGTCTGTACACACAAAAAGACAAAAAAGGGAGTGTACAGCTTTTTCAGCACGAGGTCCAATAAATTAAAGCAGGTTGTGCATTTCGTTGTGCACTTTTGTTGTGCATCTAGCATTACTCTGTGTGTATGTGCTATAAATAACCAGCTGGCATTTAGTGTTTACACTTCCCGTTTTCACTTAACGGTCATTGGAAATTACAAGGAAAAGTCATTAATTGGCCAATTATTTCTATAAGAATTTTACTCGTATATTAATTAGCTTAGTTTTTATTAAATAAGTAATGTTTGGGTTTTATATAAGAGTAATGCTATGCTTCAATTCCCAAATTTTTTTTTTCCAAAAAAGTGTTTCTCAACACATGTTGACAATGGGACACTCTTCATTAATGGTAGGACCAATTTATCATCAACCAATCAAAATCAACTAGGCCCACTGCCGCATGTGTTCGGAAATACTTTTGAAAAAAAAAATTTAGAAAGCATAGCATTACTCTTTACATAAACACTTTACAAATACTCTATCTCATGGGATCCACTGAAATAACCGGTCTCACAGTGCCACCCATGAGAAGAGAGTATTTGTACCCCTAGCATTGCGGTTTTGCTTTAGGCGCCTTTAGCTTTGGCCTTTGGCTTTGGGATTAAGTTTGAGAATCTTATATCGTTTGACAGAAATGAAATATCAATTCAAGTCCAGAATATTCTTAAACCGATGTTTGTGGGATCAAGATATGAATGGATTAATGCTGTGCTACAACAATTGCATATTGTTTTGGGTGGACTAACCTTATCTCCTGAATGACTAGTACGCATTTAAAGGTAGTATAGCCAGTTATCTGCTGCCGCTAGATTTGAATGAAGAGCAATGGTATGGTTTTAAAACAATTTTTTTTCATAAATCATGTTCCAAATATGTGTGTGTGGTGTGTCAGGAATCAAATTTGTAAACCTACACAAAAAAAATAGTAATAATTAAATAAATTTAATTGACTAATACTATAATAGCTTCCTATCTTGATCACGTTGATGTTAGGTCTTATAGCCATTAGAGTCCGTTTGGTGGTTCATTCATTCTGATTGTTTGATTTTGAATCCATCCTAAGACTACTATATTCTAATTAATTAGATCTATGTGTGTTTACTAGCTAAGACTTCTACTTCTTATTTGGAAGGTAGATAAAAATAAGAATCTCAATTAACTATGAAATCTTAAATAGGCAAGTCTTTATTTTGCTCCCAATTTTAGTGCGTCCAATTCTATGTACAATTTTGAATTTCTACCTCGGCAAAACTTTTTTTATGCATTTCATTTGAAGAACTTATTTTCATATTCTGTGTGACGCCAGGAAGCCCCTGACGGCCGGACCCCAAGTATAGCCAAACTCTAATCCAAAAGCCCAAAATTCCTAACCATACGCCAAACAGACCCGGACTGTATTTACTTACTATTTTATTTGAAAAAACTTATTTTCGACTTAAATAGTGTTCTTTGGCTTAAGGGCTATTTTATGTTCATGGGTTTTTGGCTTAGGGTTATTTAGCTTAATGATTTATGGTTTAAGGATTGTTTGGCTTTTGGCTTAATGGTTTTTTGTTTAAAAATTGTATGTATTACGAAAATATTTTGTCGTCATTTATCTAGACAACGCACGTGCAAGTGTGGAGGCATGGGAGTGTATTACTTGGCAAAAATGCTACACCCACACCAAATTTCACACTCAACACATCCTGATCCTTGATTCCTATGGGTCCCATATAGGACCTATGTGGAAACGACATGGAGCCCAAAGAAATCAAGGGCTAGGATTGTTGGGTATGAAATTTGATGTAAAATTTGGTGTGGGTGTAACATTACTCATTACTTGGATGAAGGTACGCGTGCACAGTAAGAAATATTTGGTACTGCCTATGGGCATGAGTTTTTTTTTTTTTTTTTTTTCGGAAAAAGGGTTAATAAATTTCGAAAAAAAAAGATGTACAAAGAACATACCCCAAGATATAGGCACAGAGCATAAGGACAAGTGGCAAAGCAAACCACTAGAAAGGCCACATCAGGCAAAAGTCAAATTACAAAACTACAGTGAGGTTGGCCCGTAAGGATGGGCTTGGCTAATTTTTTAGGCCTGATTGATTTTTTGGGCTGGGCTTGGGCATGACACATGAGGCCCGCTGTGGACACCGGAAGTGGACCACTTTTGGTTGAGATTGTTTTGAAAAAGGAAAAGAAAAGGTCTGTTGAAAACAGATACAAAGTCGCCACTTGGTCTTTAAGGAACCAAGAAACCTAATTTTGACTCACCCAAATGGATAAAGGCACCAGCCCTTCATAACCAAAGAACTTGGTTCGGGGTTTTGGTACGAGAGAGGAAGGAGCCTTTGTCGCGACTAAAACACCCTCAACTCGCCCCGTCTTTCGACGGGCCTCAATTAGCATCCAAATAATCATCTTATACTATGTATGGTTCGACAATTAATACTATGATAGTATATTACATCACATAAGAAAGCTTGAAATTGGAAGATCAAAAGATAAGATATCATTCATAAGATCTAAGTCAAATATCATGCAATGTAAAGTGATAGATCGCACAAATAAACCTTAGGAAAAATCGTCTAATCATATATCAAATAATCAAGGCTTCCTAATCTAAAAGGGGGGACATGAATTGTTCTTGAAACAAATAGTCAAAGAAATCTAAATATGCTTAGCAAGCTAGTATGATGCATGTTAATCTTTAAGAAAAGAAGATATCTCAATCCCCGGGACAGATGAGAAAGGATGATTAGATCAAGGGGAAGCATGAACGTGTGATCGTGATCATTCCTTATAATCTTCTTAGATTAAGAGTTACAAAAACCCCAAATCTTGCATGTATGCAATGCATGTATCTAAAATGTGCCAAGGTTGTAGTGTGCTTTGTGTTCATGGATTCCTAGAGTGACTTAGAAGTCTAAAATGTGTATAAATGGATGAATGAAATCAACATGGGATATGTACAAATGTAGTATGAACTACTTCCTAAGATATGAACTAATTTGGAATGCATATGAGAATCAAATCAAAGAATGAAAGTTGAAATGTGCTTGCTGTGAATAGTGGACAGAACAGTAGCATGATCTTTTGGAATTTGAAAAGAGGGGTTAGAAATGTTGTCAATGCATGATTTTTTATGTAGATGTTCCTTATTGTGTCTAGAACACAACCCAAAAGGCCAATCTTGAATAGCTATCACAGATTGAGAGAAATCATATAAACAATGAAGGTCACTCAGAAACAGAGTCCGTATTGTCGACTGAAATGTTGAAAATTCTTAGAAAATGAAAACGAATGATCTAGAGGCCCATTTTATATAGACAGTTTCCTAAGACATTGAAGTTTAATGGAAAAACAAGTTAGGACCACCTCTTTTGGAAAAGTTTTCTGGAAAAGAGGTTGGAAGTGGACCTAGCTGCTGTGACAGAAAAGACAGAATGTATGGAAGGAATGTTTGGGTCCAAATGGACCATTTCCAAGTACTTCCAAGTTAAACCAAAAATCATGGGTGCTCTACAATGAGTTAGGAAGACTTTCCAAGTGGCCTTGCATTCATATGTTGAGTATTGAGTCCTAGAGAAATCTTTGAACTCAACTCACTCACTGTTTTGACTCATTATTTTGAAGATTTTGGGGAAAACAAGGTTTTGTTTCTTGAAACCAAAATGAGAAGGATTGAGAGGGGCTTTGAAATAGATATTTTGAAAACATATTTTTAATACTCAACAAGGATTATAGCCACTTAAAATGCCAACATCAAACTCATCATCAAGAACTTCCAAGATTGTTGGAGAGATTTATTTTATTTTTGAGCATAACTTCAAGAATACCTTGGAGGTATTGAAGTTATGATCATCATCTATCAAACATGTTTTTGAGGTCAAGAGCTACTATCCATAAGGATTCACTCACCCCAAACTTCATGTCATCATCTAGATGATGATAGACTAGTAAGTAAATAAAGAAAAGAAAAAGAAATGAGATAAGGAGAGATGAACATATATATATAATCAAAGCAAGTAAATAGCAATCAATAGATGATAATCAATGTGATTTTGGACTTGTAGCTTGGTGTTTCACTCATAGATTTTGACATTTGGACATGGAAGTAGCTTCCTAACTCAAGAATGCTCAAGAATGGTGATTGGGGGTGTTTGGAATGTGAAGTATAAGAGAGGTAATGGAAGAAAACAAGATTAAAACTCACTTTCTATAGCAAAATAGTAGGAGGAAGCTCCTTTTCTCTCTTCTAAACCTATCTCTATCTCTCTTCTTCTCTACAACTTTTCAAGCTTTTGCACTTGCCCCCCCCCCCCCCCCCCCCCCAAAATGAAGAGCAATGGGGGGTTTAAATAGGCCAATTTGGGGTGGTTTTGGGGTTTTAGAAGTACTCCCATTGGTCCCAAACAACTGTGAACATAAAACTATGTCGTTTTGGCTTTCAATTAATCAAATTGGACCCCCAAAAAAATTACAAAAATGGACTCTGCGAGGGTTGAGTGCCGCGGCGGCACTGGGCCAGTGCCGCGGCGGCACTGCTCCTCAGAAGCCCAGAAAATTACATTTAGGCCTCCAGAGGTTCCGGTATTCGCGAAAAGGCCCTATTTCGTCCGAAATTCACAGAAAATGCATACGAACTCCAAATTGAGGTTGTGATATACCGTTGGAAAGGTAATGGAGTCTACTTTACATAAAAAAAAAATAGTTCGGGGATAGGTCACTTTGAAAAGTTTTGCGGTATTCGCGATAAAAGCCGATTTGATCGCCTTTTTCGCCTTTGGAAATTCATAATAAATTCGTTTTAAATCCAGAAATTATGTGCAATATACCGTTGGAAAGCTATTGACCTCTAGTATCCATGAAAAATATTTGAAAATTGTTTCGGTGCCCTGATTCCAAAGTCAAATCTTGGTCAAACTGGTCAAACCTGGGATTCCCGGGAAGTTCTGGGAACCTCTGGGAGTTCCCAGGAGTTGACGTTTTCGCTCGATTCACTTTTAAAACTCATTTTAATACTTTTATAATGATTCTAGTGAATTCGGATGATTTTGGTCAAACTTGGTCAAACCATGGTCAAACCTGGTCAAACCTTGGTCAAACCGGTCAACGAGGACTTTCCGGGAACTTCCGGGACTTCCGGGGGTCTCTGGGAGCTGACGATTTTATTCGATTTTACTAAAAAACTCGTTTTATCATTTTTCTTACGACGTAGCATGTTTCCAGAACTTTGGGACCAAATCTGGGAGTGTTCGGGCTTTCAGGGGCATTTTGGTCATTCTGAACATTCTGAGAGACAGAACTAACTTCCAAGAGTCCTTTTAAGTCTTTTTCGATCATTGTGAACCACCAAGCTATGGGTTTCCTAAATCTGATAGCCGACAAAATGGGGTGTCTACAGTTTGCCCCTCTTTGGCATGAACTTGCGAGGCAACGCATGTCGCAAGCGAGTGCCAAAGCTTTGAAGAGACAGGACTTTTTGGAGGCTATAGATTTAGGATAAAAGCGTTGCAAAAGATGCAGTGATGCTGAGGCTAGTGTTGGTCGCGCTCTGCGTGAGCTGCCTACGTATCCCAAGGAGAATCAGACCAGGACGTAGTTCAGGTCACAAAGGAATAAATCGCGCATGCACGACGAGACAGGCAGATGCTATGTTATGAGGATGGTATGCAATGCATGGATGTGATATAAATTGTGTCATGAGTCCTATCATGCCTAGTGTTCTGACCCTAGTATGAGCTGGTGTTGCGGGGCGTGTGCCACTCCAAGTGGACTTATGTTGTGCTAATATTTCTAACTGTGATGCAGTTATTGACCCGAATAGGGATATCAAGGTTTGAATACTCTGGGTCTTGGAGCAAACTTCTGAATTTTGGGAAGTGTGCTTCGCAAGAGAATGTAGTCAGATGTGGGGTCCCTGAGGACTATAATTGGAGATGCAGTTTGACAGATAACCGACGAACATGGAAGCCCTAGAAATTAAGAGACGGACACAGAAGTCCTGAGACGACGTCAAGTGATGGACATGAAATCCCGAGATGTCAAGCGATGAACATGGAGCCCCATTAATGGACATAGAAGCCTAATATTTTGAATGAGAATGATGAACACGGCATATTTTAAATGAGAGTGATGGTAAACTAATGATGATTAATGAACTGACGATGTACGAATCGAGATGATGAGTCGACAAATGAACTACTGTGACTTTCATGGATTGGATCAACAGTTGGGCTAACCGTGACCGAAAGAAGTGACGATGCACGAATCGAGATGATGAGTCAACAGTGAACTACTGTGACTATCATGGATTGGATCAACAGTTGGACTAACCGTGACCGGAAGAAGTGACGATGTACGAATAAAGATGATGAGTCAACAGTGAACTACTGTACTATCATGGATTGGATCAACAGTTGGACTAACCGTGACCGGAAGAAGTGACGATGTATGAATCAAGATGATGAGTCAACAGTGAACTACTGTGACTATCATGGATTGAACTGACGATGTACTAATCGAAAAGACGAGTCGACAGTGAACTACTGTGACTATCATGGATTAGATCAACAGTTGGACTAACCGTGACCGAAAGAAGTGACGATGTATGAATCAAGATGATGAGTCAACAGTGAACTATTGTACTATCATGGATTGGATCAACAATTGGACTAATCGTGACCAGAAGAAGTGACGATGTATGAATCGAGATGATGAGTCAACAGTGAACTACTGTGACTATCATGGATTGGATCAACAGTTGGACTAACCGTAACCAGAAGAAGTGATGATGTATGAATCGATATGACAAGTCGACAGTGAACTACTGTGACTGTCATAGATTGAACTGACGATGTACAAATCGATATGCCTGTTGGGGGATTAAACTGAATCTATTGGGGATGAAGCGACTCTTTTTGGGATCTCTCTTCAACTACTTCTCTTGACCGGGAACCAGGATTCAAATTCGAATCTCTCATAGTTGATCAAATCTTGCTGGCCCGGAACCGGGATCCATCAACAGCCACTCATGGACTTGTGTTGCTTGGAGATGAAGGAAAATCAACAGCCACTCATGGACTTATGTTGCATGGACGAGGGAAGGTAACCAACAGCCACTCATGGACTTATGTTGCATGAAGGAAGATCGACAGCCACTCATGGACCTATGTTGCAAGGAAATGATGGTCAACTTTCGATGGTTTGGAAAGGGATGAAATTCACATTTGCCCTAAGTTTGGACGCTTCTCATGCTGACGCCTTAATCGGTGCAGTAATGGTGTTTGGTACTCCTGCTTGTATTGGCATGCTCTTTATAACTTGATTTGAAAATTTTATAGGTCACTGTTGACTTACACATTTGAGACTACAACAAACTCAAAAACTTGACAGACATTGACGCACGAGGATGACACATTTGACACCAAAATGAGACAAGCTCGTCTTGTCAAAACTTGATGTGCTTTTGTCATAAACGATGTACCATTTCTCTTTTGGTGTTCACCCCTCATCTTAACATGGTAGCACTTTGTTGATAAATCTGATTTTTGAAAATTCCTCCCTAGTGATCTAGTCAATTTTCTGGTTCTCCCAGGAAGTGCTTTGAATTAGTGCCTTAGCTTTTAGAGTAAAAGATGCTCTATTTCAAAATTTTCAAAACAACTTGGTAACTTGAAAACTCGACCTTGGTGTGAAGGGATTGTGTTAGGAAAACGGAGTTTGTCCCTAGTTCATAGGCAAACGAGGTAGGTGACCGAAGTTTGCCCCTAGTTTGGAAGATGGTTGTTTGATGGTTTTGGGCAAACGAGGTAGGTGACCGAAGTTTTCCCCTTGTATGAAGGGTAGATAGTAAAATTCAGGCAAACGAGGCGGGTGGCCGAAGTTTGCCCCTAGCTTGGAAGGTGATTTTCTGGCTTGAGGCAAGGACCGTGACTTTAATCTCTCAAATGCTCATAACTTTTGCCTAGGCACCAGTGAGGTGACCTAGCGAGCTCTTTTCTCTCTTTTATTATTGCTCACCTTGGATTTAGCTCTAATTTATGCCTAGGCGTCCTTTCGGATTTTCGACCTAGCGAGCCATCCTTCTTTTTCTTTTTTGAAAGTCTGCCTACGTACCCCCAAGTGGGGATCAGGTCCAACATAGTTCGGGCCATGGTCGGAAAGAAACGGGTTGATTTTTAGGTAGGTGGGGTGACCGAACCGTTGTGGTTGCCTACGTATCCCCGAGCGGGAATAAGGTCGAGCGTAGTTCAAGGCAAGGTCTTGAAAGAAATTGGATTGATTATGATGGTGTCGACCGAACCGATGTGGTTGCCTACGTATCCCCGAGTGGGAATCAGGTCGAGCGTAGTTCAAGGCAAGGCTTGAAATAAGGGGTTTGAGGTATGAGGGTTTTTCAAACCAATCATCAAAGAAGTTCAATCTTGTGCCACTTGTGGTAGCTTTGAATAAAAGGATTCAGTTTCAATCTCCCTTTCTTTTCTTTTTCTTTTTCTTTTTGTTTTGTTTTGAGGATTGATCCTTTTCACTTTCGCCTAGCCAGTCAATTTTGCTTTTTAATGTAGTCGATTCTTGTGAGATCCTTCGATCGCAATCTCATAATTCCAGAATGTGCATGTCAGCTCTCGGAATTTATTTGTGGTCATTCCGTGCCTTTTGAAATGTGATCTTGGCACGTTCTTAAGATGTATCTTGAGGCATATGATTTTCTCATCTATTTCATCAAAATTTTCTCCAACATTTCGACTGGCTAGGGTCAGATTTTGGAAATCAACACCTTTTTCAGCTCTAACTTTTGCCTAGGTGCCCTTTCGGGTTTTCAACCTAGCGAGCTTTTTCTTTCTTTTTTTTTGTTTTTTTTTTGTTTTTTTTTTTTGAAAGTGGAGATGAAACTCACTGAAATGTTTGGCTACCATCAAGGGCTAAGATTGCATTGCTTTCAATCGGACTGATTGCGTGGCTCCCAATTGGATTGGGCTTAAGGCTTCGAAATGGTGGAAAAAGGGTGTTGGGCAAGCCCCAAGTCAGTTTCAAGTATGTCTTTTCAAGATTGAGGCAAGAGCATCTTTAAATTCTTAAAGTAAGATTATTCAATTCTCAGCTTTTCATCAGCGTCAGCGTGAAATCGACTTTAACCTTTCAGGATTCTTTTTGTTTTATCGTAGAAAAATTATTAGCAGAGTAATATCCATGGTAATTTGAAAAGTGACACTTTAGTTTAGTGATTCATGCATTTATGACTAGGCACATCAGATTAAGCAAAACGAGATTTCATTCCATCAGTAGAGAAAGTTTACAGACTTATTAACAACTCGATGACAGACAGACTCGATCACCAGACTAGAATTGAAATGGACTCGGAACATAGAACAGACTCAACTTGACTCGAGCCGGTCTCAAATGGAGTGTCTTTGCGACCCATTTATTATTCTTATTCTATTTTTTTTTAGCAGAAGTTCCAAACACCATCACTTTACTGCGTAGCTTCAACATTCATTAGCATCGACGGAAGGGATCATTCGATCGGTTGGTCCAAGCCAAGATAGTGGATGGGATTAGGATACGGGATATCTTCTATAAGGTTCTGAATGTCATGGCGGAGGCGGATGCACTGATCGGTGGTATGGCCTAGATTTTGGTGATAAGCACATCGTAGGCTCATGTTGTAGTGGGAGGGTATAGGATCTGGCAGCGGCTTATGAGGGAGGAGCTGCAGGTGGCCCTTTTTGAGTAGGTGGTCCAAGGCTGTGGAAAGAGGAACATCAAGTTTGGAGAATTCGCGAGGGCCTTTTGGGCGATTTGGCGGAATGGACTGGTATGGACGAAGGGCGCAGGCCATTGATTGGTTGCTAAGTGCATTGATATCCAGGGAGTCCAGGGAGTAGTTAGGTCTCTTGGACTGGTGTTGGGGTTCATCCTTTTTGAACTTTCCTTCTCTGATGGCATCCTCTATTCTGGTGCCTATTTCAAATAACTCTTCGAATGTGGAGATGGATTGGTAGAATAGCTTGTCATGATATACTGGTTGCATGTTCTTGACCAGCATACGTACTTGCTCTTTCTCAACCGGTCTGTGGATCATTTGAGCCACTTTATTCCTCCATCTGCTCAAGAACGCAGTGAAGGACTCATTGAAGTTCTGCCTGGTAGTCTCTAGATCCCGGATGGTGATATCAAACTCTTGGTTGTAAGAGTAGTGATCAATAAAAGTTCTAGCAATGTCTTCCCAGACTCGGGTCTTGGAGGCTTCGAGGGTTAGGAACCAGGATAGTGCGGCATTCTTAAGGGTTTGCGGGAACAACATCGCAATGTGCTCATGAGTGCAGCCCATCGATTGGAAGATGCTCATGCACAGCTTGATGTGACTTTTTGGATTCCATGTTCCATCAAAACGGTCAATTTCAGGCATTTTGAAGTTCTCGGGCAGCCTTAGCTTGATGGGCTCAAAGAGGCCTTCCAGGTCTAACATGTAATCATCAACCCCTTTGCTCTTCCTCAACACACTTTCAAGCTTGTCAACTTTGTCCATTTTCTCCTGGAGCTTCTTCTCATATGCAAGCGGCAGGACTCCTTGAAACAAGTCTTCTTCCCCATTATTCTCGGGATGCGGTCCAAACCCAGGCGGTGGTGGTGGGAACCCATGTGGGTACTGTGGCTGCTGCTATTTCAGTTCTTCCATGAAACTCAAAACTTGGGCCATGCGATCAGATTGCTGGTTTATGGTTGCTCCCAACTCAGTGACCTTGTTTTCTAATTCTTCCTGATTCATGTTGGAATGACTTAGCGGGCTAATTTTGACCAAATGACTGTTCGAACTTCCAACTCAGGACGAGGATCCTAGTTGCTGACTTCGGGAATCTATACTGACTTGACAGATTTTGAGAGAAAAGGGTGTATCAGGTCCTGATAGTGACGACTTTAGACAGACAAAGACAGTGATGTGGACTGACTCGAGGCAGTGCGTGCAGATAGATGGTGCATGCATGTGGGACAAGCAGCTGGATGTAAGGCCTAATCTATATGATGCTTCTATTTCTAACAGATAGCAGTTAAACAAATAAGGCCCTAACCATGTGGAGTGTGCCAATCTTACTTTCCAGTACGATCACCAAGGGATAACAGGGGTTTCCAGGTTTTTATGAAAGCTTCTAGGAGGGATTGGGCATTTCGGGGAAATTTAGGCAGAGTTTCTGGGAGAAACTGGTTAATACGGTTATATCTGGGATATCTGGGCAGAGTTTCTGGGAGAAACTGGTTAATATGGTTATATCTGGGATATCTGGGCAGAGTTTCTGGGAGAAACTGGTTAATACGGTTATATCTGGGATATCTGGGCAGAGTTTTTGGGAGAAACGGGTTAATACAGTTATATCTGGGATATCTGGGCAGAGTTTCTGGGAGAAACTGGTTAATACAGTTATATCTGGGATATCTGGGTAAAGTTTCTGGTATTTCTAGGAAATTTGAGCAGGGTTCTTGGGAGAAACTGATTAATATGGTTATAGTGATCGTACTTTCCAGCAGGTTTTCATACTCCTATGCCTTAGGACCGACAAACAAGGTTTGCGGTGTATATCTTTGTGAGCATGGAGCAGACATCCTTGTCATGGTGCCTAGGCAGGTTAACTCAATGTAATCACATGTGAGTGATTGCCTTGGGGATCATAAGAAAGAGGTTCTGTTCTATACCACATAAGCGTCTACACCGCACAGGTAATCCCGCCAGGGCATACAGCAGTTATATCACATTGTCCTATCTGAAAAGATAAATCAACAGTCCTATGAAAGGTTCTAAAGGAATCTATATGCAAAGGCCGGGTTTAGTCAAGGAGGGTCCGTTGACGAGAGTTCCAATATACCGTCGGAGAGACAGTATGGAGGTTTTTTACTCTTTTTGATATACCTTGGAAGGTACAGTATCAACGGTGACTTGTGCCCTGGCACAGCAAGACCTGAACAATGTCAGCGCCGCGTTTCAGACACAGTCGAAGTGGAAATGCAGAAGTGCAATGCAGTGAACCAAACACAGTAAAAAGATGATTTTAAGGATGCTTCTTATGAGTCAAACCTCTGTATTATTTTGTTTTAAAATAAAAATCCCCAGCGGAGTCGCCAGATTGTGGACACCGGAAGTGGACCACTTTTGTTTGAGATTGTTTTGAAAAAGGAAAAGAAAAGGTCTGTTGAAAACAGATACAGAGTCGCCACTTGGTCTTTAAGGAACCAAGAAACCTAATTTTGACTCACCCAAATGGATAAAGGCATCGGCCCTTCATAACCAAAGAACTTGGTTCGGGGTTTTGGTACGAGAGAGGAAGGAGCCTTTGTCGCGACTAAAACACCCTCAACTCGCCCCGTCTTTCGACGGGCCTCAATTAGCATCCAAATAATCATCTTATACTATGTATGGTTCGACAATTAATACTATGATAGTATATTACATCACATAAGAAAGCTTGAAATTGGAAGATCAAAAGATAAGATATCATTCATAAGATCTAAGTCAAATATCATGCAATGTAAAGTGATAGATCGCACAAATAAACCTTAGGAAAAATCGTCTAATCATATATCAAATAATCAAGGCTTCCTAATCTAAAAGGGGGGACATGAATTGTTCTTGAAACAAACAGTCAAAGAAATCTAAACATGCTTAGCAAGCTAGTATGATGCATGTTAATCTTTGAGAAAAGAAGATCTCTCAATCCCCGGGAGGGATGAGAAAGGATGATTAGATCAAGGGGAAGCATGAACGTGTGATCGTGATCATTCCTTATAATCTTCTTAGATTAAGAGTTACAAAAACCCCAAATCTTGCATGTATGCAATGCATGTATCTAAAATGTGCCAAGGTTGTAGTGTGCTTTGTGTTCATGGATTCCTAGAGTGACTTAGAAGTCTAAAATGTGTATAAATGGATGAATGAAATCAACATGGGATATGTACAAATGTAGTATAAACTACTTCCTAAGATATGAACTAATTTGGAATGCATATGAGCATCAAATCAAAGAATGAAAGTTGAAATGTGCTTGCTGTGAATAGTGGACAGAACAGTAGCATGATCTTTTGGAATTTGAAAAGAGGGGTTAGGAATGTTTTCAATGCATGATTTTTTATGTAGATGTTCCTTATTGTTTCTAGAACACAACCCAAAAGGCCAATCTTGAATAGATATCACAGATTGAGAGAAATCATATAAACAATGAAGGTCACTCAGAAACAGAGTCCCTACTGTCGACTGAAATGTTGAAAATTCTTAGAAAATGAAAACGAATGATCTAGAGGCCCATTTTATACAGAAAGTTTCCTAAGACATTGAAGTTTAATGGAAAAATAAGTTAGGACCACCCCTTTTGGAAAAGTTTTCTGGAAAAGAGGTTGGAAGTGGACCTAGCTGCTGTGACAGAAAAGACAGAATGTATGGAAGGAATGTTTGGGTCCAAATGGACCATTTCCAAGTACTTCCAAGTTAAACCAAAATTCATGGGTGCTCTCCAATGAGTTAGGAAGACTTTCCAAGTGGCCTTGCATTCATATGTTGAGTATTGAGTCCTAGAGAAATCTTTGAACTCAGCTCACTCACTGTTTTGACTCATTATTTTGAAGATTTTGGGGAAAACAAGGTTTTGTTTCTTGAAACCAAAATGAGAAGGATTGAGAGGGGCTTTGAAATAGATATTTTGAAAACATATTTTTAATACTCAACAAGGATTATAGCCACTTAAAATGCCAACATCAAACTCATCATCAAGAACTTCCAAGATTGTTGGAGAGATTTATTTTATTTTTGAGCATAACTTCAAGAATACCTTGGAGGTATTGAAGTTATGATCATCATCTATCAAACATGTTTTTGAGGTCAAGAGCTACTATCCATAAGGATTCACTCACCCCAAACTTCATGTCATCATCTAGATGATGATAGACTAGTAAGTAAATAAAGAAAAGAAAAAGAAATGAGATAAGGAGAGATGAACATATATATATAATCAAAGCAAGTAAATAGCAATCAATAGATGATAATCAATGTGATTTTGGACTTGTAGCTTGGTGTTTCACTCATAGATTTTGACATTTGGACATGGAAGTACCTTCCTAACTCAAGAATGCTCAAGAATGGTGATTGGGGGTGTTTGGAATGTGAAGTATAAGAGAGGTAATGGAAGAAAACAAGATTAAAACTCACTTTCTATAACAAAATAGTAGGAGGAAGCTCCTTTTCTCTCTTCTAAACCTATCTCTATCTCTCTTCTTCTCTACAACTTTTCAAGCTTTTGCACTTGCCCCCCCCCCCCCAAAATGAAGAGCAATGGGGGTTTAAATAGGCCAATTTGGGGTGGTTTTGGGATTTTAGAAGTACTCCCATTGGTCTCAAACAACTGTGAACATAAAACTATGTCGTTTTGGCTTTCAATTAATCAAATTGGACCCCCAAAAAAATTACAAAAATGGACTCTGCGAGGGTTGAGTGCCGCGGCGGCACTGGGCCAGTGCCGCGGCGGCACTGCTCCTCAGAAGCCCAAAAAATTACATTTAGGCCCCCAGAGGTTCAGGTATTCGCGAAAAGGCCCTATTTCGTCCGAAATTCACAGAAAATGCATACGAACTCCAAATTGAGGTTGTGATATACCGTTGGAAAGGTAATGGAGTCTACTTTACATAAAAAAAATAGTTCGGGGATAGGTCACTTTGAAAAGTTTTGCGGTATTCGCGATAAAAGCCGATTTGATCGCCTTTTTCGCCTTTAGAAATTCATAATAAATTCGTTTTAAATCCAGAAATTATGTTCGATATACCGTTGGAAAGATATTGACCTCTAGTATCTATGAAAAATATTTGAAAATTATTTCGGTGCCCTGATTCTAAAGTCAAATCTTGGTCAAACTGGTCAAACTTGGGATTCCCGGGAAGTTCTGGGAACCTTTGGGAGTTCCCAGGAGTTGACGTTTTCGCTCGATTCTCTTTTAAAACTCATTTTAATACTTTTCTAATGATTCTAGTGAATTTGGATGATTTTGGTCAAACTTGGTCAAACCTTGGTCAAACTTGGTCAAACCTTGGTCAAACCGGTCAACGAGGACTTTCCGGGAACTTCCGGGACTTCCGGGGGTCTCTGGGAGCTGACGATTTTATTCGATTTTACTACAAAACTCATTTTATCATTTTTCTTACGACGTAGCATGTTTCCAGAACTTTGGGACCAAATCTGGGAGTTTTCGGGCTTTCAGGGGCATTTTGGTCATTCTGAGCATTCTGAGAGACAGAACTAACTTCCAAGAGTCCTTTTAAGTCTTTTTCGATCATTGTGAACCACCAAGCTATGGGTTTCCTAAATCTGATAGCCGACAAAATGGGGTGTCTACACCCGCTTACACCCGGCCTGGCCCGGCTATATATATTATATACATATATACATATACACTGATACAAGCAAGCAAACAATGAGATATGTGAGTAGAAATAACTTGTGTATATGTATATATATGTGTAATCAAGGGAACAACGTGAACTACAATGAAGATTTTTCAAAAATCCTCTAAAATGGTGAAGACCCAGAATGGTTTGATTAGCTTTCCCCATTGTTTTTCAATGATTGATCAGTCTACTGGGTGGCCATGGGCCGGGCCGGGTTGGGCTCGAGATTTGGGATCTTATGCAGGGCCGGGTTTGGGCAACTATTATTAGGCCCGCCACGGGCAGGGCCGGGCTTGGACATAGATGACTGTACTTAATTTGTAGTGTGAGCCCGACCCGAACCCAGCCCCGCCCGGCCCATGGCCACCCCTAATATAGACCCCACTAAATTTATGATCCACATCTATATAGGGTAATAGAGTGAATTCTGAATGATGTAAAACCAATACACTTGAAAAGTTAGAGTTTTTAGCTTTCCAAATGGGCATTCTAGAGATACATTTCTTACCCACAAGTGCAACACTCGTACCCTGGAAAAAGATTAAACCATCACTTTTAAATGCATTAATTATCATAATTAGTGTATAAAATGGATTTAGGGGAGGCTTAGGACTCATCCAAGAAAAAGTGTTCAGTGAGGAACACAGTTGGGAAGTCCCTTGTTAGTTGGGACAAGTATTGAGGTGGGACCTAATGAAGGACCCGAATAAAATAAATTTGCATTTAAATGATTAGATGTATTTATGTGATTAATAATTGGAAATATGTTTAAATAGCTTTCATATCATATTGTTTAAATATGGTAGTTTTTAATGTTAATTTGGATACCCAGATAGGTGCATTTTTGCAAAAAGTTTCATAACTGGTAGTTATGATAGCAACGTCACAAATATTTGGAAATACGTGTGGGACCCATATAGGACTTAGACAAACACCCATTTAAATAATTGGATAGTTAATAGAATGTTTGGATATATCATAATAAGAAATTAGAAACATTCAAGGGTGTAAATGAAAAGAGGCAAAAATGCATTGACAACACATTGCATGGCTGCATGTGTGTCAAGAGGATGTCATTTCTCTCAAAACAATTACAGGAATTGAAAAAGGAAGAGAGAGGCGCTGAGATATAGAGGGAGAACGAGACTCTAACGTCATAAATTCGTCGTTCCGTCGCCCGATTCACGAACCATAGCCGTATTTGGACTCGTGGAGGTGAGATGGTCATTTTTATATCTTTCTTTTACGTTTTAATCATTGTAATTTTGTGACCCATTACGCGATTTGCAAAAACCATGTAGGATTTACTCCGGAGCAATGTTTTAAAAACTGGACCGTTCATCGAACCGGAAAAATGACCGAGTCACGGGTTAGCTGTTCAACCGGGTGAATTGGAATAGAACCGTGACATCATATATATGTAATAATTATGTTAATAAAATATTGATTGTTGGAATTATAGGAAGGATACGGCTATGATACTAATTGAGACGTGCAACAGTTTGCACTGTCTTTAAGAACAATTCCGCCCCTCGGAGTCTGTGACTCGATACAGAAGGTCTCAGCGCTATGTTCTCCAGGATTCAGTAATCAGATCTTCCAAACGTTCACACGAATTGGAAGATTATGTGAGCGCTCAGAATAGCTCCAAACTCCATAAAGAATTTTGCAAAACTTTGAAGAACAAGAAAAATATAGAGGAAAATGACAACATAAATATATATATTTCTGTATCTTTGGAAGAGAAGAGGAGTCCTTAATATATAGAACATAAAACCGATACACTAATGAGAAGTGCAACCTCCCAACATGTATTAAACAAGGGATTAAATGTACATCAAAAATGTGTAGCCCAACGGCCATATTGTGTTATACCAAAGCCATTTTTAACACGTGCACAATGATGTCAACATGACACAAAAATGTGACAGAACCACCCGTACGCGGGAGGAAGTAAATTAGACAGCATCATATTGGGACTTGCACCCCCCCCCCCCCCCCTCTTGTGCACTCGTGAGAGAGCATTTCCCCAACACAAGCTTACTAGCTTATGAAAGTAAAGTATATATAAGTTGTTTAAATGTCTTGTAAATTAGCAATATGGGATAGGTGTCACTCAATTAAGCTTTTAACTTGGGTTAGGTTTTGAAATAACGAGGCCCATGGTCTAAATCAAGCTTTGTTTGTGTCACGCCCCAACGTAGCATAAATATGGAAAGCGTTTAATTTCCTTTATGGACCCGTAGGTCGCGACAGTTTGAAGGATCGATTCCGTCCCAAACGTTAACAACAAAAACATAATAATCAGAGCAGAGCAATCAAGGCTTACAACATTTTTCTAACTTATTACATATTACAATACGGGGTCAACCAAGGCACAAGCCGCCTTAAGACAAAACAATATCTATCGTCTATTACAGTCATCCTTATTTCAAAACAGTTTATAACTTAAAACCTAGGATATTGATAACAGTTCTATCTTCCAAAAGTAGCCGTTCTCAGTTTGCATAATCGAAATGTTCCGCTTGCTCAAAACCTGAAAAGCCTTAACACGAATGTCCAGGGCGCATCAACGCCGTCAGCTTCAAGAAACTGGTGAGTATTAAAAACATAACTTTGAATGTAACACATACTCATTTACCATTTTCCAATTCTCATTTAATCCAATAAGTTTACATTAAGGATAGGAGTTCATTTTAGAAAAACAACCACAATATCATATGAAAGATATAATTCACATATATGTGACCGTGTATGAGAACAATGCACCATCACATCTTACCGAATATTTTCTCTCGACAAAACCCAACAACCCAACTTTCTCACACCAGTATCTCTGAAATATTCCGATAGCCACACTGTAGCACAGGGGTGCCAGGGAATGTCCAGTTTGCCTCACACTTTGGTCCGGGGTACCAGGGAGTGTCCAATGCCTCACACTTTAGTACTTAATCCGCCTCGCAAATACCGGAGGTAACCTCACGTAGTATCCAGACTCGGGTACCAGGGAGTGTCCGTAGGCCACACTTTAGCACTACCATGGGTGCCAGGGAGTGTCCAAGTTCGGCTTCACACACTTTGACGCTACCATGGTCGTCAGGGAGTGTCCAGTTTTGCCACCGTCGCATTTCAAAGACACCCTCGCCGCAATCTCAATCACAACACACTTTAGTACTCACTTACCAGGGAGTGTCCACAACACAATCTCAACCGTACTCACTATACCACACTAACCATTACTCTTTTCCATACTGACCAACATTCACACTCACCATACATGTACAACTGACTCCACATGTATGTCATGAAACCACCCACAGAACATATATAGTGCTAGGAATAATAACAAGGTATGCTTTGAAAAGAATTGAATTCATAATTGTTTCTAAATGACCAATTATACCCAAAATATAATCTGTTTTAACATTTTTCGTAAACAAATCCTTAAAGACCCACAAGGTAACAACCAAACAGTTCCTTAACATGAAATAAGCAAAAACTAGAAATTGTCAGAAGTCGCGCGCGCGGGCCGCTCGCGCGAGGGGTCGCTTGCGCGATATGCTCATTTTTCGTTTTATTATAAAAACTTTTCTTTCTGCCGGAAAACATACAGCTCGCACACGCGGATCGCTCGCGCAGGCCACTTGCGCGATTTGCCCTTTTTCAAATTTTCTCTTATAAAACTTTTCTTTCTGCCTGGAATCACCCACCTCGCGTGCGCAGGCCGCTCGCGCGCACGAGGTTGTGCAGTAACTTCGTCTTCTTCCCCAGAATTCCCCTGTTTCAGTTTTAAGGGGGTCTTTGACCCATTTTTGAATCCGTAAGTTACCATGCCTTATAATATATGAATCTCTTCGGTATTTCGCAAGGATTATGAATCTACAATCAATTTTACATGAATCAATCCATCACTTTAGAATTTTATGAAAGATTAAAAGATGACAAAACTTAATTTCTAATATACTTTTTCATATGAACAAATTAAGTTCTAAAACTTTAAACATAGCATCTACAACATGTAATCTTTCATATTTATCTAAGAAAACGGATTTTGATTGAGATTGAAAAATCTTGATCTCAAGCTATGGAGTTTCAAACGTAAAATTCAACAATAGAGATTTTTAAATTTGGCAAATACACACAGTAATTGAGCACAAATTACATTTGGAGTGAGTTTAAAATACTCACAGATTGAAGATAGAAGTGATTGATTGAGAGAGAATCAAAAATAAGAATTCCACTTGTAAGCTTAGCTATGGAGATGAAGCTTCACTTTCTAGAATTCAGAGATTAAAATCTCCAGCTCTCTCTTTTTCTCTCTGTGTGTATAGTGTAGAGTGTGTAATGGAAGGAGAGAGAGATATGAGTTATATAAACTTATAACTTGGAGGTCAAGAACTTTGTAGTTTACTCAACAAATTGGGATTTTTGTTTTCTCAATTAAAAACATATACACAAATGTATACATACGTATATAATACAGATTGATACTAACTCAACTGTTAATCCAAGAGCCAAATATAGACTCCTAGGGGGCAATTGCTAGTTGTTTGGGAAATCAAGCTTTTGGGACAACAATACTTACACAATTTAGGCATGGCCCAAACCAGGTATACTACAAGTGTCTAGGAATCACTTATGGTGTTTGGTAAAACAACTTATGGCATTAACACATAGCATATACACATATGTAAAAACCAAACTAGCCTAGTAGTGATTGGGGGAGATTCCCAAACTGTGGGAGCTCAACGCGGCGCAGACAGTTTTGAACATAAACTGGTATTTTCGCGGCGCGGTGGTCACCCCAAAAATACATAAAATTCATTTTAACGTAGGAAGTACTTTTTCGATTTTATAAAAATACTGCTTGAGTTAGAAGAAGATATTTCCACCGTTTTTGAAATACATATTTGAAATCTATCACAGGCGTTGCTAAGTGTTATAAAATCGTAGTTTGACCCCAAAAGAATTTTAATTATGAAATAGCGCCAATAATAAGGTTTAACATATGAGAACTGTAAATTAAAATGAAATCAGCAATACAGATTAAATATGGAAATTCAAATTGGATTTTAATATGTCAAATGCAAATACAAATAATTAGATGGAAATGCAGGTTATTACAGTTTGGTTTTGAATTAAAAGACCCAAACAGCAAATGTTATAACCCAATTAAATTTATAACCCACAAAATATCCAACAATCCCCCCCTGTTTCAAAAATTCAAACAAATAAAAAAAAGGAGTGGAACAAGAGAACTCAATGCATCAGAACTAGTGCCTTTAGGGCTATAAACCAGTCCCTAGGAATATAAGAAGTGATATTATAGGAAGTTAGTGATTTCTCCCTTATCGTAAATCAATCGTCTTACACCCACATTGATTCCCCAGAATCTGAGCAACTCTAAATCGATGTGGTGCCTCTAGGCCCTACGCCAGTCCTGAATTTTCATTAGTGCTCTAGAAAATTTGCCCAAGTTTTCATAGAAAACGGCCCCACTTTCACACTTATATAGGTGAATCCATCAGGTATGCATTGCAATTAAACATACCATCCACTCAGTATGGACTATGGAATTCATTAAGAGCTTAACCCAACCTTTCTCATTGCAATTACACTATACACCATAGGAAGGGACAACAAGATAATATTATAGTGTATCTCAAATCAACCAATGACTTGTTATTACCCATATGAACCTATTTCTTGGGTTCTCCAATTACATAGGTTGGGTTACCATCATTGTTGATTTTTGTTATAGGCATAAGTTCCATTCCCTTTGATGTTTCATATACTAGTTTTCTCCCTAGTGGCTTTGTTAAAGTGTCAACCAAACTCACTTCTGGCCTTACAAACTTAAGAGAAAAACTTTATCTTGAATAGCTGTCTCACAATATTATGACTTAGGTGTATATGCCTACTCTTGCCTTTATAGGCCTTATTCATAGCAGGCCTTTTACAGCCTGGCTATCTCAATGTATAAAAGCCAATGGAACTGGTTTATTCCAAATAGGAATATCTGCTAAGAAGGTTTTAAACCACTTAGCCTCAATACCAAATTTTTCAAGAGCAACAAACTCAAATTCCATCGTTAACTTAGCTGTGCAAGTTTGCTTGGACGACTTCCAAGATACTGCACCTCCACTAAATGTAAAAATAAATTCACTCATTGAATTCGTCTTATTTGAATGCGAAATCCAATTTGCATCACGAATTTTTGAAAATACATACTTTCCTCCCCCAAAAAATTTGGCTAAGATCTGGCCTTGAAAAAACCAAAATTTAAATTCGTTTGAATTTTGAAGTATGCAATACATTTTCAAAAATAATTTCTTCATTATCTCCGGATATACAACATTTTTAAAAATAATTTCTTCACGGGAATGATATTTAACTCTAAGTCTCTAGTATAAAAAAATTGGTACTAAGCGAGTCATCAAGTAAAACACTTCCTTTCCCTTGAAGAGTATTTCTTGTAACAATTGTGTTGTTACACATATGCCTACAGACACTCAAATTAATTAACCATCCTCCAAAATTTGTTGTGAATTTTACTTCCATAAATATAGCCACAAATGATTTTTCGGACACATTAGCATGGGAACAGATTAATGCTTCTGTCAATTCTTGACCAAAGAGCTTGATTTATATTTTTATATTTTTTATTTTATATATATATATATATATATTTCAAAAACAAATTATTTGAAATCATTTTATTTGAAGGAGGTTTTATATATCGTCTAAAGTAATTATGTCTATATGTATCTACATAGAGCTCTTATTGCATAAGCAATCAGAGGTCTAGTACTATGTTTCATACCTTGAACTACCAATAATACTATCATATTCATTTGATAAATTATATCACACTCATATGTGATTTAACCTAACACTTGGCACAAAAGGAGTCCAAAAAGGTTTGCAAAGGAAATTAGTATCTCAACACCTTTCCAATAATGATATTGATCATTAAAGATCAATAATAGCTATTGTAATTGTTAAGGCACAAAATTACATTGACTTCACCCAAATCTTTCATATCAAGATAAAGTGACAATAAATATATTTATATATATATATATATTTTATATGTAATATCTATAATAGAATCAATGAATAATAAACCATATCATAACACATCATCTATCATTGTGTTAATGATAAAAACAATTGTCACTTTCCTTTTGAAACTATTTTTAAAAAAAAGTTTGACCAAATTTTCGTTCTACTGGTTTGGTGCCAGTATTAAACCATATCAAGAGTATATACATATATATATATGTATAGTTTACACACTTTATTCTTTATAAACCCTTTCAGTTTATGCAAATAATTTTCACCTCTAATATTCTATTCAAAAGGTGTTTACATCCATTCAATAACTAATCAAAGCATGAACAACTATATCAGCTTCTAAAAATTAATGAATGCAAAAGAATAGGTTTCCAAAGAAATAATAATTTCATTTTTCTTAAACTCTTAGCTACTAAAGCAGCTTCACATATTTCTATAAAAGCATTGGGCTTAAAAGTACTCTTTAGTAAGGCTCCACAGTCGTAGATGCGATAAAAACAGGTTGAAACCCCAATATCCCTCAATTTAAAAATGATACTTGCTCATAAAAATTAACACCAATAGATTTTAAAAATTATTGCCCAATAAATAACCTTTATCTCACAAGACCTGCTCCTCCACCAAATGCTCACAACAACAGTCTCTTTCATAAATTTCTTGCTCTACATGGTCACGGTTAGATCAATAAATGCATAACCAAAAATGCACTATCCCAAACTTTACAACTTTAGGATTTAAAGGAAAAATCCTCTTGATCATAAGCCAAGTAAATTAAAATGGCTTTCCACTTTTTTTAAAAAAAAAAATTTTTTAAATTTTTTAAGAGTGGGGTACTATGTTAAAACAAAACATACAGTTTAGTACAACTTATTCCTAACATTTGAATCATCTCAGTTAGACATCAAATGAATAAAATATCGCTAATCAAAGCTACTAACAAACATTAATATAACAATGTCATAAGACCGTAATATATGTATCACAATTCCATACATATAAGCAAAGTAAATTAACCATCCGTTTGGGACTTCTTACATAACCACTAAAACTTGAAGACTCAAAAAAGCTTTGGTAATCTCCAATTCTATAATGAGGTGTATAAGGGCAATAATATCTGGAATAATTTAAGATATATAACTTCCAAGAATTTAAGGTCATAAATTGAATCAATAGCCCCAAAACATTATAATTTATAACTGTATTCATTTAAAATTTGGGGACTTCAACATAAATTTCTAAATTAATATGGTCCTAATTTCATAAATTACATAATATTCATCTTCAACCTTTTCCAAGGACACTATCACTCCATTGATATTTCCTATGTACAATTGGTAGGTGGGAAATTTACAATTTCCTTATTATATCCACTTAAGGAATCTTTAAACCAAAAGTCACCACAATAACATGTATGTTTATGTAAATATAGCAATTTTCAAATTCTACAAACAGTTACTAAATCCACATACGATAAGTAGTAGTTTTAATATGAGTCAAATGCACAACGTAATGGAAATCAATGAAAAACAGCTTTGTAATATAACAAGCTGTTTTTTAATGTGTTGCTGCAGTTTTTTGATGGTCTGTTTGTGTTTTCTGTGTTTCTTGTATTTGGCTGGGTTTTGTGTGGGCTTTGTAGTGATGCCAAGTTGAGTGTCTGGTTTTGGTGCAATGTTTTCTCTTTGGCCTTGTGCCAATGTTTTAATAAAAATTACTTGCTTAGCAAAAAAAAAATGAAATTGAGGAATCAGCTTGTTATAAGAAAATTTACAGATTTCGATTTTGTAACCACTTAAAATCCCAAACAAATTCACAGATGTAGATAATAAAAGATGTCAAATTCTTTTCCAGAGAAATGCACTTTTGACATGGCAACCTTTTGGCTATTAGAATCCAATCTAGTATAAAATTAATTTGGCTTCATTCTTTTTATTTGTTGTTTAAATTTTTGAAATAGAGGGGGATTGTTGGAATTTTTGGGTTTCCTCTTATTTGGGCAATAGGTTTTTTATTTCAAAAATTCAAAAAAAACAATCATTTACATTTATGTGACTAGTATCCAATATTAAAAATATGGCCGTTGAAGGCTCTTAAATCTATTAACTCCTGTATTAAAAATATGGTTGTTGGAGGCTATTGAATCTGTTTTTTTTTTTTTTTAAATAAAATGACCGTTGGGCAGTTTGTCTTATAAAATAGGCTTTTCTCTTCCCATTTTACACGCAGAAAATTCCTCTCTCTTTTTGATATTCTTCAAAAACCATTTTCAGTATTTTGAAGCAATTCTTAGCACTCATATATTCTTCCAATTCAAGTGCACGTTTGGAAGAAACTGATTGCTGAATCCTAGAGAGCATAGCGCTAAGACCTTGTGCATCGAGTCATTGACTCTGAGGGGCGGAAATGTTCTTAAGATTGTTGGAAATATAGGAAGGATACGGCTATGATACTGATTGAGACGTGCAACAGTTTGCAATGTCCTTAAGAACAATTTCGCCCCTCGGAGTTTGTGACTCAATGCAGAAGGTCTCAGCGCTATGTTCTCCAGGATTCAGCAATCAGATCTTCCAAACGTGCACACGAATTGGACGATTATGTGAGCGCTCAGAATAGCTCCAAACTCCATAAAGAATTTTGTAAAACTTTGAAGAACAAGAAAAATATAGAGGAAAATGAGAACATAAATATTTCTGTATGTTTGGAAGAGAAGAGGAGTCCTTATGTCACAACCATCCCGCTAACGTGCGGAAACATGACACGTGGCATGCCACCGAGGCTCAAACATCCAACGAATAACTATACGCAGCGGAAAAACAACTTTAAAATAACCTTGAGTATTAAAACTTTAGGAAACATTACCCTCAGAGTTGTAAAATCCGTATAAAATTGAAAACGTAATTATAATTCAAATCGGATGAATATATGTTAAAAGGAGTCCCAAAGGTACCCTAAGACAATCAAACCATTTCAAAAATTTTCGGAAAAGGTAGAAAATGATTTCTGGCAGGGGTCATTTCGACCGGTCGAACGACCCCCTTCGATCGATCGAATGACCCTTTAGCAGAATCCTGCCCAAAGCTGCAGAATTTTGCCTAAGGCATCAAACAACCTTCCTCTCTTTCCTTCCACCAAACATGTTTACCTTTTTAAAACTTCACCACTATACTAGGCTTTCAAGAACATTAGTAAGACATGATAATATGTGAAAAGAACAATAACGGAACAAGCTAAGGCTTGTTTGGGTTAAAAACATAAAAGTGTTATTACATTCCTCCAATATCCGAGTTCGACAAGTTAAGTATTCAAAACACGCATCCATGAGTTCGGATACGTTCCAACATAACCAAAAGAGTTTTATGACATATTACAACCTTCCAAAACAATTACGAACCTTCCAAGTTGAAGTTAATAATTCTAACTTCTCAAAATTCAATTTTACAACATTTGGAATTGAAAACAAAAACTTATACAAGAGAAGGATCCCCGTCGCTCTCGCGGTCTTACTCTTCACGCTTCTTCTTTCCTTTCTTTCTTTCAACTGCAATGGAGTAAATCTCCACTGCTGAGCTATATACTGAGTGCACAATTCTAAACATATGCTTATATGACAATTCATGCATTAAACGTCTAAATCACATCAAATAGTCTCTAGGGAGAAAGACACGCATTCATCCGGTATATCGGCAAGCCCAAAGTCTATCAACCGCGATGCCCATGGCAAGCCCAGAGTTTATCAACCATTGCACTCAACTGCTCTGGCAGGGCCGGTTCCCAAACCAAGCAAGTAGTGATCGCTACTATAACTCTCAAACATCGAGAGGCATACCCCGGCGTGAACTTGTATCAAACTCCCCTTTGACCCACATAGACACATAACATGCTCATATAATCACATATATGTGCTTTCATGGCATTCTCATGTGCATAATTAACGGGCCTACTTAATACATGAATTTCGCCCGGATCCAAAATATCAAGTCTGATAATAACAAACATAAAATTTCCTATAATTCATAGGCTTAGAATTCATACCTCGTGCGATCTTTCTATAACTTATGAAGGATGAACTAAGGAACCAATTAAACGTCAGATCTTAAATTTCAAGCGATTCCTACAAGTTTACACGCGTTTTCCCCAAAATTTCAATATTAGAATTTTTATAAAAACTATGCCAAACAAGGCCTAAGTGGTATCAAAATGAAGCCCTTACCTCAAGTAGCTCAAATATGAAATTTGGAAAAAAACTGACAATCGAAAAGTCGTCGATTTGTGTCTTGAAGCTCTAAGCAAAACAAATCCCAAATCCTATCTCTTGATTTAGGTTTTAAACAATTTTGTGAAATGAAATTTCTTCACACTTCCTATATATAGGCAACACTTTCGGAATTTGTGTTTACCTCCCCCACGAGTTCTCAAAACTCCTAATTAACTCCTGAAATGTCGCACACGTCCATTTTATTACTTCACGAGTGAAAACTAAATTTATAAAAGTTTCTGACTAAGTCTCGTTATGGTCCAAAATTACGTCTGAAAACTAAAATTATGTGAAATCTCGACACAACCTACCTTTTATAAACGTATCACTCACGTTCTTACCACAGTTCTCCAAATGCTCTACAGCGACAACAAAATTACCAGAAATTATACTACACAGGTATAATTTACTATTCATAAAATACAACAAAACTACCAGAAATTATACTACACAGGTATAATTTACTATTCATAAAATACCATATACTTCAAATAACATTTAAATCATATAAATGTCATTTAACCATACTAATGCATCATGATTCTCCGATTACCGTGTCCTTAACCGACACGTCACCATTGACCACAGTTAACCACTTAACTCAATTATTGATAAACATTAATAATTCACATGCTACCACATCGCCATATTCAAACATGTAATTTCTGGAACAGGTGTGACAACTCTCCCCTCCAAAATGGAAGTTTATCGCCAAACTTATAGCTCATATATCAAACAGATGCGGATACTCATTTATCATTTTATCTTCATGTTCCCACATAGCTTCCTCGATTGAATGACTATGCCATAGGACTTTCACCATTGGAATCATCTTAGTTCTCAACTCTTGCGATCCAAGATCTCTACTGGATGCTCTATATAAGATTAGTCCTATTGGATTTGTAATGGTTTAGGTAGTATGATCTTACTTGTATCTGTCATACAGCGTCTCAACATCGATACATGAAACACGTTGTGCACGAATGCTAACTCCGATGATAAAGCTAATCGATAAGCAACCGGTCCTACTCTCTTTAGGATCTCAAAAGGTCCTATAAATCTCGGATTAAGCTTTTTCCTCTTTCAAAACCGATACTCGCAAGTATACAAACTTTCCTACTTCAAACATCATCGATTGTCGATTAGAGTTCGCATACCTCTTATAGCAACTCTAAGCTACTTTAAGTCACTCTTGGATCAATTTCACCTTCTTAGTAGTCAACTGTATTATCTCAGGTCCTATCAGTCTTCTTTCTCCCACCTCGGTTCAACAAACCGGTGAACGACACTTATGCCCATACAAAGCTTCATATGGTGCCATTCCAATACTTGACTGAAACCCGTTGTTGTAAGCAAATTCAATTAACGGTAAGTGTTTCTCCCAATCTCTCCCAAAATCTAGAACACACAATTGAAGCATATCCTCTATCGTCTGAATCATTTGTTCTGACTGTCCGTCAGTCTGAGGATGAAATACAGTACCGAAACTCAGTTTAGTACCCATAGCTTTCTGTAAACATTCCCAAAACCTTGACGTAAAACTACTATCACAATCAGATATAATCACTGCTGGAACCCCGTGTAGTCTCACAATCTCTTTCACATACAACTCTGCTAACTTGGATGGCTTAGTTGTCTTGATCGGTAAGAAATGCGTTGATTTCGTCAATCTATCAACTATAACCCAAATCTTGTCGTTCTTATTGGGCGATCAGGGGAATCCTAAAACAAAGTCCATCATGATCTCATCCTACTTCCATTCTGACACTAGTAACGGTTGTAGTAACCCTGCAGGTACTTGTCTCTCTGCCTTTAGTTGTTGACATGTCAAACATTCGGACACAAACTTGGCAACTTCTCGCTTCATACCCTTCCACCAGAAGTTTTCTCGCAGGTTTTGGTACATTTTGTTACTTCTCGAGTGCACTGAGTATCTAACACTATGTGCTTCCTCTAAAAGTCGCTCTTTCAAATCTTTCACATTCGGTACACACAATCAATTCCCAAGCATCAATACCCCATATTGCAAGGTAAATCCAGGTCGCTTTCCCAAAGGTATCTTGCCTCTCATCTTACACAAGTAGAGATTATGAAATTGTTCTGCCTTAATTTAGTAAATAATGTCTGGGTGAACGATGATCGCCATCATCAAGCTACCACTCATCTCTAGAATCACATCTAGTTCCAAACGTTCCATTTCATTTACCAATTCTTTTTGTTGGGTTGGCTTGTCGGCTAAGTTCCTTGTCATCTTCCAGCTTAAAGCGTCGGCTACCACATTAGCCTTTCCCGAATGATACCTATCGAAAGATTGTAATCCTTCATCAATTCTAACCATCTTCTCTGTCTCATATTCAAGTCTCGTTGAGTGAAAAATGTACTTCAAACTTTTGTGATCCGTGAAAATCTCACATTTCTCCTCGTACAAGAGTGTCTCCAAATCTTCAAAGCATGAATTACTGCGGCCAATTCAAGATCGTGAGTCAGATAATCAACCTTATGTGTCTTCAACTGTCTAGAAGCATAGGCAATCATCTTGCCACCTTGCAAGAGCACACATCCCAAACCATGATGCGATGCATCACTTTAGATCACAAATCCCTCAGTTCTGGATGGTATTGTTAAGATAGGCGCTCTTATTAACCGCGACTTCAACTTTTGACAACTGTCTTCACACTCTTGATTCCATTCAAATGTAACACCTTTCCTCATTAGCCTTGTCATTGGCAATGAAATCTTTGAGAAATTCTCTATAAATTTGCGATAGTATCCAGCTAATCCTAAGAAACTTCGAATTTCTGACTCTAAAGTCGGTCTTTGCCAATTAGATACTGCTTCTACATTGTGAGGATCAACTATAAAACTCTAATTTTTTCAATCACGTGATCAAGAAAAGTAATACTAGACAACCAGAATTCACTCTTCTTGGATTTACCAAATAATAGCTTCTCTCGCAGCCTCTGAAGTATCAATCTCAAATGCTTCTTGTGCTTCTTGTGCTCTATCTCACTCGGCGAGTAAATAAGAATATCATCGATAAACACTCACAAAATCATCCAACTAGTCCTTGAAGACTCGGTTCATAAGATCCATGAACGCGGCTGGTGCATTTGTAACTCCAAATGGCATGACTAAGAACTCGTAATGTCCATAGCGCGTCCTGAAAGCTGTCTTCTCAAAATCTTTGGCTTTTACTTTCAACTGATGATAACCCGATCTCAAATCTATCTTTGAAAATGCTTGGGCCCCGCGAAGTTGATCAAATAGATCATTAATTCTCAGCAACGGATACTTGTTCTTGATTGTCAACTTGTTTAGTTCTCGATAGTCCATACACATTCTCATTGAACCATCTTTCTTCTTCACAAACAATACTGGAGCTCCCCACGGTGATATGCTAGGTCGGATAAAACCTTTATCGAGTAACTCTTGTAGTTGGGTTTTCAGCTCTTTCAATTCCACAGGTGCCATTCTATATGGTGCTTTCGATACGGGTCTTGATTCTGGCATTACCTCAATAGTGAACTCAATCTCCTTCTCGATAAGAACATTTGGTAGGTCATTGGGAAACACATCTGGGTATTCTCGTACTATTGGAATATCTTCTACTTTCGAAGTATCAATTACCGAACACAGAAATCCCTGACATCCTTTTCTCAACAACTTACCCGCTCAGATGGCTGCAAGAAATTAAATACGGCGGCGGTGTAACCCCACTCCCTTGAAAACAAAAGCTTCCGTGCACCGGTGATCGAAAATTAACTTCCTTCCGTTTACAATTTATCATGGCTTGGGTAAGGGCTAACCAATCCATCCCTAGTATCACATCAAAGTGGTTCATCACAATCGGTATGAGATCTACAGTCATCAACCTTTCACCTAATTTGATCTCACAGTTCTTGTACACCGTAGACGTCACTTTTGGCTTACTAAGGGGTACAGCAACAGATTATTTATATCCTAACGGTACCGATCTAACATTCAAATTTTCAATAAAATCATGTGATACAAACGAATGCGTAGATCCTGAGTCAACAAGTATGCGTGCTAAGGGCGAATATACAGGTACCATACCTGAGACCACTATCTCTGAAGCAGCCATATCTCCTGGGTTCATCTGAAATGACCTTCCCTCGCGCTGCTCAGTCCTTTGTCTCCCGTCGTTAGTTTGTCTAGGCTTCGAACCACTAGAAGCCATAGAACTAGCTCCTTGTTACGAATGCTTCCTTGGGCAATCCCTAGATCGATGTCCAAGCATTCCACAATCAAAGCACTTACCCCTCATGTCAGGTGTAGAAATTGTGCTACCCATTCCATGGTTCTTATTCTAGATGTTAGTCATGAAACAACGGCTGGTGTGTGGTCAATTACAAAGCAGACAGATTGGTATGTTGCTCATTGTCCTTCCTTGCCAGCTAAAATTGGAACTAGAACCAGGACCCCTTACAAAAGACCTTTTGAAAGATCCACCTTAGTTCCAATCACTCCCCTCATAGTTTCTCTTCCCTTGTTGGCCGAACTGATATTGCCTCGATCTCTCCATCCTACTTTCAGCTACAAGTGTCGTTTGTTGTACTGCAACAATCGTTGAATGTTCATAGGTTTTGACTCTCAAACGGATATCCTCTCTTAACCCATCCTCATACTTCCTTGCTCTATCTTCCTCTGTCAACACAGACCCCTTTCCAAATCTTAATAAGGCGTTATACCTCACCATGTACTCAGTGATAGTCATAACCCCCTGTCGAAGATTATCAAATTCTCTCTTCTTTGCATTGAGAGCAACCCTTGGAAAGAATCGGCGGTTGAACTTCACTTTGAATCCCTCCCAAGTTATCGGTGCTCCCTGTTCTAGAATGTTCACCCACCAATTTTGGGCCTCACCCCTGAGTATATCACTAGCGTTCTCAATCTTCAATGCATCAGACATTGGAATCAATCTAAAAATTCTTTCCATACCATGACCCAATGTTCTGCAGTGTCGTATTAGAAGTCCCATGAAACTCTGTTGGCTTCTTCCTTGTAAACTATTCAGATATCGACCTCATACCTCTATTCTCAGACGTATGTACCATAGCTATCGGTGTTGCCTCAAATGGAGGTGTCGGAGGCAATCGCTCTGCTATATTCCGTATCATATCTCCCATGTTCCCCATCATTTCTGCCATTTCATACATACATCGGGTATGCGGTGATAATTCTCGGTCATCCATGATTGTAAACTCCTGCGCTCGATGCATAAACGCTATGCATGTACAATAGTATTTATAACATGTATGTACAACAACATACATATGCATCAAACATCTCTACCATGTATGGATGCACTCTAGAATATGTGGAAATTCACTCAACACTCTACTCGTCGTCGAACGTTTGCAAAGTTTTGTTACCTATAGCTCTGATACCAATAAATGTCACGGCCTATCCCGCTAACGTGCGGAAACAGGACATGTGGCACGCCACTGAGGCTCAAACATCCAACGAATAACTATACGCAGCGGAAAAACAACTTTAAAACAACCTTGAGTATTAAAACTTTAGGAAATATTACCCCCTGAGTTGTAAAATCCGTATAAAATTGATAACATAATTATAATTTGAATCGGATGAATATACGTTAAAAGGAGTCCCAAAGGTACCCTAAGAACCAATCAAACCCTTTTAAAAATTTCCGAAAAAGGTAGAAAATGATTTTTGGTAGGGGTCATTTCGACCGGTCGAACGACCCCCTTCGACCGGTCGAATGACCCTTTAGCAGAATCCTGCCCAAAGCTGCAGAATTTTGCCTAAGTTATCTTTCCTTCCCCAAACATGTTTACCTTCTTAAAACTTCACCACTATACTAGGCTTTCAAGAACATTATTAAACATGATAATACGTGAAAAGAACAATAACGGAACAAGCTAAGGCTTGTTTGGGTTAAAAACATAAAAGTGTTATTACATTCCTCCAAAATCCGAGTTCGACAAGTTAAGTGTTCAAAACACGCATCCATGAGTTCGGATACGTTCCAACATAACCAAAAGAGTTTTATGACATATTACAACCTTCCAAAACAATTACGAACCTTCCAAGTTGAAGTTAATAGTTCTAACTTCTCAAAATTCACTTTTACAATATTTGGAATTGAAAACAAAAACATTTACAAGAGAAAGATCCCCCTCGCTCCCGTGGTCTTACTCCTCACGCTTCTTCTTTCCTTTCTTTCTTTCACCTGCAATGGAGTAAATCTCCACTACTCAACTATATGCTGAGTGCACAATTCTAAACATATGCTTATATGACAATTCATGCATTAAACATCTAAATCACATCAAATAGTCTCTAGGGAGAAAGACACGCATTCATCCGGTATATCGGCAAGCCCAAAGTCTATCAACCACGATGCCAATAGCAAGCCCAGAGTTTATCAACCATTGCACCCAACTGCTCTGGCAGGGCCGCTTCCCAAACCAAGCGAGTAGTCGTCGCTACTATAACTCTCAAACATCGAGAGGTGTACCCCGGCATGAACTTGTATCAAACTCCCCTTTGACCCACATAGACACATAATATGCTCATATAATCACATATATGTGCTTTCATGGCATTCTCATGTGCATAATTAACGGGCCTACTTAATACATGAATTTTGCCCGGATCCAAAATATCAAGTCCGATAATTAAAACATGAAATTTCCTATAATTCATAGGCCTAGAATTCATACCTCGTGGGATCTTCCTATAACTTATGAAGGATGAACTAAGGAACCAATTAAACGTCGGATCTTGAATTTCAAGCGATTCCTACAAGTTTACACGCGTTTTCCCCAAAATTTCAACATTAGGATTTTTATAAAAACTATGCCAAACAAGGCCTAAGTGGTATCAAAATGAAGCCCTTACCTGAAGGAGCTCAAATAGGAAATTTGGAGAAAAACTGACGATCGAAAAGTAGTCGATTTATGTCTTGAAGCTCTAAGCAATGAAAACCCCAAATCCCCTCTCTTTATTTAGGTTTTAAACAATTTTTTGAAATGAAATTTCTTCACACTTCCTAAATATAGGCAACGCTTTCGAAATTTGTGTTTACCTCCCCACGAGTTCTCAAAACTCCTAATTAACTCCTGAAACGTCGCACACGTCTATTTTATTACTTCACGAGTGAAAAATAAAATTTATAAAAGTTTTCGACTAAGTCTCGTTTGGGTCCAAAATTACGTCTGAAAATTAAAATTCTGTGAAATCTCTACACAACCTACATTTTATATAACGTATCACTCACGTTCTCACCACAGTTCTACAAATGATCTACAGCGACAACAAAACACATTTAAATCATATAAAATACTACCACATACTACACAGGTATACTACAGCGACAACAAAACGACCAGAAATTATACTACACAGGTATAATTTACTATTCATAAAATACCAAATATTCAAATAACATTTAAATCATATAAATGTCATTTAACCATACTAATGCATCACAATTCTTCTATTACCGTGTCCTCAACCGACACGTCACCATTGACCACAGTCAACCACTTAACTCAATTATTGATAAACATTAAAAATTCACATACTACCACATCGTCATATTCAAACATGTAATTTCTGGAACGGGTGTGATGCCTTAATATATAGAACATAAAACCGATACACTAATGAGAAGTGCAACCTCCCAACATATATTAAACAAGGGATTAAATGTGCCATCAAACATTTGCAGCCCAATGGCCATATTTAGTTATACCAAAACCATTTTTGACATGTGCACAATGATGTCAACATGACACAAAAATGTGACAGAACAACCCGTACGCGCGAGGAAGCAAATCAAACAGCATCATACTGAGATTTGCACCCCCGTTGCGCGCGCATGAGAGACCATTTCCCCAACATAAGCTTACTAGCTTATGAAAGTAAAGTATATATAAGTTGTTGAAATGTCTTGTAAATTAGCAATGTGGGATAGGTGTCACTCACATTAAGCTTTTAGCTTGGGTTTGGGTTTTTGAAATAAAGAGGCCCATGTAAGCTTTGTTTGGTTTTGAATTAAAAGGCCCAAACAGCAAATGTTATAACCCAATTAAATTTATAACCCACAAAATATCCAACATTGATTGTATTACGAAATTAAAATTTTAAAAAACTTGTCACACAAAATAATTCTAAATATTAGAGCATTCTATTTTGAACTTAGTAGCAATTGAATACAGAGATTTATAAGTCCCCTCCGATGCATAGGTTCGGGGTTCGAATCTCATCCCCCTCCCCTATCTCAAAAAACAAATACATAGATTTGTGCCAAAATTAGTGTTGAAAATTCTAAAAAAGATGGGGGCCCAAATTTGAAAAGCCAATTCTTAGAATAAGGATCTATACCAAATAAAAAGGAAATCGACCAAAATGAAAATAAAAAAGGAAAAGAATAACTTGTCCAACTGTCAAAGATTCACAGACATCTTGGCACCAATATCTACCAAGCTGTCAACCATTAAAAGCCCCACCTTTTTGCAATTAACCCTAGTTTTACCATTTCTCTTTCACACACAGGCAATAAGTAAACCGAAGCCAATAAAAGCCGCCACTCCTATATCTCCAAATTCACAGGCATACACAGTCACGCACACCTTCAATTCACCGTCGCCTCCAAATTCATTGTATTGCAGAAACAATTAACAAGGAAAAGAGGAAGAAAGTGAGAGAGGGAAGAGGGAGAAACAAAAGGTTCACCTCTACACCGTCGCATAACGAGGATGCCGATGATGGCGAGCAGACCGGCTGTTACACCCCGATTTTGACACAACCAAATATTCAATCCAGAACATGTATCCAGACTAATATTCAACTGCCAAAACCCCGAGAGTGACACCCTCACACAGGCTAACAAATAATTTATTGAAAATAATATTTAACACTCATTAAATAAGGACATGTGATCTTAGTTTTAAAGAAAAACTCTATAGTATTAAATATGTATTCCCAAACATCCATTTCATTATAAAAATAAATAAAGTTTCACTGTAATTATTATTCCCTTTTCAATCTAAAAAAAACACAATTTTCATTAATAAAATCTCCATACAGAGTTTAGCAGAAATAAAATAAATTCTTGACATCCATTGGTCAAGAGCCACTACACCATTCTCAATCTCAATAATACAATTCATACAATAACATCACAAAATCAAGTACAATAAGAAAATAAATATAACTCTGACAAGAAATCGCACGTCAGCAATCTCTTCACACAGACAGAAGCTCCACAGAAAATCTCCCCCATTACTAAACTTTCACATACATACGACTACGTTTCATATAGAAATGCCCTGAATGCATTACACACCCGGGTCAGTATATAAAGTTGAACAAAACAACAGTCTTAGGGATCCACCTTGAACTCGCATACTACAAACCACACTACAACACTCTTGGGCCAAGACAGGTAGTTCCACACACATATCTGGACAATAAAATAGTTTCCATTTATGTGGTGGCAAGTAGTTTCTTGCCCGAAACCCAAAGCTAATACGAATTTCATACTTACCAATCTACTTATGGTGAGTAAACCTGTAAAACGTTAATGGGCCCACCATCCTGCAATACAAAAGTTAGTTACTACAAAAATAACACGAAGATGTGAAGAACACCTTTTTATTAAATATCACCAGAATGAAAATCTTAATCCTAAGCTACATGTTAAAAACAATTGAAGTTAAACTAACAGCAACCAAAGAACTAATTTATTTGAACGGTTAACTCTTCGGGAATTTATTTACAAGCACACTCTTACTTTTATGAATGATTCATTATTCAATTTCCCAGGTTCACAGATTGGCCACCCTCCATGGTACACCTACACATATATCCCATGTGTGCCAGGACATACTACCAACATCCACTCTGGTGCCAGTTTGGTTGGGGTATCAACCAAACCAGATATACACAACAGAAGGCGGGTCAATATGCCTAGACGTCTATAAATTAAGCTGAGCATAAGGCTTAAGCTAGCTTGATCACGGAGCTACTGGCATAAAGGTACACTCAGCAAGTTGAGCTACCAAAGAAAAAAATAACACAATGGGGAGCGATGAACACTAAGGAACTTGAAAGCATTTCTGCATACTCGGAATTATAAAATTTCATTGGACTCAAAGTCAATGACTATCACCCATTTTTCATAGCTCAACATTATATGAGAATTCATGTATCTCCAAGTAATTTTTCTTTAAGTCATATTAACGAATAGAAAATCCACAAAGAAATCATATTCCCCAAATTTCGCACGTTTAACCATACTAAAAATTGTTACTGTAATCTTAAATTTCTTCCCAAACGGTGCAAAATCAGGAAAAAATTAAAACACGAAAAGTGTGCAAAATCACATTTTACATAGGATAGAGGACATAATTCTAAAATTCTAAGCCATGATTTTCTAATATTTTTCTGAAGTTTTAGAAACTGTTAGAATTACAGAAAAAACGAATTTCACAAAACTTTCTAATTATCATGAGTATTTCACACAAGTGTTCTACATACCATTTACGAATAGCCTAGGATCATTACCTGAGGATCAAGTTCATGAAGTCACACAAAGGTCATGATTAATTCGACATTAATATTGTGCATTTTAACACAAAAAATTTAAACACCAACAATTAAATTAGACATGTAAGAAATTCGTCCACTCGCATATACATTTATACACACGTGTATATATATTTTTGAATACACACATTTAACTCACCTTGTTTGAATCATTGAATAGATGCGAGTACGAATCTAACGACGAACAACACACTCTGCAATTTCACACGCAATGATGGATCCAAAACCCTTCTCTTCTTCTTCTTCTTCTTCTTCCTCTCTCTCTCTCTCTCTCTCTCTCTCTCTCTCTCTCTCTCTATCTATCTATCTCTCACGTCTGTTCTTTATTTTCCTTTTCCTTTCGTTTTTTTTCTCCTAACCCTAGGGCTCCTAGATATATGTAGGTACAAAGATATAAACACACCCATGTACATTTTTAACACACAAATACTAAATATTCCATTTTTTATCTTATGGGCTCACAAAAAGACATCATATGGGCCCAAAATGCAATACAAAGTATTAAAATGAGTAGCCCAATGGGTACCCATGACCCCGATACTTAATCTGAATGTTAATTACATAATTTAACACATTTACGGGCCTATAAATACTGCTAAAAAATTAACACATCACTCTTCAATAACTTGGCCAATTTAAACTTTTATCACTTTAACCCCACCACTTAACTTTAGAAAACTTTATACAGTAATTAATAACAATAAAAAAATAATTACCCACAAATAAATAAATGACCATGAAAATATGAATGCACATAACCAATTAATAACACGTAAAAATTCAGGTTTCTTCCTTAACATATTTAAAAATGAATACTTATATCAGAAAAAAAATGCAGGGTGTTGTGGATATCGCAGGCTGACTTACCCACAGCTTTCTTTAAAATCTTTTCTAAATTCCAATTTCAAAACAAATGAGTCGCCACTTAATTTTTTAAAAGGAAAATTAAGAAACCATTTAAAAGGAAACTGATCTTTTGCGAAACCAAAGATTAACTAGGTCCGGGGATTATGGAATGAGAGAGGAAGGAGCCCTTCGGACTAAAACACCCTCTCTCATCCTATCTTACGATAGGCCTCTACTCAACATCCTTTTGATCAAATTTATTAATCTAAGCATGCCCTCAATTAATACATATATATATATATATATACATCACAAAAACATGTCCAAAGGGGTGTAAAATTGCAATTGACAAAATATCATTCATAAGCCAAGTAATTCAAATAGCAAGCAACATGATATGCAATAGGGAACAAGAGAGCTTACCCGGGATCCAGCTGCGAATATTAAACGTGCGATGCATGAGTTTAAACAAAACCTAGGAAAAGAGTCTCTAATCCATATATACACATAAGGAAAATCTTAACTCTTAGGTGTCGCGCATGAGGTCGAAAATCAAATAAAATCAATGAATTTAATAAACTAGAGAGGGATTGAGAAATCGTACCTTAATAGCGCTACAAAACAAAGGTTTAGTTCACATGATATGCAAGATATAAAGTTAGAAATAACAATCCTAAATTTCTAGCTTAAATCTATCTAATGTAATTAAATCCAAAGCAAATAAGTCTTAATTACAAGTGTCAAACCATATGGATGAATATGTACATGGGCAAGAATAAACTATGAAGTACTCTTAAACTTTGAATTCAAGCTCAACTAATCATTATTGAAACACGGTTTAAGCCCTAAGTCATAGGGAAGTCATTTGACCCATTATTAACAAAATTGGTCCAATGTGTCATAAAACTCTGAAGATTGCAGAGAGCAAGCCAGACCTTTAAGAAATTATAAAGCACGTCTCTCATGGTTTGATGTTGGTGAATTTTGGACACAAGATGCCTCTGTGAGTCTAGTTTCCAAATCAAAAAGAAAATCGAGGTTTCAACGGTTAGATCTCCGGGAATATGGAAAACACTAGACATCACTCAGCATCTTACAATCTCCTGTCCAGAATTCTTGCACGATTTATTAAAAATAGTAAAAAAATCAGAATTGCTTTGTTCTTTTTAGGGTAACTTCCTAACACATTAATCTACTTGGAAAAAATTATTTTGGGTCACAAAACCTTTTTTTAGAACTCTGATTTAATTATTTCAAAAGAGTGTTGCTGTTCTGAAACTATTCTGAAATTCTGGACAGATTATTGTTGCTTCACAAAACCCATGATCAAACCATTCTAGACATGAAACCACCTTAGAACAAAAATTACAGTGGTAGAACAATGTGTTATTGACACTTTCCCGTTGGTTTCACTTGATTTCAACGGTTAGATTTCGAACTAAAAATCCTTGATCAAAAACAGTTTGTGAACTCACTGTTTTTATTTTTACGTTCAATATTTATTCGCTAAGCCCAACTATTAAACCATGAAGTTGGACTTAACTAAACTATTCTCTCCTACCATTTGATGGTCATTGGAGGCTAAAGATCTTTATATTTGTGGATTTCAAATGGAGTATGACTAGACTTCACGAAATCTCAAGACAAGAAGTCTAAACCATGGAAATGGACTTAGACCTCAAATCACCTTCTCCTACCATTTGATGGTCACTTGGAGGTGAAGACATGATTAATACTTAAGAGTCTCAAAGGAATATGGAAGGGATTCCATGAAACACCAAGCTAGAGGACCTAAGTCATGAGTATGAGCTTAGGTCCATCTACTTGTTTATAAGATAAAAAAAATGATGATCAAATCTTGAATTCCATGTAAAGCATAAGCTCACATGGAATTCAAAGGATCATGCTCAAGAGACCAAGAAAGATATTAAAAATCTCCAAGAGTCTCAAGGAAGAAGTATGTTTAGCAAAGAAAATGAACAAAAGGAAACAAAGTAATTTGAGGATTAATGATTTTAAAAAGTGAAAGCATGCAAATAAATGACTTATGGTTTAGAGGATCACCTCCAAATTATCCTCAAAGTTTTCTTTTCTTTGAGGATCTTCCAAGCTCTTCTCTCTAATTCTCTAAACACTCTCTTTTCTCTCTAAAATATTGGTGTAATGGAAGTGTTTTTGCATGTATTCTCCCTCCCAATCCCCTTCTCTTGGTCCTCCTCTTCCAAGGAAGACTCCTTCTCTTTTATAGGCAAAATTACCAGGTATTTTTGGTGAATTTCGGAGCAAAAAACAGGTGTAATTCTCTCATTTGGTGGTACAATGTGTACTTTCTGAAATTAGACAGACTGCTGCCCAGCGCGACAGTCCAGAGACTGTCGCGGCAGTCCGTGACTGCCGCTGCGGCACTCAACGACAGCCGTTGCGGCACTTCATGAGTGCCACGCGGCATTCATCAAATGCCGCGGCAATTAATGGATTGCCGCGTTTTTGTCAGTCTTACTTTATCAGTTTTTTGTTCTTATTCGTATATGCATACGTATTGCTCTGCAAAATACAGACTTTAAAAGTGAACGGCAGTCAGAAAATGTACGCGGCACTTGGTGAGTGCCGGAACGGCAGTCACAGAATGCCGTGCGGCTCTCAGTGAGTGCCGCGTCTTCTGCCGTGTGCCGTTTTTAACTGAGATTCCCCTTTTTAGGTCTTCCCCCTTTTTGAAATAAATTATTTTTGAAGATCCTTTCCGAAAATCATATCTTATACCTGAATTCTCTTAAATACCTGGTATTTTTCCTCTTTCTGTGAAATTTTGCGCGTTTTGGAGATTTTCTGAAGAGCTTGGAATACCTCAATTTTTGTCACGCCCCGCAGTAGCAAAAATAGAGAAAATAAATTCCTTTTTGGACCCGTAGGCCATGACAGTTGAAAGTCACCATATTGTCCATAACCAAAGTCAAACCATCAGAGTAATGATTCAAACCACACATTGGAAAGTTCTAGGGTTGATATATAAAATCAGAGTTCAATACTAACTATTACAAAACATAAGTATCGCAGAAGTACAAATACAGTATTACGGCAACATATGCCGATTACAAACTTAACTATTACAACGGTCTCTAAAACATAGGCATAAACTATCAACAGCAAGCTCCAAGTCTTCAGCTTGCGTAGTAGTTATCTCCAGCGTAGCCTCCGTCATCGTAGGCTCCATCCTCGTGGCCCCTATCCATGTATGCATCACCTACATACTCATAACCCTGGCCAGCTGGACGTTGAATATCCAGCGGCATAAAACGCCGTCAGCTACGAAAGCCGAGTGAATGCAAATACTAACAGAGTATCTACAGATATGTAGCATATAACAACAACATCAATAAAAAGGATCATCTCATCGTTCGTATGCATGTATGCACCAATCCAAGATATAATACGGACGTCATCCCCTTTCCCATCTACCACGTAGCCCAACGCCTCATGACTCATTTATCCTCGACACGTAGTCTCACACATAACATAGACTCTTGGGTCCACATTAATCAGACACGTAGTCCCATACCTACGGTCTGTTCACTCTTGACACGCAGTCCTAACGTTTCATGACTCATTTATCCTCGACACGTAGTCTCACACATAACATAGACTCTTGGGTCCACATTAATCAGACACGTAGTCCCATACCTACGGTCTGTTTACTCTTGACACGCAGTCCCAACGTTTCGGCCAACCCGCCCTGACATGGTTACTACGACACATAGCCCTTATATGATACAACACGTAGCAATTATTACCGTACACAGCTCATATCACAGCACACAGCTCTATTACATCTCAGCACACAACACTATTATTTCTCAGCACACAGCACTATTGTTACTCAGCACACAGCACTTTTGTTACTCAGCACACAGCACTTTTGTTACTCAGCACACAGCACTTTTGTTACTCAGCACACAGCTCTTTTGTTACTCAACACACAGCTCTTTTGTTACTCAGCACACAGCACTTTTGTTACTCAGCACACAGCTCTTTTGTTACTCAGCACACAGCTCTTTTGTTACTCAGCACACAACACTTTTGTTACTCAGCACACAGCACTTTTGTTACTCAGCACACAGCTCTTTTGTTACTCAGCACACAACACTTTTGTTACTCAGCACACAGCACTTTTGTTACTCAGCACACAGCACTTTTGTTACTCAGCACACAGCTCTTTTGTTACTCAGCACACAGCACTTTTGTTACTCAGCACACAGCACTTTTTGTTACTCAGCACACAGCACTTTTGTTACTTAGAACATTATGGCCACCTGTCCCAATACATAATACCCAACACGAAGTCCTACTGCTATAGCCTCCCATATCCGACACGTAGTCCAACTCTATCATACGTCGACCAAACACGAAGTCTCGAACCTGTCCCAGCACCTGGGATTCCACACTCAACATCATACGGTCTTAGTGACCGCATTCACGCGCACCCATAAATAGTATCGACCTCTGCGGTCGATAGACCCACTAATATGCACGTCGTCTTCTCAAACTCGTTATTGTCTCATATATATCAAAAGGATATAACAATACAAGGAAAATACAGGGTATTACACATAACAACATTCAAACCCAAACTAGAATGAAATATTAGGCATCGTGTATGATTCTAGTAAAAATAGGACACAGGGGTATTTTGGTCATTTTCCAGTTTTGTACGTCCACAACCGAATTTTATAAAAGTTCCGTGAGATTAAATAAATAAGTATTCATGTTGGAAGTTAAGAGTTTTTGATCCTCATTAAGAATCCATCTCGATTCCAGTCGTATTTTGAAAATACCAGTTTATCGTATTTATACCGTATTTGAAAACCAGAATACCGTATTTATACTATATCATAATACTGTATTTATACCGTATTATACTATATCAGAATACCATATTTATACCGTATTATACTATATCAGAATACCATATTTATACCGTATTATACTATATCAGAATACCATATTTATACGCACAAAAAAAATATAAATACGTAATATAATACGTATATACATCACATAATCATAATCATATGTTCATAACAAAGTGTAATATAAATAGCTGAGTGAGTTGGAGACTCACCTAAATTCGCAGAATAATAATGCCGAGAAAACCCGAAGAATCTTCGAATATAAAATTCCGGCTTCAAATAGCGTTCTTGGTGTTCTTGGTGTACTAGGTGTGTTCTTGGTGTTCTTGGTGTTTGTGTGTGTGTTCTTGGTGTTCTTGGTGTTTGTGTGTGCTTTCTTGGTGTTCTTGGTGTTTGTGTGTGCGTTCTTGGTGTTCTTGGTGTTTGTGTGTGCGTTCTTGGTGTTCTTGGTGTTTGTGTGTGCGTTAGGATGACTTCTCAACCTTATATGTCTAAGGATAAATGTAATGGAATGGTCCCATATATATAGGAACCAAGGAGGGACCTCACCTTGCAATTACCAAGAGTTAAAGGTTCGAAGGATAATTATTTCCTTAAGGCATGTTTGGTTGGAAATCATAACTGGTCCAAATATACCAGATATTCACAAATCTGCTAAATTTCTGTTTCAAAAAAATTCTGAAAATTTATAAACGAGTTCTATAAATACTGAATATTATAATAACAACATAAAAACACTAATCATCTAGGGAAATAAATATTTAAAAATAGCGGGTATTACATCATCCCCCACTAACTGAAGATTTCGTCCCCGAAATCCGAACTAAGCATCGTTGAACAACTCAGGGTACTTCTCACGCATCTCTGACTCTTGCTCCCATGATGCTTCTCCTTCGTCGTGAAACTTCCACTGGATCTTCACCAACGGAATTTCCTTACTTCTCAGCTTCTTAATTCCCCAATCCAGAATTTGCACTGGTCCTTCATGAAATGACACATTATCGTTAACCTCAATGTCCTCAAAGTTGATCTCATGACTCGGATTGTGAGCACACTTTCTTAACATGCTAACATGAAACACGTTGTGTACTCCCGACATCTTAGGCGGTAACGCGAGTCGGTAGGCAACTTTTCCTACACGTTCAAGGATCTCAAATGGTCCAATGAAACGCGGTGCTAGCTTTCCTCTCTTCTGCCCAAATCTGACAATTCCTCGCACCGGAGATACCTTAAGCAGCACATGATCTCCAACACTGAATTCCAAACTTCTGGGACGTTTATCTGCATAACTCTTGTGCCTACTCTGCGCTGTTCGCATCCTTTCTTTCACGATCTGGATCTTCTCGTTAGTTTCCCGAACTAACTCAGGTCCAAGCAGTTGATTGTCTCCAACCTCTGCCCAACACAAAGGTGATCGGCACGGTCTTCCGTATAATGCCTTAAAGGGTGCCATTCCTATGCTCGAGTGGTGACTGTTATTGTACGCAAATTCTATCAGCGGTAGATGAGTCTCCCATGAGCCCTCAAAATCAATAACACACGCTCGAAGCATGTCCTCCATCACTTGGTTAACTCGTTCAGTCTGCCCATCAGTCTGTGGATGAAAGGCAGTGCTCAAACTTAACGAAGTCCCCAAAGCTGTCTGTAGACTTTTCCAAAACTCTGCAGTGAATCTTGAATCACGGTCTGATACGATTGATATAGGTACACCGTGCAGTCGCACAACTTGTTGTATGTACATCCGACTCAAACATTCGACTGGATACGACATACTATAAGCTATGAAATGCGCCGATTTGGTAAGTCGATCCACAACTACCCAAATAGCATCGTGGTTTTGCTGAGACCTTGACAAACCTACCACGAAATCCATAGTTATATGTTCCCACTTCCATCCGGGAACTGGTAATGGTTGTAGAAGTCCTGGAGGTTTCTGATGTTCCGCCTTCACTTGCTTGCACGTGAGACATTGAGACACGTGTTCCGCAACTTCTCGTTTCATTCCCTCCCACCAGAAGTTTCTCTTCAAATCTTTGTACATCTTTGTGCCTCCTGGGTGGATAGTCATTTGCGACTTGTGCGCTTCGTCCATTATGTCTTTTCTAAGATTATCTTCATCTGGCACACAAAGTCTGCCTCTGTATCTGAGTGCTCCATCCGAACTAATACTCCAATTCTCTGGTTCCTTCACTGCATTGCTCGCGAACCACTCTTGAAGCCCTTCATTCTTCCTCTGTGCTTCAAGGATACGAATGATGAGTGTCGGTTGTACTACCAAACATCCAAAGTGTCGTCCTTCACCTGAATCTGAGGCTTGAATACCAAATTCATCCAAAGTTCCCAACGCTTGCCATTCTTTGATCATAAGAGAAGCTACTATTATCCTCCTGGGTTTCCGACTTAAAGCATCGGCTACTACGTTTGCTTTCCCAGGGTGATACTGCAACGTGAAATCATAGTCTTTCAATAATTCCATCCAACGTCGTTGCCTCATGTTCAACTCCTTTTGAGAGAATAAGTATCTCAGACTCTTATGATCCGAAAATAGATCGAACTTCTCGCCGTAGAGATAATGCCTCCAAATCTTGAGAGCAAAAACAATAGCGGCTAGTTCGAGGTCATGCGTCGGGTAATTCAACTCGTGAGGCTTTAATTGTCGTGATCCATATGCGATTACCTTCCCATCTTGCATCAAAACACATCCGAGTCCTTGGTGTGATGCGTCGCTATAAATGGTGAACTGCTCACCGCTTTTAGGTATCGCAAGCACTGGCGCTGTAGTCAATCTCTCCATCAATTCTTGGAATGCTCGTTCATGCTTGTTACCCCATTCAAACTTCAAATCCTTCTTCGTTAGTCCGGTAAGAGGAGCTGCGATCTTGGAGAATCCTTCCACAAATCTCCGGTAGTATCCAGCTAGACCAAGAAAACTCCTGACTTCTGTTACAGTAGTTGGTGTATTCCAATCCAAAACTGTGTCTATCTTTGACGAGTCTACAGCTATTCCATCCTGCGAGACAACATGTCCTAGGAACTTGACTTCCTTTAGCCAAAACTCACACTTACTGAACTTCGCATACAGTTGGTTATCTCGAAGGGTCTGTAGTGCGATCCTTACATGTCCCTCATGTTCCTCCTCGGTCTTGGAGTAGATCAGAATATCGTCTATGAACACGATAATGAACTGGTCCAAATAGGGCCTAAATACTCTGTTCATTAGGTCCATGAATACCGCTGGAGCATTGGTTAATCCGAAAGACATAACCAAGAATTCATAATGCCCATACCTCGTCCTGAAAGCAGTCTTTGAAATATCCTCGGGTCGAACCAACAATTGGTGATATCCAGATCGTAGATCGATCTTTGAGAAAGTCGTCGCTCCTTGCAACTGATCAAACAGATCATCGATTCTAGGGAGTGGGTACTTATTCTTAATCGTGACCTTGTTGAGCTCCCTATAGTCGATACAAAGTCGCTGAGTTCCGTCTTTCTACTTAACAAATAACACCGGCGCTCCCCAAGGTGAGGTGCTGGGTCGAACGAACTTGAGATCTTCTAGCTCTTGCACTTGCTTCTTCAGTTCTTGCATCTCCGTTGGTGCCATCCGATAAGGAGCCTTCGATTTCGGTAAAGTGCCAGGCACTAACTCGATACAGAAATCAATCTCCCGCTTAGGTGGCAATCCAATAATACTCTGAAACACTTCCTCAAAGTCTCGTACTACAGGAATCTGTGCAACACTGAGTTCCGAACTCGAGCTCTCGATAGCTGCTAGACGGCTAGTGAGAAAAGCATCACGAGAGGGGTTGCACTGAAAATCAAAAGACTGAAATCTTGGTACCGAAAAGGAAATCATCCTATTGGCACAATCCAACTTGGCACAATACTTCGTGAGCCAATCAAATCCCAAGATGATGTCAAATTCCTTCATTGACAAAACGATTAGATCTGCGGGAAGAATTCTATCCTCGAGGGTTAAAGTACAGTCCTTGCACACTTTCCCTAATCGTACGGTCATTCCCAAAGGTGATACCGCATTCAGGGCTACATCAAGCGCCTGGGGTACTAAACCCAAAAATAAACATAGAAAGTAATCCACACTAAACATAATAGTAGCTATAACTAGCATCACATTAATAGCACGGAGAATTCCATAGGGACGACCTCCAAAACACAAACTTAGAGTCAACCCTTATCTCAAGGAATCTTAGGTTCAACTCAAGAAATGTTGGACAATTGGTGAACGCAACTACTAAACCTAGGCTCTGATACCAAAAATCCTGTCACGCCCCGCAGTAGCAAAAATAGAGAAAATAAATTCCTTTTTGGACCCGTAGGCCATGACAGTTGAAAGTCACCATATTGTCCATAACCAAAGTCAAACCATCAGAGTAATGATTCAAACCACACATTGGAAAGTTCTAGGGTTGATATATAAAATCAGAGTTCAATACTAACTATTACAAAACATAAGTATCGCAGAAGTACAAATACAGTATTACGGCAACATATGCCGATTACAAACTTAACTATTACAACGGTCTCTAAAACATAGGCATAAACTATCAACAGCAAGCTCCAAGTCTTCAGCTTGCGTAGTAGTTATCTCCAGCGTAGCCTCCGTCATCGTAGGCTCCATCCTCGTGGCCCCTATCCATGTATGCATCACCTACATACTCATAACCCTGGCCAGCTGGACGTTGAATATCCAGCGGCATAAAACGCCGTCAGCTACGAAAGCCGAGTGAATGCAAATACTAACAGAGTATCTACAGATATGTAGCATATAACAACAACATCAATAAAAAGGATCATCTCATCGTTCGTATGCATGTATGCACCAATCCAAGATATAATACGGACGTCATCCCCTTTCCCATCTACCACGTAGCCCAACGCCTCATGACTCATTTATCCTCGACACGTAGTCTCACACATAACATAGACTCTTGGGTCCACATTAATCAGACACGTAGTCCCATACCTACGGTCTGTTCACTCTTGACACGCAGTCCTAACGTTTCATGACTCATTTATCCTCGACACGTAGTCTCACACATAACATAGACTCTTGGGTCCACATTAATCAGACACGTAGTCCCATACCTACGGTCTGTTTACTCTTGACACGCAGTCCCAACGTTTCGGCCAACCCGCCCTGACATGGTTACTACGACACATAGCCCTTATATGATACAACACGTAGCAATTATTACCGTACACAGCTCATATCACAGCACACAGCTCTATTACATCTCAGCACACAACACTATTATTTCTCAGCACACAGCACTATTGTTACTCAGCACACAGCACTTTTGTTACTCAGCACACAGCACTTTTGTTACTCAGCACACAGCACTTTTGTTACTCAGCACACAGCACTTTTGTTACTCAGCACACAGCTCTTTTGTTACTCAGCACACAGCTCTTTTGTTACTCAGCACACAGCTCTTTTGTTACTCAGCACACAGCACTTTTGTTACTCAGCACACAGCTCTTTTGTTACTCAGCACACAGCTCTTTTGTTACTCAGCACACAACACTTTTGTTACTCAGCACACAGCACTTTTGTTACTCAGCACACAGCTCTTTTGTTACTCAGCACACAGCACTTTTGTTACTCAGCACACAGCTCTTTTGTTACTCAGCACACAGCACTTTTGTCACACAGCACTTTTGTTACTCAGCACACAGCACTTTTGTTACTCAGCACACAGCTCTTTTGTTACTCAGCACACAGCACTTTTGTTACTCAGCACACAACACTTTTTGTTACTCAGCACACAGCACTTTTGTTACTTAGAACATTATGGCCACCTGCCCCAATACATAATACCCAACACGAAGTCCTACTGCTATAGCCTCCCATATCCGACACGTAGTCCAACTCTATCATACGTCGACCAAACACGAAGTCTCGAACCTGTCCCAGCACCTGGGATTCCACACTCAACATCATACGGTCTTAGTGACCGCATTCACGCGCACCCATAAATAGTATCGACCTCTGCGGTCGATAAACCCACTAATATGCACGTCGTCTTCTCAAACTCGTTATTGTCTCATATATATCAAAAGGATATAACAATACAAGGAAAATACAGGGTATTACACATAACAACATTCAAACCCAAACTAGAATGAAATATTAGGCATCGTGTATGATTCTAGTAAAAATAGGACACAGGGGTATTTTGGTCATTTTCCAGTTTTGTACGTCCACAACCGAATTTTATAAAAGTTCCGTGAGATTAAATAAATAAGTATTCATGTTGGAAGTTAAGAGTTTTTGATCCTCATTAAGAATCCATCTCGATTCCAGTCGTATTTTGAAAATACCAGTTTATCGTATTTATACCGTATTTGAAAACCAGAATACCGTATTTATACTATATCATAATACTGTATTTATACCGTATTATACTATATCAGAATACCATATTTATACCGTATTATACTATATCAGAATACCATATTTATACCGTATTATACTATATCAGAATACCGTATTTATACGCACAAAAAAAATATAAATACATAATATAATACGTATATACATCACATAATCATAATCATATGTTCATAACAAAGTGTAATATAAATAGCTGAGTGAGTTGGAGACTCACCTAAATTCGCAGAATAATAATGCCGAGAAAACCCGAAGAATCTTCGAATATAAAATTCCGGCTTCAAATAGCGTTCTTGGTGTTCTTGGTGTACTAGGTGTGTTCTTGGTGTTCTTGGTGTTTGTGTGTGTGTTCTTGGTGTTCTTGGTGTTTGTGTGTGCGTTCTTGGTGTTCTTGGTGTTTGTGTGTGCGTTCTTGGTGTTCTTGGTGTTTGTGTGTGTGTTCTTGGTGTTCTTGGTGTTTGTGTGTGCGTTCTTGGTGTTCTTGGTGTTTGTGTGTGCGTTACGATGACTTCTCAACCTTATATGTCTAAGGATAAATGTAATGGAATGGTCCCATATATATAGGAACCAAGGAGGGACCTCACCTTGCAATTACCAAGAGTTAAAGGTTCGAAGGATAATTATTTCCTTAAGGCATGTTTGGTTGGAAATCATAACTGGTCCAAATATACCAGATATTCACAAATCTGCTAAATTTCTGTTTCAAAAAAATTCTGAAAATTTATAAACGAGTTCTATAAATACTGAATATTATAATAACAACATAAAAACACTAATCATCTAGGGAAATAAATATTTAAAAATAGCGGGTATTACAATTTTTCGGTCCTTGTCATCATCGGATACGGAGGTGACACTCTCCTAAATTCGACGGTCGGTCAAAATTGGGGTGTCTACAGGTGTTACATTCTACCTTCCTTAAAGAAATTTCATCCCGAAATTTAAAACGACGGTAAACACAAGTAGTATTCATAAATAATGTTAAACGTACAATTAATACAAAGCACATGATTCACATTTAACCCTCAACCATACATGGCCTAGTACATCGAGCAAATAATCCAAACAAGAAGACCCTCATATATATATATTCAATAGTTCAATTCTAACAGGCACTCAAACATAACACAATAATAATAATGTATTGAACAAAACACGCGAAAGTTATTGTTTTACCCATTGATACGTACAAAAATATCAGGTCAAAGACAGGTCTCTCCACCTCAGCAAAGGGAAGCCAAGTCACCTTGAATCCGGGATGAAGCTCAGCCATTCCAGTCCCTTACGCAGAATCGCCCGGTTCGGTCGAAAGCCTGGGCGTCCGCCCCAGACTGGCCCTGCATAGGCACGCCTCTAGAAAGCGTGGTTACTTGCCCAGCAAGCCTCCAGATAGTTTCCTATCCCAGCTAGAGGACTAAATAGAAAGAGTCAATGGTTTCCTAAACCACTTAGGAAACTCTCTTAAATCCATGTAAATCGGTTGTAATCAGATTAAGCTTCCTAATTGGCATACTTACCTTGTATGGGTGGTCTCTTGCACCTATAAAAGGGGCCACCTACCCCCATTAAAGGGGGTCGCATTATGAACCTATTGGATAGCAAGTTACATTCATTCACACACATGCACCCGTTCGGTTTGGCTGGTAGTGCCGCCTACTTTGTTGGCTCACCGAACCCCGCCGGTGATCTGTTAGTGAAAGCACATCGATGCACCCGTGGACGTAGGTCACCTCATTAACGGGGTCGAACCACATCCAAACCTCAGTGTGTCCATCTTTCTCATATAACTACTCTTACCCAATTTTTGGCATCATCAGCTTGGCGCCATCTGTAGAAAATGACAGTTTCCCCGTCAATAAATCTCTGACTGATCATCATGCTGCCGAAGAAGGGTAAGAAGAACACTGCTCTGACGGGTCAGGAAGACTCGCAGTCTGGGCATCTGGCTGCCTCCCTGACCCCTGAACAGATTACCGTGGCTCTTATACAACTCTTGAAGAGCCAACAACGAACCCAGTAATAGATTGAGGCACTGCTGGCTCGACAAGAAAAGCAGCCGCTGATCGAGGAACATCCCGAGAAAAGCGCGCCCGATCGGGAGCAGATCAGACCAAGAAGGCGTGCCTACACTGAGCCATTGTCCCCGTTGGCTAGGGGACGGCTCAGGAATGATGAGCATAGCCAGGCTCCCAAGCAAACCCAGCAACGCACTCGAGGGTGCCCGCACCGGACAGAGGACGCCCGAAATATTATCAACAGCAGGCGTGCCGCCAGAAGGGAGGGGCCAGGACATATGGCCCGGCAATCAGCCGAGGATCCCCCGACCGGGAGCCGGAGGGACCTTAGGCACATGATTACCCAGAGCCGGAGCTGGGTCCTATCCCCAAATACAACGCAATTCGAAGAGGAGGCCTCGTCATCCAATTTGACCTACTACACGGACGCAAAAAGGATGTCCGAGCAGAAAGACGTGGAGGCTCGAATCCAGGACCTGCACAAACGGGTCGAGCAGTTGAGCCACAAGCAACGCCATGATCATACTAACACAGAGACCGAGTCACCCTACACCGTTCGGGTCATCGAATTCCCCATCCCGCGAAATTCAAACCGCCGCAACTCAACTCTTACGACGAGATAGGGAGCCAAGTGGATCACGTTCGTACCTACAAGGCCCAGATGGCATTGATCACCACTGTCGATGAGCTATTGTGCCTGGTCTTTCCCACTACTCTCAAGGGGGCAGCCATGAAGTGGTTCCACGCCTTTAAGCCCCGAACGGTTGATGACTTCAAGACACTGAGCAAGCTTTTCATTAGCCAGTTTGTAGGGATTCTTGATCGGTCACAACCGGACATCCAGCTACTGATCGTTAAGCAATGTAAGGGGGAATCCCTAAAGGACTACGTGGACCGTTTCAATCAACAGAGGCTCCAAATTCGCCACTTGAATGAAATAGCGGCTGACACGACTAAAAAGTTGTGCGCTCTTGTGCAACACCCAAGTGTAGGTAATCGTGCAAGTAATATAGTACTAGAAGTCCAGGTCGATCTCACAGGGAAGGAATAGGAAGAATGTCTACTAAGTTACAACCTAAAGAAAAAGAAAAGATCAATATACGGGTGGAGGTTCAAATGAATCCTAATCAATTAAATTAAACTAAATAATAAACCAAACATATAGAAACATAACTAATTAAATTAATAAACTAAAGGTGTTGGAAATACGTGAAACCACATTAATCCTAACCATCTACCATGCAAATTCATTAACATTCTATGGAGTTCATTCCTCTCCAGTATTCGTTATTTTTCTAAAGATATAGAATCAATAGCCCTTTCATGACCGGGACTACATCATCACAGTTGATTTAAAATACTTGGAAGACGGTTTAAAACAATGGTTATTACTTGCACTCTAAATGGTGTTAGCATTCAAAGTGGTTTTCAAAAGTCATTGAAGAAAAGGCCTTAAGGCTTTAAGTTCTAAAACTTCTTGTGAAAAACTGAGCTTATAGGGACAATTTGATGACAGATTTCTAAAACAGAAAGTCATGAAGTACTTAAAAGAATCATCTGAGGAATTAACATGTTCGATCGATCGAAGCGCTCCTGATCGATCGGACAGCATCATCCTTCAATCGATTGAAATGTATTCGATCGCTTGAATATGGCTCTGGTTCGATCGATCGAAATACCTTCGATCAATCGAGCCCAAGGTTTCTAAAGATTGCATGGCAGAGGTTGGGAATCAATGTTTCATCACATATTCCCAACATCTAAACTACGGAAACATAATAAACTAGTGCAGAAACAGTAACCTAAAGTAATCATAGCATATAAACTAATAACAATCAAATAACAAGGATCGAAAAGAAAAACCTGGATATAATCTGAAATAAACTTGAAATAAACATGAAATCCACTTGAATTTTCAATAATCTTCAATATATTAATGAAAAAGAGGAAGAAAAAGATGAATCTAGCCTAATCTACTCCTAATCTAACCCTAAAACTATCCTAAACTGCTGTTTTCTGCGTTCTGGAGCGTCCTCCCTTCGTCTGGCGTCAAAACGACTTATATATAGGGTTCCTGCAGAGTTTACGCAACTTTTGGATGAAATTAAAGTTCGATCGATCGAGCTTAGTTCGATCGATCGAACTCTCAATCGATTGAACTCCGCTCAAGGGCTTGAACTCTCTGATTTTGACAGCTCTGCGCAACGATGGGAGAATGGCCATAACTTTTCACTCGGGCCTCAGATTGACCTCCCGTTTATGGCCACACAACCATAACTCAAAGATCTATATTTCATATATCTAGGGAAATCTTCTAAATTTAAAATATTCATTGTCAAAAATGGCATTTTCTCAGCTGCTTCTGTTATTCTCTTCACCAGAATCACTTTCTTTAGCTCCACTTCATTGATTTACATTCTAATACCTATAAAACAACGTATAAACATATGTTTTAGTATTAACATAATAAAAAGAATATTGTTATTAGAATGCACCTAACTGTTGGGACTTTGGAGATAAAACTATACATAAAGGACCATATAATACGCTATGAACATGCACTTTTCACCTCAAATCACACCCCCCAACTAGCTCGTTGCTAGTCCTTAGCAATGATGCGAACTACAGCAATGTTTATTTGAACTCTAAAAATTGAAAGCAAAAGAAAGTAAAAATCCTAAATCACTTTCGTAGGAATCGCGATTGCATTTAGCGTATGCAATAAGCCTTTAAACCTCTAGGTTCCCCCTAGTGGACGAGTGTTGTCTCATGAGGGTTTACAGTGAATCTACCCACAAAATTCATGTTTATGGTAATGGTTAAGCTCAACAATCTCATGAAACTCTCTAGTATGCCATAGCAATGCAAAACATATATTACAATTAATCTACTATCAAAGTCATTAGAATATTCCATACCTGTTAATCTTCAACTGTGTGTGTGAATGGACAACCAAAATACAAAACACTAATTTCAAAGCTTGCATGACCTAAGATACTATCAAGACATTCATTTTGACTCGACTCTCACCGGGATTACACTCTCAAGATGAAATCACTTCGAATTAGGTGTAATAATTAGCACTCATGATATGGAAGCTATAAAGAGTAAATATGAATGGAATCTAATGCTTCTTATATCTAAATAGAAAAACGAGCATTTTAGTGAACAGAGTCTCATGAAAATGGATACTTTTCACTAGAATATCGAGATACCGTGGAGAACTCTCTCATTACCTTAACTTCAAATCCAATTTACTTAAAATCATCAGGACTTTGAAAAAGAGGTTGGTTAAGAAGAAAGAGGCCTGTGATTTTCTATTGGGTCAAAGGATGTGAATGAAATGTCTACTATAACTTTTCAAACTTCCAACGTCTCCAATCTCTCTCTTTTCTTTTCTTTTTTTTTTTCTTTTCATTCCCACACTCTTCTTTCTATTATTTTTTTCTTTTGTAACAACCATTGGCCTATTTATTTATTTTTTTTCTTGCTTTTTCTTTTCCTTTTTTTTTCTTTTTTTTTTCTTTCCATTATTTTTTTCTTTGCCAACTTTCCCTTATTCACACAATCAAACTTCTTGTCAAGAAAACACATCCCAATCACTCCTAGATAAAGAAAAGAAACTCAAACTCGTAATATGGAGTTAGGCTTAGATTTAAGGAATTATAATGACAACGCAATTATGATAAGGCTCAAGAGGTGAAGTAAAGGAATATCATAGTGGTAGGCCAAGGCTATATTATCCATGTATGGTCAAAAGATGGCCTAAATCATCTTCTAAGTTAATAGGATAATTCATTGCAATAAATTCAAGAGCTCTAGATTTGGTAAATCCTGAACATTCTCTTCTAGTGATTAGTCAAAATGAAGAAAACGAGTCTTTCAATGAATTACAACGCTTTTCAAAAAGTATGAGTAATTTTATAAAACCCTCAAAAACAAAGAATGACACAAAAGCTCACTTGAGTTATTAGTCTCATCTACAGTCCTTCAAGACACCTAAGCTATGCTTACTAATCCATTTTAGCTATGTATAAGGTTGTCACAACTTGCTCAAAGTTGGTTGAAGATTAAAAAGCATAAAACATACTATAACTAAGATAGTAAAAAGCATAAAACATACTATTACTAATCCATAGTGTATCAAATACTAGTAACATACAGAAAATAACACTAATGCGTCATAACTAACTACATTAACTAACAGTGAAATACGAGAACATTTTAATATCTTTAAAAAAAATTATAAATTTTGAAATTTTTAATAATTTTAATTTACTGAGTTTGAGTTGCATGTTGCTAAGCAGGTGTATTGACACGAAAGCATAAAAAGAAATAAATGAGGCATGCAATGACTCACTCCCCCCAAACTAAAACTAAACATTGTCCTCAATGTTCTAAACTAAGCACATGGACATGTAAAGTAAAGCGAGAGAAGGAAGGATGTTACCTCGAGGCGTTAATATCCAAAAAAAAATTTTTTTTTTTTTTTTTTTTTTTGCTTTTATTTCTTTGTTAAGTTACCTGCAAAATTATTAGTAGCAACAAGGAAAAAATAGAGAATATACTACAACTACTCAGTAACTAAATTCGGTTAATCAAGATTTTTATCATAAATTAATAACCAAAATTTTTGAGGATCCTCCCAATGAAATAATTTAACAGTGAGAAGACTTTTGGGATCCTCATATAAATGCAACTCCCCCCAACTAATGTCAGGCTCAAGGTCAGAGGAGATGACGCAAAACCTATGGCTTCCAAATTTGTTGGGGACAGTTATAAGAGGAATACCACACTTTTTAGGAATTATACTAAAAAAAATAATCGTTGGTGTTGGTATTTTCTATAACAGCCTCTATTTTAATAATAGGAGGTGGCCACAGTTCAATAAAAGGGGTAGGGTCTAAGTGATGTTCTAATTTAGCTTCATTACCCTCCTCTTGTATTAGAACAGAATCTATGGATATATGATCATAGGAATTTAATTTATGTTCTATGTAACTAGTTTTGGATTGGACTTGGATAAAGCTATCTATTTGAGCCTCAATGTCATTATTGCTCGAGAAGGTCAAGCAGTTTAGCAGATTACTAGCTTCTTATTGAAGTTTAAGATCATCTAATGTGGGCCAAATAGTTTCTAAGTCCTCTCTCAAAGAATTTTGAAAGTTAAAATTTTGTGAAAAACATGTACTAGAATCCTTACCATCCTCTTCCACAACACATTCTATTTGTTCAATACTAGGGTACACATGATTTTCAAACTCGGGATGAGAGCATTGATTGATAGAGTGGATAGGTGATGGGTAACTTGGTGACACCACCTCTTCGGCCGAAAGAGGTGAGGGTTCATGAATATCACATGAATCTAAACAGGATTTAGATTTTTCAATTATGTTCTCCCTAGGGTCACTATCAAAGGTAGGGGTAGAGTCAACAGGGGACTCATCCTTTCCTAATTGCGTGCAGTCACCTAACTCTCATTATCTGTAAAAATCTCATTCTCATCCGTGTAACTCTCCTCACTATATATGTCATCTATTGAGGTGCTCTGGACAAAGGAATTGTGCAACTTTATCCAGGCAGTGAAGGAGTTAATGTCTGGGGTTGTATATTGAGGAGAAGATGGTTGTACAACTTCACGCTTAATGGTTTGGTTTTGGAGTTCTTGTTGGGTTATGACTTTCTCGAATGAGTTGTTTGATGGAAAAAGTGGTTTAAAGTTAGAGTTTAAACGCGCAGCGGAAATAGGTTAAGTTATAAAACTTTTGGTATTCCAGAATCTACTACTCGTCAATTCCATAGATGCGTACAAGGGGTTGCAAGATTTATACCTTAGTGTCTTGAACCCAATTCTGAAACTTTAACTTCCAGAAGCCTCCACTAGATAATCTTCACCCTTATGACTCCTGCGGATGCCTGCCGGAAAGACTAGGGTTGGTGGGAACCCTAATAGAGATGATAGGAAGACTATGATAGTTTCTGCAGCTTCTGCGTATAAAAACGACGATCACTAACTACCAGAACGCAGCTGCCCTATTTATAGATTTCCAGAACCGACCTAGACTTCGAGCGATCGAAGTGGCTTCGATCGATCGAATATTCGATCGATCGAACCATCTTCGATCGATCGAACCTGTAGACTTCAATCGATCGAACTATCTTCGATCGATCGAACCTGTCTAGACATCATCCTCATTTGCCTTTCCAAGCATCCTAGCGGAGCTAAGAGTGGGACCTCCTAGGCTCTTTATTGTTGGCTCAGACCAGTTTCTTAATTACCATGACCAAACTCTTTGATCAGCAAACTAACTAACTGGTCAGTTAACGTTTATTCCACTATAAAACGATAACTGAACTCCAACGCAAAAGAACATATCCGAAGCGATAACTAGACTTGTATGGTGTACTAATGTCCCTCTACCATCAGCATTCGTAATCATATTCAGGTAGTTGGATAACTGTTACTGTCAACCTGAATCATGATTACTTCTTGTATTCCTTGAGTCTCATTCACTACTCATGATTACCAAACATGTTGATAACTCTTATCAACAAGACTGCAGTACTCAGTAATCAACTTGGTGACATTCTCAAGGGAATGCTTACTCTGAATCAGAGGGTAGATTCTATCTTGACAATATATGTTCACAACCCTATGGACATGACATACCCAAGATACCCAGGTGTTGATCTTCTATAGACCTCACTGATTGGTAAGTCAAAGCAGCCATATCCATAGTCTGTGTTCATAATCATCTCAAGATTGAGAACACGTACCTTATACAAGTTATGAGTTCCAATTGACTGTTGACAGCCTTAAGCGTCAATAGGAAAGCTCAGGTCCGTCAATGCACTATAAGCACTAGCATATCAACTAAGAGCTACACTCTAGTGATTGAGATTAATCACTCCATCCAATGGTAGTTAATTATGCTACAGTGTAGACCTGATGAGGTATCCAGTCTCATCATCCACTGTGACATATTCTAAGTATCAAAGAATAGTAATTCGTATCTCACTTGTGTGTATCTCATACACACACGAATTGCTTACTATGATACTTAAGGACAAAACAATCATCTCATGAAAGAAACATACACAATGAAATGTAAAGCTGATATCCATATATTATAATGCTAATGTCTCATACATAAAGTAATGGTTTGAGGGCACAAACCCAACAAACTCCCACTTGCACTCATAACCATTCAGAACTACATCTAAGACCTAGACTATCTAGATGACGATCAAAGACCTTCTGTGGCAAGGCCTTTGTAAACGGATCAGCAAGATTGTCAGCGGTGGCAATCTTGGTGACAGTCACATCTCCACGTTGAACTATATCTCGGATTAGGTGATATTTCCGCTCTACGTGCTTTCCCTTCCCGTGGTTCCTTGGCTCCTTGGACTGAGCCACTGCCCCACTATTATCGCAGTATAGCGTAATAGGTGACAGCGACGCTGGTACCACCTCGAGTTCCATAAGGAACTTCTTGAGCCAAACAGCTTCCTTTGCGGCTTCACAAGCAGCCACATACTCAGCTTCTGTAGTTGAGTCTGCAATGCATTTCTGCTTAATGCTCCTCCAACTAACAGCACCACCTCCCAAGGTAAAGAGATGTCCGGATGTCGACTTTCTCGAATCTTTATCTGACATAAAGTCCGAGTCAGTGTATCCTACTGGAATTAACTCACTACCGCCGTACACAAGCATGTAATCTTTAGTTCTTCTCAAGTACTTAAGAATGTGCTTAACGGCTGTCCAGTGCTCTAGACCAGGATTCGATTGATACCTGCTAACCATGCCAACGGCAAAGCAGATATCTGGTCTAGTGCATAACATCGCATACATGAGACTTCCCACTGCCGAGGCATAGGGAATTCCTGCCATGCGATTCCTCTCCTCTTGTGTCTTTGGATACTGGTCCTTGGAGAATGCTAAACCATGCCTGAAAGGTAACAAACCTTTCTTCGAATTATCCATTGAAAACCTAGTTAGCACTTTCTCGATATAACCAGCTTGAGATAATCCCATTATCTTTCGCTTGCAATCCCGAAAGAGCTTTATCCCAAGAATATAGCTCGCCTCTCCTAGATCCTTCATATCGAAAGTACTAGCTAGCCAAACCTTGACCGTTGACAGCGCCGCTACATCATTTCCAATGAGTAGAATGTCGTCAACGTAAAGCACAAGAAAAGCCACTACTTTCCCTTCACATTTCTTGTATACACAAGGCTCATCCAGATTCTGTATGAAACCAAACGACTTGACTGCTTGGTCAAATCGGATGTTCCAACTTCTGGATGCCTGCTTAAGCCCATAAATGGACTTTTGCAACTTGCATACCAAGTTACCTTTCCGACTAGCTATGAACCCTTCTGGTTGTTGCATATAGATGTCCTCCTCAAGATTGCCATTCAAGAATGCAGTCTTGACGTCCATCTGCCAGATTTCATAATCTAGGCATGCAGCAATGGATAAGAGTATTCTGATGGACTTGAGCATGGCTACCGGCGAGAAGGTTTCCTCATAGTCAATGCCCTCCCTCTGAGTATAGCCTTTCGCCACAAGCCTTGCCTTAAAGGTCTCAACCTTTCCATCAGATCCTCTTTTCCTCTTATAGACCCACTTGCAGCCAATGGGTTTAATATTGGCTGGAAGTTCTACAAGATCCCAGACCTGATTGGAATCCATAGATTCCAATTCAGCCTTCATAGCTTTAATCCAATGAGCTGAATCAACATCAGCCATTGCCTCTTCGTAAGTGGTAGGATCAGATTCAGATTCTATGGAGACAGCTTCAAAAACTTCTCCTAAGAACATGTATCTATCAGGCTGGCTGATAATCCTCCCACTACGACGAGGTACCGGTGCAGAAATGGGTGAAGAAGTGGTATTTTCTTGATTTTCATCGTTATCAACTGCGGGTTGGACTGAGGGCTCTCCTTCTATCTCTCTAAGATCTATCCTTCCCTTAGGTTTATGGTTCATGATATAATCATCCTCCAAGAAAACAGCATTTGTACTAACAAACACTTTCTGTTCTCTTGGATCGTAAAAATACCATCCATAAGTACCCTTTGGATACCCTACAAAGTAACATACTTCCGATCTAGAATCCAACTTGCTCATCTTTCCTTTGAGCACATGTGCCGGACACCCCCATATCCGGAGATGTTGCAAAGAAGGCTTGCACCCAATCCACATCTCTCGTGGTGTCCTGGGAACAGATTTGCTTGGTACTAGATTTAGTATGTATGCAGCGGTTTCCAAAGCATAACCCCAAAGGAATAATGGCAACTCTGAATAACTCATCATCGACCTAGTCATGTCTAAAAGAGTCTGATTCCTTCTCTCCGCTACACCGTTCTGCTGAGGCGTACCAGGTGCAGTCAACTGTGACAGAATCCCATTCTGTACTAGGTGATCAATAAACTCATTAGAGAGGTACTCGCCACCTCGATCAGATCGAATGGCCTTGATATATGTGCCCGATTGCTTCTCCACTTCAGCCCTAAACTCTTTGAACTTTTCAAAGGCTTCAGACTTGTGCTGCATTAGGTACACATATCCATACCTAGAGTGGTCATCGGTAAATGTTATGAAATACTCATAACCACCCCTTGCTCTAATATTTATTGGTCCACACACATCAGTATGAACTAATTCCAACAATGCATTGGTCCTGTTGCCCTTTGCAGGGAAGGGCCTTTTGGTCATCTTACCCTCTAAACAAGACTCGCAGACTTCCATTGGTTCGAGAACCAAATTGCCTAAGACCCCTTCTTTGACTAGTCTGCCAATCCTATTTAGATTGATATGACCAAGCCTCATATGCCAAAGCCTTGTTGGATTAGTGGAAGATCTCTTTCTTTTAGATGGTACAGTTACCACTGAGTTATTAAGTTCCATATTAGAGTCTTTAGAAATGTTAGGAGTAATCACATACAAACCATTTGATTTAACACCAGAACATATAAAAGAACTATTTCTTTTAATCACAACTTCAGTTCCAAAATGAAAAGAATAACCATTATTCGATAAATTAGAAACTGAAATTAAATTACGTCTCATTAAAGGGACGTAAAGTACATCTGATAAAATCAAAATTTTATTGTCTAAAAATTCTAAAACTACGACTCCTATAGCAACCGCAGAAACGGTTGCGCTAGAACCTAGAGTAAGTACGATTTTTCCATCACTGCACCTCCTGGTTGATCTGAACCCCTGCAATGAATTACAGATATGGTTAGTCGCACCAGAATCAATGCACCAAGTGTTTGAAGTATCCGTTATAAAACTTACTTCAATCACATGTGATTCAATCATACCTTGAACTCTTGTAGCTAAGAATTCTGGACAGTTCCTCTTCCAGTGGCCTTTCTCACCGCATTGGAAACACTTTCCTTTGCCTTGGCCACCCACCTTCCCTTTGCCTTTACCTTTTCCCTTAGATTTTGCAATCTTAGGGACCGGTCCAACACTTGAACCACCAGTGCCAGCCTTCTTCTTCCCTTTCTTTCCTTTCGGTACAGATCGGGAAGAGGAAGCGCTTTTCTCAACGTTCAAAACGTTGACCCCAGGTTTGATCACCCCTTCCGCTGCCAAAAGAGAACTCATCAATTCGCTCATTGAAAAATTCATTTGATTCATATTATAGTTAAGTTTGAATTGAGCGAATGATGGTGACAGCGAGTTGAGGATCATATCAACTTAAGTCTGTGCATCGATGTTGGCTCCCAAGGTCTCCAGTTCGTTTAAATAACCAATCATTTTTAAAACATGTTCTTTGACTGGAGTACCTTCCGACATCTTTGCACTCATTATCTTCTGCATGGCTACCTGTCTGGCAGGCCTGCCATGCTCCCCAAACATCTTTTTCAGGGATGTGATAATGTCACTGGCAGAATCGTTCGATTGGAATTGGTGTTGTAACACACCAGCCATTGAGGCCAGAATGTAACAACGGGCCATTCCATTCGACTTCTTCCATTTGTCGAACTCGCGTCTGGCAGCTGCCGAAGCATTTGCCGCGGGTTCTTCAGGGCTTGGGGTGGTGAGGACATATATGTGATCCTCCGCAGTTAAAACGATGTCAAGGTTACGTTTCCATTCAGTGTAGTTATTTCCAGTTAACTTGTTTTGAGTGAGTATGGTGGCAAGTGGACTAAATGCAGATCCAGACATTATGATTACTGAAAATCAAACAAACAAAATAAATATGGATATCAGAATTGACAGTTTGAAATAAAAGAATCCTTTTAAAACTCTTATTTTAAAACAAAGTCGCCGGAATATTGAAACGAAAGAATAAAGCCTCCGTGTGGTGGTCAATGTTCAATCTTTCGATTAATCATGACTTGTCCGCTATGCAACTCTTGCAAAACAAGTTATGACTCCCGAACCTTTTCGATCTCTAAGTTTCTGAATAATGCCCCGTGTGGGATCCCTTATCCATAGCTTAGCTAGTGTGTACCATCAACTAGGATCCAATCACAAACCAAGCACATAAAACAAAAAACTAAAATGAAATATAGGCATTCAAACAATGCCTCTATCTCCCATGGCTCTATCTCCATAGAACCTACTCTTGGTTTGGTCGCCTCCACTTCCATCTTCATGGACAACGGCTCCTTGCTCCATCTTCATGGATTTTTCTAATTCTATTACATTTGTCCTATGCTTCTTACGAAGCTTACAATTTTTCTAGAAATAGAAATAGCAACAAATAAAATAAAAAGGCTAGGGAAACCGGTGCGACTTTCCTTTTCATAGGATTGAAGTCGCAGCGCCCTTTACATATGCCTTAAAACCAAACCAAAATTAAAACAACACACCAATCTCAAAACATTTAAACATAAAATAAATGCTCTTGGTGCCATGGGAGATAGCGACTAACTTTTGCTGCAAAAGGGTTAGTCGTACACGCATCCACACATACATAACAAATATATGTAACTATTGGAATACTTAATTGATTCACACAGTATATGAACACTTTACATACTGAATTAGAACTTAAAACAACATCTTATTTCTCTGTCATAGTTCGATCGATCGAAGCCCGTTCGATCGCTCGAACCTTCGATCGATTGAACATTGTTCAATCGCTTGAACAATCTGTTTCACATAATGCTTTGAAAATTTTACAGAATATTTTAAAATTAAAGTTTTTAATTTCAAAACTCTTTCAGACTGTGAAACAAAGATCCTGACAAAGAGTCTGTCTCGATCGATCGAACTCTATTCGATCGCTCGAACACCAGAAGGTTTCGATCGATCGAAACCTGTTCGATCGCTTGAGTACAGAATGTTCGATCGATCGAAATGTGTTCGATCGATCGAACCCGCCTTGCATCCTATGCAATCACAAATTTGTATTCTGCTGCGATAACACTGCAGAAACAGATCTGTGACGATGCAGTTTCGAAAACAGTTCTAAAATCAACATGCAAATCAAAACTAGGGTTCCAAAAAACGCATCTATAGATCCAAACGAGCGTGGCTCTGATACCAATTGATGGAAAAAGTGGTTTAAAGTTAGAGTTTAAACGCGCAGCGGAAATAGGTTAAGTTATAAAACTTTTGGTATTCCAGAATCTACTACTCGTCAATTCCATAGATGCGTACAAGGGGTTGCAAGATTTATACCTTAGTGTCTTGAACCCAATTCTGAAACTTTAACTTCCAGAAGCCTCCACTAGATAATCTTCACCCTTATGACTCCTGCGGATGCCTGCCGGAAAGACTAGAGTTGGTGGGAACCCTAATAGAGATGATAGGAAGACTATGATAGTTTCTGCAGCTTCTGCGTATAAAAACGACGATCACTAACTACCAGAACGCAGCTGCCCTATTTATAGATTTCCAGAACCGACCTAGACTTCGAGCGATCGAAGTGGCTTCGATCGATCGAACATTCGATCGATCGAACCATCTTCGATCGATCGAACCTGTAGACTTCAATCGATCGAACTATCTTCGATCGATCGAACCTGTCTAGACATCATCCTCATTTGCCTTTCCAAGCATCCTAGCGGAGCTAAGAGTGGGACCTCCTAGGCTCTTTATTGTTGGCTCAGACCAGTTTCTTAATTACCATGACCAAACTCTTTGATCAGCAAACTAACTAACTGGTCAGTTAACGTTTATTCCACTATAAAACGATAACTGAACTCCAACGCAAAAGAACATATCCGAAGCGATAACTAGACTTGTATGGTGTACTAATGTCCCTCTACCATCAGCATTCGTAATCATATTCAGGTAGTTGGATAACTGTTACTGTCAACCTGAATCATGATTACTTCTTGTATTCCTTGAGTCTCATTCACTACTCATGATTACCAAACATGTTGATAACTCTTATCAACAAGACTGCAGTACTCAGTAATCAACTTGGTGACATTCTCAAGGGAATGCTTACTCTGAATCAGAGGGTAGATTCTATCTTGACAATATATGTTCACAACCCTATGGACATGACATACCCAAGATACCCAGGTGTTGATCTTCTATAGACCTCACTGATTGGTAAGTCAAAGCAGCCATATCCATAGTCTGTGTTCATAATCATCTCAAGATTGAGAACACGTACCTTATACAAGTTATGAGTTCCAATTGACTGTTGACAGCCTTAAGCGTCAATAGGAAAGCTCAGGTCCGTCAATGCACTATAAGCACTAGCATATCAACTAAGAGCTACACTCTAGTGATTGAGATTAATCACTCCATCCAATGGTAGTTAATTATGCTACAGTGTAGACCTGATGAGGTATCCAGTCTCATCATCCACTGTGACATATTCTAAGTATCAAAGAATAGTAATTCGTATCTCACTTGTGTGTATCTCATACACACACGAATTGCTTACTATGATACTTAAGGACAAAATAATCATCTCATGAAAGAAACATACACAATGAAATGTAAAGCTGATATCCATATATTATAATGCTAATGTCTCATACATAAAGTAATGGTTTGAGGGCACAAACCCAACATTGTTAACCTCATTCGATATAAACTTGTCCTCTAATTCCATTCCATTATTAGTGTCTTGAAATTTGGGTTGTAGTGTTGAAGGACTGGTATAGTCTTTTGAAGGTTGGCTAGCATATGCTTGTTGATATCTAGTTTCTAATTTATCAAGTGCACTATCTAGCCTCTTCATTTCACTAAGCAGCAATTTTAACATACCATTATCCTCAACTTGGTTATTCTCCTCATTATTACTATATGAAGTTTCGCCCCATTGTTGTTGATAATAGTCCCCTTCCCATTGAGCTTGTGAACAAGACTCCCAAGAAGTAAAGTCTTGGTGCGTTTGGTAATTGTGGGAACTACTACTATATCCTACATTATTATTTTGGTTATATCCCCATTACAGTTGATGGAACTATCCATATGGAGGTTCTTGATATGTTTGATAATATGGGGGACTACAAATATTGTTTTCCCATTGTGGTGGTTGGTAGCACTCGGTTTGATAATGCTTGCCAACTTGGGGGACAATTTTCATTACCTAATGTGTACATATTCATGGTGTTTGTGTTGTATGGAGAGTAATATGGATAAGACATATTCACTCAAAAAATTAGGAATTTTATTTATTTTTTTTATCTTGTGAGAGAAAAAGTCCAAAAGTTCTTTTTTTTTTTTGAAAAATAAGAAAAATTGGAAAAAAAACATAGTAAAATTCTAGCCTAGTTGCCTTCCCCAGCAACGGCGCCAAAAACTTGACATGACTAAAAAGTTGTGCGCTCTTGTGCAACACCCAAGTGTAGGTGATCGTGCAAGTAATATAGTACTGGAAGTCCAGGTCGATCCCACAGGGAAGGAATAGGAAGAATGTCTACTAAGTTACAAACTAAAGAAAAAGAAAAGATCAATATACGGGTGGAGGTTCAAATGAATCCTAATCAATTTATTTAAACTAAATAATAAACTAAACATATAGAAACATAAATAATTAAATTAATAAACTAAAGGTGTTGGAAATACGTGAATCCACATTGATCCTAACCATCTACCATGAAAATGCATTAACATTCTATGGAGTTCATTCCTCTTCAGCATTTGGTATTTTTTTAAAGATATAGAATCAATAGCCCTTTCATGACCGGGACTACATCATCACAGTTGATTTAAAATACTTGGAAGACGGTTTAAAACAATGGTTATTACTTGCACTCTAAATGGTGTTAGCATTCAAAGTGATTTTCAAAAGTCATTGAAGAAAAGGCCTTAAGGCTTTAACTGAGCTTATAGGGACAATTTGATGACAGATTTCTAAAACAGAAAGTCATGAAATACTTAAAAGAATCATCTCAGAAATTAACATGTTCGATCGATCGAAGCGCTATCGATCGATCGGACAACATCATCCTTCAATCGATCGAAATGTCTTCGATCGCTTGACTATGGCTCTAGCTGGTTCGATCGATCGAAATACCTTCGATCGATCGAGCCCAAGGTTTCTAAAGATTGTATGGCAGAGGTTGGGAATCAATGTTTCATCACATATTCCCAACATCTAAACTACGGAAACATAATAAAACTAGTGGAGAAACAGTAACCTAAAGTAATCATAGCATATAAACTAATAACAATCAAATGACAAGGATTGAAAAGAAAAACCTGGATATAATCTAAAATAAACTTGAAATAAACATGAAATCCACTTGGATCTTCAATAATCTTCAATATATTATTGAAAAAGAGGAAGAAAAAGATGAATCTAGCCTAATCTACTCCTAATCTAACCCTAAAACTACCCTCAACTGTTGTTTTCTGCGTTCTGGAGTGTCCTCCCTTCGTCTGACGTCAAAATGACTTATATATAGGGTTCCTGTAGAGTTTACGCAACTTTTGAATGAAAATAAAGTTCCATCGATCGAGCTTAGTTCGATCGATCGAACTCTCAATCGATTGAACTCGGCTCAAGGGCTTGAACTCTCTGATTTTGATAGCTCTGTACACCGATAGGAGAATGGCCATAACTTTTCACTCAAACCTCGGATTGACCTCCCATTTGCGGCCACACGACCGTAACTCAATGATCTATATTTCATATCTCTAGGGAAATCTTCCAAATCTGAAGTCTTCATTGTCAAAAATGGCATTTTCTCAGCTGCTTCTGTTGTTCTCTTCACCAGAATCACTTTCTTTAGCTCCACTTCATTGATTTACATTCTAATACCTATAAAACAACGCATAAACATATGTTTTAGTATTAACATAATAAAAAGAACATTGTTATTAGAATGCACCTAACTGTAGGGACTTTGGGGATAAAAGTATACATAAAGGACCATATAACACGCTATGAACATGCATTTTTCACCTCGAATCAGCGGCTATCATGGCCTTCTGCTCAGGAGTTCAACACACCAAAGTCGCTACGTCATTTCATTATGACCGACCGGCGACCCTGGTGGAACTCTCCGAAAGGGTCAGAAAGTACATCGACATGGAGGAGTTTCTGAAGTCCAAACGCGCCGGCTTCGCTGAGGACGAGTCCCCGAGAAGTAAACGGAAACGCGAGGGCACTGAGAGGGGCCCGGGAAACAAGACCAGGCAAGATCAGCAGAGAGGCAATCGGGATCAGGCCCCGATTACCTTCACGCCACTCTCCCGGCCTATCCACAAGGTCATGGCCGCCGCTGAGACCCAAAGGCTACTCTAGTAGCAAAACTAAAAAGCCTGCCCGGTAAGAGAAACTGGGATAAGTTTTGTTGCTTCCACAAAGACCATGGACATGACACAGAGGATTGCTTTAAGCTTAAGATTACCATTGAGAAACTGATTAAGCAGGGCCACCTAGCCGAGTTTGTGGCGGCAGATAGACGACCTCGGCAAGACTGCCGGGCTTCCGAGTAGCCAAGACTCCTCGGGCAAGTCAATGTATTCTCTGGAGGAACGTCGGGAGGAGGGGACTCACAATCAGCTAGGAAGAGGCATGCTCGGGTATCCCGATCGGATGTCTGGCATGTCCAATCTACCAGCTCCCCCCCCGACCGACGTGTTAGTGTTCTCATCCGAGGAATGCTAGGCCTGCACTGCCCACGATGATCTGCTAGTGGTGGTGACACTCTCCGTAGCAAACTACGTGGTTAAGAGAGTGTTGGTAGAAACGGGAAGCTCCTCTGACATCATGTTCGTCTTAGCGTTTGATCAACTCAGGATATCTAGGGATCGGCTCCGACCAGTGGCCATTCCCCTGGTAGGTTTCAATGGGTCCAGCACGCAACTGCTTGGTGCCATCGAGCTCCCGGTTCTTAAGGGGACCTATCCTTAGCAGACATCTGTATTGGCGAACTTCGTGGTGGTGGAAGCTCCATTCGCATACAATGTTATACTCGGGAGACCAACTCTCAACAAGACCAAGGCGGTTGTATCGATGTACAGCCTGGTGTTCAAGTTCCCAAACCCCAAGGGACCTGGAAGCATGTAGGGAGACCAAGCGACCGCTCGAAGCTACTTCGTCAGCTCCCTACGCGGGGAGGCCGTCACCAAAACATTGAACATTCAGGAAATGGACCCGAGGGACCAAATTGATCGAGTAGGTCTAGTGGAAGAACTGGAGCAGGTGGTTCTAGACTTGGAGTTTCCCGACCGATGCGTTAGCATTGGCACCTACCTGGAACCAAGCCTCAAGGGAAAATTGATATGATTCCTACAGCAGAACCAGGATGTCTTCGCCTGGAGCCATGAAGACATGCTTGGGATAGATCCCCGGGTCATGTCTCATCGTCTTAACATCAACCCGGACTCCTGGCCGGTCAAGCAAAAGAGGCAGGGTATGGCAACCGAAGGACAGGCGGTAGTATGTGAAGAAGTTGATAAGCTCCTAAAGGCGAATTCAATCTGAGCGGTCCACTATCCCAACTGGTTAGCAAATGTGGTTCTTGTCAAGAAAAGCATCGGGAAGTGGAGAATGTGTGTGGACTTCACTGACCTAAATAAGGCCTACCCTAAGGATTGCTATCCCCTACCCAGGATAGACCGTTTTGTGGACTGCACGGTCGTACACGCACTCCTCTCGTTCATGGACGCTTACTCGGGGTACAATCAAATCAGCATGTATCCCGGAGATGAAGAGAAGACCTCCTTTATCACGGACCAAGGAACATACTACTACAAGGTGATACCCTTCGGCCTCAAAAATGCCGAAGCAACTTATCAATGCCTGGTCAATTATATGTTCAAAGACCTGATCGAGAAGTCTATGGAAGTATACGTTGATGATCTCTTGGTCAAAAGCCAAGACGAGTCTGACCATCTTGAAATATGGTCGGGGCCTTCAGCATTTTAAGGAAGTTCAGAATGAGGTTGAACCCAGCTAAGTGCACGTTTGGCGTCTCACCTAGTCAGCAGATGGGGTATCGAATCAAACCCCGAGAAAATCCAGGCCATCATAAACATGCGGTCACCCAAGTCGACCAAAGAAGTTCAAAGCTTGGCCGGGCGGGTCGCTGCATTGAACAGATTTGTATCCCGGGCTACCGACCGGTGTCTGCCATTTTTCAAAATCCTTCGCAAGGCCTTTCAGTGGTCGGAGGAGTGCGAGGAGGTGTTCCAGGAACTCAAGAAGTACTTGGCATCGCCCCCTTTGCTCTCAACACATGCGCCGAATGAGGAGTTGTACTTATATTTAGCAATATTGCCCTCATCAGTCAGCTCGGCTCTCATTCGAGAAGAACACGGGACACAATTCCCGGTCTACTACACTAGCCAGGCATTGCAAGGCGCGGAAAGTAGATACTCACGCATAGAGAAGCTCGCCTTCGCCCTTATGACTTCTGCTCGGAGACTTCGCCCGTATTTCCAGGCCCATACAATCATGGTCCTCATAGATCAGCCTCTCCGCGGGATCTTAAGTAGGCCTGAAACATCTGGAAGGCTCGTCAAGTGGGTCTTGGAGTTTGAGGAATTTGAAGTAACCTACAGACCCCGCACGGCGATCAAGGGACAGGCCGTGGCAGACTTCCTTGTGGAATTCACGTACCCAGAGGACCCAGTAAAAGAGCTCATCCCCCACGACTTACCGCCTGGTTTGCAGTCAAATATCCTGACCTGGGTACTTTACGTGGACAAGTCTTCCAACAAACAAGGAAGCAGGGCAGGGATCATCCTAACAACTCCAGACGGAATCTAGCTTGAGTATGGACTAAGGTTCGGGTTCCGTGCCTCTAACAACGAGGTCGAATTTGAAGCCTTATTGATACAGTTACAGCTGGTTACTTCAATGGGTGTGCAGCAAGTTCAAGGGTACAGCGACTCCCAGCTCGTGATCAACTAAGTTAATCAGGAGTACGAAGCTTGGGAAGAGAACATGGTAGCTTACCTAGCCCTCGTCCGAACGGTCTCGAAGAAAACACCAAGGCTGATCGGTTAGCCCGCCTTGCCTCATCCTCTGAGTCAAACTTACCCAGGATAAGGATAGAATACTTACCTGAGCCGAGTGTGATCAACTCGGAAGGCATGGTGGTCGAACGGTCGCCTTAGGACCTAGTTGGATGGATGCAATCATTATGTTCCTGACAACCAGTATGCTGCTAGAAGAAAAGGAAGAAGCCCGCCGCATCAAGTACCGGACGGCCAGATATCACCTCGTTGATGGCATCCTCTATAAAAGGGGTTTCTCTATCCCATATATGCGCTGCGTCCACCCCACACAGGTCTAACCAATATTACAAGAAATCCATGAAGGTGTTTGTGGTAACCACGTAGGAGGTCGGGCGCTCTCTCGAAAAGCCCTGCTACAGGGCTACTCCTAGCCGACAATGGCCCGGGACTCCCAGGAGTATGTCAGACGATGCAACAAGTGCCAAAGATACTCACCCTTGATCACCCGTCTGGGAGAACCCCAGACACCAATATTCAGCCCCTAGCCGTTCGCTCAGTGGGGCATAGATATCATTGGTCCCCTTCCAATGGGAAAAGGATAAGTTAAGTTCGCTGTCATCGTCGTAGACTACTTCACCAAGTGGGCGGAGGCCGAGCCCTTGGCAACAATCACCGAGAAGAAGATGGAGAGCTTTATTGAGAAAAACATTCTCAGTAGGTTCGGCATTCCCCGGGTTCTTGTCAGCGACAACGAAAGGCAGTTCGACACCCCAGTGTTCAGGCAGTTCTGCTCGAGTTACGGAATATCCAATCATTACTCTTCTCCCGAGCATCCTTAAGCCAATGGCCAAGCCGAAGTAACAAACAGGAAAATTCTGCAGTCAATCAAAACAAGGCTTGAAAACGCCAAAGGCGTGTAGGCAGAAGAATTACCATCCCTCCTGTGGGCCTACCATACTACGCCCCAGGCGACAACAGGCGAAACATCATTTTCACTAACCTATGGCTTTGAGGCAGTGGTCCCTACCGAGCTCAGGTTGCCTACGTACAGAGTGGCAAACTTTAGCGAGCGGAACAATGAAAGTGCCCTCAGAGTAGAACTCGACTTGGTAGAAGAAAAAAAGAGACCAGGCATATCTAAAAGTGGCAGCTTACAAGCAGAGAGTTTCCCGGTACTTCAATAGCAAAGTCAAGAACCGGAGTTTCCAGGTCGGGGATCTCGTTCTAAAGGTGGTAAACCAGTCTACCAAGATCCCGAGCCATGGGAAGTTGGGTCCAAACTGGGAAGGACTATACCAAGTTACATGAGTCAACCATCCGGGCACCTACTGGTTACAAACTCTAGATGGGCACAATCTTCCTCACCCTTGGCATGTTCAACACCTCCGAAAGCATTTCCAGTAATGCTCAGCCACAAGCGGGTAAGCACTGGTTAAGAAATTTTGTAGCTCTACTTGAGCAAGTATTATATATTTTTGATGGAAATAAATGATTTTTGTTTTAACTAACAAGCAATGATCTCTACCAATGTTCCACAAAATGACCTCGAATCACACCCGAGGCACAAAAAGCCCTCAGAATCACACCCGAGGCACAAAAGATCTCGAGATGGGGATGACTTCGCTTAAAGCCCGAGGGAACGGCTTCGCTTAGGTCCAACCGACAATGGGGACGACTCCCCCTAGGTGGCGGATGATGGCAAGTCTCAAAAGACCTCGAGATCACACCGTAGGCACAAAAGACCTCAGATCAAACCCCGAGGCACCGGTTTCGCTTAAGGTCCAACCGACGAGTAGGCAACACCCCCTAGGTGGCTGATGATGGCAAGTCCCAAAAGACCCTACAACCACCCACATTCTAGGTCAGTTTCCTACTGTCACCCCCTCCATACGCCCGTCTTAGCAAAAGCTTGGGGGCAGGGGAAATACCAGGCTGAATAGGAAATCACACCGGGTACTAACGGACTTGGAATCCTAGAACGCCTAACATTCCTAGTTACCTACAATACCCAGAGAAACTGCCCAGGTAGCAAACAGGTCACAAACCTACACTACACCTGAGGAAAAGCTACATAGCAGGTCCCTGAAAGACCAACTATTCTCTGCTGGTTACAGTCCTAAATCTTTTGCTAAGGCAGGGTTTCAGAATAACTAACAACCGGTCGGGAATGCAATCACAAACAGGCATACATGTTCAAGCAATAAAACAGTTGATGAGAAAGATGGCCACGACAGACCTTTTCATTAGTTAAAGAAAAAAAAACTATACATTGCCTAGGGGCAGTTGTAGTAGCCTCCCTAATAAAACCTACCCAACCAAAAAAAAAAAAAACAAGACGCTGAAGAGGAAACTAAGAGACATCGACAATCTCCACATCACCAGTCTCCTAAGTTTGCCCCCCAACCTACCCTTTCGGGGCATTATCTCCCTCCTGGCTCCCTGGGACGGCCGCACCTTCAACAGTAGCGGCGATACCCTGGGCATCAGCAGCGGCGCCATCGGTGGCACCGGGCACCATGTCCTAGTAGTCGGAATCCACCCCCTAGTAAGGGGTAGCGTCCAACTCCGGGTGGTCCCGGGCCAACCTCCTCTTCGGGTCCTCGTACCCGAGGAAAAACCCATCGTTAAAGTTTTCCCTTGGGGGCCCGGCCACTGCCGCTGTCTCCGCCAAAGCTCTCTCTCTGACCTCTGCCGCCGCGCGGGCAGCCCGCTCAGTCTCTAGCTCCACTAGAGCCACTGCCAGCTCCTCCTGGGCCGCCCCCAGGTTCAGGACCAGGCCCTTGACCCTATCTTCTCCACGGTCAAACCCCTCTCCTTCGCCTCCAAGGCCATTTGCCCTTCCGCAAGGGAAGTTTCAGCTGCAATGGCCCTCCCGGCCGGGGCAGGTAAGAAGGACTCAACTCCCGCGGCCACGCAGCCAACCTGTGAAGTCACTTGAAAATTGATAGATCACTATTGCCAGCAGAACAAGGAAAATGTATGAAGATCAAAAGATACGGCAGAATCACTTACCAGGTGGGAAATGCTGTAAAGCCACTCTTGAAAGACTTAGGGAGACATGCTGACACACCTCTCCACTTGACTGGAGAGTAGGTATGGCCTAACCCTATCCTGGGTCTCTCTTGACTCCTCCAACGGTGCCCTGGAGGGAACATCATATCGGGGAGCTAACATCTCCCCCACTACCAACACCCGGGGGGTTAACGTTTCCCCTGGGGTATGGGCGGCCGTTGGGCCATGTCTGAGCTGCCTAAGCGAGCGCTCGCTGTTAATGGACTCGGTGGCTGGCCTCTTTCCCACTGCAGTCATCTGCTCGGCAGCGGCAGCTTGCAGAGCCCTCAATTGATCTGAATCTCTCCTGGGGGACCATTTCTACAAAAAGGAAAGCAACCACGGAGTCAGTAATTAGAGCAACGAGGTGATGAAGGATAACCAAAAGTAAATTGCCGATCAAACTCTTACCCGGGATGATTGATGGAAAGACAGGGGCCTCGACAGGGTGTTCCGGTCAGAGATCGCCTCTCTGATCACCTGAGCGGGTTAGAACGTCCCAAATGTTGATAGATCATTCCTCCAAGCCTCTAATTCTCTCTAGGCACTCCTCCAGAATGCTCGGGAGATAAATTGACCCGCTACAATACTAGCTGAAGTGATCAGTTTCATGACCATAATAGAAAGCTTGAAGTGAAACAAGAGAAGGAATAGGACGGGCTTACCCCTCAACTCTCCTGCCCAGGAAGTCCTTAGTTGACTCCCTGGGGCTTCCTCACAGAACCCGGGGGTGGACACTTGGAAGAACTTGTTCTTCCACCCTTTATTGTTGCTCGGGCAGTTGATAATGATTTTCTTCCCCTGCCGAGCCCCCAGAGCACTGGGAATGGCCGGTGGATCCAGAATAACTCTTGGAGGGTGAGCTCATACCCGAAAACTTGGGGCCACAAAGAAATGGACCCCATCAAGAACCTCCACCCATTCGGGGCTAACTGCCCGAGAGCTATCCCGAGGTAGATCAGAGCATCCCGGGCAGTTGGATGGAGGGGGATGCTGAGGCCGGCTATGAGGGGGTCCTCATATAAGGTGATGAGGCCGCGACAGTAAATGTGGGCCCCGTCGGGATGAACGGACAAGGAGCTGTCGCCAGAAATGGCATACCTATCCCTGATCCGGCCAAAGTCTGAGGAGTGTAGGGTCGAAGGGATGAACTCGCAGGCGAATGCTACCTCGGGATAAGGCTCCCCAGGCGCCTCATCGCTTGAGCCCCGCGAGACAGAGACCATCGGGGCATCCTGGTCAAACTCGCGGTCTGAAACCCGGATAGGGATCCTACCCTCATTATGATTGTCAGACGGGGAAGTAGAAGGGGGTCCAGACTGGTATCAGGGGACCCGGACCGCGACCCTTCGTCTTCTGATCGGGAAGTAGAATTAAAGTCGGAGGGGCTCATTTCTGGTAGTCCTACGATGGGGCAAGAACACAGATGACGACCTAGGTAGGGATCAGGGACTCCGAGCCTGAGATACAGAGGCAAGGTCAGAAGCCTAAAAGGCAGAGCGTACAAGGTCTTGATAGTCAAGTAGCACTCGGTCAAAACTACCCCGGGACAACCTATATGGATAAGCCGCCAAACTGTACAGCCTGACTTAAGAAAAAAGCAGAATCTTAAGAAGAAAAAATCCCACTCTCGGGCAAGCCCTAGTGGAGTCATTCTCTCCAGTCTCACTCAGAAAAGGGGAGAGAAAGAGTGCAATGAATTGAAGCTAGGAAAGTGGAGACTTACAAAGATTGAACGTAGAAAGGAGCTTTGGAAGCTTGCTTGGGAACTTTTGCTCTTAAACCGCTCGGTACCTCTATCACTTGGCAGCAGGAATGGCTGAAATGGATAAGTGTTCTTTATATACATAGCACGAACGGTTCAGATCAGGTCAGATCCAACAGTCCAGAAGTTTTCCCACCAAAACTTGCCGACAACTGTCACCTTGGGCACTTGGAACGACGCCTCAAAAGACGCGCACATTTAATGCCAGACGTGATGGTCCGGTAATGACGTGACTGTTTGATTGCATTCATACCAGCCTCGCTGGATCCTGACCAGTATAGTGACCAGTTGACACGTGGCAGAAGTCGATCCCAGTCCCACATAGCCACCGCTCAGTTCAGACTCCGGAAGACCAATGCGACTGGTAACACTCCAGGTAGAATCCCGGCCTCTTTCCCGCACAATTTTTCGAAAGCAGTACTAATTTTCAAAACCTCATCTAATGGAGCATCACATCAGTTTCGAAAATGGGGGGCAGTTGATACGTACAAAAATATCAGGTCAAAGACAGGTCTCTCCACCTCAGCAAAGGGAAGCCAAGTCACCTTGAATCTGGGATGACTACTCAGCCATTCCTGGCCCTTACGCAGAACTACCCAGTTCGATCGAAAGCCCGGGCGTCCGCCCCAAACTGGCCCCGCATAGGCACGCCTCCAGAAAGCTTGGTTACTTGCCCAGCAAGCCTCCGGATAGTTTCCTATCCCAGCTAGAGGACTAAATAGAAAGAGCCATTGGTTTCCTAAACCACTTAGAAAACTCTCATAAATCTATGTAAATCGATTGTAATCAGATTAAGCTTCCTAATCGGCATACTTATCTTGTATGGGTGGTCTCTTGCACCTATAAAAAGGGCCACCTACCCCCATTGAAGGTGGTTGCATTCTGAACCTAGTGGATAGCAAGTTACATTCATTCACACACATGCACCCGTTCGGTTTGGCTGGTAGTGCCGCCTACTCTATTGGCTCACCGAACCCCGCCGGTGATCTATTAGGGAAAGCACACCGATGCACCCGTGGACGTAGGTCACCTCATTAACGAGGTCGAACCACATCCAAACCTCATTGTGTCCATCTTTCTCATATAACTACTCTTACCCAATTTTTGGCATCATCACCCGTTATGCTCAGATCACACTGTACCTATCACATAGACAAAAACAATTACATTTATGATTAAACATGTAGCTTCACATAAACACTTAGATATCGAATAATTAGAGCACCCAATGCTGTAATTCACACAACTAAAACTATATGCATGTCCATGTTCACCTCTTACCGTGTCTCGTACTACGCCTCCTCATAAATTCCCTTTACTTACTATTTACGCAGATGCCTTCAAGAATACAGAATACTGTTAGACCGAAAGAGCAACACTTCTTGTTGATAATAAATCAACACTCCACCAAAATTTATAGCAGATGTTCATCTCAAAAAGAATAGAACTCCCACATAGGAGTATAAAGATCAACTGCATGGACAGAATGCTCGTAGATAACATCGTCTTCTTAATAAGAATCCAGAACACTGATATTAACCAGGTCTTCACATAAATAAATAAGAGCTGGTTGTAGCAGTAGAATACCCAGTGATAATAAAACATCATAATAAGAAGGAACCCATTATGTCTGAAATAATAAATCCACCTCATCTAGAGCTTCGCTAGTCATGTAATAAGTCTTATGAGAATATGAGAAATTTTGATACTCCAATAAGATAATAACCCTCCTGAATAATAAACTGGTATATGGCAGAAAATAATATCTCGAAGAAAAATGGTATGATATTACGCAAGAACTCTACCGCCTGATCAAATTCCAACTCCCCTCAACTACTCCGCCATTTTCAACAATAAATGTATGCACTATTTTGCAAGAATTTATAGTAACACATATGATTATCATGTAATATCATGCAGTTATACTCAGTCATCATGCAATGACATGCACTTAAAGCTATACAAATTAACTACTAAATTAAAAGCACATACATATCATATAAGCAACACATAAATACTACATAAAAAATACATAAGTGACACAAAGAAAACACATAAGTACCACGTAGCCCCAAGCCCAAAGAAATTCATAAACTTAAAGCTCTGACCAACTCCTTACCACAATTCGAGAATCACATAGTCACACACAGTCTAGGTTAACCTAAAGCTCTAATACCAAACTGTCACGCCCCGATTTTTGCACAACCAAATATTCAATCCAGAGCATGTATCCAGACTAATATTCAACTGCCAAAACCTTGAGAGTGACACCCTCACACAGGCTAATAGATAATTTATTGAAAATAATATTTAATGCTCATTAAATAAGGACATGTGATCTTTTTTTAAAGAAAAACTCCTTAGTATTAAATATGTATTCCCAAACATCCATTTCATTATAAAATAAATGGAGTTCCATTGCAATTATTATTCCCTTTTCAATTTAAAAAGACAACATCATTTTCATTAATAAAATCTCCATACGGAATTCAGCGGAAATAAAATAAATTCTAGACATTCTTTGGTCAAGAGCCACTACATCATTCCCAATCTCAATAATACAATTCATACTACATGATAAGTATGGCTCACATTGCCAAAAATAAAAATCAAGTACAATAAGAAAATAAATACAACTCTGACAAGAAACAGCACATCAGCAATTTCTTCACACAGACAGAAGCTCCACAGAAAATCTCCCCCATTACTAAACCTACACATACATTCGACTACGTTTCATATAGAAATGCCCCGAATGCACTACGAACTCGGGTCAGTGTATAAAATACTAGTATGAGTTAAACAAAACAATAAGTCTCAGGGATCCACCTTGAACCCGTATACTACAAACCATACTACAACACTCTTGGGCCAAGACAGGTAGTTCCACACACATATCTGAACAATAGAGTAGTTTCCATTTATGTGGTGGCAAGTAGTTTCTTGCCCGAAAATCAAAGCTACTACGAATTTCATACTTACCAATCTACTTATGGTGAGCAAACCTATAAAACGTTAATGGGTCCACCATCCTACAATACAAAAGTTAGTAACCACAAAAATACGACGAAGATATGCGGAACACATTTCTATTAAATTATCACTAGAATGAAAATCTTAGTCCTAAGCTACATGTTAAAAACAATTGAAGTTAAACTAACAGCAATCAAAGAAGTAATTTGTTTGAACGGTTAACTCTTCTGGAATTTATTTACAAGCACACTCTTACTTTTTTGAACGATTCATTATTCAATTTCCTAGGTTCACCACTTGGCCACCCTCTATGGTACACCCACACATATATCCCATGTGTGCCCGGATATATTACCAACATCCACTCTAGTGCCAGTTTGGTTGGGGTATCAACCAAACTAGGTATACACAACAGAAGGCTGGTCAATATGCCTAAACGTCTATAAATTAAGCCGAGCATAAGGCTTAGACTAGCTTGATCACGGAGCTACTGGCATAAAGGTACACTCAGCAAGTTGAGCTACCAAAAACAAATAACACAACGGGGAGCGATGAACACTAAAGAACTTGAAAGCATTTCTGCATTCTCGGAATTATAAAATTTCATTGGACTCAAAGTCAATGACTATCACCCATTTTTCATAGCTCAACATTATATGAGAATTCTGTATCTCCAAGTAATTTTTCGTTAAGTCATATTAACAAATAGAAAATCCACAAAGAAATCATATTCCCTAAATTTTGCACGTTCAACCATACTAAAAACTGTTACTGTAATCTTAAATTTCTGCCCAAACGGTGCAAAATCAGGAAAAATGAAAACACAAAAAGTGTGCAAAATCACGTTTTACATAGGATAGCGGACATAATTCAAAAATTCTAAGCCATGATTTTCTAATATGTTTCAGAAGTTTTAGAAACTGTTAGAATTACAGAAAAAATGAATTTCACAAAACTTTCTAATTATCATGAGTATTTCACCAAGTGTTTATACATCTAACTATCCACATACCATTTACGAATACCCTAGAAACATTACCCAAGGATCAAATTCATGAAGTCACATAAAGGTCATAAATTAATTCGACAATAATATTATGCATTCTAACGCAAAAAAATTAAACACCAACAATTAAATTAGACATGTAAGAAATTCGTTCACTCACGTATACATTTATACATACGTGTATACATATACTTGAATACACACATTTAACTCACCTTGTTTGAATCGTTGAATAGATGCGAGTACAAATCTAACAACGAACAATACACTCTACGATTTCACACGCGACGATGGATCATTCTCTTCTTTGTCTTCTTCTTCTTCTTCTTCTTCTTCTTCTTCTTCTTCTCTCTCTCTCTCTCTCTCTCTCTCTCTCTCTCTCTCTCTCTCACGTCTGTTCTCTATTTTTTTCCTTTCTTTTTTTTTTCCTCCTAACCCTAGGGCACCTAGATATATGTAGGTAGAAAGATATAAACACACTCATGTATATTATTAACACACAAATACTAAAAATTCCATTTTTTATCTTATAGGCTCACAAAAAGATGTCATATGGGCCCAAAATGCAGTACAAAGTTCTAAAATGAGTAGCCCAATGGGTACCCATGACCCCGGTACTTAATCTGAATGTTAATTATATCATTTAACACATTTACGGGTCTATAAATACTGCAACAAAATTAACATATCACTCTTCAATAACTTGGCCAATTTAAACTTTTACTACTTTAACCCCACCACTTAACTTTACAAAACTTTATACAGTAATTAATAACAATAAAAAAATAATTACCCACAAATAAATAAATGACCATAAAATTATAAATGCACACAGCCAATTAATAACACATAAAAATTCAGGTTGCTTCCTTAACATATTTAAAAATGAATATTGATATCAGGAAAAAAAAAAAACTAAAAAAAAACTAAAAAAGAGGTGTTACAGTAGCGACGGCAAGAAGCCTTTAATCAGCGACAAGGAAGATCGAAGAAATGGGACTGCCGTTTTGGTTTTGCGAAATGGGTTCTCATGAATTCATCTTAATTTATTTTAAGAACCGGCCGTACGTCCCAAGGAGAGCCAAAATATCTTTAATTCCCTTTATTTTTTCTAATTTTTTATGAACCAGTTGGACTAAAAACTGTCATCGATTTTCGGTTAACCCGGTTCACTCGTCGATTTTCTCTGGTCAGAAGCTTACTAGCGGTTACTGGTGCTACCCGGATTGGAACTCTAACCAGTCGGTGGTTCAACCGGTCAAACCGGTCTATCCGGTTCAATTTTCTAAACCATGCTTCAGAGTGAGTTTTGAGTTGGAAATTGGTAAAATTCTGGACTTCTAGGCTTAATTTGAGGTAGAAATTGTAAAAGGTGAGTTTACTAACTTAAGCTTTGATGTGGTACATGTTATGTGCTTCAATTGCTAGCTAGAAATGACAATCTATAGATAAGTGGTTGAATTCATGTTAAAGTTAGAATTATATGTTAATTTGGTATGGAAAATTATCATGTTTATGTGACTATGTGCTTATGTGTTAAGTGGTCAATAAATGAGTGTGAATAATGGTTCATTATGGTGAAATAAGGGAGGAGAAGAAGAAGAAATCCGCTATAAGAACAGATGTCCAAGGAATAGAAGGGACCGTGGGGCCATGGGAAAGGTCATCATGTCTGAGTGAACCATGCATTAACCCAACTATTCTGTAACTACGTATGTGACAAGTGGGATATTTTTAAAATATACCATGCTAGAGTATGCAATTATAATATAAGAGTTCACAATTCCCAACATTATCTGCAGTTGATTTACATTGCTAGTTTATTTACAATGAGATGATTCCATGATGAATCTTGCTATTTTAGACTATTTCTGGTGTAGATATTATATACTGCTATGCTTAGGAATGAATTACAGGGAAATGATAAAGTAAAAGTACAAAGGAGACATTGCAAAGTTGAAAAGAAGACCTCGAGTGATTGAAGATACCTCAAGCGATTGAAGGTTCGATCGATTGAAGTACTTTCAAGCGCTTGAAGAATGACCAATTCAAGCGATCGAAGAATGTTCAGTTGATCGAGCATGGCTTTACCAGAATTTTGTGGGCACGCAGCAGAAACGTATTTGTGTCAACCCTAGCTTAGGTTGTCTGTATATATTCATTTTAAACTCATCCAGGAAGATGCCCACCTTACCTTTTAACAGTTTTAGATAGATATATATATAGAGAGAGAAAGAGAGAGAGAGTGTGAGAGTGAGAGAGAGAGTTTCTTCATTGTTTTGTAGGTTTACGTGCTTGGAGATTGATATAGTTTGGTTTTTTTTCGAGTTTAATACAAGTTCTTGCATTCCTGGTTTCATACTATAGTTTATTTATATTCTGCTCTCAGTTTCTAGTAGTTATAATCTGTTCAAACTTAGGTATTGCATGTTAGTAGTAAAAATCCATAGTTTAATATAGTTTTTATGTTTAAACCTCAACCAAACCCGACCTTAATGATTTTATACGTTAAAAATATGTTTTTTACAACCCAAATGATGTCTGAGTAGTTCAATAGTTGGGAGATCACGATGAAACAGTGATTTCCAGCCTCTGCCATGCACTGCAGAATAAATCTGTGTTCAATCGATCGAAGTTATTTCGAGTGATTAAACCAGAGTACATTCAAGCAATCGAAGTTATGTCGGGAATGGTACGATGGTTGGGTAATGGGTTGTGGGTAATATTTGGCTGAGTGGACGAGGGTACGATGACCTTGTTGTCAATAAGGTTTTGGATCTCATGGCGAAGTCTAATGGAATGATCAATCTCGTGGCCATGTCCCTGGTGAAAAGTGCAATAGTTGGTAGGATTATATCTCGCTGGGAATGGATTAGGTGGTGGAATAGGGTCTAATGGCTTGAGATACCCTTTATTAATAAGGTGTTCAAGGGCGGTGGATAAGGTTATGCCAAGCTTGGTAAAGGTCCTACAGTCATTGCTTCGGGATGATGTTGGGTTTTGGTTAGTATCTTGGTAGAGGGCATTCATATCGGGTGTGGCATGATTGGTAAAGTGGTTTCCTCCTTGAGTTGTTCTCTTCCTTCTTGATTTTCCCATTCCTCAATGCATTGACACGACTTAGATTGTGTTGTCTCCTAAGAGTACGTCCAAGTGTAGATGGTCACGTCGAGTAAAACTGGTAAGACCAGGTCGTATCCCTAGGAACGGAAATGGGGATAGAGAATTCTAGATTGAGACCTAAAGAAATAAAAGATGACTTCTTAAGAGTGGAGGTTCTAACAATCCTACTGTATTAAAAATTCAATTAAATTATTAACGAAAGGAAATACTACTGATTTAACTAAAATAAATGATGACTGGTTTAATCAAATAAAAGAACTTGAGTTAAAACTACTCAAAGAGTGTTGGGAACATGTGAATCCACATTACCCCAACCACCACCATGTTTTAACATTGCCGTTCAACTGGGGCTTCACCTTTCTAGCATTCCTTATTTCGAAAAGGGATTAAGTTAAGTAACATAGACACTAAGTATGTGAATTTTACATAACTAGTGGTTGGATTACTTTACTTACAATGAAAAACTGAAATAATAACCAATTAAAACTATGAAGCATAATAAACAAATCAAGTATAAGATATTCGATGTGTTCGTCATACATATTCATTGAGTAAATTAGCCAAAAGGCTTATATTTCAAAATCTGTTTGCAATTTGAATTTGAAAAAATCAATTTGGGTTTAGTTTCTAAAATAAAAATTATTGGAATACTATAAAGGTTCTACCTAAGACATAAGCCTTCCAATCGATTGCCATAAATAGCAATCTTGGAATGGAATGTCTCCCAATCAATTGGTATAAAATACCAATCGATTGGCTTTGTGTCATTGGCAATCGATTGAGTTATGTTCCCAATCGATTGTCCTTGACTTTTATTTTGAGACATGGAAGTGGCTGGGTAACAATGCTTTATCACATTGTTCCCAACCAGGACTCTACTCTAGCATATTAATAGGTGCAGAAACATGGAAATCTAAGAATGCATTGAAAGAATGAATTTAGACATGGATTGAAGCATAGAAATTGAAATCACAATGGAGAATTAACCAAAGTACAATGATAATCCAAAAACACAAGAGTAGATTAAATAAAACATGAAAAGCTCCACGAAATCTGATTACAGAACATAAACACTTGAAGTTATCCATAGACAATGAAAATCTCTAGAATTAATCTACAAAACAAATAAAACATGAGCCAATCCTTCACTCATTTCATTCCCACCTATTTATATTGTGATACCCATGAGCTAGAGGTGTCTAGATACATTCTGTAACGGTTGGTCATCGTCATTAACCTTGATTTGCTGGGATTCTGCTCCATTAAAGAGGTTTGACTGCCAATTCTTGCCAATCGATTGAATATTGAAACCAATCCATTGGTATGACATCCAATTGATTGCTCAAAATGGTAATCGATTGGTTTGGACAGTATGTCAATTGATTGCCAAATTATGGCAATCGATTGGGACTTGAATTTCATCATTAAGATGTCCTCTTTGTTTCTTGAACTATGCCCTTTTCAAAATGTTATTCATTTCATCTTCAGAACCTGCATCTAACAGAGCTAAACACAACAACATACCACGAAAATACTTCATTGTGTAAAGAAATAGATTGAAGTACAAATGCAAGTAAAACTAGAGATCTGGGCTTAAGATTGATCAATTCTATTCTTTTTCGGGCCAATATCTTACAAATATCAGCCCTCATCATGACCCCCAACCAGTGTATTGCTAGTCTCTAGCAATGAAGCGGAATTAGATCAAGATAAGATTAAAAAACAACCAACGTTATAGTTTTATTGAACTAAAACAAAAGGAAAATCCTAACTCACTTTCGCAGGAATCACGGTTGCATTTAGCGTATGCAATAAGCCTTTGGACCCCTAGGTCCTCCGTAGTGGACGAGTTGTGTCTCGTGAGGGTTTTAAAGAAGAGTAGTGCTACATACACACACTTTTTGACACACTTTTTGACACACAGCTTTAAATGCATGTACCCTGTGTTGTGTAAGTGGTGCATAGAAAAGTGTGAAAAATTGAAACAGCACAAGGTACATGTGTTTAAAGCATAGTGTGTCAAAAAGTGTGTCAAAAAATGTGTGTACCAAACATTTCCCTTTAAAGAATATACCCACAAAATTCATGTGGTAAGCTTTCTAGACTTATCAAGGAATCTAAATCTCTCCTATATGCTAGAAATCATGGTCACAAAGACATAGCTTCCTTTATCGTGCCATTGAGATAAACAACATGTTACATAGTAACCATTCTAGTCAAAATTACATCCATAGCTTTCATATATCCTTGTGTGTGTGTGTGGAGTCAACAACTACAATCGAAATCTTCATCTCAGAGTTATTTAGATTGATCATGTTCAAGATTTCATAGTTTCAACTCAATTCTCACACAATTTACGCTAAAAATGGAACCACTCTGAAAGTGGCATATAAGATGTGCACTCATAGTATGAAGCTTAAATGAGTAAATGTAGAGGCTATCAAACATGCTTTCATACTAGACACTGAAAAACACTTATTTTGAAGTGTAGGAGTCTCATGAACGGAACAGGAGTGATCTACCACGGAGAACTCATTCTATACTCAAAATTTTATTTAAGTTATCTAGAATCCTAATTAGGACTTGTGAAAGAAATAAGCAGAGTAGTTAAGATGGTGAGATGTGATTACAAGTTCAAGCATGTGGCTAGGTATTTTCATATTCAACTTCACACTTTTCGTTTACCCAATCTTCCAACATATTTTTTTTAACCCACCAATATTCTTCTTTTTCTCTTTTCTTTTTTCTTTTTCTTTTTATTTTTATATAGCTCTTTTTTCTCTTTTCTTTTCATGTAACCTCTTTTTTTTTAACTTCTTCTTTTCCTCCTTTAGCCACCAACACGAACCAATCATATGCTTAAACTTTACATAAGTATACGATTTCAAGTAGAAACATTGAATTATGATAGGTAAGTGAAAGTTGAACTTGCTCGGGTGATGAGGTGAGCTATCGGTGGCCTAAATCATTTTCTTGATACTTTAATTTATTTCGAGTATTTCCTGAGTTTTTAAATTGGTAGATCCTGAACATTCTCCTGAAGCAACTAGCCAAGTAAAACAAGAATGAGACTCTCAACGAGATATTAGCGTATTTCAAGGAATGACACGAGTTTTTGTGATTAACCCTTCGAATAAAAGAATGGCTCAAAACTCACTAGGGTTTCAAGTTTGCACTATTAATCCAATCACATGACAGTCATTTTTCACTCTAATCCAAAATTCCTATCGCGGCTGTCAACTCGTGGAAATGTTTTCAGGATATATGCATGCTATGGATATACAACCAGATTAGCGATAAAGTAACATGTAATCAAAATCCACAACATGACAAGAAAGATATGAATGCGTCATTGCATAGTAATTAGCTAAGAGACATGGGATTTCTGCAAGTCAAAAGCTTAACGACAACCATATATTTTTTTAGAATTTTTAATTTTTTTTTCAAGAAAACAAACTAAAACACACCAAACAACTACTCATGGAAATTATAATACTTAACAGGTGTGCACGTTTAATTTAAAAATGAACAAGTGTGGTATGTATATCTACCCCTACGCCCAACTGAAATAAACATTGTCCCCAATGGAAGTATTTCAAGAAAACACATGGTAGATATCACTTGTTCACACTATAGAATTCACCTGTTTAAATACAATAATCTTCCAACAAAAAAAAAAAACCAAGATCAAGAATTTCATGGATAACAACAGAGAATATTAACAATTAAAAGCACGATCCATGAGCAAAAAGAATCATCTGTATAATAATATCCAAAAATCATACCAAGTCCATATACAGATATAAACTAAACCAATAATATCCATCCAACCAAAATATATCCATCCAACCAAAAATATAAACACAAGAGCGAGAGTAACCATGATAGAACATAAATAATAGCACGCACTCTCTCTCTAAAAGTAGGATCTGCGACCTCACTACCACCCTCAGCAGCTGTCTTAGTCTGGACAACAGCCGCCAGGTCACTCTCAGTCAGTGTAAGAGCAGCAACTGGAGGTGATGGCGATGGTGGTCGCATCTCAGAAATAACGACCTCTGGTGGTGTGAAAGTGGATGCAGGATCTGGCGATGGAGCGGTCGGTGGGGGTGGCATGGATGTAGAATGTACAGACCGCTCCACCTCCAGTACTAACATAATCTGATCGATCTTGCCACCCAACTGCTCGAGTCAAGAATGAACAAAATTACGATCTGAGGCCAACTAGGTGGCCATCAACTCATGCTGAGCAGTCAGCTCTCGGACCATCCCATGTAATCTCAACTGCACCTCTCTCTCCTCCAAAAGAATGTCATATATCGATTGGAGAGTCGCTGGGCTAGCCGTTTCTCGGGGTCTGAACTCAAATCCCTTGACCTCAACGGGCGTCCCTAGGATCATGATGGGAGTATGCTTGGTGCCTTTCTCTGTCACTACTATTTCCTGACCCTCCGCCGGTGGCGTCCTTGGGTCATCTGACTCCTCTTCGGACTCCTCTCTTCTCTTTCTCTTCTTGTCACTCTCCTCTCCAACCTTTCCTTTCCCCTTTGACAATTTTTTAAATTGTGCTGTTGACCTTCTAGCAGCAGACTCACTAAAAACCCCAATCTTGGATTTTTGTAGGGCCTTGCCTACAGGAATCACTAATCTAGCCTCCTCACACATGCGATGGATCACCCAGGCACCTTGAGGTGCTAGGACTTACTGGTGTGGCATGTAGGCTCAATAAGGGACTCGATGAATAAACGGGCCAAACAAATAGTGAGCCCGGTCCCTACAGCATAGAGTATCTGCATGTACTACCTGGCTAGCTCTAACTTATACGCCGTAGGAAGAATACAACTGCAAAGTGCCAGGTGGAGAAGGTGGTAATCCATCGTGAGGTTGTGATCATCAAATGCGTTAACCCCCATCCATTTCTTAACTTTTCCCCTAGAAATTTCCGTAGCTATAGTATCAAAAGAGGGAAAGGAGCGGTCCGCATGGATCGGGTATAGATGATTCAGTACCTCGGGGATCCCAGAGCTCGAGCGATGGAGGCCGAATTGAACTCGATTGCCTGTCCCTGAACACATGAGAAATAAGTATAAGGGACTCTAAGGGCTTTGACCATGTTCGCACAGGCTGCCTGAATCCAAGAGGCATAAACTTTCTTCTGAATGGTGAGAATAGGAAGCCAGCTCGGATACGCGCGTAGTCGGGTGAGGTAAAAAGAAAGCTTGTCATCACTCCAGAGATTCTCGAACTGACGCTTTACCATAACTCCCGGGTTTAAAAATATTTGGAGAACCATGTGTTTTCCTTTTCGTTTTTGAACCCATGGGCGAATGGTGGATCGGGAATATCAAGAGAAGTAGACTTTTCTAGGTAGGATCCACTATATTTAGGCTTAGGAGCCATGGACACTGAAAATGGAAAGAAAATAGAGAGATTACATGAAAAGCATGACAAATTGGCCTCTATGAATGTCAATCGATTGGCATAAAATAGCAGTCAATTGGATAATAATGCCATTTGATTGGGCACTAATGGCAATCAATTGGGACATATTGGCAATCGATTGGCATCAGCGAGGAATAGAGGGCTGCCTAGATAAAGGTCTCACGCCCCCATCAACATTTTTAGTGGTCTTAGGACTATGAGGGGCATCCTCTGATGTTTTGATCAAAGTTAGGGCACAAAAAGGGAGTTAGGTTTTTGGATTTACCTCAATAAACTTGCGGCTATGGAATAGAGACAAAATCCACCCATACTGATGGTTGAGGATGAAATTGATGAAGTTGTTGACGAATGATGATGATACTGATGGTGGTGAAGAAACTGCGCAGTCCCTCCATCCTCTCCCTGTTCACGCGGTGGCAGTGGTGGGATGGTGAGGAAGGTAATGGTGGTAGTGGTGATGAAAGTGATGGTGATGATGATGGAATGGTGGTAATGATGGAATCGGGGAAAGAAAAAGGGTGGAAAAATGAGGAAGCCTCTCCCTCTCTTAGAATCGCCTCCTCTTTCTCTCGGATTGATTTGAAATGTTGTGAGAGAGAGGAAGGTGAATAAACTTTATGTCTGAAAAGAATGGCAAATGGCAATCGATTGATAAGAAAGATATGCCAATCGATTGTCAAATTATGGCAATCAATTGGTAAGAAAAAGCAATCGATTGGTCATGAGATTCAATTGATTGGTCTTAGAAGATTAAGGGGTCTTAGAAATGATTCATGTTATTACCCCCAACTATTCACGTATGCCTTATGATGAAATAGAACATGAATACCAGCCTCCTGATAGTTCAAATAACCACCAATCACACAAATGGAAAGAATTAACACAGAAATTCGACATCTTTATTGCTCAAATGTGGATTCTTAGTATCCAAAATTACAAGATCTTGATTGAAATCCAAAAACAACAAACGGAAAAAAAATAATAAGAAGTTCTGTCTTATTTAGCGGCCCCAGGAATTATGCAAATCAATTAAGCTCAGGTTCTGGAGAAGAAAGGTCTTCTTCTTCAACAAAATCCACGAAATACTCCACTATTTCTCCATCTGAGTTTTATCTGGAGATCTTCTAGAATCTCTCGAACCGCGCACAATAGATCCCAAGTGCTCATATCGGCAATTGCTTCATTTGGGGAATCTGGGCACGAGATGGATAACGGAGTAAATATTGGCCTTTCCTATTCCACTTGTTTTGAAGTTCCTGGAGAGCGGATCCCATGGTAGAGCATGTGTGGCAGATATTATAATGGATTCATCCTATAGCTAGGAAATAGATAGACTTAAGAGATAAAAGTCGAACAAAAAGAAAGAACACACCAAGAGAAGAAAACTATTATACAACAACAAAGTTCCCAAAAAAATTTAAGAAGAATAGTCAGGATCATCCAGTTGGATGGTCTATAACTCCAGTTCAAACCTCTCCAAAAATGGCTTTAAGCATTGCCCATTTACCTTGAATGTATTCCCATTTTTGGGGTTTATGACTTCCACTACTCCATGAGGAAACACTTCCTTAACAATAAACGGTCCTATCCACCTCGCCTCAGCTTTCTGGGGAACAGATGAAGCTTTAAATCGTAGAGTAATACCCTTTGTCCCAGTTTGAGCATCTTTCTTAGGATCGATCGATCATACTTTGCCTTTAATTTCAATTTATATGTTCGGACACGATTGTATGCATCATTCCTGATCTCTTCTAACTCATTAAGCTGGAGCTTCCTCAGTGTACCACTCTCATGAATATCAAAGTTTAGTTGTCATGTAGCCCAATATGCATTATGCTCCAATTCTACAGGCAAATGGCAGGCCTTTCCATAAATCAGCTTATGCGGAGACATTCCGAGGTTCGTTTTGTACGCCATCCTATATGCCCATAAAGCATCAGTCAGGTGTGATGACCAATCCTTTCTGTTGATGTTAACAGTCTTTTCCAGGATGTGTTTAATTTTCCTATTAGCTAGCTCTGCCTGACCGTTGGATTGCGGGTGATATGATAAAGCAATCTTATTATTTACCCCATATTTTTTCATTAATGCCTTGAAAGTCCTATTACAGAAATGGGACCCAAGATCGCTAATCATGGCCTTTGGTGTTCCGAATCTTGAAAGAATATTTTCTTTTAAGAATGCAATCACAGTTCTGTGATCATTTTTCCTTGTCAGAATGGCCTTAACCCACTTGGACATGTACTCAATTTCCAAAAGAACATATTCAAAATGAGACGAGGTGGGAATGGTCCCATAAAGTCGATGCCCAAGCAGTAAAAAATTTTAATATTGATGATCGGGGTTATCAGCATTTCATTTCTCCTGGACATGCTTCCTAACATTTGACACCTGGCACATGCTCTACAAAAAGCATAAGAATCTTTGAAAATCGTCGGCCAGTAAAATGCACTGCTAAACACCTTTTGGACTATCTTCTGGGCTGAGAAATGATCGCCACATGCTTCTGAGTGACAAGAGGAAAGAATATGAGAGATATCCTCTTCTGGAACACATCGCCTTATAACTTGATCCGCACAGTACTTGAATAAGTATGGATCATCAAAATAAAACCATTGGGCGATGGACAGTAACTTTTTCCTATCAGGAGTGGACCAATGAGATGGGGTCTCCCCTGTTGCCAAGTAATTAACAATGTCTACATACCAGGGCAAGGCGGTCGCAACAAACAACTGTTCATCCGCAAAAGAATCACGAATCAGAGTAGATTGTGAGGAATTGTCCTTGAAGGTCAACCAGGAAAGGTGATCACCCACGACGTTCTCTACTCCTTTTTATCCTTGATAATCAAATTAGATTCTTGGAGCAATAGAATCCAGTGTATTAATCGTTGTCTCGTATCTTTCTTTGACAAGAGATACTTTAACGTGGCATGATTAGTAAAGCAAATGATCTGAGAACCAATGAGGTACTATTTGAACTTCTCCAAGGCAAATACTATTGCTAATAACTCTTTTTCTGTAGTAGAGTAATTTCTTTAGGCTCCATCAAGAGTTCGACTAGCATAGTAGATGATAGATGGCTTTTTATCCCTCCTCTGCCCTAATACAACTCCGATCGCCATGTCACTGGCATCACATCAGCTCAAATGGAAGCCTCTAATCTAGAGATTGCATTACCGGAGCTGTAGTGAGATGATGCTTAAGTTTATTAAAGGACTCCTTGGCATTCACTAGTCCATTCAAATGGGATGTCTTTTGCCAAAAGTTGACACAGCAGCCTGGACACAACACTAAAGTCCTTAATGAATCTCAAGTACAAATTGGCATAACCTAGAAATGATCGGATATCATTTACTGTAGTAGGGATAAGAAGATTAGCAATTATGTCAACCTTTGCCTTGTCTACCTGTATTCTTTCGGCAGAAACAATATGCCCCAGTACTATCCCTTTTTGTCACCATGAAGTGACATTTTTTTTCCAATTTAGGACAAGATTCTTGTCCTCATATCTTTTCAAAACTTTCCAGAGATTTTCCAGGCAATCATCAAAGCTATTGCCAAATACGGAGAAATCATCCATGAATACCTCTATGATTTTCTCCACCATATCGCTGAAAATACTAAAGTAGTAGGTGCATTGCATAAGCCAAATGGCATCCGCCGATATGCAAATGTTCCAAATGGATAGGTGAAAGTTGTCTTTTCTTGATCAGTAGGATCGATCTCAATCTGGTTATAACCACTATAACCGTCCAGAAAGTAATAGAACTGGTGACCTGCCACTCTTTCAAGCATTTGGTCTATGAAAGGTAATAGGAAGTGGTCCTTTTGGGTCACCACATTCAATTTTCTATAATCAATACACATGTGCCAGCTTGTAGTCACACGTGTTGGCACCAATTCTCCTTCCTTATTCTCCACCACTGTAATTCCATCTTTCTTCGACACTACCTGAGTCAGACTCACCCAAGGACTATCTAAGATCGGATAAATTACCCCAACATTAAGCAATTTCAGAACTTCTTTCTTAACCACTTCTTACATGTTTGGGTTTAGACGCCTTTGCATTTGATGACAAGGTTTGGCATCTTCCTCTAGGTAAATCCTACATAAATCCACGATGGTCCACCCCAATACACTCCAATGCTATTTTAAAAGTCTCATTAACTTACCTTCATGTTCTTGATTCAACACATATGAGATTATTATAGGAAGGTCTTCTCTTCTCCCAACAGCACGTACTTTAATTCCTTTGGGAGATCTTTCAATTCCACTCTGGATATTATAGGTTTAATGGCACTGCCAACTTTGTCTTTGGCGGTAATTATTGTATTGAGCAGTCCACATTGCCCTTGTAACTTCTTCCTCAACAACCTTCAATATTGCACACATCTGACTCATCTCCTTGTCCTGCGGAGTATATTTATCCAGTTCATAACAAGAGTTGGTGATAATGGATTCTACAGGATCAGAAGAAGCAGTCGAATCAAAGCAGTCTTGGATTACCGATTCCACCTAGTTTACCTCTTCTTCATCGTCAAGGTCATCAGATTTGGGGTTCGAAAAAATCTTGACATTTAATGTCATGTTCCCAAAGACCATGGTTATTACTCCACTTTTTACCTTGATTGTCATATCAATCGTTGCAAGGAAAGGACATCCAAAGATCATTAGAATTTGAGATTTGGCATTGTATACCGGCTCAGTGTCTAAAACAACAAAGTCAATAGGAAAGACAAAAGTGTCAATCTGGATTAAGACATCCTCCAAAACTCCTCACGGATATTTGATTGATTGATCTGCGAGCTGGAGGGTAATTCGAGTGGGTTTGAGTTCTCCCAACCCTAACTGTTGGTAGACAGTATAAGGTAAGAGATTCATACTCGATCCTAAATCAATAAGGGCATTGTTCACCTTCTTCTGACCGATTATGCAAGAAACCGTTGGTGTACCTGGGTCCTTGAATTTAGGAGGCAAATCATGTTTAAGAATTGTACTTGCTTGGTAGGCAAGATAAGCGCTCTTCTTAACACTTTGCTTCCTTTTAACCATGCACAAGTCTTTTAAGAACTTGGCATAGGAAAGTACTTGTTTTATTCCATCAAGGAGTGGAAGATTGATTTTTACTTGCTTAAATAACTCTAGAAACTCCTGACTTTTGGTTTCTTGTTGAGGTTTCTTTAACCTTTTAGGCTATTGTGCCGGAAAAGGGCATTTGGGAACCTCTTCGAGAATAGGTTCTTTTCCAAGCCTTCTCTTTATCTCTGTATCCTCAGAAACTATTGTTCAGGGCTCAACTATTTTGCCCTCTTTCTCTTCTTCCACCAATTCTTCTTCATTCTCTACCTCATCTTCAATTTCAATTACTAGGTGTGGGGGAGGAGAAGCTTTCTCAATCACTTTTCTACTCCTCAACACAGTTACAGCTTTGGCCTCTTCATGTGATCCTGACCTCGAAGGGCCTGTACCCAAATGTTGGCCTCTAAGATTTGGCTCTGGTTGTGCTGGGAACATAATTATTTCTCTATCCTCTTATTGAGCGGCCAATCTCTCCACATTTGTATTGAGTTTACTCATTAGCTACATCATTTGCTGCATCATGAGTGTATTTGGGTCCTCTTGTGCCTTCTTATGAGGTGGCATATAAGCATTGGATGAGGATTGGTTGTTACTCCCTTTATTGTAGTTGGGTTGAGGTGGATGATTTTGTAGATATTGATTTTGGTGGTACCCTTGATTCTGTTGATAGGTAGGAGCGGGTTGGTAGTTATATTGGTACCCTTGATTTTGGGGTCAGTATTGATTTTCCTGATTAGGCTGCCACTGTTGAGATGGGTTTGCCATGGCAGCACTATTCTTGTGATCGAAACCAGGATGGCTCCATCTACTATTGGGGTTGAAATGATTTGGGGCATTTATAGCTTGTACCTGTGCGGGATTATGTTCTTGATAAACAGGATATATTTGGCATTATTGAGAGGTATGCCCCATTTGAAGACAACTCGAACAAGATTCTTCAGAAGCAAACTGTATTACAGGTTGTTTTTTTGCTTCTAATGCCTCCAACTTACGAGCCAGTTGCTCGTATTTCTCCATCAAAATATTGATGGAAAAATGGGTTTAAAACTATTTTAAATGCGCAGTGGAAAGATTGAGTTACAAAAGCTTATTGGTAGCCCGGACCTACTACTTGTTAGCTTTATAGATGCGTATCAGAGGGGACAAGAATTATACCTTAGTGTCTTGAACCCAATTCTGAAATCTTCAAACTTCTTGATGATGCAGTAGCCTCCACTAGGTTGTCTTCACCCTTATGTCTCCTGCGAATGCTTCCCGGAGAGACTAGAGATGGTGGGATCTCTAATACGGAGGATAGGAAGGTTTAGGAAGCCCTAAACAGGTTCTGTAGCTTTCCTATAGGAAAAACGACGATTATTAAACCCTGAACGCAGCTGCCCTATTTATAGATTTTCAAAACCGACTTTAACCTTCGACCGATCGAAGTGACCTCGATCGATCGAAGTTTCGATCGATCGAAACACCTTTAATCAATCGACACATGTCAAGACTTCAATCTATCGAAACTAGTTCGATCGATCGAACCTGTCTTGACATGATCCTCATGTGCCTTTCCAAGCATCCTTGCAGAGCTAAGAGTGGGACCTCCTAGGCTCTTTATTGTTGGCTCAGACCAGTTATTGATTCCCATGACCAAACTCTTTGATCAGCAAACTAACCAGCTGGTCAGTTAAGGTTTACTCCACTATAAAACGATAACTGAACTCTAACTCAAAAGAACATATCCGAAGCGATAACTAGACTTGTATGGTGTACTAATGTCCCTCTACCATCAGCATTCGTAATCATATTCAGGTAGTCGGATAATTGATACTATCAACCTGAATCATGATTGATTCTTATATTCCTTGAGTCCCATTCACCTCTCATGATTATCAAACATGTTGATAATTATTTATCAATAAGACTGCAGTTCTCAGTAATCAACTTGGTGACATTCTCAAAAGAATGCTTACTCTGAATCAGAGGGTAGATTCTACCTCGACAATATATGTACACAACCCTGTGAACATGACATATCCAAGATACCCAGGTGTTGATCTTTTATAGACCTCATTAATTGATAAGTCAAAGCAATCATATACACAGTCTGTGTTCATAATCGTCTCAAGACTGAGAACACGTACCTTATACAAGTAATGAGTTCCTATCGACTATTTACAGTGTTAAGCGTCAATAGGAAAGCTCGGGTCCGTCAATGCGCTATAAGCACTAGCATGTCAACTAAGAGTTACACTCTAGTGATTGAGATTAATCACTCCATCCAATGGTAGTTAATCATGCTACAGTGTAAACCTCATGAGGTATCCAGTCTCATCATCCACTATGACAAGTTCTAAGTATCAACGAATAGTAATCCGTATCTCACTTGCATGCATCTCATACATACATGAATTACCTACTATGATACTTAAGGATTAACAATCATCTCATGAAAGAAACATACACAATGAAATATGAAACTGATATCCATATATTATCAAGTCAATGTCTCATACATAAAGTAATGGTTTGAGGGCACAAACCCACAAACTCCCACTTGTACTCATAACCACTAAGAACTACATCTAAGACCTAGACTATCTAGATGATGATCAAAGACCTTCTGTGGCAAGGCCTTTGTAAACGAATCCGCAATATTGTCAGTGGTGGTAATCTTGGTGACATGCACATCTCTACGTTGAACAATATCTGGAATTAGATGATATTTCTACTCTACGTGCTTTCCCTTTTCGTGATTCCTTGGCTCCATGGACTGGGCCACTGCCCCACTATTATCACAATAAAGCGTAATAAGTGACTACGATGCTGGTACCACCTCGAGCTCCACAAGGAACTTCTTGAGCCAAACAGTTTCTTTTGCGGCTTCACAAGCAGCCACATACTCAGCTTATGTAGTTGAGTCTGCAATGCATTTCTGCTTAATGCTCCTCCAACAAACAACACCACCTCCCAAGGTAAAGAGATGTCCGGATGTTGATTTCCTCGCATCTTTATCAGACATAAAGTTCGAGTCAGTATATTCCATTGGAATTAACTCACCACCACCGTATATAAGCATGTAATTTTTAGTCCTTCTAAGGTACTTAAGAATGTGCTTAACAGTTGTCCAGTGCTTTGGACATGGATTCAATTGATAACTGCTAACCATGCCAACGGCAAAGCAGATATCTGGTCTAGTGCATAACATCGCATACATGAGATTTCCCACCGCCGAGGCGTAGGGAATTCATGCCATGCGATTCCTCTCCTCCTGTGTCTTAGGACACTGGTCCTTAGAAAACACTAAACCATGCCTGAAAGGTAATAAACCTTTCTTCGAATTATCCATTGAAAACCTAGTTAACACCTTATCGATATAAACAGCTTGAGATAATCCCATTATCTTTTGCTTACGATCCTGAAAGAGCTTTATCCCAAGAATATAGTTCGCCTCTCCTAGATCCTTCATATCGAAAGTACTAGCTAGCCAAACCTTAACCGTTGACAATACCGCTACATCATTCCCAATGAGTAGAATATCATCAACATAAAGAACAAGAAAGCCACTACTTTCCCTTCACATTTCTTGTATACACCAGGTTCATCCAGATTTTGTATGAAACCAAACGATTTAACTGCTTGGTCAAAATAAATGTTCCAACTTTTGGATGCTTGCTTGAATCCATAAATGGACTTTTGCAACTTGCATACCTAGTTACCTTTTCGACCAGCTATGAACCCTTCTGGTTGCTGCATATAGATATACTCCTCAAGATTGCCATTCAAGAATGCAGTCTTCATGTCCATCTGCCAGATCTCATAATCTAGGCATGCAGCAATGGATAAGAGTATTTTGATGGACTTGAGCATGCCTACTGGCGAGAAGGTTTCCTCATTGTCAATGCCCTCCCTTTGAGTATAACCTTTTGCTACAATCCATGCCTTAAAGGTTTCAACCTTTCCATCAGATCCTCTTTTCCTCTTCTAGACCCACTTACAACCAATGGGTTTAATATTGGCTGGAAGTTCTACAAGAACCCAGACCTGATTGGAATCTATAGATTCCAATTCAGCCTTCATAGCTTTAACCCAATGAGCTGAGTCTACATCAGCCATTGCCCCTTCATACGTGGTAGGATCAGATTCAGATTCTATGGAGACAACTTCAAAAACTTCTCCTAAGAACATGTATCTATCAGGCTGGCTGATAATCCTCCCACTACGACGAGGTACCAGTGCAGAAATGGGTGAAGAAGTGGTATTTTCTTAACTTACATCGTTATCAACTGCGGGTAGGACTGAGGGCTCTCCTTCTATCTCTCTAAGATCTATCCTTCCCTTAGGTTTATGGTTCATGATATAATCATCCTCCAAGAAAACAGGATTTGTACTAACAAATACTTTCTGTTCTTTTGGATCGCAAAAATACCATCCATAAGTACCCTTTGGATACCCCACAAAGTAACATACTTCCGATCTAGAGTCCAACTTGCTCATCTTTCCTTTCAGCACATGTGCCAGACACCCCCATATCCAGAGATGTTGCAAAGAAGGCTTGCTCCCAATCCACATCTCTTGTGGTGTCCTGGGAACAGATTTGTTTGGTACTAGATTTAGTATGTAAGCAGTGGTTTCCAAAGCATAACCCCAAAGGAATAATGGTAACTCAGAATAACTCATCATCGACCTTATCATGTCTAAAAGAGTCTGATTCCTTCTCTCTGCTACACCGTTCTGCTGAGGTGTACCAGGTGTAGTCAACTATGACAAAATTCCATTATGTACGAGGTGATCAATAAACTCATTAGAGAGGTACTCGCCACCTCGATCAAATCGAATGGCCTTGATATGTGTGCCCAATAGCTTCTCCACTTCAACCCTAAACTTTTTGAACTTTTCAAAGGTTTCAGACTTGTGCTGTATTAGGTACACATATCCATACCTAGAGTGGTCATCGGTAAATGTTATGAAATACTCATAACCACCCCGTTCTCTAATATTTATTGGTCCACACACATCAGTATGAACTAATTCCAACAATGCATTGGTCTTATTGCCCTTTGCAGGAAAGGGCCTTTTGGTCATCTTACCCTCTAAACAAAACTCATAGACTTCCATTGGTTCGAGAACCAAATCTCCTAAGACCCCTTCTTTGACTAGTCTGCCAATCCTATTTAGATTGATATAGCCAAGCCTCATATGCCAAAGCTTTGTTGGATTAGTGGAGGGTTCCTTTATTCTAGATTGTACAGTTACCATTGAGTTATTAAGTTCCATACAAGAGTCTTTAAGAGTATTGGGAGTAATCACATACAAACCGTTTGATTGAACACCAGAACATATAAAAGAACTATTTCTTTTAATCACAACCTCAGTTCCAAAATGAAAAGAATAACTATTATTCGATAAATTAGAAACTGAAATTAAATTACGTCTCATTAAAGGGACGTAAAGAACATTTGATAAAATCAAAACTCTATTATCTAGAAATTCTAAAACAACGACTCCTATAGCAACCGCAGAAACAGTTGCGCTAGAACCTAGAGTAAGTACGATTTCCCCATCACTACACCTCCTAGTTGATCTGAACCCCTGTAATGAATTACAGATATGGTTAGTCGCAGCAGAATCAATGCCCCAAGTGTTTGAAGTATCTATTATAAAACTTACTTCAATCACATATGATTCAATCATACCTTGAACTCTTGTAGCTAAGAATTCTGGACAATTCCTCTTCCAATGGCCATTGTCATCGCATTGGAAACACTTTCCTTTGCCTTGACCGCCCACCTTCCCTTTGCCCTTACCTTTTCCTTTAGATTTTGAAATCTTAGGTACCAGTCCAATACTTGGACCACCAGTGCTAGCCTTCTTCTTCCCTTTCTTACCTTTCGGAGTTGATCGGGAAGAGGAAGAGCTTTTCTCAATGATCAAAACGTTGCCCCTAGGTTTGATAACCCCTCCGCTAGCAGTAAAGAACTCATTAATTTGCTCATTGAGAAATCCATTTTATTCATATTATAATTTAGTTTAAATTGAGTGAATGATGGCGACAGCGTATTGAGGATCATACCAACTTAGGTCTGTGCATCGATTTTGGCACCTAGGGTCTCCAGCTCGTTCAAATAACCAATCATTTTCAAAATATGTTCTTTGACTGAAGTCCCTTCCGACATCTTAGCACTCATTATCTTCTGCATAGCTACCTGCCTGGCAAGCCTGCCATGCTCCCCAAACATCTTTTTCAGGGATTTGATAATGTCACTGGTAGAATTGTTTGACTAGAATTGGTGTTGCAACATTCCAGCCATTGAGGCCAGAGTGTAGCAACGAGCCATTCCATTTGACTTCTTCCACTTGTCGACCTCGCGTCTAGCAGCTACCGAAGCATTTGCCGCGGGTTCTTCGGGGCATGGGGTGGTAAGGATATATATGTGATCCTCCGCAGTTAAAACAATGTCAAGGTTTCGTTTTCATTCTGTGTAGTTATTTCTAGTTAACTTGTTTTGAGTGAGTATGGTGGCAAGTGGACTAAATGCAGATCCAGACATTATGATTTATTGAAGGAAAAAAAAATTAAACATGGATATCAGGATTTGACAATTTGAAATAAAAGAATCCTTAAAACTCTTATTTTAAAATGAAGTCGCCGGAATATCGAAATGAAAGAATAAAGTCTCCGTGTGGTGGTCAATGTTCGACTTTCAATTTATCATGACTTATCCGCTATGCAACTCTTGAAAAATAAGTCATGACTCCTGAACCTATTTGATCTCTAAGTTTTTGAATAATGCCCCATGTGGGATCCCTTATCCATGGATTAGCTAGTGTATACCATTAACTAGGATCCAATCACAACTGCCTCAAGTAGCGCCTCCGTATTGTGGTCACCCTCTAACACGTCTGATTGATTCTATCCATAGGAAGTTCACATCTAGTAACCAATGAGTAGTGTACCCTCCGTATAGAATGATCACCCCTGGCGAGGTGACACAGAATGCACTACTCATCTTAAAGTGAACCATTAATCGAAGATCATGGGTGTTTTATTAAGACCCTCTCCCACTAGATTTAGTAAACAAGGATTTTACTTTTTAGAAAAATTTGTTTCTACACAGTACTCATAAACATCCAATGTTTATTAATGCGTTGAAATGGTTTTTGATTTTTTATTTTAGAAAACTTGTTTTACGTGCATGCAAGTAGTAACAATATAATTAAATGCCAATCACAACCAAGCACATAAAACTAAAAACTAAAATTGAAAAATAAAGACATTCAACAATGCCTCTATCTCCCATGGCTCTATCTCCGTGGAACCTCCTCCTTGGTTTGATCACCTCCAGCTCCATCTTCATGGACAACGGCTTGCTGCTCCATCTTCATGGAATTTCTAATTCTATTACATTGGTCTTATGCTTCTTTCGAAGCTTACAATTTTATCTAAAAATGGAAATCAACAATATGAAAATAAAGAAGGCTAGGGAAACCGGTGCAACTTTCCTTTTTGTAGGATTGAAGTCGCAGCGTCCTTTACACATGCCTTAAAACCAAACCAATAAATAAATACACATACACCAATCTCAAATATTTAAATACAAAAATTAAAATTCTTGGTGCCATGGGAGATAGTGGACTAATCTTGCTGCAAAAGGGTTAGTCGTACATGCATCCACGCATATATATAACAAATATATGTAACTATTGGAACCCCTAATCGATTTACACAGTACATAAACTCTTTACGTACTGAATTAGAACTTAAAACAACATCTCACTTCTCTGTCACACTTCGATCGATTGAACTATGTTCAATCGATTGAACTTTCAGTTTCACAGAAAGGTTTGAAAAATTTTTTTACAGAATAATTTAAAAATTAAGTAAATAATTTTAAAACATTTAAAACTACGAAAAGAACAGCTGGACAGAGAATCCATCTTGATCGATCGAACGTTATTCAATCGATCGAACAAAACAAAAGTTCGATCGAACAAAACAAAAGTTCGATCAATCGAAACATGTTCGATCGCTTGAGAACAACAGATGTTCGATCGATCGAGACTACTTCGATCGATCGAATCCATTATGCATTCTATGCAATCATAGATTTGTATTCTGCTGTGAAAATACTACAGAAACAGATTTGTGACGATGCAGTTTCGAAAACAGTTCTAAAATCAACATGTAAATCAAAACAAGTGTTCCAAAACGCATCTATAGATCCAAATAAGTGTGTCTCGGATACCAATTGATGGAAAAATGGGCTTAAAACTATTTTAAATGAACAGCGGAAAGATTGAGTTACAAAAGCTTATTGGTAGCCCGGATCTACTACTTGTTAACTCTATAGATGCATATAAGAGGGGATAAGAATTATACCTTAGTGTCTTGAACCCAATTCTGAAATGTTCAAATTTTTTGATGATGCAACAGCCTCCACTAGGTTGTCTTCACCCTTATGTCTCCTGCGGATGCTTCCCGGAGAGACTGGAGATGGTGGGATCTCTAATACAGAGGATAGGAAGGTTTGGGAAGCCCTAAACAGGTTCTACAACTTTCGTATAAGAAAAACGACGATTATTAAACCCTGAACGCAGCTGCCCTATTTATAGATTTCCAAAACTGACTTTAACCTTCGACTGATCGAAGTGACCTCGATCGATCGAACCTTCGATCGATCGAAACACCTTCAATCGATTGAACATGCCAAGACTTCAATCGATCAAAACTAGTTCGATCGATCGAACCTGTCTTGACATGATCCTCATGTGACTTTCCAAGCATCCTTGCGGAGCTAAGAGTCGGACCTCCTAGGCTCTTTATTGTTGGCTCAAATTAGTTGTAAATTCCCATGACCAAACTCTTTGATCAGCAAACTAACTAGCTGGTCAGTTAATGTTTACTCCACTATAAAACGATAACTGAACTCCAACTCAAAAGAAAATATCTGAAGCGATAACTAGACTTATATGGTGTACTAATGTCCCTCTACCATCAGCATTCATAATCATATTCAGGTAGTCGAATAATTAATACTGTCAACCTAAATCATGATTGCTTCTTATATTCCTTGAGTCCCATTCACCTCTCATGATTTCCAAACATGTTGATAACTACTTATCAACAAGACTGCAGTTCACAATAATCAACTTGGTGACATTCTCAAGGGAATACTTACTCTGAATCAGAGGGTAGATTCTATCTCGACAATATATGTACACAACCCTGTGAACATGACATACCCAAGATACCCAGGTGTTGATATTTTATAGACCCCACTGATTCGTAAGTCAAAGCAATCATATGCACAGTCTGTGCTCATAATCGTCTCAAGATTAAGAACACATACCTTATACAAGTAATGAGTTCATATCGACTGTTGATAGTGTTAAGCGTCAATAGGAAAGCTCAGGTCCGTCAATGCACTATAGGCACTAGCATGTCAACTAAGAGTTACACTCTAGTGATTGAGATTAATCACTCCATCCAATGGTAGTTAATCATGCTAGAGTGTAAACCTCATGAGGTATCCAGTCTCATCATCCACTATGACAAGTTTTAAGTATCAATGAATAGTAATTCGTATCTCACTTGTATGCATCTCATACATACATGAATTACCTACTATGATACTTAAGGATTAACAATCATCTCATGAAAGAAACATACACAATGAAATATAAAACTGATATCCATATATTATCAAGTCAATGTCTCATACATAAAGTAATGGTTTGAGGGCACCCAACAATTATCATCAGTTTTCAACTAATATATACTCTTTTGACTTGACCTCGAACTTGTTTGGGTTCTTGTCACTTGAGTCTCCCATTCTAGTGCGTGCTCAGCCAGCCATTCAAAATGAGCTTCGGCTTGATCCGCATTCTTACTCATATATTCACCATCACTCGTGGTCTCTACAAGTTTCTTTAATTTTGGGCAAAGACCATCAAAGAAGAAACTTATTGCTCGCCACTTCTTAAAGCCATGATGAATTGCTTTGGTCTCTACAAGTCTTTGAATCGCTCCCATGTCTCAGCAAAAGTTTTTCCCCCTTTTTTATTATATATTTTGATTTGTCTCAACACATCGGTCGTTAACCGATTAGGGAAAAACTTTTTAAGGAAGGCTTCATGAACAGTGGCACAAGTCGAAATGTTGTTCGACTTGAGTGATAATAACCATGACTTTGCTTTCTCCTTCAAGGTGAAGGGAAAAAGCTTTAATCAGATTATATCATTCGAGCAGGTTTGATCGGTGAAAGTGCCACAAACATCTTCAAAGTCTCGAATATGTAAGTATGCCTTCTCATTTTCTATCCCATGAAAAGTGGGGAGCAATTGGATCATTCCGTTATGAAAATGGAATGTACCCATATGTGGTGGGATACGAATACAAGAAGGTGTGGCTAAATCGACCGGGAGCTAAGAGTTCACGCAAAGGGTGTTGACCGTCATCAATGAGGTCAGCCCTGTTATCTCCTTATTGACTTTCCATGTCAGACATTAAATTAGAAGTGGATGGAGTAGAAATGGGATTGATAGTGCTATTGATGGAGTCCTCAAACAAATCTGTGAAGAAAGCTTCAGTGGAGTTGTTGGGTTTGTGCCCTCAGACCATTACTTTATGTATGAGATGTTGGCATTTTAATATATGGATATCAGCTTTGCATTTCATTGTGTATGTTTCTTTCATGAGATGATTGTTAATCCTTAAGTATCATAGTAAGTAATTCGTGTGCGTATGGGATACATACAAGTGAGGTACGAATTGCTATTCTTTGATACTTAGAATTTGTCACAGTGGATGATGAGATTGGAAATCTTATCAGGTTTACACTGTAGCATGATTAGCTACCATTGGATGGAGTAATGAATCTCAATCACTAGAGTTTAACTCTTAGTTAATATGCTAGTGCTTATAGTGCATTGTTGGACCTGAGATTTCCTATTGACACTTAAGGCTATCAACAGTCAATAGGAACTCATAACTTATATAAGGTACGTGTTCTCAATCTTGAGATGATTATGAACACAGACTGTGGATATGGCTGCTTTGACTTACCAATCAGTGAGGTATAAAGATCAACACCTGGGCATCTTAGTATGTCATGTTCATAGGGTTGTGAACATTATGTTGTCAAGATAGAATCTACCCTCTACTACAGAGTAAGCATTCCCTTGAGAATGTCACCAAGTTGATTACTGAGAACAGCAGTCTTGTTGATAAGTAGTTATCAACATGTTTGGTAATCATGAGAGGTGAATGGGACTCAAGGAATACAAGAGATAATCATGATTCAGGTTGATAGTAATAGTTATCCGACTACCTGAATATGATTATGAATGCTGACGGTAGAGGTACATTAGTACACCATACAACTCTAGCTATCACTTCGAATATGTTCTTTCGCGTTGGAGTTCAGTTATCGTTTTATAGTGGAGTAAGCGTTAACTGACCAATTGGTTAATTTGCTGATCTAGAGTTTGGTCATGGGAATTAACAACTGGTCTAAGCCAACAATAAAGAGCCTAGGAGGTCCCACTCTTAACTCCTCTAGGATGCTTGGAAAGGCACATGAGGATTTTGTCAAGACAGGTTCGATCGATTGAAGGAGTATCGATTGATTGAAGTCTAGAAAGGTTCGATCGATCTAAGGTGGTTCAATCGATCGAAGCTTCGATCGATCGAAGCCACTTCGATTGCTTGAACGTTAGGTTGGTTTTGGGAATCTATAAATAGGGCAACTGTATCCAGAAAAAGGAGGTCGTCGATTCTAATATCCCTAAGCTGTAGAAACTGTTTAGACTCCCCAGACCTTCTCTATCCTCCATATTAGTGATCCCACCATCTCTAGCCTCTCCGGGAAGCGTCCGTAGGAGTCATAAGGTTGAAGACAACCTAGTGGAGGCTGCTGCACCATCGTGGAAGAAGAATATTAGAATTGGGTTCAAGAATTGAGGTATAACTCTTCTTCCCTCTTATGTTTACGCATTTATAGAATTGACGAGTAGTAGATCGGGCTACCAATAAGTTTTGTAACTTAATCTTTCCATTGCGCGTTTAAAATAATTTTTAAACGGATTTCCCTTCAGTTGTAGGACATAGAAGGACACAAACCACACAGTTTGTGTTCTGGAGAACAGAAAGGAAAAAGAAAGAATAGAAATGGGATAAGGAAGGATCGGATCAATCTAAAGATTCTGGCCTTTGTTACCGTTCCCTGGCAACGGTGCCAAAAACTTGATACGACTTAGATGGTGTGTTCTCCTAAGAGTACGTCCAAGTGCAGATGGTCGCGTCGAGTAAAACTAGTAAGACCAGGTCGTATCCCTAGGAACGGAAATGGGGATAGAGAATTCTAGATTGAGACCTAAAGAAATAAAAGATAATTTCTTAAGAGTGGAGGTTCTAACAATCCTACTATATTAAAAATTCAATTAAATTATTAACAAAAGAAAATACTACTGATTTAAATGATGACTGGTTTAATCAAATAAAAGAATTTGAGTTAAAACTATTCAAAGAGTGTTAGGAACATGTGAATCCACATTACCCCAACCACCACCATGTTTTAACATTACTGTTCAACTGGGGCTTCACCTTTCTAGCATTCCTTATTTCGAAAAGGGATTAAGTTAAGTAACATAGACACTATGTATGTGAATTTTACATACCTAGTGGTTGGATTACATTACTTACAATGAAAAACTGAAATAATAACCAATTAAAATTATGAACCATAATAAACAAATCAAGTATAAGATATTCGATGTGTTCATCAGACATGTTCATTGAGTTAATTGGCTAAAAGGCTTATACTTCAAAATCTGTTTGCAATTTAAACTTCAAAAGATCAATTTTGGTTTAGTTTCTGAAATAAAAGTTATTAGAATACTATAAAGGTTTTGCCCAAGACATAAGCCTTCCAATCGTTTGCCATAAATAGTAATCGATTGGTATGGAATGTCTCCCAATCGATTGGTATGAGATACCAATCGATTGGCTTTGTGTCAGTGGCAATCGATTGAGTTCTGTTCCCAATCGATTGTCTCTGACTTTTATTCTAAGACATGGCAATGGCTGGGTAACAATGCTTTATCACATTGTTCCCAACCAGGACTCTACTCTAGCATATTAATAAGTGCAGAAGCATGGAAATCTAAGAATGCATTGAAAGAATCAAATTTAGACATGGATTGAAGCATAGAAATTGAAATTACAATGGAGAATTAACCAAAGTACAATGATAACCTGAAAACACAGGAGTAGACTAAATAAAACCTGAAAAGCTCCACGAAATCTGATTACGGAACATAAACACTTGAAGTTATCCACAGAAAATGAAAATCTCTAGAATTAATCTACAAAACAAATAAAACATGAGCCAACCCCTCACTCATTTCATTCCCACCTATTTATACTGTGATACCCACGAGCTAGAGGCGTCCAGATACATTCTGTAATGGCTAGTCGTCGTCATTAACCTTAATTTGCTGGGATTCTGCGCCATTAAAGAGGTTTGACTGCCAGTTCTTACCAATCGATTGAATACTGAAACCAATCAATTGGTATGACATACAATCGATTGCTTAAAATAGCAATCGATTGGTTTGGAAAGCATGTCAATCGATTGCCAAATTATGGCAATCGATTGGGACTTGAATTTCATCTTTGAGATATCCTCTTTGTTTCTTGAGCTATCCTATTTTCAACCTGTTATTCATTTCATCTTCAGAACTTGCATCTAATAGAACTAAACACAACAACATACCACGAAAACACATCATTGTGTAAAGAAATATATTGAAGTACAAATGCAAGTAAAACTAAAGATCTGGGGTTAAGATTGACCAATTCTATTCTTTTTCGGGCCAATATCTTACAAATATCACCCCTCATCATGCATCTTCTATCTTGATCCCCACATCGAACAACTGCTCAAAGGTAGTGACTGGCATGAAGAACATGCGCTCATGGTATGGCGGTTGTAAGTTCTTTATAATCATGTAAACCTGCTCTTTCTTAGTGGGTCTATTTGCCATTCTGGCAGCCTTCTTCCTGCAACGGGTTAAAAATGTGGCAAAGGACTCCTGATCATCCTACCTAGTGGTCTTAAGGTCCCTGATAGTAGTGTCGAGTTCGGTGTAGTAGGCATACTGTTCCCCAAACTTGGTAACAATATCTTCCCACAAGCGGGTCTTAGAAGATTCAAGAGCTAGGAAACATTGCAAGGCTCCTCCAGACCGATAACGAGAGAACAGTTGACCCAAAGTGCTCATTCCCTAACCCCATGGGTCTCAAGGCAGGTGACATACCTCTTCAAGTGGCTCTTAGGATTTCCGGAACCATCAAATTTCCCTAGGTCAAGCATTTTGAATTTCTCAGCCAGTTTGGTCTTTGAAGATTTAAAGAAGCTCTCTAGGTCTAGTAGATAGTCATCAACTCCACAGGATTTCTTCACTACACTTTCTAGGCGGTCTAACTTATCTTTCATCATCTTCCCGGGATCACCGCATACACCGTCATTGAATCGATCCTCCTCCTTGACAGCATAACATTTTGAAATGAGTAATATTGCGTTTGTTATTGTAATTTTCTCTTTCTAAATTAATGTTTCATATATTTCCTCTGGACATTTTAAATATGTGATTAATATAGTGGTTTATGCCTTTTGTACTAATTTTATTGATTGCATCATTAGTCAGATTGTCGAGCATACAAACACATTGTGTAGGGTGATGAAGAGAATACATGATTGGGTTCCCGGAAAACACAAGAGATCACCCGATAGATGAAATATCCGCTAAGCACTTTTTTGTTATGTTTTGAATATTGCTACTATGTGGTTTGAAGTGGATGTGTGGGCTATAGTAGGAAAGTGTTCATCATCATCTGCAAATGCCCATATAATAGGACATAAGATAAATATACAACATAACATGTATATACTACTCACAGTCGATTCGGTTTAGGCAATTTTGCCTCCATGCGAACCATAAGCCGATCGGAAAATTGGGCTTGGGAGAAAACTAAACCGCCACTGACTGCCAACTGATCTAAAGCTGACCGTTTGGCGTCGATTCGGTTTATCGGTTCAACCCGATTTTTGCCTACACCCTACGTAACGTGTTCAGGAATACTCTCTCACAAACCCACTCCAATGAAGTCTTCAACATACAATTCGAGTCGGGGTCAAATTCATAAACGGGTCAAATTTTATCTTTATTATTTATTTTATATATATATTTTTTATGAAAAATAAGAAAACAATAATGCTAGGTATGCACACTTTTCTACTCACTTTTTGACACGCTATGCTTTAAATATATGTACCTTGTGCTGTTTGAAATTTTTACACTTTTCTGTGCACTACTTACACAACACAACACAACACAACACAACACAAGATACATACATTTAAAGCTGTGTTAAAAAGTGTGTGTAATTAGCATTAGTCGCAGGAAAAACTTCTCCCCAACGTTTTCCAAGACAAAACCTCACATTCCCAAGACAAAAACAGAATCTGAAAACTGTGTAAATTTCAATTTCAATTTCCACAGTAGTATGTCTTTGAACAGCTTCAAAGAAAGTCTCAAGCCCTGCACTACCTTATGCCAATCATCGTCTTCTTCCTCTAAGCCCCCCACCTCTTCCTTTTCACTTTCCCATCAATTTGATGACCTTCCAACAATCCCTAGAAAACCCCCCAAATCCTCTCTTTCTCAACAGCTTCTACGCCTCGAAACCCCCCAATCATTGCCCCAAACCCAATCAGAAAACCAAAAAAAACAGACCCAAGTTGAGGATGAAGGTGAAGACGACGAGTTTGAAGAACATGAAAAACAAGATAGGGTTGGGAGGCAACCCATATTGGATTCTATTCCGTTTGATCATACAGGGCCCTATGAACCATTGGTTCTGTCATTTCCCGGTGAAACTCCTCTGATTCAGGTCATTCCTTCCCCAACCATTCATCTTCATTATTTGTATTTGACCCAGTTGGTTATATAATGTTTATGATTCATTTTCTGGGGTTAATTTGTAGCTCAGAACACATTTTGTTTTTATCTTTGGTTGTATTATGGGTGCTGCGTCTTTTATGATTTTTTCAAAATTATGCTTCTGTTTGATTTTTAGAAATTATACATTGTCTTGAATTTTAATTTTAATTTTTTTTATAAATATATATATATATATATATTTTTATGTATCTAAGACAATTAGCAACCATAAATAAGCAACACTACTAGCCTTTCGCTTTTAATCCAACTCTCAAAATTTTTAAGTTAACCCTAAAGTTTGTTACAGTTTGTTAGAGTCCCTGTTATTTGAAAAAAAAAAAAAAAAGATACATAAAACACACCACCAAATCCTAGAATAATCCACACCAGTGTGGACGTGGGTACACATCCGGTGCGGATTCTTCGGCTTTTTAGAAGAACTAGTCGATAACCCGTGCTATGCACGGGCATGTGATACCTGTGATCATTGCAAAATTGTATATAACATAAATTGGCATAACAAATAAGCTTCGTAAATGTAATTGTATACAAAATTTGTTACAACATCACTTCAAAATGTATTTATCTAAAAGTATAATAGACGAACATAGGCATGTAAGGTTTCTGGGATGTGCTTAGTACTTATTTGTCTTCACACTTATTATTTCGTTGCTTGATCAATTGAACTTTTTTTTTGGTCTTTGGCCGTTTTGATTATTCCTGATGCCCTTGGCCCTTGTATCCACTTCGGCTGGTGTGGCTTCAATAATATCTTCTTCGACCTTGCTTGCAATTGGCTTTTGTTGCATTGGTCAACTTTTTGAGCCCTCTAGGAGGAAGATAAGATAGTATCGCCTGCTTGCAAGACATTAGCAAAATTATTAAAAATTGTTACTTGTAGTGTAGCTATACATTAACAATTTGGTAATGCACAAATATCAATGGTTACCGTTTCATTTCGTGTTTCTACGCTGTCGTTTGACATTAGCGCATATTATTTCTGAATGCTTTGCTGATGGTGTAATTCTGCCATCCTTACTTGAGATTGTAGTCATTCATCTTCAGATGAAGAATATTGGTATTTAATTCCTTCTAGATTCTCAATATGGAAGTGCAACATTATTCTTCCCTTGTGCCTAGCTGAAGAAGTAAAGCATCAATAAACAGCAAAATTCATGAATGAGCAAATACCCCCCAAAAAAAAAGTTTAATACCAAAAAAACGCGTAAATGTTATCTTGAAAAAAAATCGGATAACAGATTTATGAACTGTCACGAAATGGTTATTCAAGAGAGAATGAATAAATAAAATATAAATAAATAGGAAACCTGTACAAGAAAGCTTAAAAAATCTCCTAAATATATAACAACTTTGGCCTTTAACAAAAAAAAAAAAAAACTCAAGTTTGTGATCCTAGGTATGTTATAATGGCCTTCAAACTTGAATCATTCAAATCCAAAAAATTCAACTAACCAATAGGTCAACAGAATTGCAAGCATCATCTTTAGTGGCTCTAACTTGACATTTCCACATGCTTACAATTGGAATGCAACTATATTTGCTGGCAGCGCAAAGACACTGAAACGGAGTCAAAAAAGAAAAAGTAAACCTGCAGTTAAAATGTAACCAAAAGGAACAGAAAATGTAACGAAGATTGTAGTGTCTATTCAATATTGGGCGACTATTCACTGTCTTCGCTGTCTTATCATGCATATTCTGTATCATACGTGGCAAGCACAAAGAAGACCATTATCTGCAAAAACTGATTGTAATGAAACATTAAAACCAATTCTAATTGAAATCAACGTATTGTTGGTTTGATAAAGAACCAGCTTTATTTTTGGTTAAGCATGGACTCGTATGCACAAAAAAGGATCTCCACCAAACTCATACAATTGTAGAAATAGTTCTCTTGTGAACTCTTGTGAATCACAGAACCGGTTCTATGCCTTCGTAAACCGCCCATATATAGTTGTTTCCACATGTCACTTTATCTGGTTGCGGTGTTAATATAGGTTCTCAATACACAATTTCTCACAAAACTAAACTGTTTTTCTATTAGTTCATAAAACAAAACTGTTTTTAGGTTTTTTTTCATTAAATAATTGTTTTTCAATCTCAAGTAAACAAAGAAACAATGTAAGCAACTTGAGTGAAATGCAATTGAGTATTATTTCAATATTTCTTCTATGTAGATTTCCTAATGTTGTAAAATCTGAGTGATAATGTGCGATTCATGTTCAAAAGTTTTTCATATAACTAATTTAATCATAAAATAACATGAAGTGTACCTAGCTAAATGCATGTTTTAAAATTATTTCAAAATAATTCAATCAAAATAACATGAAGTGTACCTAGCTAAATGCATGTTTTAAAATTATTTTAAAATAATTGGTATACCTGCTGAATATTTCATGTATGTAGAGTAAGCGGAAAAACTTAAGAGTAAAGCCCATGTCTAAAGAGGCTCTGCAAATCTCTTTAGTCACATATTTCATGACCCATGTCACTATTTAATCAATTAAACCTTCAACAAACATTTGAAGGTAAAAATATGCTGATACTATGTAACATACCTTTAAGAGCCTCATAGATATTTGGAGAGTCTTGTGGAAAAGCTCCACCTATTTTTAGCCAAAAAAAGCTCTTGAAAGTCTCATATAGGTCACCTTAGTACAGTTTATAGAAGAAAAATCAAAGAATCTTTAGGAACCAAGTTTGCAATGCGATCCAAAGAAATTTAAATCAACAACAGTTAATGTTCCACGTTGTATGGAACAAATTTTGTATTTTTTTTTACAATCAATAATCAAGATATATTAAAAAGCCATGAAGAAAATACAAGTCCAATACAGTCTATGAAGATCTGTCAACATTACACAGTACACACTACATATCCTACTTAGACCAAAACACAAACATATGATATGCACAATACCAATGGGGTTAAACGCCCAGCCACACCTACAATGGCCTATCTCAAAAATAGATCAACAAACCATTTAGACCAATCAGGCTAAAGTTTGATAAACCACTGAAGTCTAATAAACCAATATTGTGTTCATTCCAATAATTACCAAACTTGGGGGGGAAAAGGGGGAAAATGAAACAACCAATGAAGGTGTGAGAACGGTGTTCCAACCAATAATACCATATTCAGAGAAAAACAGGGAAAAAAGGAAACAATCAACAAACACGTGAAAATTTTACCTGGGAAAAGACCCAATTGCATGTGTAAGAAACCAATACCTAAATCACATATTTGAAATCACAATGAATTAGGTATATACATCTCTTAATTATATTATATACAGAGAAAAAGGTGAAAGAAAAGGGAGAAAAATCTGACCACCTGACCAGCGATTGGAAGACGGGGAGGTTGGCCACAGCGGCTTCAACTGATACAAATATATTCCATAGCAATTGCTGGGCCAACCAAGGTTAAAACATGGAAAATATAGGGAGGAACATTGATGGGTGTTAAGAAAGAGGGAGAGAAATTAATGAGTGTTAATGGACATAATTTAATGAATCTGGCGGAGGATGAAGATTCAATGAATATGGGAGAGGAGGAGGCAGTGGGGAGTGGAGTCGTTGAGTAGGAGATGACGAAGGAGAAGAATCGGTGAGTTCATAGAGAAGAGACGAAGGACAGCTAGGAGAGAGAGAGAGAGGGGAGACGTTTAACAGTAGAGGAAGGCAGAAGCTTTGGCACTTAGGATTTTCGAGCTGCTGATGTGGAAAGATGTGGAGGCTTTCACAAGCCAATTATTCTCACAATCGCCCACATATTTCCCATGGTAGTCAGAACACATTCGGTAATGGTGGCCAGTCTAACCAACTTGCTCCTAGCGGTAGCACCAATCATCCATCTTCTCGCACCAGTCCACATAGCACCCCTGGAGCACCACCACTGTGCCAAATCTGTCACCGTCTTGGACATTCTGCTGAACGTTGTTGGTATCGCTTTGATTACGCTTATGAGTCAACAGATAATCTGTCAACAGATAATCTTTCCCAAGCACTTACTGCTACTACCTTATCAGAATCTCGGGATCAAGATCCCAACTGGTACACTGATACCGGTGCCACCTCCCACATGACTTCCAGCCAAGGTAACCTTCTTTATTCTCAATCCTATAATGGTCATGATCATGTCATGGTTGGTGATGGATCTCAACTACAAATTTCTCACATTGGTCATGCATCACTACCATCTACACATGGATCTCTTGCTCTGCGTGATGTCTTAGTTGTGCCTAACATTAAAAAGAATTTAATTTCCGTGAGTAAATTGACAAAAGATAATGCATGTATCTTTGATTTTCACTCATCTGGTTTTAAGATAATGGATCAGGCAACCAGGACAATCCTAGCAACGGGGCATAAGCAATGAGGACTTTATGCATTAGATCAAGGGGGAGTCGTAGCAGCTTTATCAGCAATAAAGTCAGGAAATGCACCAGTTGATATTTGGCACCAAAGGCTTGGTCATCCTCACTCCAAAATAATTCATCTTTTGAATTCCAAAAATAAAATTGATGTTTCCAGTTGGCTCCAAAATGAGAAAATTTGTAGTAGTTGTCAGATGGGGAAGAGTTGTAGACTTCCATTTTCTCTAACTAATAAGGTTTCATCTGTTCCTCTAGCAAAAATTCATTGCGATTTGTGGGGTCCAGCCCCCGTGGCATCTGTTCAGAATTTCAAATATTATGCTTTATTTGTTGATGATCATACTCGGTATACCTGGCTATATCCTTTAAAATATAAGTCAGATTTCTTTCGAACCTTCCTTGTTTTTCAGAAAATGGTGGAAAATCAATTTGGACACAAAGTTAAAGTGTTTCAGTGTGACGGTGGGGGTGAGTTTGAATTAAAAGAATTTTTGAATCATTTGGATCAGTGTGGAATTGTCCGTCACATTTCTTGTCCTGGCACCCCCGAACAAAATGGTGTTGCAGAACGAAAGCACCGTCATATTGTTGAGACAGGGCTTACTCTCATGTTTAATGCCCGCTTACCACTTAATTTATGGGTTGATGCATTTTTTACTGCAGTCTATCTTATTAATCGTCTACCCTCCTCCACATTAAACATGGAAACACCATTCTTCAAACTTCATGGCACTTCTCCGAATTATAGCTCTTTGAAGGTCTTTGGATGCCGGTGTTTTCCCTATCTCAGAAATTATGCTAAGAACAAGTTTGGTCCGAAATCATACCCATGCGTGTTCATTGGATATAGCCCGACTCACAAAGGTTATCGATGTCTCCACCCACCCACCAAACGGGTGTATATCTCCCGCCATGTCGTGTTTGATGAATCTATATTGCCTTATACTGATCCCACACTTCTATTTTCTCCATCACAGAAAATTGGTAATTTTTCAACATATTCAGAGTTTGCAGATGGACTTCTTCAGTCTTATGACAGACCTACATTATCAACTACAACGTCACCTTCATCTTCTGGTATTGCCTGCCCACAGCAGCCTCTGGATGATCTACAGCCTACACTGCCTCTCTCACAACAGGCCCCTGTCGCTCCATTCCAGACCACTACCAGACCGACACAGCAGGCCTCAGCCACATCTTCCCAGGCCCCTGACAGTCCATCACAACAGACTCCAACTACTTCCTTGATTGATACCTCTCAGGCACCAGCCCCAGTCGAACCCGCATCTCCTATTTCCGTGTCCAGCACCACGGATGTCCCTAACCTCCCCGGGTCCCTCCATATTGATTTGCCATTATCAATGCCTGTGACTCAGCCACCCTCCACCAACATTCATCCTATGGTTACTCGAGGGAAAGCTCGCACTCAGCTAGGCCTTGTTGCTCTTCATCCCACTGATAGTTCTGAACCCAAGAGCATCAAGACTGCTCTCCAGAGCCCTCACTGGCTTCAAGCCATGCATACTGAATTAGCTGCCCTACATCGAAATGGGACTTGGGAACTCGTTCCTCGTCATGCATCTATGAATGTTGGATCTCGTTGGGTGTTCAAAACCAAACTCAAATCTGATGGTTCTATTGAGCGGTTCAAAGCGCGCTTAGTTGCAAAAGGTTACAATCAGAAGGAAGGAGTTGATTTCTTAGAAACATTCAGTCCTGTTATCAAACCAGCCACCATTCGCCTGGTTCTATCTCTTGCCACCGTTCGTGGCTGGCCAATCCGCCAACTTGATGTCACCAATGCCTTCTTGCATGGGCATCTTCAGGAGGTGGTCTATATGGAGCAACCCCCCGGTTTTTCTGACTCGAACCATCCACTGCACGTTTGTCGTCTCCATAAGGCTCTATATGGCCTCAAACAAGCACCCCGAGCTTGGTTTGATCGCTTCAGTCTTTTTCTTATCCGTATTGGCTTCATTTGCAGCTCGGCTGACTCTTCGCTATTTATTTTTTGCTCCAATGGCAATACTATCCTTCTACTGGTTTATGTGGATGATATTCTTGTCACCAGCAATCAACCTACCATGCTGTCCAGCCTACTCTACCGTCTCCAGTCTGAATTCTCGATGAAAGACTTAGGCTCCCCACACTACTTCCTTGGAATTGAAGTAGTCCCCTTTTCTGGTGGTATCTTTCTTTCACAACACAAATATGCCCGAGATATTCTTTCCAGAGCCCATATGACTAGCTACAATCCGATCAATACCCCACTTGCTCAGAAACATAATCTTCACACTGTTGATGGACCATTGGTGGATGCTACTACCTATCGGAGCATTGTGGGAGCTTTACAATACCTTACCCTTACTCGTCCTGACTTAACTCATGCTGTCTCCATGGTATGTCGATTTATGCACCAACCGGCTGAGTCTCACTTTCAGGCTGTTAAGCGTATCCTGCGATATCTCCAAGGCACTTTGGATTACGGTATTCGAATTTTGTCTCGTTCCTCGTTACAGTTGTACGGTTTTTTCTGATGCAGACTGGGCTGGTTGCCCTGATTCTCGCCGCTCTACCACCGTTTTTTGTATTTATTTGGGTGCCAACTGCATCTCGTGGGCCTCCAAGAAACAGGCTACAGTCTCTCGCTCTAGTGCTGAGGCTGAATACCGGTCCATGGCCACCACTACTGCTGAGCTCACATGGCTTTCATTCTTACTTCGTGATATTGGTATTCCCCTATCCAAACCCCCAGTCTTGTTTTGTGACAATAATAGCGCTCTCCACATGACAGTGAATCCTGTTTTTCATGCTCGTACTAAGCATATTGAGCTTGAAAAAAGTTGCTGTTGGTGCTCTCGTTACTCGTTATGTTCCCTCTGCTCTACAAAATGCCGATATTTTCACCAAGGCCTTGTCTAAAGACACCTTCCGCTTGTTACGGTCCAAGCTAGGAGTTCTTCCTCCACCGCTCTCCAGCTTGCGGGGGAATGATAAGGATAAAACTTCAGTATATAACAACTCCTATAATTCCTCCACAGTCAAGAGCTTAACACATGTCAAGGAGAAGACTCCCTTAGTTTAGGCACATGTTAATTAGCACATGTTATTCCTAGAATAAACTAATGGCATAGTTATAGGAGAAACTCATGCCATGACTGTTTCCTTTTCATGTAAACTGTTTCCATTTCATGTAAAGAAATATTATAAATATATTATGAAATGAATGGGATACTCAATAAGTGTAGACCCATTTCTTCCAGTCAATCGTGTGTGCTACTTTCTCCCTAAACTTAGGATTAATTCTTCTTCTTGACATTTTTCATGATCAATCGATTGGTGTTTTTACCAATCGATTGAACTATTTATCAATCGATTGAGATATTTGTCAATCGATTGACTTAAACTGGAAACAGTCTGTGTTAATGGAGCAAGATTTCAGCAATCAGGACGACGACCAGCCGTTATGGAGTGAACCTGGACACCTTTTTGCCCGAAAAATTGACATTATATATAGAGGAGAGTGAAGAGGGTAAGGGGTTAGCTCATTTTGGATTGTTTTATAGGATTTTCCATGGTTTTCTCGGATTAAAAACAAAGCTCAAGTTGGAGGTTTTTGTATTTTCGAATTCAGTTGGAGTTCAGGTCCATTTTCATTTTTGTTGTGCTGTTTTAGAAATTGTGAGATGATAAGTTTTCATATTTTGGTTTGATTTGAATTAGATTTTTGAAATTTCTTATTTCAAAGTTTAATCCATGCCTCTTAGTTATAATCTTCTTCGAAATATTTCTGCTTATATTGGATTAAACATGTTTGAGTAGATCCTGGTTGGGAATAATGTGAAGAGACATTGTCCCCAGCCCTCTGCCATGATTCTGTAAAAGAGTCAATGTCAATCGATTGGATACAGAATCCAATCGATTGACATAGACTCCATGTCAATCGATTGATATACTTATCAATCGATTGAAAGCCATTTCATATCAATCGATTGACATGATGTCAATCGATTGGTATGTTTATGACTTGGGTTTACTCCTTTTTGTATTCCAGTACTTTTGTTTCAGAAATTGAACCCAAATTGATCTTTCTAGTCCAAATTGCAGTCTGATTTTGAAATAAGAGCTCTTTGATTAATTAACTCAATGAACACTCATAACAAACACATCAAATATTTCATACTCAATTTGCTAGTTATTGTTCATAGTTTTAATTAACTTTTTATTTCAGTTCTTCATATTTAAGTGAGGCAAACGAACCACTAAGTATGCAAGATTCACATACTTAGTGTCTTAGTTGTTTAACTTAATCATTTTCGAAATAAGGAATACTTTAAGGATAAAACCCCAGCTGTTCGTTGTTGTTAAATCATGGTAGTGGCTGGTACTGTGTGGACTCACATGTTCCCAACTCTTTTCATATTTAATTTCATATCACAGTTTTTAACTCTATCTAGTTAAGTTATCGCTTCACTTTATTTTGTTTCTTTTATTTACTCTATAGGACTGTTAGAAACCCTCCTCTCAAAGAAATCATCTTTTATTTCATTTTAGGATTCAATCTAGAGTTTTCTGCCTTTATCTTCCGTCCTTTGGGATTCGACTCGGTCTTACCGGTTATAACGCGACGCGACCGTCTACACTTGGACGTACTCTTCAGAGGACACATTTCCTGTCGTGTCAAGTTATCAATCGATTGGAAACCATTATATACCAATCTATTGACAATAATATCAATCGATTGACATAAGACATTCATGGGAACCCAAATGTTCCTCATGTGATCACCCCCAACAGTTTAAGAATGCAATTTTAAGGTAGAAACAAGACTTCGAGCATTCAAACAAGGATCAAAAACCATCAAACACAAAAGTAGGAAGAATTTATTCCAAACATCATCAATTCATTGTTCAAATTGGATTATTATCATCCAAAGGTTACAAGATCTTGGTCGAGAAACAAACAAACAAAAAGAAAACAAAAACGAAATTCTGTCTTATTCATCTGCCACAGGAATTATCAATTCTGCTCAGGTTTAGGGGAAGAAAAGTCTTCTCCTACAGCATAATCCACAGAGTACTCCACGACTTCCCCGTCCGAATCAATTTGAAGGTCTTCCAGAATTTCTCGAACTGCGCAAAGCAAATTCCAGGTATTCATGTTGGCGATTGCCGCAATAGGGGAATCAAGGCAAGAGCTGGAGAGTGGAGTAAAAATTTGCCTTTCTTGTTCCCTCAGCTCTGGAGTTCCTGGAGAATGGACCCCATGGTAGAGCAGATGTGGAAGGAAGTGTAGTGGATTCATCTGCAATGGATTCATCCTAAAGCCAATCAAAAAGACAGAATAAGAACAAAAAAAAAAAAGAAACAGAACAAAGAGAAACACACAAAGAAAAGAAACTAATATACAACAACATAAGATTCTCCAAATTTTTCAAGAAGAATAATCAGGATCATCCAGTTGGATGATCTCTGATTCTGGTTCAAACTTCTCCAAAAATGGCTTTAAACGCTGCCCATTGACTTTGAATGCATTACCATTTTTGGGGTTAACAATCTCTACCGCCCCATGAGGAAAAACTTCTTTAACAATAAAGGGTCCTATCCACCTTGACCTCAGCTTTCCGGGAAAAAGATGAAGCTTTGAATCGTAAAGTAACACTTTCTGTCCCTGTTCAAGCTTCTTTCTCAGGATCGATCGATCATGCTTAGCTTTTAATTTTGACTTATAAGTTCGAGCACGATCATATGCATCATTCCTGATCTCTTCCAATTCATTGAGTAGTAGTTTCCTCAATGTGCCACTTTCATGGATATCAAAATTTAGCAGTCTAGTGGCCCAATATGCCTTATGCTCCAATTCCACAGGCAAATGGCAAACTTTTCCATAAATCAGCCTGTAGGGAGACATCCCAAGATTCGTCTTGTACGCCGTCCTGTATGCCCATAGAGCATCAGTTAAACGTGATGACCAATATTTTCTATTGATGTTAACGGTTTTCTCTAGGATATGTTTGATCTCCCTATTGGCTAGCTCTGCCTGACCATTCGACTGTGGGTGATATGATAAAGCAATCTTATGGTTAACCCCATATTTTTTCATCAGTGCCTCAAAAGGCTTATTGCAGAAATGGGTTCCACGATCGCTAATCATGGCTTTCGGTGTTCTGAATCTTGACAAAATATTCTCTTTTAAAAATGAGATCATAGTTCTGTGATCATTTCTCCTTGTCGGAATGGCCTCAACCCATTTGGACACATATTCGACCGCCAAAAGGATATATTCGTAATGAGATGATGACGGGAATGGTCCCATGAAATCGATGCCCCAGCAATCGAAGATTTCAATAGTAATGATCGGGGTCATCGGCATTTCATTTCTCTTAGACAGGCTTCCTAATATCTGGCATCTAGCACATGCTCTACAGAATGCATAACAGTCTTTGAAAACTGTCGGCCAGTAGAAACCACTACTAAACACTTTTTGAGCAGTTTTCTGAGCTGAGAAATGGCCACCGCAGGCCTCTGAGTGGCAGGAAGCTAGAATTTGAGAGATATCCTCCTCGGGGACACATCGCCTAATTACTTGATCCGCACAGTACTTAAACAAGTACGGATCATCAAAGTAAAACCATCGGGCGATGGATAGAAACCTCTTTCTGTCAGGGGTGGACCAATGAGATGGGGTCTCCCCTGTTGCCAAGTAATTGACAATGTCCGCATACCAGGGTAAGCTAGTTGCAGCAAAAAGTTGTTCATCTGGGAAAGATTCACGGATCGGAATGGATTGTGAAGAATTGTCTTCAAACGTCAATCGTGAGAGGTGATCGGCTACAATATTCTCCACCCCTTTTTTTATCTTTGATAATCAAATCAAATTCTTGGAGCAAGAGAATCCAGCGTATCAATCGCTGTTTTGTATCCTTTTTTGATAGCAGATACTTCAACGCAGCATGATCAGTATAGCAAATGATCTGCGAGCCAATCAGATATTGCCTGAATTTCTCCAGTGCAAATACAATTGCCAGCAACTCCTTTTCGGTAGTAGAGTAATTACGTTGAGCTCCATCAAGGGTTTTGCTGGCGTAGTAGATCACAGTAGGCTTCTTGTCTTTCCTTTGTCCTAATACAGCTCCAATCGCTGTGTCACTCGCATCACACATCAGCTCAAAAGGAAGACTCCAATCAGGAGATTGCATTATCGGAGCTGTTGTGAGGTGATGTTTGAGTTTATCAAAGGATTCCTGACACTCGCTGCTCCACTCAAATGGTTGGTCCTTAACAAGGAGTTGACACAGTGGTCTAGATACAGCACTGAAATCCTTAATAAACCTCCGGTAGAAACCGGCGTGACCTAGAAATGATCGTATTTCTTTCACTGTAGTGGGGACAGGAAGATTGGAAATTATATCGATCTTTGCCTTGTCTACTTGTATTCCCTCAGCAGACACGATATGTCCCAAAACAATCCCTTTTGTCACCATAAAGTGACATTTCTCCCAGTTGAGGATCAAATTCTTATCCTCACATCTTTTTAGGACTTTCTGGAGGTTCTCTAAGCAATCATCAAAGCTGCTTCCAAAAACGGAGAAATCGTCCATAAAAACCTCCATGATCTTTTCAACCATATCGCTGAAGATGCTCAGCATGCACCGCTGAAAAGTGGCAGGTGCGTTGCACAACCCAAATGGCATCCGGCGATATGCAAATGTTCCAAACGGACAGGTAAAAGTGGTTTTCTCTTGATCAGCTGGATCAATTTCAATTTGGTTATAACCACTATAACCATCCAGGAAGCAATAGAATTGATGACCCGCTACCCTTTCGAGCATTTGATCCATAAAGGGCAATGGAAAATGATCTTTCCGAGTTACCGCATTCAACCTTCGATAGTCAATACACATGCGCCAGCTCGTGGTTGCACGTGTGGGTACCAATTCTCCTTCTTTGTTTTCTATCACTGTAATGCCAGCTTTCTTTGGCACTACTTGAGTCGGACTTACCCAAGGACTATCCGAGATTGGATAAATAACCCCAACATCCAGTAATTTCAGAACTTCCTTCTTCACCACCTCTTGCATGTTTGGGTTAAGACGCCTTTGCATTTGACGACAAGGTTTAGCATCTTCCTCAAGGTAAATCCTGTGGGTGCATATGGATGGACTTATTCCTCTTAGATCAGCAACGGTCCATCCTAATGCACTCCTGTGTTGCTTAAGCAACTGTATCAGTTTGCTTTCTTGTTCGTGATTTAAAACAGATGAAATTATCACAGGAAAGGTCTTCTCTTCTCCCAGGAATACATATTTCAATTCTTTTGGGAGCTCTTTCAGTTCCAACTCTGGAAATTGCAGGTTTGACGGCACAGCCAACTTGGTCTTTGGCGGTAGCTGCTCATATTGAGCCGTCCACATTGTTCTTGCAACTTCCTCTTCAACAACCTCCAATATAGAACATATCCGACTCATCCTTTCATCTTGTGGAGTGTATCTATCCAATTCATAACATGAGTTAGTCATAATGGACTCCACAGGATCAGAGTGAGCAGTTGAATCAAAGCAATCTTGAATTACTGCTTCTACCCAATTCACCTCCTCTTGCTCATCATCAAAATCTTCAATTTTGGGATTTGAAAAGATCTTGATATTTAATGTCATGTTCCCAAAAACAACGGTCATAACTCCACTCCTTACTTTAATCGTCGCATCAATTGTTGCGAGGAAAGGACGTCCAAAGATCACTGGAATCTGAGATTTAGCATTGTAAACTGGTTCAGTGTCCAGAACAACAAAGTCAACAGGAAAGACAAAGGTGTCAATCTGGACTAAGACATCCTCCAGCACTCCTCGCGGATATTTAATTGATCGGTTCGCAAGTTGGAGCGTAATGCGAGTAGGTTTAAGTTCTCCCAACCCTAACTGTTGGTAAACAGTATACGGTAAGAGATTAACACTCGATCCTAAATCGAGTAACGCATTGTTTACTTTCTTCTGACCGATTATACAAGAAACTGTTGGTGTGCCTGGATCCTTGTACTTAGGAGGCAGGTCGTGTTTTAAAATTGCACTCGCCTGACAGGCCAAGTAAGCACTCTTCTTAACACTTTGCTTCCTTTTTACAGTGCATAAGTCTTTTAGGAACTTGGCATAGGAAGGCACTTGTTTAATTGCGTCAAGGAGTGGGAGATTGATCTTTACCTGTTTGAATAACTCCAGAAACTCCCGACTTTTAGTTTCTTGTTGAGGTTTCTTCAACCTCTGAGGATATGGTGCCGGAAAAGGGCATTTGGTTGCCTCCTCAAGGAGGGGTTCTTTTCCAGGTCTTCTCTTTATTTCATTATCCTCAGGAATTGTTGTTTTGGGCTCAACTGTTTCGCCCTCTCTTCCTTCTTCCACCAATTCTTCTTCATTCTCTCCCTCTTCTTCATCACTAACTACAGGTTGTGAGGGCAAAGAGATTTTCTCAATTTCTTTTCCACTTCTCAACACAGTTACCGCCTTGGCCTCCTCATGTGGTCCAGATCCCGAGGGTCCTGTACCCGAGTGTTGGCCTTTAGAATTTGGCTCTGGTTGTGCAGGGAACATGGTTCGTTCTCGATCACCTTGTTGGGCAGCTAACCTCTCTACACTTGTGTTGAGTTTACTCAGTAGCTGCATCATCTGCTGCATCATGAGTGTATTAGGATCCTCTTGTGCCTTCTTATGGGGTGGCACATAAGTGTTTGATGAGGTTTGGTTGTTGCCCCCCTGATTGTAGTTGGATTGAGGTGAATGATTTTGATATTGGTTCTGGTGATACCCTTGATTTTGTTGATAAGTAGTAGGAGGTTGGTAACTCTGGTGGTACCCTTGGTTTTGAGGTCGGTATTGGTTTCCTTTATTCGGCTGCCACTGTTGAGATGGGTTTGCTGCAGCAGCACTGTTTCTTTGATCAAAACCAGGATGACTCCACCTATCATTGGGGTTGAAACGACCAGGGGCATTTACAGCATGTACCTCCACTGGACTCTGTTATTGGTAAACAGGGTATATTTGGCAATGTTGAGAGTTATGCCCCATCTGTAGACAACTCGAACATGATTCTTCAGATGCAAATTGTATTACCTGGTCCTTCTTTGCTTTCAAAATTTCCAATTTACGAGCCAGTTGCTCGTATTTCTCCAGTAAGCCATCTTCCGCCTTCAGCTGATAAATACTCTTTTTACTTGAACTTGAACTGGTTTGAGTTCTCCTCACTTGAGTTTCCCATTCTGGTGCATGTTCGGCTAACCATTCGAAATGAGCTTCTGCTTGGTCCGCATTTTTGCTCATGAACTCACCATCACTCGTAGTTTCTACGAGCTTCTTTGACTTTGGACTTAGGCCATCATAGAAGAAGCTTATTGTTCGCCACTTCTCAAAGCCATGATGTGGGCAGAGCAGTAACAAATCCTTAAAACGCTCCCAGGCTTCAGCGAAAGTTTCTTCCTCTTTTTGATTATACATCTTGATCTGTCTCAAGATGTCTGTCGTTAGTCGATTAGGGAAGAACTTTTTGAGAAAGGCTTCATGAATTGCTGGCCAAGTTGAAATCGAATTCGGTTTGAGTGACAATAACCATGACTTCGCTTTGTCCTTCAAGGTGAAGGGAAAAAGCTTTAGTCGGATTATATCACTTGGGCAAGTCTGATCTGTGAAAGTGCCACAAACATCTTCGAAATCTCGAATGTGCAAGTACGCCTTCTCCTTATCCATCCCGTGAAATGTGGGTAAAAGTTGAATCATCCCATTACGAAAATGGAATGTACCCGTGTGTGGAGGAATGCGGATACAAGAAGGTGTGGCAGTGCGATCAGGAGCCAAGAGTTCTCGTAGAGGTCGTTGACCGTCATCGATGAGGTCATGCCTATTCTCTCCTTGTTGGCTCTCCGTATCAGATATTGGGTTAGAAGTGGATGGAGTGAAAATGGGATTATCAGCACTATGGATGGAATCTTCAAATAGATTTGTGATGTAGGCTTCAGTGGAATCAAAGGACATAGAAGGACACAACAATACGGCTTGTGTTCTGAAGAACAAAAAGAAAAAGATAGATAGAAATGGGATAAGAAAGATCGGATCAATCAAAAGAATCTGGCCTTAGTTACCGTCCCCGACAACGGTGCCAAAAACTTGACACGACAGGAAATGTGTCCTCTGAAGAGTACGTCCAAGTGTAGAGGGTCGCGTCGCGTTATAACCGGTAAGACCGGGTCGAATCCCAAAGGACGGAAGATAAAGGCAGAAAACTCTAGATTGAATCCTAAAATGAAATAAAAGATGATTTCTTTGAGAGGAGGGTTTCTAACAGTCCTATAGAGTAAATAAAAGAAACAAAATAAAGTGAAGCGATAACTTAACTAGATAGAGTTAAAAACTGTGATATGAAATTAAATATGAAAAGAGTTGGGAACATGTGAGTCCACACAGTACCAGCCACTACCATGATTTAACAACAACGAACAGCTGGGGTTTTATCCTTAAAGTATTCCTTATTTCGAAAATGATTAAGTTAAACAACTAAGACACTAAGTATGTGAATCTTGCATACTTAGTGGTTCGTTTGCCTCACTTAAATATGAAGAACTGAAATAAAAAGTTAATTAAAACTATGAACAATAACTAGCAAATTGAGTATGAAATATTCGATGTGTTTGTTATGAGTGTTCATTGAGTTAATTAATCAAAGAACTCTTATTTCAAAATCAGACTGCAATTTGGACTAGAAAGATCAATTTGGGTTCAATTTCTGAAACAAAAGTACTGGAATACAAAAAGGAGTAAACCCAAGTCATAAACATACCAATCGATTGACATCATGTCAATCGATTGATATGAAATGGCTTTCAATCGATTGATAAGTATATCAATCGATTGACATGGAGTCTATGTCAATCGATTGGATTCTGTATCCAATCGATTGACATTGACTCTTTTACAGAATCATGGCAGAGGGCTAGGGACAATGTCTCTTCACATTATTCCCAACCAGGATCTACTCAAACATGTTTAATCCAATATAAGCAGAAATATTTCGAAGAAGATTATAACTAAGAGGCATGGATTAAACTTTGAAATAAGAAATTTCAAAAATCTAATTCAAATCAAACCAAAATATGAAAACTTATCATCTCACAATTTCTAAAACAGCACAACAAAAATGAAAATGGACCTGAACTCCAACTGAATTCGAAAATACAAAAACCTCCAACTTGAGCTTTGTTTTTAATCCGAGAAAACCATGGAAAATCCTATAAAACAATCCAAAATGAGCTAACCCCTTACCCTCTTCACTCTCCTCTATATATAATGTCAATTTTTCGGGCAAAAAGGTGTCCAGGTTCACTCCATAACGGCTGGTCGTCGTCCTGATTGCTGAAATCTTGCTCCATTAACACAGACTGTTTCCAGTTTAAGTCAATCGATTGACAAATATCTCAATCGATTGATAAATAGTTCAATCGATTGGTAAAAACACCAATCGATTGATCATGAAAAATGTCAATCGATTGATATCATGTCAATCGATTGGTATCAAGACTTCATCAATTTGTTTCTTGAGTTATTCCTTTCAACTTGTTATTCATTTTAACTTCAGAACCTGCATTCAAAGAGCTAGACACAACAACATACCACGAAAAATACATCATTGTGTAAAGAAACGAGTTAAAACACAAGTGCAGGTAACACTAGAGAAATGGGGTTAAATCCAGTCAGTTCTTACTCCTTATCGAGCTAATATTAAGCTAATATCAGCTCTCATCATGACCCCCAACTAGCGCTTTGCTAGTCTCTAGCAATGAAGCGGAATTAACACAAACTAAGACGACCAACAATTGACGTTACAGTTTTATTGAGCTAAAACAAAAGAACCCTTAGGTTTACCCTAATGGACGAGTTGTGTCTCGTGAGGGTTTTCAGAGAATTTACCCACAAAATTCAAATGTCAAATTTTCTAACTCATCAAAGAGCTTCAGTTTCTCTTTTATGCTAAAAATTTTGCTTAACAAGGACATGAATTCCTTTATCATGCTATGGAAGTAAACAACATGTTACAAAGTAACTATTCAAGTTAAACCACATCTACAGCCTTTATATATCCTTGTGTGTGTGTGGGGAGTTAACAACTACGATAGAAATCTTTATCTTAGAATTATTTAGATTGACATGTTTAAGACTTCATAGTTTCAACTCAATTCTCACATGGTTTACGCTCAAAATAACAATCACTCTGAAACTGGCGTAAAAATTATGCACTCATAGTATGAAGCTCAAATGAGTAAATGTAGAGGCAATCAAACATGCTTACATACTAGACACTGAAGAACGCTTGTTTTGAGGTGCATGAGTCCCATGGATGGAATACCAATTACTTCAGGAGCGATCTACTGTGGAAAAACTCATTTCATGTTCGATATTTATTAATATAATCTAGAATCCTTAGGACTTGTGACAAAAATATGAAGAAAGGTTAAAGATGGTGAAATGTGGAATGGGTTCAAGCATGTGACATATAATATCAACTTCACTTCGCCAATTTTATTTATCCAACCTCCAATTTCTTTCATTTCTTCATTTTTCACTGATTTCTTCTTTTTTTTTTTTTTACTTCTTCTCTTCCTCCTTTAATTATTCTCACAAAACCGTCACATGCTTGACTATAAATATGTAATTGTAAGTAGAAGCATTGATTTGTGATAGGTAGGTGGGAATTTAGACTTTCTCAGGTGATGAGGCGAGAAAAACGATGGCCTAAATCATCTTCTAAACATAATAACTTATCCCGAGTATTTCCTGAGTTTTTAAATTAGTAAATCCTGAACGTTCTCCTGACGCATCAGCCAAATGAAACAAGTATGAGACTCTTAACTAGAAAGAGGTGCATTTCAAAAATTGACACGAGTTTTTGCGATTAACCCTCAGAATAAAAGAATGGCTCGAAACTCACTAGGGTTTAAAGTTTTACTATTAATCCATTCACATGACAATCGTATTTCATTCTAATTCAAAGTTTTTTTTTTTTTTTCGTGATTGTCAACTCGTGCAAATGCTTTCAGGATATATTCAAGCTATGGACGTAAAACCGGATTAGCGACAAGGTATCATGTAATCGAAATCCATAATATAACAAGAAAGACATGAATGCATCATTGCATAATAAATTAGCGAGGAGAAACGAGGTTTTGAAAGTTAGAAATTCAACAACAGCATTTTTTTTTTTTTTGGATTAAACATGGAAGTTCTAAAATTAAACAGTGAATAGGTGTGTGATTTAGATTCAAGAAAAAAAAAACACAGGCGTTGGATATCTACTTCCTACCCCCAACTGAAATCTACATTGTCCCCAATGGAAGTATTTCAAGTAAAAGAAGATATCACCTGATTCAATCATTTCAGCATAATTCTAAGAATTCAACTGTTTTAACAAAACAATCTCCCCAAACAACCAAGATCAAGAGCAAATGGATAATAATCAAAAGTATCAACAATAGAAACATAACCCATGAACAAAAAGAACTATCTGTAATAATAATGTCCAAAATCAATGAAGTCCAAGTACAGATATAAGCGAAAACCAACTATTCAACCCAGCTATCCAACCAACCAAAATAAACTATCCACAAATAAACCGACATATCCACAAATCAAAAGTAATGCAAGAGAGATTACAAAATAAGAAACAACAAAATATTCTCTCGCTCTCCAACACTCCCTCCTAAGGTTCAGCAGGATGGTCGCCAGATGACACGGGGGCACCGTCATGAACAGGATCAACAGCTACCTCACCGTCACCCTCAGCAGCTGTCCCAGTCTGGGCGACAGCCGCCGGGTCACTCACAACTGGTGGGGGAACAGCAGCTGGAGGTGGTGGCGGTGTAGGTGTCTCCAAGATAACTCCCTCAGGCTGAGCCGACGTAGAAGCTGGATCTGTCGGAGGAGGTGGCATAGATGAGCGCAAGGATTGCTCGATCCCAAGCAACATCGAAATCTGCTCAATCTGACCACCTAGCCGCGACATCTGGGCAGCTAATAATAACTGCTCTGCCGTGAGCTCTCTAACCATCGCATGAAGCTGTACTCTCGCGGCTCGCTCCTCTACCAAGAGGTCGTAAATGGTCTGGAGAGATGGAGGGGTAGATGTAGAGGCTGTGGGTGGCTCGCGCTTCCTCAACTCGTACTGACCCTCCGCCGCGGTCGGCGTCCCTGGGTCCTCATCCTCTTCCTCCTCAACTACAACCGTATCCTGACCCTCCGCCTCTGGCGTCCCTGGGTCCTCATCCTCCTCTTCCTCTGATGTTGTGTCTCCCCTCTTCCTCTTCTTCCTCTTGCCGCTCTCTCCCATCTTCCCCTTTCCCTTTGATACTTTTTTAAATTGAGCTGCTGATCGTCTAGCAGCAGACTCACCAAAAACACCAATCTTTGATTTCAACAGCGCCTCTCCTGCCGGTATCACCAACCCTGCCTCCTCGCACACTCTATGGATCACCCATGCACCTTTGAGGTGCTAGGCCTTGCTGGGATGACGTGTGGGCTCAACGAAGAACTCGATGAAGAGCCGAGCGAGGCAAATAGGTAGACCGGTCCCAATAGCGTATAAAACTCTCGCGTACCACCCGGCGAAATCTAACTTATAGGTCGTGGGGAGAATGTTGCTGCAGAGAGTCAAATGTAGTAGATGATAGTCCATCGTCAGGTCGTGGTCATCGAACACTGTGATCCCCGAGTATTTCTTAACCTTCCCGCCTGAGATCCCTGTGGCCACAACGTCATATGATGGAAATGGACGGTCGGGATGAACAGGGCACATATGATCAGGAACCTCTGGGATACCAAGCGCCTGAGCGACTGTAGTTGGGCTGAACTCAATTGCCCGTCCTGATACACACGAGAAATATGTGTAGGGGACATTCGGTACCTTAACCATACTGGCACATGCTGGCCGAATCCACGAAGCATATACTTTCTTCTGAACAGTGAGGACGGGAAGCCAGCTCGGAAAAGCGCGTAAACGCGTGAGATGAAATGGTGGCTTATCGTCACTCCAGAGATTTTCCAACTGCCGCTCGACCATAACTTCTCTAGTTCTGAAATACTTGGTAAACCAAGTATTTTCCTTGTCATTTCTACACCCGTGGGCGAGCGGTGGGTCAGGGATCTCGAGAGAAGTGGACTTTTCCGGATGGGGCCCACTGTCCTTGGGCTTTGGAGCCATATGAACTGTAAAAATAAAGAAACCAGAGAGTTAGGATGAAAGAATGGAGGTTCTGCATCTCTGGTTATGTCAATCGATTGACATAAATTGTCAATCGATTGAAGTTGTGTTCCAATCGATTGAGCCCTGATGTCAATCGAGAGAGTTAGGATGAAAGAATGGAGGTTCTGCATCTCTGGTTATGTCAATCGATTGACATAAATTGTCAATCGATTGAAGTAGTGTTCCAATCGATTGAGCCCTGATGTCAATCGATTGACATCAGGGCTCAATCGATTGGAACACTACTTCAATCGATTGACAATTTATGTCAATCGATTGACATAACCAGAGATGCAGAACCTCCATTCTTTCATCCTAACTCTCTGGTTTCTTTATTTTTACAGTTCATATGGCTCCAAAGCCCAAGGACAGTGGGCCCCATCCGGAAAAGTCCACTTCTCTCGAGATCCCTGACCCACCGCTCGCCCACGGGTTCAGAAATGACAAGGAAAATACTTGGTTTACCAAGTATTTCAGAACTAGAGAAGTTATGGTCGAGCGGCAGTTGGAAAATCTCTGGAGTGACGATAAGCCACCATTTCATCTCACGCGTTTACGCGCTTTTCCGAGCTGGCTTCCCGTCCTCACTGTTCAGAAGAAAGTATATGCTTCGTGGATTCGGCCAGCATGTGCCAGTATGGTTAAGGTACCGAATGTCCCCTACACATATTTCTCGTGTGTATCAGGACGGGCAATTGAGTTCAGCCCAGCTACAGTCGCTCAGGCGCTTGGTATCCCAGAGGTTCCTGATCATATGTGCCCTGTTCATCCCGACCGTCCATTTCCATCATATGACGTTGTGGCCACAGGGATCTCAGGCGGGAAGGTTAAGAAATACTCGGGGATCACAGTGTTCGATGACCACGACCTGACGATGGACTATCATCTACTACATTTGACTCTCTGCAGCTGCATTCTCCCCACGACCTATAAGTTAGATTTCGTCGGGTGGTACGCGAGAGTTTTATACGCTATTGGGACCGGTCTACCTTTTTGCCTCGCTCGGCTCTTCATCGAGTTCTTCGTTGAGCCCACACGTCATCCCAGCAAGGCTCAGCACCTCAAAGGTGCATGGGTGATCCATAGAGTGTGCGAGGAGGCAGGGTTGGTGATACCGGCAGGAGAGGCGCTGTTGAAATCAAAGATTGGTGTTTTTGGTGAGTCTGCTGCTAGACGATCAGCAGCTCAATTTAAAAAAGTATCAAAGGGAAAGGGGAAGATGGGAGAGAGCAGCAAGAGGAAGAAGAGGAAGAGGGGAGACACAACATCAGAGGAAGAGGAGGATGAGGACCCAGGGACGCCAGAGGCGGAGGGTCAGGATACGGTTGTAGTTGAGGAGGAAGAGGATGAGGACCCAGGGACGCCGACCGCGGCGGAGGGTCAGTACGAGTTGAGGAAGCGCGAGCCACCCACAGCCTCTACATCTACCCCTCCATCTCTCCAGACCATTTACGACCTCTTGGTAGAGGAGCGAGCCGCGAGAGTACAGCTTCATGCGATGGTTAGAGAGCTCACGGCAGAGCAGTTATTATTAGCTGCCCAGATGTCGCGGCTAGGTGGTCAGATTGAGTAGATTTCGATGTTGCTTGGGATCGAGCAATCCTTGCGCTCATCTATGCCACCTCCTCCGACAGATCCAGCTTCTACGTCGGCTCAGCCTGAGGGAGTTATCTTGGAGACACCTACACCGCCACCACCTCCAGCTGCTGTTCCCCCACCAGTTGTGAGTGACCCGGCGGCTGTCGCCCAGACTGGGACAGCTGCTGAGGGTGACGGTGAGGTAGCTGTTGATCCTGTTCATGACGGTGCCCCCGTGTCATCTGGCGACCATCCTGCTGAGCCTTAGGAGGGAGTGTTGGAGAGCGAGAGAATATTTTGTTGTTTCTTATTTTGTAATCTCTCTTGCATTACTTTTGATTTGTGGATATGTCGGTTTATTTGTGGATAGTTTATTTTGGTTGGTTGGATAGCTGGGTTGAATAGTTGGTTTTCGCTTATATCTGTACTTGGAATTCATTGATTTTGGACATTATTATTACAGATAGTTCTTTTTGTTCATGGGTTATGTTTCTATTGTTGATACTTTCGATTATTATCCATTTGCTCTTGATCTTGGTTGTTTGGGGAGATTGTTTTGTTAAAACAGGTGAATTCTCAGAATTATACTGAAATGATTGAATCAGGTGATATCTTCTTTTACTTGAAATACTTCCATTGGGGACAATGTTGATTTCAGTTGGGGGTAGGAAGTAGATATCCAACACCTGTGTTTTTTTTTCTTGAATCTAAATCACACACCTGTTTACTGTTTAATTTTAGAACTTCCATGTTTAATCTAAAAAAAAAAAAAAATAAAGAAAAAAAAAAATAAATAAAAAAAAAAAAGAAAAAAAAAATGGCGCTGTTGAATTTCTAACTTTCAAAACCTCGTTTCTCCTCGCTAATTTATTATGCAATGATGCATTCATGTCTTTCTTGTTATATTATGGATTTCGATTACATGATACCTTGTCGCTAATCTGGTTTTACGTCCATAGCTTGAATATATCCTGAAAGCATTTGCACGAGTTGACAATCACGAAAAAAAAAAAAGGTGTGGAATAGATCAGGAAATCGTGCTTCCTAATTATTTTAACAGAAATGCTACACCCACACAAGATTCCACATAAGGGGCATCTAAGCAATTTTTAAAAACTAATGTGGGACCCACAAATAAATAAAACACTCCCTCTCTAATCTCTCTCTTGTTTTACCGTCCAAAATCCCCAACTCCCATGGCCTCCTAAATCCCTAGTCCCAACCCGTCAATCCCCAACCGGACCCCAACGGTTCCGGCGACGACAGCTCCGGCGATGAAGGCACTGGCGGCAACCTCTCACCCATTTCCACCTCAGAATTGTAATAAAGCATGAGTTTTGTAACAAAACATGTATAGAAATTGTGATATTATGTTTTCATGAGATTTTGCAATCCTTATCTGTTACTGTGTGTTTGGTTCCCAATGAATGAAGAAATTAGTCCTTTACATGTTATTTGACAACAGTATCAAACCATGTGTCACCACCATCTCCTCCATCATTTGGAAACCTTTTTGGCTATTCCTCTTCCTTAAACACACCCCCATGGGCCCCATGAAATGTAAGGCCAATAACCTACAACGCAATTCACTTGGGGAAAACCCAGAGGTAGAATCATTCCACTGGGGGATTTAATCACCTAATAATAGAGAACCATTATCCAACCCAAAGTTGCTCTGGGGAAAAAGCCTGAGCTCGCTCAAATTTTCTCTACTAACCACTTGTGGTTGGCCATGTATGAGCATACCGAGAGAGACAGAGTGAGATCACGACTGAGAGATGCCTCCGTCGTCGTCGCCGCCCCATCACCGTGAGCCTCGCCGCTGGCGGTCGGGTGTGGGGGTCGAATGTGGTGATGATGCTAGGGTTTGTGCAGAACGATTTGGGGATTTTGGATTCTCAGTGTAACGATAGAGAGAGGGATAAAAGAGAGGGAACATTTTTATTTCTGTGTGTCCCACATTAATTTTTAAAAATTGCTTAGATGCCCTTTGTGTGGAATATTGTGTGATTTCTTGTGTGGCTGTAGCATTTCTGTTGTTTTAATTCATAACTAACACAGTAGACTATTTCCCCTTACTAAGTTCATATTTGGTAAATTGGTACCATGGAGTATAGGAAGAGAAATGAATGGAGATGTAGCAGATATCATTCTGGATGCAGACAGAGAAAATATTTACTAGTGTTATAGTGTGTAGTTAGCTAAAAATTAAAAGGTTGGGACTTAGTTTTGCGAAAATGCCTTGGGGGAGGGGCTAGGTTTTGGAGAAGGAGAACTAAACAAATCAATTGAGGACTTGATGAATTTCCAAGTGTGACGAGTTTTGAACCACTTAAAACAAATGGCTTGGGTTTGAAGACGGAGAAGGAATTTTATGAAACGACCATAGTGGTTTGTTCGTATCATATGACCTGAATGTAGGTACAATGTTTTGAGACTTGGGTACAATGTTTTGAGACCTGGGTGCAATGTTTTAGGACCTAGGTACGATGTTTGAGACCTGGCAACTTTTGCAATAACTGGTCACAGCTTTACACGTGGCTTCCTCTCAGCCACATATTTTGGTCAACCTCATATTTAGGTCATATGATACGACCAAACCACTATGGGTGTATGATAGAATTCTCCTTGAAGAACATTTACAAACAGGTTTTGTTCTAGCTGGGCCATTCAAACTCAACGGATTATTGTAATTGGGGTGATAATTTAATAGTTGAAAATCTGACTTAATATGGTAGTTAATGTTAAGGACTCAGGTTGATTTTTGTTTTAACATTTCTAAATAAGCTGTTGGGTTGATATGTTTGGTATTTGTAGATGAATGGTTGAGGTTAAAGTTGAACCGCTATACTTTTGGTGTCATAAGATAATAACAGTTAGTATAACACCTAGTCTTTATTGATCGATTGTTTTGTGATACTTACCTTACTAAAGACAGTCTAATATCCCAAATGGTTTCAGATATAAAATATGATCAATTGTTATGCTTTCAAATATTAAATTGTGAAATAAACAGTTCAGTTATAGTTTATATAATTTTCAATTTGGCTTCAGGTTTAACCCTGATGATCAGATTAATAGATGGGTTGGTTAGAGAGTTTAGCGTAGGCACGTTATTGTTTGGTCTCTAAGCCACGTTGAAACCAACCGGGCCTATTACCATATACCACCGATATTTGACAAAAACTTGGGTTGTTCACCGTAAACCAATTTGTTGATGATCGTAATTTGATTAAACTGAAAAAAACGTTGAACGAAAGGTTTTCAGTTGGTGAGGGTAAGTAAACCTATTGATTTTGTTTTATAGTGATTTTATGATGGAATGGCATTCAGTGTTCTAAAAATCGGCCTAGGTGGTGCTCGGCCGCCGAGATTTTCCCTAGGCGTTTGTGAAAATCGGCCAGTGGATTAGTCGGCCTCTAGGCGGGGCCTAGGCGGTGCTAGCTAGGCGGTGCTAGGCGGGGCCTAGGCGGTGCTAGGCGGTGCTAGGCGGGCTAGGGTGAGAATGCTAGAGAGTCTTATTTGGTCTGACTCTTTGGAAAAAAAAAAACCCTAACATTAGTATATATATACACTTAAGGTTTAAGTTAATTATGGAGAGATCCCTAATAGTTTTTTTAATATTAAAACCTTCTAATAATCTTTACTTATTTCCAAAAAAACACCACATAACCTTTATATATATATTATTTGAACCACAAATCTGTAATTATTTTTAATTAACACCACATAACTCGTATAGATATATATCTATTATATAATTAATTTTATTTATAAAAAAAATCCACCAAGGCCCCTAGGCGCTAGGCCCCCCTCTGCCGCCCGACTAGCGCCTAGCGATTTTTAGAACATTGATGGCAGTGTAGGTTCTCTAGTTTGATTCTATTGTTTGAGCTATCAACCATTGAATAACAAAAGGTGTGGTCAACAGCATCCAAATGAATGGTTTTATTTTCAAGAAATGAGAGATCACAATTTGCAACAAAAGATTTTGAGGTATAAAATTATACTATATAGTTATATCCTTTAGATCTTTTACCAGCTGAGTAGTCGTCGAACTGCTTTTCATTACCTTTGGACTTCCCTATGGAGAACGAATAGTTTAAATGTAAGGACTGCAAGGGTGCAGATTTGGGATGGGGCACCCCTTTCCCAACCCCAGAGATATAGAGGCAATGCTGGGGAACCCTGTCTTAAACTTGTGATGATGCAGCACAGTGGTGGACTCGTGGACATAAAAATGTCTGGTCAGAGTGGGTAGCCTGACAGTTACGACTAAATTTCAAAAGTTTCGTCTTAGTTTACCAGAAGAAACACCTTTAGTCATATGTCAATCGCATAAGTTCAAAGAATTTCACATGTGCAAGGCTGAATGCACTGTTAAAGGTAGTTTGCTTATCAAAAGCACTTGCATTTAAAGAGGAGATGATGGGAACAGCTGTAAAAGTAATTTTACAGTCCACTACACATTGTGGCTTTACTTGTTTTTCCATTCACATTTTCAAGATGTTGTCCACATCGAAACATGAATGGGAGCTGAAAGTGTTTATAATGCTCTGTCTCCAAATATGGATTGAATAATGCCATTAGTACAATTGGCATGCGGATTTGAGATTAACTCCCAGGGAGCTTTTTAGTATTAGTAAATAAAAGATTTGTCACATGAAGGTATCAGAAGAAGGGTATTATGGTCAAATGGCTGGGTGAATGAGGAGGTGGGGGAGGGATGGTGTGGTTTCCCAATGTTGTCGCGCCGCAAAGCCGAGTCATTTACATAATACTCCTCAAACCTGTAGTTGCCCCCTTAGGTTCTCCCACATATCATTCCCGTTATGGATATGGTGGTGATCTGGTAAATAAGGTTCAATTTCCAATCCCCGTTACATTTTGGTAGGCACTTCTTTTTTTTTTTTTTGGGGGGGGGTTGGGGGATTTACAGTGGTACTACATATGGTGCTTCTACCAGTTTTACATGCTTGAGAAATGTCAAAGGAAGCGTATAAAAACAAGATTCCATAGATCCTGTTTATGCTCTCTAAGTCTTGCCCAATGCTAATTAATAACTACTTGTAATTTCTACTTTCACTCTTCTATATTGCGCGACATTTCTAGTGTCTTTATTTATTTAACTTCCTTAGAAAGTTGGCTATGTTTTCTGTTCTGTTTCCGACTGCTTCCATTTCTGTCGACATACATGGAGGACATTTTCCCTTTTCATTTCTCTTGTTGTATGAGACCTATTTTTCCCGTTCAGTTAGCATTAATCCATGTTGGTCCAACTTATGTGGTAAAGCCTGATTCCATCTTTGAGTTGGGATACTAATGCATTCTATTATGGTGTTTGGTAAAGGGTTGGGCTGATAGTGGTATTCTGCGATTGATTATGATCACACCAATTGATTTGTATCTTTTGATGGTGTGATATTATCAATCTCTTTACTATCTTCACTTGAATTTCATTATCTTGTCTTCATTTGCGTCTTTATTTAATCACATTTTTCTTCTTTCAGTTATCCTCATATAAATCATCTTTATTCCCCCATTACTTATGTATTAAGTAGGTAATTTCAGGTTTTATCCCATTGACAAAGGACAGCTACTAACAAATGTCCTATTAGCTAGTATGTAATGTCATGAAAATGGATCATAGAATATTTCAAACTTCGTGAGAAGTCTGAGAAGCATCAAAATGAGGTTTCTTTCTGTGTTGTGAAGAGTGACATTACCCCATTCCACTTTTGGTTTTGCTAGTTACGATTATGGATTGGTATTTTCCATGAGATGACAAGACATGAGATAATGTTTTATTTATTTATTTTGCACGGGATGTCTGTAGGTGATATTAGCCTGTAAATGATAACCTACATTTATTAGCCTTACAAGGTTTTTTTTCTTCTTATAACTGAAATATGCTTTAGAGAGTTGGGTATGCTAGGAGATTATACGACTTCCCAAGCATTTTGTTGATGGCTACATTATTTTGCTGTAGGTTCCTGCATCAATAAACTGTAGGCTTCTGGAACATCAAAGAGAGGGAGTGAAATTTTTATATAACTTGTATAAGAGCAACCATGGAGGCATTCTTGGAGATGATATGTGAGTTTGAATTCTTTGTTTTGATACTATTGTGCTGGGTTTTGTTTCTGGTTAATATTTTTATGATGCTCTGGTTGCTTTTGCATTTTGAGCTTCTCCCGTCACAACTTATATAGCTTTTTCTTGGCAGTAGAATGTTTTTGAGAAATAAAATTGTGACTTGTTGAAGTTATTGTTACTCCTCTAGAATCTGTACAGAGTCATGGTATTTGGTTCTTTTGAGGAAATTATGGTATTTAAGATGAGTTGTGTTCTCAGCCAAAACTGGAAGTATACAATTTTGTTTATACTTCCATTCCTATTTGTGGTTACAGCTTGAAGGCACTACTGGATAGTACAGGACTGGGCCTACAGCTATCAGAATCGTACAGGGCTGGACACTTGAGAAAATATAAATATTGATGATGAATACTATAAAAAAATTGAAGAAGAAGAGATCTAGGGTAACCCTAGATCTTAAAAATTGGAATGCTGTCCTACGCAAGCACAATTACAATTGTTTTAGTCATCACTCATCAAGTACTGTGGAATACATAAGCTTACCACCTTATTCATAGAAAATAAAAGGACTCCTAACTTGGAAAACTTTCCTAAAAGATAAAACTTCCTGAAAGATTAGATTTTTAAATTATAATTCTTCCTTAAATGAAAACTTCCCTAAAGATAAAATTCCTAAATAAATAAAACAAAGTAAAATTACAATATCCCCCGGGTCAAATATCATGGAAGACGCTTTTTGTTCCTCATCATTTCTCCCCGTCTAAGAAGAACTCTACTCTTACAAGTTATGATAACTGTTATGCTTGGAAGGTAGATGATGTGGGAATAGATGGGCGATAGATCAAATACTATGGAAGACGCCACTCTCGTCAGAACAGCTACAAATAAAGTAGGGGGCTTAATGGAGCCCCTGTATGGAAACACGTACACTGTATGAAAATTCAGATAGTAACCACATCCAGTGACTAGTCAATGCATGAAGGACCGAAGGTCCGTTTGAAGGTCATGACAAGCATAGTTAGATGGTGGAGTAGGTGAGGAAAAATGCACCACAATATCCATTTGGCTGTGAGTTTGATTGAGGAGGAGATTGTGGGGGCGGAGAGATAGACGGCGAAGGAATTGGGATGACAATAGTATCATGTGGACCCTGTCAACGGGTGACATGCCATATATTTTTCCTTTGGTTTCTCATCATGATGATCTGTGGACACGTTATTAACCTCAAGTGGTGGGTCAACTAATTCTTTTGGCGAACATCGAGGGACATTCGTGGCCATGGACTCGAAGGGAGCATTATTCTGAGTGTTTGCCTGCTCAATTTGAGCAGTCAAATTCTGAAAGTGTTTTGCCATCTATGGAAGTGGAGGAGTTAGGTTTACTAGAAACCTGAGAATGAATCTTAGGTCTCCAAGACCTAGGAAGCACGGGCACATCTAAGGTGGTAACGTGTGATGTGTCCGGCACACGGACATGACACTTCGGGGACACCTTTTCTGCAGTGTCGACTTGCAATTTTTATTAAGCTACCGAAAGAGGTAGGTATTTTCTTCCCCTTTTGTTACTTTGTACTCATCAATCGTTGGGCTATTGAGATGTGTATGACCAACATTTATAGGCAAAATATCACACTAGATAGTTTTGAAGTGTAGGTCAGTGATTCGGATTGGCACTAAACATCTTTCAGTGACAAAAAGAAGTAGAGTTATCTTGGCAATGTACAATTGTATGAAATGTGCTAGTAGTTCGGTTGGGACAAAAGATGGGGTAGGATGAATAACTAGACATTCTTGCTAAGGTTGAAGAAAGACCTTTATCTGCAATATTTGTTGACACATCAAAATTAATTAGGTACTAGTTAAAATTTTCAAAGAAATGCGCGTACCTCAAGAGTGAAGTATCTGGATGAAAACTCTCTCAATGATCTCTGATGTCTTTCCTAAGAGTTTTGGGTTCTTTTGGGAATTTCTGGAAATGTAGGAGTGATTTCTGGAATTTCAAAAAATTTAGGTATTTTTTTTTAAATTTCAGTAAAGATAGGGTTCTTTTATGGAATTTCGAGAATCTTGAGGTAATTTATGGAATTCCTTGGAAATTTTGGGATGTGGGAATGTGGGTTATGTTCTATGTTACTTGGCATAAAAGGTGCCGTGTCGACGTGGGTATGACAAGGATACCGGCACGGGATATGTGTAGGACTTGTTTCGTACCATGTCAGACATGGCTTGCTATCGAAAATATAATCTAAAGATACAAACTGTTACTCAAAGGTTTTGTTATTATATTTAGGTTGTCAGTACATTTAATAGTCTCATATCCTAGACTCCTAGTGTTTGACATTTATAGACATCTAAGTAGAGCTACTTTTCCAAAAACTATTTAAATTCCGTCGAAGTCATGTGTGAAATAATAATAAAATAATAGTAATGCTATGCTTTTAGGTTTATAAACATAAGAATATAGCTAATTTTAAGTATATGTCCTGTTCTCTTTCTCATTTGACATGTCCTTGTACGCGTACCTAAACTTTGGATCCTTTATGGCCGAGTCCCCTTATCCTGAAATATTTTGATCTACCGAGCCCGAATCCCGGATTCATATCCACACCTGACATACATACCCGAGTCCGGGTAACATAGGCTATGTTGGAGAAAGTGGGCTGATAGAAGCTAAGAAGCACAGACACGGACACACCGACACGACATGGATACATCGACACGACAAAATCCTAAACAAATTGTACGTCGACACTCCATGAAAAATGTGCGTGAAGTGGGGGGCGGAGCCAGGATTTTCGGTCAGGGAGACCTAGTGTAAGTATAAATAGAAAGTTCTGTATTTTATAAATATCTGTGACGGGGTTTCATATCTTGAAAACGTTGCATTATTGCATCATTTATAACCTTGTTGAATTTCTTTTTTTGTCGATATACACAAGCAAACTACATTTAAAAGTTGTTCCCCCCTTCGACCACGTAAGCGATTTCTCACAATCTTCATAACTGAAAATGCTCTCTACACTGTAGCCGTTGCAAGGGGTAAAACAAATGCCAGTTTGAGAAGTCCAAAATCTAAATCAAAAGCAATACGTTTCTCATTTAAGTGAGCATATAGCTCTTGATCGTGCAGAATGGAGAAAAAGGATTCATACAGCCGACACCAACTGATTGGGACACAAGGCTTGGTTTGGTTTGGTAAAGCAATACGTTTCTCGATAACCTTTTCAACAACTATTTGTTTTCCGTGTGTTTGATAATGTATTAGGTCTATCACTTAATACTGAAAAAGAAGCCCAAACCTACTGGGAACTACAAGTGAAAAAGTTTTGCTGAAAAAAATCACTGTATGGGACTTGATTTTCATATGAAATAATGTATTTTTTTTTACTATTACGCCATTAGTTTAAAATTTTTAGTACTTAGGATCTCTTTGATAAAACTAAAAATTAAGTGTTTAATTTTGAAGTATTGAAATGTACCGCATTAAGGCCACGTTTGGATGACGGAGTCGGGATTGGACAATTAGTCCTTTTTAATAAATAGTCCTGGGACAACTAATACCACCTCCCTCATGGTATAACTTAGTCCCCCATATGGGGGACTATTATTTTAAAATGGACAATTAGTCCTGCGCTCCATAGCCATGCCAAACACCGGACTATTCGATTAAAATGGAGTACTAGTCCAATCCCCCTCTGTCCCCCTTTTAGTCCTGCGAAACAAACGAGGCCTAAGTGATAATTTTCAGCCGAATTTTTTCACATAAACTTTTTAGTGATTTTTTGGCTGCTCTTTTTAAGTGGTACATTACCAAACGCATTATAAAAAAAGTGCTAAATTCATTTTCAACACTTAATTGTGTTATCAAACGTACCCTTAATTTCCAATTTTATCAAGTAGGGCTTACTTTTATGTGAGCGGGGGCCAAATATGAAATATCTAAAAATGGCAAGGCTAAATGTGCGATTTCCGAAAGTTCAGGGGGGGGGGGGGGTGGGGGGCGCCTGGGCCCACCCTAGCCTTTATGTCCCTCCGCCCCTGCCATTAAGTGTCGTGTCCGTGTGTCTTACACGATACGGACACGACACGACACGCGACACGTTACCTTCTTAGAAGTGTCGGTGCTTCCTAGGATAGAAGTGGGTTGGATACTTTGGGCTGGAAAATATAAAAGATGGGCTGGTAATTGGTTTGTTGCTCAGTGAATGGGCCAGGAACTGGGGAATGGGCGCGTTTAATTTTAAAAAACAGATGGCCTTTGGGATGTCTTTCTTTCTACTTTTTGATACCATAATACGCTTGATACTGCATTCACAGTGCCCCACAAACTTTTATGTTCTGGTCAGCTATTTATACTTTTGCATTACTTCATGACATGCTAACAAAGTTGATTCCTAATCTTTGTTTAATTTGGAATAGGGGACTTGGAAAGACCATTCAGACAATTGCTTTCCTGGCTGCGGTGTTTGGAAAAGATAGTGAAACTGTTGACCCCACAGCACTTAAGGAAAATCAAATACGGAAAAATGGGCCCGTCTTAATAGTTTGCCCCACTTCTGTTATTCACAACTGGGAATGTGAATTCTCCAAGTGGTCAACCTTTAGTGTCTCCATTTACCACGGTGCAAACCGTGATTTGATTTTTGAGAAACTCGAGGCGTGTGGAGTCGAGATACTTATAACCAGTTTTGACACATATAGAATTCATGGCACCATTTTGTCAGAGGTTCAATGGGAGATTGTGGTCGTTGATGAGGCACACAAGCTTAAGAACGAGAAATCGAAACTCTACGGAGCGTGTTTAGAAATCAAAACACGAAAACGTTTTGGTCTCACAGGTACAATCATGCAGAACAAAATTATGGAACTGTTCAATCTCTTTGACTGGGTCGTACCCGGTTGTTTGGGAACACGTGAACATTTTAGGGAATTTTATGATGAACCCCTCAAGCACGGCCAGAGGTCAACGGCTCCCGAAAGATTCGTTCGGGTTGCCGATGAAAGAAAAGAGCATCTCGTGAAGATTCTTCGTAAATATCTACTGAGAAGGACAAAGGAGGAAACTATTGGGCATCTTATGATGGGGAAGGAAGACAATGTTGTGTTTTGTGCTATGAGTGAATTACAAAAACGGGCTTACAGGAGAATGTTGCAATTACCCGATATCCAGTGTCTTATAGATAAGGACCTACCCTGTAGCTGTGGAAGCCCTCTTACCCAAGTGGAATGCTGCAAAAGGACTGTTCCTAATGGGGTCATGTGGCCGTATCTTCACAGGGATAACCCTGATGGATGTGACTCGTGCCCCTTTTGCCTTGTTCTTCCTTGCCTTGTCAAGCTCCAGCAGGTTATTAAACTTCTAACAAATTATGTTTCTTTTACTACTTGTTTGGATTTTCTCACTTTGATCATGCTTCCAAAACTTTTCACAATGGAATGGAAGTCGCATGTTCCTTAATTTAACGTAAATGTATTTTAGCTCCTTAAAGACATAATCCCTTTAAAATACGCATCCGGGTTTCTTAGCTCCCTCAAAACATCCGGATAGAGACTTTTCACGATGGAAGTCGCATAATTTTAAGTCTCTCTCTTATGAAATTTGTTCCCTCTCTATTCAGAATATAAGCAGTTTCTTCTTTTCTCTTCTCTTTTTCATTCAATGCATCTTCATCAACTGGTTGTATGATAACACTCTGTTTGTTTCAACGTAAAATGTTTTAACTGGTAAAATTGTTTTCATGTAAAACATTATCATGTAAAACAATTTTTTCCGCTTATGTTTTCCGAAGTTTGGTAGAAGTACTAGTTTTTTTTTTTTTTTTTTTTTTTTTTTTTTTGGAGAAGCAGAAATTTCTCAGTAGTTTTGGTTCTCTATCCATAATTTTTTAGCAAAAATCTGAGAAGCAAAATAGCTGTGGTACTCTGTTTGTGTGTGTGTGTGTGAGAGAGAGAGAGAGAGAGAGAGAGAGAGAGAGAGGATTTCTCTTGTTCCTAGATGTTGTTACTGAACTTGAATTGGTGCTCGTATTTGGAAGATAACTATAGTAGAGAGAGAGAGAGAGAGAGAGAGAGAGAGAGAGAGAGAGAGAGAGAGAGAGAGATGGACCTTATGGTCAAACATGAAAACTGGGCAGTAAAACAGTACATCCAACCGAGTGAAAGGGTACTGTTCGACTGACTAAGCGAGCGATTATCTCCAGAAAATGACTTACGGTGTCTTGGCCGGAAGTTATTTTTAATCAGGGAGTGTAAAATGTTTTTGTGTAAAACATTTTTCGGATAAAATTATTGCAACCAAACACTGGAAAAGTAAAAACATTTTACATCAAAACAAACGGAGCGTAAGTAAAGTCTGGATGTCTTTCTGCAGACAGTTTTACTGGTTGCTTGTGAGTTGTTACTCCAAAGAATCTTGTCGCACACATGTATTTATTGTTGTGATACTTTCGTACTTCAGTATCTGAAAAATGGGATTGTCATGGTTGGAGAGCTCCTTAATTAAAACCAAGCTGTTTACTAGACCATTAATCCTTTAGAAAAATTTGCTATTAAATTGTCTCAAATTAGGTGATCTACATTTTTAGAAGACATGCATGAGATAACCATTTTGGCCCTCCTAGGTCCCACGAGATTTCTCTTAAAGTGTAAGTTCTAAGCTTACGTATCATGAAATCTTTTAATTTATAAAAATAGTAGTTATTCGAACTAGAGAAGGAATTCAAAGCGAAAACAAAAGTGCTTTACATCTTCCCCTTTGGACCAGAGTATTTTTTTCCTTCTTCTTATGAAATTGGAGTAAAATTGGTTTATATGAATTACACAGTGGCATAAATTTCAAGAAAGTTAAGTCTGTGAACAGGGGCAGAGCTAGGATTCAATCTTAGTGGGGGCACAAAACTATATGGGGTTCAGAGGCAGCGCCATAAATGAATCTCTCCATAACTATTTTGAATTCTTTTTTTTCATATGCTCAATTTCCTTCCTTTTTTTTTTTTTTTTACTAACTTCACTTGTAAAACAAAGAGTCTTTAGTATGTTTTAAAGAGTTATCTATAAGTGCTTAAATATCTTGGGCTAATTGATGTTAATTTAGATAAAAATTAAAAAATTTTAAGGATCAAAGTGAATTTTTTTAGTTTAGAAGGGTAAGTTAAAAATTGAAGGTTATAAGAGATGACCCCCACCATACTGGGAATCATACACTATGGCTGTGGTTGGTTCATGGATTCAGTAACGAAAAGGAAAATAATAAACTAAGGCTCTGTTTGGTTCTTGGATTTAGTGAGGGAAAAGGAAAGAAAACCATTTACTTTGTTTGGTTAATAAGGAAAATGATGAGTAAAATAGGAAAGAAAAGAGAATAAGTTGAATTTTGAATATTGTGAGTCATTTCCCTTCCTGAACTCATATATTATGTTCAAATTTTTAATTTTTATGTTCAATGTTATTTATGCATGAAGGAAAACATAGTGGAAAGCACAAGGAAACTAGTTTTCTTTTCCCTTTTTCTTTTCCCTCACTAAATCCATGAACCAAATAGAGTCTAAGAAAACACTTTTCTTCGTATGGTTACTAAGGAAAACTGTGAGAAAATTAGGAAGGAAAAGGAAATGAAGTGAAATATAAATTATGAATTTTGAATCTTGGGTGTCACTCTCCTTCCTATTTTCTTATGTTCCTGTAATATTCTAATGTTAACACTAGGGAATTACTTTCCCTTCTTGTTTTCCCTTCTTTCTCTAAATCTGCAAACCAAACAAAGTATAAATGATTTATTCAGTTTGATGTGGGGCCCTCAAGAAGATCATGTGGTTATCTATTAGTTTAAAGATTAGGTTTAAAATAAGTATGTTTGGATATTTGGATGGAAGTGTTCATAAGAATTCTATTAGCTGTTTTATTTGGATAAGATTTGTTCTAGATTAGGGTTATCACTTTATTGTTTTAGTAGCCTAAAAGGATGCTTTGTTATTTGTTAATTAAAAAAAGTCATGAAGATGAATGAAATTTGATAAATTTTTGGAAGACCTTGTACCTCTTTCCCTCTCTTCTCGCTCTCTCTAGTTCCTGGATTGGAACATGTTCTCCTCTTCTTACCTCGTTTTCTCTCTTTTCTTCTCTCTATGATTTTCTATCTCGCGTAAATTAAGAAACCAGCATGTTATATACCCTCCACCTGTCAGTTGATATTATTGGAAGAGCCAAGTTACATAAAAAATATGTACTTAACATGCAGTAGGTAGTGAATCATTGTTCCCATTGTGCCTATATAAACCTATTATTGATATTTCGTACATCTTTTGTTGGTTTATTTTTACATTCCAGAGTTTTCTGACAGATAAGCAATCACTTGGAGCTTATTAAACCCAATCCCAGAGACGACCCATTAAAACAAAAGAAAGATGCAGAGTTCGCCTCTGCTATCTTTGGTTCTGATATCGATTTGGTGGGAGGAAAGACTCAAAGTGAGAGTTTTATGAGCCTTAGTGATGTTAAACATTGCGGCAAAATGAGGGCATTGGAAAAGCTAATGTTTACTTGGGTTTCACAAGCTGATAAGATTCTTCTCTTCAGTTATTCTGTCAGGTGAAGTGCTTAACATCACTCTTTAGGCCCTTCAAGTACCTTTTATTTGAGATTTATATTATTGTTCAGCTCATTAATGTATTGCTCAGTCGTTTTTTGTTACTTTCACATTCACTTCAGGGTAGTAGAAAACATTAAATGAGATCTAGAATTATGTAACATGAATTATTTTTGTGACGACAATTTATTTGCTTGAATCCAATACTTTACACTTGGTTGTGTATGTCGATAATATGGACTTTTAACTCAATACTTGAGTAGTCTGACTCTTTGTAGTCATTAATTTCTAGAGTAACTAGGTGTTGGGTTGGTAAGCGTGTTCTCTTCATGCATTTTTCTGTTCAAAACATTTAAATTGCATTAAAGAACAGTATCATAGTGTGCTAGTTTTCTGTGTCGAGGTTATTCATGAGAGAGCTTGACCTCATAACATGGATTGACTGCCCCGGCGGTACATATTAGATGAAAATCAAGAAAGAGAAAATAGATAATACGAGAACTGGTGGTTAGTTTTTAAAGGCGGTATTTATTTCAAAACAAATTGCTAATGTAATTTGAGAGATAGTGTACTGAAAGAATATCACGGAAAAAGGACTGTTGTCTAGAAACTTGGTGGTGAAGGAAGAAGTTCAAACTGTTGTAAAATCAGAAAAGAAGTATAATAATATTTGGCAAAAATAAGAAATGAATGAACTTTTGAGAGGACAAATCATGCAATGTAGTTAAAAGGGAAAGAAGTAAGAGGTCATGACAAATTTTATTCCGAGGTTGATTCAAAAGATATGAGGTATAATACATGCAACTTGATAAGTTGAAACAGAAATTTAAATCTCAATCATGTTAAGTGAATCAGAGTGTCTTGATGATGAAAAATTATGAAATTAAAGAAGAGCGAAAGAGTTACTTGGAGATGTTAAATGTCAACTATATTTTGGCTTAATGCATTACAGTAACCATATTGATGATGTCCCCCATGTCTTTTAAGAGCTGTGGTTATTTGATCACCTTATTGAATGAAAACATATATGAAAACGATATTGAGTAGAATTTTTCAGTAGGTGATGTCGTTCAAGCAAGATGATGATGACATTGAATCCTTGTTGAATTTTTTGGAAAACTGAGAGTTGAAGCACATTCGTGGGAAACTAATAGTACATATGTACAAAGTAAGGACAAAGTAGAATGGTTGGAATAGCTGGATCATGTCTAGACTTTAGAAGCACAAAGCGGGAACGGGAGTGGGCCGAGGGCAGGGGCAGGGGCAGAGAAGCGGGAATAGATAAAATAGTTTAAAATTTGGGGCGTTTAGGAAGCGTCTATATTAACCAAGGATTATAAATTTATATCCATTTTATTATTATGAGAGGGAATGAATTTCTAGTATTTTCGTACTAAGACAAATTAAATTGAGTCCAAGGGGGCATGGCAAAAGTTGTTAAAATAATCTGTGTGATATATTGGATTTAGGATTTTCGTTGTGGTTTCTTTAGAAATAACAATATAATCTTTAAGTTGACAAAACATATGGCTTTGGTCATAAACTATGTTACATGGACTCTTCTAAATAGGAGAAGTACCCGTGTCGACACGACTCTTTGTGGACATGGGTATGACACTCGGGTAGGATCCTTCTAGTGTAGTTTAGGTGTAATTTTCAGCCAAGAAAGGCAAAGTACCCGTGTCGGATATGGCAATCCATACCCGTGCCCTCCGGACACTTTGAAGAGTCCGTGTAACATAGGTCATAAATAAGGAAAATTATACGTATCCAAGGTTACTATCCCTCAACAGTCACGAGACTACGATTGTTGCTCTCGCTCTCTGTCTCTCTCTCTCTCCACACCACCCTCACTCTCTCTTCCATACTCGAGCCATGGTGAAGCGTGGTATATCTCGATTATGGAGATTGAGTTTCGGTTTCTTTCTTTTCTCTCGTCTTCTTTCTCCGTTATTCTTTTCTTCCTCTTTCTCTTCTTGTTCTTTTGAATCTTTGGTGAGAGACTCGCCAATCCTTGCTGAGAGAATCTCGAATTCCTGACAATGCTCCCTGAGAACTGCAGAATCGCAACTGTTGGTGAGAGTCGTCGATCGTAGTGATGATTCCTGCTTCTAAGGTTTAGACTTACATTGTGTCCGGAAATTTCAGCGTGCTTCTGCTCAGACTTTACTTCAATGGGAAGCCAGTGCTCAATATCTGAAAATGATACTTCTATAATAAAAAAAATTAAGAAACAGCTCTTTCAAAATCAAAGAAGAGCAAGAATTGTGAACCTTGTTAAGTTAAATTTACCTAGTTAAGCTGTCAAACCAGAAAACCTCAAAATTCTACCTGAAAACACAATATCACTGGCTTCCAACCCACACCGCTAGAATAAAAAGTTTTTGAACTGATATTGGAAGTCAAATGTTTTGAACCCTAGTAAAGTTGACTCACTGGACTCAAAAGTTGTGCAAACCTCAAACTCTTTATGACTATAGATGCAAATGTAGTACTCCCTCCGTTCCAAAATAAGTGTCCACATTTCCTTTTTTGGATGTTCCAAAATAAGTGTCCACTTTGAAAGTCAACTACAATTATTGTATCAACTACCTATAATACCCTCACAGTAAAGTCAAGCATCATTTCCTAGGAGAGTGTGAAAAGGGAAATGAGTAAGAAAGTCAATGTCACTTCAAGAGTAACATGGGAAAGTGGAAAAATGAAGGACAAAAGAATTAAATATAGTACACATTTCTCAAGTAATGTGCAAATTGGTAGTGGACACTTATTTTGGAACTGAGAGAGTAATATATTTTTGGAGACATGAGCATGAATAAAATCTTTGTTTCTGTGCCCGTCTGTGCATAATGGAGGGGGAAGGGAACTGGGATCCCTATCCGCTCAGTTTTGGTAGGCATTGAAGGAAAACGTTTTGGCAGCCCAGTTTCCAAGAAGGGGAGACCTGATAGAAAGATTTTGTACAAAGGGCCGCTATGCAAGTGGTTCTCCTTGTGTATGGTAGGGAACAAAATGGAAACTTAAAATACTTTTCTCTTGAGAATTTCAGTTCTTCTCCTTCATTGCTTCCTCTTTTTCGCCACACGTCAGATACCATGATTGGCAAGGCATGAAGTCATGTCTGGGCCATACACTCTTGTGGATTTCATCAATAAAACGTCAGTGGGTTGTCTGAATTTGAAACTTTAAAACAACATTTTCTTTTATCTCTTTAGAAGCATATGATTTGTGAGTAAGTTCGAGATTTTGTAGTCCAAATGTTGTATATCTGGATATGTATCTGTTCAAAAATGCATGCAATAGAACCTTTGTTGATACAGTAATTTGTAGTACTTTATATTTAAATCATTGTACTTTGCCCGTAATATTTCCTTTGATTGTTATTTTGGTTTAGTCACAAGCATGTGAAGTTAGCATAGGTTAGATAGAGTATAAATAGTTGGCTGGGGCTAGGAGCATGGGAGCTTGTGATAATATTGTATTTGGAATTGGTTAATACCAAATTGAGCCTATAGCTTTTCTTTTAGGGTTTTGGTCTTCCAAACCCTAATTTGTTCTTAATCTATTTTCTTCACCTCTTGAATTGAGCATTCATATCATGGTTCAAGGTCGCGGTATCGGTCACGGTCGCTGTGGTCGTGGAGACGACTCGGTCGCGGCACCGCAGACTGGTATCGGGCGATACGCAAAGATACGCTAGATTTAATGTTAAAAAAAATCTGGAAAAATAATAAAAAAATTCTAAGATAATTAGAATAGCAAATTTGACCTAATAGATTGTCACAATACACAATGTACCAATCACAATATCACATAATGTCTAATACACACGCTGTGGATTGAGTATTGGGACTAGTTGAATTTTGATAAGAAGTTATTTACTTGACCCTACTGCCACATCATTTGGGAAGCACTTTTTGGATGAAAATTTGGGAAGCGTAGTATTGCTCTAATTTTTTTTTTCTAACATAATGTGACAATATAATATTTTACTTAATAAAACTTATTATGTAATCAAAATAAAAAATAAATATAAAACCAATTATATTATAGTGTAATACGAGTAGTGTATTACAAATTGAAAAAATAATATATTATTATACAAATATAGTGTATTATTATATAGTAAGTCTAACATACACTACTTACTCTACAATAGTGTATTAATCTATATATAGGTTTAGTTAAGTAAACATACATAACAAACAAATGAAAAGAAAAAAGAAGCCAAAACAAACTCTACCTTATGTCGGTGGAGGTCACTGGAGCAGCAGATGCCTGCACTCCAAACCAGATCGTAGGAGGCGACAGAAAGAGAAATGGAGAGAGACATCCACACACACACAGAGATCGCATGAGGCAGAGAGAGACCTCCACACACACAACAAAGAGAGAGAGAGAACTAAAAGGGGTCGAGCAGATCTTGCAAGAGAGAGAGAATCGAACAGTTTCACTATGTGAAGAAGATGGATCTAGTTCGAATCGTTCAATCTGACCTCATGGAGTTCGACGAAGGAGAGACACCTTTAGGTCTATGAAATAATGCTGAAAAGGTACCATTCGAACCATTTGCCCCAATTTTTAGCTTCAAATTTGTCTTTTTTAGATTCGTCTCGCCATCTCGGCCGAGATCTCGTGCGATACGGCACCATCTTGTCCGATACATGGCGGTACGGCCGAGATGGTCTCCGATCCTACATTGTTTTGCTTATTTTATGAATCGTCCCTAGATATCGTCTCGTTACCCTACGAAACCGAGTTGACTCGGCCGAGATGACTCGGTATCGGTCGAGACTTTGAACCCTGATTCATATGCATTTGCATGCATCATTTGCTATCAGAGCTTGAGATCAAAACTAGAATTGAAGGAGGATGTGTGAATCTCCGCCAAACAAGGCCTCAAATCAATTAGAACTTCTACTGTGACTTGGGAAATTGCAAGCCGAACGCAATCGGAGTAGATACTTCGCAGATCTGGACCAAACAAGACCTTAGAGGTCACGACTGCAGCCAACCATTTGGACCAACAGAGACGAGGGTCACCATTGCTACTGGGAGACTCGATTGGGTTCCAACTGCCCAAATCGAACCAAACAAAGCCTTGCACTGCAACTGTTTGAAGTTCTCGAAGTAGCCTAAACCAATTTGCGAAGCAACCAACACCCACTTGCGAACCCTCTCAAGGCAAACTCGTGCCACGCTGGGCATGCGAAAGCTTTGAACCAGTTCATCATTGAGTCGCAACACCAGTTAGGTCCATTTCGATCCTGGTTGTGAATAATCGGCTACGTATTGGAACTGACTCCAAGTTCGACCAGCTTCGTTACTTGCATGGGTTTCATTGGAGACATTGTGACTGGGTAAGAATTGCTTCTGTATTTGATTTCTTGGATTGGGTGAGTCGGTTCATTCCGAATTCTCTTTGATTTTGACTTTTGGATTTCTATTGGCTTTAAATTGTTCCAATTGGGTTGAGGTGGTAATTTTCGGCAAGTATTGTGGTTTGGTTTGTGTGTTTTTGAATTAGCTTATTGGGTATGGGTTGTTAGTGATGTGTTTGGCTTGTGATTTGAGATTCAACTCTATTTTTTCAATTTTGTTTTGTCAAAGTGCTTGTGAATTGATATGGCTCATAGGGGAAGAGATAGAATGGGTAGAGGGCAAGGAAATGCTATGAAAATTAGGGATGAGGTTGATTTGCCGCATCCCATGCGTTTGCAACCTCCTTGTGAGAGGATCCAAATTCCGAAATTTTATGGTGATGAATTAGAATTTGTTCATTGGTTAAATGAAGTTGAAACTCTATTCAATTACTATAAGGTGATTGAAGAAGAGAAAGTAAAATTGGTGGAGACAAGTTTGAAAAGGGAGTGTTGCGGATTGGTGGCAACAACTCAAATTTGTTAGAAAGAAAAAGGGGAAGTCTAAGATCAAGGAGTCGAACAAAATGAAAAAGAAATTGAAGGAGAAGTTCTTATCCAAGAATAACCTTCCGACCATAAGTGTGCGGTTGAAACAAAATTTGTATAAGTTAGACTTTGATGATAAATCAAAGTGTGTTGAGTGCTTGAATGAGGAACCGGAGTTTGATGAGTACTTGGACGATGATTCATCTTTTGATGATTCTTATGAAAATGGGTTTGAGGAAAAACCAAACCAAGAGGATGACCATGAATTAAGTGCGGCACCAACATTCGATTATAATTATGAACGAGTGTTTGATGAAAACCTCAACAAACTAGACATTAAGGAATTGAATGAAGCTCCAAAATTTGATGCTTGTTATGAAAGTGGGTTTGAAGAAATTCGATTATAATTATGGAGTGTTTGATGAAGACCTCAGCAAACTAGACGTTAAGGAATTGGATGAAGCTCCAAAATTTGATGCTTGTTATGAAAGTGGGTTTGAAGAAACCCTAAGCAAAATAGATCACAATGAATTGGACTTTATATAACTCCTTTGATCTCCAACAAAGAATGAAGTGGCTTCAACAAGTTGTAAAGTGGCCTATGACTATGAAATTGAGAAGCTAGAAGTCAATGTCATTAATGTTCTTGAAGATCCTAGTTGTATTGATGATGAGGCGAAAGATGATTTGGAAATTTTTGTTCACAAGGAGAATGGTGCAAAACTCAAGACATCCACATTAGGTGATGAATGCGAGATTGAATGGTTTACTAGTGGAAGCGAGAAGAGCTTTGAAGGTGACGAATGTATGGGAAATTTTATGGACAACAAAGAAAATTTGGCATTTGAAGAAGAGAGCTACATCCTGTTTCCAATTTCAAGTGTTGAAGATGCAATTGAACATAGAGTGGCAACCATTATGTTTTCAAAGATAAATATCACAAGGAAAGTCGCCGCTAAAGTGAAGATGATGACGCTAGTTCTTACACTTGAGGACAAGTTTTCTTTAGACGGAGAGTCTGATGTAGTATTTTGTAGTACTTTATATTTAAGTAACTGTACTTTTCCCGTAATATTTCCTTTGATTGCTATTTTGGTTTAGTCACAAGCATGTGAGGTTAGCATAGGTTAGATAGAGAATAAATAATTGGCTAGGGCTAGGAGTAAGCGAGCTTTTGATAAAATTGTATTTGGAATTGGTTTATACCAAATTGAGCCTAGAGCTCTTCTTCAGGGTTTTGGTCTTCCAAACCCTAATTTGTTCTTTATCTATTTTCTTCACCTCTTGAATTGAGCATTCATATGCATTTGCATGCATCATTTGTTGTCAGCTCAATTCTTTTGGATGTGTCTAACGCTAGGTTGACTTGCAATTTAGCTTAGAAAATGTTGTGTATGTTTCTTCTGCTACTAAAGTAATACTATTTTGAGCAGGATGCTGGATATACTGGAAAAATTCCTTATACGCAAAGGTTACTGCTTCTCAAGACTCGATGGTTCTACTCCAACCAGCTTGCGCCAATCTCTCGTAGACGACTTCAACTCAAGCCCAAGCAAACAGGTCATTTTTCTTCTTTAGTTTGTAAAATGTGATCAAATTTTCTAGTTTGTGAGAGAATGGTAGACAAAAGAGAAGACACTAGACAGAAAGATTAGAAAAAAATTTAGGCCAGTTAATTGCACTGCCCTTATACCTTGCATGTATACTTTGAAATATACAATAATACCGTAGAGTGAAAAGAAAATAAACTCTTAAGAAATCTAATTCCTGCAACAGGTGTTCTTGATATCAACTCGGGCTGGTGGGCTTGGGCTGAATCTCGTCAGTGCAAATCGTGTAGTCTTATTTGATCCAAACTGGAATCCGGCCCAAGACCTACAGGCTCAAGACAGGTCGTTTCGTTTTGGACAAAAGCGTCATGTTGTGGTTTTCCGCCTTCTTGCAGCCGGTTCTCTTGAGGAACTCGTTTATTCGCGGCAGGTCTACAAACAGCAGCTATCCAATATCGCTGTCTCTGGGAAAATGGAAAAACGATATTTTGAAGGAGTCCAGGTTTGGAAACTTGTACTTTTCATTCTGATGTCGATAAGCGTCATTGAGGCAATGGTGGGCCATGGCACCCCAGCCCTTTAAAGCTCTGTTTTGTTCATGGATTTAGTTAGAGAAATAAAAAGAATGCATTAAGGCTTTGTTTGGTTCTTGAATTCAGTGAGGGAAAAGAAAAGAAAACATAGAGGCAAACATTTTCCTTTGTTTGGTTATTAAGGAAAACAATGAGGAAAATAAGAAAGAAATGAGAATAAATTGAGAATTTTATAGAACATTTATACTGTTGTGAGTAATTTTCCTTTCTTTTTTCGTATATTACAATTATATTTTACAATTTTTTTAATTTTTAATGTTATATAAGCATGAAGGAAAACACAAGGGAAACACGAGGGATCTAGTTTTCCTTCCTGTTTTCCCTTCCTCCTTTCCCTCACCAATCCATAAACCAAATAGAGACTAAGGAAAACATTTTTCTTTGTTTGGTTAAGAAGGAAAACAATGGATAAAATAGTAAGTTAAAGAAAATAGGGTGAAAATAGGGTGAAAATAAGGTTAAAACTTTTGAATTTTGTGAGTCACTTTCCTAACCTCTTTTCTTGATTTCCTTTTCTATTTTGGAAAACTTTAATCGGAGGGTCCGTTTGGGAAGGAAAAGATTAAGTTCTATGAATTCATGTGTTTGGTGAATGTCCATCTAAGAAGCACGGACACGGACACAGACATAGGCACAAGACAGGAATACGACACGACATTGACACTCGGACAAGCAATTTCTCAAAAAAGTAGGACAGGAATACGTCTGGGACACTTTGAATGTGCATATATAACTGATATTGTTGTGTAGTGATTACACGAATCCCAACCCTATTCATAGGGTGGAGATAGGGATAGGAAATAAATAAAATCTTCCTAATCAATATCTAATATTCCTAATCAATCCCGTATCACTAATATATATCCCGTAATTATGTTATTTATATTTGTCACCATAATTATGGGATTTACATTCCACAATCAAATCATATCATATCAGGAATCTTCAATCTCCAAATCTGGAATATCCTAGAACCATATCACACCCCATATTTTCTCTCTTCCATATCTTTCTTCCATTCATATTTTCCAACATATATTTTACTCCGTATAATTTTTTTGCAAGATAAAAAAAATACCATTAGTTCGATTAAAGTTGGCATAAAAATACATAAATCACAACAATATCACTAGATATGAACCTAACAAAAAAGGAAAACATGTTCCCAATTTTACAAGCCTCAATTATTGGACATAAAAAGAAAACCAACATTTATGAATCCAAAAAAGAAGAGATATGAGGAAGAGGACGGGAGTGAAAGTTAGAGAATTTCAAATTGAAACAGATGGCATAAAATCACAATATGTAATAAATAAAAAAGCATAGTATAACATGTAATTCAACGGAATAGCCTATTGTATATTAATAATTGAATTCTACACATACATAGGTCCGGGAAATAGGCACAGATACCAACTATAAAAAGAGTGACATGTCAAATCTAGGACATAAACACAGTTAGGATACAATGAACAGTATTTTACTTTTCTTATATTGTGTCTTGTCCGTTCCCATTTCCTAGATTTTCATATGACCCCGTTACTTATCTCCATTTTTATTATGTTAAGATTTTTGCATTAAAGTCTTAAAAAAGATATTCAAAGGAGCTGGGCCTTGTCTACTCCCGTGTCTGGCCATATCAGTTGTGTGTCCAACCATGTCAGTCATGTCTACGATGTCAAAAGATATTAAGACACATTATTGAGTGTCCACGTCTTTGAGAGTGTCCGACGAGTGTCGGTGTTGGATACATGTCCGACACTGACGTAAACCAAATTGAAGTGTCGGTGCTACATAGATGTCCATTTCTTGCACAGGATCTCTCTTGAAACTGGTTCTTTTGTCAAACCAACAGAACCTTAGTTCTCTTGAAAACCCTCCACTGATTGGGATTGAATATGAGATTTCTTGCCTCTCACTGTGTTACATTCTTTTCAGGATTGCAAGGAATATCAAGGGGAGCTATTTGGAATCTGCAATCTATTTCGTGACCTGTCAGATAAGCTTTTTACTAGCGAGATTATTGAATTGCATGAAAGACAAGGACAACAACATGGGCATCAAAATAGTACAAAGCGGGACTTCACTGAAGTTTGGATACCCTTTGTTTCTCCAAAGGAAGCAAGTGAAGCAGTTTCATCGGGTCCTGAAGCTAGTGAGCCTGATGAGATGGAGAGGCCTAAAACAACTAGACCAATGCTTGAAGATATGGGTGAGTGCTTTTATATATTTTCTTTCCTCTTTTATCCTTCGTGCTGTTATATAATACAGGCAGCATATTTGCATTCTGGAAAAGTTGAGATTATTTGCTAATGATTTGTTCCTGGTGCCAAAAAATTAGCAACTAAACGCATTAGAGTAATGCTCAAAACTTGTTCGGTTACCACAGAAACCGGCCAGGAATTTTATTTTATTTTTTTCTTCTGTTCTTCATATTTGACATTTCAATCTCTTCCCTTTTCTGTTGATTTTCTACTGTACTTAATTTTTTTAATTTCCAATGTTCAAATAATTCTGCTATCATTCTTATCGAATTTGATGAGATTCTTGTTTAGCTAAGGGAAAATTATAGAGAAAAGGGTTGTCATTTCTCGTTGTCCCTTGCGTTTTCTCTTGTTTCTCTAAATCTGCACGCCAAACAGAGCATAAAGGAATTAACATTCTCAATAGTCACTTTGTCTAAGCGTATAGACAGGTTCTTTACTCATTTAGTAATGAAGGTAATGGTTGGGTGGGAGGTACAAATCATTTTTTGGGGGTGAATTACACTGACTTCCCCCGAGGTATGTCCTAAATACACGGTAGGTCCCGAAATTGTTTTATTTAGGACATACCTCAAGGTAGGTCAGTGTAATTTACCCCTTTTTTCTTGTTCGTCACTAAGTGTATTTTAATGGTAGTAGATGGAACCGTACACCTAATCTTTGTATTTCCACCACTAAACCTTAAACCAATCTTTCAAAATTTAGGTATTGTATATGCTCATCGTAACGAAGACATTGTCAACTTCGGACCTGTCATCCAAGGAAAGGAAAAAGTGAGCATACCAGAGAGCGATAGCCCAAGGAAACTATGCCTTGCTGGTTTGGGGAAAAGGAAATCAGACATAGTGGGCGGTGGGAAAGAGAGTTGTGTTTCACTTTCATCTAAATTGCAGAAGAAGAACCAATACAGCCTACTAGCTCAGTTCATGGGCATGGGTGAGATTGAGTTTAGTAGGTGGTTACTGTCCGTAACCCCTGCTGAGCGCGAAAAAGTGCTTCGAGACTACAAGAAGAGAAAGGGAAAAGAAGTCTGATGGTTGAGGGTCATCATCCGCTTCATCTTATGTCGACGGAGCATTGGTAAGTGTACAGTACTGTAATATAGTTGTACATATATATATATATATATATTTGTATATTGGTTGGTAGAATCTTCTTTGTTATTGGCAGGCTTGATTTGTACATATTTTACACAACTTATGCAATTAATTCTAGCAGTTACATGGTTTCTCTCAGATTTTCATGGCTTGCATTGGAGTTGATTTCTTTGGTATGCATCTCTGGTGGATAGTATGAATTGGTTGCAGCTTCATATTGCTAGCTGACTTTAAGACTTGACTAATGAAAACGCATGATGGTAGTATGGTACCAACCACTCCTACTTTATTTTTTATTTTTAAATTCTTTGGCACTAATTTTCTGGAAATAATTTCTCTAAGATAGTGAAAGTTTAGCACCTCTATAACGCAGCAGCTCATTCAGTTGTGCTGTAAACAATGGTCAATTTCAGCTACTGAAATGTTTAATGACACAAAAGGCGAAGTTTCTAGTTTTATATATTGTAAGTGGTAAAAACTTAGTTTAGATGCTAATTGGATAAGTACAACTCTGAAACATCAACTACTAGTTCATGTTTTTTCTTTTGTTTTCTATTTTTTGGGTCCAACTAGAAGTTCATGTGGGAGCAACCAAATGGTTATTCTTTAAAAAAAAAAAAAAAAAAAATGAGGCTTGTTAATGCATTGTTTGCTTCAAAGAACATATTGTGTATACTACTGTATATACAACAACTTAAATAAATGACCAGAACTTTGTCAGGGTTGAAATGGGTGAATAAGACTAAGAAGAACCAACACATATTGTACATAAAAATCCAAAACGTATGGTATCACTACAAGCAAGTAAAAGCCCTTTCTCATCTTCATTTGTTGGACCAACAGCTCTTATCTTCAAGTTATAAAATCTCTGACTTATTATTCAAAGATACACAGCATTAGAATTTCAGAAATCCATTTACAAGACATTCAACATGAACACTTTTTAGTTCAAACATATGTGTATATATATATACACATTTTTACAGGGTCACTTACCAATTACAACTCCATTGTGGATCTTTATTTATTTTCCTTAAATCACTAACCACCTTATATGGTATTTAACATGAGTAATGCTAGATGTACACAAATTTGCACACTTTTGCACACAAATGCTTTAAATGCATGTACCTTGTGCTGTATAAATGGTGCACAGAAAAGTGTAAAAAATTCGAACAACACAAGGTACATGCATTTAAAGCATTTGTGTGCAAAAGTGTGTACAAAAGTTGTGTACACCTAGCATTACTCATTTAACATACAACAAACAGCTAGGAATGGCCAGGAGCTAAAGCCAGAGGTCCCGCCGCAGGACCAACAGCACCACCGTAGCTGCCGCCGCCGCTGCCGCCACCACCACCACCGCTGCAGTGATAGTCGAAGCAGTCAACAGGGTGTTCAAGAACACCCTCACATTCCTTCTTGCTCCTCTGAACAGGCTTATCCGGCAAACAGTTTCTCCGATCATCAGACACTATCCCTTTCGAACTCAAATTCCTACAAATCCCCTCTTCCTCAAAGAAAAAGTTGTACGAATACGTGAAATTCGCCAAATTAGGCAAAACACATATCCCATCTGCTACAATCCCACTCATCATATTATGTCCCAAGTTTAGCTGCTCCAAATGAGCTAACCCTGCAACACTATAAGGTATTGGACCCACCAATTTATTAAAGCCCAAATCTAGAACTCTCAGCTTATAAAGATACCCAACTTCAGGTGGTAAACACCCAGATAAATTTGTATTGATCAGAATAAGCTCCTCTAAAGTATTCGCGAAATTGGCTATACTCGGAGGTAAACACCCTCCAAAGTTGTTGTTAGCAAATACCACTACGGAGGCCGAAGTTGAGCCTAAATTTGATGGAATCACAGACAAAAAGCGGTTATTATTAAGAAATATTGCATCAAGCTTTCGATTGAATAGTTTCGTGGGTAAGGACCCTTCAAACTCGTTGAAGCGAATATCGAGATATTGTAGAGTGGGAAGAGAGAGAACAATATCAGGGAAAGGACCTACAAATCTGTTATTACTAAGGTCAAGCTCGAAAAGGAGAGTAAGGTTTGATAAAGTTTGTGGAAGTATGCCAAAGAACCGGTTGCTGTTTAAGTGGATGAGAGCAAGATCAGAGAGAAGGCCGAGCTCATCGGGGAGAAACCCGGCAATATCGGCACTGTTGAGATCTATTCCGGCAACAACTTGGATTTTCGAATCATTGAGAGATGGGGCACAGTATACACCGGTGTAGTTGCATACAGAGGGGCCTACCCAATTGGTGGTGAAGTTGTTTGGGTCCGAGTAGATTACGCGTTTCCAAGCTTGGAGTGCTATATAAGCTTGGTGGAGTCGTGGGTTTGACGCGGTAAAGGAGCGGTAGTGGTGGTTGTTGTTGTAGTGGTGGTGGTGGTGGTGGTGGGTGGTGGAATAAGTGGTCTTGGCGGCCATGTTATTGAACAAGGGGGAGAGGTTTAGTATTGAGAGAATTAAGAGATGGGTAGTTATGCAATAAGGAAGTGAAGCCATAGCTAATGTAGCTAATGTGTTTATGGGAATGAAAGTGAGTGAGGTTGGTTTCGTTTTTGTAAGGAGGTATTTCATTGTCAAGTGATATGTTTTGTGGTCTTGTGAATAATCATGTTGTTCATTCCCAATAGATATAGACTGTTACTTACGACCACTTATAATGACAGTTAACTGACGCAATGACCCCCTTCTATGTACTTATGAAGATAGTAGAATATATATTATTGTGTTCACATTTTAGTAGATAGTAATATACCCTACGGGTAATACTTGTGGCACACTCAAAGACACAACTTTTGGGACACAACCTAAGAGATGTATCTCTCTCTCTCTCTCTCTCTCTTGTGTTACTGTGGGGTCCAGTGAATCACAGGAGAGATATAGACACATTTTTTGAGTTGTGTCCCAAAAATTGTGTCTTTAGGTGTGTCCCAATCTTTTATTCTATACGATATCACCTCCATTAAAACGGGGCATTAAAGTAGTTATAATGAGGGCACAAAGAATTTACTTTTAACTTCGATGTAAAGTTAGTTTAGTGCTCTCATTCAAGAGTGTGTCCATGTAAAGATTATGTAGCATAGCATTTCCAACCCCTCACACACACACACACACACACACACACACACACACACACAAACACACATGGTGGAGCTTAGTTGAAGAGTTTGTGCTATGAATTTGGTTTGTGAAAAATGAAAATGAAGAATAATCGCAGGCTATAGCTTGTTTTTAGCCCTACTAGGAAGGAGTGGAAACTAGAAAGCTGCATGACAGTAACTTGCCTCCTTCCGAGTAATTTTCATGGTGGTTTGAAGTGGAGATGGAGAAAGACAGCTTCAGTCCCCCCCCCCCCCCCCCTACTTGATGCCCTAATATTCAAATTCTTCTCCCACAAGTTTCCCTCTGAGCAGCTTTCTTTTTGAACGTGATTGAACCGCACCTATTTTCTTAATAGGCGGCAGCAAAGCATAATAGGACATAAATCACAATGTGTGGCCCCAACCACGAGATGTTTTTGGGTACTTCCAAGTATCACGTAGTATGCTTATGTGGTACTTTTCGACTCCAACCAATGAGCGTGGATATTTTGGGTAGGATTCACACCCCTTATATTTAGGGTGTCCCACTTTTCGGAGTGGGTTCTACCTCAAATATACATTCCCATTATTGAAGGATACCACGAAGACATGTCACGTGATAACTTCAATATACCCAGAAATTTCTCACCGACCACACCTTTGTGATGCAAAGTAGCCAACCTGGCCTCATTTTTAAAGCCTAATCGCTCTCCGAGTTCTTGTTGTTGGGATTTCATAAAATAACTCTCTTCCAGTGGTCACTTAGAGCATCCACAGTGGATGCGTTTAGGGATATGTTTGTGTCTGGTTGTTTGAAGATTAGAAATTTAAGTTGATGCAATGGACATGTTAACATGTGTTAGGGGTGGGTTCCATTCATTGATTTTTTGTACTCTTATAACCGTGGCCAGCCTTCTAACATACCAACGTGTCAAAGAAAATATATTTAAATAATCAAAAGTAATCTTCCAACAGAAATCTAAATATATACTCAAAAAGTCCTCTTTGACATCTTTTTCAAATGCAAAATTTTTTTCCCCAAGTTTTGTGCTTTTTAGGGAAAATTACACTTTAGTTTAATAAATTATAACATGTTTTTAATTAGGTTTATGTACTTTTTTTTTTTTTTTTTTTGTAATTGGATCCTTGAATTTCAAAAATTCATTTAATCAAACCCAATTTCTAACACTGTTAGCTAAAACTATTAGAAATTGTCACGTACGTTACGTGTAATGCTTACCTGTCACATGTTGGGTTAAGACAAATACGGGAGATTGTGAAATGTGAGAAAAATCGTATTCAATAATATCCGAAATCGCGTTTAATCAAATTCGAAAACACATTGGACTAGATCCAAAATTGCATTCAATCATACTCAAAATCACATCTTTTTTTTTTTTTAAGCCATTTACAGTCTTCGGTGTTTGTCTTAACCTAGCATGTGACAGGTAAGCATTACGCGCAACGTACGTGATAATTTCTAATAATTTAAACTAACAGTATTAGAATTTGAGTCTCATTGAATGAAATTTTGAAGTTTAAAGACTCAATTGCAAAAAATAAAAAATAAAAAAAAATTATAAACTCAATTGAAAACAGGTGTATAATTTAATCAACTAAAGTGTAATTTGTCCTTCTTTTTAAAAGAAATGTCAAAAGTTTTAATCGTCCCACTTAACATGTACACTTGTGCATCATAAGTATCATATAGAGGGTTGATTTAAGCTAGCTCACTATTGATGCTCTGAAGCTTAACCAGAGCCCGACATAAGACCAAAAGTTCTTGCTTATGGCCAATAAAATTTTGGAAGCCCCATGAATCATGATGGCAGAAGTATCGTATTCTACACTACGGGTTTATATATATATATATATATAGATATATATTAAAGTTACAAAAAAAATGTTAAATTAATTGACCATAGCATCAACTAAGGGAAAGGAAAAAAAAAAAACTCTCAGCAAAACTTGGCTATAAAGCAATAAATAGTGGGGCTAGAATTTGGGCGGATTAATCTGAACTCAACCCGTAATTTATTCGAGTTTGGGCAACTTTCTTATGTATCTTGAGTGGGCTTATGTTAAAAAGTTTAAGTCCAAATTAAATGTTGGTTGGGCTTGGTAGAGAAGTTAATAACCTGAGCCCGAACTTATACGCATTTATGTATTGGGTTAATTATGTAATAGACCCTTGAGTTTGGTCCATGTGTTATTTTGGTCCATGTAGTTTTAATCGTGTCAATTTGATCCCTTAAGTTTTAAATAGAAACAATTTGATCCAAATGCCTTATTTTGTGAGAAAAGTTAACCCGATTTACTCACATACTATACACTGTCACAGTTTTTAGGGGCAATAGAACACCACCAATCTTATAACCCGCTTATCAGTGTAATTGTGCATAACAGTGGATAAATTTTGTCAATTTTTCTCACAGAATTGGGCATTTGGATTCAATTCCTTTTATTTAAAACTTTAGGGACTAAATTGACACAATTGAAACTACAATGACTAAAATAACACTGGTATATTTTGTATTTAACCCTAATGTATTTATATGTTTATATTATTGTTGTATTGAATTTTATCTATGTATTCTTCTTAACCGTAGGATCATGCTATTTTTTCAGTGATAAATATATCCTGTTATATTCTATTAGAAAACTAAATTAATAAGAGAATGTTTTTTTTTTCTCAAATTTAAGCCAAAAATTTTAAGTTTGATACTCTATATAGAAGGGTTCGTGCTTGGGTAGTAAAATATGACTCGGGCTTGGGTTGGATTGTTGGGCTCAAGTCGGGCTCAGGCTTTGGACAGACTATACCTAAAAGTTGAATTGAGCCTGGACGGATCAAAACTCAAGTCCAACCCACTCAGAGATGTAACCCCACTAATTGGTAACCTTTCACCACTAAAAAAATAAAAATAAAAAATAGCTTTTAAATAAAATATTCACAATAATTTTAAGAGATTGAAAAAAACCAATTCAAAATGCTAGCTTTAGGTCTCATACTGTCTCAACTCCGCTCTACGTTTATGTAAAAGTAGTAAACCAAGCAACTATTTATTCAAATAAGAGTAATGCTACGCTACTTAAATCTTAATTTTAAATTTCCATCCTAATTAATGAGGTAGTTGACCCACTGGCAATAATTATGGAATCACTTTAACATCATCTAATCAAAATTTAGGGGGATTCACTTCCACATAATTTGGGATGAGAATTTATTATTATGATTTGAGAAACATAGTATTACTCTTCAAATAATGACTAGGTGCAAAAGGCAAGTGATAGTTTAAACATGTTAAAATTATGAGTAATGTTATGCTTCCCAAATTTCTATTTTAAAAGTGCTTCTCTAATGACTTCTAATTAAAATTCAACTGGTCGCACTGTATTAGACCTGGGCTCACTGACACATCATTTAGGAAACACTTTTGAAGTAGAAATTTGGGAAGTATAGCATTACTCTAAAATTATTTGACAAAAATTTTGATTTCCCCATTAAATTACTAACAATTGCAAGCTTAGGAATTAGGATGGACTAAAATTTTCTAATTATTATAGAGTTTTCCTCTTCCAAACCATAAAAATTAACCATATATATAATTACTGATAAGAAGAAGCGATTGTCAAAATAAAATAATTTATTTTTTGGTTGTTGTATAATCTATTCCAACAATTAAAAATGAAAGGACATATTTAGCTATTTTAATCCAAATGATGTATTGTTAACATACGGTATTACTTTTTATTGATTGTTTCACAATTTTGGCTAAACAATATTTCGCCATCCCGTAATTTTCCTAAACTTTTATTTTTGACCCTCTAAAATTAATTGTTTCACTTAAACCTTCAATTTTTACATCAGCTTCAATTGAGAACAACTGAAGCCAATTAGTTTAAGTTGAGGTCAATTATTGAAGACCTAGTAGTCATATTTGGCCTCAATTTGTCTTCAACTGAAATCAATGTAAAATCGACTGCCTTCAGTGAAAATAATTAATTTAATTTAGAGGATCCTATCACACTCCAGTGTAGTAAAATAAAGAAAAATTTTTATTTTCATTTTAGACTCGTAGGTCATGACAGATGATGGATCGCTCGTCATGTACTTTGCTTAACATATACCAGAAAATAGAATATATAAAGCAACAAGGAAGATATATGCTATTAAATATTATTATAGCTTCAAATAATATTACATTGTCACAAATAAAAATATCTTTTAAGGCACAGACTGCCTTATTCAAAAAATATTATCTATATCCTGATTACAACTTTATTTAAATAAAAAGTATCTCCGTAGGTTTCTCTAGCTAACATAGTCATATTACTCTGTATAATCATTTCCTGAATATTTTGAGAGTCTAACACAAAATAAAGTCACCAGCTAATGAAAACTGAGTGAGTATAATGAACACACAAGCAATGTATATAAACGTACATTAACAATTATTATTAATGTTAAGTACCTTACAGTACACAAGCAATGAATATTTAAGATCGTGCATGAATCAATGAATCATCTCATCTTACTAACTCTTTTATTTTAACTACGAACCCAACACAAGTAGTTCCCCTGAGCCTCCGGCTCAAGGCCATTAGTTTAGAATACCTGTCGATATGTCTGCGGTATCTAAAGCGGCCTGGACATACCTAGACATTCAAGGTTATAATAATCTGTGGAATACTTTAATTAATTTACTGTATCTGAAGCGGTCTGGAATAATTTAAAACTATCACAAGATTGGCCTACCGTATCTAAAGCGGCCTGAGCTCAACCCTCTTAATTAATCTACCGTATCTACAGCGGCCTGAAATAATTAAGGTTATCACAAAACTGTGACTGGTCTACCGTATCTAGAGTGGCCTGGGTTCAATCCTTTCTAATTAACCTGCTGTATCTTGAGTGACCTAGGATAATTAAGGCTACCTCAACCAAAATATCCTCTCTTGACTTTTTCAATCTCACCATCACACATCATGCATGTTAAATTATACGACCTCTTTCAAATATACCAACTCGACTATGCAAATGTGTAACTTATTCTTTTTCTCGTTATATAAAGGCATCAGAACGGGCGTACGACTTGTTCTCTCATTACATATTTTCTTACAAAAGTATCAGAGCGATATGACTTAAATCATTCTTTTCACCTTTTTTTAGGATTAATTACAGAAACACCCCCCTGTGGTTAGGCCTTCTATCAGTTAGCCCCCTATACTTTAAATTTTATCACTAATACCCCCTGTGGTCTGGACTAAAGTGAAATAGTAACTTTTTTCGTTAAAGTTAACAGAAAATGGGTAAAAATACGAAATCACCCTTATTACATGCTAACAAGAACTCCCTTATATGCTTAAATATTTATTTAGGCATATGTGGTATACTATTATATTATTTTGATATTATATTTGTTGTTAGAGACCATTCTGTAGTCACTTTGAGGTACATTCATGAGAGCAAATTTATTTAATTTTTGATCTACCCTTGGACACACACACACACACACACACACACACACACACACACACACACACAGTCTTAGCGATATATTATTTATTTTATTTTATTTTTAATCTACTCTTAGATACACACAATCTTGGTGATATGTTAGTTTTTTTTTAATCTACTCTTGACCACACACACAGTGAAATCCAGTGTAGTGATGTACTAAGATCTAAAAAAAAATTTATCCCCAAAATTTTTTGTGTGTGTATGTGTCAAATTCGCTCTCACAAAGGTACCCCTAAGTGACCACATAATGGTCTTTAACAACAAATGTAATATCAAAATAATATAATAATGTACCATTTATGCCTAAATAGACATTTAAGCATATAAGGGTGTTATTATTAGCATATAATAGGCGTAATTTTGTACTTTTATCAATTTTCCGTTAACTTTAACGGAAAAAGTGACTGTTTCACTTTAGTCCAAACCACAGGGGGTATTAGTGATAAAATTTAAAGTATAGGGGGTATTTGATAAAAGGCCTAACCACATGGGGTGTTTCTGTAATTAAACCTTTTTTTATTATAGAATGCATCAGAGCGGTTTCCTACTTTTCGTTTCTTTAATATGGTATCAGCGCTATTTATATTTTACATTATTTCATAGTGATATTAGAGCTAGTTATTCCCTTTTATAAAACAGTAGCATTGAGGTACAAGTTTTGAAATAGAATGTACAACAGTCCTTCAGTATATATTTCTCATTTTCTTATAAAGGTATCAGTGTGATTCATATATGGTTATTACTAAGTACAACAGCTTACAACAGAGAGTACAACTATGTTGAGCAGTGAATATAATTACAGCAAGAATGACTGATCATTCTACCTCAGAAGGGCATGACCGGTCATGGTCATTTAGCACGACCGGTTATGGTCGGGACCGGTCCTGGTCATGTTTCAGGACCGGTCATGGCCGGGATCGGTCCTAGTCAAATAGCGCGACCGGTCCTGGTCGTCTTCAACCTCAGGACTGTACAGGTGCAGAGCAACATACGAGTTTTACAAACTTAAACGATACTGCAAGTGTAATTTACCATTATCTTCATTTTTCTGTGTAGATTACGAATATATAAGTCTTAAGTCTTAATTGTTAATTGTTAATGTAGCTCTACTTATTGATGAAAATCCGAGAGTCGCCGAAACTTCGCTTTAACCGTATGTCGCAACCGTTACAAATTAAGGTCTAAGATTTGAAACAGGGCTTACTAGGGTTGTAATCTTTCATTCCCAATTTACAGAAATCATTTTCGTTAAGATTTGAGAGACCACCTTTTTTGAAGCTTCAAAACTATATATATCTCAGTCAGGCTCTAAAGAGGGCGCCCTCTTTTTATTAAAGAGAGGGCTTCTGTTTTGGCCGTCAGTTCGTGTTTAAAAACTGTGAAATGACAACACTGTCCTTAATGAAAACAAGATCCGACGGCCAAAATAGAGGTCCTCTCTTTATTAAAGAGAGGGCGCCCTCTTTAGAGAATTTTTGATATATATATCTATATATGTATCTATCTATATATATCTATATACAGGTATATCTCTATATTTGATGCCCCCGATTTGTGCGTAATGACAAATACTACATTATAAGTGAGTTCAAGAGACTCACCGGTTGTTAGATTGAGTGGCTCGTCTCACCGAAGAATTATGAAAAACCGTAATATAAGCTTAGAGCTTCCTTGACAATGACTATGGCTTTTGAGCTTATTTGTTTCTATATTTCCTTTCTTTTCGTTCAATTTCCAGAAAGTATAAGTGATTGGTTGTGTGTGCTTGTGATTTGAGAGAGTTGTATGTAGGTGTGTGTATATATTGCCGAGAGAGAGAGAGAGAGAGAGAGAGAGAGAGAGAGAGAGAGAGAGAGATGAAAGCTATGAGAATTTTTAAGCTCAAAAGCTTAATGTTGTAAGCTTGCAAATGGGTGGAATGTTTGTGTTGTGTGAAATTGGTTTAGAGATGTGAACACATTTATAGAAGGAACAATCAGTGAGCTTTGCAAGTTGCAAGCTCAAATTATTTAGACATGATGATGAGAAGAATATTAACAGCCTGCAAGTTTTGATTCATGGTGTCCAATCAACACAGCTCAGTTCGTTAAGTTAAGTTAGATCAGTTAGTTCAGTTAGGTTGTGGTCCGGGTAGTCTAAGAAAATACATAAATGTTAGGGATCAAAAATGTAAATGACGTGATTAATATTTTTGTTAATAGTTTTAATCTCAAATTATAGGATAACGTAGGGGCACAGTCTTAAGCATAAGTAATACTAATTAAAATTATTAAGGGTCACATAATTAATGTCATTGTAATTATAATAATTCAACACCAGCATTATTTAGGGAAATAATGTTACGACTAAAATAATACATAGTAGTAAACTAAATTGGCATTGAGTTAACAAATTAATAATACTAGTACCAATTATTTATGAGAATAATATCACAACTAAAAATAATACAAATTAATGAAATAAAATTTGACATTTTGTTTATTATTAGGGACGCGAAAATACAGGTTGCTACAGATCCAAAATGAAATTTTGGAAAAAATACAGGGTTAGCAAAAGATTGTTTAGCCTAAATTTTTAAAACTTTGCATACCTATAACTTGAGTTAATTTTGAGTATCTTAGACCATCTCCAACTCAAGTAGCAAATTTGAGGGGGAAATGTGGACTTTGCTACTCCAATTTCAAATTTGCTATCTCAAAGTTTAGTCATAATATTGTACTAAAGAAAAAAAAAATCAATCACAAACTCCCTCTTTTATTATGTTATTTTTATAGATTTGCTAATAGACAAAAAATGAAAAGTAAAGGATATATAAAAGGGAAAATTGTATAAGATAAATTAAAAATAAGCAAATATGAAAATTTGCTACTTCGAGTATGCCGTTTGGACAATTATTTACCAGTTATTGCCTTCTCACAATTGTACTATATGTAAATTGATTTCTGTATAACATTCATTAATATATTTTTTTAAGAAATGTAGTTGTTTGCACCCAAAAACCGTCAAAGGTTTTTGAGCCCGAGGCGCGTGAAATTGGATAGGGGTGAGGCCCAGCTAGGGAATATATGACTCATCGGACTTCAGTGTAGACGTGAGACCGATGATAGGTACAAGGCTGTTGGGAGTTGTGATATGAGCCCGATGGGAAGACGAGCATGTATGAGGATTATCGGGCATTGGAATAACATAACCCAATACAATGTAAGCCCGATGGTGGATTGAAGCAACACGGAGGACAATCGGACACCATGTAATGAAGGATGGCTATATCAGTCTGATTGGGCATTTGAAGAGAGGTAATCGGGCATGAGAAAAAACATTGAAATGGGTAAAGCCCAATTCAGCCAGGAAAGTAATTGACAAGGCCAATGGACTGAAAGAGGAAGGCGGTGCTATCCACAGCTGTCAGGATGACGTCATCTCAGAGTTTTGGAAACAAGAGTCCGTTTAGGAAACAAATCTGATCATGTCTAGCTGGATTTAGAAGGCTGATCCCTAAATTAAAGGGATTGATTCAATTAGAATCTAGATAAGGTAGGAGTCAAAGATTGGGAAAGTTTCTTCCACCATCAGCCAATCAGCCACGTAGCTAGGGGCGTAAGCTAAGGAGTCCTTTTCTAATCAGGAATCATCCATGGCCGCTATAAATACAGCAGGCTGGCCAACCATTGGGGGACTCCGCGTCATCTCAAAAACAGCACCCACACTGCATTCGAAGCATTCAAGGCATACAAAGCACTCAAGTCTTTATGTTTTTCATCACATAGCAAATAGGTCTGCCCTGTTTTGTTATTTCTTTTTTGATTCTTCTGAATAATCAGTTTGTTCTGGTTTGTTCTTTAGATCTGTTCATTTTTCCAAACACTTAATAAAATCTTCGTTTTATTAATCCGTTTGTGATTATTTACCTGTTAAACTCGACACTGTTTAGCTTGTGCGCTTCTGCACTGCTAAAGAATTTACGGTGAGGGTACTTTCCTACTCACTACACACAATCACACTGTTTAGAAGTCAGGTTCATAAAGCCTTGTGTACCACTCACACAAGCGTTTAGGAAATTAGTTTGCATGTACATACACACACGCACCGAGCCTGTTTGGTTCTGGCACGCCCGCGCAAATTAAAGCAAACATTTTTGGCACACCCGGTGGGACTCACAGTGTCAAGCCATGCCTCCAAAGAAAGACAAACAGACAACCAAGAACGGCCAAGACGATTCTCCCATGGACCCACCTGTGGAGGAAAGTATCGGCCATTCTCCACAAGACGGCAGTATTACTCTTGAGGCAATTTCAGAAGCCGTGAGAACGAACGTTGAGCCCATGTGGCAGGAATACAATGCGCTCATAGGATCAATGGGCAATCTCAAATCGGTCATCAACCAGACGGCCGATGTTCATAAGAGGCAAGCTGATCTGGTCATGGAGACAAGGACCACCCACGTAAAATTGGACCTCCTGTCGGACATGATCGGCAGGTTGATAGAGACCTATAAGGCCGGAGGCAGCAAAGAGCAAGTCAACGGATCGGGCTCTGGCGCATTGCTTGAGTTCGATAAGCCAAAAGACCCACCCTACATCTGTCCGAACCTTAGGGAGGGTAATGGCTCAGGCAAGCAATCTGAGTTACAGACCATAATGGCTAGCGGATCGATAGTCACCGATCCCAACGGATCGGTGACACCAGGTTTTGGTCGATCTACAGGCCATACCGAAAGCTCAGTCAGCCACGTACAACCTCCAAGTCACGCTAATGGAGGGCAAAGGAACAACGGTGGATTTGGCCTTATCAGGCCAATAACAATCAACAGCAGGAACCACCGCCGTTGGTACCCCCATTGAGGAATGTTCAGCCCGTAGCTCCATAACCCATCAATAGGGAGGAGTTGGTAGCTGCCATACATGAAGAGTATGGCCCGTTTATGAGAAGATTGGAGAGGCCGACGTACAGACGGCCATATCCCCCTGAAATTGACCAAGTCATATTTTCTCAGGGGTACAAAGTACCAAACTTCACTCTATTTTTTGGAGAAAGTGAGCAGTCTTCGGTCGAGCATATTGGCCATTTTATTGTTCAATGCGGCCATGCGGGTAGTAGCGACCCATTAAAGTTGAGACTATTTCCAAACTCGCTAACGGGCATGGCGTTTTTGTGGTATGTCAATCTCCCCGCTAATTCGGTGCAGACTTGGCAAGGGATGGAAGAGCTATTTCACGGCCAGTTCTATAGGACTGAGTCTGAAACATCGTTGGTAGATCTGTCTAGGATGATGCAATTAGTTGGAGAAATAGTAGAAACCTACATAGCCCATTTCTGTAAGGTAAAGTATCGGTGCAAGACGGTTTTGCCTGAGAAAGAATATGCTAAAGTGGCCATGGGGGGCATGTCCTTTAAACTTTGCAAGAGGTTTGAAGGAATTGACTTCGGTGACCTATTCGAGCTGGCTACACGGGTCGGTCGTTATGAGCGTATCCTTTTGGATGAGCAGGAGAAGAAGAACTCCTCCAAAGGGACGTATTATAAGGGCCCTAATTACGAGGTCCACTTAGCAGAGTGTGACCTTGAAACAGAGAAAGATATGGCTGAGTTGATCTGTAAACGGCCAATTGTATGCAACGCCTTAAGTAAACCTATCAACAATAATGCCGCTGCAAAGAAAATGGCGTTCGAGGCGGGAAAAAATTATACTTTTGACATAACCATGGCTGATCAAATATTCGATGCCTTATTGGCCGATAAAGTGATCAAGCTGAGTGAAGGCCATCGGATCCCCAAGGCCGATGACGGCACAATTCCTGGAAGCACTCCACTAATAATTGCGTTGTTTTTCATAATTTTATACAGGAAAACGTGGAGAAAGGAGTTTTCAAGTTCTCGGACAAGGTTATGGGGATTGATGCAAATTCGTTCCCTCAAATCACCAGCACCAATATGGTTATGCCCGATTTAACCAAGCTTTCAAGACCGATGCCGAAGATAGATTTGACCGACCAATAAGAGGTGCCAAAACAGAGGGAAGGGAAACAAATCGCCATTTCGACCACAGATAGGCTGAAAGTGATGATACATGAGCTCCAGAGAAGCTATCAAGAGCATAAAGATAAAAGCCACAAGGCCGAGGAAGCAACGGCTAAGTCTAGTACCAACAACCTGATAGCAGATCTGCGATGACAGTTGGAGTTCATTGAACAAGGCCTTTGCCCAAGATGCAAGGCTGATATCAAAAAAGAGGTCTCAAGCCCGAGTAAGAGGCCGAGAAGCCATGAACATCGGGAACCAAGCCGGAGAAGATCTGTATATGAGAGGTTATCACTGCCATGGCAAAGTCAGGCGAAGCCCGAGTGGCGGGCAAAACCTTCGTTGGTTCAGCAAGTCGGCCTAGGTGAATCTGGACGATTGGGGGCAAGAAGTATCCGAGCACTTCCAAAGCCTAAGCTGCAAGCGAAGGCATCAACCTCTAACAGGAGCCCAAGGATGGTGTTACCACCCCGGATGGAAGATGGGAGGTGGAATGGGGTTGAACATTCTAAATTCCCAGTACGGCCACAGTACAACAAGTCTAAAAAAAGGAGATATCAACGAATGAGACAGGCTGAACGAGAATGCCAGTACTAGAAGGACCGGGCTGGAAACCCTCCTAAACCCACAGCGCATACAGTGCCCGACTCCCAAGAACTCTCAATTGGGGCAGAACCATGTTGTGACGGAGAGGTTGGGACGGTGCATACTACCACTGGACACCTAAAGGAAAGATTCAGACGGGAGAAATCACAGGAGGATTGCAGGCCAACATCGGACAAGATAAGTATGGAAGGGGATGTAATGGAGGACCGGACCAAGGACTCAGCCATGATATAAGATGTTTTTTGGAATGGGGGAGAGACCGTTAAGCCTAAAGTGGTGGAAGCCACAAGCAAAAATGTGGGTGCCACCGACGGGCAGACCGATCGTCCGAAGATCACTATCTTGAGGCCAAAAGGACATCAGACTGAGGAAGGGTTAAAGACCAGACCAGTCAAAGTTGTGTTCAAAAAACCAACATATCAGATGTCCCAGCATCTAAAGCCATTGTACGTGAAAGGACATATTGAGGGGGTCCCGATAAACAGAATCCTGGTGGATGGTGGGTCTACCATCAACATTATGCCTTAAATAATGTTGAGAATCCTCCAAAAGTCCGAGTCGGGGCTAATTCCGACCGAAATGAAAGTTCAAAGCTTCACGGGGGCACCTTCAAGAACCAAGGGTATCCTACCCCTTGAACTGACCATTGGCAGTAAAACGATCATGACTGCTTTTTTCATTATAGAAACCTCAGCGGCCTATAATGCATTACTCGGCCGAGATTGGATACACCCAAATTACTGCATTCCCTCCACACTCCATCAGTTACTGATTTTCTGGAAAGGTGACGAGGTAGAAGTGGTCGGAGCAGATACGAAGCCATTTGTAGCCCGTGTGCAAACGACCAATGCAGTCTTCTATGAAGATGACATCGGGCCAGTCAAGTTGCTGGGGCGCAACAAAATGGGAAGACCAAATACAACGACCTTCCTTAAAGGAAATTCGTCGAACATTAAAGCATATTACCATAACCTCAGTCGGACAGAAGAATCAAGGCCGATTGAGATCATCGAATAGGAAGATGTCCATAGAGACACTGATAATTGAAGAACAGAAGCTGTTGGCCCTCAGGGCCAGCATGGCCAGATGGTGTGCATACCTGGCCGATAGAAGATTGGAAATCGGCCCTGTTGATGGAATGATTAATCTGGCCGATTGTATCTACGAAGAAGAAACACCAAGGGAGGAAGAAATTCAAATAGACGAATTGGAGACGGCCACGACAAAGCTTAATGATTTAAAGGCCGATGTCCAAGACCTCCCTCTTGGAAGTCAACTTAGGCAGAGAAGGAGAGCACAAGCCTAATTTATGTAAGTCAGATGCTGGATCTGCAGTGTCAGGCCGAGTTGATTGCACTCTTGCACAAGTATAAAAATTGTTTCGCCTGGGATTATGACGAAATGCCAGGTTTATCTAGGGAATTGGTGAAACACCGATTGCCAATTTAATCGGGGTTCAGGTTGTTCAAGCAGCTACCTCGGCGAATGTCACCAGAGGTAACTCTGAAGGTGAAGGAAGAAATTGAGAGACTACTGGACGCTGGTTTCATTCGGACAGCCCGGTATGTTGAACGGGTCTCGAATGTGGTTCTAGTAGTAAAAAAGAATGGGAAGCTGAGGGTCTGCATTGACTTCAGAAACTTAAACCTAGCTACCCCAAAAGATGAGTATCCCATGCCCATGGCCGATCAGTTAATCGATTCGGCCGCCAAACATAAATTTTTGTCCTTCATGGACGGGCACTCGGGATATAACCAGATCTACATCGCTGAAGAGGATGTCCCGAAGACTGCTTTTCGGTGCCCAGGGGCAATTGGAACCTTTGAATGGGTTATCATACCTTTGGGTCTGAAGAACGCTGGAGCTACCTATCAACGGGCAATGAATTTGATCTTCCATGATATGATTGGACAAGTCATGGAGGTTTACATTGATGATGTGGTGGTGAAGTCAGGAGGGAACGCCAATCATTTGAGGGATTTGGAAAAAGCACTTGAAAGAAAGCGGGCTCACAGACTAAAGATGAACCCTCTCAAATATGCTTTCGGTGTCATAGCAGGGAATTTCCAAGGCCTAGTGCATCAAAGAGGGATAGAGATTGACAAAAATAAGGCTCGGGCTATACAGGCAACAAAGCCACCAACTAATAAGAAAGAGCTTTAGAGATTGCTCGGACAAATTAATTTCCTAAGAAGATTTGTATCTAATTGTGTAGGGAAGACCCAAGTATGGACCCCTCTATTGAAGATCAAGACCGATGAAGACTTCAAATGGGAAGACAGCCATCAACAAGCCTTCGAGGGAATTAAACAATATTTGTCAACCCCTCCAGTATTAATGCCACCCAAGAAGGGTAGGTACCTAAAATTGTATATATCGGCCTCTGACTGCTCTATAGGAAGTATGTTACCTCAAGATAATGATCAAGGCAATGAGCATGCCGTTTATTATTTAAGTAGAATTTTGACTCCAATCGAGCAGCGCTATGCGCCGATTGAAAAGTTATGCTTGGAATTGTATTTTTCCTCACAAAAGTTAAGAACATATATGCTGCCCGTTTCCACTTACATAATATGTCAAACTGATGTGATAAATATATGTTGTCAAGACCAATCATGCAAGACCGAATTGGAAAATGGACCCTGGCCTTGATGGAATTTGCCATCCAATACCGATCGCAGTAATTGGTTAAAGGCCAGGCCATAGCCAATTTCTTGGCCGATTACCCAGATCCTACGGATCTGGGAGAACTGCCTCTAACACCCAAAGTCCTAAGCACGTCCTTAGTCCCATGGACGTTAATCTTTGACGGTTCCAAAAACGCAGAGGGTGCTGGGGAAGGTGTGGTGATTGTATCACCCAAGTACAAGAAGACAAAAATGTCATTTCGGCTCAATTTCAAATGCACCAATAATCAGGCCGAATACGAGGCGCTTATCATCGGACTAGAGATCTCCTTGAAATGGGGGCATCGTCCGTGCACATAAAAGGAGACTCAGGGCTGGTGATCGAACAAATAGTTGGAGAATTCCAGATAAGAATTTGGGAGCTCTGCCCATTCCACGCTGTGGCCACTCAACTCATGGAGGCATTTAATGACATTAGCGTGAGTTATATTACAAGGACCACAAATACCGAGGCCGATAAGCTGGAATTGGATTAGCCTCATCTTCTCGGAAGAACTTAGAAGACCAAGTTATCACTGTTCATGTCTGATCATTACCATCCGTTGAAAGGAGAGGTTGGTATACTACCACCAATTCGGTCTTGATGGAGGACGATGATTGGAGAATCCCCATTATTGAATACCTGAATCACCCAAATGTCAGGGTAGACCGAAGAGTTAGATTATTTGCTGTCCGATTTGTGATGCTCGATGGAAAATTATTCAAGAAACCTATTAGTGGCGACGTGATCTTGAGGTGTTTAGGGAAGAAATAGGCCATGCAGGTTATGGCCGAGGTACATGAAGGGATCTGTGGGGCACATCAGGCCGGTACAAAGATGAAGTGGTTGCTGAGAAGATACAACTATTACTGGCCCGACATGCTGAAAGATTGTATCAGTTATGCTAAGGGATGTCAAGCTTGCCAGAAGTATGGTCCGATCCAGCATGTGCCAGCTAAAGAGCTGCAACCTATAATCAAACCATGGCTATTTCGAGGGTGGGCTATGGATTTGATTGGCAAAGTCCTACCACCGTCATCGGGCCAGCACTATTTCATCATAGTGGCTACGGACTACTTTACTAAGTGGGCTAAGGCCATACCTTGTAGAACGGTGACTCAGGCCACTGTAATAAAATTCATTGAAGAACATATTATCCATAGGTTCGGCCTTCCAGAGAAAATTACGGCCAACAAGGATCTGTGTTCACGGGGACGGAAACGTTGGCTTTTGCAGAAAGTAGGGGGATCAAAATTCTCAATTCTACGCCCTATTATGCACAGGCTAACGGACAGGCTGAGTCCACAAACAAGATCCTCAAGGGGATTATTGAAAAGATGATCGTTATAAACCCTAGGGAATGGGACAAGCTCTTGTCCGAAGCTATATGGGACTATCGGACATCTAAAAGGTCAAGTACTGGGGTCACACCGTTCATGCTGACCTATGGGCATGACACTATGTTACCTATGGAAGTTACAGTCCGATCGGCTAGAAGAGCTTTACAGAACCAACTTGAGCCTGCTGAATACACGGAGGCTATGATAGCTGAGTTAGAGGGGCTTGATGAAATGAGGCTCATGGCCTTAGACTCATTAAAAGTGCAAAAGCAACGGGCAGCCCGAGCTTATAACAAAAGGGTGAAAGAGAAGTCTTTTTGCACAAAGGATTTGGTATGGAAGGCCGTGCTACCTATTGGAGACAAGGATAACCGTCACGGTAAATGGTCGGTCAACTGGGAAGGCCCATTCATCATCCATCAAGTCAAGAAAGGTAGTGCCTATAGGCTACGTGATCTGGATGGGACAGTTCATGGCTGATTAATCAATGGTCAGTATTTAAAGTCCTATTATGCTACGTTATGGGAGACCATTGACCTTGACTATAAACCAAATCCTAGGTTGGAATATGATCAATTGATCAATTATGAACCTGAGCCTGAATGATTTAAAGAAAACATCGTTTTGTATTAATAAAAGCTGAGCACAGCTTACTTACAAAGATGATGAAAAAGAATTTTTTTTTACTATACAAGGTACAAAATGGGAGTCGGCCTCTAAGCCGACCCAAAATTCCTAAGTTTAGCCCTCAAGTCTTCCCAAGTCTTGATAGCTCCAGACCGATCCCGTTTAGCTTTTTCAAGTTTATAGGCCCATGCTCGGGATATCGGGACGCTGGCTTATAGCTGATCACTGCACTTTTGGGCATCGCCAGCAAGTTGGGCTAGCACTTCATCAATTTTCCCTAGGGCAGCATTATTGGTGGCGACCTCGGCCTCACATTGGGTGAGTTGAGCTTTAAGTGCAGTAATACGATTTTGCAGCCAGGAGTCTCTTGCTAGCACCTGAGCCCAAGAGGCGTTCCCCGCTTCAAATTTAGCCTTGGCCCCTCTAGAAACTTCAATGCCTTTTGCCGAGAGCCCAAGTGAAGCTCTGCATCAGTTTGAACCTTTAAGGCTAATCAATCTAAGAGACGGAAGCTGGGGAGTCTTTCTTGTATCTCACAGAGTAAGGATAGATGCCCGTCAGAAATAGAAGGATCGGCCATGATTGTGTTCAAAGCTGCTTCAACGTCAGCAGTAGTAGGAAGGTTAGAAAGGTCCTGATCAGCAAGCCCGAAGAGTAGGTCTTTTGCTTGTTGAAGGCGTAAAGGTGAGACCGCCTCGGTCTCTAGAGGATCAAGTTCAAAAACTCCTAGGTCCAGGCCTGAGAAGAAATCGTCAAATGGAATATGTGGCTCTGGACCTATGGGAACGGCTTGTTCAAAAGAATAGGAGTCAGAAGTTGTTTTTAAGAGTTAATGAATGAAGTAAGGTAAACAGACTACAATACCTGGACATGAGAATCAAGTGAGGCCGAGATCTCTTGACGAACATCGGCCTCACTTGGTTGAGAAGTTGTTGGTTGAGAGGAAGACTGATTTAGCCCAGAAGAAGAGGGAGCAGTGCTGGTTTCTACACCTGGGCTGGTAGAGGTCGCTGTAGCCTGTAAAATTTAAGTCCCCAAGGCCTCAACCTGTAGAGCTGCAGAATCTTTAGGAGGGGGGATAGCCTCGGCCTCAACCGGTTCCCTTGTTGCTTGAATGGATGATCCAGTGGCAGCACTGGTGTCATCCTGCCCGAAGGGAGCTCCAACTACAGTGGGGGCTGCCTGTTCAACTTCTTCCCCAGCTGTCTCTATAGCAGCTCCAACATCGGCCACGCCCTCACTGCTAGAAGAGAGGATGACTTGTTCAGGAATATGGCCGGTATGAGCACTATCTTCGTCATCACTTGAAGGAGTGAGAGGCGGCACAATGTGAAGCGACATCACTCTCACGACGACCCGTTCTAGGTAGGCCGCTGCGGATGCCGGAGATGCAGGAAGAGGACTGGGAAGAGTCTGAAGCTGAATTGGTTGTGATGGGTCCTCTCCGGAGTCCTCATCAACAAGCTGAAGAAAAGAGGAAAAGGATTAGAACTGAAAGGATAAAATCAGGCTTAACGGCTAAAAAAATAAAGTAAATTTAACCTGAGTAGTTGAGGCCGGTGTTGTTTTCTTCTTCTTTTAAACAGGCCCTTTGCCCGGAGCTGGCTTGCGGGTAGGTCTTTTGGCAACTTGTTTGCGCCGGACTAGAGCTGCTGCTGGAGCAGGAGCATCGACCTCAGCGGCTGATGATGCAGTAAATTGTACAAGTGCTTCAGCAGCAGTGTCTTTAAATATGTGGCTTGCCCGATCATCCCACCACTGGGTGAATTCTTCTGATACCACAGGTCGGGCATAGAAGGGTGTGAAGTTGAATGAGGCCTTGAGCTTGTATGACCGTTCTTTTATTTTCTTTACTTGCCCATCGTTGACAATAAGGCCGCGTTCTACCCAGTCAACATTGACAGTGATGCCTGGGGGAATGGGCACGAGCTGAGTAAGCCCAAACTGGTGGGCATAGAGGGGAGCAAAGTAATACTCTGCTCCACACTTATTGTTGGCTAAAGGAATACTGGGGCTAAAAATTATGTCCCTAGCTACTAAGTAACTAGAGAAGATTTCGTTGTATGTGGACTGGGTGCCCGAGCCCCAGTTGGAAGGATTGTTGGAAAGTTGGAGGAATGAGGAAAATTGAAGAGAAAAGAAAGGGGTGAAGAGATTTATGTCCCGAGGGAAGCACCCTTGATAGAAAAAAGTAAAACACTCCTCAAAGGAGTGGGAAGAAGGTGCTGCATCCATAAATTGGACGGCAGAAATAGGAACGTCGGCCATATGGCGAATGGCTGGTTGAAACTCCGGGAAGTAGGAGTACATCCACAGTTAAAGTATCCATAACGGGCTTCCACCAGCACCAAAGCCCGAATGAACGAAGTCTGTCACACCACGGACCAGGTGTGCCCAAACAAGTGTAGCCATGGCTAAGGGTTTCCCTGATGCGAGAGCCAAGGCCAAGGTGGTATACTCTTTGGTAATGGCTTGGCTGGCCGAGCAGAAGAGATATTTGTTGAGCCAGTATATGAAGAAGGCAGTATGTTCGACGTCGGACACCTCCGTCCCATCAGCACCGATGCAAGCGGTCAGAAATCCTCCATAGGCTATAATCGGTCTGTACGAAATGGCCCCATCCCTGATAATCTCTTGCTGAGGGTAAGCAAAGCTGGCCATTTCGATGTCAATCCCGGGGATAATTTCTTGCCCGTGAGGTCAAAGACCGAGCAAATAACTAATGTCCTTGATGGCGGGGGCCATTGGTCCACAACGGAAAAGAAAGCCATTGCAGGATGAAGACCAAAACAACAGGGCAGAGAGAAGAAGAGGTCAGTCTATCTCAATCCTAGCCCGACTGAGCATTATGGCATCATAAATGCCCGTTTGTCTCCAAATAGTAGCCTTAGAGGCCGATACTCTGGTAACCCATTTGTCCCAGTCTGCAGCAGGGGTCGGCCAGCCTCGAATGGGGTGGGTAGTAGTTTGAACTTTGTTCCAGTGGGTAGGTACCTACAGGAATGCTTCATTATCCACCGGCGGGTACAAGGGAAGAAAAGCCGCCGGAGGATGGCTGAGAGACGCCGCACCGAGGCCAGGTGCCACCAAAGAACCATCGGCGGGGTTGTAATGAGTCAGGTAGTCAGTGGAAATATCAGCGACATGAGTTTTGGCTAGGGTCCTAACTTCTCTACATCGGTTCTGTGGTGGTGGAGCATCGACGAAGGTCTTCTTTCCTTTGGAAGTGGTGGTCAGAGCTGTTTTAGGAGCCATTTCTGTAGAGGAGGAGTACTTTGCCAGAAAAATGGAGTTTTTAGAGAGAGAGAGGCTCTGATTGCTTGAGTTTTTAGAAAGAGAGAGTGAATATGCAAATGAGGGAGGTGGGAAGATTCTTTGAAAATTTTTCCGTTTAATACCTCACCGTTTAAATCATGCCGCATTAAATGTGGAATGACTGGTGGGATTCTCAGTGATCTGACACTCTCTTCATGTTTGACACATGGCAATTTTAAAATTCAAAACATCACATCAATCAAGGCGGGACGTTTGATATGAGCTTTTGGGGGGCAATTGTTAGCACCCAAAAACTGTCAAAGGTTTTTGAGCCCGAGGCGCGTGAAAATGGATAGGGGTGAGGCTGAGCTAGGGAATATATGACTCATCGGACTTCAGTGTAGACGTAAGACCGATGATAGGTACAAGGCTGTTGGGAGTTGTGATATGAGCTCGATGGGAAGACGAGCATGTATGAGGATTATCGGGCATTGGAATAACATAACCCAATGCAATGTAAGCCCGATGGTGGATTGAAGCAACACGGAGGACAATCGGACACCATGTAATGAAGGATGGCTATATCAGTCTGATTGGGCATTTGAAGAGAGGTAATCGGGCATGAGAAAAAGCATTGAAATGGGTAAAGCCCGATTCAGCCAGGAAAGTAATTGACAAGGCCAATGGATTGAAAGAGGAAGGCGGTGCTATCCACAGCTGTCAGGATGATGTCATCTTAGAGTTTTGGAAACAAGAGTCCGTTTAGGAAACAAATCTGATCATGTCCAGTTGGATTTAGAAGGCTGATCCCTAAATTAAAGGGATTGATTCAATCAGAATCTGGATAAGGTAGGAGTCAAAGATTGGGAAAGTTTCTTCCACCATCAGCCAATCAGCCACGCAGCTTGGGGCGTAAGCTAAGGAGTCCTTTTCTAATCAAGAATCATCCATGGCCGCTATAAATACAGCAGGCTGGCCAACCATTGGGGGACTGCGCGTCATCTCGAAAATAGCACCCACACTGTATTCGAAGCATTCAAGGCATTCAAAGCACTCAAGTCTTTATATTTTTCAGCACATAGCAAATAGGTCTGCCCTGTTTTGTTATTTCTTTTTTGATTCTTCTGAATAATCAGTTTTTTCTGGTTTGTTCTTTAGATCTGTTTATTTTTCCAACCACTTAATAAAATCTTCATTTTATTAATCCGTTTGTGATTGTTTACCTGTTAAACTCGACACTGTTTAGCTTGTGCGCTTCAGTACTGCTAAAGAATTTACGGTGAGGGTACTTTCCTACTCACTACACACAATCAAACTGTTTAGAAGTCAGGTTCATAAAGCCTTGTGTACCACTCACACAAGCGTTTAGGAAATTAGTTTGCACGCACATACATTAGTAACCATTGGTCAATGCCTTTAATGGCAATTGATGCCTTTTGTATGATGTATTTTTGCATATTATTGCTTTCATCATAATTGTTCCATTCAAATTGTAAATATTCATCGAAGAAACTATCTAAATTGTGGTAACATTTGGGTCAAAGACTCAAAGCATATAATAGTTAAATTGGATAAATATCATTGACATCCTATGATGTATAACGTAATATCAGAGACCTCTCTTGAGTTTTGAATAATATCTGAGACCTCCCTTTTCAATAACAAATAGCTAATTGTGTTAGTTGAACACTTGAAGTTATCATATTGCCCTCACTAATGTATTATATTATAAATAGGAAAACTTGAATATCAACAAAATACATATATGAGCTTTGTTTTAATTCAAGCTGTTGACACATTTGTCAAATGAAATGCCTAATATAAGGGCATTTATGTCATTTGAAACAAGCTTGTTCGATCATTTTAGTCAATCAACTAGAAGCAAGGGCAACTATGTAATTTTACCTTCAAATTTCGCTTACATCATAAGATTTCATCCACTTCTGTTAACTGATAGAAAGTTTTGAAAATTAGGGAGGTTAGTGATATTATTCAAAACCCAAAGGAGATCTTGGATATTAGATTATACATTAGGGGAGGATAATAATACTAACCCTAGTAAATTTTAACGGCAAAATGAAAATGGGAGTGCATTCAATTACGATCGCCATGTTTTATTATGTTACTTATACATAAATGCTGATCTTTGTTCACCCCAAAATTGTTCATTTTTGCTCACTCTCCTCTCCTATTGGCTTAATGAAGTGGGACTCAGGATTAAGTGAGAATTAATTAATTGTGTAAAGTACTGAATCTCACTATATTAGCCAATAGAAAAAGAGGGTGAGCAATTTTGGTGAGCAAAATTGCACTCTTATACATAATAGATGTACTTGTAACAAGTCATAGGTTTTCCATCTTTAATTTGTTTAGTTTAATAGAAATATATATTAGAGATTTTTACCACAAAATCCCCCATTCCTCATATTTAATGGTAAAAGACTAAAAGTCCCTGCAACATATTTTAGAATTAATAGGTCCCTCATTTGCAAACTTAATGTGGTCCAAGTCAAGTTCCAAATTTTAGACTTACAACCAAAGGACCCTATGTATTAAAGGTTCCAAACTTGAGTTATTCCAAATGCTAGGGCCATGATACCACATACTATGGTCTGTGGAACTGTTGGGATTTTTAATTAAATAAAACATATTATCTCTCAAGAGTCATAACAATTTGCAGAGATATTTGCCTAAGGGTCACAACCTTTTTTTTGAAAGGGTATCTTGAATTCTATAAATATAAGAGTTGTAATCATTTCACATGTAGAAAATAGAGTAGACATATATACAAGATACATATATAGAAATAAATCATCCTACTATACTTTCTTCTATATTCATTTTTATGGGCAATCAATATGGACTCGGCATCCTGTCTGCCGCTAACGTGCTAAGTGGATTAGACTTACTGTGGGCATTCTTGGGTTGGATCTTGGAGTTGTGTGCGATCGCTAAAACCTATACGAAGGGAGACACGTACAACTTTAGGACAACGACTAGCGTGCCTTCCATGAATATCACAAGCCATTTCTAAACTTTGATCTTTTATCTATAATTTTTTATTCAAGCATATTTGTGGTTCATTTGATGTTTTATATAATTAGAGTTTAAATCAGGAATATTTTCCAAGAATCTAAAGTCGTATGTCTCTAAAGAAATACTGTACAAGTGTATAACTGTAAAGAATCCTAGAGTGGGTGAAATTTATGCATTGATTGATAGATTCGGGGTATGAATGGGAGTTTATGACAGCTCAAATGGACTTAAGGATCACCATAGACTGGCTCAATGCTCAGAGAAAGGCTTGGAACGTTAAGTTACAAGTTTCTGGCAGAGGGGTTTTCGACTGGTAGACTGGGTCCCTTCGACTAGTCGACTGGGTCAATGATCATGTGAAGTTTTTAAACATTTCTAGCAGAGGGGCATTCGACCGGTCGACCAGACCCATTCGACCGGACCCAGTTTGTGAAGAGTTGCAACTTTTCATGTAGAAACTTCGAACTTGTTTGAACTTCATCTATTCTAATGGCTGATAAATGTGTATATACTAATATATAAATAGTGTATAGGTGTTGGGATACCATTTGTGTAGAGAGGCATCTCTTATCCAATAGACACCTCTCTATATATACAATGTAGTTACCTATTTGAGATATACTTGATTTTCATTTTTCATCTTCTCTTGTTCATCTATTCTAGAGTCAGTTGAGAGCAATTTACATACATATATTCTGCAAAACAATTGAAGTTGAGTTATACTTCAATTGTTAGATCGTAGTATTTGTTTGCACCCAAAAACTACCAAAGGTTTTCAAGCCTGAATTGAATGTTGAATAGGTTTAGAAGAGGCCGACCCAGGGATTGCAAAGGCCCATCCGGATCAAGAAGTGAACATCATATGGTTCAAAAGGACAAGGCTAGCGTCCTAAGTTTGGCAGCCCGATTAGTGAAGTCAGTCATGTATTGTTCAATCGGGCACTATCGTAAACGGGTGATAGCAAGACTGGAGCCCAATGGATAATATTAGTGACAGGCATGACGACCGGACACCTTGCTAGGGAAAAAATGGTAAAGGTCGGTTACATAAGCCCGAGTGATTAGTAAGCATTCGTAAGAATGCCATTGGGCATGGAAGTCAGGAAGCGTAATGGGTAGTAGAGTCGCGAGCCCGATCTAGATAAAGATGTGATTAACGTGAGCCTGATGAGCTAAACATGGAAGGTGTTTCACTCTTAGCTATCATAATGACATTATTATGATTTTAAGGAAGTAGAGTCCATTTTGGATAGGAATCTAATCACGCCCAGCTAGATTTGGAAGGCTAATCCCTAGAATATTGGGATTGGTTCAATCAGGATTGAGTAAGGTAAGAGTTGGAGATTAGGAAGGATTCTACAATCAATCAACCTCCTTGAAATGCAAGTAAAGGAATCCTTGCCTAATCAGGATTGTTCTTAGCCGCTATAAATATAGAGGCAGGCCAACCGTGTAAAGGACTCCGCGTCATCTCAAAAAACAGCACCCACAACAGCATTCAACATAGCATTCAAAGCATTCAAACCTTTATGTTCTCGTTGTTCTGCACCCATAGCAAATAGGTTTGTCCTTTTGTTATTGTACTTTTTCATTCTTCGAACAATCAGTGCATGTCCTGGTCTTGTTCTTTGGTTATATGCTTTATATTTTCCAAACATTCAATAAAATATCTTCATATTTTATTAAACTATTTGTGATTGTTTACCTAGTAAGCTCTAACACTCTTTGGCTTGTGCGCTTTAGTACTGCCAAGGGATTTTTGGTGAGGGTACTTTCCTACTCATCGTACACAATCATTCTATTTAGAAGTCAGATCTAGAAAGCCTTGAGTATCACTCACTCAAGCGTAATAGGAAATTAGTTTGCACATATACACACCGAGCCCGTGTGGCTCTGGCATGCCGCGCAAAACTACTAGCAGCAAACATTTTTTACACGCTCGGTGGGACCCATAGTGTCAAGACATGCCTCAAAGAAGGACAAACAAATTGAAAAAAATGGACAGGACGAACCTGCCAATGACCCAGCTGTTGAAGAAAGTACCAGTCGTTCTCCTTATGAGAGCGATGTGACTCTGGAGGCAATTTCAGAAGTCATGAGGATGAACATTGAGCCTATGAGGTAGGACTATAATGCCTTGATAGGATCGATGGGTAACTTCAAAGAATTAATCGGCCAAACGACCGAAATACATTGGGGTCAGATTGGCCTCATCACGTCCACTAGGACCACATACTCAAAGTTGGATGGCTTAACGGATATGATAGGACGACTCGTAACCGCGTACGAGGCCAAGGTCAACAAAGAGCAGGTTACTGGGTTAGACTCTGGCTCGCTGCAGATGTTCGATAAGCTAAAGGATCTGCCTTATGTAATCCCAAATCTTAGGGAGCATGGTTCAAGCAAACAGTCTAAATCACAGACCGGAGAAGCTAGCGGTTCAGTGGTCACCGATCCCAATGGATCAGCGACACCAGTTTTTGTTCGAACATTAGGCCAAAACGGAGATCTAATCGGCCACATACCTCTCCCTGTCCACACTGCTGGGGGACAAAGGACTAATGGAGGTTTTTGGAGCCATCAGGCCAACAACAACCAATACCAATTACCACCTCCGGGCTCAGCCCGTCGTTCCACAACCCATCAATAGGGAGGAGTTGGTGGCGGCCATACACGAAGAATATGACCCGTTTATGAGAAGGATAGAGAGGCAGACATACAAACGGTCTTACCTAGGGGTGGCAATTGTGTCGTGTTGGGTCATAATCGTGTCGTGTCATATTCGTGTCGTGTCATAATCGTGCCGTGTCAATAATCGTGTCATTTCTAAACGTGTCAAAAACCTAAACCCATACCCGTCTAATGCAATTCACGTGTCACCCATTTAACCCACCAACCCGTGTAATGAACAAGCGTTTTCTCGTAACCTTTTTTTTTTTTGCTTGTATAACATGACCTATTTAATAGTTTGACTTCATGTAATAAAAAACCAAACTAGAGGAAGAAAAAATGAAGAGGCACAATTCTAAGAACATAAGTCTTCCAATAAATAAATAAATATTACCTACTTTTTAAAAAAGATGTATTAAAAAATGTATATTTCCAAAAATACCCTTTATAATCGTGTAAACGGGTTGACCCAATTAAAACATGACCCAACCCGTTTATTAATCGTGTTAAACAGGTCAACCTGTTTATGACCCATACCCGTGTAAGCTAAACCCAAACCCGTTTAATTCGTGTCGAATTCGTGTCGTGTCAAAAATTGCCACCCCTAGTCTTACCCACCTGAAATTGACCAAGTCAACTTTCCCCAAGGATATAAGGTTCCAAATTTCACTCTATTTTTTAGGGAAAGTGAGCAGCCATCGGTGGAATATATTGGCCATTTTATCTTCCAATGCGGCCATGTGGGTAGTAATGACCCGTTAAAACTTAGGATGTTTCCAAACTCGCTCACGGGAATAACATTTTTATGGTATGTTAATCTTCCGGCCAACTCCGTGCAGAATTGGCAGGGGATGAAAGAATTATTCCACGGCCAATTTTATAGGACTGAGCTCAAAACATCTCTGGCAGATTTATCCAGGATGTTGCAATTAGTCGGAGAGACCGTTGAGACTTATATAGCCTGTTTCTAAAAGGCAAAATATAGGTGTAAGATGGTCTTGCCCGAAGAAGAGTACGTTAAGATGGCCATGGGGGGAATGTCCTTTGAACTTCGTAAGAGGTTTGAGGGGACTGACTTTCGTGATTTATTTGAGTTGGCTACGCGGGCCGCTCGTTATGAGCGTATCCTCTTAGATGAGTAGGAGAAAAAGAACTCGTCCAAGGGAATGTACTACAAAGATCCAAATTACGAGGTCCACTTAGCGGACTGTGACCTCAAAACAGAAAGCGATATGGCCGAGTTAATCTACAAATGGCCGATTGTTTGTAACGCCTTAAACAAACCCATCAGCAATAATACCGTTACAAAAAACATGGCGTTTGAGGTGGGGAAAAACTACACGTTTGATATAACTATGGATGATCAGATTTTCGATGCCCTTCTGGCTGATAAAGTGATCAAGCTTAGCGAAGGTCATCGGATCCCTAAGGCCGAAGTCCTAAAAACAAAGAATATTGTAAATGGCATGATTCCTGGAAGCATTCTACTAGTAATTGTGTCATTTTTTGTAATGTTATACAGGAGAACGTGGAGAAAGGAGTGTATAAATTCTCAGACAAAGCCATGGGAATTGATGCTAACCTGTTTCCTCAAATCACCGGTGCCAACATGGTAACGCCCAATTTGACCAAGCTAACCAGGCTAGGCCAAAGGTGGACTTGCTTCAATCTTAAGTTTAGTCACTATTCATTAGTGTCATATCCATTGTATCCAATAATCGAAAACAACTTTAATAGTTAGAATAACGGCCGAAGAAACTCCTTCTACTAAAATTATTGTAAAGAATACTCATACCGAGAAGCCGGAGAAATTCAAGGGATAAGACTTCAAACAATGGAAAATGAAGATGTTTTTTTTCTCACAACCCTCAACCTTGCTCACATCCTACGACAAGAGAAACCGGTGGTTCCTACAAAAAATATGTCAAAAGAACAATATGCCGCATTCGAAGCATGGAACCATTCTGATTTTGTATGTCATAATTATATTCTAAATGGGCTGGAAGATGTTCTTTATAATGTCTATTCGATAACTGCTAAAGAATTATGGGAATCCTTGGAGAAAAAATACAAGACTGAAGATGCTGGTACAAACAAGTTCATTATGGGCATATTTTTGGATTTTAAATTGGTAGACTCGATTTTGGTGGTCAAGCAATTGGAAGAGATTCAAGTAATCATCAATCAAATCATCTTAGAGGGATGAAAATTAGTTAACCGTTCCAAGTGACATCCATAATTGAAAAATTGTCGTCTTTGTGGAAAGAATTCAAAAGCTATCTCAAGCACAAGAGAAAGGAACTTTTGATGGAGGATTTGGTGGTCCGTTTGAGAATCGAGGAAGATAATCGTAAGGGAGACAATAAGGGGCAGCAAGGTACTTCGGAACTTAAAGCTAATCTCGTTGAAGGTGAGTCCTCAATACCCACTTCTAAGCTTAAGAATAAGGGAGAAAAAAGAAAGTCTACATACAATGGGTCTAAGGACCGAGACCCCAAGAAGATAAAAAAGAATTTTTGGGTATGTGGAATACTCAGACATCATGCTAGCGAGTGTCGTCATAAGAAAGGACCAAATGGGAACAAGAAGCCGAACCAAGCTAACATGATGGATATCGACAATCTTGCAGTGGTAATCATGGAGTCTTGTGTTGTAACCGACTCAAAAGGTTGGTGGATGGATACCGGGACTACTAGGCACATTTGTGGGGGATAGAAACGTGTTTTCTACCTACATAAAGTGGAATGGTAGTGAGAGGCTTTATATAGGAAATGTCGCTACTGTGACTGTTGAAGGCAAAGGCAATGTGGTTATAAAGTTCACTTCCGGAAAGAAAATGACTCTTTTAGATGGTAGCATGTTCCTAAAATTCATAAGAATTTGGTTTCGGGTCCTATACTTAATATGAAAGGCTTCAAACTTGTCTTCGAATCCAATAAGTTTGTAATAACAAAAGGAGGAATGTATGTAGGAAAGGGTTACCTCAATGAAGGGCTTTTCAAGATCAATTGTACTCCTAAAATTATTATTAATGAGAATGCTATAGCTTATTCTTATATTGTTGAGTTGAGTTCATTGTGGCATTCTAGATTAGGGCATGTAAATTTCAAATACATGCATAAAATGATTAATCTTGGATTCTTGCCTAAATTTGACATTGACAAGTCGCATGTGAAACATGTGTAGAATCAAAATTTGCTAAAAAGCCATTTAAGTCCATAGATAGAACAAGTGAATTAATAGACTTAATTCATATCGACTTATGTGATTTAAAACTCACTCCAACAAGAGGCGAAAGGAAATATTTTGTTACATTTATAGATGATAGTAGTAGATTTGTTATGTTTATTTGCTTAGTTCGAAAAATGAAACAATGGACATGTTTAAGACATATAGAACTGAAATTGACAATTAATTATCTAGAATAATTAAACAAGTTAGATCGGATAGAGGAGGTGAATATGATTCAACTCCACTAGCCGAGTATTGTGCTAATAATAGGATTATTTATGAAACCACTGTGGCGTATACACCATAATAAAATGGTGTAGCCGAGAGGTAAAATAGAACCCTCAAGGAAATGTTGCTATGTTAAATAACTCGGGTGTGCCACACAACTTGTGGGGGGATGCCATTCTTACGACAAATATCTGTTGGCCCAAATATGGAAACCTTAGAGGGGGGCTGAATAAGGTTTTAGTAAAAAATTAACCTTTTTAAAAATTAATAGAAAATTAAACACAATCCCAAATAATAAAGTAAGGAGAGAAGGGAAGAGACACTTGAAAAGACACTTGCAAACCGAGTTTTCAAGTGGTTCGGCAATTCACACACCGCGGTCTACATCCACCCCTCAAGAACACCTCTTGAGGATTTCTTTATTAACCTACTTACGGGTGTAGATCAAACCATCTTGGTGCACTTCACGGGTGTGTACCAAACCGTTACAAGAGCCTTCAATCTCTCCCAAAGAAGAACACCTCTTCTTTGCACACAATAACCCTCACTCTTTACAAATGATTTTGATACAAATTAAACTCTCTTTCTAGAGTAGATAATACAATTGAAAGCTCACTACAATTCACTCTCTCACAGATATAAAAATGAAGAGCTAGAGCAAATTGATTAACTCACACAACTACGGCTCAACAGTGAATAATGAAAGATCATCAAGTTGTGTGATTCAAATGATGTTTTTAAATGGATTGATCAACATTAAAAGGATAGGAAAAACATGTATTTATAGACCAAGAAAGATTATAGCCGTTAGTGGCAAAATGGTAAATATTTGGCCTTTTAAGAAAACTAGCCATTTTGCAAAAACTGCACAATTTAGTCGACTGATGCCACGACCCAGTCGACTGATGCCTTTTTCAGTCGACTAAAAAGTGATCCGGTTGACTGAATGTGGTAAAACAAACCTCTATTTTCTTGCAGAAACTAGTCGACTTAAAGAGGGTCCGGTCGACTGAAAATTGAAGTGTCCAGTCGACTGGGAAAATGTTTAGTCGACTGTTTTACTTGTGAAAAACAGTTTTCTTATTTTTGAAAGGTTTATCCAAGTTTTAAACCTTTAAGCCCTTTATGAGTGATAATCAAAATGCTTTTACAACTAAACCTAGTCTTCAACTAAGGATGAAAGATCTTCAGATCTTCAAATCTTCAAATCTGATCCTTGTTGAGCTCAATCACTCTTGGGCTTCACCATATGCTTTCTTAATTAAACATACAAAGTTATAACATTTAAGATCATAGTTCAAGAGATTAGCACAATGAAAATGACTTGATAATAGATTAGAATATAACAAATAAAACCATGCTATTATCATTATGTTTGTCATCATCAAAAAAACAAATATAAATAATGCCTTAAAGAAATTTACGGCTAACAATTTCTCCCTTTTTGATGATGTCAAAACATGCAATAGAGCTACAGCAATTTAAGCACAATAAGATTCATTTTCATGTTATCATTCAAAGTAGCAAGATATACAAAGTATGAATCCAAGAATGATAACTTTATAACAATCTCTATTATCATTTTTCTCATTTTAGAATATCTCTCTATTCAATTTCCCCCTTTTTTACAACAGCAAAAAGATTGGGGTTTGAACTTAAAAGTTCCCCCTCAAGATAAGCAAACATGTATAGGAGGCAAAAAGATACCAAAATAACTAATTGAGCATAGTAGTATGTTCGCCCTCAACACATTCATATGTGAATAAATATCTGTTGGCCCAAATGTGGAAACCTTAGAGGGGGGGTGAATAAGGTTTTAGCGGAAATTAACCTCTTAAAAACTTAATTGCAAATTAAACACAATCACAAATAATAAAGTAAAGAGATAAGGGAAGAGACACTTGCAAACCGAGTTTTCAAGTGGTTCGGCAATCGCACCCCGCGGCCTACGTCCACCCCTCAAGAACACCTCTTGAGGATTCCTTTAATCCGATCTACTTCACGGGTGTAGACCAAACCGTTACAAGAGCCTCCAATCTCTCCCAAAGAAGAAAACCTCTTCTTTGCAATCAAGGGTTACTAACCATCACTCTTTTCAAATGATTTGGGTACAAATGATAACTCTCTCTCTAGAGTGGATAATACAATTAAAGCTCACACAATAACTCCTTAGTGAGTAGATAATACAAATGAAAGCTCACTACAATTTACTCTCAAAGAAATACAAATCAAATACTAGAGCAAATTGATAAACTCACACAACTAGGGCTCAAATATGAATAATAAGAAATCAACAAGTTGTGTGATTTAAATAGATGTTTTTCAATGGATCGATCAACATAAAATGGTGTGAGAAAACATGTATTTATAGGCCAAGAAAGATTATAGCCGTTGGTGGCAAGTTTGGTAATTAAAAACCCCTTTAAAAACTAGCCGTTATTGCCTTTCAGCGCAGTCCAGTCGACTGGATCGAAGGTTCAGTCGACTGGGAAGTTTATAGTAGTAAAGAGGCAATTTCAGTGCTGTCCAGTCGACTGAAAGGTTCATTCAGTCGACTGATGTTACAATCCAGTCGACTGGACCCTTAAAAAACCAGTCGACTGGTTTTAAGCAGTTTTTGGCAGACTGACACCTCTTTACTAAAACAGCCATAACTCCCTCTACAAAACTCGTATTTGCAATCCGTTTGAAGATTCGGAAACTAGATTCAAATATCTTTCCAACCATATAAAACTAAAGATCTAATTACTTACCAATTGGATCAGGTTTGCATTTAAAGTTAACCTATCTGCGCAAAGGTACTTTCTTTTGACTTAGCCACTTGAAAGCTTTTGTGAAATGAATTTAAATGAGTGGTCTAAGTATGTTTAGGTCCTTGAAAGTATTTTAAAGTGTGAGTGCAAGGATCCTAAAGTCCAATTAAAGTTACTTGAGCCCCTATGAGTGATTGATCAAAATGCTTACACGTAAATCCTAATCTTCAACCAAGGATGAAAAAATCTTCAAGTCTTCAAGCTTGATTCTTGTTGAGCTCCCTCACTCTTGGACTTCACCACATGCTATCTCATGATCTCAAACAAAGTTAGAACATTTAAGTACATGAATCAAGAGATTACCGTAACAAAAATGACATGATAATTGATTGAAATAGAACCAATGAAAGTATGTAATTATCACTAGATTTGTCATCATCAAAACAAAACAAAAATAATGCCTTAAATAAATTCAAGGCTAACAATATCAATTATAAGATCAAAATTATGCATAATCTCTAGGAGGATGGAATAGCTATGAATATCAAAACAACGTGTTATTCGAAAAGCAAGCATGATTTCACAATCAAAATAAATTAATTTATCCTACTCCTATTAGGATTAAGCTAAGAGATTTAACCTTAGTCAAAGCACCTCTTGAATGCAACATTTGCCGAGGAGGTAGGAGAGGATCATTTCACAACCCAAATCATTTTAATTTTATTTCAAAATGAACATTTATAATTAACATACCACTTTTTCATACAATAATGACAAGTTACATGAGGGGTATTCTCATTTTGATTTGAAGCTTTAACAAAGAAATTTTTGTGAGAATTGTTTGAACTTGAAGGAGTGGATTTTCTAAAGAAATTTATATAATTCTTTTGCTTGTATGTGGGATTAAATTCAAAACCGGCTTTGTTAAAAACACATTTTTCTTTCACAAAAGCATATTCAAATTTTGTTCACCTTGTGTGAATTTTGCCAAAGTTTTTGTCAAATCATCCACCTCTTTCTCAATTCAACCTTTTCTTTTTCAATAGGTTCACTTGAATGTTGATTAGTTGAAACAAGCTTTTCTTTTCTCAAAATTTTATTTTGAGATTTTAAATCATCTAATTGCTTTTTCAACTTCAAATTTTCTTTTTCAAGCTCATTTAAAGATTGTGCTCTTGAAACATGGTTTTCATTTTCAATCTTCAAAGATTCATTTTGGGATTTCAAAATATTTAACTCATTTGAAAGTTTGGAAAAATTCTTTTTAAAAGTTATATATTTGATTCCCAAATTTTCTAGCTCCTCATGTAACTCCTCAAAAGCACATTGAAGCTCATTATAATTAGGAGATTCAACAATAGAGGTAGGATTAGAGTTTACCAAATTCTCTTGTGCACCTACTTGGTCACATGAGTCATCATCGGATGAGTCGTCATCATTCCAAGTGGCCCCTTTTTCCATTTTCTCATTCTTATAATCTTCATTTGCAAAAAGGTACACTTTTTCCTCTTCACAAATTTGGTTAGTAGTAAAATGAAAATTTTCTAAGCATAACCAAATTTCATTTGCACTAGAGCATGAGCGAATTCTATTATATGAACTATCATCTAAAGAATTATATAGAATTTTCATGGCTCTAAGATTCAATCGAAAGTTTTTTTGATCACTTTCATTCCATTCAATCTTTGGTTTAGTAGAAATACCATTTTTGACAATGTTCCAAAGATTTATGTCAAGTGATATAAAATAAATTTCTATTCTCCTCTTCCAATGATCATACTTATGATCTTTCAATGATGGAGGAGTTGTAATGCAACAACCTTCTTGAGATTTTGTTTCCATAGAACTTGACTCAATATTTTGAAATTCAATAAAATCATTAGAGTCATTAAAAGAGTAAGAAGTAGAGGTTACCCCATTGTCAATTACCATGAGGCAAAGATTGACAATCTCATCTTCATTTGAGTTGTCGTCCGACGATTCACTCTCAGATCAACTTTGAGTAGCCTTCATTACCATCTTCTTGCGTTTTTCATCTTTAGGAGGCATCTTTCCCAATTTTTCTTTCTTAAGGAACTTTACAATTTTTTGGGTGATCAAAGCCATATCCTCATATTCTTCACTCTCATGATCTTTTCTCATTTTCTTTGAGCTTGAGGACTTCAAGGCCATGTCTCCTTTTTTGATCTCCTTTTTCTTGTCTTCTTCAACAAGCATGGCCAACTCTATTTCATGGGTAATGAGTGATCCCATGAGTTGTTTAATTGTCAAATTTGTCAAATCTTTTGCTTCTCGGATAGCCGTGACCTTCAGTTGTCATTTCTTTGGTAAAGCCCTAAGAATTTTCTCAATAATTTTTTCATTAGCATAAACTTTACCAAGATTTTTCAAACTATTGTTGATAGTTGTAAAACGGGTAGACATCCCCAATAGACTCAAAAGGAAAAATTTTAAGCATTTCATAAGATTGAACAAGCAAATTAATTTTTGACTTTTTGACATGGCTTATTCTCTCATGAGTCACTTCAAGTTTATCCCAAATTTCTTTTGCGGATTCGCAAGATGAAATTCTATTGTATTCATTTGGGTCTAAACAACAATATAATAAATTCATTGCCATAGCACTCATTTTAATGAGTTTCTTATCGGCATCATTATACTCATTTTCCGTTTTTAGAATAGAAATACCATTTTTAATTTTTATAGGAAGATGAGGCCCTTTGACCAATTTTGCCACAAATCAAAATATTGAGAAATCATATAGATTCTCATTCTATTTTTCCAATAAGCATAATTTGATACATTAAAAAATGGCGGTCTATATGCCGATTGACCCTCACTATAAGAGATGCGAGAAGTGTTGGTTTCCATTTGGATCTTAACTCAAAATTTTCAAAATTTTTTGAAAATAAAAGAGCCGACGCTCTGATACCAATTGTTGGCCCAAATATGGAAATCTTAGAAGGGTGGTGAATAAGGTTTTAGCGAAAAAGTAATCTTTTTAAAATTTAATAAAAAATGAAACACAATCACAAACAACAAAGTAAAGAGAGAAAGGAAGAGATACTTGCAAATCGAGTTTTCAAGTGGTTCGAAAATTCGCACACCGCAGCCTACGTCCACCCCTCAAGAACACCTTTTGAGGATTTCTTTATCAACCTACTTTTGGGTGTAGATCAAACCGTCTTAATGCATTTCACGGGTGTGTACCAAACCGTTACAAGAGCCTTCAATCTCTCCCAAAGAAGAACACCTCTTCTTTACACACAAGGGTTACTAACCCTCACTCTTTACAAATGATTTTTTTATACAAATTGAACTCTCTTTATAGAGTAGATAATACAATTGAAAGCTCACTACAATTCACTCTCTCAAAGATATACAAATGAAGAGCTAGAGAAAATTGATTAACTCACACAACTAGGGCTCAAAAGTGAATGATGAAGGATCACCAAGTTGTGTGATTCAAATAATGTTTTCCAATGGATTGATCAACATTAAAAGACTTAGAAAAACATGTATTTATAGGCCAAGAACGATTATAGCCGTTAGTGACAAAATGGTAAATATTTGGCCTTTTAAGAAAATCAGTCGTTATGCAAAAACTGCACAATCTAGTCGACTGATGCCACGACCCAGTTAACTAATGCCTTTTTCAGTCGACTAAAAAGTGGTCCAATTGACTGAATGTGGTAAAGCAGAACCTCAGTTTTTCTTGCAGAAACCAGTCGACTGGGATTTTGTTTAGTCGACTATTTTACTTGTGAAAAATAGTTTTCTTATTTTTGAAAGGTTTATCCAAGTTTTAAACCTTTAAGCCATTTATGAGTGATAATCAAAGTGCTTTTACAAGTAAACCTAGTCTTCAACTAAGGATGAAAGATCTTTAAATCTTCAAATCTAATTCTTGTTGGGCTTAATCACTCTTGGGCTTCACCATATGCTTTCTCGATTAAACACACAAAGTTAGAACATTTAAGAGCATAGTTCAAGAGATTAGCACAATGAAAATAACTTCATAATAGATTAGAATATAACAAATAACACCACGCTATTATCATTATGTTTGTCATCATTGATGTTGTCAGAATCAAGATGTAAAAAGTATACTTTACTTTTCTAAAGATTTGTAGTGTGAAAGTAAAGGTCGAACCCACAGAGATTGATTACTACAGCTTTTAATTTTAAAACCTAAGTCTACTTAATTAAGAAAAACGGATTTGATTTGGTTTTTATTTAAACTAATAACAATAAAAGTAAATCTAAACTATGAAAGCAATTAACAGTGTTTTAAATAATGTTTAAGGGAACCTAGGATTGCAAATCCACCACTAGCTTCATAATAGGCATATTTATGAATTACTTTAGCTTATTACGTTGGATGAATATGGGGAATTGTAGCTACAAGCCCAATTCCTCCGACAAGAAGATAATCATGGTTCAAGCACCAACATAATCCATCTGCGGATAGCACGAATTATCTCACACTAAACTAGGGTTGTGATCTAATCCGTCTAACCTAGGCATGGACTATTCGGATACTTGATAGCACGCATCAATAAAGCACGATCACATGTAAACAATCTAAACAAGCACAGCAAGAATAGATCGTTGAGCACATCACAGTCAAAACAGATCTAAGACAAGAATAAACTTTGAAAGCAATGATTTAATCAATAGAAGTACGATTTATTTATAAAAATCCTCTAAACATGTGACTGTCATCCATACATAATAAAACTAAAATAAAAGCATAGATAAAACCCTATTACTCATCTAGGGCTTCATTGAAACCCTAGATCGATGATCTAAGCTGCCATAGGAGTAGAGATCGGCAAGTAGTTGATGGAGGAGGCCATGGAAATCCTTGGTCTTCTTCTTCTTCTCCTTGCTTCTCCCTCTTCAAGGGCTGGAAGTGTGTGTATATGGCTGTATATGAATGTGTATAATAGTTGCCAACCCCATAATTGAGTAAATTTGGAGTTTATATAGAGTTTGTACAAGCTTTGGAAGGCTTCCTAACCCGAAACGAACTGAAACGCATGTAATTTACAGTCTGAACGTCGTTTAGCAGTCTCGTTTGCACAGGAGTCTTCAGTATACTGAAATACGCAACATTGGTTTTTACCCATATCGCGCGAGCGGGTCGCGCGAGCGCGACGTTTAGACCTTCGCGCGCGCGGATCGCGCGAGCGATTCTGGGGTTCTCGCGCGAGCGGATCGCGCGAGCGATTCTCGGATTTCGCGGGCGCGGGTCGCGCGCGCGACTTGGATTTTTCAGCTTCTTTTCTTCTGCTTTTTCACCCTGTTTAGCCTGATATACTTGATTTCTTCCAAAACCTGTCAGAAAATAGAAAACGAAGTAAAAATATACAAAAACAGGATAAAAAGGTACTAACAAATGCTCGTTAAGGCTTATAATTAGGATTAGTTCTCTCCCGATCACACCCCCAAACCTACATTTTGCTAGTCCTCGAGCAAAACTAAAATAAAAACTACTAATAAAAATCTATTCCATTTTCGTATGGATTACGATTGCATTTAGCGTATGCAACAAGCCTTTTAAACCCCTAGGTGTCCCTAGTCGGACGAGTGAAGTCTCGTGAGGGTTCTCGTCAACAAGTCACCCACAACCATCTTTATTAACTTATAAATTTAAAAAGTTTTATTCAAACGAAAAATAAAACAATCAATACTCCTTATTATAAAACAATAATTCGAAATAGAATAATGAACAAGAAGAAACGGAATCAAACGTCTACCTACATCATGAAAAACAATCTCAAGCACATGCATCGTATAAATCAATAGAATTTCTCATAAAATTGCACGTGTGTGATATGGTAGTCAAGTGAACACGCGCTTGTCATAAACTTGGAATATAACTCGGATGACCATCTAACTATGTCTTGACTACGAATCTCACAATGTCAATTACACTCTAAAATGACACACTCAGAAACATGTGTAATTTTTCTAATATATGTGAGTAAAGAAAATATGTTTTCAAAACGATAAATGCTCACATATGACTCGAAAAAGACGCATGACACAAAAGAACTGTTGTCTCATGGATAAGATGCCAACAATCAAGAAAAATTACTCATTACCATGTTTTAATCCCTCTCCCATCGTTTACATATCTAAACCATCTTTCCTTGGATCAAATAGGACTTTTCACAGGTTGTACTGTGGCTCAGGCTATGAAAAAGTATAGGACAGATATATCAGGTAGTTCCAGAATGGTATTGTAAAGCATGTTCGATTTTCTTTCATTCTTCTTCTACAAACTTTCATCTTTTCTTTCTCTTCATTCATTTTCATTTTTTTTTCTTCTTTTCTTCCATCATTTTTTTTTCAACCTTCCTCTTCTGTATTATTTTCTTTTCCTTTTTCTTTTCTTGCTTCTCAAATGATTATTTATCGAATATCAAGCAACTACCCCAATAGCATCTTATTTTCTTCTTCTCAATCACGCATCACCTTAACACTACTAAAAGGTGACAAATCTCTCAGTGGTGAACTCCAAGTTTGTCAAGTCGGAGCAAAAACAAGGATAATGGTAATCAAAGAAATGGCATTTTAACGGCTCAAAGGGCGAACTAAGGAAATTTTTATCTTTTATCGGTCGGTGGTAAACAAAGAGGGCCTAAAATCATGTCCTAGGGTGATATGGTTCTTCAATGTTTACAATGGAAGATTATTTAGCATGGTAACAACTATTTTAACTTGACTATCAACCAAAACAAGAATAATGAGACTACACAACAAATAGATGCGCTATTTCAATGAAATTCGACAAACACAATGTATTTATAACCCTCTAAAAAGAAAAGATAGGTTCAAAAGCTCACCGGGCTTAGTCTTCACCTTGTGTTATCTAGAAATCCGAATTATATTATAGTTCACATCAAACATGTATTCAAGTGACTACGTGCAGTGCATAAGTTTATGTGTGCAAATTTATGATATAAAACTACGATTCGAATAATACATAACTTAAAACATTTCAACATGACTTTAGTAAATATTTAACCACATATTCTCATGTTTACCATTCTATAACAATTCAAAGTTATTGAACAAGAAGTATCAAATTGATATTGCAAAAACGTTAGTACTATCGTTTATTTAAACACATTTTTTTTTTAAAATTAGTGCATAATATATGCATGTGTGCATACCCCCAAACCTAAACCTTTCATTGTCCCCAATGAAACAATAAAACGAAAGAAAGGAGAGTACCTAAGGAAGGAACGATAGTACCTCGATCTCGGCAATGACAAACAGGTGAACACAATGGAAAATGCAAAAAATTGCAATGTTACCTGTTAATACTAGATAAACGAAAAGAAACTAACAAAAAATATTAAAAATAAATGAAACTAAACAAAAAAAAATCAATTTAAAGACTAATCGAAACTAAACTAAACTAGCAAAAGGAAAATAAATAAAACGAAAAAAAATATAAATGTAACAAGGAAAACAACAACTAACTCGATCTAAAATGACCTAATAAACAAAAACAGCAAAGAAAAACAACTAAAACAGATAGGGGGAAAGATATAGAAAACAAAAGAAAATATCTGAAAAATGGGGAATCGCGCGAGCGGCCGTCGTGCGCGCGAATTCCCAAATAATTTTTTTTTTTTTTTTTTTTAATCAATAGATCGCGCCAGCGAGGTACCTCGCGCCCGCGATTCCAGGCGCGAGGAGAACCTGAGGGCTCATAATAAAGAAAAGCAAAGAAAAACGTTAAGGGGCAAACTCGCGCCAGCGGGCCGCGCGAGCGACGTCTCGTGCGAGCGGGTTGCGCGCGCGAGAATGGTGTTTTCCATTTTTTGTTTAAAATTATGTATATGCTATTAAAATAAATTAATTCCACCCCCAAACCTTTCCAGAATATCCAAAACAGACTCGAACAGACTCAAAAACAGCCAGAAATAAGAAGAACGAATGAAATAAAGCTTGGGTTGCCTCCCAAGAAGCGCTATCTTTTACGTCTTCAGCTAGACCGTTCTAGCTCAAGAATTTATGGAGGCCGTAAATCGGACTGTGTACCCCTAAGGATGTCAGGTAGAGCTCGATGGTAAGCAGAAATAACATCGCTTTGAATTAAATCGATTGACGGTTTGTCATTATGTTCGAATCGATTTCTTACTTTTCGAGTAAATTCAGCATTAGGGTCCACGGGATTAGGATCCATCCACTCATCATCGTCCGCTATATTGTTTTCCCCACTCACATTTATTTCTTTGGTAGGCTCAATATTCCGTTTTACCTCACCTTCCACCTCACATAGGGAATCGTCGTTTTTAGGAGGTTGATCCATAGCGTTAAAAACGTTTAATTTTAAGTTCATGTTCCCAAATGACACTTTCATTACCCCCGTCCGACAGTTAACACGTGCGTTGGCGGTTGCTAAGAAATGACGGCCTAAGATGACAGGAGTATGTTTCCTAGCATCTAGCACCGGTTCGGTGTCAAGGACCATAAAATCTACAGGATAATAGCATTTATCAACTTTAACCAAGACGTCCTCGACGATTCCTCTAGGTATTTTAATAGAACGATCCGCTAATTGTATGGTAGCGACCGTAGGTTTCAGTTCACCTAGTCCTAATTGTTGATAGACGTGATAAGGTATGAGATTAACACTAGCTCCTAAGTCAAGGAGAGCCCTATGAATGATAGTGTCACCTATGACACATGAAATCGTAGGCGTACCGGGATCCTTATACTTTGGAGGAGCATGTTGGAATATAGAGCTTACTTTTTCCGTGAGGAAGACCTTTTTAGGAGTATGACTCCGTATTTTACGCTTTTGTGTACAAAGGTCTTTTAAACATTTAGCATAAGCGGGAATTTGTTTTATAGCATCGAGGAAAGGAATATTGATTTTAACTTGTTTAAACACCTTAAGTATATCCTCAACCTTAGACCCTTTCTTAGGCAAATGTGCCGGTCCCTCAATGTTTGGTGGATATGGCATTCTCGGAATATAATTCGTTGAGACTGGTTCATTTTCTTTTCTACTTTGATTCACATCCTCACCTTTTTCTTTATTCAAATTTAAATTTTTATCTTTCTCACCCGCATCCGGAATTACAACAACTTCCTCATCTCGAGTAGTCGTCCTAGTCGAAACAGCGTTCACGCTCTCACTCGTACTACCCACTGCGTATTGCCCCTTAGGTTGCTGAGTAGGTTGACTCGGCAACTTACTCTCAGTTAAACGGTTTAATGTATTAACAATTTGCCCTACTTGGAACTCCAGTTTTGCGATGGATTGTGTGTGAGAGTGTACTAACTGAACCACCGAACCAAAGTTTTCAAGTGAGGCCAACACCTTCTCCTCAAATGCATTATTGCGTGGAGGTGGAGGAGGTGGTTGGTATTGACCTTGTTGGTATTGGGGTCGGTACGTATTTGGAAAATTAGTCGACCTAGGATTATAATTATTTTGTGGGAATTGTTGCATAGAATTAACGTGTTGTTCAACAAATTCCGGATATTGAGATGCAGAAGGACATGCAAAGATATTATATGACGGTTCAGAACATAATGCACATACTTCTGAAGAGGATGGATTAGACGGTTTGTTCATTTGCATAAGTCGGTCAAGTTTTCTATTTAATTCTTGTATTTGAATTGATTGACTTGACTCAACTGTCACCTCTCGCTTAGGTTGAAGGTATCCCTCAGAACGTACCGACACAGCCTGATGCATCAAGTTCTCGCTTAACGTTTCAAATATTTTCCAGGCCTCGTCGGCGCTTTTGTGTAGGAAAGTTCCCACACAAACGGCATCGACGGTATTCCTAACAGAGGGAATAAGCCCCTCGTAGAAGACTTGAACCAATTGCCACTTGGGAACCTGATGATGTGGACACGAACGTAATAATTCTTTAAACTTTTCCCACGTGTCATAAAGAGTCTCCCCATCTTGCATCACAAAATTAGTTATGTCTTTTCTTATCTTATTTGTACGCATAATAGGGAAAAACTTTTGTAAAAAGGCGGTGTGTAAGGCTTCCCATGTTTTTATTGTGTTTGGCTCCAAAGATTGAAGCCAATATTTAGCTTTGTCTTTTAAAGAGAATGGGAAGAGCCGCAATTTTAATTCATCATTATTTAGGTTTTGTATTTTCAAAGTAGAGCATATACCCTGAAAATCCCCTAAGTGTTGGTAAGGGTCTTCATTTAGACGGCCATGGAAGGAAGGTAATAGCGAGATCGTAGACGACTTTATCTCAAAATGAGATGCCGTCGCCTCCGGTAATTCGATACCGGCTTGTGGCGTGTAAGTAGTAGGAATAAAATAATTTATAAGTGGAGGTGGTGGCGGTATATTAAGATTGTTCATATTCGCACCATCATTCTGATTGTTATTGTTATTTCCACCGTCAGCCATTTTAATCGGTTCGATGTTAAAAGTTCGAGTTTTCCTTAACCGTTCACGGGTACTCTGAATTTCGGCCTCAAACAACGACGATGGAATCGGAGTTGATTCGTCGTCTTGCAACCTAGCTCTAGAAGCTTGGGTTGTGGACTTACTAGTTCTTAAGGTACGTTCAAGTTCAAGATCGAAAGATTTTAAATCTGGTTTATTTGAACGTGTACCCAACATACACTAAAACAAAAGAAAAGAAACTAAAAACAAAGACTGACTAAACAAAAGAAAAATAAATAGCAATCACGCAACTAAGATAACAAGCACTCAACTACTATGATGCATGCAAATTATCCTGTAATGCAATGACCGCGTCAAGCCCAGCGCCCCGGGTTTCCTAGCTAATGCAGTGCAATTAACCCTAAACTAATGCAAATAGTGCGTCACAGCGCCCTGACTTACAGCGGTTTAAAGCGAATTCCAAAGGAAGCAATTTATTTAATTTTATTTATTTTATTTGCGTAAGCTCCTTTGATGTAATTAGCTGCTCCACTCGGAAACGTTGACTACAAAATAAAAGAAAAAGTTAGTAACTAAAAACAAAACGGAAAATAAGAAAAATAAAAATTAACCTAATATTTACAAATTAACTAAACTAAGATTATAAAACTAAAGGTAGTAATGCAATCCCCGGCAACGGCGCCAAAAATTGATGTTGTCAGAATCAAGATGTAAAAAGTATACTTTACTTTTCTAAAGATTTGTAGTGTGAAAGTAAAGGTCGAACCCACAGAGATTGATTACTACAGCTTTTAATTTTAAAACCTAAGTCTACTTAATTAAGAAAAACGGATTTGATTTGGTTTTTATTTAAACTAATAACAATAAAAGTAAATCTAAACTATGAAAGCAATTAACAGTGTTTTAAATAATGTTTAAGGGAACCTAGGATTGCAAATCCACCACTAGCTTCATAATAGGCATATTTATGAATTACTTTAGCTTATTACGTTGGATGAATATGGGGAATTGTAGCTACAAGCCCAATTCCTCCGACAAGAAGATAATCATGGTTCAAGCACTAACATAATCCATCTGCGGATAGCACGAATTATCTCACACTAAACTAGGGTTGTGATCTAATCCGTCTAACCTAGGCATGGACTATTCGGATACTTGATAGCACGCATCAATAAAGCACGATCACATGTAAACAATCTAAACAAGCACAGCAAGAATAGATCGTTGAGCACATCACAGTCAAAACAGATCTAAGACAAGAATAAACTTTGAAAGCAATGATTTAATCAATAGAAGTACGATTTATTTATAAAAATCCTCTAAACATGTGACTGTCATCCATACATAATAAAACTAAAATAAAAGCATAGATAAAACCCTATTACTCATCTAGGGCTTCATTGAAACCCTAGATCGATGATCTAAGCTGCCATAGGAGTAGAGATCGGCAAGTAGTTGATGGAGGAGGCCATGGAAATCCTTGGTCTTCTTCTTCTTCTCCTTGCTTCTCCCTCTTCAAGGGCTGGAAGTGTGTGTATATGGCTGTATATGAATGTGTATAATAGTTGCCAACCCCATAATTGAGTAAATTTGGAGTTTATATAGAGTTTGTACAAGCTTTGGAAGGCTTCCTAACCCGAAACGAACTGAAACGCATGTAATTTACAGTCTGGACGTCGTTTAGCAGTCTCATTTGCACAGGAGTCTTCAGTATACTGAAATACGCAACATTGGTTTTTACCCATATCGCGCGAGCGGGTCGCGCGAGCGCGACGTTTAGACCTTCGCGCGCGCGGATCGCGCGAGCGATTCTGGGGTTCTCGCGCGAGCGGATAGCGCGAGCGATTCTCAGATTTCGCGGGCGCGGGTCGCGCGCGCGACTTGGATTTTTCAGCTTCTTTTCTTCTGCTTTTTCACCCTGTTTAGCCTGATATACTTGATTTCTTCCAAAACCTGTCAGAAAATAGAAAACGAAGTAAAAATATACAAAAACAGGATAAAAAGGTACTAACAAATGCTCGTTAAGGCTTATAATTAGGATTAGTTCTCTCCCGATCAATCATCAAAACAAATATAAATAATGCCTTAAAGAAATTCAAGGCTAGCAATATCATTCTTAATAAAATTTCACATAAGAAGACTAAGAAGTCTCCTTATGAAGTTTGGAAAGGTAGTACCCTCGTATAAAAAGTTCAAAGTGTGGGGGTGTTTAGCTAAGGTACAAGTTCCGCTTCCTAAATGAACGAAACTAGGACCTAAGGCCGTAGATTATGTATTTATCAGCTATGCTAATAATTGTGCTGCATATCGTTTCTTTGTGGTTAAGTCTGAGAATGTAGACATTTGTGTCAACACATTCATGGAATTGATAGATGTCAAGTTCTTCGAAAACATCTTTCCTTTCAGGGAAGGAAGATAAAATTCAGCACTAAAAAGTAGTATCAAAGAGATTTTTTCAAGTTCTAAGAATGACGAAGAAATCAAAATTGCTCCTAGAAAGAGCAAAAGAGCTAGGAAAGCTACTTATTTTGGACTGGATTTTATGACACTAGTTACCATAGGTGAACCTCAAACCTTTAACGAGGCTATGAGTACACCCAAAGTGCCTTATTGGCAAGAAGCGATAAATAGTGAGGTGGACTCCATTATGCAAAACCATGCATGGGAGTTGGTTGACTTACCTTCGGGTAGTATACCAATTGGTTGCAAATGGATATTTAAGAAAAACTCAAAGTCGATGTTACCATAGATAAATACAAAGCTAGGCTAGTTGCAAAAGGCTATAGACAAAAAGAGGCAATAAATTTATTTGATACTTATTCTCCGATTACTAGGATTACTTCTATTAGGATGGTAATCGCTATAACCGCCGTCTATAACCTAGAATTACATCAAATGGATATGAAAACTGCGTTCCTTAAAAGAGATCTAGATAAGGATATCTATATGGAACAACCGGAAGGGTTTGTTGTAAAGGGACAGGAACATAAAGTGTGTCGACTTGTTAAGTCTCTTTATGGTTTGAAATAAGCTCTAAAACAATGGCATGAGAAATTCGACGACACCATGATTGCAAATGGTTTCAAAATCAATGAATGCGATAAGTGTGTGTATGTCAATGAGTTTGATGACTCATATATTATTGTATACTTGAATATTGACGACTTACTTATTACGGGAACAAATGAGAAAGTTATCAACGAAACCAAGAAAATGTTAAGCTCAATCTTTGACATGAAGGACATGGGTAAAGCCGATGTTATTCTTGGTATACAAGTAAGACAAACTTCTGAAGGATATCTTCTCACATAATCACATCATGTTGAGAAAATATTAAAGAAGTTTGGACAATTAGATAGCAAATTGGTCATAACTCCATTTGACTCCAATTGTACGTTGAAGAAGGATATAGGTGAAAGCATATCTTAACTTGAATATTCGCAAGTAATCGGGAGTTTGATGTACATCATGAATTGTACACGTCCGGACATTGCATATTCAGTGGAAAGGCTTGCTAAATACACTAGCAATCCGGGAAGAGATCATTGGGATAGTCTTGTAAGAGTGTTAAGATATCTAAAGCATACCATGAGCTATGGTTTGCACTACACACGATACCCACCCCGTGGTAGAGGGATACTCCGATGCGAATTGGATTTTGGATAGTTAAGAGACTAAGTCTACAAGTGGATATATATATATATATTCACTTTAGGTGGAGCCGCCATTTCTTGGAAATCAACTAAACAAATGTGTATAACACGTTCAACGATGGAATCAGAGTTCATAGCCGTAGACAAGGTGGGTGAAAAAGCTGAATGGCTTTGAAACTTCCTAAAAGATATTCTGTTATGGTCGAAACCAGTAATGAGTATAATTGTGCATTGTGACTGCAATATAGCATCTTCCGTAGCTAAGAATGCCATCAATAATGGCAAGTCAAGGCATATAAGATGAAGTCACAACAAGATCAAGTAGTTGCTCTCTAGTGGTGTAATCACGATTGACTATGTCAAGTCAAAGGAAAACATTGCGGATCCTCTTACGAAAGGATTACCTAGAGATCAAGTTCAATATACGATGAAAGGAATGGGCCTAAAGCCAATACTTTGAACAACCTGACAGAAATCTAATCTGGCTGACTGGAGATCCCAAGATCTAGGTTCAATAGGCAAACTAGTTGGGAAAGTTCATGTTGTAAACACACATTTAATGTGGCTCTATTCATGTATATTGTTCAAAGTGTGTAATAAAATTTGTTGAGGTTATGTTTACATTTAATGATATTGATGGGTAAATGTTAGTACTCTAAATTGGTATCACCTATATGAGAATAGAAGTGGGGTCGCTTCTATGAGAACGTTAAAGTCTTCGTTCTCTAAGAGTTTTCATGAATAAGGATCATGTTCAGGACCAAAATGAATACACCCGAATGAATTAATGTATATAAGGATATGTGGTGTGTTATCTAGTGTTGGTTTACACTAAAGTGTTGAACAGTTCAATACTTTATGTACACTGCTTCACCGAGTAAATCCAGTAGATATACACTAAGGGAAAGTTTAAGTCCAAAAGTCACTCTCCTAATGCATCGCAATTCTGTGAATTGCTCTTGTAGTTTTATTGTATTTCGTTTCTGTTTAGATAGCCATAGTCATTCACATGTGGGGGATTGTTAGATTCGGGGTATGAATGGGAGCTTATGATAGCTCAAGGGGATTATAGGATCACCAAGGACCGACTCAATGCTCAAAGAAAGGCTTGGAACATTAAGTTACAAGTTTTTGGCAGAAGGATTTTCGACCGGTCGACTAGGTAACGGTCATATGAAGTTTTTAAACATTTCTGGCAGAGGGGCATTCGATCGGTCGACCGGACCCCTTCGACTGGACCCAGTTTGTGAAGTGTTGCAACTTTTCATGTAGAAACTTCGAATTTGTTTGAACTTCATCTATTCTAATGGCTGATAAACGCGTATAAACTAATATATAAGTAGTGTATAGATGTTGGGACATAACCTTTTGTGTTGAGAGCCATCCTTTACCCAATAGACACTTGTATATATACAATGTAGTTATCGATTTGAGATATACTTGGTTTTCAGATTTTATCTTCTCTTCTTCATCTATACTAGAGTCAATTGAGAGCAATTTACAAACATATATTCTACAGAACAATTGAAGTTGAGTTGTACTTCAATTGTTAGATCGTAGTATCCTCAAGAAAAATGCATCGTAGTCTATAAAAACAATGGTGTGTGGGACGTAAACTTGTTTTTCAAAAAACGTATTCATACGTGCTTCGATCTTAAGTTTAGTCACTGTTCATTTGTGTCATATCCATTGTATCTAACAATGATATGTTGTGATTGGTTATAATAGAAATCGAAAGTTTTGGATTATATGAATGTGTTTTGCAAATTACAGAACTTGTTGAGTTTAATAATTTGTAAGTACCGATGCTTTCAAAAAATAAGGGCCTGTTTGGTGTCCTTGAATGAAATAATTTCATTCATGATTCCGTACATAATTTTATATAAAAAGATGAAGAGCTTGAATGGTTTCATTTAGAAAAAAGATGCTTGTCTAAAAATGGGGCTTGCAATCATGATTTTTGGCATTCTAGAAAAATGAACAAATTGCCTCATAAGAAGAAATATGATGAAATCTCCCATATTTGTAAATGGATTCATTCATGGTGATGAATTTCGCCTTTACCTTCTATATAAATTTGAATGGAATTATTCAAAGGGTCGACCAAACAAGCCCTAAGTTATCGATTAGTTGCACAGTCCATATAGATTAATGTTGTGTTGATCTATATAGAGATTGAACCATATCAGATTGTTGTCTTCAACAAATCTCAACCCATTATGCATCTGTAGTAGTAAGATGCAACCTTTAAAATAAGGCCAGTGAGAAACGTCCAAATCATATGTGCACAGTGGGGTATTAATATCGATTCATATATGTTTGTACATCAAATCATACCTAATTATAGATAGAAGCGAATCACAATTATCGATCAAAATCGGATCTACCTGTTACATGATTTAAATGTAAATATATGCATATGTTTGTATAGACTCGTATGTATTATACCCACACCCTGTATGCTTTTTGCATATATTGATTTGTATGTATATATATATATCTATATCTATATTATATATACACATATAAGTTAGATTGCTTTGTCAGTTATTTTTTGAATCAAGTTGGTGAAATGTTGGATGTTTTCCAACGTCCTCTGGATAATTGTAGAAACCAAAATTTGAGTTCATTTATTTATTTTGAAAATTCGGGCAAATTGTGAAAGGTAACATTAAGAATCAAGATCTTAAATTGGGGAAAGGTTAAAACATTTATTAAATTGGGGAAATGTTAAAACATTGGGTAGTACTTGGGACACACTCAAAGACACAACTTTTGAGACACAACCCAAGAGATGTGTCTATCTCTCTCATGTGTCACTGTGGGATCTAGTGATATCACAGGAGAGATATACATCTTTTGGGTTGTGTCCCAAAAATTATGTATTTGTGTGTGTCCCAATATTTACTCTAAAACATTTCCTTTTGAGTAATAGTAAAAATTAATATGCTAAATTTGTACTTACCATAGTTGTTTTACCAATTGCCATAATGTACTATTGTATAAGTTGTTTTGGATTGGTAAAGGTTTTCTCAATGAAGTAGTTTGTTTTCAATCAGACAAGTAGCCTTTCAATAGGTTCTAGTTTGTGAACATCAAAACCAGTTGTTAGAAAATAGCATGTTGTTGATTCTTAATTATTAAAGTTCTAACATGTCAGTTTGATTATGAATTTTTCCCTTTCGTGATCCTTTGGAAATTTGTTGTACGTTGTTACTCCTGATATGTATTACACGACAATAATATGTTGATGTTAGTTAAAATACATACAAATTTTTTGAGAAAGTAGTGTGAAAATATGTACATTTCCTTAATCGCCCTTTTTGTACAATATATATATATATATATATATATATTAGTACGTACCCGTGTCTGCGGGCACGACGAAAAAAAAATGCAGAGTATAATGACTTCAAGATAATTAGACTGTAAATGTGTGTGCGAAAAAAAAAAAAGACATCAGGTTGTAAATATGCATTTTATCACTTGAAGCAGAGTGACTTTTCATGAAATCGTATAATTGTTACATTTATGTATTTTTTTGAGGAATTTGTATTGTTAAAAAATATTAAACAATGAAATTTGGATGTACATAACAAAAACGGTGTATTTAGCCCTACCCAAAAAAATAATTAGTATAAATTTGCAAAAGCAAAGGAGTAAATCAAAAAAAGGATGACAATAGTAAACTTCCAGAATAATGGTTACAAACATAATTTTCAAACCAATTAAAAAAAGAATTGACAATAGGTTATAAACTTAATTTTCAAATGCATTAATTTGAAACTGTAAATATTGACAAAACAACATTGTTTTTTTCTGAAAAAATACTGTTTAATTATGTTCAAAATCATTAACAATATACTTTCATGGGCAAGGGTTTTTCAACAAAAATACTAAAAACCAAAATACTTTAAAATGAAACACCCAATTCCCAACCCCCCCCCCCCCCCCCCCCCCCCCCCCCCCACACACACACACACACACACACACAAATATAAAATAAAATAAAATAAAAATAAGTTCAAAAGTGGAAGCGTTTAGGAAACCCGTATTTTTCGCTTAAAATAAGAGTGATTTAAGCAATCCACATAGGCAAAACAAAACAAAAACACCCTAAAATCCACTGTTTTCAAATAATAAAAAATAGAAAAAAAACATAAAAATTAAAAAAATTAAAAAAAATAAAAAATAAAAAAAGAAGAAGAACGTTGGTATTTGAAAAGAGTTAATTCAAGGGCTCTATTTTTCAATTTTTTTTACTCCAAACACAAAAACAGAAAAGGAAAGAAAGAAAAAAATAAAGGCTATGTTTTTACCCAAGAAGGATATTTTTTTTTTTACCAAAAATTCTCAAGAAGGGAAAAAAAAGGGGGGGGGGGGGGGGGGGGGGGGAAACCAATTTAAGAAAAAAGGGAAAGAAAGAAAGAAAAAAATAGTTATAAAAAAATCTTAAGGTTGCATCTATACTAATATAGAAAGAGAAAGGGAGGGGTACCAAAAAATATTTAACCCACTTCAATAATTACAATAAAACCTACCAAATTTCTTAATTAAAATACTTTCATAATAGTACTAAAATGTCATTTCAAAAAATTTAAATAAAATAACTTTTCCTAACTACTCACCCCACTTTTTTTTTTCTTTTTACTAATTACACTCACATAGTGAGTGTGACACTCCACTATTTAAAGAAAACAAAAATAAAAGGTATGTTTTACTACAATACGAAATGCTAAATACAAAAAACAAAGGTTATGTGATGCCTTATTTGATGGTAATGATGGTTCCGGTGGTGGGTGGTGAGAGGTGTGAAAAAACAGTGAGTTTGTTTTTCTTCTCCCAATTACTTATTAAAAGAAAGTTTGTAATCTAAACTTAAGAGGTGTTAATTTTAATTTGGTAACCATTGGATTCAATTCTATCTCAAGTGAAAGTGGATATGGGAAGAGAGAAAATTTCAGGTAGAGGGAGAAATGGGAAGGAGGAAGTTATATGATACCTCATTTGTGTTCGTGAGTTTATTTTTTGACCGTTGGATGAGTAAATCTAAGGATAGAGAATAGATGTGGTGTAGATAAAGGTCAAGATTCAAAGTTGATAAATGGTGAATTATTGGCCGTTGGATCAATTCTTTTTGAGACCCACACCGTTGCCCAATATAAGATAGATATACACATGTATATATGTATAACATTCAATCTCATATGTGTATATACTTTGAATGTTGGAAGTAAATCAATTAAAATAAATAGAGAGTAAGTGAATATAGGAACCAAGGCACGATGAATCGCTATCTTTAAGACAAATTTGCCGCACTTCCAATAAATTGCGAGTGCAAAAAGCGCTTATGACAAATAGTCCCCAGGATACAGTGGACCCAAATTCACTTGATAGTATTTGAAGGATTTGCACAACCTTTAAACACCCTGAACTTTTAGAATCTTTAAAGGACAATACTACAAGAATTAATTTGAGAGAATAAAAACAAAAAGTATTTCAAAAAGTTAACCAGAATAGTAACAGTTTCAGTGAATTAACAAAACCGTACAGTAACCCATTTGTATTTATAGACAGTGAAGCAGTGCCTAGGCACCGTACACCATTTGCACCTAAAAGTGCCTTAATGCACCGAATCATTTAGTGCCAACCGGTGGCAATGATACTGAAGACTTTCGAAAAGTACATATTGTGTATCTAATGGATGCCAATGACCATGTCATTTACCAACCAACATGTACTTTGACATATTCACCAACGGTTACTTCATCACTGAATATTATTATATACGCATATATATATATATATGATGTTAAATAAATTCAAAATTGATTTGAAATTTCCAACAATCTTCCCCAATTTCAAAACACAATTTTGTAGTATTCTTTGAAACAAATATATTTTTCAAAGTATTTCTTGTAGCATTCTCTTAAAAATAAATACATAGTCGGATAGGTGTCTTTTGGACTTGAACCTCCGGTTAGCACAAATGTATCAAGTTTCGTCAGGTGCTATGGTAATCGCGGTTTTGAACCAAGGACCTTTTATGACTACACGGACACACCGAGCATATTTAATTTCACATACGTTCTAAAGTTCTTAAGTCCGCACATTTATGGCCATGTGCGTAACCCGGTTTTCATGAGTGTACTTGAAAAAAGGTCTTAGTCTCCATTGGAAGCGGCCAAACATCCTCACTCATATAGGTAAATCTATCAAAGATGTCCTTGTCTTTTACATCTCAGTATAGCACTATAGACTTATTAAGAGTATAATACTCACCCTCCAAAATGACAAGTGTCCCAAATATTCGCTAGAGTTTAACATCCAAGAATGGAACAATAATTGTTTTCTAGCGTTATCTCATCATTATCACTCGTTCGACTTGTTTTTCCCATTGAACCTAGCCTATGTTTCAAAACCTAGGTTGGGTTTCCATCGAAGGTAATAGTTACATAATAGACCTTAGTCCCATTCCTTTTGATGTTTTCTTAATCATATCACGGGCAAGTCCTTTCGTCAAAGGATCTGCCAGATTTTCAATTGATTTGACATATGTCACACTAATTACTCCTTCTCTTAGGAGTTGATTAATATAGTTATGTCTAAGACCAATGTGTCTTGACTTCCCATTGTACATCTTACTAGTTGCTCGAGCTAATGTTGCTTGACTATCACAATAGATAGTAATTGATGGAGTAGGCTTTTTCCACAAAGGAATTTCCATAACTAAATTCCGTAGCCACTCACCTTCTTTACATGCAGCCCCAAGGGCAATCATCTCAGATTCCATCGTTGAGTGTGATATGCATGTTTGTTTCTTGGATCCCCAAGAAATTGCTCCTCCTCCGAGGGTAAAAATCCATCCAGTTGTCGATTTAGATTCCATATCAGTGTTCCAGCTAGCATCACTATACCCTTCTAAAACAGATGGGTAACCTTGATAATGTAATCCATAATCGATCGTGCCCTTCAGGTACCTAAGTACTCGAGAAATTCCTTCCCAATGTTCTTGACTTGGGTTACTAGTGAATCTACTCAACATACCTACTGTAAACGCAATATCTGGTCTAGTACAATGCATTAAATACATTAAACTCCCAATGACCCTAGAATACTCCAATTGCGATTTGCTTCTCCCAATGTTCTTCACTAATTTGGTATTAGGATCAAATGGAGTTGAGACTGGTTTTTGATCAAAGTGACCAAACTTCTTTAGCACATTCTCTATGTAGTGTGATTGCACTAGTGCTAAGCTATCATTAATTTTCTTGATCTTAATACCTAAGATCACATCAGCCTCCCCCATGTCCTTCATATCGAAATTAGCAGAAAGAAATTCCTTAGTTTCTATCACAACTTTTGAGTTGGTTCCAAAAATGAGCATGTCATCTACATATAAACAAATGATAACACCTCCACTATTGCTAAACTTACTGTAGATACATTTATCTGCATTGTTTATACAGAAACCATTTGATAGTATAACCTCATCAAATTTATCATTGCCACTGTTTAGGAGCTTGCTTAAGTCCATATAAAGACTTAATGAGCTTATACACTTTCTTTTCTTGGCCAGGTTGAACAAACCCTTCAGGTTGTTCCATATATATTTCTTCATCTAGATCACCATTCAAGAAGGCCGTTTTCACGTCCATTTGATGGATCACTAAATGGTGAATCGATGCCAAAGAAATGAGTAAGCGAATCGAACTAATTCGCGCCACAGGAGCATATGTGTCAAAGAAATCAATCCCTTCTCTTTGTTTAAAACCTTTGGCCACAAGCCTAGCTTTAAACCTATTAATTGAACCATCAGTGTTCAACTTTCTTTTGAAAACCCACTTACAACCAATTGGTTGTGATCCTGGAGGACAATCAACTAACTTCCAAGTTCCATTAGAAACAATAGAATCTAATTCTTCTTCAATTGCTTCTCTCCAAAGAGACGCATTTGGTGAAGCCATAGCTTCCACATAGGAATTAGGATCTCCCTCGGTATTCATCACATATCTAGTTTCCTTCAAAATTTCTCCTCTATTTCCTTCAACAAGGAAAAGATAGAAATCTGGTCCAAAGGAATAGTTTGTGGTTCTAGCTCTTTTAGAAGCTCTCGGGTTAGGATCATTTTGAATATTTTGGTCTTGAACAACGATTTCTTGATTTGTGTTATTATGCTCATCACGATGCAATTCTAATTGCTTCAACTTGTCCTTAGCATTAATATGCTCAAAGAACTCAGCATCTCTAGATTCTATAGTCTCATTTGTCACAAGATTTAAGAATCTATATGCTTTACTATCCTTACAATATCCAACAAAAGCACATTTATAAGTTTTAGATCCCAACTTAGACCTTTTAATGTCAGGTATCCTTACATAAGCAAGACATCCCCAAACTTTGATATAACTCAAATTGGGCTTTCTATTGTACCATAACTCATACGGAGTCATGTTGGATTTCTTTTGTGGTATTCTATTAAGGATATAACAAGCCGATAAAATTGCTTCTCCCCATAAACTATTAGGAAGACCTGAACTAATTAGAAGTGAGTTTACCATTTCAGTCAAAGTTCTATTTTTCCTTTCAGCAAGGCCATTTTGTTGAGGAGTATAGGGAGCTGACGTTTGATGAATAATTCCATGAGTCTCACAATACAATTTAAACTCATCTGGAAAATATTCTCCCCCACGATCACTCCTTAGCACTTTAATCTTTTTGCTAAGTTGATTTTCAACTTCAGCTTTATAAATTTTGAATTTCTCAAATACCTCATCTTTGCTATGCAACAAATATACATATGTATACCTTGAGAAATGATCAATGAAGGTTAGAAAATATTTCTTTCCTCCACGAGTTACAAAATTCTTGAGATCACACACATCAGAATGTACAAGATCAAGAATTTCTGAACTACGTTCTACTTGATGAAATGGTTTACGCACTATTTTTGCTTGAGCGCATATTTCACATTTAGAGATATTACTATCATCACAATTTGGTATTAAACCTAAATTACTCATACGTTTAATAGATTGATAATTAACATGTCCTAATCTATTATGCCATAAACATAAAGAGTCAATCATGTAAATAGAAGACATAGTTTTATTAATATTAAGCTTAATCATCCCATTACAAGAATAACCCTTCCCAACAAAAATTCCATTTTTGGATACAATAAACTTATCAGATTCATATACCAATTTAAATCCTGCCTTGTTCAAAAGATCACCCGACACAAGATTCTTGCTCATCTCAGGAACATGACGAACACTTGTCAAAGTGACTGTCTTGCCAGAAGTGAATTTGAGTTCGACTAACCCAATTCCCATAACCTTTGCAGTCCCGTTGTTGCCCATTCTAATAACTTGTCCATCGGATACACTTTCATATTTTATGAAAGCATCTCGGCACTTTGCAACATGGATAGTGGCTCCAGTGTCTAGCCACCATTCTTCATTGGTATCAACATGGTTTGTTTCAGCGATCACAACCGCAGTAAAGTCTGTATTTTCATTGGTCATATTCACTTGAGAATTGAGGTACTTCTTGTGAAGGCGATAATTCTTCATGATATGACCAGGTTTTTGGCAAAAGAAACAGCCCTTCTTATTGTACCCATTGGTGTTGTTTCCCTTTTTCTTGAAGCTTGCATTTTTCTTAGGAGGAACACTACTTTTCTTGGGTTTGTCGGTAGACTCCCCTTCAACCACATGTGCTTTAGAGAAATTATCAACAAGTTTGTCTAAGTCGCGATCTCTATTTCGAGACTCTTCTTCAATACGAAGATGACGTGCTAATTCCTCTAAAGTACACTTCTTCTCCTGATGCTTCAGCCTCTTTTTGTAGTCATTCCAAGTTGGAGGCAATTTTGCAATAATAGTCCCAACTTGAAATTCCTCATCCACTTTAACTCCTCCAATGGAAATATCATCCATAAGAAGTTGTAATTCTTCCATTTGAGAAATAACGGATTTTCCATCAACCATTTTAAAGTGAATATAATTATCAATTAAAAACTTACGCGCACTTATTTCCTCTGTTTTATATTTGTTCTCCAAACGCGTCCAAAGTTCCTTAGCCGATGGAGTGTGTCGAAAAGTGTTGTAGAGATTAGTCGACAATGCATTAAGAATGTGCCCCTTACATAGAAAATCATCCTCAACCCGTTTCACCCTTTGTTACTTGATGTCATCGGACTCGCTTGCATTTTCAACCGGAATAGGTGGAAGATCATCTTTCAATATATAGGCGAGTTTCAACGTTGTTAGGAAGAACAAAACCTTTTGTTGCCATTGAGTGAAAAATTGACCATTGAAGCGATCTAGTCGGACCAAGTTTTGATTCATCACTTGAATCGATTGTACGGTCGAAGCCAAACTCTCCATTGATAATTTTGTCTTAAAATTGTTGGAAGTAAATCAATTAAAATAAATAGAGAGTAAGTGAATATAGGAACCAAGGCACGATGAATCGCTATCTTTAAGACAAATTTGCCGCACTTCCAATAAATTGCGAGTGCAAAAAGCGCTTATGACAAATAGTCCCCAGGATACAGTGGACCCAAATTCACTTGATAGTATTTGAAGGATTTGCACAACCTTTAAACACCCTGAACTTTTAGAATCTTTAAAGGACAATACTACAAGAATTAATTTGAGAGAATAAAAACAAAAAGTATTTCAAAAAGTTAACCAGAATAGTAACAGTTTCAGTGAATTAACAAAACCGTACAGTAACCCATTTGTATTTATAGACAGTGAAGCAGTGCCTAGGCACCGTACACCATTTGCACCTAAAAGTGCCTTAATGCACCGAATCATTTAGTGCCAACCGGTGGCAATGATACTGAAGACTTTCGAAAAGTACATATTGTGTATCTAATGGATGCCAATGACCATGTCATTTACCAACCAACATGTACTTTGACATATTCACCAACGGTTACTTCATCACTGAATATTATTATATACGCATATATATATATATATGATGTTAAATAAATTCAAAATTGATTTGAAATTTCCAACATTGAATACCCAATTAGATGATTATACACCCATGACTTGTTACTTATGCCGATTAATATGTATCCATATACATAATATAGATTACAGTGACACTTGATCTAGTTATTTCATTTAAAAAAAAGTTTTTTTTTTTTATTATTTATTATTATTTTTTTTTATTTTTTTAAATCTGATTGACATTTTGTATTTTAAAAACAAAACATTTTTATGGTTGGGAGAGGTTTCAATTTGAATTTTGAACCAATAGGGGTTGGAAATCCTTTCCAAATGTTAACCACCTTTTATTTGGTTAATGGTAAAATTTAAGTTATTATTTCCACTTATTGATTTAAAAATTTGGAACAAAATTCAATGTACAATATGATTTCATAAAACACTCTTTTTGTAAGTGGATCATTCAGTAGATTTTGGAAAATCGTTCGGAGAAGAGGTGAAAGGAGAAAGAAGAAAAAAAAAACTGGAAATTCTTGACAATTACCTTCATTGAGTCGTTGTGATGTTTCAAATCACTTTGTCTTATTCAATCAATGGTTAGAGCTCTAAATAGTACCGTTTCACTCCTTTTGCCAAGCTTGATGATATTAACTGTTAATGCCTTTGCATAATAATATAATTAGGTACATTGTTTATCTATGTATATTTATCTATGTATAGTTTTTGTTTTAAATTTGATTTGACTTTATTTATGTTCCTCACATGACACTGTTGATATTGTTGTACATTATTTGAAATTTGACTAGAATTATAAATACTTGGAAAATATTTGTGGTCACCGGTATTCAAGTTTCTTGATACTTTCAAAGGAATGATGTTCTTATGAGTAAATGCAGAGGAATTTCAAAATTGGTACATTGTTTTCTACCAATATAAGTTGGTATGTCGTGCTCATCTCTGAGCATGTTTGATTCGATAATTATTTGATTGTTTTCCACCGACATTGGGGTCATTTAATGGTAGAAGCTCAAAGGGAAAAGAGATAGAAAGAAATTGAGATAAATATATTTTAGCAATTCTAACAATTTCTCTCTAGATTTATTAATTTATTTTGCAGACCTACTTTGGAAGTACTTAAGAAATTGTGGGAGAGTGACTTGTATATTGATCGTGCGCCTAAAAAGGCTACAAGCCTCAATTTAAAACTACATGGCTGAAAGCCTATAAGGGATATAATATTTGTCCCAAAAAGGTTTGTCTAGGAATGTAGTCAAAGATTTGCTGAGGGGGATGAGTTTAAGCCCAAAGGAAATCACCTAAGGAAGGTAACCCAACCTTTATGATTGGAGATCCCATGAAGAAGCTTCAATGTGTAGAAACAATCTATACTATGTGACTCATATTCTAGCACTTAAATAAGGAGAAACTCACTAATAGAGTTCTTGTCGCGCCCCAAAATTCACGACACGTGGACGGGTCAAAGAGTCAAAGAAAGAGGTTAAGGAGGAGAAGAGATCCTACGTGGACCAACCAAACTGTGCGGAAGCTACAAAAGAATCCTACGTGGATTCCAAAGAAAAGTCAAGAAGTCAAGGATTGACCCGTGAGGACCAAACGGGTCAAATAGGGTCAATCAACATTATTACAGTTTTTAAAAGAGTTTGTAAGGTAGTAACTAGTAAGTTGGAACCCCATTGAGAAAAAGAACCAAGGTTTGTATTTTGCATTTAAAGAGAACTAAGCAGGAATTTCGTTAATTACATTAATGACAAAAATAACCTTTCGAAAATATTACAAGTCTTTCAATGAGTTCCAAGAGTTGGACTCTAACCACAACCCTCATATATGAATAGGCTAACATGTGCCAAAGTATGTTACAAAGCTATCAATTTTCATAATTTGAATCTAACATTCACGATTTCAAATTACAACTATTACAAGTCTAGCAAATGAACAATGTTATGTAAGTTCAAAAGAGTATGATCTCTCGCGAAAAGCTTTCAAAAAACATGTGATTAAGCCCTTGGTCTATTCGTGAGCCTTGCCCCTATCAAGATCACCTGAAAAAAAAGAGGTTTTATAGATTCATTAAGCACAACAGCTTAGTAGAAAAACATTATAGAATTTACAAAGATGGATCCCATAACTAGAAATGAGATGAGGTGCCATGTATGTTGCCTAAGTAATGCAACTAATGAGCCCTCGGGCTATGCATACATGTTCACTCACCTCATTACCGAACTATGACCCACCCCCACTGGGAATGTAGCATACCAACTTTCCGATAGCTAGTCGAATATAAGTTGGAGTTGGTACGTTCTTAGGTACGTCCACCCTGTCCTCACACACAACCCACATCCGCATTTTTCACATCTTTTTATCCCTTTTGGGATTTCTCATATGCAAGTCATGCTATGCTATGAGACATGCCCACTTGGCAACAATGCACATGAATTCTATGATTCGAATGAAAGGATCATATATCAAGAATGAAATCAATAATTCCATTAGAGATTTGCAATATTTGAACTTTCACGATAATCAAGGTAAGCATGAGTTCTACCATTTAAATAACTAATACTAACACATACTCATGCTTTCAATTTAGCAATAAGGCTTAATCCATATGAACAACTTAGTCATCAATTAGAAACTAAGCAAGTAAGCACATAATCTCATTTAAGCATCTAGTAAACTAATCAACAACTAGACATGTAAATCACATAAACATGTATATTAGGGGAGAATCATAGTTAATCCATATATTCACTAATCGTAGCAATTAATCACAAATCAATTAAAGAGATAGGAAGTCATATGTATATAGATAATGTAATCTACCTCTCTCCTTGAGAATATAAGTGCAAGAGAGGAGAATCTAAGAGGAAATAAGAAGACCCAAGTGGTAGAGCTTCAAGAACAAAATAAATAGAAATCCGTCTTCTTCCTTTATGCCTTATCTTGAGCTAGAGAACACCAAGGGGGAAAATAAAAGCATCTATAGATAGCCCTATGTGAGGTGATGATTTTTGCCTCTAATAGCTTGACTCCAACAATGACTTTATGTCTTCCAAAATGGTGCTAGAGGCTTAGAGGTTATACAGGTTTTTTGGATCTCCAAACCAAGAAGAGAAAGAGGGTAAGAAAATGAAAAAGAAAAGAGAAGAAAATGGGAGAGATATATATGTATATATAGAGAGAGAGGTATATATAGGATGGTGTGGGAGGGAGAAAGACAGGGGAAAGCTTCCTAGGGAAGCTTTAGTAGTTGGGGTGGTTGAGAGTTGTTGAGAGTGGTTGGGAGTTGTTGGGGGTGGTTTGGGAGACTTGTGAGTCTCATCTTGTCCCCTCACCCACCCACACAAATTATGTAATATATATATATACACACACATATGTTAAAAGAAATACCAAAGTGGTTCCACAAGACCAAATGTTAGGCATCAAAATGTATAGGTTTAAATTGAGTCCACACACATTTACCACCAAATTACCACAATACCCTCAATTAAATTATGGGTTTCTATAGTTATCCTACTCATCCCTATAGCATAGTGCTGAGGTTATGTGATGTTAAGGAAGGTTTTATACATGAATGAGCCTGAGGTAGACATACTTCTACAGGGTACTAGTCACATGTGCTCTTTGTGGGTTCACCTAAGTGAGAGTTATTGTGAGGTCGTGACTGTGAGAATAGGGCTATTCTCTAAAGCTCTCATGATAATCATGATCTAGCACATGGCTATTAATAGTGCTAACCCGCTCTTGAGTCTAATGTCAATACCATATGTGTAATATGTTGAATTTTGGATAAAAGGGTCTAATTCAAGACCTAGTTCACTATGATTCCTTCATAATGAGACTATTAACACTAAGTGTAGGTTCAAGTCCAGAAGACACCTACACCTATTATATGGTATAAAGTTGTCCGACTATTTTCTTATTTTAAACAATAATATTTAATACATTGATTTTACAAAGTTTTAGTTGGAGGCCTGTAGAGTTTTAATAATGTTTTATTTTATTAAAAGTGGGGGATTGTTGGGATTTTTAATTAAAATAAAACATGTTATCTCTCAAGAGTCATAACAATTTGAAGAGATTTGTCCTTAAGGGTCACAACCGTTTGTGAAAGGGTATCTTGAGTTCTATAAATATAAGAGTTGTAATAATTTCACATATAAAAAATAGAATCGACATATATACAAGATGCATGTATAGAAATATATCATTCTACTATACTTTCTTCTACGTTCATTTTTATGGGCAACTGATACGGACTTGGCATCCTGTCTACCACAAATGTGTAAGTGGATCAGACTTACTATGAGCGTTCTTGTGTTGTATCTTGGAGTTGTGTGCATCCTCTAAAACTTGCACGAAGGAAGGCACATTCGACTTTAGGACAGCGACTAGCGTGCCTTCTATGAATTTCACAGGCCATTTCTAAACTTTGATCTTTTATCTATAATTTTTTGTTCAAGCATATTTGTGGTTTATTTGATGTGTTATACAATTAGAGTTTAAATCAGGAATATTTTCCAACAGGATCAACAATCACTGCCACAACATATGATACAATTATCAAAGTATCTTGAAACTATGCCATTACATAGTTTTAAGGCTGAAACCAAAGGATAGCCTTTTTTATAAAAGGATTTTGGAACTAGCTGTTGGTCCGATATGGAAACCTTAGAGGAGGGGGGGGGGGGGGGGGGGGTAATAAGGTTTTAGTGAAAAAATAACATTTTAAAAACTTAATTGCAAATCAAACAAAATCACAAGAGATTAAGTCAAGAGAGAAGGGAAGAGATACTTGTAAATTGAGTTTTTAAGTGGTTTGGCAATCCGCACACTGCGGTCTATGTCCACCCCTCAAGAACACTTCTTGAGGATTCCTTTATCAACCTACTTATTGGTGTAGATCAAACCATCTCAATACATGTCACACCCCAACCAGCCTCCGGCGGATTAGGACACGTGTAACAATGCCACTAAGGCACGTCCCCAATGAATATAATATAAATTGATATGCTCAGTGTCACGCCCCGACGTAGCATAAATAAGGAAAGCGTTTAATTTCCTTTATGGACCCGTAGGTCGCGACAGTTTGAAGGATCGATTCCGTCCCAAACGTCGAACAACAAGACATATTAATCAGAGCAGAGCAATCAAAGCTTACAAATAATTTCCTAACTTATTACATCTTATGATACGGGGTCAACTAAGGCACAGACCGCCTTAAAATAAAATAATAACTTAGAGTCTGTTACAGTCATCCTTAAAACAAAGCGATTTAAAACTTAAAACATATAGTAAATAAACAGTTTCTTCATTCCAGAAGCAGCCATTCTCAATTAGCATAGTCGTATGATTCCTCCGGGTTATAACCTGAAAAGCCTGAACACGAATGTCCAGGACGCATCAACGTCGTCAACTTCAAGAAGCTGGTGAGTATTAAAAACATGACTTTGAATGTAAAACATACCCAATTACCTTATTCCATTTTTCAATTTGTAAAATCAATAGTTAAACCGCGGAAAGAATTCATTTATAAAATAACAAGGAATATATTAAAGGTTGATCATTCATAAGAACAGATACTCGTGTAATGAGACAATGCACCACACTCATCTTGCCGACTCTTTTCTCTCGACAGCCACAACAACCCACTATCCTACTCCTGGTATCTTTGAAACACTCAGATAGCCACACTTTAGCAACGGGGCGCCAGGGAGTGTCCAGTTTGCCTCACACTTTGGTCCGGGGTACCAGGGAGTGTCCAATGCCTCACACTTTGAATACCCTAACCGCCATGCAAATACCGGGGCAACCCCTCACACAGTATCCAGACTCGAGTTATCAGGGAGTGTCCGTAGGCCACAATTTAGCACTACCATGGGTGCCAGGGAATGTCCGAGTTCGGCTTCACACACTTTAACGCTTCCATGGGCGTCAGGGAGTGTCCATATTTGCCACCGTAGCATTTCAAAGATACCCTCTCCACAATCTCAACCACAACCACAACCACAACCACAACCACGACCACAACCACAAACTCATACTCAACCACAACCACAACCACGACCACAAACACAAACTCATACTCTTTCCACACTACCATTACTCTTTTCCACACAGACTGACACCCCTATGCATGTACCACTGACCCACATGAATGGTATGCACTTAAACGAAAACAAAAATGCTGAATTAAAGGAACAACACGCGTACGGGGATTAATGAGTCATACTACAATGTTTTAATCATTCAAACATAACCAAATAGAGTTCTGATCAACTAAATATCCCAAACAGAGCCTTAACAGTACTAAAAAGTTGAACCAAACAGACCTTAAACACAAAACAGTAAAAAACAGAAACTGTCAGAACTCGCGCGCGCGGGCCGCTCGCGCGATATGCCCATTTTCCTTTTATAATATAACTTTTCTGTCTGCCTGAGAAAGCCAAGGTCGCGCGCGCGGATCGCTCGCGCGAAGGGGTTCTCGCGCGACCCTTGCTCGCGCGACCAGCCAAATTTTCCTTTTATAATAAAAACTCTTACGTCTGCCTGAGGACGCCTACCTCGCGCGCGCGGGCCGCTTGCGCGAAAGGTTGCTCGCGCGCGCCGCTCGCGCGATTCCTCGCGCGCGCGATCGTGGCGCGAGATGAAGCTGAGGCTTCATCTTCTCCGCAGGAACTGTTCTGTTTCAGAAAACAGGGTCTAAAATTGACCCATTTCAAATCTGTAAGTATGTTTATCATGTTATATATGGATCTCTTTGTTTTTAAACAAGGATTAAGAATCTATGATTAATTTAACACCATTTGATCCATAGCTCTCTAATTTTAGGAAAAACTAAAACATGTCAAAACTTCATTTTCAATATACTTTCTTATATGAACGAATTGGGTTCTAAAATTTAAGACATATCATCAATGAGGTATAATCTTTCATAATCAACTCTAAAAACAAGATTTGGTTTAGGTTTGAGAAATCATGATTTTGAAGCTCAAGCTTCCATGGACGAATTTAGCAATAGCATTCCAACTATACATACACAAAATCAGTAATTAAGCATAGAATTACATTGGGAGTGAGTTAATAATACTCACAGTGATTAAGAGTGTAGAGATAAGTGTTGAGAAAGAGAGACCAAATAAGAATCCAAATACAAGCTAGGCTATGGAGAACAAGAGCTCTCTCTCTCTCTCTCTCTCTATATTTTCTGTAGAAATTCTCAAGCTCACTCTTTTCTCTCTGAAATTTAAGAACTCTCTGTGTTTGAACTTGTGCAGAAAGAGAATGTGTGTGAGATAGTGTATAGCATACATATAGAAATTCAATTTGGAAATCTTGGGGACCAAGTCCCTTCATCCTCACACTACAAATGAAATGGATTTTCAATTTCTGAAAATACACAATACATATACGTATATAATTCTACATATTAATTCTACAGATTGTGAAGAGGCAACTTAGAGTAGTAGGGGTCAATTGTGTAAGTGTTTGGCCAAACAAGCTTATGGCCTTAAATTAACATACACACCAAGTGTATTCCCAAACAAGACTCTATCAAATGATGAGTTTTCCATAATTAGAAATGAAGCAATTGTCCAATCGGTCACTTCCAAAATCTGTGGAAGTTTACACAGCGTGGACAGTTTTGGACACAAACTGGTATTTTCGTGACGCGGTGTTCGTCACAAAAATACAGAAAATTAGTTTTTGTGTAAGAATTGATTTCTCGGTTTTATAAAAATACTGATTGAGATAAAAGAGAACATTTCCACCATTTTGAAATACAGATTTTGAAATCCACACAAGTATTACTGACTTTTGTAAAATTGCAGTTTGGCCCCCAATAAACTTTAAATGTGAATTAGATAAGAAATAGATATTCCAAACAAGTGACTGGAATTAAAGTAAAAGCAGACCATGCTAATTGAATTTAAATATGCCAATGCAAATACACATAAATTAAATATGGACATGAATTTTAAATTAAATGGAAATGCAGGTTATTACACTCAGAAATATCCTTCTACAGTCAAACCTCCGCGTCTACAGCAAAGGACCCGAATTATCTGGGAAGGAAGCTGGTGGCCCACCCTTCCCGAGGTACATAAGTGCAACCGCTCGGGACGCACGCACAACTTGTGAATGTGGCTCAGCAGTTTCCTAATTCCGTCAGAAGACTAATGGAAGGTGTATGCAGTTTTCTAAACCATTTAGGAAACCTTCCATGATTTGTGCTCATCAACTTGTAAATAGGTTAGGTTTCCTTATCTAACTAGTTGCCTATTGCGGGTGGTCTCTTGCACTTATAAAAGGGGCCATTCACCCCTATTGAAGGGGATCACATTCTTAACAAACAGAAGTGCATACACACATTCATCTCTCACGCATACACCCGGCCGGTATTACTGGTAGTGCCGCCCCCAATTGTTGGCTCACCAGGCCCGCCGGTGATCTGCTAGTACAGCGCACTGACACATCCGTGGACGTAGGTCACCTTGTTAACGGGGCCGAACCACATATAATCGTTTGTGTTACAATCTCTCTCTTACCAATTTTCGGCATCATCAGTTTGGCACCGTCTGTGGGAAGACGACAAAGTTTTTCACCAACAAATTCTTGACTGATCAACATGCCGTCAAAGACGGGTAAGATAGCTACTGCTCTGACCGGTCAGGAGAACCTGCAGCTCGAGCAGCAGGCCGCCTCCATGACCTTCGAGCAGATGACGACAGCACTCGCGCAACTCCTGGAAGGCCAACGGAAAACCCAACAGCAAATCGAAGCGATGTTGGCCCTGCAGGAGAAGCGCTCTCAATCAGAGCACCAAATCGGGAAAAATGCACCCGACCAGGAGCCCAGAAGAGTCCAGAACCATACCCACTCTGCACCGGTATCCCCGTTGGATTGGGAGTACGCCCGGGAAGGTGACCGTAGCGGAGCGCCCAAGCTCTCCAAGAGGCGAGCTCGGACCAATCCTCGTCGGATTGAAGATGCCAGGGACATCATCAACAGGCGACGTGCATCCAGAGGGGAGGGATCAGGGCCGAAGCCCAGGGAATCAGCCAAGGACCCTCCGGCCCAGAGCCGGGGGGATCTTAGGCATACGATTACCCGGAGCCAGAGCCGGGTTCTGTCCCCGAGGTTTAACACGCTTCGAAGAGGAAGCCTCATCGTTGGATCTGACTTACCGCTCGGACATTGACAGAAAGACTGAGCGGGAAGATGTGAACGCTCAAATACAGGGCCTGCAGAAACAAATCGAGCAGCTGAGCCGCAAGCAGTGTCCTGACAATACCAACACTGATACCGAGTCACCCTATACCGCTCGGATCACCGGGTTCCCCATCCCGCGCAAGTTCAAGCCACCGCATCTAAGTTCTTTCGTCGGGATAGGGAGCCCAGTGTATCACATTCGAACCTACCGGGCCTAGATGGCGTTGGTTACCACCGTCGATGAATGGCTGTGCCTGCCCTTCCCTAGCACTCTCAAGGGCCAGCAGTGTAGTGGTTCCACGCCCTCAAGCCTCGAACGGTTGATGACTTCAAGACATTGAGCAAGCTGTTAATCAGCCAGTTCGTAGGGATGCTCGACCGGTCGCTGCCGGATACTCAGTTGTTAACTGTCAAACAGCGAAAGGGCGAGTCCCTTAGGGAGTATGTGGATCGCTTCAATCAGCAGAGGCTCCAGATCCGTAATTTAAATGAGACAGTGGCCATTATGGCCTTCTGCTTGGGAGTTCAACACACCAAGGTTGCTACGTCGTTCCATCGAGACCGACCGGCAACCCTGGTGGAGCTCTCGGAAAGGGTCGGAAAGGGTCGGAAAGTATATAGACACAAAAGAGTTCCTCAAGTCCAAATGCGCCGGCTTTGCAGGAGACGAGTTCCCAAAAGCCAAATGGCAGCGTGAGGACTCTGAGAAGGGCCCGGTCAAAAAAACCAAGCAAGACCAGCAGAGAGGAGGTCGGGATCAGCCCCAGATGGCTTTCACGCCCCTATCCTGACCAATCCACGAGGTTATGGCCGCCGCCGAGGCGCAGAGGTTACTTCAACAGCCGGCAAAGCTCAAAGCCCCGCCCGGTAAAAGGAATCGGGACAAGTTTTACCGCTTCTATAGAGACCACAGCCACAATACAAAGGACTGCTTCAAGCTAAAGATAGAAATTGAAAAATTGATCGAGCAGAGTCATCTCGCAAAGTATGTCGCAACAGATGAACGGCCTGCACAAGGAGCCCGAGCTCTCGGTCAAATACAGCCTCTCGGTCAAATCAATGTGATCTCTGGAGGAACTTCAGGTGGCGGGGATTCACAGTCGACACGGAAGAGGCATGCTCGGGCATCCAGGACGGATGTCTGGCAGGTCCAATCCACCGGCTCCCCGCCAACTAATGTCTTGGCATTCACCTCCGATAATCTGCAGGGCGTCCACTGCCCCCATGATGCCCCGTTGGTTGTGACGCTTTCCATAGCCAATTATGGGGTCAAGAGGGTATTGGTAGACATAGGCAGCTCGACCGAAATCATGTTCGTAATAGCGTTCGATCAGCTCAGAATAGCCAGGGATGGCCTCCAACCGGTTTCTACTCCCTTGGTAGGCTTTAACGAATCCAACACCCAACCGCTCGGTACCGTGGAGCTTCCCGTGCTTATGGGGACTTACCCTCAGTAGACCTCCCTACTGGAAAATTTTGTGATCGTGGAGGCCCCGTCTGCCTACAATGTCATCCTAGGCAGGCCTACACTCAACAAAGCCAGGGCCGTCGTGTCCACTCATTGTTTGACGATTAAGTTCCCGACTCCTCATGGACCTAGGAGCCTCCGTGGAGATCAGGCGACCGCCCAAAGTTGCTATGTCAGTTCCCTTCGATGGGGCTTCATCACTGAGACATTAAACGTCCAGGAGATGGACCCGAGGGACCAGAATGATAGGGTGGGCCAGAGCGAATAATTGGAGCAAGTGACGCTGAACCCACAATTCCCAGACCAAACGGTCAGCATCGGCACCCTTCTGGAGCCTCGCCTTAGGGATAAGCTGATCCAATTCCTGCAACAGAGTCAAGATATGTTCGCCTGGTGCCACGAAGATATGCCCGGGATTGATCCCCGGGTAATGTCTCATCAGCTCAACGTTGACCCAGACTCCCAGCCAGTGAAGCAGAAGAGACGGGGCATGGCCCTCGAGAGACAGAAAGTAATGTGTGAGGAGGTCGAGAAGTTCCTCAAAGCCCATTCCATACGAGAAGTCCAATATCCCGAATGGCTGGCCAATATAGTACTTGTCAAGAAGAGCAACGGGAAGTGGAGGATGTGCGTGGACTTCACTGACCTGAATAAAGCCTGCCCTAAGGACTGCTATTCGATGCCCAAGATAGACCTCCTTGTGGATTCTACGGCCAGCCATTCACTCCTCTCATTTATGGACGCCTACTCCGGGTACAATTAGATCAGAATGTACCCCGGGGACGAAGAAAAGACCTCATTCATCATGGATCATGGGACCTACTGCTATAAAGTCATGACCCTTTGGCCTAAAAAATGTCGGGGCAACTTATCAACACCTGGTCAATCATATGTTCAAGGACCTAATCAGGAAATCGATGGAAGTGTATGTTGATGACCTGCTGGTCAAAATCCGGGATGAGTCTGACCATCTGGAACATTTGGCCGGGGCCTTTAGCATTTTGAGGAAGTTCGGGATGAGGTTGAACCCGACCAAGTGCACCTTTGGCGTCTCATCCGAAAAGTTCTTGGGGTACCTGGTCAGTAGGCGGGGAATCAAAGCGAACCCCGAGAAAATCCAGGCCGTCATCAACATGCGGTCGCCCAGGTCAACCAAAGAAATACATAGTCTGGCCAGACGGGTTGCCGCGTTGAACAGGTTCGTGTCCCGAGCGACCGATTGGTGCCTACCGTTCTTTAAGATCCTCCATAAGGCCTTTTAATGGTCAGAGGAGTGTGAGGAGGCGTTCTAGGAACTCAAGAAGTACTTGGCATCTCCCCCATTGCTCTCAACACTGGTATTGGGGGAGGAATTGTTCCTATACCTGGCGGTATCACCCTCAGCGGTCAGCTCGACACTCGTTAGGGAAGAGCATGGGATACAGTTCCCAGTGTACCATACCAGCCAAGCGCTCCAAGGCGCGGAGAGCAGATACTCCCGCATCGAAAAACTTGCATTCGCTCTCATCACCTCCACCCGAAGACTCCGTTCGTACTTTCAGGCCCATGTCATTGTGGTCCTCACTGACCAACCTCTCCGCAGGATCTTGAGCAGGCCTGACACGTTCGGGAGGCTCATCAAGTGGGCCGTGGAGTTGGAAGAATTTGAAGTGGCATACTGCCCCGGACGACAATTAAAGGACAAGCGATAGCAGACTTTCTGGTGGAGTTCACATATCCAGAAGACCCGGTTGAAGAGATTGACCCACCGGTCCTACCGCCCGGGTTACAGGCTGGCATCCCCACCTGGGTGCTGTATGTGGACGGATCCTCAAAACAATAAGGCAGTGGGGTAGAAATCATCCTGACTACTCCCGACAGCATCCAGCTCGAGTATGCCCTAAGGTTTGGGTTCCGTGCCTCTAACAACGAGGCTGAGTATGAAGCACTATTGGTTGGATTGCAGTTGGCCACTTCCATGGGTGCGCAACAGGTTCAGGGTTACAGCGACTCGCAGCTCGTGGTCAATCAAGTCAACCAAGAGTACGAAGCCCGAGGAGACAACATGGTAGTCTATCTAGCCTTTGTCTGAGCGGTTTCGAAGAAGCTTCAGGGTCTGTCCATCACGCAGATACCCAGAGAATAAAACACCAGGGCCGATCGGTTAGCCCACCTTGCTTCGTCTTTTGAGTCAGACTTGCCCGGGATACGAATAGAATACCTACCCGAGCCAAGTGTGATCAACTCATAATGCATGGAGGTGGAACCAGACGCCTTAGGACCCAGCTAGATGGACTCGATCGTGGAATTCCTGACAACGGGCGTGTTACCAAACGAGAAGGAGGAGGCCTACCGGGTTAGATACTGGGCGGCCCGATATCATCTTGTAGACGGCAGCCTCTACAAACGGGGATTCTCTGTACTGTATCTCTGCTGCATTCATCCCGCACAGGTCCAATCAGTGTTATATGAAATCCATGAAGGAGTGTGCGGGAATCACATCAAAGGCCGGGCACTCTCTAGAAAGGCCTTATTGCAAGGGTATTACTGGCTGACAATTGCCCGAGATTCTCAGGAGTATGTCAAAAGATGCGACAAATGTCAGAGGTATTCTCCCATGATCAACCGAACGGGAGAACTTCAGACACTGATCCAAAGCCCCTGGCCCTTTGCCTAGTGGGGTATCGATATTGTCGGACCCCTACCGACGGGAAAAGGACAGGTCAAGTTCGCAGTCATCGCCGTTGACTACTTTACCAAGTGGGTGGAGGCCGAGCCCTTGACAACAATAACTGAGCGAAAAATGGAAAGCTTCATGGAAAAGAACATCCTTAGTAGGTTCGGCATTCCCCGGGTTCTGGTCAGCAACAACGACAGACAATTTGACACCCCGTTGTTCAGGCAGTTCTGCTCGGGCTATGGAATACTTAATCACTACTCCTCCCCAGAGCACCCTCAAGCTAATGGTCAAGCCGAGGTGACAAACCGGACGATCCTACAGTCGATCAAAACAAGGCTTGAAATCACCAAAGGACTATGGGCAGAAGAACTGCCAACCCTCCTGTGGGCCTACCAAACTACGCCCCGAGCAGCAACAGGAGAGATGCCGTTCTCCTTAACCTAAGGGTTCGAGGCGGTGGTCCCCACAGAGCTCGGGTTGCCTACTTACCGGGTGGCTAATTACAGTATGTCCGACAACGAGGATGCACTCAGAATAAAACTGGACTTGGTGGAAGAGAAAAGAGACCGGGCGTATCTAAAAGTTGCAGCCTACAAGAAGAGGGTGTCCCGGTACTATAATAGCAAGGTGAAGCATCACAGTTTTTAAGTAGGAGACCTCGTCCTTAAGGCAGTGAACCAGTCTACCTGAATCCCGAGCCATGGAAAGTTGGGGCCAAATTGGGAAGGTCCATATACGGTTACCCGAGTCAACTGACCGGGAACTTACTGGCTTCAGAGCCTTGATGGACGTGATCTGTCTCACCCTTGGAATGTGCAACACCTCCGGAAGTACTATCAGTAACCACGAGGCATGGGCAGTTTAGCACTGGTTAGGGAATTTTTGTAGCTCCATTTGAGCGTTCATTATAAAATTTTGAATAAAATAAAGATTTTACTTTGCAAAATTACTCCTTTTTAGTGTCCCGTGCAATATTGAAAGTCCTCGGGCCTAACCCCGAGGCAAAAGACCTTGGCTCAAAACTAAGGCACAAACACCTCGGGCCTAACCCTGAGGCAAAAGATCTTGGCTCAAAACCAAGACACAAAGACCTCGGGCCTAACCCTGAGGCAAAAGACCTTGGCTCAAAACCAAGATGTAAAGACCTCGGGCCTAACCCCGAGGCAAAGGACCTTGGTTTAAAATAAGGCGCAAACACCTCGGGCCTAGCCCCAAGGCAACGGCTTCGCCTAGGCCCAACCAGCAGCGGGGGCAAACCCCTTAGGTGGCTGATGATGGCAAGCCTCAAATGACCCTGCAACCACCCATATTCCAGGTCAGTTTCCTACGGCCATTCACTCCCGCACACCCGCCTTAGCAAAATGCTCGGGGGGCAGGGACTGGGCTAAAACAGGAAATCACACCGGTCATTAAAAGCACTTGGAATCCTAACATTCCTAAGTACTTACAATGATCAGAGATAACCGGACGGTGAAACAGGATTTTCCTACAACACCCCGGGACAGCCCGGACAGTAAGCAGGACAAGTTCCTATGATACACCGATCGGTAAGACCAGTTGTTCTACCAGTTACGGTCTTAAAACCATTTGCTAAGGCAGGGATTGGTCAAAACTAGGTGGACACTGGCAATCACAAATAGGCACACAAGTACAAAAAATAGTAAATAATTTATGGAAGGTTGGTCTCAAGGACCTTTTCATTAATTAAACACTATTTGTACAGGGCCTGGGGGGTAATTATAGTAGCCTCCCAAAAAATATTTATTACAATAATGAAGAAAATGGGTCGGGACCTCAGTCGTCCACCTCGACCACGTCTTCGGTCTCCCCAGCCTCCTCTCCTGGGTCAGCTCCTCCTCCTGGTGCAGAACCTTCGCCCGGGGTAGCCTCCTCAGCAGGGCCAGCGTCAGCAGCGGGGCCCTCTCCCACAGCAGGACCAACATCCCAGAAATCAGAATCAATCCCCTCATAGGATGAGATGTCCCTTTCGGGGTGATCCTGGGATATCTGCACTTCAAGTCTTCGTAGCCCTGGAAGAAGCCATCATCAAAAGCTTCCTCCCGAGCCCCCGCCGCTGCAGCCTCCTGCAGTTCCTTCTCCCGGGCCTCCGCTGCTGCTGCGCTGGCCCGACCAGCATCTAGGTTGGCCTGGGTGGTAGCTAGCTTGGCTTGAGCAGCTCCGAGGCTCAAGGCCAAACCCTTTACCTTGTCCTTCTCTATGGCCAAAGCGGTGCCCCTGGCCTCTGAGATTGCCCGCTCCTCAGACAGAGCGGCTTCAGCAGCAGCGGCCCTCCTGGACAAGGAAGGTAGGAAGGACTCAGCCCTAGCGGCCATGCATCCGACTTGTGAGAAGTTAAAACCGACCGGTCAGAGAACCAGCAGACAATTGGTTGAAGAAAAGGAAGTAAAGGCAAGAGAACTCACCATGTGAGAGAGGTTGTACAGCCAACTCTGGACGACCTCGGGAGACATGTTTTCGCATGCCTCCACTTGGCTAGAAAGTAGACTAGGCCTCACCTGCTCCCTGATCTCGGTCGAGGTAGTTATCGGTGCCACAGCCGGTACCCCCGCCCGGGGGGCAGTCTCTTCAACTACTACCACGTGCAGTGTTGAGGTCCCCACTGGCTCAGGATGGACACCGTGCTGGATCTACCTCAGTGGGCGCTCTCCACCCGGGGCCTCGGCAGTGGGCCTTTTTCCTTGTGTTACCGCCATCCAGGCGGCAGCAGTAGCGGTGGCAGTAGCCTGCCTCTCCCTCAGTTGCTCCATATTTCTCTTCGGAGCCATCTCTGTAAAAAAAGGAAAAAGATTGAATAGTTAATAATCAGTATGGAAGACAGGGAAGGAGTACTCTGGGAGGCAACAGAGCCCGAGCACTTACCAGGAATAATAGCAGGGGATACGGAAGCTTCTGTGGGCTGAACCGGGTTGTCAGTAGCTTGGAAGTCGCCCGTCCGGGTTAACACGTTCCAGATGTTCACCGATCGGTCTGCCAAACTCCTGATTCGGGCCTGGCACTTTTCAGGAATGCTAGGCGGACTGGTTGATCCCGCTGCAAATCCAAATACAAAATGGTTAGTCTTAGAGACTGGAAGGAAAACAAAAAGAAAAAGGCAAAATCGAATGGGCTTACCCCTCAACTCTCCCGCCCAGGAAGTACTCATCTGGATCCTGGGGACTGGTTCGCAGAGCCCGAGGGTGGACACTTGGAAGAACCTGTTCTTCCACCCTTTGTTGTTGCTCGGGGTGTTCACCAAGATCTTCCTCCCCTGAGGAGCCCCAAGAGAAAAGAATCCGATCTCTCCATGTACGGGGAACGGGCGGTGCGTCCAGAGGAATTCCTGGAAGGAGAGTTCATATCCAAAGACATAGGGCTTTAGAGAGATGGACCCCATCAAGAACCTCCAACCGTTCGGGGCCAACTGGCCCGAGGAAATCCCAAGGTATATCAAGACGTCCCGAGCGACCGGATGAAGGGGAAAGCGAAACCCAGCCATGTGGATGTCCTCATATAGGGTAGTGAAACCCTGCTGATAAATTTGGGCTCCACCGGCACTCACCGCCAAGGAGTAGTAGTTAGGGAGGCCGTATCTATCCCTAATGCGCCCGAGGTGCTCAGCACGCCATGTGGACGAGATGAATTTGCTAGAGAAGGCCACCTCGGGGTCGGGTTCCCCTGGTGTTCCGTCGCCTGAATCCTCGGACGTGGAAGCAACGGGGGCTTCCTGGTCTGACTCATCCTCGGAGATACGGATCGGGATTCTGCCTTCTCTGTATTGGTCAAAGGGGGACGCGGATGGCAGACTCATACTTGTGTCTGACTCCTCTGACCCGGACCGCTCGTCCTCCGACCGGGAGGATGAGTTAAAACCAGAGTGACACAGTCTTGGGGTTTCAGTAGCTGGAGCGGGAAGAAGATGACGACTGAGGTGTGGGTGAGGAGCCCTGAGCCTGGTATACAAGGGGGGCAAGGTCGCTAGCCTAAAAAGGCAGGGAGAAGATGGTCCTAAACACAAGATGGCACTCTCTCAAGACTACTCTAGAAACACCCGCTCGGTTTAACCGCCCTAATGTGCCACCTGACTTAAAGAAAAAAGCAGAACCTAAGGAGGAAAAAATCCCACTCCCGTTCAAAGCCTACCGGGCTCGCTCCTTCTAGCCTTACCGCAGAAAGAAAAGAGAAAGGGAAAGAGAGGGGAAAGAGTGACAAATTGAAGCTCGGAAAGGAAAGGGACTTACAGAAATTGACTCAAGAAAAGCGCTCGGGAGTCTTGATCGGAAACTTGCTCGCTCTTAACCGCTCGGGAATATGTGTCTTTGCAGCAAAGAGTTGAAGAAATGAACAAGTGTTCCTTTATATAAGAGACACGGACGGTTCAGATCAAAATAGATCCAACGGCTCATACATTTTCCCACCTAAAGTGACTAACAGCTCTCACCTCGGGCACGTGAAGCGTCGCCTCAAAAGGTGTGTGCATTAAATGCTGACAGGACGGTTCAGTTACCACGAGAACGGGCTAGTTACATCCTCGCTGACGTCGTTCGATCCTGACTAGGCCAGTCACAAGTTGACACGTGGCAGAGGAAGGACCCGGGCCCACGGTGTCACTGTTCGGTCCATACCCTAGTTGACCGTTATGACCGGTCCTGCCTCGGGTAGGGTCCCAACCTCATACCAGACGGTTCCTCGGGAGCAGTCTTGATTTTCAAACTTTATCTGATGGAATATCACATCAACTCCGAAAATGGGGGGCAACTGATATGCTCAAAAATATCCTTCTACAGTCAAACCTCTGCGTCTACAGCAAAGGACCTGGATTATCCGGGAAGGAAACTGGTGGCCCACCCTTCCTGAGGTACATAAGTGCAATCGTTCAGGACGCACGCACAGCCTGTGAATGCGGCTCAGCAGTTTCCTAATTCAGTCAGAAGACTAATGGAAGGTGTATGCAGTTTCCTAAACCATTTAGGAAACCTCCCATAATTTGTGCTCATCAACATGTAAATAGGTTAGGTTTCCTTATCTATCTAGTTGCCTATTGCGGGTGGTCTCTTGCACCTATAAAAGGGGCCACTCACCCCTATTGAAGGGGATCACATTCTTAACAAATAGAAGTGCATACACACATTCATCTCTCACGTATACACCCGGCCGGTATTACTGGTAGTGCCGCCCCCAATTGTTGGCTCACCAGGCCCGTCGGTGATCTGCTAGTACAACGCACTGACGCACCCGTGGACGTAGGTCACCTTGTTAACGGGGTCGAACCACATACAACCGTTTGTGTTACAATCTCTCTCTTACCAATTTTTGGCATCATCATAAATCAAGTTTAAATTCTCTTTTAAACTCTTTATAAAACTCATTTGCATGTAATTAACCCCAAGGGTAAAATGGTCATTTAAGATATTTGTCGGGATACCATCTCAAATGATAGCTTTTCAAATGAGGAACCCAACATTGAAAATGGCACGTGAATACGAACTCCCTAGACCAAGTAATGTTCACTTAAATCTTGAATTTAATTGTTCAAAATGTGTGTAGACATCCCAATTATGACCAAACGTCGAATTTAGGAGAGTGTCACCTCCATATCCGATGATGACAAAGACCGAAAGTTTTGAAGTATTCCAAGCTCTTCAGAAAATTCTCCCAAACGCGATAAAATTTCACAGAATGAAGAAAATACCAGGTATTTGGGAGAACTCTGGTATAAAATACCAATTTTGGAAAAGATCTTCGAAAATAAGTTTCTTTGAGAAAAAGGAAGACAGAAAAGACCTAAAAAGGGAAGTTCAACAAAAAACGGCACACGGCAGTATTCCGCGGCACTCAGTGAGTGCCGAACGGCATTCAATGAGTGCCGGCCTGGCACTCACTAAGTGCCACCGACATTTTCTGACTGCCGTTTGCTTTTAAAGTCCGTATTTTGTGGTACAATACGTATATGTATGCGGATAAAAACAAAAAACTGATAAAGTAAGGTTGACAAAAATGCGGCAAACAGTAATTTGGTGCGGCACTTACTGAGGGTCGCGCGACAGTCACGAAGTGCCGCGACGGTAGTCACGGAGTGCCGCAGCGGTATTCACTGACTGCCGCAAAAGATTTTTGACTGCCGGCCTGTGCAGCAGTCTGTCCATTTTCAGGAAGTACGTATTGTACCACCAAATGAGATGATTACACCTGTCTTTTACTCCGAATTCACTGAAAATACTTGGTAATTTTTGTCTATAAAAGAGGGAGGATCTTCCTTGAAGAAGAACAACACATACAATATACAACAATATACAAGAAGAGGTACCATTACACTAATACATTTTTGAAGTGAAAAAGAGAGAGTTTAGAGAGGTTGGAAGACCTTCAAAGTAGAAAAGCTTTGAGGATAGTCTTAGAGGTGACCCTCTAATCTTAGTCTTGTTTTTCTTCCTTTTGAACCTCTAATCTTCATGTCATTTAGTTCTTTCTCTTCTTCTTCTTGATTAAGTTTTAAAGTTTGTTAAGTAAACTTGGAAGTCCTTGCTTCTAATTCTTTGATCATTCTTCTATTTCTCTTATTTATATTTTCTTTTGGGATTCTTGGAGTTCCTCAATATCTCCCTTGAAAGCCCTTGAGTTTTATGTTTTGAAGCTTATGTAAGTTTATACTTCACATGGGAGTCAAAGTTTACCATCACTTCATTTTATAGCAAATAAATGGATCCAAGTCCATACTTATGACTTAGGTCCCCTAACTTGATATTTCATGGAATCCTTTCTATATTCCTTTGAGACTCATAAGTATTAGCCATGTCTTCATCTCCAATGACCATCAAATGGTAGGAGAAAGTGGTTTTGAATCTAAGCCCATCTCCATGGTTTGGATTCCTTATCTTGAGATTTCATGAAGTCTATTCATACTTCATTTGAAACCTACAAATATGAAGGCCTTTAGTCTCCAATGACCATCAAATGGTAGGAGAAAATGGTTTGGTTTAACTCCAACTTCATGGTTTAATAGTTGGGGTTAACACATAAAAGTTGAACTTGACAAATGAAACAGTGGGTTCATAAATCGGTTTCGATCAAGGACTTTTAGTTCAAAATCTAACCGTTGGAATCAAGTGAAACCAACAGGAAAATGTCAATAACACAATGTTTTACCACTAAAATTTTTGTTTTGACGAAATTCCATGCTTAAGATGGTTTGGTCCTATGATTTTAAAACATGCAACTTTCTGTCCAAAATTTCAGAACAGTAAGTCCATTTTGAAATTCATAAATCAGAATCTTAATGGAGCTTCTGGGGTCTTTAATAATTGTTTCTAGGTACCTTGATGTGTTAGGAAGATCCCCTAAAACGATGTAAGTGTTTCTCATCTTTTTGCTATTTTTAGAAAATCATACAAGATCTCTGGACAGAGAGTTGCAGATTCCTGAGTGATGTCTAGTGTTTTTCATATTCCCGGAGATCTAACCGTTCAAACCTTTATTTTCTTTTTAGGTTATAAACTAGACTCACAGAGGCATATCATATCCGAAAATTATTAAGATCCAACCGTTGAAAGTATGGTAGTTCCATTTTTTAAGATCTGGTCTGCTCTCTGTAATTCATAAAAAACTGCTACTGTTTTTGTCTAATCTTATTTATTTCAACTCAAATGGCCCCCCTAATGTCTTGAGACCCAAATCATACTTTGAATAATGATAATTTAGCTTAAATCCAGAGGCTAGGGTATGTTTGATAACTCAATTAAGTGAGGAAAATGAAAAGATTCAGCACTTATTTTTTTTCAGTGCGTTTGATAACATACCACTTAATTGAAAAAGTTGCCAAAAAACCACTGAAAACTTTAAGTGAAAATTTTCTACTGAAAATAATCACTGAATGCATTCTATTTCAGTAGTTGAAGAACTGTTTTCAGTATTACAAATCCAATCACTTAAAATTTTCAGTACTTAAAATTCAGCACTTAATTTTCAGTTTTATCAAACGCCTAAGTGACCCAAATTAGTGAATAAATCTATGTCTTATTCTTGTTCACATTCATTCATTCATGTACATTTAATGCTCATGATTAGAACTAGCTATTGAATAAAGTTGGATTTCATGCTTGATAGGTTTAAGCTAGAAATTTAGGATTGTTATTTCTAACTTCACATATCATGTGGACTAACCTTTTGTTTTGTAGCGCTATTAAGGTATGATCTCTAGGACCCCTTTTAATTTTTTTAATTTCTTGATTTTATTGATCTTTCAACCTCATGCGCGACACATTAGAATTAGGATCTTGCCTTATATGTATATGTGATTAGAGACTCTTCTTTAGGATTTTCTTTTGTTTGCATGCATTGCACGTTTAATATCGCTGCTGGATCCCGGGAAAGTTCTCTTATTCCCTAGTGCATATTGTAGACACCCCATTTTGTCGGCTATCATATTTAGGAGACCCATAGCTTGGTGGTTCACAATGATCGTAAAAGACTCAAAAGGACTCCTAGAAGTCAGTTCTATCTCTCAGAATGCTCAGATTGACCAAAATGCCCCTGAAAGCCCGAAGACTCCCAGATTTGGTCCCGAAGTTCTGAAAACATGCTACGTCGTAAGAAAAGTATTCAAATGAGTTTTAAAAGAAAGAAAAATCGGATGAAATCGTCAGCTCCCAGAGACCCCCGGAAGCCCCGGAAGTTCCCGAAAAGTCCCCGTTGACCGGTTTGACCAAGGTTTGACCAGGGTTTGACCAAGTTTGACCGAAATCGTCCGAATTCACCGGAATCATTAGAAAAGTATTAAAATGAGTTTTAAAAGAGAATCGAGCGAAAACGTCAGCTCCTGGGAGCTCCCGGAGGTTCCCAAAACTTCCCGGGAATCCCAGGTTTGACCAGTTTGACCAAGATTTGACTTTGGAATCGGGGCACCGAAACAATTTTCAAATATTTTTCATGGATACTAGAGGTCAACAGCTTTTCGACGGTATATCGCACATAATTTTCAGATTTAAAACGAGTTTATTATGAATTTCCAAAGGCGAAAAAGGCGATCAAATCGGCTTTTATCACGAATACCGTAAAACTTTTCAAAGTGACCTATCCCCGAACTATTTTTTATATAAAGTAGACTCCATTACCTTTCCAACGGTATATCACAACCTCAATTTGGAGTTCGTATGCATTTTCTGTGAATTTCGGACGAAATAGGGCCTTTTCGCGAATACCGGAACCTCTGGGGGCCTAAACGTAATTTTCTGGGCTTCTGAGGAGCAGTGCCGCCGCGGCACTGGCCCAGTGCCGCCGTGGCACTCAAACCTCGCAGAGTCCATTTTTGTAATTTTTTTGGGGGTCCAATTTGATTAATTGAAAGCCAAAACGACATAGTTTTATGTTCACAGTTGTTTGGGACCAATGGGAGTACTTCTAAAACCCCAAAACCACCCCAAATTGGCCTATTTAAACCCCCATTGCTCTTCATTTTGGGGGGGGCCAAGTGCAAAGCTTGAAAAGTTGTAGAGAAGAAGAGAGATAGAGATAGGTTTAGAAGAGAGAAAGGGAGCTTCTCCCATTGATTTTCCATAAGAAAGTGAGTTTTATTCTTGATTTCTTCCATTATCCTTCTATATATTTCACATTCAAAGTCCATTCCAACCCTCATTCTTGAGCATTCTTGAGTTAGGAAGCCACTTCCATGTCCAAATGTCAAAATCTATGAGTGAAACACCAAGCTACAAGTCCAAAATCACATTGATTATCATCTATTGATTGCTATTTACTTGCTTTGATTATATATATGTTCATCTCTCCTTATCCCATTTCTTTTTGATTTTCTTTATTTACTTACTAGTTCATCATCATCTAAGTGATGACATGAAGTTTGGGGTGAGTGAATCCTTATGGATAGTAGCTCTTGACCTCAAAAACATGTTTGATAGATGATGATCATAACCTCAATACTTCCAAGGTATTCTTGGAATGTATTGGGGTTATGTTCAAAAATAAAATGAATCTCTCCAACAATCTTGGAGATTCTTAATGATGAGTTTGATGTTGGTATTCTAAGTGGTTATAATCCTTATTGAGTGTTGAAAACATGTTTTCAAAACATCTATTTCAAAACCCCTCTCAATCCCTCTCATTTGGTTTCAAGAAACAAAACTTTGTTTTTCCTAAAATTTCCAAAACCATGACCCAAAACAGTGAGCTGTTCAGATTCAAAGATTTGTTTTGAATTAAATACTCAAGTTATGATGATGAAACTACTTGTAAAACCTTCCTAATACATCATAGTTTGTCCCTAATTTTTCCCATCAATTATAGAGATGTGAAAGTATTTGTTTTGGATGTGAGAAGTTCATATTCACAATCTGCCTCTGTTCTCACAGAATGTTCACCCAACTTCTTGCACATATTCTGGATATTTTCATCACTGTACATATATCTTTTCTATTTTTTTTATAAAACTTGGGTGTCTTAGGAAACTTTTGATATATAATGGGTCATCATAAACCTTTTCTTTGATTTATGAAAAATCATACAAAATTAGTCAACAGTGCAGCTTTTGTTTCTGAGTCATGTGTACATTCTGATTTTTTTCTTTTAATCTGTGATAGCTATTGATGTTTGGCTTTTTGGGTTATTTTCTAAACACAATAAGAATGATCTCAGATTTTTCTCACATTTTTCTAGGCACGTTTTACCTCCCATTATAATGTTGCAAAGTGACACATGCAGTCTGTCCACTATTCACAGCAAGCACATTTCAACTTTTATTCTTTGATTTGATGCTCATATGCATTCCAAATTAGCCCATATCTAAGGAAATAGTTCATACTACATTTGTATATATCCCATGTTGATTTAATCCATTCATTCATGCACATTTTAGACTTCCAAGTCATTTTAGAAATCCATGTACACAAAACACATTACAACCTTTGCACATTTCTAGGTACATACATTGTATCCATGCAAAGATTTGGGGTTTTTGTAACTCTTAATCTAAGAAGATTATAAGGAATGAACTTGATCACACGTTCATGCTTCCCCTCGATCCAATCATCCTTTCTCATCCGTCCCGGGGATTGAGAGGTCTTCTTTTCTCAAAAGAATAACATGCATCATTCTAGTTTGCTAAGTATATTTCGATTTCTTTGCTTATTTGTTTCAATAACAATTCATGTCCCCCCTTTAGATTAGGAAGACTTTATTATCTGATACATGATTAGACGATTTTTCCTAGGTTTATTTGTGTGATCTTTCACTTTGCATTGTATGATATTTGGCTTAGATCTTATGAATGATATCTTATCTTTAGATCTTCCATTTCAAGTTTCTTATGTAATGTAGTATACTATCATAGTATTACTTGTTGAACCGAACATAGTATAAGATGATTATTTGGATGCTAATTGAGGCCCGTCGAGAGACGGGGCGAGTTGAGGGTGTTTTAGTCGCGACAAAGGCTCCTTCCTCTCTCGTACCAAAACCCCTAACCAAGTTCTTTGGTTATGAAGGGCCGGTGCCCTTATCCGCTTGGGTGAGTCAAAATTAGGTTTCTTGGTTCCTTAAAGACCAAGTGGCGACTCTGTATCTGTTTTCAACAGACCTTTCCTTTTCTTTGATTCAAATCAATTTCAAACAATCTCAAACAAGAGAGAAGCGGTGGAAGTCCGGTATCCACACATATCATGTTGCTTGCTACTTGAAATATGTGATTTTTGAATGATATTTTATCAATTGCAATTTTACACCCCTTTGGACATGCTTTTTGTAACGTATATCTATACATATATATTAGTTGAGGGCACATTTAAATTAATAATTCGATTAGAATGATATTGAGTAGAGGCCTATCGCAAGATAGGATGAGAGAGGGTGTTTTAGTCCGACGGGCTCCTTCCTCTCTCATTCCATAATTCCCGGACCTAGTTAATCTCTGGTTTCTAAAAGAACAGTTTGCTTTTAAAATGGTTTCTTAATTTTTTTCTTTTAAAAATTAAGTGGCGACTCATTTATTTTTTAAATTGATTTTGAAAAGCTATAGGTAAAAGAAAGAAAACTGCGATATCCACAATGTGCTCAAGCATTCTGCCAAGAATTCGCTCAAGCACAATTATTTATGCTGAATCCAACTTCTGTAGAACAAGTTCTGCCCAAAGTTTGCTCAAGCACAAATGTTTGTGCTCAATTCAACTTTCTACAGAAACAAATTTTGCCCAGAGTTAGATCAATCTAACTTTCTGCAGAGATAATTCTACCTAGAGTTAGATCAATCTAACTCTCTGCAAAAACACATTTTTGCTGCTGCTAAAAGCTTGCTGCTAAAAACTCTAGTTTGTAAGTTTAAATCATCCCAAATCCAAACCAAATCTCATGGGAACATCCAAAACCACTTGAAAAGTGTTCCTAAATGTCTCTAAACATTAACCAAACACCATGAGAGTTTTCAAAATCATTCAAAAACATTCCTATGTGCCTCCAAATCATAACCAATCCTCACAAGAGTTATAAAAGATCATTTTGCCCATACTTGATTAGTTATACACACACAAACTCATAATGCTCAAACTAAGAGCTTAAGCATGCATCAAACCACATTTTTCCAACATGAGTATAACTTGTCAAACAAAAGACCCTAAATCCAGTTTGCCTTTTAAAGTTACATAATCTATAGAGTTCTCTCCATATACACTTAAACATTACCCCAAACATAAGAAACACTATTACCACTACAAAAGATACAAATTCAACCTCATTTGAAGCAAAAGAAGGATTTAAACTCTTAGTTTTACCAAAACTAACATTAACATAGGAACTTGTTGGAAATAAGTTCATAAGCTTAGCCACCACTTGATTAGAACCAAAACTCATTCAAAACACACACACAACTTCTTTTGAGTCAAACAATCAATAACACTCATCCCTTGCTCAAAACCACATAGCTATGAAGAATTTTACCCAAAAAATGTCCAAAACTTTGCATATCATTTGTTTATAACCAAGACTCATCCAAAACACTTGTGACACCAAACCGGACTTGCCGGAAAGGCCCATCCTTCTCAACATAAACAAACCATCGTTTTAACTTAAGGAAAGACATAAAGTTCATAATTAAAACTCCATACTCCTACATACTTATATTACAACAAAAGGTTTAGAAATCCAAAAACAACTAGTTACTTGCTAAAACAAGATCATAACTGACAAGCGGGGGTATTTGTAAAATACAACCGCGCTAAAAGATGAAAATGTACTAATTTAGTTTACAATTCCTTTATTTATCTGTAATTTGAATTACAACGCCAGTTTGTACACAATTTTATTAAACTATGATAAGTGGTGTTGTTTTAGTGGTTATTCGTGCAGATTACTGTTGCTGTGTGAAGAATTGGATGAGAAAGATAAAAGGAAGTGCTGAATTTTAATGAAGACAACTAAAGGGTGAAAAGTGAACCTCGATCGATTAAAGAACATTCGATCGATCGAAGGTTCGATCGATCGAGAGAAGCTCAAGCGATCGAAGATCCCAGAAGTTCAAGCGATCGAGAAATGTTCGATCGATCGAACATGGCTTTTATCAGATTTTACACGCACGCAGCAGAATATACTTTTAACCCTAGCATTAGGTTTTTGTTATATATATTCGTATTGTATACATCCTAGGGGACGCCCACATTACTTTTTCATCAGTTTTATATATATAGAGAGAGAGTTTTCTCCATTGTTTTGTAGGTTTTTCAAAGACTATTGGTATTGTAGCTTGGATTCTCTTAGTTTAATCAATAGTTCTTCATTCCAGGTTATTCCTTTATTTTTTATTTACATTCTGCATGTAGTTTATAGTAGTATAATCCGTTATCATATAGTTTTGCATGTTAGATACGTTTACACCATTAGTTGTTATAATTTTCATGTTTAAAATGCAAACAAACGCATCCTTAATGAATATTTACATTAAAAACAATTCTGTGATACTCCAGACCATGTCTGAGTAGTCCCCAGGTTGGGAGATCACGATGAAACCGTGATCTCAAGCCTCTGCCATGCAGCAGAATAATTCCTGTGTTCGATCGATCGAAGTTAGCTCGATCGATCGGACCAGAGACATTGTCAATCGATCGAAGACAGTTCGATCGATCGAGAGATGAAGATGTTCGATCGATCGAAAGCGCGTCGATCGATCGAACTCTCTGATTCTTGAGAACATTCTATGCAGTATTCCTAAACTTTCTGCTTTATTGATTTGTTATCAAACTGTCCCCAAACGCTCAGTTTGTCAAAGCAGTCTTTAAACTTGAAGCCTCAAGGCATTTTTCTTCAATATCTTTTGCAAACCACCCTCAATGCTAACACCATTGTAGGTGCGAGTCTTAACTATTGATCCAAATCGCTTTTATATATTTCAAACTTAATTGTGATGACATAGTCCCGGTCATGAAAGGACTATGGATTCTTTATCCTAAGAGAAATACGGAATACTGTAGAAAATGTACTCCATTAAGCTTCAACGTAATTGCTTGGTAGATGGCTAGGTAGCGGTGGATTCGTGTAATCCCAGCATTCCCTTTTATTAAAAAAACACGTTTTAAATCATCGCTTTAATTAATTAGTTAGTAATTAGTTTAATCTAGTTTAATTGCTTTATCTTTAGTAGTTGATAAACTGTGGAACTTTGTGTTCTACATCCCTTTAAAATATTGATTTTTATTTTCCTTTTTAGAGATTAATCTAGGAAATTAGTTTCACACTTTCCCTGTGGGATCGACCTGGTCTTAACCAGATTACTACTTGCACGATTACCTACACTTGGGTATGGCACACAAGCGCACATAGAAAAATTCTCATTTCAAGTTTTTGGCGCCGTTACCGGGGAAGGCGACAAGCTAACGCTTAGATTACTTCATTCTATCCTTATCTCTTTCTGTTTTCCTTTTTCTTTTATTCTTTAGATTAAAAACTACTTAGGGTCTTTCCCTTTATGTCCGATAATTCTATCGAAGGAACTTACGGAAACCCACTATACTCATCCGATTCATCTAGTTCTATTAATCCTTTAGTAACACCAACAGATTCAATGGCTGATAATCAAAGTGAAAATGGTGAGAATGTCATCGTACCAATTGACGATTCACTTCGTCCTTTGTGCGATCTCATGACACCCGAACATGCGCCTACGCCTTCTTGTATTCTCATTCTACCCCATGCAGGCGAATTTCAATTTCACAATGGAATGATTCAATTCCTTCCTACCTTCCATGGAATGGAGATCGAGAAAGCATATCTATATGTCAAGGACTCTGAAGATGTGTGCAAAACTTTCTCACAGAATTGTCCCGTAGACGTGACACATCTAATGCTATTTCCCTTCACCCTGAAGGATAAAGCAAAAGTGTGGTTACTCACCTTAAAGCCAAATTCAATCTACACTTGGCATGCGATGAACACTGCTTTCCTAAAGAAATTATTTCCACCTTGCATGACCACCGAGCTTAAACGACAAATAAACTCTTACAAACAAAAGAGCAATGAAACCTTCACCCAAACTTGGGAGCATTTCAAGGATCTGCTCCTCTCATGCCCACATCACGGGTATGAGAAGTGGCGAACCATCAACTACTTTTACGAAGGGTTAAATGGTGAAACAAAAAAATTGGTCGAGACCATGAGTTCAGGGCCATTTCTTCGCAAAAACATTAAAGAAGCTGAAGCTCACTTCGAGTGGTTAGCTGAACATGCCCATGAGTGGTCGAATTTGAAAGATGTCCCACGCTCACAGATATCCTGTGTGGAAGAGAAAAGTTTATATCAACTAAAAAGTGAGGATCATCTTATGAATAAGTATGAAAAACTGGTTAAGAAAGTAGAAGAGTTGGGAATGACAGGAGAGAGTTCTAGGCAGGTTTTACCTGAAGAACCATGTGGTACATGCAATATGCTGGGACACACTAATCAATACTGTCCTAATGTGCCGTATTTTCAAGAACAACTCCCCATGAAAATGAATGCCATACAAGGGTATAGGGGGCAGGGAATTCCTACAACAATTATAATTCGCAAAATAATAACAATAGATGGAATCACCCCGGGTTTGATTGAAAAAATAATGCTGGGACCCAAAATCAATACCAACAATAGCCCTATAATAACAATAACCAACACCAAGGGCAATTCAATAGGCAGTCCTAGCCATTCCATCAAAATAGATCAAACAACTACAACCAAGCTCAACCCTCTAACAATCAACAAGCGAACGTGTACGTTCCCCCACACAAAAAGTCACAGGAGGAAGATCCTCTTTCTAACGTGAATCTAACGCAGCAATTAATTCAAATGATGAGCAAGATATCTGCAACGTTAGAGAGGATGGATGCACGACAAGAGGGATTGGGAGGAACATTTCCTGCCCAACCACTTCCAAATCCTAAGGGATTCAACAATGGTCCCAATAACCATGAGCATGCCAAAGCCATGACAACTCTGAGAAGCGGCAAGGTCATAGGGAAAAACATGCCTCATTCTACTCCCGAGGAGTATGAAGAGGAGGAAGTGGAGACTAAAAGCAGACCATCTACTCAGGAAGAGGAGCAACTCAATAATAACGAACCATTAGGTAAAAAAGATGAAGCTCCTAAACGAGTAGAAGAAGTTAAGAGAAGGCCTAGAAAAGAGCCTGTCATTGATGAATTACCTAAATGCCCTTTTCCTGCGCCGTACCCTCAAAGGCTTAAGAAACCCCAAAATGAGGCAAAGAATCAGGAGTTCTTGGAACTGTTCAAACAAGTCAAAATCAATCTTCCACTCCTTGATGCAATCAAACAAGTGCCGGCCTATGCTAAGTACCTCAAAGACTTATGCAAGGTCAAGAGGAGGCAAAGTGTGAAGAAACACGCTTATGTAGCCTTCCAAGCAAGCGCAATCATTCAAAATGAATTGCCTCCAAAACTTAAAGACCCTGGCACCCCAACTGTCTCGTGCCGAATTGGAAATCAAAGAATAGACAACGCACTCCTTGATCTAGGAGCGAGCGTGAACTTGCTGCCATACTTAGTATATAAATAACTAGGGTTAGGTGAACTCAAACCTACCCGAGTTGCGTTACAACTGGCAGACAGGTCAGTCAAATACCCTAGAGGAATACTGGAGGACGTTCTGGTGCAAATAGACACTTTTGTCTTCCCGGTCGATTTTGTGATTTTGGACAATGAACCGGTGTCCCATGCTCACAAATCCTGGTATTTTTGGACGTCCATTCCTCAACACCATAGATGCCATAATCAAAATAAGAAGTGGTATCATGACCATCGTATTCTGGAATATGACATTAAATGTCAAGATATTTTCAAATCCCCAACCTGACGAATACGAGGACGAAGAAGAAGTCAACTACATTGAGACGGTCATCAAAGATGAGGTCGATTTCGTTGACTATAAAGATCCTTTGGAGGTAGTAGTGGCACAATGTGACACAGTCTACAAACCTAACGATTCAACTCCATTGGACGCCGCCATAAATCATGCCTGCCTCATGATGGAAACTAAAGAGGAAGATATAGCTGAATGCATGTGGGTCACACCATATGAACCCCTGTCTCCAAAAATGAAGTTAACTATGCCTTCGAACTTTCAGTTTCCCGATTTAGAATTAAAGGAGCTTCCAAATGAGCTCAAATACGCTTTTCTGGGGACTGAAAGGACTTATCATGTTATAATTTCAGCCACGTTGAATTCTGAACAAGAGGATAAGTTAATTCAAATGCTCAAACTGCATAAGGGAGCATTGGAATGGACTGTTGCCGACCTGAAAGGCATAAGCCCATCTATTTGCACCCATAAGATATATCTGGAGGAAGACGCTAAACCTTCGCGACAAATGCAAAGGCGTCTGAATCCCAATATGCAAGAAGTCGTTAAAAAGGAAGTCCTAAAATGTCTGGACATTGGGATTATATATCCTATCTCTGACATCCCTTGGGTTAGTCCAACCCAGGTGGTACCCAAAAAGGCTGGTATAACAGTTATTCCTAATAAAGACGGCGAGTTAGTATCAACACGTGTCCCCACTGGATGGCGGATGTGTATTGATTATCGAAAGTTGAATACTGTGACCCGGAAAGACCATTTTCCATTGCCATTCATGGATCAAATGCTAGAAAGAGTGGCGGGTCATAAATATTATTGCTTCTTGGACGGATATAGTGGGTACAACCAAATCAAAATTGCTCTTGAAGATCAGGAGAAAAGAACATTCACGTGTCCGTTCGGTACATTCGCCTACCGTCGTATGCCCTTCGGCTTATGCAATGCACCTGCTACTTTTCAGCGGTGCATGTTGAGCATATTCAGTGATATGGTCGAACAAACACTCGAGGTCTTTATGGACGATTTCTCAGTGTTTGGCCATAGTTTCGATAACTGCCTGGAAAACCTTAAGAATGTGTTGGCGAGATGCGAGGACAAACACTTAGTACTAAATTGGGAAAAGTGTCACTTTATGGTGACCAAGGGAATTTTCGTCTGTCACATTATTTCTGATAAGGGTATCCAAGTCGATAAAGCAAAAATTGTTATAATTTCAAACCTACCTATCCCTCGTACAGTCCGAGACATCCGATCTTTTCTGGGACATGCAGGATTCTATCGTCGCTTTATCAAAAACTTCAGTGCGATCTCCCGACCACTATGTCAACTGTTGGCTAAAGACATGCCTTTCGAGTGGTCAGATAACTGTCAGACATCTTTTGATGCACTAAAGGAACACCTTACCTCCGCACCGATAATACAGGCACCCGACTGGAGTTTGCCTGTTGAGTTAATGTGCGATGCTAGCGACTATGCCATTGGCGCAGTTCTAGGACAGAGGAAGGATAACAAGCCCTATGTAATATACTATGCCAGCCGAACACTTAACGAAGCTCATATGAACTATACAACTACTGAGAAAGAGCTACTACCAATAGTCTTCGCTCTGGACAAATTCAGGTCTTATCTGATAGGGTCCCCAATAGTCTGTTTTACAGACCACTCGGCCCTCAAGTACTTGTTATCTAAGAAAGATGCAAAATAGAGGCTCATCTGCTGGATACTCCTGCTCCAGGAATTTGATATCACAATCAAGGATAAAAAAGGAGTAGAGAATGTGGTCATTGACCATTTATCTCGGTTGACATTTACTGACAACACTGAGCCCGTACCAATAAAAGATGAATTCCCAGACGAGTAATTGATGGCTATCTCCAGTTTTTCTTGGTATGCGGATATAATAAATTACCTTATTACAGGAGAGACCCCAAGTCATTGGTCAAATCAGGATAAGAAAAGGTTCCTTTCATTCGCACGTCATTTGTTTTTCGATGACCCTTACTTATTTAAGTATTGTACTGATCAGGTCATTAGACGTTGCGTCCCGAATGAGGACATAACTGTAATTTTGGCCTCCTGTCATTCTGAAGCCTGCGGTGGCCATTTTTGCCTCCCAAAAGACCGCACATAAAGTCCTACACAGCGGCTTCTATTGGCCCACCGTGTTTAAAGATGCTTACACTTTTTACAAAACGTGCCAACGCTGTCAAAAGCTCGGTACAATTTCAAAAAGGAACTCTATGCCCTTAACCCCTATTATCACAATTGAAATATTCGATTGTTGGGGTATGGACTTTATGGGCCCGTTTCCTAAATCAAATAACTGCGAATACATACTCCTAGTTGTGGAGTATGTATCAAAATGGGTGGAAGCAATACCAACGAGATGCAATGACCACAAAACTGTAATGTCCTTCCTTAAAGAAAATATCCTGTCGCATTTTGGAACCCCAAAAGCATTAATAAGTGACCAAGGCAAGCACTTTTGCAATAGGCCCTTGGAGTCACTACTTAAGAAATACGGGATAAACCACAAGATTGCTCTAGCCTACCACCCACAAAAAAACGGGCAGGCAGAGTTGGCTAACCGTGAAATCAAGAATATACTAGAAAAGACGGTTAGTTTCAATAGAAAAGACTGGGCTTATAAACTGACTGATGCTTTATGGGCGTACCATACGGCCTTTAAGACAAATCTGGGGATGTCCCTATATAGGTTAGTGTACGGTAAGGCATGTCACCTTTCTGTCAAAATTGAGCACAAAGCATATTGGGTGACATACTTATTAAACTTCGACATTAAAGAGGGAGGTCATCTCCGAAAACTCCAGTTGGCTGAACTGGAAGAAATCCATCGAGATGCATACGATAATGCTAAACTTCACAAGGAAAGGTTGAAGGCTCACCATGATAGAACGATTTTTCAAAAATCTTTCGAGCCAGGGCAGAAAGTTTTATTATACAATTCACACCTTTATCTCTTCCCAGGAAAACTCCGATCTCAGTGGACAGGACCCTTCATAGTCAAATCTGTCTTTCCACATCGGGCCGTTGAGTTATTTAATCCTAAGAACGACAGAAGTTTCAAGGTCAATGGCCAAAGGTTAAAACTGTTCTTAGAGGATTTCCAACCAGAGGTCGAGCACAACCAACTGGATGAGCCCGACTATTCCTCGACCTAAAATGCTCCAGTGCGTTTTCACAATGTTGTTGTACTTTTTCTTTTACTGCATTTCATTTTGTTTTGTTCTTTTCTGTCTTTTTGAAGGTGACTTTAATTCTTAATCTGCTATTTCTTGTTGTCTCTCCCTTGCAGGATATTAAAAATGAGGGACGATGACGTTCATTCCATAGGGTCATGGGCTGATTCGGAATATCCTAACCCCCCTTGGACTGTCGACGAGATAGCATTCTGCTTTTCTCCCTATCAAGGGCCAGGGGTAGAAGATGTCGTTGACTTAACCCAAGGATACATCCCATACAACCCTGCTCTCCTTTAGATCAATCCTTTTGAGCACATAAAATTTCCTGAAGAGGAGGGAGAACTAGAGGGGTATGTTGTTTGGGAAGTCGATGATGCTCTGATGGAATAGTGGGAGAATGATTCAATGTGGGAACCGTGGGAAGAAGAAGATTTACAGGATGTGGTGCCGGAATGCCATAATGTTGTATTCACGTATGTTGATGACTTCCTTGTCATCGAATCGGTTCCTTATATTTATGTGCACATGCATTATGTGTTGTTTCGGCTTCACTGCCCTCTACATGCTAGTCCACTTGGGTCTATCATGCCAATAGTGAGGTTAAATCTTGGTCACATTCCTGTCTCTTTTCGTTTTTTTTCTTTGTTTAATTCTTTCTGTTAGTTCTTTCCTTTGTTCTAGTTAATTTATTTCTTCGTTTCCTGTTTGTTTTCCTTTGTCAGGGGTGTCACTATGAATCAAATGTTACAGCCGTTGTTCCTTCCACATCAGTTGTTTCACAGAATTGGACCATACATAAGGTCCCCGGGTACTCCGCCGCAAGAGGAAAGTCCGTTGCGAACTTATACACCATTATTTCTATCTCCATCCGGATCACCTCATGCATGTGCGATCAATTCTTTAGAGAGTTCCGACTTGCTCGATGATGTCCTAGCTACTTTCTGATTCTTCTGGGAAAGGGAATTGTTAGCCTTAAGGTATATTAAGGCATATTTAATTATGTTTTGATGATGTCAAATATGCTATGATAATTACATGATTCATATTGATTCATTCTTTGTTATTATCATAGTCATTTTCATGCTCATATTTAATCTCATGTATTAATTTTGTATCAATGTTTTAACATCTTTGTGTGCATAAGATTCAATTGATGTAGATCAAGATTACAAGGAGCTCAACAAGGATCAACCTTGAAGACTTGAAGATATTTCATCCTTGGTTGAAGTCTAGGACCATCATTGTAAGGCATCTTGATCTCACACTCTTAGGGGCTCAAACAAATGCTAAAAGTTAAAGTTTTGGAAACAAATTTTAAATGGGTCATCTTTAAAGCAATGCCCCAACCAATTGGAAAATAATTAAATGTTGAACCTTATATGGTTGGAAAGGTATTTGAATCTAGTTTCCAAAACATCAAACAGATTGAAAATCTGAGTTTTGTAGAGGAAGTTATGGTCATTTTAGTGGAGATGTGTCAGTCTGCCAAACAGGGAGGGGCAGTCGACTGAAGGCCCGATGCAGTCGAATGAAGTGAGCAAAATGCAAACAGAACCCTCTATAAATACATCTCAGTCGACTGCTTCAAGGCCCAGTCGACTGCTTCAAGGTCCAGTCGACTGAAGCGACCTGGAAAGGCATAACGGCTAGTTTTTAAAGGGGCTTTTAATTACCAATCTTGCTACCAACGGCTATAATCTTTCTTGGCCTATAAATATATGTTTTCCCATACCATTTCATGTTGATCAATCTATTGGAAAACATCTATTTCAATCACACAACTTGTTGATTCTTAATCATTCAAAATTGAGCCCTAGTTGTGTGAGTTTATCAATTTGCTCTAACCTTCAATTGTAATCTTTGAGAGAGTGAATTGTAGTGAGCTTTCAATTGTTTTATCCACTCTATAAAGAGAGTTCAATTTGTATCAAATCAATTGTAAAGGTTGAGGGTTAGTAACCCTTGTATGCAAAGAAGAGGTGTTCTTCTTTGGGAGAGATCATAGGCTCTTGTAACGGTTTGGTGCACACCCGTAAGTGCTCCGGGAAATGGTTTGGTCTACACCCGTAAGTAGATCGGATTAAGGAATCCTCAAGAGGTGTTCTTGAGGGGTGGACGTAGGCCGCGGGGTGCGATTGCCGAACCACTTGAAAAATCGGTTTGCAAGTTTCTCTTCCCTTCTCTCTTTACTTAATTGCTTGTGATTGTGTTTTAATTTGCAATTTGTTTTAAAAGGTTAATTTCCGCTAAAACCTTATTCACCCCCCCTCTAAGGTTTCCACTTTTGGGACAACAATTGGTATCAGAGCCTCGGCTCTTCTCTTTCAAAAGATTTTTAAAAAACTAGAGATAAGATCCAATGGAAACCGACTCTTCTTGCATTTATTATTGTGAGGGTCAATCGACATTAAGACCACCATGCTTTAATGGCTCAAACTATGCCTATTGGAAAAATAGAATGAGAATCTATATGATTTCTCAAGATTTTGATTTATGGCAAATCGTGGTCAAAGGCCCTCATCTACCTACAAAAATTGAAAATGGTTTTTCCATTCCAAAGACGGTAGATGAATATAATAATGCCGATAAGAAACTCATAAAAATAAATGCTATGGCAATGAATTTATTATATTGTGGTTTAGACCCTAATGAGTACAATAGAATTTCCTCTTGCGAGTCCGCAAAGGAAATTTGGGATAAACTTGAGGTTGCTCATGAAGGTACAAATCAAGTTAAGAAATCAAAAATAAATCTTCTTGTTCAAACTTATGAAATGTTTAAAATGTTTCCATATGAATCTATTGGAGGTATGTTTTCTCGTTTTACCATTCTTATTAATAACTTTAAAAATCTTGGTAAAGTTTATACTAATGAAGAAATGATTGAGAAAGTACTTAGGTCTTTACCAAAGGATTGGCAACCAAAGGTCACGGCGGTTCGTGAAGCAAAGGAGCTTTCAACACTCTCCTTGGAACAACTCATGGGTTCTCTCATAACTCATGAAATGGAATTGGCCGTCTTCGAAAGTAAAGACAATAAATTGGAAGTGAAAGAGGCCAAAAGGGGAGACATAGCTTTAAAATCCTCAAGCTCAAAGAAAAAGAAGAAAGATGTTGAGAGTGATGAGGATGAGGAAATGACAAAGATCACCCGAAAATTTGCAAAGTTTCTAAAGAAAGAAAAATCAGGAAAGAAGTCACCCAAGGAGGAAAAACACAAAAAGAAGACAATCAAGGCCACCAATAGTAGTTCCGAGAGCGAATCATCGGACGACGACTCAAATGGTGAAGAGATTGTCAATCTTTGCCTCATGACATTGGAAAGGGCCTTTCCTACTACCTCGGCAAATGGAGCATCCAAGAAATGCTTGGATAATGGTTAAATCTCTTACCTTAAGCCTAGTAGGAGTATGATAGATTAATTTGTTTAGATTTGCATACTTGATATTGCTTATTTGAAAAGTGATGATATGCTTTTGCTGCTAAACTGTCATTTTTATGAATTGCTGAACAAAGCAGTCGACTGGTACCCCGACACAGTCGACTGATTCAGGTGTGAAGCTTTGAATTCTTTGATTCTACATTGTTAAGTCGACTGAGGCGTCGACTGAGCCTCTGTTAGCCCCAAATTTCTGAGCCCTAATTAGTTCTTCAGTCGACTGATCCGACTGAATTGTTGTTTATCTTTGTTTTTGAGTTCTCCAACTTTTTTTGGTATCTTTTGGGAGAATATGCTCTCTATTCATATCTTTTGTATCCTTTATCATTACACATGCTTAGGGGGAGCACTTTCATATATTCATTTTCTCACATATGGTTATATTTGTTTATTTTTGGTATCATTTTGGCCTTTTGATTTGTATGCCTATTGTGAGGGGGAGCTTCGTATTTTATCCCCAAATCTTTTTGATAATGTCAAAGGGGGAGAAATATGAGAAGTATTGGGGAGAAGTTTTTGGGTAGTTATCATTCATGTTCTTTAACATTTGATATCCATTATGAATGATAATATGAAAATGACCAAATTGTGCTTATATTGGCATATCTTTCATTGGTTGTTTGTCATCATCAAAAAGGGGGAGATTGTTACCCTTAAGGTATATTAAGGCATATTTAATTATGTTTTGATGATGTCAAATATGCTATGATAATTACATGATTCATATTGATTCATTCTTTGTTATTATCATAGTCATTTTCATGCTCATATTTAATCTCATGTATTAATTTTGAATCAATGTTTTAACATCTTTGTGTGCATAAGATTCAATTGATGTAGATCAAGATTACAAGGAGCTCAACAAGGATCAAGCTTGAAGACTTGAAGATATTTCATCCTTGGTTGAAGTCTAGGACCATCATTGTAAGGCATCTTGATCTCACACTCTTAGGGGCTCAAACAAATGCTAAAAGTTAAAGTTTTGGAAACAAATTTTAAATGGGTCATCTTTAAAGCAATGCCCCAACCAATTGGAAAATAATTAAATGTTGAATCATATATGGTTGGAAAGGTATTTGAATCTAGTTTCCAAAACATCAAACGGATTGAAAATCTGAGTTTTGTAGAGGAAGTTATGGCCATTTTAGTGGAGATGTGTCAGTCTGCCAAACAGGGAGGGGCAGTCGACTGAAGGCCCGATGCAGTCGACTGAAGTGAGCAGAATGCAAACAGAACCCTCTGTAAACACATCTCAGTTGACTGCTTCAAGTCCCAGTCGACTGCTTCAAGGCCCAGTCGACTGCTTCAAGGTCCAGTCGACTGAAGCGACCTGGAAAGGCATAACGGCTAGTTTTTAAAGGGGCTTTTAATTACCAATCTTGCCACCAACGGCTATAATCTTTCTTGGCCTATAAATATATGTTTTCCCACACCATTTCATGTTGATCAATCTATTGGAAAACATCTATTTCAATCACACAACTTGTTGATTCTTAATCATTCAAAATTGAGCCCTAGTTGTGTGAGTTTATCAATTTGCTCTAACCTTCAATTGTAATCTTTGAGAGAGTGAATTGTAGTGAGCTTTCAATTGTTTTATCCACTCTATAAAGAGAGTTCAATTTGTATCAAATCAATTGTAAAGGTTGAGGGTTAGTAACCCTTGTATGCAAAGAAGAGGTGTTCTTCTTTGGGAGAGATCATAGGCTCTTGTAACGGTTTAGTGCACACTCGTAAGTGCTCCGGGAAACAGTTTGGTCTATACCCGTAAGTAGATCGGATTAAGGAATCCTCAAGAGGTGTTCTTGAGGGGTGGACGTAGGCCGCGGGGTGCGATGGCCGAACCACTTGAAAAATCGGTTTGCAAGTTTCTCTTCCCTTCTCTCTTTACTTAATTGCTTGTGATTGTATTTTAATTTGCAATTTGTTTTAAAAGGTTAATTTCCGCTAAAACCTTATTCACCCCCCTCTAAGGTTTCCACTTTTGGGCCAACAGGAATCATTAAGTTTAGACTCCACATTTGAAGCTTTGGCGGAGACAAAAGTTGTGGAAGAAGATATTTTCTTGCTTGAAGAGTAGTGCTCCACTTCAATTGTATTCTGTCATTTCATCTTTCTTTCAACAATTGAAGTGTATTCCTAGACAAAGTTCTATCAATTTCAGCTTTATTTTAGTTTTTTTTCTTTTTCAATAAGGTTTTAAATACTATGTTGGGGGCAATAATGTTGCAAATGGATGCTAGTACATTGTTTTATCTATAAAATATTTGCATTTTTCTATTTTGATGATGACTTTTTGGCTTACATGTCCTGTCAATGAACTATTTTCATCACTTTCCTGTATGTCCAGAACGATGTTGGTTAGTTGGGGGTGTATTATCTTTCAATTCAATGATATTGTGGAATTTCCAGGTTCGATCGATCGAACTAACGTCGATCAATCAAAATCATCCACTCTTCAAGCGCTTCAGCAGGTCCCAATCGATCGAAGGTTTGATCGATCGAACTTTCTCGATCGATCGAGACCTGTATTTAAACGAGGCATCGTCCATACACTTCATCAGTTTCTCTTCCTCTCTCCTTCATTCGAGCGATTGAGCACAGAGAGACTAAGGGGCGATTTTTGATTCCCCAAGCACACACGCCCATTGGAAGGTGTCCTGATCACTCCCTTGATCACCATCATCATCCCTCTCATCCCCTCTCCACTTTTGACCCGAGGTAAAGTCCACAAACTCCCCCTCTCGTTCATTTCGTTGGAATTGTCATGGGGGTGCCCCCATTGGTTTTTCAACCATTTTGTGTGTGCGGGCTCTTTCCGTTCTCGTTTGTTGTCGCTGTGAAATCCCTGTGTTCGATCAATCGAACAAGTTTCGAGCGATCGAACCCAGCCACTCTTCAATCGATCTAACAAACTGCGATCAATCGAACCTTAACTGTGGCAGTTTTCACCTTTTTGTTTTGCTTTCCTGTTTTCATTTGTTTTTTCCTTTTTAATTTCAGGTCGCCTACTATGAATCCCACGACGGGCTATTTTCGGGAGAAATCTTTTGACTTTGCTATACCAGATCCGGTCCTAGACCATGGGTTCTGCCATATCTTTGACCAGTCAAATTACACGCGGTTCCTTAGTCACCGCAAAGTGATGATCGAGCGACCTCTCAAGACGACCTGGCTTTCTGCTCCTTGGTTTTTAGCCAGAATCAAGGATATGCCACGATGGTACGAGATGTTGACCCAGCCCAAACAGGTCAATGTTTCATGGGTACGAGAGGTCTGTGCAACGATGATTAAGGACTCGGCTGCACCATACACTTACCGATCTTTCTTCTGCGGCCGGGAGCTCATCATCAGTCCTGCCACTATCTACTGCTATAGGAGTCCCTGAGGAGCTGGAGAGTGATTGTCCTCACCGTGTGGGTACTCCTGAGATCCCTTATGCCACGATTTTCCGAGAGATTACTGGCAGTACCGTTCAGTTCTAGAATGGCTCGTCTCATATAGAGGATCAGTTCTTGACTACTAGGTACCACATGCTCCATCTCGTACTCTGCAACTGTATCTTTCTGACCTCTTATCACGAGAAGTTGGCAGCTTGGTATGTGAGGGCGTTGTTTTGTGTGGGGACAGGGAGATGGGTATGCCTCCCGCGATTATATATAGAGTTCATGGTGCAGTCCACACGCTATATCTCGGCCAAGAAGCACCTAAAAGGAGCGTGGCGCATCCATCGCATTGTGACCTAGAGCGGCCTACTCCCTCTTGCTACCGATGTCCATCAGTCTTCTAAGAGCCGATTTGGTGAGACAGGCGCTCGCCGCTTTGACGCTCAGAAGAGAAAAAGGAAAGGAAAGGGCAAAGCTAAAGTTAGAGCAAAGAGGAGGCGGGGAGGGACAGATACTGAGGATGTAGCTTCTGGGACGCCGACCGAGGCTGAGGAGCATGATTCAGAGGAGGAGGGTGACCCTGTAGAGGAGGTCACGAGATTTGAGTTGAGACAGCGGTCTCAGGCTCCAGCCCAGGGAGAGTCTTCTTCTGCGCCTCTCCTGACTCTTCACGAGTTACTATTGGAGGAGAGAGAGACCCGGATTAGACTCGAGGGCAAGGTAGATCAGATGACGACTTTGCTGGAGGCAATCTTGATCCAGATCGGAGTCGATTAGTCGGTTCACACGGCTTCTCCACCACGCCCCAGCGATCCACCTACAGCTGCTCCAGCTATGTCCACCGTCCCACTTACCACTTCTGTTATTCCATCATCCACCACCGGCCCATCATCTTTAGCTCTACCTGCACCGGTTGATCCTGCAGCTCCATCCACTTCGGCGGCGCTGCTTGCTACTGAGATACCACTTCCACCTCCTCCTGTCATGGCTGACACATCATTATCTACACCAGCTGCCATGATTGCGAGTGACCCAGCGACAGCTACTACTGTTGACGAGGGTGGTGATGGGGATGCTCCGGATGTACTGCTTGAGATATTATTGGACGTCGCCGATGATGGATAGTTTTTGCTAGATCAGTGTTTGGGGTTATTTGGTTGTTTTTGGTTTCTTGGTTGTTTGGCCATTTTGGATATTTTGGTTGGTTTGGTTGGATGTATTGGACTTTTGGATATTGTTGGTTGGTTTTTGGTTTGTTGGTTAGTTTGGATATGTTGCATTTCAGTTTGTATGGAGTATATTATCACTATTTAGTTCTTTCACTTTATTATCTTTCCAGTGATGAGTTCTGTTTTATGTATGGATCCCATGCTCTATATTTCATTTCTTTTTTATCTTTGCTGCTTGGAGTTTGTATGCTTTGTGTACAGGTTGTTACACTTGCGATTCCTACGATGATATATCAGGTGATATCTCTCTATCTATTTTTGAAAATCACCTGCTGAGGACATTGCAATTTTCAGTTGGGGGTGGGATGTAGATAGATAATCACCTGTGTATATTTTTACTTAGCAATCTGGACCACTCTATCTATTGCGTATGTCATACAATCTCCATTGGAGGTTTTTGAAAACAAATAAATTAAATTACAAAAATTTTAAAAATTTCAAACGATTAAGCAAGGTTTGAATTAAATTGGTAGAATAACTCTAAATATTCACTCCTATTTAGCTGTTATCAAGCAATGACACAACCATTTTATTCTCATCCTTTTATGAATTAAGTCCACGCGTTTTTCTAGTTTCTCTAGGATGAATGCATATGTTGACCATTCTTGTATCCAAATCATTTGCACATGTTAATAGCTTGCAGAAAACTTAAAATAAGAGTTAATACGACTTTCGTACTTTAAGGAATAAAGTAGTGGAAACTAGTTACCCTTAGTGAGCTTTTGAATCCAATCCTCAATTTTGAGGGAATTATCACATTAAATTCGAATTGTTCTTATTGAATAAGCGTGTTAAATTTGTTGAATAGTCTCTAATTCTTCATTTTGGCTGCTTAGTAGAGGAGAGCGTTCAGGATTTACCAACTAAACTCAATGAACATTTAAGTGTAAAAAATTAAGAAGTTGAGAAAATGATTTAAGCCATCATTATTTGTTCCTTACCTTTCCATTTACCTGTATCAACACTCCAGAATATGCATTGTTCTCAACCCCACACCTAGTAAATATTGCCAAATCCATTATGAAATTCTAAATCCCTAATCTTATACTTTGACCTCAATGAATCCCATTGCACATCTAATGTGATTAAATTGTCGAAGTATGTGACGAGGAGGGAGTAGTGGTGGGAGGGGCTGCATAAAAGAGAAAAGGAAAGAAGAGGGAGTCCAGGTTAAAATATATATATATATATATATATGAAAAAGAGGATGGTTGGAATGAAGCGAAGAAGAAATTACTAAACTAAATCAGATGCTAAAGATGTGCAATTTCTTACTCCTCTCAATTCTGTCCTAATATACAAAAACCGAAAAGTCAAAGCCTTAATGATTTTCAACAACTTAGTTTAAACACGAACGTGTAATTTGAGTTATCCATGGTATTTCTCTCCTCTAGTAAGTAGTATTCCTTTCATGAGACTATACACTCTAAATGTTCATCTTTTATAGAGTCGAGTATGAAAGCATTAGTACCCGAAAAATCACTCCTATCAAAGCTTTCATACCATGTGCGATCATTATTAACCAAGTTTCTATGAGATGTTCATTTTTGAGTGTAATAACCATGTGAGAATTGAGTTGAAACTACAAGTTCTGAGAGTATGATAGTCTACACAACTCTAAATAAAGTTTGATGTACAGCTGTTAATTTCACATACACGGATACATGAATGTGATGCATATGTTATTTTTATCTTGGTAACACGAGGAGCATGTGCATTTCTTTCATGGTTTGAATGAGGATGATATATTTTGTAGAGCTAAATTAATAGTTGAATAGAAGGGAGTGTTTAAAAATTATTCGATATATTTTTTAGCTTAAAATTGGAGAATTTTGTGGGTACATTCACTGCAAACCATCACGAGACAACACTCGTCCACTAGGGGGAACCTAAGGGTTTAACGGCTTGTTGCATTTGCTAAATGCAACCGCGATTCCTGCGAAAGTGAGTTAGGTAGTTTCTCTCTTGTTATTTTAGTTTAGTGAACCTGAGTCTAATCTATTTTAGTCATTGTAGTATTAGTTTAGCATGTTTTTATTTTTGCTCTATTGCTAGGGACTAGCAAATCGCTAGTTGGGGGTTGTGACAAGCGGGGGTATTTGTAAAATACAACCGCGCTAAAAGATGAAAATGTACTAATTTAGTTTACAATTCCTTTATTTATCTACAATTTGAATTACAACGCCAGTTTGTACACAATTTGATTAAACTGTGATAAGTGGTGTTGTTTTAGTGGTTATTCGTGCATATTACTGTTGCTGTGTGAAAAATTGGATGAAAAAGATAAAAGGAAGTGCTGAATTTTAATGAAGACAACTAAAGGATGAAAAGTGAATCTCGATCGATTGAAGAACATTCGATCGATCGAATGTTTGATCGATCGAGAGAAGCTCAAGCGATCGAAGATCCCAGAAGTTCAAGCGATCGAGAAATGTTCGATCGATCGAACATGGCTTTTATCAGATTTTACGCGCACGCAGCAGAATAAACTTTTAACCCTAGCATTAGGTTTTTGTTATATATATTCGTATTGTATACATCCCAGGGGACGCCCACATTACTTTTTCACCAGTTTTATATAGAGAGAGAGAGAGAGAGTTTTCTCCATTGTTTTGTAGGTTTTTCAAAGACTATTGGTATTGTAGATTGGATTCTCTTAGTTTAATCAATAGTTCTTCATTCCAGGTTACTCCTTTATTGTTTATTTACATTCTGCATGTAGTTTATAGTAGTATATCCGTTATCACATAGTTTTTCATGTTAGATACGTTTACACCATTAGTTGTTAAAATTTTCATGTTTAAAACGCAAACAAACGAATCCTTAATGAATCTTTACATTAAAAACAATTCTGTGATACTCCAGACCATGTCTGAGTAGTCCCTAGGTTGGGAGATCACGATGAAACCGTGATCTCAAGCCTCTGCCATGCAGCAGAATAATTCCTGTGTTTGATCGATCGAAGTTAGCTTGATCGATCGAAGACAGTTCGATCGATCGAGAGATGAAGATGTTCGATCGATCGAAAGCGCGTCGATCGATCAAACTCTCTGACTCTTGAGAACATTCTATGCAGTATTCCTAAACTTTCTGCTTTACTGATTTGTTATCAAACTGTCTCCAAATGCTCAGTTTCTCAAAGCAGTCTTTAAACTTGAAGCCTCAAGGCATTTTTCTTCAATATTTTTTGAAAACCACCCTCAATGCTAACACCATTGTAGGTGCGAGTCTTAACTATTGATCCAAACCGCTTTTATGTATTTCAAACTTAATTGTGATGACATAGTCCCGGTCATGAAAGGACTATGGATTCTTTATCCTAGGAGAAATACGGAATATTGTAGAAAATCTAATCCATTAAGCTTTAACGTAATTGCATGGTAAATGGCTAGGTCGCGGTGGATTCGTGTAATCCCAACATTCCCTTTTATTAAGAAAAACACGTTTTGAATCATCGCTTTAATTAATTAGTTAGTAATTAGTTTAATCTAGTTTAATTGCTTTATCTTTAGTAGTTGATAAACTGTGGAACTTTGTGTTCTACATCCCTTTAAAATATTGATTTTTATTTTCCTTTTTAGAGATTAATCTAGGAAATTAGTTTAACACCTTCCCTGTGGGATCGACCTGGTCTTAACCAGATTACTACTTGCACGATTACCTACACTTGGGTATAGCACACAAGCGCACACAGAAAAATTCTCGTGTAAATAACCCATCAAACAAGATCTAAATCTTCCCCATTCTCACGCACACGTCATTTTCTCTCCTCCTTCCGTGTCGTACCTGCGGTGGTTATTTGATAACCACAACAGAAAATAATATTTGTTTAAGCTTTCGCTTAGTGAGTAAAACTAATCCCATGTATGAGTGTATGTCATATTCAATGCACAAATTAATAATCAACATATCATTTAGTCTCCAAAAGACCAAATATCAATTCACCGTGATGGCACTCTTGCCTTTTTCCCTTATGCGCATATAGCACCTCTAAATCATACCATCTCAAATACCCATCCACAGCTGGATCGTATCCCACACACCTTTACACAGTTAAGTGGTGAGTACCCTTACACCATTGGGTTCTTCCACCTCTCCTTATTATGAAGTAAATTCACGGTGAATCAACATAAGGCTTTCTTCAAACCACATAATCACATAATCATCTCAACATGGCAATCCTTGCAAAATTAGGCATAATAACTTCCAATTTATACTATCATGCTTTACGCAACATAATTCAACATACTAACATCATAATCAACATACTACATCATAAATTGTAACATTAAACACAATTATATATTCAGCCCATGGATTAGAGTCACTCACCTCTTACAAATTTTACCCTAAACAAGTGAATTCCTTAACGATTCTTGCCCAAATCCTACTCCGGAGTAATTCCTACAAGTTTTCGGCAACCGCTTGTTACCGATTAGAATGAGCTACCAAAATCCGATGATTAAAATATTAATAAAAGACAGAGAAAAGATCTTCTCACCTCCACAAGTCCGAATACAACTTTAGTTCATGAATTGGATGACGAACGACGACGGAATGGCGAATTGACAGCAACAGAGACGTATTCTTTCTCTTATCTTTGGTGTCTCTCTCTCCTTAGTTTAATTTCTATAAATTGTTGTAATTTAATGGAGAAGACACTAGGTGTCTTTCTCCCAAGCATTGCATGAGTGACTCATGCTTCCAATTTTTGTTTAGCTCCCCCAAAGTTCTAATTCCTTATTATGAAATTCTCAAACATTTCATTAACTACCCAATTATCTAATGGGTGTTTCTCTAAGTCCCGTATGGGTCTCACTCATGGTCTCAAATATTTTGTGAAGTTGCTAACATATCTAATAATTATGAATCATTTTCATTTATGCCATTAAATGGGTACCCAAACTGGTACTAAAAGCTAACATATAACAACATAATATGAAAGCATCTTAAACACATACTCATTTAATCATAGAAAATGCATCTAACATCTAAATGCAAATTATGCTTTATTATTTTATCCGGGCCCTTCACTGGGTCCCACCTCCATTCATGTCCCTCCTTACTGGGGACTTTTTCACGGGCGAGTCCAAAACCTTCCCTTAATCCACCATATACACTAATTAATATTAATTGTTGTCATCCCACATCGCTTAGATGTGTTGTTGCCTGTGCGATTTATAAGGCCTTAGTTTCCCTCTTCTTAACACCTTGATTTTAGGAGTTAAATGGGCTGGGCCTTACAAGTGGTATCAGAGCCTTGTTTGTCCACTATATCCGTAATCACGTGTGTGCCTTTGTCACACGTGCGGGGGCGTGTTTTCGTCCCCCATAGCTTAGATGTGTTGTTGCTTGCGGTTTATAAGGCCTTAGTTCCCCTCTTCTTAACACCTTGGTTTTAAGGAGTTGAATGGGTTGGGCCTTTGTTGAGATTGTCTGTCCCACATCGGGAACTTATAACCTAGCTGCTCAATATATAAGTTCAAGGGGCTACTCCATCCATTGCTATTTGGTTTTGGGTTGGATGATCCAATTGAACATGGTATCAAAGCAGGTTATTATTGGTCCAATTTGTATACGTGTGCTCCATGTTTCCCTATCTCAGTAATCCACATGTTTGGCTCTCAGTCATGCCACACGTGCGGGGGCGTATTGAGATTGTCTATCCCACATTGGAGACTTATAACCTAGCTACTAAACATATAAGTTCAAGGGGCTGCTCCATCCATTGCCAATTGGTTTTTGGTTGGATGCTCCAATTCAACATTAATTAATGTATATTACGAGATAGTTAACCTTTTTCCCCCGAGTACGGGTGTTACAATACACTTCACGGGTGTGCACCAAACCGTTACAAGAGCCTTCAATCTCTCCCAAAGAAGAACACTTCTTCTTTGCACACAAGGGTTACTAGCCCTCAGTCTTTACAAATAATTGAAATAAAGATGATCTCTCTTTGTAGAGTGGACAGTACAATGATAGCTCACACAACAACACCTTAGAGAGTATATAATACAAATTAACGGTCACTGCAATTTGCTCTCTCAAGAATTACAATTGAAATCTAAAGCAAATTGATTTCACTCAAACTAGGGCTTAAATATGAATGATGACTAAACAAGATGTTTGAATAATTTTCCTTTCATTCCCAACACTTAAAATCACCCCTATATATAATTTTTAAACATATATGGCCTTTGGGAATAGTTGGGGGGGAGGGGGGGTGGAGTAAAAGTAATTTTTGGAAAGTTTAGAAAACTAGCCGTTATATTATTTTGCATAATCCAGTTGACTATATAAACAAGCCAGTCAACTAGCTAAGTATAATAGTAGCTACCTAACCCAAACACAAAATAGTGACAAATCTGGTCGACTGAATTGACAATCCTGTCGACTGTACTGAATATTTTGGCAAGCTGACACCTCTTTACTAAAATGACCATAACTCCCTCTACAAAACTTAAATATATGATCCGTTTAAAGAATCAGAAACTAGATTCAAATACCTTTCCAACCATATAAAATTCAACATCTAGTTCCTTACCAAATAAACCAATTTTTCCTTTAAAGATGACCCATTTGCAAAGAGTTGTTCAGTTTGACTTAGCCACTTGAAAACTTTTGTGAAATCAATTTAAGTGAGAGGTCTAATCGTGTTTAGGTCCTTGAAAGATTGTAAAGTATAATTTCAAGTATCCTAAAGTCCAACTAATATTACTTGAGTCCCTATGAGTGATTGATCAAAATGCTTTATAAGTAAATCCTAGTCTTTAACCAAGGATGAAGAATCTTCAAGTCTTCAAGCTTGATCCTTGTTCCTTTTGGGCTTCACCAAATTCTATCTCATGAAATCAAAAAAAGTTAGAAAATTTAAGTGTATAGTTCAAGAGATTAGCACAATGAGAATGACTTGATAATAGTTTAGAACAGAACAATTAAGAATATGCTATTATCAATCATTTTGTCATCATCAAAATAAACATAAATAATGCCTACAAAAATTCAAGGCTAACATTTTCCCCCTTTTTGATGATGTCAAAACATGCTATAGAGATATAGCAATTAAAGCACAGTAAGAGTCATTTTCATGTTATCATTCCAAGTAACAAGATATGCAAAGTATGAATCCAAGAATGATAACTTTCTAATAACCTCTATTATCATTTCCCCCCTTTTTAAAGATCTCTATCATTTTCTCCTTTTTGACAACAACAAAAAGATAGGGGGTTTGAACTAAAAGTTCCCCCTCAAGATAAGCGAACATGCTATGGAGGCAACAAGATACCAAATCAACTAAATTAAACATAATAATATATTCTCCCTCAACATATGCGTATATAAATAAATACCAATGATAAGATCAAAACTATGCATTATCTCCTTAGGAGGATGGATATTTAAACACCAAAATAATGTGTCATTCGAAAAGCAAGCATGATTTCACAATCAAAATTAATTAATGTGATAAACCAAACATTATTAGCATGCTATCAAAATCAAGAGAACTATCAAAACAAATTAGTCTATGCTACTCCTACTAGGCTTAAGAGATTTAACCATTGTCCAAGCATCTCTTGAGTAGCTCATTTGTCATGGAATAGGAGGTAGATCCATTTTTAATCCAAATCATGTCAAAATTTTTTATGTGGACATTTGTAATTTACATGTCCTTTTCAAATGCAATAATGACAAATAACATGAGGAAGGGTCTCATTTGATGTTGAAGCCTTAGCAAAGAAGTTCTTGTGAGAATTTTGAGAACTTGAAGGTGTGAATTTCTCACAGAAATTTTTGTACTTCTTTTCCTTATTGGTCGGATTGAATCCCGATCCGACCTTATCAAAACCACATTTTTGCTTTCCCAAAAGCATATTCAAATTTTGTTCACCTTAGGTAAACTTGGCTAAGGTTTTTGATAAATCTTCAATCTCATTTTTGAATTCAACATTTGCTTTTTTCCATAAACTCACTTGAAGGTTGATTGGTTAAAACTAACTTTTTTTTCTCAAAATTTCATTTTGAGATTGTTGAAATGTCCCACATCACCCATATATGCCCCTTATGTGTGGTTCATAAGGCTTTAGTTCCCCTCTCCTTAACACCTGGGTTTTAAGGAGTTGAATGGGTTGGGCCTTACAGTGGTATCAAGCTTGGTTGGCCTTGTCTTCCGACGTGCCGAGTGTTCGACTGCTGTGGTTCAGGGTATGCCGAGTATTCGGCTCCTGTGGATCAGGGGGTGTGTTGAAATATCCCACATCGCCCATTTATGCCCCTTCTGTGCGGTTTAAGGCTTTAGTTCCCCTTTCCTTAACACCTAGGTTTTAAAGAGTTGAATGGGATGGGCCTTACAAGAGAGATTTTAAATCATCCAATTGCTTTTTCAATTCAAAATTTCCTTTTTCTAAAAACAATTGAAGATTGTGTTCTAGAAACATGTTTTTCATTTTCTAAATTCAAGGATTTATTTTGGGATTTCAAATCATTTAACTCTTTTGAAAGTTTGGAAAAATTCTTTTTAAGAGTAATGTATTTGGTTCCCATATTCTCGAACTCCTTATGTAACTCCTCAAATGCACATTGAAGTTCATCATAATTAGCGGATGAGTTGGAGTTTACCTCTTTTACCTTATTTTCATGGGCGGCTTCTTGGTCGCTTGACTCGTCTTCAGATGCATCACTATCCGAATCGCTTCAAGTGCTCCCTTCTGCCATTTTCTCATTCTCCTCATCTTCTTCATTGACAAATAGGCATACATAACTTTCTTGTTTCTCTTGTACAAAATCTTATTTTTGTACTTCTTGTTGATGAGTTACGTTTTTAACATTTCCTATAACATCATCAACTCTTTGTTACAACTCAAGGATTTGTTTAGTAGCATTATGAATATTTTCTAAACATAACCAAATTTTATCAGCACTAGAGCATGAACGAATTCTATTATATGTAGTATTATCTAAAGCATCATATAAAGTTTTCATAGCTCTAAGATTTAAGAAAACTTTATTTCTATCACTTTCATCCCATTCCAACTTCAGTTTAGGAGAAAATTCATTTTTAACAATATCCCATAGATTAAAATCAAGTGATAGGAAATACATTTCCATTCTCCTCTTCCAATGATCATACTTGTGATATTTCAATAATGGAAGTGTGTTTATGCAATAACCTTCTTCAAAAAATGTAGTTTCCATGGATCTTAACTCTAAATTATAAAATCTTTTGAAAATAAAAGAGCCAAGACTCTGATACCAATGGTTGGTCCAAAATGCAAACCTTAGAGGGGGGTGAATAAGGTTTTAGTGAAAAGTTAAATTTAATAGCAAATCAAATAAAATCACAAGAAATTAAGTACAGAGAGAATGAAAGAGATACTTGCAAACTGAGTTTTCAAGTGGTTCGACAATCCGCACATCGCGGCCTACGTCTACCCCTCAATAACACCTCTTGAGGATTTCTTTATCAACCTACTTACGAGTGTAGATCAAACCGTCTTGATACATTTCACGGGTGTGCACCAAACCGTTACAAGAGCCTTCAATCTCTTCCAAAGAAGAACACCTCTTCTTTGCACACAAGGGTTACTAACCCTCACTCTTTACAAATAATTGAAATAAAGATGATCTCTCTTTGTAGAGTGGACAGTACAATGATAGCTCACACAAAAACTCCTTTGTGAATAGATAATACAAATGAAAGCTCTCTACAAATTTCTCTATCAAGAATTACAATTGAAATCTAAATCAAATTGATTTTTCTCTCAAACTAGGGCACAAATATGAATGATAATTAAAAAAGACATATAAATGATTTTCCTTTCACTCCCAACACTTAAAATCACCTCTAAATATAGCTTTTAAACATATATGACCGTTGGGAGTCGTTACGGGGGTGTAAAAGTAATTTTTGGAGTGTTTAAAAAGCAAGCCGTTATACTGTTCTGCACAATCTAGTCGACTGTATAAACAATCCAGTCGACTGGATAAGTAAAATAGTAACTACCTATCCCAAACACAAAATAGTCGACTATTTTTAAATCCATTCGACTGGACATGCAAATTCGGTCGATTGTATTGACAATCTAGTCGACTATATTGACTATTTTGGCAGACTGGCACTAAAATGGCCATAACTCCCTCTAAAAAACTCGGATTTGCAATCCGTTTGAAGATTCAGACACTAGATTCAAATATCTTTCCAACCATATAAAATTAAACATGTAGTTTTGTTTGCACCCAAAAACCGTCAAAGGCTTTTGAGCCCGAATGGCGTAAAGTTGGGTAGAGGAGAGGCCTGCCTTGGGGGTATACGACTCATCGGACTTAAGTGGAGACGTGAGCCCGATGATGGGTATAAGGCTGTTGGGAGTTATGATATGAGCCCGATGGGAAGGACGAGCATGGATGAGGATTATCGGGCACTGGAACAACATAACCCAATGCAGTATAAGCCCGATGGTGGATTAAAGCAGCACGGAGGTCAATCGGACACTGTGTAATGAAGGATGGCTATATCAGTCTGATTGACCATGGGCATTCGTAGAAAGGTAATCAGACATGAAAGAAGAGGGTATTTAATTGGCTAAGCCCGATTCAGCCATGAGAGTAGTTGACAAGGCCGATGGACTGAAAGAGGAAGGCGGTACTATCCACAACTGTCAGGACGACGTCATCCCAGATTTTTTTTGGAAATAAGAGTCCGTTTGGGAAACGAATCTGATCATGCCCGGCTGGATTTAGAAGGCTGATCCCTAAATTAAAAGGATTAATTCAATCATAATCTGGATAAGGTAAGAGTCAAAGATTGGAAAATTTTCTTCCACCATCAGCCAATCAGCCACGCAGCTTGGGGCGTAAGCTATGGAGTCCTTTCCTTATCAGGAGTCATCCATGGCCGCTATAAATCAGCAGGCAGGCCAAGCAGTTAGGGGACTCCGCGTCATCTTAAAAACAGTACCCACACTGCATTCGAAGCATTCAAGGCATTCAAAGCATTCAAGTCTTTATGTTTTTCAGCACATAGCAAATAGGTCTGCCCTATTTTATTATTTCTTTTTTATTCTTTTGAATAATTAGTTTGCTCTGGTTTGTTCTTTAGATCTGTTTATTTTTTCCAAACACTTATTAAAATCTTCGTTTTATTAATCCGTTTGTGATTGTTTACCTGTTAAACTCGACACTGTTTAGCTTGTGCGCTTCAGTACTGCTAAAGAATTTACGGTGAGGGTACTTTCCTACTCACTACACACAATCACTCTGTTTAGAAGTCAGATTCATAAAGCCTTGTGTATCACTCATACAAGCATTTAGGAAATTAGTTTGCACGCACATACACACACACACCGAACCTGTTTGGCTCTGGCACGCCCGCGCAAATTACAAGCAAACAAGTTCTTTACCAATTAAACTAGTTTTGCCTTTAAAGATGACACAATTGCAAAGGAGTAATATTTGGGACACTAACAACTTCCACTAACACTTACTAACACACTCTATCTCTTTCCTAGTGGTACTGTGGGGTCCGCAGTGGGCCCCGCAGTACCACTAGGAGAGATAGAGTGTGTTAGTAAGTGTTAGTGGAAGTTGTTAGTGCCCCTAGCATTGCCCATTGCAAAGAGTTGTTCATTTTGACTTAGCCACTTGAAAACTTTTGTGAAATCAATTTAAGTGAGTGGTCTAAATGTGTTTAGGTCCTTAAAAGATTTAAAAGTGTTATTGCAAGCATCCTAAAGTCCAGCTAATGTTACTTGAGCCTGACAAACACTGAATATTGCACATTCATGTGTCAATATAATAGACATAACGCTCATTTAATCCCCCAAATCTATAGTTTTACATGCATATTTGAATTAATATAATTTAACAGTGATGTCACTCAAATGCATGTAATTATGTGTTTTTACATATTTTATATATTTACGTAAAAATGAAGTGAAATAAAGGGAAGAAAATGAGTAACAACCACATGGGATTATTTCCTATGTGGCTATTGTAGTTTACGTAGTCAAAACTTTCAACTAATAATCCAAAACAAGATAAAAAAATTAAATAATAATAAAAAAAGAAAACAAAAGCATAGATCTGACAAACCATTGAAAAACAAAAATTGATAGTGATAGTCATGATATAGATATATGTATTTTCTAACTCTCTGTCTCTCTCTCTCTCATTTTGCAGTGCAATTTCAACAATTGTCAGTAAGCTTTGACAAAGTTGAACGAAGCAGAGAAAAAAAAATGGGCAGAGTGATGGAGTGAGTGACGAATGCAGTGATGAATTTATCACAAACCTCGCTAATAAATAAACACAAGCTGCAAGGGCCTAAAGACAACACACACAACTTCACAACAATCACTGTTAGGGAGAGAATAGTATAGGGAGGTTATCATGTGAGCACTTCATATTGTCCCAAGAAATAGGAAACTTTAGTTTTTCTTTGCCTTTTCTAGTTCTAGTAGTTGTAAAAATCTAATTTTATGTAATTGATGATTTCATGTTCAAAAATATGTAGCAAAACTTTGTGTACTGTATTTCTTAAAATAAAATATTTGCTTTCGTGTACAGCCTTTGTCACTTTGTAGTAGTAAAAATAATCCTATTTAAAATTAGATTTAATATTTTTAGTCTAGTAGTACTTGTAGTTGTCCCCTAAAATAGTTTGAAACTCTAACTTTCCAGTTTTTATAGCAATATTTTCATTCACTAGAAGACAGATTTTGCAAGTAAATGCCAGATTTCTTAGCCACGTAGTTGTTATAATCACCTACTAAAGTCCAAAAGTACATCATACCCATATCTCACTCCAAAAGTAGATTAGGATTTGGTTTGACCTTATTTGTGTTCTTGGAGTTCAACCACTGTGACCCCACAAGAATTCAAAGTCAAAGGTTTAGTATTTTATTTTTGGTTCAGTATTTTCATTTATATATATTTCATTAGTCTAGTTATACTTAACTTTGTTATTTTACAAATTTCACAAATTCAACCCCAACTCATGTTAAGTGGAGAAAATAATATAATAATATTAGTTTTTACCCTTACTTTGGTTTTACAACTTTAATTTTAATTGGACGGTGATTGCGTGCATCTATTTAATTTATCTTTAAATTTTATTTGGAAGACAGTTTCAATTCCAAAATGGTAGGCTAAAACTTTAATTGGGGATATGCAATAAAAACTTAGAAACCACAGCTTCTGTGCACTAATCTTAAATGGGGAAATTTTATCTAGATGGGTTGTTTTTCCATTTATGGCCAAAAATATCTATGTATCTATAGTTTATGACCATTTAACATGTTCATATACTATGGCTATATTGGGCTCAAAAGATTACATATTTGAAATAAGAATCTAATTATGCGGATTGTCAAACTATGCCTTCTATCATAAAAAAAAAAACCTAGCATACTCAAACAACTCATATGACAAAATTTATATTTCAAATATGTGTTTATATATATTTTGATCCACTAATGGACAGACAATTGTGTAGTGGCAGAGTAGTGGGGACTGGACGCCGAATAACCCATGTCCGCGGCGGAGCACGGTTTGAACCTGGCTACTGTCCAATTGCCTTTTTATTTTTCTTTAAACCAAACGACGTCGTTTCATATCAAACCTGACACACTTGATATGACCCTGACCAGTGAAAGTTTATTTTCAAATAAAGAATGACTCTGCAGTCTTAAATGCCAAATCCTTTTCAAAAGTATAAAAGTTGTGGGATCTAGTGTTGTTTTGCATATTCCCAATTTCTTTAAATCATTTCTTCCAACTTAATTAATATTTCATGTTTTTAATAACTTTGCTTAAATATCTGTATTATTTCTATCTTTCGCTATTATTAAATCCAAAAAGTTTATCTCACAAAAATTTTATCTTTTATTTATTTTTATTCATTTTCTTACTAATACTTGGTTAATTTATTTTGCATTGTAAAAATCTTTCCCGTAAACTACTTTAAAAAAATATCTTTTAATTACTTTATTGCAAAAATATAAAAAGTATCAATTTAGTAACACTCTACAAAAATCTATCATCTTTTATTTTCTTTTTAGTGACATAATAATTATTGCATATCTTTCTTTTCCATTCCCTGTGGATTCAACCTGGACTTCCAGAACTTTATTACTTGTACGATCACCTACACTTGGGTGTGATAAGAAAACGCGTCAATAGGATGTCGTCAAGTTTTTGGCGTCGTTGTCGGGGAACGGTTAATAAAAATAAATAAATAAAAAAGTTAGATTTAAAACTATTTCTCCCACTATATCTATATCTATATTTATATTCTACCTTATAAATAATCTAGTTTTCTTTTTATAAAAAAATATATAATAAATAAAAAAAATTATATATAATTTTGGCTAAATTACACTTTAGTACCCTATAGTTTGGGCGAAGTTTCACTTTGGGGCCTCTAGTTTCAATTGTAACACTTTGGTCCCTGTAGTTTTGAATTGGTTTCAATGTAGGCCTTGCCTCTAACTCCGTTAGTGCAACTTGACGGCTCACTCATGTGCCTTGAAAACTCTAGGGCCCAAAGTAAAACTTCTCCGAAACTCTAGGGCCCAAAGTGAAACTTCGCATAAACTATAGAGTACCAAAATGTAATTTTTCATCAAGTTGCACTAACGGAGTTAGAGGCAGGGCCTACATTGAAACCAATTCAAAACTACAGGGACCAAAGTGTTACAATTGAAACTAGAGGCCCCAAAGTGAAACTTCGCCCAAACTACAGGGTACTAAAATGTAATTTAGCCTATAATTTTTCCTTGAAATGTATATAAATATAAATTTATAAGTATGTTCATAGCTATCTTCTAAAAAAAAGAGGAAGAAAGCATTTATATACATATATAAGCCTATCTTCTAAAAAAAAAGGAAGAAAGCATTTATATACATATATAAGCCTATCTTCTAAAAAAAAACCTATTATTATAAAAATAATAATAAAAAAAAGAGTTTTATTTTTACTTAGCTATAATAATAATAATATATTTATTACTTAGTTTTTCTTTTACTGCATATGTCCTTAAATACTACTAAAGCTTTATATCAAGTATCACATAATTCTAATATTTCTAGTGATTTATCTAGTATACAGTTTCCTAGAATCTTGGCTGAAATTGAAGGAATAACTAATGATACTCATACTGAATATGGGGATAATATACCACAACTTGTCTTATCAGAACGTGAGCGATGGTCTTTACATTGTATATTTATGCCAGAACAAATCATCACTCATTCTTGCATCACATTACCTAGACATACAGGAAATTTTCATTTTAAATATAACATGCTACCATGCTTACCAACTTATCACAGAATTAAAAAATAATATGCTTATGTTTATATTCGTGAATTTGAAGAAGTTTGTGATACGTTTACTGATCAAACTTGTCCTATTGAGATAATCTATCTCAAACTTTTCCCTTTTTTCTTTAAAAGATGAAGCTGAATCTTGGCTTTTATCTCTCCATCCTGGATCTATAATTTCATGTCATGATATGAATGAAGTTTTTCTAAATAAATTCTATCACAAAAATTTAACTTATAGCTTAATGCAAGAATATAAACTTTTGACTCAAAAAGAGAAGGAACCATGCATTGAAGACTGTGAATTTTTTGTAGATCTCCTACAAACCTGTCCACATCATGGATTTAAAAAAGGGCATATAATTCATTTCTTTTATTAAACATTAGATCCAGAATCAAGGGAAATTATTGAAGCCATGTATCAAGGGGAATTTTTTAAAAATGCTGACGAATTAAGCTAAATCATATTTTGATTGGCTTAGCGAAGACGCTCCACCAAGGGAAAAAGAAGAAAATGCTAGGAAAGAAAAGGCTAAAAAATCACAACAATCACAAACTGAAGATGAATTAGTTATAAAAATTGAAGAATTAACTCGTAAGTTAGAAGCTTTTAAATTGGAGAAAGCTAATACTCCTCTATCTAAGAAAAAAATAGAACTTTGTAGTACATGTCATATGATGGGGTACTTTACAGAAAAATGTCTTAATACTCCTATTCATCAAAGATTTACCCCTGCGCAAAAAGTTCTTTTATGTAATTCAAAATTACATCTTCTCAAAAGAAAAATAAAATCTCGATGGACTGGTCCATATATTGTAAAAAAATGTTTATCCTCATGGAACAATCGTGATTGAGGACCCTAAAGATGGAAATACATTTAAAGTTAGTAGGCATGAATTAAATCCATTCTTAGGAGATTTTGAAACTGAGTTGGAGTCATTTCCTTTGGATGACCCAAACTATGATATCTCTTAAATTCATAAATCATGATTAGAATTGTACATAGTAGGAATTTTATTTTTATTTTATTTTATTTTTCTTACTATTTAATATTTTTCAGGAATTATAACATATTATCTGATGTCACAGGTAACAAAGAGATATAAATCCATCTAATCATCGCAGAACTGCAAGAATGATTATAAACCATGCCAGTATTTGATGGATTAGATGACTGGTAGAATATTAGCACAAACTACGATGAATGGGAACAAGTTCAATATGAGGTGTTCCAAGAACTATATCATGAATATGAAGAAAATGAATGGGAGCGATACTTAACATCCTTAGTACAATTCCCCATTTATGATGATAATGACATTATTTTTGGATGGGGGCGTTTGTTAACTAGAGATGTTAACGGGAAAATGTTAAGGTACGTCTTTTAAAGGGATTGGTTCTTTTTCCTACTCGAATGGGGGACATCTCTAATCCCTGTCTTCATTGAACAATTCATGCCTCAAATAGTCACTGTCGAATATAGTATATTCATGGAAATAACAATGTATGATGATTCCGACATATGTGATTATGACACCTACTTGAGATTTTGAGTCTACTATCCTAGACCTCGAAATGATCGCCTTTCATGAGCAATAATCCCAGTCAACGTCTAGATATGTTAAAATAAAATTCCTGTCTTTATTTCTATTGTAATTGTACTTTTCTTTTTTTTATATGTATATATATATAAGAAAAGAATCATCACTGTGTTTTAAGTATCAGAACCACTAGCACTTAATATTTTATGAGTTCTGATTTTTATCAAGTCTTACAAATCTCAAATAATGCTATATAATAAATGTACTAATTTGTATGTTTAAACTATCCCATTACAGTCCAAAATTAAAAGGCACACCAAAAGTATTGCTAGTTTAAAAACTATGTTGCAAAACTGCCAGATAGCAAAATTTGAATACAAGATCGATCCTTTGAAACTGCAGTTCAAAAGATCAATTGTACAGTAATTCTTGATCATTTTACAGTAATAGTACTTTTATTTTATATATATATATATATATATGAGTTAATTTTGTCATTATTATTGTATCTTTTCTTTGTTTATCTCTTTTTATTACAGGTGTTATCCTTGGCTTCTTTTTCTCATCTCACTCATTGAGGACAATGTCAGGCTCAGTTGGGGGGACGGTTCACGATTAACACCTGTTTGTTTGTTTTATCTTTATTTCTTGTGTGTTTGTTTTATCTTTATTTCTTAAAAAAAAATTAATCTTTTTAGAGAGAGATACACTGAAAAAGAGAAAATGACTTTAAATAGGGTTTTGAACCCTAAAAACTTTCTCTATCTCTCTTTTTCCTTTCTTTTTCTTCTTCTTCTCTTTTCTCTTTTCACTCTCTCGCCGCAGATCTCTCTCTCACTCTCTGCAACTCTCTCACTCTCTCTCCCGATCTCTCATTCTCTCTCATTTTCTTTCCATTTTCTTTAATTTTCTCGATCCAAAATCAAGATCCACTCTAGTGATCACTAAAGGTAAGATCTATAATCCAGAGAAAAGCTTGATTTTGATTTTATTTTTCTATTTTTCCGATTTCAGCTTAAATCTTAAATTTTTAGTTTTTTTTTTAGATTTTTATTTTTTCTCTTTTCCATTATTTAACAAAAATATAATACATAAGTTGTAGGTACCCACTCACCAAAGAAGCTTGAAAATATCATTCGATCTACGGCCCTACCAGGTTCTCAGATTTCCAAGAGACATGCATATTTTTCCATTTCTTTATAAAAATAAGACAAAACAAAATAAAACAAACAAACAAAAAAAAATGGACGATGCAGTAGCTATTGGTCTTATGTATTTTGAACTTTACCTTGTCATTTTCTTAATTGCTGTTATGATAATGCTGCGTTGCCCTTGTTAAAAAAAATCTAATTATTATTAATTTTTTTTTTCTATCTTCCAAGTTTTCTATTTTTTTAAATAAATTAAAAAATATGAATGACGAACACGTCACCGCTCTTTTAATTTTTGAAGTCTATACCTTAATTTTTCTTATTATAATTATTATACTTATACGTTGTCTTGGACTTTTCTAAAAAAAAAAAAAAAAAGAGCGAGAGAGAGAGAGAGAGAGAGAGAGAAATGTAATTTTTTTGTGTGTTCTAGTTTTTTTTGTTATAAAAAAAATGTAGTTCTTCTTTCTAAGTTTTTCTGTTCTAAAAAAAAACAGAAATTTTTTTTTTTTAGTTTCTGAATATATATATATATTTTTTAATATAAATATTTTTTGTTTTTAAATAAAATTCCCACCCACCCCCTCTAAGCTCTTTAATTAGATCTTAGTTGATAGTTGGAAGGAGTGGAGGGTTGAGTCTAACCTCTATTGTTGGCTGATAGTATAAAAAATGGATCGAATAGTCGATGACTAGACGTTAATGGGTCGCTCACTTGTTTCTGAGCAGAAGAAACCCTTTGCTGGCACTAGCTTTTATGCCATCAAAAGGAAAGCCAAAAGGTTAGGATGGTGTTTGAATTGTTATAGAGAAGAATATCCTAGTTTAATTGCTCATAATGACACATCTTTTAAAGTTTACTATTTCTACAAAAGACAATTCAAATCAAAACAAAAGAAAATTTTGGTTGAGAAAGAGGACTGGATCCTTTGATTCTCAAATAAATTTTGTTTTCCCATCCCTCATTTCTTTTTATTTTTATTGTTTTTGTTTTTAAATATATTTTCAATACATTTCAATAATTTTCAGTCAGGTCATACTTTAAAATGATCCTACGTGTACATCTGGCTTTCATTAGCTGGTTCGATAGGAGTAATTTGCATGATCCCAACATCACCAAATATGTCTAGTGCGGTGAATGACTCTAGAAGTTGTGAAAATTAGATAAAGCTAGAGTTATCTCCTAGCCTCTTACTGATGTTTTAGCTTGCTAGTGATTCTAGACCCATCTCTTATACTAGAGGTGGATGGGCTATCATGACAACTTGGACGCTCCGAATTGTATAGTCTCTTTTGTATAGGTGCAGAGGATACTAGTTCCAACATATATGTATCCAACTTAATGGATGCGCTTAGGATTTTTTTCAGAAGTTTTTCTTTTATTTTATATAAGATAAATTTAATACGTTAATGTTATTTTGGGTATGTTAATAACATACAACACATTGTCACATGTTTTACTATTTTTCAAATGGTAGAAACTCTTTAAACTTTAAACACTTTTGAAAACAGTGTGAAAATATTTACTGAATCTAAATGGATGAGCAAGCATAAACTATGCAGTTTAAAGACAAGTAGTGGAAACTAATTAACCCATGTGAGCTTTTGTACCAATATTTCTTTATGAGGGATACTATTTTTTTTCAGTCTCATTTTATTCTCTTTATCATATCACTCGTTGAAAGTCTCATTATTTTTCTTTTTCTTTTTCTTTGACTGATCATTAGAAGAGAACGTTCATGATTTACCATTAGAACGTCTAAATTGCTTGAATGAACAAAGTCAATCTATTTTAAAAAATGATTTAGGCCATTTTTTCTTTCAAATGCACCCCCTTCATCTTATATTGCCTTATTCTCAATTCTCTCCAAATCATGCCTTGCTCCACCTGGGAGTACAAACCTCACTTCTATATCCAGGTATGTGATTGGACTGTAATGATATTGCAAGAAGTGGTAAAGAAAGAAAGGAGTTGATTTCAAAAAAAAAAAAAATAATAAACTAAAAAAAAAAAAAAAAAGACGGTACAAATGATAAAAATGAGAAGAAAAGAAGAGGTTGGAATGAATTGCGGAAACACTCCAATCACATGCTCAGAACAAATACACTCAAAATCTTCTACTCATCTTAATTTCTAACCTACCAGTCAAAGTCCTAATGATTTAAAAGAAATTGATTTTTAAATTTAAGTGATAAGGATGTTCTTCACGGTAGATCGCTCTTCTAATGCTAAGTATCCTTTCATGAGACTTATTGTACTCCAAATGCCTATATATTGAGTCATCAAAATGGAAGTAATTTCTCTATCTTTGCTTCCCTACCAAGTGAGATGTTCTCTACACCGGTTTCTGAGAGTTTCTCATTAAAAGAGTGAATCCCTAGTGAGATTTGAGTTAAAACTATAAGTTTTATAACTGTTAATAGTTATGTAAACTTTGAAATTAAGATAAGTTGCTTGACTTTTAAAGTACACACTGTAAGTTTAAAGAGTATAAAAATGCTACCATTGACAAACTGTGAGTATATGTGTTGCATTACTATTACATACTTGAAAATTTTATTTTATTGTCAAATTTAATCTTATATGTTGTAAAATGAGAAAATCTACTTTTATTTTTATTTTTATTTTACTTTATTTTTTCATTTAAAAAAAAATAAAATGAATTTTGTGGGTATATTCACTTCAAACCCTCACGAGACAACACTCGTCCACTAGGGATAATCTAGGGGTTTAACTACTTGTTGCATACGCTAAATGCAATCGCGATTCCTGCGACAATGAGTTAGGTTTTATTTTCCTTAGTCTATTCTTACCTTTTAATAAAACATTTAGAACAATTTCTCTTTCACTTCATTGCTAGGGACTAGCAATAAGCTAGTTGAGGGGTGTGACAAACACTGAATATTGTACATTCATGTGTCAATATAATAGACATAACGCTCATTTAATCCCCCAAATCTCTAGTTTTACATACATATTTGAATTAATATAATTTAACAGTGATGTTACTCGAATGCATGTAATTATGTATTTTTACATATTTTATATGTTTACGTAAAAATGAAGTGAAATAAAGGAAAGGAAATGAGTAATAACCACATGGGATTATTTCCCATAGAATTATTTCCCATATGGCTATTGTACGTAGTCAAAACTTTCAACTAACAATCCAAAACAGGATAAAAAATTAAATAATAAAAAAAAGAAAACAAAAGTAAAGATCTGACAAACCATTGAAAAAAAAATTTGATAGTGATAGGCATGATATAGATATATGTATTTTCTAACTATCTCTCTCTCTCTCTCTCTCTCTCTCTCTCTCTCTCTCTCTCATTTTGCAGTGCAATTTCAACAATTGTCAGGAAGCTTTGACAAAGTTGAACGAAGCAGAGAAAAAAAAAAATGGGCAGAGTGATGGACTGAGTGATGAATGAAGTGATGAGTTTAATACAAACCTCGCCTATAAATAAATACAAGCTGTAAGAGCCTAAAGACAACACACATAACTTCACAACAATCACTGTTAGGGAGAGAATAGTATAGGGAGATTATCATGTGAGCACTTCATATTGTCTTTAGAAATAGGAAACTTTAGTTTTTCTTTGTCTTTTCTAGTTCTAGTAGTTGTAAAAATTTACTTTTATGTAATTGATGATTTCATGTTCAAAAATATGTAACAAAACTTTGTGTACTGTATTTCTTAAAATAAAATATTTGCTTTCGTGTACAGCCTTTGTCACTTTGTAGTAGTAAAAATAATCCTATTTAAAATTAGATTTAATATTTTTAGTCTAGTAGTACTTGTAGTTGTCCCCTAAAATAGTTTGAAACCCCAACTTTTCAGTTTTTATAGCAATATTTTCATTCACTAGAAGACAGATTTTGCAAGTAAATGCCAGATTTCTTAGCCATGTAGTTGTTATAATCACCTACTAAAGTCCAAAAGTACATCATACCCATATCTCACTCCAAAAGTAGATTAAGATTTGGTTTGACCTTATTTGTGTTCTTGGAGTTTAGCCACTGTGACCCCACAAGATTCAAAGTCAAAGGTTTAGTATTTTATTTTTGGTTCAGTATTTTCATTTATGTATATTTCATTAGTCTAGTTGTACTTAACTTTGTTATTTTGTAAATTCCACAAATTCAACCACAACTCATGTTAAGTGGAGAAAATAATATAATAATATTAGTTTTTATACTTACTTTGGTTTTACAACTTTAATTTTAATTGGACGGTGATTGCGTGCATCTATTTAATTTATCTTTAAATTTTATTTGGAAAACAGTTTCAATTCCAAAATAGTAGGCTAAAACTTTAATTGAGGATATGCAATAAAAACTTAGAAACCACAACTTCTGTGCACTAATCTTAAATGGGCAAATTTTATCTAGATGGGTTGTTTTTCCATTTATGACCAAAAATATCTATGTATCTATAGTTTATGACCATTTAACATGTTTATATACTATGGCTATATTGGGCTCAAAAGATTACATATTTGAAATAAGAATCTAATTATGTAGATTGTCAAACTATGCCTTTTGTCATAAAAAAAATACACAAAAACACCTAGCATACTCAAACAACTCATATAACAAAATTTATATTTCAAATATGTGTTTATATATATTTCTATTCACTAATGGACATGCAATTGTGTAGCGGCAGAGTGGTGGGGACTGGACAACGAATAACCCACATCCGTGGCGGGGCACGGTTCGAACCTGGCTACTGCCCAATTGCCTTTTTATTTTTCTTTAAACCAAACGACGTCGTTTCATATCAAACCAGACACACTTGATATGACCCTGACCAGTGAAAGTTTATTTTTAAATAAAAAAATGACTCTGCGGTCTTAAATGCCAAATCATTTTCAAAAGCACAAAAGTTGTGGGATCTAGTGTTGGTTTGCATATTCCCAATTTCTTTAAATCATTTCTTCCAACTTAATTAATATTTTCTGTTTTTAATAACATTGCTTAAATGTCTGTATTATTTCTATCTTTCGCTATTATTAAATCCAAAAAGTTTATCTCACAAAAATTTAGCTTTTATTTATTTTTATTCATTTTCTTACTAATACTTAGTTAATTTATTTTGCATTGTAAAAATCTTTATCGTAAACTACTTAAAAAAAATAGCTTTTGATGATGCCAAAATTTGGTTAAGGTAAATTAAAGCAATGTAAGGGGAGAGAGAGTGAGAAACTTGTTTTTTGTATGTGGTTCGGCCCTGTTAATGAAGGTACCTACGTCCACGTGTGTGTCTGAGCACGTTCACTATACTGTAAAAGAGCGGGGGCCTGTGGTGAACCAACAAGTCTGGAGCTACCGTAGGCCGGCCGGGCATATTGATGAATGCTATAGAGGTACTGTGTAGACTGAAAAGTCGGCCCCTTCAATGGGGGGTGAGAGGTCTCTTTTATAGATGTAAGAGACCTACTCGTACATGGATAAGGAAATATAATCCAATTAGAACGTGATTGATACCAATCAAGTAAGTTTCCTAATTGTATTAGGATTGATTGACATTAATTGTGGGGGTTTCCTAATTGGATTAGGAAATAGTTTGCACTTTCCATTAGTCTTCTACCTTGAGTAGGAAACTGCCCGGAATGCTCGGGATCATGCCTGTGGACCCGGATAAGCTGTTCCCGCGGTAGGATGTGCCTGTGCGGTCTTCCCGACTTGTTGGCCGGGTCGTGGATGAACCGCTCGGGAGGCATCAGGTGGACCAAACCGCTCGGGATGATGCTTGTTAGTAGTTGCAGAATAGAACCGCTCGGGCATGAGCTGATTTTGGGTATATTAGCTTTTAATTAGTTTATTGCAAAAATATAAAAATTAGTAGTTTAGTAACACTCCACAAAAATCTATCATCTTTAATTTTCTTTTTAGTGACATAATAGTTATTGCCTATCTTTCTTTTCCGTTCCCTATGGGTTCGACCTGGACTTCCAGAACTTTATTACTTATACGATCACCTACACTTGGGTGTGATAAGAAAACGCGTCAATAGGATGCCGTCAGAGCCCTTATGAGTGACTGATCAAAATGCTTTACAAATAAATCATAGTTTTCAACTAAGGATGAAAAATCTTCAAGTCTTTAAGCTTGATCCTTGTTGAGCTCTATCATTCTTGGGCTTCACCATATGCTATCTCATGAAATCAAACAAAGTTAGAACATTTAAGTGCATTGTTCAAGAGATTAGCACAATGAGAATGGCATGATAATATCTTCGAACAGAACAATTAAGAACATGCTATTATCAATAGATTTGTCATCATCAAAATAAACATAAATAATGCCTTAAAAAATTCAAGGCTAACACTACCGATAAATAGGGTTATTCAGTTAGAAGTCCTAATTTGTGACTTTTTAGTTTTAAGTCCAATCAGTATTGAACTTAAATGAAAAGTTCTAAAAAAATTTCCGGACAAGATGTCCATCCACTTCATATGCATTGGCGCGCACGCCCCTTAGTCACTTAAAACACACCGCATGTACAGTTATTTTAATTTTTCTAAAAGTTTTGCCAAACGTTCAAACCTCGTAAGTCCATTTACATATCGTTTTTGATAAATTTACATTTTTGGCATCTATTCGACAGAATCTATCAAAACAAGTACCATTGTCAAGATAAAATTTCGGAAGAAAGAAAAAGTCAATGTAATTTCACTCAGTAAGGTTAAGATTCTATGTTTACAAAGAGTATAGTGAGTTATGAAATTCTTTGTTATCTATTGGAAGGTTTTTAAGAATTTGGTGGGGTAGTAATCATGTGAGGATCATCCCTAATTCGAAAAAGACCCTTGAGTTCGCACCAGCCGATCTCCAAGCCCACAATCACAGACTTATTCAAATTCACTGAAGCAAAACGACCAAATTTTCCTATTTTAAGTTTCTATTACAGTTTCGCTCGAGCGAACCCACTTTCCACACAAGGAAAAAGTCCAGAACTTCATTTTGCATTTGTTTCTCAAGTGACCATCCTTCGATCGAGCGAAGTCATCCAACTCGGCCTTGACCTATCAGATCAACTGTTGACTCTTTGACCTTGGTTGCGGTCCATACAGGATTCCATTGATCCATGCAGGACTCTCACTGTTTTATTGTTAACCTTCGTACATGTGTTAGCAGGGGCGGATGTAGAAATATGATGTTAGGGGGGTTTGGAGGCAAATTTTTTCGGGGTTTGGGGATAGCGCCCTTGTAGCTATTTTTTTGTTATATTTATACACATTTTTCGTGTAGAATTTTATGTAAAGCGTGAAATGATATTAAATCAATTTGGGCTCAGTTAAGTTAAGAAGTGAAAGAAAATGTGTTCGACTAAATATTAGGATGGTTTTGGATTATAATCTCGTTAATCTTAGTCCACTTACTTACTATTTGAAATTTACGACATAGCTCATGGTAATAGATGGGTTGAAATGCAATTAGTGTTGCAATATGTATATTGTAATCTATTATAAGATACATATTTTCAGAGTGAGGCGGGCTTGGAATTACAAACTATGTTAAAATTAAACCAAAAACTCAAATATTTATAAAATAGATGGTGTTTCAGAAATTTTTTGTTGGAACATGTAAATAAACTGGAACAAAATTACCAGATGAGTAGTCTCTTTAATAAATCATGGGACGAGTCACGGATCTGGCTCTCTTTAAGATATATCACGGCTCTGCCCAAAGTGTGCAAGCAGTTCGTACATGCCACGCCGTTCCCAGGATAAATTGTCTCCTCTGTCTCAGATTTTTCTTTACACCAAGAAAAACTGATATACTAAACACTCTTTCCGATTTAGTTGCTCAATAACCACAATTGGAATGCTTTCTCTGGTTTTGCAAGCAAAAGAAAACATGCTAGATCTGACATTAAAATGAAATGTGTTTTTCTGTTTCAAGAACCACCGAAGTAAGAGGAAAAATATTGATCTCTCTTTTCAAGTTTTTAAGGACTACAGCTAAGCCAAATAGAACCCTCTTTGTCCTTTTTAAGATCCGCCAATGCTTGTTAAGGGATTCTGGGAATGACATATTCTCTATATCGTTGTTCAATTCTCAGGTAATATTCTCTATACACTGCTTGAGGCTCTTTCTAGTCTATGAATTTGGTAAAAGAAAGGAAAAGAAAGCACAGAGCAAAATACTCCTTTGTTTGGTAAATTTTTGTTTAAAAAAAACCCCAAGAAAGACAAGTATGACAAAAAGTTCAAAATGAAAACAAAAATAAGAGTAAATTATATAGATACTCCCTTATGTACTACACTTTTTCATTAATACTCCCTGAACTACAAAACTCAACACGCTGAGCCCCTCAACTATTTGTGAGGAGGGAATTTGAGGGGACCAAATTGAAAAGAAGCATAATAGTTGAAGTGGTTAATTTGTTGAATTTTTAGTTTAGGAGGTGTTAGTAAAAAAAGGGCAATACATGAGGGAGTGTCAGTATAAGTACTTACCCTAAAAATAAAAAAATTGTATTTTTTTTATACTTTCATTTCTCTTCTTGAGTTATTATGAATTTTTTCTTTCTATCTTTTTTAAGTTTGTGCTGTTAAGCAGAACAAACTTCAGAAAACATTAGTGGTTTCCTTTTTTCTTTCTTAATCTAAATCTTGAGACCAGTAGAGCCCAGAATCTGCTTCAATTCGAAAACCAGTTGCTCATAACCTGCAGATATCAAAGCATCAAAAAATGGCTTCCTTTTTAACAAACTCAAAACTTCTCTACTCACACAAACCTACACTTTCATAAAAACACCAATTAAGCGCAAGAATCTCCTCAGAAACAAAGCTAATGATCACTCAAACGCGAATAACAGTGCATATGCTCCACCCTCCTCTATATATTTTAGGGGTCATATGATCTGTAGTTCAATGCAGATGAAGAATTAAGCAGGAAAAACAGGGGATGGCTGGTGTAACGGGTATGCCAAACCTCATGCCATTGCATGCCAAACATCATGCCATTGGCAAATTATAACACGACCCTTACCCACCCTCCAAAAAAATCTCTAATCAGGAGCGGAGTCAAAAATTTTGGTCGGGGGGCCTAATCTATACGGGAGTTCGGAATTCGGGGACAGCTCCCCTAGTCGATTTTTTTTTGGATGTATATATACATAATTATGTGTAGAATTGGTTTTATGTATAGAATTGGTTTTATGTCATAACAAAACATAGAGAAAATGGATCTCTTTTGGTCTTGATATACGAGACAAAAAATATTAAAAGAGTGAGAGAAGATGTAGAATTATATTTACACCCCATTTCTGGGTAAAAGATGTGATTTTTAATTTTAAAATGTGATGTTTAAAAATATTATCTGCGTCTATTTGGTGAAACTTATTATAGGCTATTTTTTAAAATTCCAAGGGGCCTATTTCTAAAACTCCTAAAATTCTTAAGCTAAAAGTGTAATTTTCAAAATTTCAGGGAATGACCTATTTCTAAAACTCGTAAAATTCTTAAGATAAAAGTATAATTTTCAAAGAGGGAGACTGGGCCCACCCTCGTCCCCTTATTGGCTCCGCCCATGTCTCTAATGTTGTGCCAAAGGGTATCTCCAGAGTAATAACAATTCTATATCCTTGTGTGTCAAATTTGGCACGACCTTTTAGCATTGCTATAATTTGACAGGTGTTTCGGGGATCATGCTATGATTTGGTGGGAATAGCACGAGGTTTGGCAAATAGCAACGAAAATTTGCAATCCAGGATATACCATCAAACACCAAGTCTATGTTTTCAAGACTTACCTAAAAGAGTAATGCATTGCTTTCCAATTTTTTTTTCTAAAAGTATTTCCTAACAAATATAGCAGTGGATCCAATTAATTTTGATTGATTGTTAAAGTGGTCCTACCATTAATGAAGAGGGGCTCACTGTCACATGTGTTAGGAAACACTTTTTGAAAAAAAAAAAATTTGGAAAACAAAGCATTACTCTACCTAAAAAGATCTCCGCTTAAACCAAACAAAAAAACAAAGCGAAGAAAAGAAAAAAAAAATTAAATATACATACATATAAATATATATATATATATATATAGAGTCAGGCTCTATAGAAATGCGGCCTTTCTTTATTAAAGAAAAAGCTTTTGTTTTGGTCGTCGGATCGTATTTAAAAACTGTAAAATGACGACACTGGCCTTAATGAAAACACGATCCGACGGCCAAAACAGAAGCCATCTCTTTAATAAAGAGAGGGCGCCCTCTTTAGAGAATTTTCGTATATATATATTTACATATATTTGATTTTGATATCTATTCACATTTTTACATGTCCAAACAACACCAAAAAGGAGCAAAACGTTGTCTAACTATTCTCTTACAAGAGGGGAGGGGGGAAAAAATCTACAGTATACAGCCACCTAAAATCAACACACAACTTCTCACGCGCACATAACACTTATTGAAAACTCCGAAAGGCACTTCGACACTACCCAATGTAACATGAAATTCCTAAAGATTCGGAGAAATATCAAAACCATCACCATTTTTTCAGCCAAACTGTACAAAAAAACAAAGAGAAGAAGTAAAAACCAACATGATCATCATCATCAACATCATCTTTATCATCTCGGAGCATAATATTATCAACCACCACCGCCAGATCCATATTTCCTGCCAAAGACAAAAACCTGCAACTGGTCATAACCAGCAAGTGCACCAGCTCCTGCGACAGCACGCAGTATGTTTGCTCCGGCACCTTTAAAGAGTGATTTAAAACCTTCATTCTTCACGATTTGTCTAAATGCATTCATGGAGCTCTTGTATTTGACTGCTTCTCCCGAGGTCATCATCATCCTTCTACGAACGGTATCAAACGGGTAGGAAGCCAATCCAGCAACTATTGTTATTCCCCAACCGAGCAAGAAACTTGCCAAGAAACTATCCTGTACTAGTCAAACACAAAGCGTACGTTCACATAACAAAAAAAAATAATAATAATAAAAAATTAAAACAACTACAAACCATACCAAACCAAACCAAACCAAACCAAACCAAGTCTTGTGTCCCAATCAATTGGGGTCGGCTGTATGAGTCCTTTTTCTCGATTCTGCACGATCAAGAGTTATATGCTCATTTAAATTATATATATTCATATCTTGTTGCACTACATATTCCCAAGTCAGTCTAGGTCTACCTCTCCTTCTAACCATTCCAGGCACTACGATCTTATCACTCTTTCGCACAGGTGCATCTACAGGTCTTCGTTGCACATGGCCGAACCATCTAAATCTATTCTCCCTCAACTTATCCTCAATATGTGTCACTCCTACAGTCTCTCGGATGTACTCATTTCTAATTCTATCTTTCCTAGTCTTACCACACATCCATCTTAGCATCCTCATCTCCGCTACACTCACTTTTCTAATGTGTTGTTTCTTAGTTGCCCAACACTCTGTCCCGTAGAGCATAGCTGGCCTAATAGCTGTCCTACAAAATTTTCCTTTCAATTTTATTGGTATTCTCCGATCACATAATACTCCAGAAACACTCCTCCACTTAAGCCAACCCACTTTAATTCTATGGGTCACGTCATCACCAATCTCTCCGTCTCTACTGATCATTGAACCTAGATAGCAAAAGTGTTCCCTCTTTGGGATCTCATGATCTTCGATCTTCACTGCTTCGTTGTCTCTATTTCCACTGTTGCTAAAAGTACATTCCATGTATTCTGTTTTCGTCCTACTTATCTTTAGCCCCTTAGTCTCCAGTGCTTCTCTCCAAGCTTCTAGTTTAGTGTTGAGTCCCCTTTTAGTCTCATCAACCAAGACAATATAATCTGCGAACAACATACACCATGGGACCTCATCTTGAATGTGTCTAGTCAATTCATCCATAATTAGGGCGAACTAATAAGGGCTCAAGGCCGACCCCTGGTGTAGGCCTACGGTAATTGGGAATTCGCTTGTTTCTCCGGCTGGTGATCTAATTGTAGTAACCGCTTCATCATACATATCCTTCACCACGTCAATATAACCCTTGGTCACTCCTTTCTTCTCTAGCACCTACCAAATTAAATCTCTAGGCACTCTATCATAAGCTTTCTCTAAATCAATAAAAACCATATGTAGATCTTTTTTCTTCTTTCTATACTTTTCCATTAGTCTTCTAAGTAAATAAATTGCTTCCATAGTCGGGGGCGGACCCAGGATTTTGGGTAAGGGGGGGCCTATACTCTACGGGGGTTTGGGGGTAGCGCCCCCGAGGCAAATTTTTTTGGGTCTACCTATGTGTAATTATGTGTAAAACGATAGAATTGTATGTAAAATTGGTTTAACACCCCTAATTTGGGGTAAATCATGTAATTTTAGGGGGCCTATGTGTAAAACTTGTAAAATATTATATGTAAGTCTAGAATTTTCAAAAGTGCGGGGGCCTGTGTCTCAAACTTGTAAAATAGTACATGTAAATCTAGAATTTTTAGAAGTCCAGAGGGGGCCTTTGTGAAATTTAAGAGGGCCAATTTCCAAAATCTACAAATTATTACATGTAGTTTTGTAATTTTTAAAAACTCAGGGGGGCCTTTGTCACCCCTGAACATAACCTGGGTCCGCCCATGTCCATAGTTGATCTCCCAGGCATAAATTCAAACTGATTTTCTGACACTGATGTTGCGCCTCTTAAGCGATGCTCCATCACTCTCTCCCATAGCTTCATAGTATGGCTCATCAACTTAATACCTCTATAGTTGTTGCATTGTTGTACATCTCCTCTACTCTTATATATAGGCACTAGGATGCTCTTCCTCCACTCATCAGGCATTTTTCTAGTCATTAAAATCCTATTAAAAGCTTTTGTAAGCCAAGATGCCCCCACATCTCCCAAGCATTTCCAAACCTCAATGGGGATCCCATCTGGTCCTAAGGCCTTGTTGGGTTTCATCTTCTTCAAAGCAAAATCCACCTCAAACTTCCTTATTCTCCGATAGAATCTGTATTCTCTAGTTTCATCGTAACTTCCAATTTCTTCTTCCATTGTGTTATCCATATGTTTTTCATTCAGCAACTTCTCAAAATAGCTCTTCCACATTTCCTTAATCTCTTCGTCGTTCACTAATACCCTAGAGTCATCGCTTTTTATACACTTAACCTGATTAATGTCTCTTGTTTTCCTTTCTCTCGACTTAGCAAGCTTATAAATACATTTTTCTCCCTCTCTAGTGTCTAGTTTGGTGTAGAAGGCGTCATAGGATTCCATTTTAGCAACTCTAACTGTTCTTTTAACCTCCTTATTTGCACATTTATAGCTTTTGAAGTGTTCCTCACTTCTATCATTTTGCCACTTCTTAAAGCAATCCTTTTTGGTTTTTACTGCAGCTTGTACCTCTTCATTCCACCACTAAGTATCTTTAGAAGCCAACCCTCTTCCCTTCGACTCTCCGAGGACCTCCTTCGATATTCTCGTGATGCACCCTGCCATTCTATCCCACATAGTATTGCTTCCATCTTCCAAACTCCAAGGTGCTTCTGCATACATTCTCTCTTGGAATATTGCTAGTTTCTCGCCTTTAAGGTTCCACCACCTAGTTCGCGGGTTTATAGGGTCTTTTCTAGTACGACATTGTCCTTTTATATGGATATCTAAAATAGTATGTCTATGTTGAGATGTTAAACACTCTCCTGGATGACCTTACAGTCTTTACATGCTAAGCGGTCTGCCTTTCTCACAAGAAACAAATCGATCTGGCTTTTATTAGATCCACTCTTAAAGGTTATCAAGTGTTCTTCCCTCTTTTTAAAAAAATGTGTTTGCTACTACAAGATCATACGCTACTGCGAAATCTAAAATACTCACCCCTGCCTCATTCTGATCTTCAAAACCATACCCCCCATGCACCCTCTCATATCTAGTTCTATCTTTGCCTACATGGCCATTAAAATCTCCACCTACAATTATCTTCTCTCCTCCCGGTATTTCTTGCATTAAAGCGTCCAACTCATCCCAGAATTGTCTTTTAGTGTGATTATCCAATCCTACTTGGGGCGCGTATGCACTAATCACATTAATTATATCCACTCCAACTACCAGTTTGATAAGCAATATTCTGTCTCCTTTCCTCGTGACTGTCACAACTTTATCCTTGAGGTTCTTGTCAACCACGATTCTGACACTATTTCTATGCCTATCTGCAAACCATAATCAGTAAATTATGCAGCACTCGAGATCAGAGAAATCGAAGCTCATTCCTTAAAGATTGGGGCATTCAATGGCGAGAAAATGGATTCCAATGAGGATAATTGTGTCATCAGTCGCAATTCACTTTACCACTAACGCTCCGTTCGTTTCAATGTAAAATATCTGTCATCTGGCTAATATTTTTCACTGTAAAATACTTATTTTCTTTGTTCTCCGGTGTTTGGGTAAAATCCTGGAAATATATTCAAGAAAAAGAAAAAGGAAAAAAAAAAAAAAAAAAGAGGGATAGACTAGGATTTTCAACGGTGAACCAGAGTCACCGATGTCCCCAGCAAGGTCTTATTTTCAATGGGACATTTTATCGAACATCCAAAAGACAAAAACTAAAAGAGGCCCACCAACCTCGAGCAAATGGCTCACAGAAACTTGAAAAAAAAATGTAGAAAAATAAGACTAGGATTCATCTGAATTATATGGAACAATAAACAAAACCAAATCATTCTAAAGAAAACATTGTAGGGTTTGTGTTTCTGATGGCCTAAATTCACTAAAATATACTCTACACAAGAAATGGTATACTAAGAATTGCAGACTGATTCAACTTAAAAATCCTAACAGGCTATAAAATCGTCTACAACAAAAGCTACAGAAGTCTCTTGAAGAAACACCTCAAGCCAATGATGACCTACACTGTGGAGGAGGTCTTCAACAATAAACTGTCATCTACATCAGAAAATCAACGCAAGCGCCCAGAGAAAATCACTGAAAACGAGACACAATCACCGGCATTTTAGACAGTGACCAGAAAGTCAACACTGTGAGTGAAAATCACCCATCTCGTCTTAAAACAGTGTCTTGCCTCTGCGGCTTGGGTTTGCCACTGTTGTATTAAGACAAACCGGTTGATATTGTAAAATGACTTGCGTCAAATGGGTACGTAAATCCTTTTTTTTTTCTTCCGAGTCTTTATATTAATTGTAACGAAACACCGGAAAACAGAAAAAATACTTTTGACAAAAATATTTTACATCGAAACAAACGAAGTGTAAATCTGAACCAATCACATGAAAGAGGCATACAAAATCACTAAATCAGCCGTCACTTTGCAATATTTTTTGAGGGACTAACAGTCTAACAATTTAGAGGCCCAGGCAATGTTTGGGAAGAAAAAGAACCGGATCTTTGGTTCATAAGTGAACCGGTTCTATAGAATCCTAAGTAGCACAGACACTTCAAATTGGGTGATGTATCTGTGGCGGACACGCACCACCTTGTGTCCAACATGCGAAAAGCATGTCTCAATATTTGTTTATACCTGGACACACATTGGACAGGTGGCCGCGCACCTGGTGGCCTCGCATTGGAGATGTAATAAAAATGTTAAAGAGGTAAAGTCTTAATATAATAAAATTGTAGACAAGTAATTGGTTTCTTATAGATTTAGAAATCGAGAGTGGACATGACAATATATATTGCATATGTAACTACGATACATATTATCCTAGTCGTACACGTGTAACCGCATCCCAACATTTTTAGGATTTGTTGTATTATGTCGTCTAAAAGTTTACGGTGTTAGAGAGGGTGTAACTTAAGTATTTATACTCTCAAAACGTCCCCTACGTGTGGCCAGACTTTCTTTGATAAGGGCCAAACACACGGAAATTTTTAGAAATCTGGGTAACGACGTGGATTGAACTCAGGACCTTCGCCTGCTCTGATACTGTTAGAGAGGGTGTAACTTAAGTATTTATACTCTCAATAGTATCCGTGTCCTATATCCGTATCCGTGCTACATAGGTAGATAGATTCAAATTCAAGTTGGTGAATGTCCGTCCATCTTTTGCACAGGAGTCTATACATAATATAATATCTATCTTAAAAATGAGTTTTCTATCTAACCAACATAACCTTGGTTCTCATAAAAAGCAGATAGAAAGTGAGACTCGGACTAAACCAGATCCAATTTTAACAACTCCAAAATAGGCCCTTAGCATGCGAGTTCAAATAATTTTACGTACCTGCAAATCACCAACTACGACTGGTTTTAAAGAATCATACAGTCCAAAGTACAGCCCACGGTAAACAATAATTCCCCCACACGAGATGGTGAATCCACGATAAAGCCCAACAATGCCATCAGATTTGAGGGTTTTCTTGTAAACATCAATCAAACCATTGAACTGCCTTTCGCCACCCGTTTTAGATGCCTTAGCATCGGCACCCAATCGTGTTCGGGCATAGTCAAGGGGATAAACAAATACAAGAGATGTAGCACCGGCAGCGCCACCTGATGCCAAGTTTCCGGCAAACCACTTCCAGTAGCCATCCCTGTCTTTCCTGAAGTTAAATAACCTCTTAAAGTAATCTTTGAAAGCAAAGTTCAGGGCCTGAAGAGTGGCAAGAATGGAAAACTATTATATTAAATCATGAAAATGTGGTGGACACAAAATAAAAGAGATGATAAAAAATAAGAAATCTATCAATCAACACTGTAAGGCTCTGTTTGGTTTATGGATTTAGTGAAGGAAAGGAAAGAAAAGAAAAACACCAATGAAAACACTTTCCCTTGTTTGGTTTATAAGGAAAATAGTGAGGAAAATAGGAAGAAAATAAAAATATTATGAGAAACAAATTTAAATTTTTGAATTTTCTACTTCCCTCCCTTTTTCCCAAGTTACAAATATATTTTCAAAATTTGAACTTTTAATGTTATTTAAGCATGTAGCAAAACACAATAGAGAACAAAAGGGAATCAGTTTTCCTTCTTGTCTTCCTTTCCATTTTCTTCTCCTTCTCTAAATCCGTAAACCCATAGTCTAAATGATCCTGTAATTTTCAACTGAAAGAATAGAAAAAAAATAAAATTTTAAAAATTATAAGCCAGTCCTCATGCTCTGCAGCACAAGAATATTTCAACTGGCTTCCTAAATCCTAACCATAAGAAGTTTGAAAGACTAGAACAAGTTCTGATTACATCACCCATATTAATCCCAATGTTTATAAATATAAAAGAAAAATAAATAAATAAAAAATAAAAAAAGAGAAGGCTAGACCACAAACATCAACTGAAGGTAAACTGACCTGAGTGGGGAAGTATCTGATAACATTGGCAGTGTTGCCTCTCCAGAGGGCAAGGACACCTTCTTCCTTGATAGTTCTGGCAAAGCAATCAGTAATTCCCTTATATGGTTCAGAAAGCCGACCGGTTTTAATCAACTCATCCTGATTCTGAACCAAGAGCTTAACTCGCTCGATCGGAGCAGCTACAGTCTTCGAGATAGCGGCAGCAACTCCTCCCATGAGAAAATCCACCATAAACTCACTTAAACCTTTCTCTGATGGAGCTTGTACACAAATATGAGACGGTGGTGATACATAAAACAAAGGACTCTCTAGACCTCCATTTACATATGCACCAGTCAAATATTGCAAGCCAATATTTCTGGTGTGCAAGTTGGCGGAAATATGAGACAAGAGGAAAGGTTGCCCATGAATCTTCTTAAATAAGGACAGATGCTGCGATCCGTTGGACATGCTGTCCATGTTTGCCACTTAAAGAGGTGACCTGCGAAGGATAACATATACTTACACGCATAAAAACATTTAAGTGCAACGAAACAATTAACACGAAACCACTGGCACCAAATCCAAAGCATACTGCACTGTTTTTTTTTTTAATTTCATCTTTAACTATTCTATGGTGCATATCTGCAAGTCTAAACAGTAAAGTAACTGAAGAAATGTGGCCCACAAACAGCCCAGGAGAAGTAAAAGAAACGAGATGGAGAAGTTTTATTCGGATTCAAAAAATCTTTGAATCTTCTCTCACCAAGCACTTGTTCATTTCTTAATAATAAAGTTTCAGTCATCCAGAAACCAAGAAAATTCAAATCAAAATTAACATCAGGAAAGTGACTACAAAGCAAATACTTGCCTACTCTGTAGACTATAAATTGAGAAGATCAAAAGTAAAAGAAGAAAACTCGAAAAGGAATGGATGATTAGAGAAAGAAGACAACAATGCACTTTTTTTCATTTACATTTGCTAGATAAAGCTCTATTCATCACAGAAAACGTTAACTTCAGTCAAGTTTACAAAAGTAAGGTCTTTTCCTTTTCACTTTTTTCATGTGTCAGCGGCCAAATGGATGCTTAATCGATTTCTATGGACCATGACTTACATATTTTTCAATGCCAAAACTTTCTCGCAGATCGGTACAACAAATGTTACTGCTAATAATTTCTATCAATTGTGAGACAAGCAACACCTACTCTGAATGACTGCTCCTTCTCTATGTATTACTTGGTCATCATTGTAAATTTGTAGCAAAATTAAACCACTATTCAAGTCATGAAGGGAACACAGATGAGCATTAATTCAAGTAGCATAGAGGTTTAATGCAAGTGCAAAGATGCAGCATCATGTCAGAGTAACAAAGATCACAAAGCTAGCTTGTACAATTGCATGACCCAAAATAAAAAAAATTAAAAAAAAAAAAAAAGCTTGTACAATTGTAAAACAAACCTGAACTATAACATATGGTTGAAATTTAATCATAACTGGGAAATTCAATCTATAGTTTTCTCCTATGAAGCACCGACACTCTATTTTGGCCATCGTATCGGTGTCGGCAGCGTAGCCGACACCGACACTCTCTAGACAGGAGTCGGATACTCTAAATATCGTGTCAGAATTGTTTATTCTTTTTTTTTTTCAAAACGGGCACCTAATCGGCACACAAAGAATACGCACACGACACTCTTAGGACACGTGCGGGGAGTCGGGGACGCACTAAGTTGCTATTCTTAAATAATGTTTTGAAATTTTGGGATAATATTTCTAAAATTGTTATACATATGGGATGTTTATAAAATTTTTTAAAATTGTGATGCTTTTAAAACAAATATAAAAGAAAGTTTAGGATTAAAAAAGATAAAAGGAAGTATATAATGAGATCCATTCATTTGGCAAATACGTAAGTAACGTAATAACATTAGTAACATATGAATGTTGATGAATGATGATTAATGGAAATGTTCTTGAATTTTATTTATTAGCTTTGCTATTATTAATAATGTCATAATACTGTTGTAATTTATGTGTTTTTATGCCAATTTTGATTAGACACGGTAAAATGTATATTTTAAAAAAATAAAAAATCTACATGTCCTAGACGTATTCGTATCCTGCTTTCTTGAGAAATATTGTGTTCACATGCGTCGCGTCGTGTCCGTGTCACGTGTCCGCGTTGGTGCTTCTTAGGCTTTCTCTTACCGCTTTATTTTCATTGAAGCAGACCACAGAACTTTGGGTGAGTCACAACTCTGGCTACAGAGTATACTTACCCACTCTATTGGTTTCCAGAGAACCAAAGTAAACAAACAATGAATTTTAAGCTTCAAAATCTACTCTTGTCTAGCTCCTAGGAAAATGAAACTTCAACTCTGCTGAGTCAGGTTTCTACACAAAACGCAGAGTAAGCAGGCTATGTTACAACCTCTAAATGGGCTGATAAACGATAACCAGATATGGATATGGCATATGTATCCAACTCTTGTAGTTGGGGATACTCCTAGGGTCAAATCTACAATATGAAGTTTATCATATAGATTGAGCCCTGGGTATATTACTTTTAATATGCGCCTCTTCCTAAATAAATGAAGATCAAGTTTCAATCTTAAATTCATAAAATCACTATTTTGCTTTCTAGTTTCTAGAGACAAGAATATCCTGCGATTCAAGGCTTAAACAACCCCACAAACATGCCCACACTCAGCGCACATCAAAATTGGCTTCAATTTTTTCTTTCTTAAATGCAATTTTTTTTTTTCAATAGAAAAGCAATCCCATAATTAAAATGAAAATGTTTTATGTAGGGAAAATATCAAATGAAGATCAAGTTTCAATCTTAAATTCATAAAATCACAATTTTGCTTTCTAGTCTTTAGAGACACGAATATCCTGTGATTCAAGGCTAAGACAACCCCACACACATGCCCACACTCAGCGCACATCAAAATTGGCTTCAATTTTTTTTTTTCTTAAATGCATTTTTTTTTCAATAGAAAAGCAATCCCATAATTAAAATGAAAATATTTTACGTAGGGAAATATCAAATTTTGTCAATCTACTTGCATGCCATTTGATGATGACAAAACTGAAAAAGAACTTTGCGAGGTTTCTAAAACGAAACACTCTCTTCAAAATTCCTGGAAAGCACCTCCCAGACACGCCCCACCAATACAGTTTGCCACCTCATCGCAAGATTTGTATATAACTTATGTGGAGTTTCATCAGATACTAGCCGAGAGTAGACGTCGTGCCATATTTGATGAAGATAAGATTGGACAGAATCCCAGAATATTCCAGAGATCATCCAGATTTTATTCTTGATTTATTTAGATTATATTGTAATCTTGGGAGATATGATCTTATCTCTTTTCCCATCTTATCTCTCATTCTCACCCTATATAAAGGGTTGAAGTATTGTAAAAATATTAAGCCAGATAAAACAATCTCTTTCTCCATTCCAAAATTCTACATGTATCAGAGCCACCACTCATAGGTGTGGAGATTTTTTTTTTCCAGGCTTCCGCTTTGCCGGCGGGCGGCGGCGACCTTGCCGCTCCACTGGGCATTAACAATTCCTGGAAAGTAGCTCCTAGACACACCCCACCGAAACAATTTTGCCACCTCATTTCTTGTTTTACTTTTCCCATTTATTGAACAAGTCGCAAGATTTACATATAACTTATGTGGAGTTTCATCGGATACTAGCCGAGAGTAGACGAACCTATATGGGGAACAACTAAAGTACATAGGGTTTGGAAATCGGCACATTGCTAGGTGGATGCACTTTGTATCACCGTAGCATTTTGTATGCACTCGATGTCTAGCAATGTCTTGTCTATGTTTTAGCTCTTCTATGTATAGGTTTTAAATTTGAGTTCGTTGATGCTTGTGTTATGTTGAATTTGGGAACTACTCTCTTTGGATCTGGTTTCTGTTGGATGGTTTATGGTACTAAATATTGTTTCTATTTCGAGTAATGTTAATAGTTGTTTCAATGAAACCTAGAAAAAGCTCAAGGAAAAGCAAAATAAATTAGTAACATTGCGTAGTGGGCTAAGGCAACACATAGATACATTTAACCACATGTATTCAGTCATTCACTAGATACATTTCTGCACATATTAGTTTCATTCCAGCTAGACCCATCGGGAATAGTAGAAGACCTATGCATCGAACCTATGCATTGAATATAAGTTGATGGCGACTGTAAGATGTTGTACCTTAAAAAGTTTTAGATGAATGAATAAAGAATTTCAGTACCTATTCAACCTATCAAGGTTTGTTTGATGCAACCTTACCCTTTGGTGTGATGCCAAAGAGACCCTAGGTTCTTTTTCCTCTTCTTCTTGTAATCCTTTACTTCAACTTTAATTTACTCATGAAACTGCCCTATTAACTGTTGGAAGTCCCAGATTTTGAGAGGAGCGATGATCCTCAAGTATTCAATATTTGGCATGCTTCAATTGAGGAATACTTTAAATGCTATAATATTGTGCACAGTCACATAGCAAAGTTTGCTAAGATGAAGCTTGTGAGGATGGCATAGATGTGGTGGTTTCATGTCGAAGGAGATATTAGAAGACTGGAACAAAAGCCAATAAGCGCATGGCAAGAGATGAAAGCTAAGCTTCAAGATAAATATATGCCTGTGAATTATCATAAGAAGTTAAGCAAACAACTTGTTAAATTTAAACAGGGCAACATGTCAATAGCAGTCAGCAGAGTATATGCATGCAGGGTAATGCTACACCCACACCCAAATCTCACACCCATCCATTCACACCTGACGTGGACCAATGGGGAGAGGAGAGAGACTGTGAGGGTCCACTGGAGTCCGCACCACTTTACAATCTCTCTCCTCTCCTCATTGGGCCACATCAGGGTGTGGATGGATGGGTGTGAGTCTAGCATTACCCATGCAGAAATTTGTTCAATTCAACTATCAAAGTTGAGTTGGTGAAGATCCTCACTTAGACCTTGCTCTATTAAGGCTAGTCTAAGGGATGATGATATACAACGAGAATTGGTTCAAAAGACATTATATAGCTTGGATCATGCATTCCAAAAGGCGCTTGACAATGAGGAGTGTTTAAGATACTTAAGCATGAGGAAAGTAAAGCTTTAAGTTCTGAACACCACAGAAACAAGGCAAAATGATGTGAACTGTAAAGTGGAAACGACTATACAGAATGCGTCAACCAAAATTAATCCAAAGCTTTTCCCTCCAATGTTGATCAAAATAAAAAATGTGTGCTTTTAGAACTAGAACTGAAGGAGAAAGTGTTGAAGATCAATCCAAGGTGATGAACGAAACGATGATCCATGTTTGACAAAGCAAGAAAAACTAAACAAGCTCTACATATAACTCAAGAAGAGGTTAAGGGGGGTCCAAGCAAAGAAATGGATATCAATCATGCAACGAAATTGGAACTACTGGTGGATCCTGACTTGAACATGTCTTTGGAGGTTAAAGTCCAGTAACAAGAAGAAATCGTTGCCGAAACCGAGGTCCAAAAGGAAGGAAACATATGATATGACAATAGTAGGAGCTTAGAAGCAGGAATCTTTAAAATTGGTCACGCTCCCCGCCCCCACTTCCGCTCCCTCCCCGCTTAATAAGTAACCTTTGAAACCTCATACAGTTTAGAGCCTTCCCGCCCTCGCCCGCGCCCCCTCTCCCACTTCGTGCAACTTAGAGTAGGAGGCACACAACAAGAGCTTGAGAAAAACATTGAGATGCATAAGGAGAAGGAATCTAACGACTGCAATACCACGGACGGACTACGGGGGAGAGGGAGAGGGGGAGAGAGAGAGAAACTAGCAAAAAGCTGTAAAGTGGTATTTGCATCTTTGGTTTGGAAGTTAAGTAAGACAATTTTATTGAAAACAATGCCCGACGCACGGGTGGATCTTCATTAACTTCATTCTCAAACCAAATCTATAGTAAAATATTTTAAAATGAATGGAGGCAGAGAATATTAGAACAGTAAAAGAATTGGACTTAAAACATGCAACCACTTCCTTAAAACTCAAACTGACTTATATAGGAGATGATATTTTTTTTTTTCCAAATCTACCTCATCCAACACACTATGTAATAGATCCACAGTCCACATGCAAATGCCATTTATATATTTATAGTTAGTTTATGAATAATGCTATGATTTCCAAATTTGTACCCCACATTTGCTTCCAATAGAATATAGAAAAAATGAATTGTCACATTATTTCTTCACTATAGAACAGTTTATATATACATTACAAGGAGGATTCTGGAAAAGATAAAGAAAGAAGGAAATAAAAATATTCTAAACAATAATGAAAAATCAATGTGATCCACATTCTACGGAAGCTAATTATCCGGGATAAAAATAACTATATCCAACATCCCAACACAACTGGCCCACTGAAAAATTCAGGTGGTCCCAACTGATAGAAAATAATAATAAATAGACACTGCTATGAACGAAAATACTTATCAATAGGGTTGAAGAGTCTGACTGAGTCGTGTACAAGACACTGTCCTTAAGAGTAATTTCCGACCCTCGGAGTTCTTGATTCGGTACAGTAAGGTCTCAGCGGTTTACTCTCCAGATTAGCAGCCTCGTCCTTGTGCACGTGCACTCGTTGAACAAAGGGCACAGAACAACCTTGTATGTATATAAGTGATCGAAGCAGAGAGAAGAACCAGAGAGAAGAAGCAGATTGTATTTCTGTGTGTATTCACGAAGAAGATGTGCGTTTATATAATTTTAGAAACCTGACTTAAGCCCATGGTCAAAGCAAACGTGGGATATAATTTTGGCACAATATTTTCACAACGGTTTAATTGAGATTTGGGATGAATCTGGACAGAAAAAAATTAAAGGAAAGAATTCCAAAAAATAAGGATTTGCACCCCCTGTGTGCGAGTAAGACGTGACGCGCTCGGTTAAACGATTTACGGATCGAAACCCAAATTTCTATTGGATTTGGAGTTAGCTTGGGCTTGGCTCATGTGCGCTTAAGAGCCCACATATTCCAACTTATTACTAGGCCCATAATGATAAATCATATATAGACCCTTCCAACTCTCGCTTCAGCAATGTGGGACAAGGGTCCCTATCACAATTTTGGGCAAGACCACACCCACTAGAGAGATGTAGAGAGAGAAAGTGTTTGGCTTTGAAAAACACCTAATTTGGTCTACAAATTACAACACCAATCGCCTAGTGGTAGAAAATTTAAGAACCATAGCATTCCTCTTAGTATATTAGGTGGAAAAAAATGTCAAATAGAAGAAGAATTTTTTTTTTTCTTTTTTTTACTTCCTAGGTAAAAATTGCCACTGGCACTGATTATTATGATCCAAACACTATTACTGTAATCATCTTCCATAACAAATCAACAAAATCTATCAACTCAAGAGTGAGGACCAGCATCAAAAATAATATGAGTAGTGACAAAAAACATATATGAAGCCTAGCTCTAATGCCAGAGCAGCAATGTCTAATACTAGAGTAAAAAATATCACAATTTCGCTAAAAGCTGTAGCGACACTTTTTTTACTCTGACAGTAGCAATTGCTGCCCTGGCAATAACATTCTTTTATGAGAATTCTGGTGATATATATATATATATATATATGATTAATGATACACCCACCCACACTTTACACCCAAAAACTCACCATCACTCTTAGGTGTACTGTGGAGCCACTGACACTGCAGGATGCACTAGCTGTGTGCCGGCCACCTAAGAGTGATTGTGAGTGTTTGTAAATTTGTGGGTGTGGGTGGAGCATTACTCATATATATATATATATATATATACACACACTTGATTGCTTGCTAAAAAAAAGGTTTGGTAATGGAAGACAAGGAAATGAACTCCGAATCTCAAAATAGAGCTTAAAACAACTAGCAGCTTTTTAAAAAATAAAATAAAAAAATTCAGCTGACTTCTTTTTCTTTTATTCTCGTCCTGTTCCATTTCCTCTTCTCGTATATCAAAAGGTTCCATTCCATAGATGAAACATAAATATGAACACATGCATATATGTATAATATTTGGACCCAAAAATGAAAAATATATCTATGTGTGTGTTTGATACCTTGGATATTGTGGACCAAAATAGATTATGGATTGGAGAAGATAATCAAAGCACTTTTAGTCTGAACCAAAGTGGGTTTTTTTGTGGCGGTGCTCTCATCAGCTCTGGTTTGCAGAGATTGAAATGAAGACACGTCCTTTTTGCGGCAATTTGGTCACAAAAATAATTTGTTTTTTTGATCATGTGACCATCACATGATGCGTAGTCGTTACTTGTTTGAATTCATAATTTAACAAAGAAAAACACTTTACACAAACACTTACAAAGAGACTCTATTTCTCTTGAGTGGTACTGTGGGGTCTATTTAAATTATCCGGATCCACAGTGCCACACAGGAGAAAGATAAAGTGTGTTTATAAGTGTTTGTGCCCCAAGCATTGTTGTTTAACAAAAGGGTTATAAACTTATACACGAGCGACGATAAGTATGGATAAAATTTAGTGTAAATTGCACTTTGCATACTAAAAGTTTACGAGCAAATATTATTTATACCTGTTATACCATGTAGAATCTATGTTCTCTCATAACTTTTAAATTTTGCTGAGTTGGAAGAAGATTTTGCTAAGTCAGGAAAGGATTTCTCCTAGAATTAGGGGCTCAGATGTATCCGTAAAGACTTCTTATTGGGTTGGGATAACAGGTCACTAAATGCAACGGTTGCATTCAAGTTTTTGCTGAAGTTTAGGTACTTTGGTACTTTAGACTCTAAAGTTTCAAATGTGATATTTTGGTTCCTAATGTTTCACAACTGCAGCAAATAAGTTCAATTAGTCATTTAGTGACGAATAATTTCGTAGCAAAAAGTTTTCAAGGGACCAAATCGCGCCTCACTGCAAACTTTAGGGACCAATATGCCATATTTAAAACTTTAGAGTCTAAAGTATCAAATCACCCAAACTTTAGGAGTGAAAAGTACAATTTATCCAATAATTTAAAGAGTAATTAATGCTAGGTACATCAGTTTAAGACATTTAAATTGTTTACCTGCTGATGTGGACTTTATTAATTAAAAGACAAAAGAACTTCAAGTTAGGATTAATTCCAAAATCAATGTTGACGCATCAGCATGTAAACATTTTAGGTATCCCAAACTGGTGTATTAGCATTTTTCTAATTTAAATTATTGAGTTAAAAATAGGTCATAGTTAAGGGCATGTTTATACAATTTATCATATATATTTTGGGTAAAGGTATCTCCCGATACGCCCAGAAATATTCTGTTACAGTCAAACTTTCACGTTAATAGCAAAGGACCCGGATTATCTTGAAAGGGAGCTGGTGGCCCACTGATCCCGAGGTCTTTTGAGTGTAATCGCTCGGTATGTTTGCACAGCCCGGGCATGCGGCGCAGCAACTCTCCATTCTTAACTTAGAGAATAGCATATACACTCATCTCATACGCATACACCCGCCCGGTATTACTGGTAGTGCCGCCCAATTGTTGGCTCACCAAGTCCGCCGGTGATCTGTTAGTGAAGCGCACTGACGCAATCGTGGATGTAGGTCACCTTATTAACGGGACCGAACCACATACAATTGATTGTGTCACTATATCTCTCTTCTTCATCTCTCTTACCAAATTTTGGCATCATCAGTTTGGCGCCTTCTGTGGGAAGACCAGTTCCTCATCAACAAAATTCTTGACTGATCAATATGTCGCCAAAGACGAGTAAGAAAAACACTGCTCCGGTCGGTCAGGAGAACTTGCAGCTCGAGCAGCAGGGCGCCTCCATGACCTCCGAGCAGCTGACACCGGCGCTCGCGCAGCTCCTGGAAGGCCAACGGAAAACCCAACAGCAAATTGAAGCGCTGGTGGCCTTGCAGGAGAAGCGCCCTCAATCAGAGAATCAGACCGGGAAGAGTGCCCCCGACCAGGAGCCCGGAAGAGTCCGGAACCATACCCACTCTGCGCCGGTATCCCCGTCGGATTGGGAACACGCCCGGGATGATGACCGTAGCAGAGCGCCCAGGCGCCCCAAGCGGTGAACTCGTACCGATCCTCGTCGGGTGAAAGATGCCAGAGACATTATCAACAGGCGCCGCGCCACCAGGGGGGAAGGATCAGGGCCAAAGCCCCGGGAATCAGCCAAAGACCCTCCGACCCGGAGCCGGGGAGATCTTAGGCATACGATTACCTGGAGCCGGAGCCGGGTTCTATCCCCGAGGTCAACACACTTCGAAGAGGAAGCCTCGTTATCTGATCCGACTTACCGCTCGGACATTGACAGGAAGACCGAGCGGGACGACGTGAATGCTCAAATCCAGGGTTTGCAAAAACAGATCGAGCAATTGAGCCGCAAGCAGCGTCCTAACCATACCAACACGGAGATCGAGTCGCCCTATACCGCTCGGGTTACCAGATTCCCCATCCTACGGAGTTCAAGCCACCGCATCTCAGTTCTTATGACGGGACAGTGAGTCCAGTGGATCACATCCGCACCTACAGGGCCCAGATGGCGTTGGTTACCACTGTCGACGAATTGCTGTGCCTGGCCTTTTCCAGCACTCTCAAGGTGCCAGCCATGCAGTGGTGCCACGCCCTCAAGCCTCGAACAGTTGATGACTTCAAGACGCTGATCAAGCTATTCATTAGCCAGTTGGTAGGGATGCTTGACCGGTCGCAGCCGGATACTCAGCTATTGACTGTCAAGCAGTGCAAGGGTGAATTCCTAAGGGAGTATATGGATCGCTTCAATCAGCAGAGGCTCCAGATCCGCAATTTGAACAAAACAGTAGCCATCATGGCCTTCTGCTCGGGGGTTCAACACACTAAGGTTGCTACGTCGTTCCATCGAGACCGACTGGCAACCCTGGTGGAGCTCTCGGAGAGGGTCAGAAAATATATAGACACAGAAGAATTCCTGAAATCCAAAAGCTCCGGCTTCGCGGGAGATGAGTCCCCGAAGGCCAAGCGGAGGCGTGAGGGCTCTGAGAAAGGCCCAGTAAAAAAGCCCAAGCAAGACCAACAGAGAGGAGGTCGGGGTCAGCCCCAGATCGCTTTAACGCCTCTTTCTCGACCAATCCACGAGGTCATGGCCGCCGCCGAGGCGCAGAGGTTACTTCAACAACCGGCAAAACTAAAAGCCCTGCCCGGTAAGAGGAATCGGGATAAGTTTTGCCGCTTCCATAGAGACAACGGCCATGACATAGAGGATTGCTTCAAGTTGAAAATAGCCATAGAAAAACTGATCGAGCAGGGTTATCTTGTAGAATACGTCACGACAGATGGATGGCCTATGCAAGGAGCCCGAGCTCCCGGTCAAATACAGCCTCTTGGTCAAATCAACGTGATCTCCGGAGGAAAGTCGGGCGGCGGGGACTCACAGTCAGCAAGGAAGAGGCACACTCGGGCATCCCGGGCGGATGTTTGGCAGGTCTAATCCACTGGCTCCCCTCCAACTGACATACTGACGTTCACCTCTGACGATTTGCAAGGCATCCACTGCCCCCATGATGACCCGTTGGTTGTGACGCTCTCCATAGCCAATTACGTGGTCAAGAGGGTGTTGGTGGACAAAGGCAGCTCGGCTGATATCATGTTCGTGTCAGCATTCGATCAGCTTGGGATGTCCAGGGATCGGCTCCGCCCGGTTGCTACTCCCCTGGTAGGTTTTAATGGATCAAGCACCCAGCCGCTCGGTACCATGGAGCTCCTCATGCTTATGGGAACTTACCCTCAGCAGATCTCCCTGCTGTCAAATTTTGTAATTGTGGAGGCTCCATCTACCTACAATGTCATTCTCAGAAGACCTACACTCAATAAAGCCAGGGCCGCTGTCTCTACTCATAGCCTGACAGTTAAGTTCCCGACCTCTCATGGACCCGGGAGCCTGTGTGGAGATCAGGCGACCGCCCGAAGTTGTTATGTCAGTTCCCTTCGTCGGGAAGTCATCATAGAGACATTGAACGTCCAGGAGATGGACCCGAGGGACCAGAATGATAGAGTGGGCCCGATCAAAGAATTGGAATGAGTGGCGTTGAACCCACAACTCCCAGACCGAACGGTCAGCATCGGCACCCTGCTGGAGCCCCGCCCCGCCTTAGGGAGAAGCTGATTCAATTCCTGCAACAGAGTCAGGATGTGTTCGCCTGGTGTCATGAAGATATGCTCGGGATTAATCCCCGGGTAATGTCTCATCGGCTCAACGTCGACCCAGACTCCCGGCCTATGAAGCAGAAGAGACGGGGCATGGCCCCGAGAGATAAAAAGCAGTGTGCGAGGAGTCGAGAAGCTCCTCAAATCCCAATCCATACGAGAGGTCCACTATCCCGACTGGCTAGCCAATGTAGTACTTGTCAAAAAAAGTAACGGGAAGTGGAGGATGTGCGTGGACTTCACCGACCTAAACAAAGCCTGCCCCAAGGATTGCTATCCGCTGCCCAGGATAGACCTCCTCGTGGATTCCACGGCTGGCCATTCGCTCCTCTCGTTTATGGATGCCTACTCTAGGTACAATCAGATCAGAATGTACCCCGGGGACGAAGAAAAGACCTCATTCATCACGGATCAGGGGACCTATTGCTACAAAGTCATGCCCTTCAACCTCAAAAACATCGGGGCGACTTATCAACACCTGGTCAATCACATGTTCAAAGACTTGATCGGGAAATCCATGGAGGTATACGTCGATGATCTACTGGTCAAAGCCGAGACGAGTCTGACCATCTGGAACATTTGGCTGGGGCCTTCAGCATTTTGAGGAAGTTCGGGATGAGGTTGAACCCGGCCAAGTGCACATTTGGCGTCTCATCCAGAAAGTTCTTAGGGCACCTGGTCAGCAGGCGGGGAATCGAGGCAAACCCCGAGAAAATCCAGGCCGTCATCAACATGCGGTCGCCCGGGTCGACCAAAGAAGTACAGAGTCTGGCCGGACAGGTTGCCGTACTGAATAGATTTGTCTCCAGAGCTACCGACCGGTGCCTGCCATTCTTCAAGATCCTCCGTAAGGCATTTCAGTGGTCTGAGGAGTGTGAGGAGGCGTTCCAGGAACTCAAGAAGTACTTGGCATCTCCCCCTCTACTCTCAACACCCGTACCGGGGGAAGAATTGTTCCTATACCTGGCTGTATCACCCTCAGCAGTCAGCTCAGCACTTGTTAGGGAAGAGCATGAGATACAGTTCCCAGTGTACTATACCAGCCGGGCGCTCCAAGGTGCGGAGAGCAGATACTCCCGCATCGAAAAACTTTCATTCGCTCTCATCACTTTCGTCCGGAGACTCCGTCCGTAATTTCAGGCCCACGTCATTGTGGTCCTTACTGACCAACCTTTTCGCAGGATCTTAAGCAGGCCTGACACGTCTGGGAGACTCGTTAAGTTGGCCGTGGAGTTAGAGGAATTTGAAGTGGCTTATCACCCCCGGACAGCAATCAAAGGGCAACCAGTAGCAGACTTTTTGGTTGAGTTCACATATTCGGAAGACCCGGTTGAAGAGCTCGACCCACCGGTTCTACTGCTCGGGTTACAAGCTGACATCCCCACCTGGGTGCTGTATGTGGCGGTTCCTCAAACCAGCAAGGCAGTGGGGCAGGAATCATCTTGACTACTCCCGACGGCATCCAGCTCAAGTATGCCCTGAGGTTTGGGTTACGTGCCTCCAACAACGAAGCTGAGTATGAAGCCCTATTGGTCGGATTACAGTTGGCTACTTCCATGGGTGCGCAATAGGTCTAAAGTTATAGTGACTCTCAGCTGGTGGTCAATCAAGTCAACCAAGAGTACGAAGCCCGGGGAGACAACATGGTAGCCTATCTAGCCCTTGTCCGAGCGATTTCGAAGAAGCTTCAGGGTTTTTACCTCACGCAGATACCCAGAGAGGAAAATACCAGGGCCGACCAGTTAGCCCACCTTGCTTCATCTTCTGAGTCAGACTTACCCGGGATAAGGGTAGAATACCTACCCGAGCCAAGTGTGCACAACTCAGAATGCATGGAGGTGGAACCAGACGCCTTAGGACCTAGCTGGATGGACTCGATCGTGGCCTTCCTGACAAGGGGCGTGTTACAAGACGAGGAGGAAGAGGCCCACCGGGTCAGATACCGGGCGACCCGATATCATCTTATAGACGACATCCTCTACAAAAGAGGGACTCTCTGTACCGTATCTCCGCTACGTCCATCCCGCACAAGTCCAATCAGTGTTGCATGAAATCCATGAAGGAGTGTGCGGGAATCACCTCGGAGGCCGGGCACTCTCTAGAAAGGCCTTACTGCAAGGGTATTACTGGCCAACAATGGCCCGGGATTCTCAGGAGTATGTCAGAATATGCGACAAATGTCAGAGATAGTCTCCCATGATCAACCGACTGGGAGAGCTTCAGACACCAATCCAAAGCCCCTGGCCCTTCACCCAATGGGGTATCGATATTGTCGGACCCCTACCAACGGGAAAAGGACAGGTCAAGTTCGTAGTCATCGCCATTGACTACTTTACCAATGGGCGGAGGCCGAGCTCTTGGCAACAATAACCAAGCAAAAAATGGAAAGCTTCATCGAAAAGAACATCCTCAGTAGGTTCGGCATTCCTCGGGTTCTGGTCAGCGACAACGGCAGGCAATTTGACACCCCATTATTCAGGCAGTTCTACTCGGGCTATGGGATACTTAAACACTACTCCTCCCCCGAGCACCCTCAAGCCAATGGTCAAGCTGAGGTGACAAACCGAACGATCTTGCAGTCGATCAAAACAAGACTTGAAAGCGCCAAAGGACTGTGGGCTGAAGAACTGCCCACCCTCCTATGGGCCTACCGAACTACGCCCCGAGCGGCAACTAGTGAGACGCCGTTCTCCTTAACCTACGGGTTCGAGGCGGTGGTCCCTACAGAGCTCGGGTTGCCTACTTACCGGGTGGCAAATTACAGCATGCCAAATAACAAAGATGCACTCAGAACAGAGCTGGACTTGGTAGAGGAAAAAAGAGACCGAGCCTATTTAAAGGTGGCAGCCTATAAGCAGCGGGTCTCACAATATTACAACAGCAAGGTGAAGCATCGCAGTTTTCAAGTAGGAGACCTCGTCCTTAAGGCAGTGAATCAGTCTACCCGAATCCCGAGCCATGGGATGTTGGGGCCAAACTGGGAAGGTCCATATATAGTTACCCAAGTCAACCGACCGGGAACTTACTGGCTTTGGAGCATGGATGGACGTGATCTGTCTCACCCTTGGAATGTGCAAAACCTCCAAAAGTACTATCAGTAACCCTGAGACATGGGCAGTTTAGCACTGGTTAGGAAATTTTTGTAGCTCTATTTGAGCATTCATTATAAATTTTTAAATAAAATAAAAGACTTTACTTTGCAAAATTACTCCTATCAGAGTCCCGTCCAATATTGACAGACCTCGGGCCTAACCCCGAGGCAAAAGACCTTGGCTCAAAACCAAGGCACAAAGACCTCGGGCTTAATCCCGAGGCAAAAGACCTTGGCTCAAAACCAAGACACATAGACCTCGGGCTTAACTCCGAGGCAAAAGACCTTGGCTCAAAACCAAGGCATAAAGACCTCGGGCCTAACCCCGAGGCGACGGCTTCGCTTAGGCCCAACCAGTGACGGGGGCAAACCCCCTAGGTGGCTGATGATGGCAAGCCTCAAATGACCCTATAACCATCCATATTCTAGGTCGGTTTCCTACGGTCACTCACTTCCGCACACCCGCCTTAGCAAAATGCTTGGGGGGCAGGGACTGGGTTAAAACAAGAAATCACACCGGTTATTAAAAGGACTTGGAATACTAACATTCCTAAGTACGTATAGTGATTTGAGATAAAACATCCCGGACGGTAAAACATGATTTTTCTATAATACACCGGACCATCCCGGACGGTAAATAGGACAAGTTCCTATGATACACTGGGCAGTCACCTTTGAAACAGGTCGATAAGACCAGCTGTTTTACCGGTTACTGTCCTAAACCATTTACTAAGGCAGGGATTTAGGTCGGTTAAAACTGGACGAATACTGGCAATCACAAACAGGCAGAATATGTAAATAGTTAATGGAAAGAAAGGTGGCCTCATGGACCTTTTCATTGATTAACAAACAAAATTATTTACATCGCTTGGGGGGCAATTATAGTAGCCTCCCCCCCCAAAAAAAACAACTACAATACAAAAGAAAACAGGTCGGAGACCTTAGCCGTCCACCACGACCACGTCCTCGATCTCCCCAGCCTCTCCCGCCGGGTCAGCTCCTCCTCCTGGGGCAGAGCCCCCGGTCGGGGCAGCCTCCTCAGCGAGTCCGGCATCAGCAGCTGGGCCCTCGCCCATAGTAGGACCTACATCCCAGAAGTCTGAGTCAATCCCCTCGTAGGACGAGATGCCCCACTCGGGGTAGTCCCGAGATAGCTTGCTCTTCAGATCTTCATAGCCCTAGAAGAAGCCATCATCGAAAGCTTCTTCTTGGGCCCCAGCTGCCGTCACCTCTGCCAGCTCCCTCTTATGCGCCTCCGCTGCCGCTGCGCTGGCCCGAGCAGCCTCTAGGTCAGCCTGGGTGGTAGCCAGCTCGGCCTGAGCAGCGCCAAGGCTCAAGGCTAAACCCTTTACCTTATCCTTCTCCACGGTCAGAGTGGTGCCCCTGGCCTCTGAGATTGCCCGCTCCTCAGACAAAGTGGCTTCAGTAGCAGCGGCCCTCCTGGCTAAGGACGGTAGAAAGGACTCAGCCCCGGTGGCCATGCATCCGACCTGGGAGAAGTTAAAACCGACCGGTCAGGGAACTAGCACAGTTGACAAAATAATTGAAGAAAAAGAAACCGAGGCAGGAGAACTCACCATGTGAGAGAGGCTGTACAGCCAGCTCTGGAAGACCTCGGGAGACATGTTTTCATATGCCTCCACTTGGCTGGGGAGCAGACCGGGCTTTACCCGCTCCCTAATCTCGGCTGAGGCAGACATCGGTGCCACGACCAGCACCCCCGCCCAGGGGCCAGTCTCTTCAACTACCACCACGTGGGGCGTTGAGGTCCCCACTGGCTTCGGACGGTTTGCTACACCGTGCTGGATCTGCCTCAGCGGGCACTCTCCACCCGGGGCCTCGACGGCGGGCCTTTTTCCTTGTGCCACCGCCATCTGGGTGGCAGCAGCAGCAGCGATAGCGGCCTGCCTCTCCCTCAGTTGCTCAATATTTCTCTTCTGAGCCATCTCTGCAAAAGAAAAAAAATTTGAATAGTTAACAACCAATGTAGAAGATGGGGGAAGGAGTACCATGGGAACAGGCAGAGTCTGAACACTTACCAGAAAGAATTGGGGGGAATACCGGAGCTTCGGCGGGCTGAGCCGGATCGTTAGTAGCTCAAAAGTTGCCAGTCCGAGTCAACACGTTCCAGATGTTTATCGGCCGGTCTGCCAAACTCCTGATCCTGGGCTGACATTCGTCGGGAATGCTCGGTGGGCTGGTTGATCTCGCTGCAAAGCAAAGTACAAAATATTTAGTCTCAAAAACTGGAGCGAAATAGAGAAGAAAGCAAAAAAGTGAAACCGAACGGGCTTACCCCTCAACTCTCCTGCCCAGGAAGTCCTCATCTGGATCTCAGGGGCCGGTTCGCAGAGCCCGAGGGTGGACACTTGGAAGAACCTGTTCTTTCACCCTTTGCTGTTGCTCTGGCAGTTGGCTAAGATCTTCCTCCCGTGGCAAGCCCCAAGAGAAAAGAACCCGGTCTCTCCATGTACGGAGAACAGTCGGTGTGTCCAGAGGAACTCCTGGACGGAGAGATTGTACCCAAAAACTTGGGGCCATAGGGAGATGGACCCCATGAGGAACCTCCAACCGTTCGGGGCCAACTGGCCTGGGGCAATCCCCATGTATATCAGGATGTCCCGAGCGACCGGATGGAGGGGGAAACAAAACCCAGCCATGAGGATGTCCACATATAGGGTGGTGAAACCTCGCTGGTAGATTTGGGCCCCATCGACACTCACCGCCAAGTAGTAGTAGTTAGGAAGGCTGTACCTATCCCTAATGCGCCTGAGATCTTCAGTATGCAAGGTGGACGGGATGAATTCGCTGGAGAAGGCCACCTCGGGGTCGGGTTCCCCTGGTGTTTCGTCGCCTGAACCCCAGGAAACGGAAGCGACGGGGGCTTCCTGGTCCGACTCATTGTCTGAAAGACGGATCGGGAGTCTCCCTTTGCTTTGGTGATCAGAGGGGGACGCGAACGACAGACTCGGACTTGTGTCCGGCTCCTCTAACCCGAACCGCTCATCCTCCAACCGGGAGGATGAGTTAAAACCAGAGTGACACATTCTTGGGGTTTCAGTAATTGGGCCGGGAAGAAGATGACGACCAAGGTATGGGTTAGGGACCCCGAGCCTGGTATACAAAGGGGGCAAGGTCACTAACCTAAAAGGCAAAGAATAGATGGTCCTTAACGCAAGGTGACACTCTCTCAAGACTACCCTGGAAACTCACACTCGGTTCAACTGCCCTAAGGTGCCTCCTGACTTGAAGAAAGAACAGAACCTCAGGAAGAAAAAATCCCACTCCCGTTCTAACCTAAGTGGGTTCACTCTCTCCAGCCTTGCTCAGAAAAGAAGGGAAAGAAAAGAGTGAAGAACTGAAGCTGGAAGGAAAGACTTACAAAGTTTAGCGCTAAAAAGGGCTCGGGAACCTTGCTCGGGAACTTGTTCGCTCTCAAACCGCTCGGGAATATATGTCTTTGTAGCAAAGAGTTGAAGAAATGAACCAGTGTTCTTTTATATAGGTATCACAGACGGTTCAGATCAAAACAGATCCAACGGCTCATACACTTTCCCGCCCAAAGCGGCTGACAGTTGTCACCTCGGGCACGCGAAGCGTCGCCTCAAAAGGTGCGCGCATTAAATGCACGATGAGACAGTTTGGTTACCATGAAAACGGTTCGATTACATCCACGTTGGCATAGTTTGATCCTGACTAGGCCAGTAACAAGCTGACACGTGGCACAGGTAGGACTCGGGCCCATAGGGCCACCGCTCGGTCCATACCCCGACTGACCACCACGACCGGTCCCACCCCAGGTAGAGTCCCGACCTCTTACTGGACGGTTCCTCAGAAGCAGTCTTGATTTTCAAACTTCATCTGATGAGGCATCACATCAACTTCGAAAATGGGGGGCAGCTGATACGCCTAGAAATATTCTGCTACAGTCAAACCTCTACGTCAACAGCAAAGGACCCGGATTATCTGGAAAAGGAGCTGGTGGCCCACCGATCTCGAGGTCTTTTGAGTATAACTGCTCGGTATGCTCGCACAGCCTGGGCACGCGGCGCAGCAGCTCTCCATGAGGTGCAGTTTGATAGCCAAGCTGCTCAGCAGTTTCCTAAATCAGTCAGAAGACTAATTGAATGTGTACATAGTTTCCTAAGCCATTTAGGAAACCTCCCATGATTTATGCTCATCAACTTGTAATTAGATGGGCTTCCTTATCTATTCAGTTACCTTTTGTAGGTGGTCTTTTGCACCTATAAAAGGGGCCACTCACCCCCATTAAAGGGGATCGCATTCTTAACTTAGAGAATAGCATATACACTCATCTCATACGCATACTCCCAGCCGGTATTACTGGTAGTGCCGCCCAATTGTTAGCTTACCAGGCCCGCCGGTGATCTGCTAATGAAGCGCACTGACGCACCCATGGATGTAGGTCACCTTATTAACTGGGCCAAACCACATACAATTGATTGTGCCACCATATCTCTCTTCTTCATCTCTCTTACCAATTTTTGGCATCATCATCTCCAATTTTGTATCTAATCAGATTTGACTAAAGAGTGATTCTATTCACACCCCCTACTTTAATCTTTACACCCACCATTTAAATAAACATTTTTAATTATCATCATTGACGCATACAAAATGGCATATAAAGACAAACAAATTAAGAAAATAATAAAAGTTACTCTTTACACTCACCTACCTCAACAAACCCTAACTCACAACTTCAATTATTCATATAGCTTGAAAACATAATGAACTTAAAAGAGAGAAAAAGGGTAATATTGTATGGTGACAATCAAAATATTTACAAAAGTTTGTTCAATGGAAATCTTGTTCCATTCATAGATGAGAAGTGATTACAGTGGGTCACCGATTTTTTCCGAAAGAGTACACAACCAATAATCTAATTTGAAGTTTTGAATATTACGCCTTTTGAAAAGCATTGCAAGTTATCGTATATATATATATTGCAAATATAATACAGATCTTGAGGACATACAATAAATACATGACATAATACACAGATCTATATATACATCATAATCTTATAATTTGTAGTGGGAACGAAGAGAGATGATGGTGGAATGAAGAGAGATGGTGGTGGGGTATAGAAAGTAATAAGAAATTGTTAGAGTTTTTTAAGGTTAGGGTTATTCCAGGAATGAAGGGTGGGTGTACAAAGTAAATTATTTTAATTGAAATGAGAGTAGTGGGTGTAGAGAGTTTTTAGGTGTAGAAAGTAAACTAGGTGGGTGTAGATAGAATCACTCTTGAGTAAAACACTTTAAAAAGAAAAATCTCCAATCCTTACTCAAACTTATCTTAATATTGAGATTAAACTAGGTCATAGTTGAGGGAATGTTTATACAATTTATCCTCTAAATTTGTAACGACCTATCCCCCCATGTAGCAAAATAGGGGAAAAACTTTATTTCCTTTTTGGACCCGTAGGCCATGTCAAGATGAGTACCGCCTTGTCCTTTTAACTGACTTAAATGTGTAAACTTGCAAGGGAAGCTAATGATGTAGCATAATCTCATCTTATTACCAACAACAGAAGTTTACAATGAAATTGCCTACTTGGCCTCAGTCTGACGAATACATAAAACATAAAGGCCCAGGCTCATAGTACATAACAACAACTAACATAATTGATAGGTACAAAATATCTAAATGCTACAACTATTGTAACACCTGTACCTGGACGAGAAGATTAATTTGTTTTGTGTCAGCGAAGCTTTTTATGGGGTCTAAATCATGATTTTCGTAATGGATTAAGGGTGTTTTGGCTTGTGGGCTTTGTTACATGTGTCCTAACTCACCCGAGGTGGGTTGGGGTGTGACAACTATCCTCAAGTTGGATGCTTACATATGTTAATGTGATAATTGAAGAATTAGCTAGTTGAATTTATGTTCGTATAACTATATATACGCTGGAAATGAAATAAGGCTTGTCAATGATGTGAAATTGCCTAGTTTATGTGCTAACTTATTTAAATGCTATGTGAGCCAATGGGTGTGAAGCAATGGTCTCCATTTATAGGTCTCATATATAAGGGAAAAGAAGCCCTCAATGAGTGGGGTAGTGGTAACGACCACAATGAAATGACGGTGACGTCTTCGGAGTCACACGAAAGTAACGCTATATGCAATAAAAGAGTGAGAAATCTGGGGGTGAGAAGGACCTGGGGGTGGTGGCTTGGTTACTTGACAGTCTGGAGGCTATATGTTGATAATTGTATAATTAATTATTGCATTGCATGCTAATCATTCCAATTGCATGATTAGTCCTCTCACTGAGGGAAAGCTTACAACGAAAATATTTTCTGTTGTGTTTAGTGAATAACCATCGCAAGTACGGATCGAGAAGGGAAAAAATGATAATAACAACGGGTGGGCTCGAGAGATGGAAGAGTGTGTAGTTATGTTCATATGTATAGTTTTTTGTGACTTTGCACTTGGATAACAATTATGTCTTAAAGTATGTGATCCAGACTTGGAGTTGGTAACAATGTTGGTGTGGACCTATGAGATGTTTAGGAATCGAGTAATTCACTTATGTTTATATTTGAATGGCTAAAGCATGCTGGAGATATGTGTATTTGAGTCATGCTAGTTTAAGTTATGCTTGTGGATATGTTATCAGGTTGTGGGAAGTGTTTTATTGTATTTTGGTACCTTGGAGTTGTGTTTGAGCGCCTTAATACAGAACTTGCTGCAGATTGTTCTGCTGGTGTAAATCAGTTGACTGATCGGGTGTATAGTCGACTGGATTATCTTCTTGTATGCAACAATTTTTACTAGTTTGGAAACCCAGTCGACTGTATTGCCAATGTAGTCAACTGGGTTATCATCTCAAAGCCAGAACTCTCTGTAAATGCCAAACCAGTCGACCGAACTGAAGCCGATCGACTATATTAGCAGCCCCCTCTACAAACCAAGTCGACCAGACCTCAAGTCAGTCATCTAGACTAGGTGCTCTCAGAATGAGCTCTCTGTAAATGCAATTTAGTCAACCGAACCCCCGACCAGTCGACCAGATCTGTCAGTTTTTAAATATGAGTATTTTATCATGTATTTGAGAGAAATTTTGCTAAACCACGTTAATAACTGGTGTTTTATCTTGGGAGATCCTTTGTTACACGGTCCTAATCCATGCATGGCGAGATGGGGTATGACAATTTTTGGTATCAGAGCAATAGGCTAGACTTTTGGGATGAGAGATGATTACGATGTGTAGGGCTATTCACGGGTCGGTCGGTTTGGGTTTGACCATGAACCGACTACCCGACCCGAATACAGGAGGGTCTCAATAACACCACCTGTTACCGAACTGAGTGTAGGAATAACCCGAATAACCTCGAGTTTGGGCAGATCCGTAGGATGTCGCGTTAAAACTGAAAAAAGCGGGAAAAAATTCAATAGCTTTCAATTTGATGTTGAGGACTCAAATCGAACGATATAACCAAAAAATTAAGAGAAAAAAGAGTTCAAATCCAACTCCACTCTAACTCTAAGATTTGTATCACAAATCCAAATCAAACAAACTCGGAAAACCAAAAGAAAGTATAAAATTATTCTAAAACTTTTACAGAGATACATTGTTCATAACCACACCACACATTTTCATTCTTATACATACATATATACACACACATAACATGGGTTACCAAAATATAAGAGCAATAATCCCCTCAGCCTTGTGCTCGTGATGTCTCCAAGCCTCTGATTTATTCACCCTCTACAAGCAGCCACTTCTCTAAATTAATTAATTAAACTTCAAGAAGTTAGATCTATGGATTGGAGATTGAAGAGGACAAAGAGAGAGATATGCTAGTCTTCTAGGGTTCGAGTCCCAAGATCAATAAGATGAGAGAGAGAAAGAGAAAGGGAGGCAACTGACGGCATGGTAGTAGTAGTCGGCACTCATAATGGTGGTGATGGTGTAGGAAAAACAGGTATAAAATTTATTTAAATGCGCAGCAGAAAAATAAAGTTCAAAACTTTTATTGGTTGCCTGGATCTACTACTCATTAACTCTATAGATGCGTACAGGAGAGGGGACAGGTACATTACCTTATGGTCTTGAACCCAATTCTGATTTAGTCCTTCTCCTTCTATGTGCAGCAGCAACATCTAAGAGATCTTCACCCTTATGTCTCCTTGAATGCTCCCAGAGTGGCTAGGGTTGGTGGGAACGCTAATAGTGAGAATAGGGAAGGTTTGGGAACTCTAAACAAGTTCTGCAGCAACTGGTATGTTAAAAATGACAAACTCACTTTTCTGGACGTAGCTGCCCTATTTATAGATTCCCAGAACCGACCTTACTTTCAATCGATCGAAGTGACTTCGATCGATCGAACCCGTCTAGACTTCAATCGATCGATAACAACTTTGATCGATCAAACCAGTCTTTACAGCATTCTCATTTGCCTTTCCAAGCATTCTGGCAGAGCTAAGAGTGGGACCTCCTAGGTTCTTAATTACTGGCTCCGATTAATTATTATTCCATCTAGTCAATACTCTTGACTAAGGAATCAATGATTAATCAATTATCATTAATGCCACTATAAAATGATAATTGCACTCCAGTGCATAAGAACATAATCACACATACATAAGTGATTGCTAGACTTGTATAATATGATACGGATGTCCCTCTACCAGGCCGTATTCGTATCTATGATTGGGATGTATGTCTTAAGAAACTGTCGACCCAATAGATAGTACATCTTATATTCCTTAAGTATCATTCACTACTCTTGGATTACTAAACATGTCAACAATAACACTTTGTTGACAAGGCTGGCCAGCTCTCAGTAATCACACCTAGTGACATTCTCGAGGGAATACTTACTCTTCGTTTTATTGAAGAGGGTAGAATTCCATCTTGACAATATATGTTCCCAACGTTGCATACTTGATTACCCAAGATACCCAGGTGTTGATCTTGCAAGACCTCACTGATTGGTAAGTCAAAGCAACCAAGCATACAACTGATGGAAAAACCGGTTTAAGTTAAAAGTTTTAAACACGCAGCGGAAAAGTCAAGTTATAAAAACTTATTTGGTAGCCTAGGATCTACTACTCGTCAATTCCATAGATGCGTACAAGAGGGGACAAGAGTTTATACCTTAGTGTCTTGAACCCAATTCTGAAATCTTCAACTTCCAGCAGCCTCCACTAGATGGCCTTCACTCTTATGACTCCTATGGATGCTCGCAGGAAGGACTAGGGTTGGAGGGAACCCTAATGGAGAGGATTGGAAGGTTTTGGGAAACCTAAACAGTTTCTGTAGCTTTTTCGTATAAAAAACGACGAACCTCTTTTCTAGAACGCAGCTGCCCTATTTATAGATTCCCAGAATCGACCTAGCTCTCGAGCGATCGAAGTGGTTTCGATCGATCGAACATTCGATCGATCGAACCATCTTCAATCGATCGAAACTGCCTAGACTTCAATCGATCGAGACAACTTCGATCGATCGAACCTGTCCTGACATCATCCTCATTTGCCTTTCCAAGCATCCTGGCGGAGCTAAGAGTGGGACCTCCTAGGCTCTTTATTGTTGGCTCAGGCCAGTTTGTTAATCACCATGACCAAACTCTTTGATCAGCAAACTAACTAACTGGTCAGTTAACGTTTACTCCACTATAAAATGATAACTGAACTCCAACGCAAAAGAACATATCCGAAGCGATGATTAGACTTGTATGGTGTACTAATGTCCCTCTACCGTCAGCATTCGTAATCATATTCAAGTAATCGGATAAACAGTTACTGTCAACCTGAATCATGATTACTTCTTATAATCCTTAAGTCCCATTCACCTCTCATGATTACCAAACATGTTGATAACTCTTATCAACAAGACTACAGTACTCAGTAATCGACTTGGTGACATTTTTAAGGGAATGCTTACTCTGAAACAGAGGGTAGATTCTGTCTTGACAATATATGTTCACAACCCTATGAATATGACATACCCAAGATACCCAGGTGTTGATCTTTTATAGACTTCACTGATTGGTAAGTCAAAGCAGTCATATCCACAGTCTGTGTTCATAATCGTCTCAAGATTAAGAACACGTACCTTATACAAGTTATGAGTTCCTATCGACTGATTGACAGTCTTGAGTGTCAACAGGAAAGCTCAGGTCCGTCAATGCACTATAAGCACTAGCATATCAATTAAGAGTAACACTCTAGTGATTGAGATTAATCACTCCATCCAATGGTAGTCAATCATGCTACAGTGTAGACCTGATGAGATATCCAGTCTCATCATCCACTGTGACAAGCTTTAAGTATCAAAGAATAGTAATTCGTATCTCACTTGTATATATCTCATACATACACGAATTACTTACTATGATACTTATGGATAAAACAATCATCTCATGAAAGGAACATACATAATGTAAAACTGATATCCATATATTAAAATGCTAATGTCTCATACATAAAGTAATGGTTTGAGAGCACAAACCCAACAAACTCCCACTTGCACTCATAACCATTCAGAACTACATCTAAGACCTAGACTATCTAGATGACGATCAAAGACCTTCTGTGGCAAGGCCTTTGTAAACGGATCAGCAAGATTGTCAGTTGTGGCAATCTTGGTGACAGTCACATCTCCACGTTGAACAATATCTCGGATAAGATGATATTTCCGCTCTACGTGCTTTCCCTTCCCGTGGTTCCTTGGCTCCTTGGACTGAGCCACTGCCCCACTATTATCACAATAAAGCGTAATAGGTGACAGCGACGCTGGTACCACCTCGAGCTCCATAAGGAACTTCTTGAGCCAAACAGCTTCCTTTGCGGCTTCACAAGCAGCCACATACTCAGCTTCTGTAGTTGAGTCTGCAATGCATTTCTGCTTAATGCTTCTCCAACTGACAGTACCACCTCCCAAGGTAAAGAGATGACCGGATGTCGACTTCCTCGAATCTTTATCTGACATAAAGTCCGAGTCAGTGTATCCTACTAGAATTAACTCACTACCACCGTACATAAGCATGTAATCTTTAGTCCTTCTCAAGTACTTAAGAATGTGCTTGACGGCTGTCCAGTGCTCTGGACCTGGATTCGACTGATATCTGCTAACCATGCCAACGGCAAAGCAAATATCTGGTCTAGTGCATAACATCGCATACATAAGACTTCCCACTGCTGAAGCATAGGGAACTCCTATCATGCGATTCCTCTCCTCCTGTGTCTTTGGACACTGGTCCTTGGAGAACGCTAAACCATGCCTGAAAGTTAACAATCCTTTCTTCGAATTATCCATTGAAAACTTAGTTAGCACCTTATCGATATAACCAGCTTGAGACAATCCCATTATCTTTCGGTTGCGATCCCGAAAAAGCTTTATCCCAAGAATATAGCTCGCCTCTCCTAGATCCTTCATATCGAAAGTACTAGCTAGCCAAACCTTGACCGTTGACAATGCCGCTACATCATTCCCAATGAGTAGAATATCGTCAACGTAAAGCACAAGAAAGGCCATCACTTTCCCTTCACACTTCTTGTATACACAAGGTTCATCCAGATTCTGTATGAAACCAAACGACTTGACCACTTGGTCAAATCGGATGTTCCAACTCCTGGATGCCTGCTTAAGCCCATAAATGGACTTTTGCAGCTTGCATACCAAGTTACCTTTCCGACCAGCTATGAACCCTTCTGGTTGTTGCATATAGATGTCCTCCTCAAGATTGCCATTCAAGAATGCAGTCTTGACGTCCATCTGCCAGATCTCATAATCTAGGCATGCAGCAATGGATAAGAGTATTCTGATGGACTTGAGCATGGCTACCGGCGAGAAGGTTTCCTCATAGTCAATGCCCTCCCTCTGAGTAAAACCTTTCGCTACAAGCTGTAACACCCATATTTTAATACCAGTATTTCCCATGTATTATTTATGTTTTCTGTCTAGATATAAATAAATATAGTTTGGTTGTATTTCATTTTGTAAGTTTTGACAAGTTATAAATTGACTAATTGTCTAATTTTGTCTTTTCATAACTTTTGTTTATTATATTGGTTTAATACATTTAATTTTATATTTGTAATATTGATTGATACTCACAGTTAATTATTCATTCAGTCCCGGTGACATTTTCTGTCTGTGCGCGTAATAGTCTGTTTACGTGCATATCGAGGTCACACACCTACACTGGGATTAGTTCGCGTTATTCAAGTTTAATTTCACGTGGGACCCGTGACTTACACGTGGTACATTTTAATTCGTCCACTTGGACCCACTCAATTAATGACATTTGGCCAAATCTTTAAGTGACATATGTCCCACTTAAACCCCCATTATATATGGGTATTATACTTCATTTGGGAGCTCATTTTCACACATTCCCTAATCTCTACACACACTAAACACACACTAAATCCCAGCCCCTTTGTTCTTGAGAAAAACCAAGAGAACTTCTCATTTTTCTCTTGCATGTCCCATTTCTAAGTGAATCAAGACCCCTACTAGCCTCTGGCACCCTTTCCTCCTACCATTTCAAGTTCTTGGAGCATCTAAGGAGTTGCATGGATGAGTTCTTGGAGTTTTTTTGAAGCCTTGAAGTTCATATCTTGAAGAACATCACCATATTCTTCATTTCTTCCAATTTCCTTCAATTGATCATCATCCAAACACTTCTCAAGCTTTGTGAGTATCACTCACTACTTATCCTATGTTTATATACATATTTACATGAGAGTTTAAACTTTATCCTTGTCCTCTCTATATACTCCTATACTACAATCTATTCAAGAATCTAAGTTCTTCATCATCATCTTCATCTAAGTTGAAGGTCTAGCTTGGATTACCTTCATTCTTGTAAATCTTAGCTTGCATGTTGGAATTGTGGATGATCTAACATCATCCATGGCTTAGTATACATCCTTGACTACTTAGTCTAGCTTAAAATCATCTTGCATGTCATCATAAATCAATTAAATGCATTGCATGTGCTTGAAAATGATTGGAAATCAAGAAACCACACTTTTCAGATTTTGTTTTGCACAGGGGAGTCTGTTTCAGCAGATTTTCGGACATGATATTTTATGTTTGAGTTTGTGGAATTATTTTTAGATTAAACTTAATTGAAATATCTTTCTTTTGACATAAGATAGACGTCCATACGATCTCGGAAGATTTAGTTATCAATTTTACAAGAATGGTCGACGAAACTGGACAGAGATAAGTTTTGTCCTGGACAGAGACTGAATTCGGCCAATTTAAAGTCATTCTGAGTTTGTGAAATTATTTTTAGATGAAACTTCATTGAATTAGCTTTCTTTTGACATAAGATAGGCACTCATACAATTTTTCTAGATTTAATTAGAATTTCTGCAAGATCGGTCGACGAACTTGGGCAAAATCTGTCCTTAACTAAATAAAGCTTTTGTGTGTTGTTTCGCCATTTCTTTGCGATGCAACTACTTGTGTAACGATTATAATGCTATGTTTATATTATTTCCTTAAGTACGTCGACTAATTGAATAACTCTCGGCTCGAATTTCATGTAATCGTTTGCCAATTGTCGCCACGCTTGATCTAGTAAATGGTTTAGAATGTTTTAAAACATTTCTTAATAATTACATATTGTTGAAATATTCTAGTGTATTATTTTGTAATGTAAGGTTTTTATATAAATAAATACTTAAAAATATCCTTGGAATCCTCATAGGATTTAGTAATACATTTTTAGATTTTACAATGGGATTTTAATTAAGTATATTTGCCTAATGAGGATAAATAGTTAATTTATATATTATCCTTATTTGTAACTTTGAGAAAACTTATTAGTAACATTTTCTATAGTAACATTTTCTAAGGTATAATATTTTAAGGGATGTTGCTATAGTTTTATATGGTTTTGGAAATAATAAACCATTTTTCGGTTAATCCTTTTACTATGTTTCTTGTCGGAAATCTGTAGTAATTAGACCGTTGATCCAAACATTTTGCCGTTTGTTTCTAAAATCTTAGAATAATATTTAAAGAAGTTCCACTAAGTTTGGTGACATTTTGAATCAGTAAAAATACAGCGTACGGTTAGGTATCACACATGCATAGGAACCTAGCCTTTTCAGTGACGGACTCCGATTTGAGTCTAGTCAATGGCGTTGGACTCATAATGATGTGTGGATCATCATCTTAAGGTTTAGGCGTACTTTTGCCATATTTGATTATTTCTTATTTTTAGTGTTCATTTCTTAAGCATTATTGTGTTTATTCGCTGTAGGGATATTCTTGTCTCTACCAGGAATTTTTGTTTATTGCTAAGACGCTCTGGTGAGTACTCTAACTCACTTGGAAACACTCGATTTATAATTTTAACAAGACTTATGTTTTATGAGAATTGGTAATAAAACTTGGGTTTCTATGATGAATTGTATGCTTAGTAATTTTGAGAAATTGAAATATGCACATCTAAGTGGACTATGGACTTAAAATTATGTTATACTCGTTTTAGATGATATTATGATTTTTTTATGAGCAAGTACGATGCTAGGATTGCGACAACGACATTGGGGTAGATAATCTAATGGCAAATTAATAAATTGTGCGAGAACATTAAATTGACGCTAACGTCCGATGAATAATGCTTGAGGGTGTGTTTTCGTTTCTTGTCATATCATGGTCAGTCTTGGTTCTGGTTGCTATTATTTTGTTGTTCCGTTGTTGTTGAGATTTCGGGCTCAGACCCAACTTTCCTTGGTAGCGTTCTTTCAGTCGCATAGTTGAGCATAGTTGGTGGAAGTGATGTGTTGATGGTATTATGAATGGTTACAGAGTATCTTGATATGGTCGGCTTTAGAGCACGTATGCCCAATGTGGGTATGCCATTCAAGCGGCTTTAGAGCACGTATACTCATTGGATATCCTGATATGGTCGGCTTTAGAGCACGTATGCCCGATGAGGGTATGCCATTCAAGCGGCTTTAGAGCACGTATATCCTTTAACCAACGGCTTACACCGGTAATTTGTGAAAATAGGAGAGGATGTATTTGGGAAGAGTAAGTGATTCATGGGTTTGTGTTCAGTGGATTATGTCTGTTCTTGAAATTGATTCGTGTTCAGTTTTGTTGAGTTGTTCTATCCTTCTTGTCATGGTCTTGTATCCGTGGTTTCGAGTTTAGGATTCTCGATTTAGTGAATGGTTGGTTGGGTTAACGTTTAAACTACACGACAATAGTTGCGAGTATTATTATTAATTCTTTATTGTTTCTTTGTGAGTGTTGTACTCGCTCAGCTTTCGCAAGCTGACGGTGTTTATACCCTGGACATCCTATGTCCAGGTTATCAGTATGGTGATGCAGGTGATGGACAGGTAGATGGAGACTACCATGATTATGATGATGCTTGCGATGAGGAAGACTTTGGCTTTGCTAGTTAGCATTTGGGAGCCAACGTTGTTGCGGCTCTTTTATAATTCTGTTGTTATGTTTATGTTGTTCGAGATACTACGATGTAATATATTTTGGGCAGACGTTGCCTAGACCTCTATTTATATTTGTTTAAATTTGGGATGGATTTTATGATTGTTTAATATGTATGTTTAATATTTATGTAAGACTTCTACTTCCGCTGTTACTTTTAGCGATTGCATGAACCTTTATTAAGCATATATTTCTATTAGAATGTTTTATGGACAATCAGACGATCCTTCAACTAGTCGCGTACCTAAGGGTCCAAAGTTGGAAATCTAATTTTTCCCGAACTTTGCTACGCCGGGGCGTGACACAAGCCTAGCCTTAAAGGTCTCAACCTTTCCATCAGATCCTCTTTTCCTCTTGTAGACCCACTTACAACCAATGGGTTTAATATTGGCTGGAAGTTCTACAAGATCCCAGACCTGATTAGAATCCATAGATTCTAATTCAGCCTTCATAGCTTTAACCCAATGTTCTGAATCAACATCAGCCATTGCCTCTTCATATGTGGCAGGATCAGATTCAGATTCTATGGAGATAGCTTAAAAAACTTCTCCTAAGAACATGTATCTATCAGGCTGGCTAATAATCCTCCCACTACGACGAGGTACCGGTGCAGAAATGGGTGAAAAAGTGGTATTTTCTTGATTTACATTGTTATCAACTGCGGGTTGGACTGAGGGCTCTCCTTCTATCTCTCTAAGATCTATCCTTCCCTTAGGTTTATGGTTCATGATATAGTCATCCTCCAAGAAAATAGCATTCGTACTAACAAACACTTTCTGCTCTCTTGGATCATAAAAATACCATCCATAAGTACCCTTTGGATACCCTACGAAGTAACATACCTCCGATCTAGAATCCAACTTGCTCATCTTTCCTTTCAGCACATGTGCCGGACACCCCCATATCCGGAGATGTTGCAAAGAAGGCTTGCGCCCAATCCACATCTCTCGTGGTGTCCTGGGAACAGATTTACTTGGTACTAGATTTAGTATGTACGCAGCGGTTTCCAAAGCATAACCCCAAAGGAATAATGGCAACTCCGAGTAACTCATCATCGACCTAGTCATGTCTAAAAGAGTCCGATTCCTTCTCTCCGCTACACCGTTCTGCTGAGGCGTACCAGGTGCAGTCAACTGTGACAGAATCCCATTCTGTACGAGGTGATCAATAAACTCATTAGAGAGGTACTCGCCACCTCGATCAGATCGAATGGTCTTGATATGTGTACCCAATTGCTTCTCCACTTCAGCCCTAAACTCTTTGAACTTTTCAAAGGATTCAGACTTGTGCTGTATTAGGTACACATATCCATACCTGGAGTGGTCATCAGTAAATGTTATGAAATACTCATAACCACTCCTTGCTCTAATATTTATTGGTCCACACACATCAGTATGAACTAATTCCAACAATGCATCGGTTCTATTTCCCTTTGTAGGAAAGGGCCTTTTGGTCATCTTACCCTCTAAACAAGACTCGCAGACTTCCATTGGTTCTAAAACCAAATCGCCTAAGATCCCTTCTTTGACTAGTCTGCCAATCCTATTTAGATTGATATGGCCAAGCCTCATGTGCCAAAGCCTTGTTGGATTAGTGGAAGGTCTCTTTCTTTTAGATGGTATATTAACCACTGAGTTATTAAGTTCCATGCAAGAGTCTTTAGAAGTATTGGGAGTAATCAAATACAAACCATTTGATTTAACACCAGAACATATAAAAGAACTATTTCTTTTAATCACAACTTCAGTTCCAAAATGAAAAGAATAACCATTATTCGATAAATTAGAAACTGAAATTAAATTACGTCTCATTGAAGGGACGTAAAGTACATCTGATAAAATCAAAATTTTATTGTCTAGAAATTCTAAAACTACGACTCCTATAGCAACCGCAGAAACGGTTGCGCTAGAACCTAGAGTAAGTACGATTTCCCCATCACTGCACCTCCTGGTTGATCTGAACCCCTGCAATGAATTACAGATATGGTTAGTCGCACTAGAATCAATGCACCAAGTGTTTGAAGTATCCGTAATAAAACTTACTTCAATCACATGTGATTCAATCATACCTTGAACTCTTGTAGCTAAGAATTCTGGACAGTTCCTCTTCCAGTGGCCCTTCTCTCCGCATTGGAAACACTTTCCTTTGCCTTGGCCACCTACCTTCCCTTTGCCCTTACCTTTTCCCTTGGATTTTGCAATCTTAGGGACCGGTCCAACACTTGGACCACCAGTACCAGCCTTCTTCTTCCCTTTCTTTCCTTTCGGTGCAGATCGGGAGGAGGAAGCGCTTTTCTCAACGTTCAAAACGTTGACCCCAGGTTTGATCACCCCTTCCGCTGCCAAAAGAGAACTCATCAATTCGCTCATTGAAAAATTCATTTGATTCATATTATAGTTAAGTTTAAATTGAGCGAATGAAGGCGACAGTGAATTAAGGATCATATCAACTTGGGTCTGTGCATCGATGTTGGCACCTAGGGTCTCCAGCTCGTTTAAATAAACAATCATTTTTAAAACATGTTCCTTGACTGGAGTCCCTTCCGACATCTTTGCACTCATTATCTTTTGCATGGCTACCTGTCTGGCAAGCCTGCCATGCTCCCCAAACATCTTTTTCAGGGATGTGATAATGTCACTGGCAGAATCATTCGATTGGAATTGGTGTTACAACACACCAGCCATTGAGGCCAGAATATAGCAACGAGCCATTCCATTCGACTTCTTCCATTTGTCGAACTCGCGTCTGGCAGCTGCCGAAGCATTTGCCGCGGGTTCTTCGGGGCATGGGGTGGTGAGGACATATATGTGATCCTCCGCAGTTAACACGATGTCAAGGTTACGTTTTCATTCAGTGTAGTTGTTTCCAGTTAATTTGTTTTGAGTGAGTATGGTGGCAAGTGGACTAAATGCAGATCCATATATTATGATTACTGAAAATCAAACAAACAAAATAAATATGGATATCAGGATTTGACAGTTTGAAATAAAAGAATCCTTAAAACTCTTATTTTAAAACAAAGTCGCCGGAATATCGAAACAAAAGAATAAAGCCTCCGTGTGGAGGTCAATTTTCTATTTTTCGATTAATCAAGACTTGTCTGCTATGCAACTCTTGCAAAACAAGTTATGACTCCCGATCCCTTTTGATCTCTAAGTTTCTGAACAATGCCCCGTGTGGGATCCCTTATCCATAGCTTAGCTAGTGTGTACCATTAACTAGGATCCAATCACAACCGTCTCAAGTACCGCCTCCGTGTGGTGGTCACCCTCTAACACGTCTGATTGATCCTATCATAAGAAGTTCACATCTAGTAACCAATGAGTAATGCACCCTCCGTATGGAATGATCACTCCTGACGAGGTGACACAGAATGCACCACTCATCTTACAGTGAACCGTTAATGGAAGATCGTGGGTGTAATTAATAAGACCCTCTCCCACTAGTTTTAGTAAAAGGATTTTGCTTTTTGAGAAAATCTGTTTCTACACACTTCCCATAAACATCTAATGTTTACTAATGTGTTGAAAACGGTTTTTGAATTTTATTTTAGAAAACTTGTTTTGCGTGCATGCAACAATGTATTATACGCCAATCACAAACCAAGCACATAAAACAAAAAAACTAAAATGAAATATAGGCATTCAAACAATGCCTCTATCTCCCATGGCTCTATCTCCATAGAACCTGCTCTTGGTTTGGTCGCCTCCACCTCCATCTTCATGGACAACGGCTCCTTGCTCCATCTTCATGGATTTTTTTAATTCTATTACATTGGTCCTATGCTTCTCTCGAAGCTTACAATTTATCTAGAAATAGAAATAGCTACAAATAAAATAAAAGGCTAGGGAAACCGGTGCGACTTTCCTTTTCGTAGGATTAAAGTCGCAGCGCCCTTTACATATGCCTTAAAACCAAACCAACAATAATATACACCAATCTCAAACAATTAAATACAAAAATTTAAAAGTCTTGGTGCCATGGGAGATAGTGACTAAACTGGCTGCAAAAGGGTTAGTCGTACACGCATCCACACATACATAACAAATATATGTAACTATTGGAATACTTAATTGATTCACACAGTATATAAACTCTTTACATACTGAATTAGAACTTAAAACAACATCTTACTTCTCTGTCATAGTTCGATCGATCGAAGAGAGTTCGATCGCTCGACCCTTCGATCGATTGAACTCTGTTCAATCGGTTGAACTTTCTATTTCACAGAATGATTTTAAAAAATAACAGAATACTTTAAAATTAAAGCTTTTCATTTCAAAACACTTTAAAACTGTGAAACAGAGAACCTGACAAAGAATCTGTCTCGATCGATCTAACTTCATTCGATCGATCGAATACCAGAAGGTTTCGATCGATCGAAGACTGTTCGATCGCTCGAGTACAGAGGATGTTCGATCGATCGAAGCATGTTCGATTGATCGAACCCGCCTTGCATCCTATGCAATCACAGATTTGTATTCTGCTGCGATAACACTGCAGAAACAGATATGTGACAATGCCGTTTCAAAAACAATTCTAAAATCAACATGCAAATCAATATAGTGTTCCAAAAATGCATCTATAGATCCAAACGAGCGTGGCTCTGATACCAATTGATGGAAAAACCGGTTTAAGTTAAAAGTTTTAAACACGCAGCGGAAAAGTCAAGTTATAAAAACTTATTTGGTAGCCTAGGATCTACTACTCGTCAATTCCATAGATGCGTACAAGAGGGGACAAGAGTTTATACCTTAGTGTCTTGAACCCAATTCTGAAATCTTCAACTTCCAGCAGCCTCCACTAGATGGCCTTCACTCTTATGACTCCTATGGATGCTCGCAGAAAGGACTAGAGTTGGTGGGAACCCTAATGGAGAGGATTGGAAGGTTTTGGGAAACCTAAACAGTTTCTGCAGCTTTTTCGTATAAAAAACGACGAACCTCTTTTCTAGAACGCAGTTGCCCTATTTATAGATTCCCAGAACCGACCTAGCTCTCGAGCGATCGAAGTGGTTTCGATTGATCGAACATTCGATCGATCGAACCATCTTCAATCGATCGAAACTGCCTAGACTTCAATCGATCGAGACAACTTCGATCGATCGAACCTGTCCTGACATCATCCTCATTTGCCTTTCCAAGCATCCTGGCGGAGCTAAGAGTGGGACCTCCTAGGCTCTTTATTGTTGGCTCAGACCAGTTTGTTAATCACCATGACCAAACTCTTTGATCAGCAAACTAACTAACTGGTCAGTTAACGTTTACTCCACTATAAAACGATAACTGAACTCCAACGCAAAAGAACATATCCGAAGCGATGACTAGACTTGTATGGTGTACTAATGTCCCTCTACCGTCAGCATTCGTAATCATATTCAAGTAGTCAGATAAACAGTTACTGTCAACCTGAATCATGATTACTTCTTATAATCCTTAAGTCCCATTCACCTCTCATGATTACCAAACATGTTGATAACTCTTATCAACAAGACTGCAGTACTCAGTAATCGACTTGGTGACATTTTCAAGGGAATGCTTACTCTGAAACAGAGGGTAGATTCTGTCTTGACAATATATGTTCACAACCCTATGAATATGACATACCCAAGATACCCAGGTGTTGATCTTTTATAGACCTCACTGATTGGTAAGTCAAAGCAGTCATATCCACAGTTTGTGTTCATAATCGTCTCAAGATTAAGAACACGTACCTTATACAAGTTATGAGTTCCTATCGACTGATTGACAGTCTTGAGTGTCAACAGGAAAGCTCAGGTCCGTCAATGCACTATAAGCACTAGCATATCAACTAAGAGTAACACTCTAGTGATTGAGATTAATCACTCCATCCAATGGTAGTCAATCATGCTACAGTATAGACCTGATGAGATATCCAGTCTCATCATCCACTGTGACAAGCTTTAAGTATCAAAGAATAGTAATTCGTATCTCACTTGTATATATCTCATACATACACAAATTACTTACTATGATACTTATGGATAAAACAATCATCTCATGAAAGGAACATACATAATGTAAAACTGATATCCATATATTAAAATGCTAATGTCTCATACATAAAGTAATGGTTTGAGAGCACAAACCCAACAACAACTTGCATCCATAACTGTCTCAGGATTGAGGACATGTATCCCTATACAAGTTTTGAGTTCCTATTGGCGGTGACAGCGTTTAGGTGTCAATAGGTATAACTCAGGTCCGTCAATGCACCGAGTGCACTAGCATATTAACTAAGAGTCAAAGACTCTTATGAATGAGATTCATCATTCTACCCCGTAGACGTTAATCATGCTACAGTGTATACCTGATAAGTTATCCAGACTTATCATCTACTGTGACTTATTTGAAACAACAAGGATTTGTGATTCATATCTGTTTATACCATAAAATATAATTCTAATACATTACTATATTTTTATATAGTATAGTTATTATAAGCTATTTTGGCTTGCCGTGGAAGCCATTTGAAAAGTACTTGCAGGACACTTGGCATTGTAGGAGAACATCAAAGGTGGTTATTTGATTATCAATGGTGATGATGAAGGTGGAAGTCATTTGGAAGAGCTTCTCCTAGAAGAAACACATGTGTAATAAATTTAAATTAGTAGTTATTTGGGAGGGAGATATTTAAATTCAAATAAGTGGTTATTGGTAGTTATGGTTTGTATCTATAAATACACATGATGTAATCCTTTGTAAGGATCCTTGACCAAACAAACAAATCAATACATCAATGTAGCATTGAATTATCTTTTTCATTCGGTCATCATATATGGCCATGTCTAATTTACTTTACTTTACATTTAGTTACTTTAGTTTAATGTAACTTAGTTTAGTTTTGGTTGTAGTTATACTTTAATGCTTTAGTTGTCCTTAGTTTAGTTGTTCATTCCTCTGTGCATTTTAATTCATTTCGAATGCATGTCAATTGTCAAATTAGTAGTATAGTTTGTACTCAAAGTAGTCTTACTTCGAAGCAGTATCATTATTGTAGTTAGTTTCATTTCGAATAGTCCACACGTCCACACCTTCGAATAGCCTCGAAGGCATTTTCGTTGGTATTTCATCTCACACGATAAAAGTCCTTGTTAAGGCATCGAACGTCAGCACAATCTCCCTGGTGAGGCGCAGTTTGGATAATCACACACACACATATTGGTAATTTGTTTGCCTGGCACGCTCGCACATACTTATAAATTTTCCAACCAAACATTTTTGGCACGCCCGGTGGGACACAAGTGTCAAGATGAATTTTGATGGGTTGTATGTTTCACCCACATCAACACCAATCTTTGGTGATATTGAGTTCGAAGGGTTATATGTACCCTCACTAACACCAAACTTTGGTTATAGAAATTTTGATGGGTTATATGTACCCTCACTAACACCAAACTTTGGTTATAGAAATTTTGATGGGTTATATGTACCCTCACTAACACCAAACTTTGGTTATAGAAATTTTGATGGGTTGTATATACCCTCACTAACACCATATTATGGTGATAAAAAATGGTCCACTGATTTAGTTCCATTATTGGAAGAATTAAGGGATCAAACATTTAGTTTGCAAACTAAAATGTATGAAATGGCTCGAGGGGTGTCAACTCTTATTCAAAATCATGAGCCAATTAATGAAAACAAATTGATTGTGAAGAAATTTCAAAGTCCTTTAATGGTGGAAATAAAAAATTCACAATTACCCTCATCACCCATGTTGGTTGATCAACTAAGTACTTGTGGTGAAAATACACTCGGGGGGTCCATTTTACAACCAAGTATGGTTGTGAATCATGAACCAACTTTTGTTTATGAATTTGAGTTTTTCAACATTACTATACAAAGTGTTGAAACTTGTGAATTATTTAAACCACTTATGGCTTTAATTGGTCAATGCCCATTTTGGCTTTGTGGTGCTCATCAAAAATGGGTTATGACCATGTGGTTTCTTTCTATAACAGTTTTATATGAAGAAAAAATGCTTACTTTCGAAATTATAAATGATTTTGAACTTGTGCAGTGGGGATCTAATGGTCCATTAATGGACTTGGTCCAACACAAAGAAGCATATTGAATCAATTTTTGGCATTTCGTGGGCCCAAGTTGTTGAGATGTGCATGATGTCATTGTTCAATTTTATTCATGTGACAACAGTGGTTCGAAGAGAGGGAGATGTGCTTGCATTAATAGCTAAATGCAAGAACTCTCATAATATTCTCTAGTGGGACCCAGTTTATTGACAGCCTAGAGTTGTAGATTTGTGAGAGTAATATGGTTCATTCGAAGACCAGTACTGCATGCTGCTCATGGTGAATTATAATTGCATTTTAAGCAATGTGGTCCCGGACCAAAAGCTTTACATATTTCCCAGGATGATGGGATAGCACTTGGTGCTTCGAGGTCATTACAAAAGTGTCGATTGGAAGATCGATCAGCAAGCATGCCTGATGAGAAGTGTTCGACGTACACTATGGGTCCAAACAAAAATTGGTTTCAGTATTGTGACCAACATTTAAAAATACTCTCAAAAGAAAATTTTGGCTCTTTAAAGGTTACAAAAATTACATTTTTAAAGAGCCATGGAGCAATGGTTACACCAAATTTGTTCTTTGATTGGTTTGTGTTCAAAGCGATTATATTGTCTTCGAAGCAAGTTTAAAGCTGTCATTTTGATGATTCAAAATAATGACATTGGCTTCGAATCAAATTTAATGCCATTATATTTGGTGTTCGAAGTTACTTTATTTGGCTTTGAATCAAGTTAAGCCATATTTTGGTGTTCAAAGCTATTACTCTGGCTTCAAAGCAAATTAAAAATAATTTATTTTATATTCAAAGTAATTTTATTGGCTTCGAATTAAGTCTAAAGCCATTTTTTAGTGTGGTGTTTAAAGTAAATCTATTGGTTTTGAACCAATTTAAAAATAATTTATATTTTGGTTTCAAAGCACAATTAAAGTCTTTAATTTGTGTTCGAACCCCCTCTATTTACTTCGAATACAGTTTTAAGCCATCATTCTATGATCAAATCCTTTTCATTGGCTTTGAAGCAACTTTGAAGCCATTGTTTTGTGTTCGAAGTTATTACATTGTCTTCGAAGCAAGTTTAAGCCATCATTTTGGTGATTCGAAGCAATTATATTGGCTTTGAAGCAAGTTTAAAGCCATCCATTTTGTGTCGAAGCTATTGTTTTGGCTTCGAAAGGAGTATAAAGCCATTTTTTGGCATTCCAAGTTAGTCTATTGGTTTTAAACTAATTAAAAACAGCTCATATTGTGTTCGAAGTTATTACATAGGCTTTGAAGTAAGTATAAATTCATTTATTTTATGTTCAAAATTATTAGATTGGCTTCGAGGCAATTTTAAAGCCATTTACTTTGTGATTGAAGTTACTATATTAGCCACAAATGCAACTTTAAAGCCATTTTCGTGTTCGAAGTTGTTGTACTGGCTTCGAAGCAAGTTGTATTATTTTATGGAAATCAAGAAATTGGTTCTTCAAAAATTACATATGCATCATTTTCAATGAACCAGGGGGGCTTATGTTTATACCATAAAATATAATTCTAATATATTACTATATTTTTATATAGTATAGTTATTATAAGCTATTTTGGCTTGCCATGGAAGCCATTTGAAAAGTACTTGCAGGACACTTGGCATTGTAGGAGAACATCAAAGGTGGTTATTTGATTATCAACGGTGATGATGAAGGTGGAAGTCATTTGGAAGAGCTTCTCCTAGAAGAAACACATGTGTAATAAATTTAAATTAGTAGTTATTTGGGAGGGAGATATTTAAATTCAAATAAGTGGTTATTGGTAGTTATGGTTTGTATCTATAAATACACATGATGTAATCCTTTGTAAGGGTCCTTGACCAAACAAACAAATCAATACATCAATGTAGCATTGAATTATCTTTTTCATTCGGTCATCATATATGGCCATGTCTAATTTACTTTACTTTACATTTAGTTACTTTAGTTTAATGTAATTTAGTTTAGTTTTGGTTGTAGTTATACTTTAATGCTTTAGTTGTCCTTAGTTTAGTTGTTCATTCCTCTGTGCATTTTAATTCATTTCGAATGCATGTCAATTGTCAAATTAGTAGTATAGTTTGTACTCAAAGTAGTCTTACTTCGAAGCAGTATCATTCTTGTAGGTAGATTCATTTCGAACAGTCCACACGTCCACACCTTCGAATAGCCTCGAAGGCATTTTCGTTGGTATTTCATCTCACACGATGAAAGTCCTTGTTAAGGCATCGAACGTCAGCACAATCTCCCTGGTGAGGCGCAGTTTGGATAATCACACACACACATATTCGCAATTTGCTTGCCTGGCACGCTCGTACATACTTATAAATTTTCCAACCAAACAATATCTCACATGTGTAATCACATACACAAATGGCCTACATACAATGTTATTTAAGGATTCCAGTCTAATATTCATCTCATGACTAACATTCATAAATGCATTATGATATTCCATTGTCCAACTAATTGGTTTGAGGGCATATTCCCAACAAACTCCCACTTGCACTCATAACCATATAGCGTTAGCACTAACACTAATATAGTCTCTGTGACTAGTCAAAATCCTTAACCCGTAAGGTTTTGCATAGGGACTGATGATCATCGACTGAAACAATCCATAGTAAAACATCTTCATGTTATACTATATCCCTAGACAAAAGACGTCACATGATATGTATCCAGTAAAGCTAATTTGAACATTGTACAAAATACCATCACCCTGCATATATCCGCTAGTTCTTTCTCAAGCCCTAGAGAATATATACTTTGTGATAGTTCAAAAAACTGAACATTCAATTGGACTGATATCTGTGAACATCCTCAACGGTATAACTGATATCCATACCTAACATCACATACAAGGTTTATGAATAGCGAAGGCTTATGATATACCTTTCATGCGATCTCTTTCATCTTGTATCCCAAGATACAAGTATTGAAAGAGCAATAGGTTATGTTCAAAGGTGAAAAACCTTTATCGAAATGTTCTACGTTGAATCTAGCCAGCAACTTTCTGATATAGAAGTGAGACAATCTTAAGATTATAACTCGCCTCACCGAGATCATAAATATCAAGTATACTGTAGAAACTTAACCTTAATCATTGATGACACTACTTTAACATATTGCAATGATAAAGATATCATCAATATATGGAACCATAATCACCACCACACTTCCTTTGTGCAAGGATCCTTTCATCCATTTAAGCTACATCCATACTTTAGATGAATCTAAAGTATTTTAACCAATATGTCAAAACAGATGTCCTTATCTCTGGATGATTGCTTAAGTCTGTAGACTTATGCAAATCATATACCGGAGCTTCCTTATCACAAAACTTCAATGCACAAAGAGATTTTAGCAACGCTAAGAATTCTCCCACTAGAATGAAGTACCGATGTAGGAACGGATGAAGAGGTAGTAGATTTTAGTTCTACATGATTTATAGATTGCTTTAAGATATAAATTACTTTACTCTTTTATATTATCTTTCCTTTGCAAAATTTGGTCTCCAACCAACTTTGTTTTCTCTGGAAACACTACAAAAGTATTATACTTCTATTCTAGATTCAAAAGGCTCATCATTTCTTTACACTAAAGTGCTAGACATCCATATCCAAAGTTACCATGAGAAAGAAGTCGCATTCTTTTCACAACTTTGGGGATGTCTATCGAAAAGATTTTCTTTTGAATAAGATCCAGTATGTACATTGTAGTACCATCGAGAAAATCAAGGAATAGTAGTAACTCTAAATAACTCATCCCATGACCCAGTCATATCTAAAAGAAGATAATTCCTTCTACCTGCTACACCATCCCGTGGAGGCACACTAGGTGTAGACTGTCGGGAAAGAATTTCATTCTTATCTCTTATAGACAATAAATGCATTAGACAGATACTCACCATTTTGATCAAATCAAAAGCAATGATATTCTTTTACCAACAACTCCTCATTCCAAACCTTTCGAATTTCTTCAAAAGATTGAAGAAAAGGTGCAATAGGTAAATTTATATCAGTATCTGGAGTAGCCAAAACTACTTTTCAACTCTAATGTTTATTGGCCCATATACGTAAGTATGCCTAATTCTTTTAAGTCTTTGGTCGTGTGATCTTTCAAAAAGAAAAATCACCTGATATCATTACCCTCTAAATAGGATTGACAAATAGGCAGTGGTCTTAGCGACCAAAAAGGTTTAGGATCCAATCCTCTACTTCCTATTTATCCTATTTAGATTAATATGATCTGATCACGTTTACTCTCTAAATAGGATTGACAAATATGCAATGGTCTTAGAAACCAAAAAGAGTTTAGGATCCAATCCTTTACTCCCCATTTATCCTATTTAGATTAAATGCGATCTGACCTCTAAACCAAAAGTTATAGAATTAGTTGAAGGTGCTATCCTTTTAGATGGTAAAATACCCATGAGTTATTTAAATACTTCATTAGATAATATATGAGAAACAAGAGTAAATAGGTGAGATACTTGCTTGACAAGTTATTTAGATCACATAAAAGAACTCTTTCTTTTAATCAAGAATTTCAGTACCAAAATCAAAAGAATAAATATTATTCATTAATTCAAAACTGAAATCGATCTAATAACTCCAAAGTTTTATTACAATATAAAACTATTAATCTAATAGCAACTTTTGCATCAGATCCCAAACGCAATCAAGATCTTCTAATCACTGCACATTCTTATTTTCCAATTCCCTGCAAGAATTACAAATATAATTAGAAAATTTAGAATTAGTGCCCATAGTAGTTGAAGTATCAGTTTTTCAACTTACTTCAAAAACTAGTGAAAGGATCGTACCTTGCCTTTTGGCAGTCAAGTATTCCACACAGTTCCTTTTCCAATGCCCTCTCATGCCACAATGAAAACACTTTCCTTTTGACACGGCACCAGCCTTTCCCTTTCCAAGTCTTGCCTACTTACCAACAGTTAGCTTAGGCTCACCTATCCCCGAGTCTTGCTTCTCTTTCTCTGAACTTATACCCTCAGGCTTAGTTCCAGAAGATGAAGCTATTCCAATGTTCTGAACATATGACTCCTCTTTGACTATATCCATCGTTGCCTCAAGAGAGCTCATCAATTCACTTGGTGAAAAAACTGTTTTACTCATTTTAAAAACCTTTTTAAATTGAGTGAATGATGAAGGCAACGAATGCAAGATTATGTCAACTTGAGTCTCACCATCAATGTCGGAACCCAGAACTTCCAGTACTTTAAAATAAGTAATCATTTTAAAAACATGCTCTCTTATTGAAGTTCCTTCCAACATTCTGGTGTCCATGATTAACTCCAAGGCTCTAAGCCTTGCAGTTCGACTCAGCTCCCCAAACATCTCCTCGAGGTTCAATATTATAGCACGGGCAGTGTTCAAAGGTTGATGTTGCTGCTTCAACAGATCAGACAAAGAGTCTAAGATGCTAGAGCGAGCTATACCATCAAATCTTATCCACTGCCAATATTGATCCGCAAGATCAGTTGGGGTGTCATGGCATGGAATAGGTGGACAGGGAATGGTAAGAATGTATTTACATCCATTAACAGTTAACAATTCATCCAGTTCCAGTTTCCATTCAACGTAGTTGTTTCCAATTAGCTTATTCTGGATCATGGTTATAGCAAGTGGGCTAGACATTATGAATCTGAAATACAAATAATGTAACAGAATTACAATATGGAAATCATGAATATGACAATTTATATGATACATTGGAATTCCCTTAACCAACTCATTAATTGTCTTCAGGATGTCAAGCCTATGAAATTAAGTCTCCGTGTGGCGATCATAACCTCATAGCCTGATTGGGAAACCCATCATGAATGTCATGCAACTCTTATAAACAATTCATGACTCCTGAACTTTTGGTCTCTAAGTTTCTGGATAATGCTCTATGTGGAATCCCTTACCCATAGCTTAGCTAGTGTTTACCATTAACTAGAATCTAATGACAACCGCCTCAAGTAGTGCCTCAGTGTAGTGGTGTAACGCCCTGTATTTTATTATCATTAATAAATAAATACTGCATTTCATTTCCATGAGCATTTGATTTTATTTCTGTTTATAATAATATTATCTGGGGTCAAACTGTAATTTCCAAAATATTTTCTGTGGTTTCAAAATCGATATCTATATTTTTGTATAACCGGGAATTTAATTCCTACGTTAATATAATTTTTTGTATTTTTATTCCAACCGTAAAATACCAGTTAATGTTTTAAAACTGCGACTACATCGCGTCTTGGGTGTGGGAGCACGTGAGCTCAACCACACCGTGTAAAATTCTTCCCCTAACTTGGAGCCCAAACATATCTGTTTATATATATGTAACAGTGTGTCTCTCTCTCACTCACTGTGTCTCTCTCAATCTCCCTCCATTTCTCTCACTCTCTCAAATTCTCTCTATCACTCTCTTGCTCTCAAGATCACACACACATACGGTTTATATACTATATACATACACACATACATAGTCATATATACATATTGGGTTACCAAAATCAAGAACGGGAAGAATTTCGGAACGACGGAATTCTCGACGGATTATTACGGCGGAAGTTCTCGGCCTTTAATTTTCTGTATAATCGGCTCAGTGAGTAATTTAAACTCACTCTCAATGTCTATATGGGTATATTCTGTGTATATATGTGTGTATATGTGTATATATATCAATACACCATTAAAGCTTGGAAATTGAAGTTTTAGAAATCGTAACCAAAATCGATTCTGTAAATTGGGAATGGAAGATATTGATCCCGATAAGCTGTGGTTCGAATCCTACACCGTAATTTACCCGTATCGTGACGAACCGTTGATTTTAAGTTTTGTCACTCTAACTTTAATCGCGAATAACTAGTGATATAATCCGTATTAGTTAAAATTGATCGCGTATTCTTAATCTACGCGGAAAACCGAGGAGAACCATATATCACATGTCTTAGTACGAACAGATTCTGAAAATGGGTAAATTTCAGTTTTAAAACCAGAAACAGGGGAGAAGACGAAGAAGATGACATTCTGCAAGAACTCGCGCGCGCGACCCGCTCGCGCGAGGCTCGCTCGCGCGGACCTTTTCCCCCCCCTCGCGCGCGCGATCCGCTCGCGCGACCTGTTCTGCCCTTTCGCGCGCGCGATTCGCTCGCGCGATCTGCCCTCCCCCTCGCTCGCGCGATCCGCTCGCGCGAGGTGGCAGTTTTGGCAGTTTGTGTGATTTTTGGTAAGGGACTGTTTGGAAAATGTTTTGGGAGATTTCAAAGGACTGTTTAACAAATACACTGTTTTAAAGGCTCACTGTTAGACTTTGGACTTGTAAGAATGTTTAAGACCGAAATTTATGCTCGTACGATTATTCCGGCTTTGTGATTTATTAATGGTGTTATTTATGAAACATTGACATACATATTAGGGTTGAGGTTGTGTCAACATGCATGTGTGCGAGAAAGCGTGAAAAGAGTAAAGAGTAGCGGTCTGGTGTGCGACCTCAATATCGATCGGATAGTATTCCTGGTATTGGAGGCGACAGTGTCGTGTACGACTTAGATATCGATCGGATAGTATTCCTGGTATCTAAGGCGCGCGTTTCGGATATTGATCGGATAGTATTCCTGATATCCGAAGCGATGGTGGTAGTGTTGTGTACGACTTAGATATCGATCGGATATTATTCCTGGTATCTAGGGCGCTTGTTTCGGATATTGATCGGATAGTATTCCTGGTATCCGAAATGATGGTATTGAGTGTGGCTTAGATATCGATCGGATATTATTCCTGGTATCTGAAGCGATAGTTTGGTGTGCTGTTTTGGATATCGATCGGATAGTATTCCTGGTATCTGAGATAATGGTTTGGTTGTGTTGAGTTTTGTTGAGAGAAAAGAGTCAGAAAGATGAGATATTACATTGCTCATGCATGGTCACATATTTATTGCTTTCTTTATTTTCCCCCGTGGCTTATGTTGGAATTGGAACCTTGAATATATTACTGTTAAGTTAAATTGCACCGTTGTTTATATGCTTATATATACATTGCGAGCACTTGTTTATTTTGCTCACCAGCTTTCATAAGCTGATGGCGTTGATGCGTCCTGGACTGTATGTCCAGATTTTCAGGGTCAGGAGCAGCCAGGGTATTTTGACTATGCTACTTAGAGTCAGGAGACTTTCCAGGAGGCTGCTTTATATTTTCCTATGTCTTTTAAATTTGGGTTTTGTAATAAACTAGTTTAGACTTTTGAATAAGGCGTTTTGTGCCTAAGACTATGACTGCTGTAATAGTTTAGTAAGTTTTTATTTCGGAGCTTATGTTCTGTTAGTATCCTTTGCTTTAGAAATGCTGTTAAGTTATTTGTTGCAGGGACAATTGGTCATACTCACTTGTCACGACCTATGAGTCCATAAAGGAAATTAAATGCTTTCCTGAATTATGCTACGTCGGGGCGTGACAGGCTTTTTGGTATCAGAGCCAGGTTATGGCTCGACCGATTGTCCAAAAACACATAGGATCTCCTGTTAAGATGGAATTGAGATAAGATAGTTCGACTTTATTCCGTGTCTAGTCGCTCTCTATCGTTTAGAATTTTCTTTCTTCTCGAGAGGTTGACCGAATTCTATTGATTGATGGATAGGTACCGTTCTCTCGATCAGATGGCTGGAAGAAATCTCAGGAATCGTCCCGCTATTGAAGATGCACCCCCGGTAATAGATCCAACCGGAATGTTCGAAGCTTTTGTAAGGAGGTTGGAGAGGGTTAGTGATCAGAACGCAAGGAACAATAATCAGAATGGGAATTACAATGGGAATGGGAGGCAAGCCCACCAGACTGGAGACAAGCTTCTCAAAGAGTTTCACGCTCTGCGACCTGAGTATTTTGCGGGGACTGATGAACCCTGGCAAGCGGAACAGTGGCTACGCCAGATGGAGCGTATCTTTGAGACCATAGAGTGCACTGATCTGGAGAAGAAGCGTCTGGCTATCTTTCAGCTGTCTTATGCAGCGGCTGATTGGTGGGATGCTGAAAAAGCGACCATCGGGGAAGAAGCTGCAAGGAGAATGCCATGGGTGGTGTTCAAGGAAAGGTTTCTCGAAAAGTATTTTCCTGAAGAAGAGAAGGACAAGAGAGAGAAAGATTTTATGGAGTTGACTCAAGGGAATCTGACTGTCCGAGAGTACACTACTCGATTTGAGCGTCTGTCTCGCTTTGCTCCACATATGGTGGACACACCCCAGAGGAAAATCAAGAAGTATCACCGGGGCCTCAACCTGTCCCTCCGACATTTGACTATGGGGCATCTGGGCCAGTCATTTGAAGCTCTGGTGAGATTGGCTACGGGGTTGGAAAATGATGGGTGTCAGAATTCGAAGCCGTTTGGAAATCGACCTCCGCAGAAGGGTTATCCCGACCAGAAACCTGGGTACCCTCAAGGACAGAAAAGGACCTGGGATGGAGGAAAGAAACCACAGCAGACACAAGCGGTTCAGCAGTATCCGCCTCTAGCAATAGAAGGGGCCAAAAACAACAACTGCTTCAATTGTGGTAATCCCGGTCACCGAGCTAAAGATTGCAGACAGACTAGGCGTGCTGATCGTCCGGGAATTGTGTGCTATAATTGTGGCATGCCAGGTCACATAAGTCCGGAATGCAAGGCTCCTAGGAAAGGCAACTATGGTTAGCAAGGACAGGCCCGCCTGAATGCTGTTATTCCCGAGGCTGCTGGTTATGAAGAAACAGGGTATGGAGGAGGTGCTTATGAGGAAGGATTGCCTGAGCAACGAGCAGTGGAAGGTACTCTAACCTTGTTTAACTCTCATGTTAAAGTTTTATTTGACACGGGTGCTACACATTCTTTTATATCTGTTAAGATCGTTCAGAAGTTGGGTATCGTACCGCATCGTTTAGAGGAAGCTTTGAGTGCTGTCTCACCCTTAGGGACCACAGTCAAGTTATTACATGTGTGTAAGGATTGTCCTCTTCGGTTAGGAGACTGCGAACTTTTGGCGAGATTGGTGGTTCTGTCGATGAAGGAGTTCGATATAATCCTGGGAATGGATTGGCTCGAGAAGAATGATGCGAAGTTGGATTGTGCAAGGAAGAGGATCACATTTGTGGACAAGGGGAATCGGCTCTTCGATTTCCAATGTAACCCTTCGGGTGATATGTTCCTCACTAGATGCCTAGCAAACATTGAGGTTGTCAGTGCAGAGGTGACAGTATCATCAATACCGGTAATCAAAGAGTTCGAGGAAGTATTCCGAGATATTTCAGGATTACCGCCGGAAAGGGACATAGAATTCTGTGTGGAATTGGTGCCAGGTACTCGACCTATAACCAAGGTTCCCTACAGGATGGCCCCTACAGAGTTGTTGGAGCTGAAGGAACAAGTTCAAGAACTTGAGAAGTTGGGTTTTGTTCGTCCAAGTACTTCACCCTGGGGAGCACCAGTGTTGTTTGTGAAGAAGAAGGATGGGTCAATGCGGTTGTGTATTGACTACCGAGAACTGAATAAGGTTACTATCAAGAATAAGTATCCTTTACCTCGGATAGACGATCTGTTTGATCAGTTACAAGGAGCCACGACCTTTTCTAAGATTGATCTACGGTCAGGGTATCACCAATTGAGGGTGCGGAAGGAAGACATACCTAAGACTGCTTTCAGGACGAGATACGGGCACTATGAGTTCTTAGTGATGCCGTTTGGGATGACGAATGCTCCAGCTGTGTTTATGGACTTGATGAACAGAGTATTCAAGCCATACTTAGATCAGTTCGTTATTGTCTTTATTGATGATATTTTGATCTATTCCAAGTCAGAGGAAGAGCATGAACAACACCTGAGGATCGCGTTGCAGACTCTCAAGGATCACCGCCTGTATGCTAAATTCAGCAAGTGTGAATTCTGGCTTCAGGAAGTTAAGTTTCTCGGGCATGTGATCTCTCAACAAGGAATCGCGGTTGACTCATCAAAGACCGATGCAGTGGCGAATTGGACTCGGCCGACCAATGCTACAGAAGTCAGAAGTTTTCTGGGACTAGCTGGTTACTATCGGAGATTTGTAGAAGGTTTCTCCAAGATAGCAGCCCCGTTAACTGGTTTGACTAAGAAAGATTTGAAGTTTGAATGGACTGATAAGCATGAACGCGCTTTTCTGGAATTGAAAGAGAGATTGACAACAGCGCCAGTGCTTGCGATACCAAGGGATGGTGAGAAGTTCACTATTTTTAGTGACGCCTCGTATCAAGGATTGGGATGTGTCCTTATGCAAGACGGAAAGGTTATCGCCTATGGTTCACGACAGTTAAAGCCGAATGAATTGAATTACCCAACTCATGATTTAGAACTGGCAGCAGTAGTGTTTGCGCTCAAGATCTGGAGACACTACCTCTATGGGGAGAAGTTTGATTTGTTCTCGGACCACAAAAGCCTTAAGTATTTGTTTACTCAGAAGGAGTTGAACATGAGGCAACGTCGGTGGATGGACCTGATCAAGGACTATGACTTCACATTAGAGTACCACCCCGGTAAGGCTAACGTAGTCGCTGACGCCCTAAGTCGGAAGCCTCGAGGAATGATTGCTTCATTGATGTTGAGGGAATGGAAAGCTTTAGAGACAATCGCAGAATTTGATGTGCAGATTTCTGAGGGAAGTGTCGGGCAACACTTTGGATGCCTCGTGGTACAACCAACACTTGTGAGTCGAATTATCGAAGCCCAGAAGGAAGATGAGAAGTTTCAAGTATGGTTCGCCAAGATGTCAGAAAAGGACCCGACCGAATGGAAGGTTGGGGCCGATGGAGGATACCGATGTCGAGAAAGATTGTGTGTGCCAGATTCTGGAGATTTGAGAAAAGATATTCTCGAAGAAGCACATAAATCGAGACTGACAGTACACCCAGGAGGGACAAAGATGTATAAGGATTTGAAGAGAAACTTCTGGTGGGAAGGGATGAAGCGAGAAGTAGCCGAGTTTGTGTCTAAATGTTTGACTTGTCAACAAGTGAAGGCCGAACATCAGAGACCCTCGGGATTGTTGCAACCCTTACCTGTTCCAGGATGGAAGTGGGAGCACATAACTATGGATTTTGTGGTTGGATTACCCCGGTCACAACAGAATCATGACGCGATTTGGGTAATTGTGGATCGTTTGACGAAGTCTGCACACTTTATCGCGTACAATATGACTTACCCAGTAGAAAGGATGAGTCGAATGTACCTACAACAAGTGGTGCGACTGCACGGTGCGCCTGTGTCGATTGTATCAGACCGCGATGCACGTTTTACCTCGGGATTTTGGGAAAGTCTGTAGAAGGCTATGGGAACTTCGCTCAAGATGAGTACTGCATTCCATCCTCAGACCGATGGGCAGACCGAGCGTGTTAATCAGATTATGGAAGATATGCTCAGAGCTTGTGCAATTGACTTTGAAGAGTCTTGGGAGACGCACTTACCGTTGGTTGAATTTGCGTATAACAACAGTGATCACTCAAGTATTGGGATGGCACCATTCGAAGCTTTGTACGGACGACCTTGTCGATCTCCGTTGTGTTGGGCTGAAGTGGGAGATACAGAACTTTTGGGACCAGATTTGGTGAGAGAGACCAATGAGAAGATTTCACTGGTCAAGGAAAGGATGAAAACTGCACAGAGTAGACACAAGAGTTATGCGGATCGACGTCGAAAGGACTTGGAGTTCAGTGTTGGAGATCACGTACTCCTTAAGGTTTCACCTGTTCGTGGAATAGTACGTTTTGGTCAGAAGAGGGGAAGTTGGCACCTCGTTTCATCGGGCCATTTGAGATATTGGAGCGTGTTGGGAAAGTGGCTTATCGGCTCGCGTTGCCACCAAAGATGTCCGGTGTTCATAATGTGTTCCATGTCAGTATGTTAAGGAAATACATACGAGATCCTTCACATGTGGTTAATTTTGATGATATTGAGACGAGTCAGAATGTTGTCTACAAGGATAGACCTGTGAGGATTCTTGACCAGAGTATCAAGAGGCTGAGAAGAAGAGACGTTCCTTTGGTTAAGGTTCAGTGGAGGCATCATGACGAAGGAGAGGCGTCGTGGGAGTTAGAGTCAGACATGAGGACTAGATACCCCGAGTTGTTTCAGGATTAGTTAGCTCAGATTTCGGGGCGAAATCTCTGTTAAGGTGGGTAGGGTGTAACGCCCTGTATTTTATTATCATTAATAAATAAATACTGCATTTCATTTCCATGAGCATTTGATTTTATTTCTGTTTATAATAATATTATCTGGGGTCAAACTGTAATTTCCAAAATATTTTCTGTGGTTTCAAAATCGATATCTATATTTTTGTATAACCGGGAATTTAATTCCTACGTTAATATAATTTTTTGTATTTTTATTCCAACCGTAAAATACCAGTTAATGTTTTAAAACTGCGACTACATCGCGTCTTGGGTGTGGGAGCACGTGAGCTCAACCACACCGTGTAAAATTCTTCCCCTAACTTGGAGCCCAAACATATCTGTTTATATATATGTAACAGTGTGTCTCTCTCTCACTCACTGTGTCTCTCTCAATCTCCCTCCATTTCTCTCACTCTCTCAAATTCTCTCTATCACTCTCTTGCTCTCAAGATCACACACACATACAGTTTATATACTATATAAATACACACGTACATAGTCATATATACATATTGGGTTACCAAAATCAAGAACGGGAAGAATTTCGGAACGACGGAATTCTCGACGGATTATTACGGCGGAAGTTCTCGGCCTTTAATTTTCTGTATAATCGGCTCAGTGAGTAATTTAAACTCACTCTCAATGTCTATATGGGTATATTCTGTGTATATATGTGTGTATATGTGTATATATATCAATACACCATTAAAGCTTGGAAATTGAAGTTTTAGAAATCGTAACCAAAATCGATTCTGTAAATTGGGAATGGAAGATATTGATCCCGATAAGCTGTGGTTCGAATCCTACACAGTAATTTACCCGTATCGCGACGAACCGTTGATTTTAAGTTTTGTCACTCTAACTTTAATCGCGAATAACTAGTGATATAATCCGTATTAGTTAAAATTGATCGCGTATTCTTAATCTACGCGGAAAACCGAGGAGAACCATATATCACATGTCTTAGTACGAACAGATTCTGAAAATGGGTAAATTTCAGTTTTAAAACCAGAAACAGGGGAGAAGACGAAGAAGATGACATTCTGCAAGAACTCGCGCGCGCGACCCGCTCGCGCGAGGCTCGCTCGCGCGGCCCGCTCGCGCGGACCTTTTCCCCCCCTCGCGCGCGCGATCCGCTCGCGCGACCTGTTCTGCCCTTTCGCGCGCGCGATCCGCTCGCGCGATCTGCCCTCCCCCTCGCTCGCGCGATCCGCTCGCGCGAGGTGGCAGTTTTAGCAGTTTGTGTGATTTTTGGTAAGGGACTGTTTGGAAAATGTTTTGGGAGATTTCAAAGGACTGTTTAACAAATACACTGTTTTAAAGGCTCACTGTTAGACTTTGGACTTGTAAGAATGTTTAAGACCGAAATTTATGCTCGTACGATTATTCCGGCTTTGTGATTTATTAATGGTGTTATTTATGAAACATTGACATACATATTAGGGTTGAGGTTGTGTCAACATGCATGTGTGCGAGAAAGCGTGAAAAGAGTAAAGAGTAGCGGTCTGGTGTGCGACCTCAATATCGATCGGATAGTATTCCTGGTATTGGAGGCGACAGTGTCGTGTACGACTTAGATATCGATCGGATAGTATTCCTGGTATCTAAGGCGCGCATTTCGGATATTGATCGGATAGTATTCCTGATATCCGAAGCGATGGTGGTAGTGTTGTGTACGACTTAGATATCGATCGGATATTATTCCTGGTATCTAGGGCGCTTGTTTCGGATATTGATCGGATAGTATTCCTGGTATCCGAAATGATGGTATTGAGTGTGGCTTAGATATCGATCGGATATTATTCCTGGTATCTGAAGCGATAGTTTGGTGTGCTGTTTTGGATATCGATCGGATAGTATTCCTGGTATCTGAGATAATGGTTTGGTTGTGTTGAGTTTTTATGAGAGAAAAGAGTCAGAAAGATGAGATATTACATTGCTCATGCATGGTCACATATTTATTGCTTTCTTTATTTTCCCCCGTGGCTTATGTTGGAATTGGAACCTTGAATATATTACTGTTAAGTTAAATTGCACCGTTGTTTATATGCTTATATATACATTGCGAGCACTTGTTTATTTTGCTCACCAGCTTTCATAAGCTGACGGCGTTGATGCGTCCTGGACTGTATGTCCAGATTTTTAGGGTCAGGAGCAGCCAGGGTATTTTGACTATGCTACTTAGAGTCAGGAGACTTTCCAGGAGGCTGCTTTATATTTTCCTATGTCTTTTAAATTTGGGTTTTGTAATAAACTAGTTTAGACTTTTGAATAAGGCGTTTTGTGCCTAAGACTATGACTGCTGTAATAGTTTAGTAAGTTTTTATTTCGGAGCTTATGTTATGTTAGTATCCTTTGCTTTAGAAATGTTGTTAAGTTATTTGTTGCAGGGACAATTGGTCATACTCACTTGTCACGACCTACGAGTCCATAAAGGAAATTAAATGCTTTCCTGAATTATGCTACGTCGGGGCGTGACAAGTGGTCACCCTCTAACGCGTCTCATTGACTCTATCCAAAGGAAGTTCATATCTAGTAACCAATGAATAGTCTATCCTCCGTATGGAATGATCACCCATGGTTGGGTGACACAGAATATACTACCCACCTTACAATGAACCGTTTATGGAAGACCGTGGGAGTTATAAAATAAGTCCCTCTCCCACTAGATTTTTATAAGAAGTTCATATCTAGTAATCAATAAGAAATACCCTCCGTATGGAATGATCACTCATAAATGAGTGACACAGAGTATTTCTCATACTTATAATGAACTAATAGGAATTTTTCAATTTGAAAAAAAATTGTTTCTTCACATTGCCCATAAACATCAAGTGTTTGCTAATGTGTTGGGAAAAAAAAGGTTTTTGAATTTTATTTTAGAAAACCTATTTTACGTGCATGCAAGTAGTAACAATATATAAAATGCCAATCACAACTAGGCACATAAAACCAAAACTAAAATGGAATAAAAGCATTCAACAATGCCTCTATCTCCCATGACTCTATCTCCATAGAACCTCCCTCTTGGTTTGATTGCCTCTGACTCCATCTTCATGGACAACGGCTTGCTCCTCCATCTTCATGGATTTTCTAATTCTATTACATTGGTCCTATGCTTCTCTCGAATCTTACAATTTATCTAGAAATAGAAATAACAATAATAAATACAAGGCTAGGGAAACCGGTGCGACTTTCCTTTTCATAGGATTGAAGTCACAGCGCCCTTTATATATGCCTTCAAACCAAACCAACAATTAAAACATAATAAATACTAATCTCAAACAATTAAATACAAAATTTAAAAGTCTTGGTGCCATGGGAGATAGCGGACTAAGCTTGCTTCAAAAGAGTTAGTCACACGCTCAACCACGCATATATATAACAAATATATGTACCATTGGAACCCATAATTGATTCACACATTATATAAACTCTTTACATACTGAATTAGAACTTAAAAGCAGCATCACAGTTCTCTGTCTCTCTTCGATCGATCGATTGAACCTTCGATCGATTGAACATAGTTCAATCGATTGAACTTTCAGTTTCACAAAATGTCTTGAAAAACTTACAGAATAAATAAAAATTTAAAGTAAATATTTTAAAACCTTTAAATCTGTCAACTGAACACCTGGACAAAAGAGCAGTCTCAATCGATCGAACACCAGTCGATCGATCGAACAGAACCAAAGTTCGATCGATCAAAAAAAGTTCGATCGCTTGAGAACAAATGATAATCGATCGATCGAGACTACGTAGATCGATCGAACCCATCTTGCATCCAATGCAATCACAGATTTGTATTCTGCTACATAAACACTACAGAAATGGATCTGTGACGATGCAGTTTTGAAAACAGTCCTAAAATCAACATGTAAATCAAAACTAGTGTTCCAAAATGCATCTATAGATCCAAACAAGCGAGGCTCTGATACCAATTGTAGGAAAAATAGGTTTAAAATTTATTTAAACGCGCAGCGGAAAAACAAAGTTCAAAACTTTTATTGGTTACCTGGATCTACTACTCATTAACTCTATAGATGCGTACATGAGAGGGGACAGGTACATTACCTTATGGTCTTGAACCCAATTCTGATTTAGTCCTTCTCCTTCTATGTGCAGCAGCAACATCTAAGAGATCTTCACCCTTATGTCTCCTTGAATGCTCCCAGAGTGGCTAGGGTTGGTGGGAACGCTAATAGTGAGAATAGGGAAGGTTTGGGAACTCTAAACAAGTTCTGCAGCAACTGGTATGTTAAAAATGACAAACTCACTTTTCTGGACGTAGCTGTCCTATTTATAGATTCCCAGAACCGACCTTACTTTCAATCGATCGAAGTGACTTCGATCGATCGAACTTTCGATCGATCGAACCACGTTCGATCGATCGAACCTGTCTAGACTTCAATCGATCGATAACAACTTTGATCGATCGAACCAATCTTGACAGCATTTTCATTTGCCTTTCCAAGCATTCTGGCGGAGCTAAGATTGGGACCTCCTAGGTTCTTAATTACTGACTTCGATTAATTATTATTCCATCTAGTCAGTACTCTTGACTAAGGAATCAATAATTAATCAATTATCATTAATGCCACTATAAAATGATAATTGTACTCCAGTGCATAAGAACATAATCACACATACATAAGTGATTGCTAGACTTGTATAATATGATACGGATGTCCCTCTACCAGGCAGTATTCGTATCTATGATTGAGATGTATGTCTTAAGATACTGTCGACCCAATAGATAGTACATCTTATATTCCTCAAGTATCATTCACTACTCTTGGATTACTAAACATGTCAACAATAACACTTTGTTGACAAGGCTGGCCAGCTCTCAGTAATCACACCTAGTGACATTCTCGAGGGAATACTTACTCTTCATTTTATTGAAGAGGGTAGAATTCCATCTTGACAATATATGTTCCCAACGTTGCATACTTGATTACCCAAGATACCCAGGTGTTGATCTTGCAAGACCTCACTGATTGGTAAGTCAAAGCAACCAAGCATACAACTTGCGTCCATAACTGTCTGAGGATTGAGGACATGTATCCTTATACAAGTTTTGAGTTCCTATTGACGGTGACAGCGTTTAGGTGTCAATAGGTATAACTCAGGTCCGTCAATGCACCGAGTGCACTAGCATATTAACCAAGAGTCAAAGACTCTTATGAATGAGATTCATCATTCTACCCCGTAGACGTTAATCATGCTATAGTGTATACCTGATAAGTTATCCAGACTTATCATCTACTATGACTTATTTGAAACAACAAGGATTTGTGATTCATATCTCACATGTGTAATCACATACACAAATGGACCACATACAATGTTGTTTAAGGACTCCAGTCTAATATTCATCTCATGAACTAACATGCATAAATGCATTATGATATTCCATTGTCCAACTAATTGGTTTGAGGGCATATTCCCAATAGGTGGTTGGTGATCGTAGTGGTGGTGGTGTTGGTGGTTGGGACTCGTGGTGGTGTGCACTCGTAGTGGTGATGGTGGTCGGCGCTTGGCAGTGAAGACAAAGGAGGGGGCGCAGCTTGGTATTGAAGACTGAAGGTGAAGAGATGAGACTTTAGGGCTTTAGTCTCTTTCCTGTATTATATAATATAATATATATATATATAATATGTCATATTTGCAATTTGGTTGGGTCGAGTCGGGTGACCTGCGAAAAGTGGGAAGCCAACCCGTGACTCGAACCAAAACCGACAGAATTAAAAAAATAAAACCATCACTCGATCCGCGAAAAAAATGAACAGGCCTAACAATGCATAATAAGCATAATGATTAATAGTTGTGTAAATCATGCATACATGTTTACTTAGCATGTTAAAATGAAGTTTAACATGCATTGAAAAGCAATTAAAGTAACATGTACATGGATATATGTTGTGAATGCTAGAGAGAAAATATCTAGTGAAAAGGTGACACTGCCTACATAAATGGAGAGAGTTATAGCTGGATTAGTACAAGTTGTTGAAACTTATGGAATAGAGGGGAGACATTATTAGCCGAATCCTAATCTAAGGCAGAGGCGACCACCATTGCACAATTTTATAAATAGAAACTAATGATATTCAAGGAAGAAACAGATTCGATGAAGGATGACTTCTGGTTGTCTCATATGGAGAAGATATTTAGGGTTCTACCATGTTCTGAGGCTCTTAAGGTTCTATATGTTGTCGACACTTTAAAAGAAGAAGTACATTACTGGTGACGTACAAAATTGGGACCAGGTAAGCCAATCACATGGAAGGAATTCGTAATACTCTTTAAGAAGCAGTACTTTCCAAAATCATTTAAGGATAAAAGGCTCAGGAATTTATGGAACTAAGAGAAGGAGGGATGACAGTCCAAGAGTACTTCACCAAATTTACAAGTTTGGCACGATTTGTTAAGAACATAATACCAGATGAAGGGGATAGAACCAGGAAGTTTGTGACGGGCCTTAAAGATGAGATTCGAGGACAAGTATAAGTACTTCGACTACCAAATGTGGCTGAGGCATTGGATGTTGCTCTAATTATCGAGAGAGATGTGAGGTACCAACAAAGTTCACAAGCACCGCTAACCCAACAAAACAAGAGGTTGGGGTTAAGCCATTATAGTGGCCAAGGAATTCAAAAAGACAAACTTTTGGAAGTTCCTCAGATGGTGGAGGTAACAAGCCATGGTGTAACACGTGTGGGAAATACCATTAGGGTGTGTGCAATCTACCGACTAGGTGTGCTACAATTGTCATCAATTGGGGCACATAGCAAAGAATTGTCCAGGTTTAGGGCTAAGTACTCTGATGAGGCATACCAATGATAGCAGAATGATTTTCCATAGCTGTGGGGAGTTTGGACACTAAATACACAAATGTCCTAAGCCGAGGCAAGGGGTTTCTAGTACAACTGCAAATAGTGCACCGGCACCACGATCAGCTCAACAACAACAATCTCAAGGAAGAGAGTAATGCCAGGGTCATTATTTCTAGCTCACACCATAGGAGACCACCATTGCCAATATGGTAGTGACATATAAATCCTTATATGTTCAACACTTCCTAATGTGTTAATGGATTCCGGTTCTACACTCATTTGTGTCGCATCAATTTGCTAGAAATATGAATATATCCTTAGAACTCTTGGAGTATGATTTATCTGTTGATGTTTCGTTGGGAAGATTTTTTGTGATTTTGGGAGTTTGTAGGAATTATGAAGTTAAAATCAATGATGAAGTTTTAACCACCAATTTATTACCATTAGTGAGAGCAAAGGGGTAGAATTTCAAGCACCGACTTGTAGAGTTTCTCTTTTCAAGGGGTAGGTGTTTTGTCACCACCTTATCTTGTATCCGCCATTAAGGCTTGTCGTTTTCTAAAAAAAGGTTTATAAGGGTTTTCTTTGTAGCATACTGGATACTAGAAGCACTGAACCAAAGTTGGAAGAAATACCAATAGTTAGGGAATTTTCTGATGTATGTTCGGAAGATTTACCGAGTGTATTAATTGAGAGATAGATTGAGTTTGGCATAGATATGATGTCGGGAACACAACCTATTTCATGAGCACCATATAGAATGGCTCCGATTGAGTTAAAGGAATTGCAAACTCAATTATAGGAATTATTGTATAAGGGGTTCATTCGGCCTAGTGTTTCAACTTGGGGCGCACCAGTTCTTTTTGTGAAAAAGAAATACGGGACGATGCGGATGTGTATTGACTATCGTGAGATCAACAAGGTAACCATGAAAAATAAGTACCCATTACCAGGGATTGATGACTTATTTGACCAATTACAAGTGGCTCAAGTGAAGATCGATTTGAGGTCGGGATATCATCACTTGAAGATAAAAGTTGAGGATATTGAGAAGGCAACCTTTAGAACTCGATACAGCCATTATGAGTTTCTTGTAATACCCTTTGGGATAACCAATGCACTAGTTGCGTTTATGGACTTCATGAATCGGGTCTTTAAATCATATTTAGATGAATTTGTTATTGTCATTATAGATTATATTCTTATTTATTCAAAAAGTCCAAAGGAACTCGATAGACATTTGAGAATGGTGTTGCAACGTATTTGAGAAAAGCAGTTATTCAAAAAGTTGAAGAAAAGTGAGTTTTGGTTATTAAGTGTTACCTTTCTTGGTCACGTGATTTCCAAAGATAGTGTATTGGTTGATCCACAGAAGATTGAAGCTGTTATGAATTGGGCAAGACCAACCAATGTGTCGAAAATTCGTAGTTTCTGGGATTGGCTGGATATCATAGAAGGTTTGTACAGAATTTATCAAAGATTGTGACTCCGATGACAACATAAATGAGAAAAGATGTGCCATTTGAATGGGTTAAGAAATGTGAAGAATGTTTCCAAACATTGAAAGGTTAGTTGACTTCTGCTCCGATACTTATTAAGTATTGGAGGATTTAGTATTTACAACGATGCTTCTCATCAAGGTGTGGGGTATGTCCTTATGCAAGGGGATAAGGTAAAAGTGTATGCTTCTAGACAATTGAGAACTCTAAAAAAGATTTACCTATCCCATGACCTAGAACTTGTCGCGGTAATCTTTGCCGTAAAGATTTGGCGACATTACTTATCAAGCCCTGGAATGGCAAAAATAGAGAAAATAAAATTCCTTTTTGGGTTCGTAGGCAATGATTGGTGAAGTCACTAAATTGTCCACACTACACAGTTCTAAATGGCAGAAGTTAAAGAGAACAGTAATATAACTAACTCTCATATTACAAGATCCCTAAATTATTACATCAGAGTTACAACATAATATAAAAAGTCTGAAGGCAACATATGCCTTACTACAAAACATAGTAACAAGGTTAAACAGACAAGAATAGAAACGGTAATCTATCCTATGTCTTCCGCTGACGTATACATAGTCATCAGCATAGTAGTCTTCTGCAGCATCTCTAATTCCAGCAAGTCCACCCTCGGCATGGACTTCCTCCGGGTAGTAGCCATCATTGTATGGTTCATCACCTACATTATCATACATAGGATAGGCTAGGCGGGGAATATCCAGGCAATAAAAGGCCGTCAACTTACTGAAAGCTGAGTGAGTAGAAAACTAAAATGGTACCAGTTATATGAAGTAATTACAAGTTACGAAGACATAAGTTATGCTCTACTAAATATTATCTTCTCTTTATTCAACTCATCGTCAACCAACCATTTTTGTCTTATTATCCTAAGACTGATAACTTACATACTCTTGACTGGTGAACATACTTGATCGTTCAACTCTATAGATATACCATCATTCTGTCCACTACTTTTAAGGACATATTCATAGCCCACCACACGTCATGGATACTACGTCAGTTCATCCCCCACTTTAAAGACATGCACAGCCCACCATATGTTAGTGATATAACGTTTGAACAAAGCTCAATCTATTGCCATGACTAAGCAACGTCTACTAGTGGTCTTAGTCCACTACTTTTAAGGACATGTTATGGATCACCTGGCTATCTTAGGACTAGTTGGTCTAGCTCACCTCTTTTAAGTAGGAGTGAACAAAAAAACCGAAAAACCAAAAATCGACCGAAACTAACCGACCAAAAAACTGATTAGTCGGTTTATAAAATACATGTACAAGCTAAAACCGACCGAAAAACTGACCGAAACCGCAAAACTGACCGAAATCGAACAATAGGTTCGATTTAAGGTCATATACACTTGGTCATGATTGGGACATGAGTCCAATCGATTTGGATAAATAAGTAATAATCGATTGAGGAAAAGTTCAATCGATTGGATCCCAAACAATGCTAATCAATTGCAACTTTAGCAATCGATTGGGTTGCAAATAATGGTAATCGATTGGGTCAAAGTCCAATTGATGGTGTCTAGGTCAATGGCAATTGATTGGAAAAAAGCCTAATCGATTGGGACTTCATCTTCTCCAATGAGAATTCTAGTCCAAAATTTAAAGCATGAGGGGGGACATATTGTTATGTCTTTCATTCTTTAAAACCATGTAAAACTCTATAAAAAGGGGACCAAGTGAGTTTGGAAGTCACCTAGTCTGTGTGGAGGTGGGTGTGAGCTATGGCAGTCAAGCTCTCTCTCTCTCTCTCTCTCTCTCTCTCTCTCTCTCTATTTCTCTTGCTCTCTTTCTTCTTCTCTTCTTCTTCTGCTTCTTCTTTGCTTCTCCTTCTTACTCGCCCACAGAGTGTATGTATGTATATGAGTGTAAGTGTATATATATATATAAATAAGTGTATATATAACAAGGTATATCTCTATCTCGCCCAAAATCTGCTAAACACCCCCAATCCACGAAATGGACTCCTATATATAGGGGGTGAGAGTGCCATATGCCAAAACCTCATGCAAACTTGGAGACCAAGTTCTGTACTCTGGCAATCGATTGGGACCAGAGGGCAATCAATTGGATGCAGATATTTTTGAAGGCAATCGATTGGTAAGAAAGTATTCAATTGGTTATGTCGACAAGGGCAATCGATTGGGATAAAGTTGTAATTGATTGGGACCACAAAGTTTGCAATCGATTGGGAAGTGTTCTAATTGATTGGGACACAAAATTAACCAACAGAAGAGTAAGGGTCATACATATATACAGTGAATAATATCAAGTTTTATTTGTTAATATATATATATCCAAATTACTAGGTATTACATCATCCACAACTTAGCAAAAGATTTCATCCTCGAAATCTGAAGTAAGTAAGGTCAAAAACAAAAATGAAAACTTATCCCGCATCTCCGATTCTAGCTCTCATGAAGCTTCTCCTTCATCGTGATGCTTCCACTGGATCTTCACCAACCATATCTCCTTGTTCCCGAGCTTCTTGATTCCTCGGTCTAAGATTCACACTGGTCCTTTGTTAAATGTTACATTGTCATTGACTTTAATATCCTCAAAGTTGATCTCGCGTGCTGGGTTATGGGCACATTTCCTTAACATGCTGATGTGGAAGATGTTGTACACTCCTGGCATCTTCGACGATAGTGCTAGTCTATAGGAAACTTTTCCAATGCACTCTAGAATCTCGAATGGTCCGATGAATTACGACGATTGCTTGCCTCTCTTTTGATCGAATCTGGAAATTCCTCGAACTGGTAAAACCTTGAATAGCACATGATCTCCAACTACAAACTCCAAATCTTTGAGTCGCTTATCAGTGTAGCTCTCGTGTCTGGTCTGTGTCATCTTCATCTTCTCACGTACAACTTGGATTTTCTCGTTGGTTCCTGGTACAATTTTTAGTCCAAAAAGTTGATTATCTTCAACTTTGACCCAACATAGCAGTGATCGGCAAGGTCTTCCGTACAAAGCTTCAAATGGCGCCATTCCTATGCTTGTATGATAGTTGTTATTGCAGGCGAACTCGATTAACAATAGGTGCATCTCCCAAGAACTCTTGAAATTGATGATGCAAGCTCGTAGCATATCTTCCATCATTTGATTGACTCATTCCGTCTATCCATCAGTTTGCGGATGAAAAGCTGAACTCAAGTTCAGTGTAGTTCCCATTGTTGTCTTAAGACTTTTTTCAAAACTCTACCATTGAACCTGAATCTTGATCTGACATGATTGGGATGGGTATGTTGTATAGTCGCACAACTTGTTGTAAATACATCCGGCTCAAATGTTCTACTAGATATGCCATACTATATGCAATAAAATGCGTTGTCTTGGCTAATCGATTCACTATTACCCAAATAGTGTCATGGTTTTAATTGCTAAGACCTTGGAAAACCTACCACAAAATCCATAGTTATGTGTTCCCATTTCCATTGGGGAATTGGTAATGGTTGAAGAAGTCTGGGTAGTTTCTGATGTTCTACCTTCACTTGCTTACAAGTAAGACACTGAGCTACATACTCAGCTACTTCTCTCTTCGTTCCTTTCCACCTAAAATTCTTCTTCAAGTCCTTGTACATCTTTGTACCTCTAGGGTGAACAATCATTTGTGACTTATGCGCTTTGTCCAATACGTCCTTTATAAGATTATCCTCGTTAGGCATACAAAGTCTACCTTTATACCGTAAGGCTTTGTCTATGCCAATACTCCAAACTTTTGGTTCCTTTGTTGACATTTTAGCAAGCCATAGTTTTAAATCCTCAGTTAACTACTAAGCTTCTCTAATACGACTGATAAGAGTTAGTCAACCACAACATTTTCTTTTCCCAAATGGTATTACAAAGAAAAGTCATAGTCCTTGAGTAATTTTATCCATCTCCATCGACACATATTCAACTCCTTATAAGAGAAAAGATATCTTAAACTCTTGTGATTTGAGAATAGATCTAACTTCTCTCTATATAGATAGTGTCTCCAGATCTTTAGAGCAAACAATATCGCATCCAATTACAAATCATGCGTAGGGTAGTTCTTCTCATGCAATTTTAGTTGTCTCGATCCATATGCAATCACATTTCCATCTTGTATAAGCACACAACCAAGTTCTTGGTGCACTGCATCACTATAGATGACAAACATTTCTCTACTTCTAGGTATTGTAAGTATTAGTGCATAGGTTAATCTTTCCTTGAACTCTTGGAATGCACCTTCATACTTATCCATCCATTCGTACTTTATCTCCTTCCTGTTCAGGTTTATCAATGGTCCTACAATCTTTGAGAATCCTTCCACGAATCTCTGATAATATCTAGCCAGATTAAGAAAACTTCTAACTTCGATTGCATTGGTTGATCTATTCTAGCTCAAGACCGCATCAATCTTAGAAGAATCTACAGAGATACTGTCCTAAGAGATAGCATGTCCCAAGAATTTGACTTCCTGTAGCCAAAATTAACACTTACTGAACTTTGCATACAACTGGTTATCTCAGAGTGTCTGTATAGCCATCTGTAGATGTTCCTTATGCTCTTCCTCCATCTTTGAGTAGATCAAGATGTCATCGATGAATACTATGATGAATTACTCTATATAAGGTCTGAATACACTATGCATTAGGTCCATGAATACTAATAAAATCTGATCGTAGTACGTCTCGGTATTGTAAACACGATAGTCCTAGTAGTGCAATCCAGGTTGGTGCCATACTTGGTAAGTGATCGGGAGAGAACATATCCTAATTACATGCCTTAATTCACAATTGTTAGCATATTTTATCCTATTTTTAAGTATTTTTATTTCGTTTTCTATTTTAGAGCAGGTTTTGGAAGAAAACACTAATCCAGGTTAAATAGGGAGAAAAAGCAGGAAGAAAGAAGCTGAAAAAGGCACCTTGCGCGCGCGGCCCGCTCGCGCAAAAGTCCAAAAATTGCTCGCGCGACATCCCAATATCGTGCTCGCACGGCCTGCTCGCGTAACCTGTGTAAAAATCAAATACGTGTATTTCAGTGTACTGCAGACTCCTACGTGAACGAAACTGCCTAATTACGTCTGGAAAGCTAAATACAGCTGTTTTAGTGCGAATTGGATTAGGAAAGCTTCCAAAAACATGTTATAAGTCTATAAATACCCTATTTTACTTCAATTTAGGGGTTGGCAATTGATATACACACAATATACAACCACACTTTCAGCCATTGAAGGGAGGGAAACAAGGAGAAAAAGAGGAAGACCAAGGATTTCCATGGCCTCCTCCATCAACTACTTGCCATCCGCCGCTTCTATGGATAACTAAACTCAAGATCTAGGGTTTCAATGAAACCCTAGCCAAGTAATAGGGTGTATTTTATGTTTTTATTTTAGTTTTATTATGTATGGATGACAGTTACATGTTCTGAGAATTTTTATAAATAAATCGTGCTTTTATTGATTAAATCGTTACTTTCAAAGCTTACTCTTGTCTTAGATCTATTTTGATGGTAGTGTGCTCAATGATCTATGCTTGCTGTGCTTGTTTAGATTATTTACGTGTAATGGTGCTTAAATTGAATTGTGCTATCAAGTATCCGAATAGTCCATGCCTAGATTAGATGGATTATACCACAACCCTAGTTTAGTGTGGGATAATTCGTGCTAACCGAAGATGGATTATGTTGGTGCTTGAACCATAGTTATTTTCTTGATGGAGGAATTGAGCTTGTAGCTACAATTCCCCATTATCATCCAACTTAATAAGCTAAAGTAATTCGTAAATGCTCTTATTATGAAGCTAGTGGTAGATTTGCAATCCTAGGTTCCTTAAACTTATTATAAAAACAAATATTTAATTGCTTTCATAATTTAGATTTACTTTTATTGTTATTAGCTTAATTCAAATTAAATCCAAAATCCGTTTTTCTTAATTAACTAAATTTAGGTTTTAAAAATTAAAGTACGTAGTATTCAATCTCTATGGGTTCGACCTTTACTTCCACACTGCAAATCTTTTGAAAGTAAAGCATAAGTTAAGCATACTTTTATATCTTGATTTTGACAAGATCAGTAAGCCAATCCATTCCTAGGATAATGTCGAACTCATACATTGATAAGACTACCAAGTCTGCCAGAAGATTCCTATCTTCCATGGTCAAGAGGCAATCCTTGTATACCTTTCCCAACTTAACAGTCACTCCCAAAGGTGACACAGCATTAAGTGCCAACTCAAGTGCCTGGGGTACTAAACCCAACTGGCGCATAATCTTAGTAGTAATAAATGAACGCGCAGCACCAGCATTGTACAAAGATTGAACTTAACTGTGAAAGAGTATATGCGTACCTTCCAAGTTATGTTATTCCTCAACATCAGAGCTTGCTTCTTCTGCTATGATTGAATTCATCTGAACCTGATTTAGGGGTCCCCAAAGTCCTTGAACTATTGCCCTATAGTATCCTCCGCGAGGTGAGTGACAATCCTTGCTCAAGTGCCCTAGCTTATAGTTAATGCAGGTGGCATTTGACCAATAGTAGATCCTGGGGGCTATGCAAAACTTAACAATGTGCCTAGGTACTCTGTAGTTGTAGCATCCCTTAGTGCTCGGTCATGGGACAACAAACGATGCCTGAGGTGGTGGCCTTGCTGTTGATACTACTGAGGTTGAGGGTAAGAAATATGAGGTTTCCTAGTTCCACCTCATGTTCTCTTATTTCCTTGATAATTACCCTGAGATCTCCAACATTGGGTATTCCTTAGTGGTGGGTTCTAGAAATTCCTCTGTGTAATATTTCTTGTCGGAGGTGGTCGGTTACTCGATTGTCGTTGCACTTTCCAAACTCACAACGAATCTTACCAGTCCTTCGAATGATTAGTTGAGATGCCTAATTATCATATGCTTAAGGTGGGGATTAAGTCCTTGGTGAAACCGGTTAACCTTCTTCTGCGGGGTGTCAAACATGGGTAGAGTAAATCGGGACAACTGCTAAAACTGCATTGTATATTCCCTCACAGTCCAACCTTCTTGGACCAGACTTATGAAATTCTTCTCTTATTGGTCTTTCTCATCCTCTGGAAAGTACTTTTCCAGTAACCTGCCTTTGAACGTCTCCTAAGGCATCCTCCTTATAGCGTTGACTCCGATCGTAGCCCATTCAGCCTCTCACCAGTCAAAGGTGACGTAAGTAAGCTGAGATGTGGACAGGTGTCGCTTATCCTGCTCGTTACACTCTAGCGCTTCAAAGATTAACTCAATCTTATGGAGCCACTATTCTTCCTTCCATGGTTCCTTCAGCCCATCAAACTTCTCTGGGCGCAGTGCACGAAAATGTTCTAACAACTTATCTCTAGTCTGCCTTGACAGAGGTGATGGTGGTGGAACTGGGTAGTGGACAGGGGGCTAATGAGTGGCATGATTATAGGTATCACCCACATGCTCCATTCATCGCATGAAAGCTTCAAAAATGCCTGTCAGGTCCACACCCTCTGGAATAGGTGCTCCCAAGTATGGTTGATTCCTTCTAGGACTTTCCATCCCTTACATATGGGACTTATAAATGGTGGCCACTACTTGACTTTCCCTTGATCTACATAAGCATATAATCAACTTAGCATACAAACATAGCAACTTTTACACCATCGACATGCTTTTATACAAAATTACCACAAGCATAGGCACATAATCATGAGTTAAGCATTCTAAGATAACAATTATCACATCAAAGTATCTAAACAACCAATTTTGGGATTAGAACACTCACCTTTTCGCATTATAAGCAAATAAACCTAGAATATCCCAACCTCTTACAAATTTCACCTCAAATCCTAACCGGTGATAATCCTTTATGGTTTTGATACACTGAAAGCTAACAACCAAGAATAGTCACTAGAAAAATGTTATTAAAAATGAAAACAAAGGACGTGCATGTGATCCCCTTACCCCCATGAGTCCAAAAATGGTCTCGATTCTCAAAACGATCACCGAACAACAAAGATATGGCATCGAAATGTCGTGCAAAATACCTCATCATCTTTGCCGAAGCTCTCGGTTCTTTCTCTACATTTCATGCCCTAGCGTTGCGATAATTAAGGGCAGTAAACTTCTTTATCAAACCCGTAGGCTCGTAACAAGTTACAGATCGCATGTTTGTCCAAATGCTAATGAAATATAAAATATCAGAGTAATAATAGCAGCATAAATATTCTATGTTCAGTGGAAGAAATATTAGAGTCTTACAATCTCCATTATACATACTTATATTACAATCATCCAAAATTAAAAGAACATGTGTTTTAAATTAATGGATTGATTGTTGGGAACTACAGTTAGGAAATGGGATGCAAATTTCGGAACCACATTTAGGATGTAAGCCAATGTGTTGGGACCACCGACCACATTTGGGATGCAATTTTGGGAAGTATAGCATTACTCTTTAGAAATTAGATTTTAAGGTGATGGATTGATTGTTGGGAACCACATTTGGGAATTGGGATGCAATTTAGGGAAACACATTTGGGATGTAATGATTGATTAAATGTGCAAGCCAATGTGATGGGAACCACATTTGGGATGCAAGTTTTGGACGCATAGCATTACTTGTTAGAAACTAGATTAAATTTAGTTATGGCCATTTCTCTCCCTCGTTAGTTATGTTCATTTTTTGCTGTAACAAAATCAGCAACCGTCAATTTCTCAACAATGGAGACCCCTTTGACATTCATAAAGTGCAGAGTCATCAGGCTCTCAGCAAAATTCCAAAAGGTTGGGTCAAGTAGAAGGTTAATAATTTATTGTGACTTTTTCACTCCATTCATCATTGTTGATTGTGATTTGTTGGGGCAATCCCATAAGGGTGAGTTGCATATATACATTTAAATTAACAACACATATATATAGATGTATATATGTACGTAAATATATCTACAATACCAAAACTTTTACTTATGTTTGGGACTTTCATCTCACTAAGTATTAATTTGGCCTCAACATGTTGTGTTTTGGTCCCAACATGTTGCAAGATTATTTACTACTTTGATTTTAAGACAAAAGTGCTTTTTCAAAACCATAACATATTGGGATTAAAAATTTGGGCTGTATGATACAACTGAAACCACTACGCCGTATCATAGAATTTTTCCTTTATGTTTTCTTATCTTAAAGTGTAAAATGTACGATTCGGTATTTCTCCAAATAAAATGTTATTAATTTGTTGAGTTACAGTGCGCTGCACATGCATGTAAAATATTGCTTAATTATTTTTAAAATGGTTCTTCTGAAAATTCCATGATGAATATGTTATTTTGTTTACAAGAAAAAGCTAGTACTTTGAGTGTAATTAAACCTGCAGTTTAGTTTTTCCCTTCATTTTTTATGCCATCAGTACAACTAACATTTTGTTCTTTTGTTTTGTTTTTTTTTTGCCATTTCATTGTTTTAAATATATAAACACCTTATATGTAATGAATTTTTTGTACAACAAAATCACATTGACGAGGTAATGAAACTTATGAGACAAGTGTGGACGTGTATCAAAGATACTGCGATCATTTCTTATGTTTCTTCAGTCAATATAAATCTATAATCATTAAACTGTCTTACTATTAACAGCATTTTCCTTGCTTTTCTGACCTTAAACTGAATTTGCTTTAGTTTTTATTTACTCTTTTGTTTTCTCTTGACTATATCCGAATGTTGCTTCTATATGAGATTTCATTTTCATTTCTTAGTCTAGTTGGAAATGTAGACTATGTTTCAAGCCTTGTCAAGTTTGAGAGTAGGTTTGTTCCCTAATTCAGTTGGTTTATTTGAACTACTTGGAATTAATGTTTTGTTTAATGCAATCTTATCTTATCTCCTAGTAATTAAATGTTTTGGACTTTGAGGAAAAATAAAAAAGAACACATTTCATATTATGCTAATGCTCAATATTTTTGGTGTTGTGGGATCAAGTGCTACAACATGATCAATGCGGTCGCTGCATGCCAGATTACATTTCATTAACTACATCTATCATTGTCTTATTAACACATGTTCTTCAATTACAATTGCTTTGGTGTTTTTTAGATATTGTAGTCCGGTTCACTTGATCTTGTTTGATTTAAGGTCGTGGACTTTTGTTTGGGCTATTCTATATTAGCAAGTTTAGAAACTGACATTTTCTAAGACCTGGCAGAAAGTTGCAGCTGCATCTGGAGATATGAGGAGAGCTTTATATATTTGCATGTAGGTGCTCATGCAAGTGGTATGTATGATTGCAGTCCTTGCCTTCTTACAGATTATGATCTTATGAGATGAATCTTTGATCAAAGTAATGTAAAACATGCTTAAATATATGTATTCACAACTAGGAGTACAGGTTGCTACATCTCTTACACAATCTCTCCTACCTTGTTAAGTTTGAATTCTATGGGGCTTGGCATGACTTTAGGGAAGTGTCTTTCACTTCTTGCTCTTGTGTTAAGAAATAAACAATCATATATACACATGTATATATTTGCAAAAATAAAAATAAAAAGAAGAAGAAAGAAGAGAAAAAAAGAAAAAGAAAAAGAAAAAGAAAAAGAGTGTATGTTAATTAAGATAGAGTCATTCCTAAGTAAAAAACTCCAATCTAGAAGCATTTTCCCTTTATGTATGACTATTGGGGTGTAAAAATAAATTATAGTCAAAACTATTTAAATTGTTTTTTCTCTTTACACAGCTGGCCTGCTACTTCCTTTTACCACAAAAGAATTCACTATGTCAGTGACAATGAGTGCATTGGCATTATTATGTACTCCACCTGTCCCAAATTAAGGGTCTCTTTTGGAATGGCGCTTTAAGTTGTCTTTTGGCATTATTATGTACTCTACCAATGCATTGGCATTTAAAACATCTAACTTCAACTCATTTATTTGAATTAAAAGTTGCTAATTTTTCGTCGGAGTAAGCTGACATTTTGATAAATTTTTATGCAGATTCATAATGTTAATTTTGTAATTTTTTTTATGCAGATTCATAATGTGCAAAGTCGTCCTAGTTTTTATTCGTTTGCAATACTTGAGCATTATAGGGATGGCCCAACATAAATACGTACCAAAGGAGTCAAGATTCAGGAGACCATGTAATAATCACATTTTTGGCACCAAGACTATGATTATACTATGAAAAATCGTGACTTTTTTGTTATCAGGCAATCATTGGGATAAACGATGATAAATTTAATGATTGTTAGTGTTTAAATTTGAGCATTGGATTGCACAGTTGTGTTTTGTGGTGATAATACAATTTGTGTTTATAATAGGTCATTGTGTTGGATTGTAATTTTTGTTATTGGTGTTTATATTGTGTTAGGTACCAAAAATAATAGGGTGGATTCTTGCCAATTTTAAAAATAATCACTGATTTGTCAGTGTTCTAAACCGTGACAATCAGAGAAAATCATGACATTATTTTACATACTAGTCTTGCTCTTAATATTTGTCACGGTCTATAATTGTGACAAAGAATGTGACTAATACCATAATTGTCAAGATCTATATGCGTGACAAAGAATGTGACTAATGCCATAACTTGTCACGATCCATAAGTGTGACAAATAATGGGACTAATACCATAAATTGTCACTGTTTTGAATAGTGACAAAACCGTGACAATTGGAAGTGATATGTCGCTTTTAAAGGGTAACAAATGAACTGTGACAAAGACTGTTTGTCATGGATTTGGCCGGTGAAAATTTTATTTGTCACACCCAGAAACCGTGACAAAGGGCCTTTGTCACTGCTTAAAACTGTGATAAATCGGCCATTTTGGTGTAATGAAGATTAAACTAATTTAGCAACGGTTACAAGTGGCCCAGAGTAACTACAAAAGTTATGCTGGTACTGGTAGAAGACCGTTAGAGTTTGAGGTTGGTGACTACGTGTTTTTGAAGGCTTCGCCTTTGAAAGGCATTACACGATTTTGTAAGAAAAGGTAAGTTAAGTCCAAGATATGTTGGAACTTTTCCAATTTTGAATAAGGTTGGATTGGTAACTTATAGGTTGAATTTACCACAAAGTTGGCACATCTTCATAACGTGTTCCACATATCTATGCTCAGACGTTGCATGCCAGATAAGAGTCATATCTAGAACCGTTGCAAGTACGAGAAGATATGATGTAGGTTGAGCATCTAGTACGAATTTTAGATAGAAAAGATCAAGTTTTAAGAACAAAGACGATTCCGTTAGTCATGGTCCTCTGGCAAAATCATAGCGTTGAAGAGGCAACTTGGGAACGAGAAAATGTGATCAGAGAAAAATACCCGCATTTGTTTGGTTGATGAGGTAAGAATAAGTTTGGAGATAAACTTTTTAAAAGGGAAGGACAAATGTAATACCCGTACCAGAAAGAAGACTAATGTGGTATAATACATATTAATTAATGATGATTCATGCTTAAGATGGTTTAAGGTGGGGTTATAAACCCACCGGTAAAACGGTGTTCAAATACGAACACAAATGAAAGTACTGAGTTAGCTAGGACTGGTGAATAAAGTGGGACTTGATGAAAGTCTAAAAGACATAAATTGCATTTAGTTGTTTTTATATGCTTAAATGTAAAATTGCTTAGTTGTTTGAATTTACTATGATATGACATGTCAGATAGTGGGGACCAGTTTGGGTACCCATGAAAGGGTGTAATTGAATATGATTTATAATTGGTAAGTTTAATAGTAACCTCACAAAATATGTGGGACTATGTTTGGGACCTAAGTGAGTCATAAACTAAACCCATTTAGAAATGTGGGTAGGTAATATAGTTACAAGGGTGAATAATTGGAAAGGTAAACTAGATTTGGCTTATGAGTCATAACTCAATTAAACCATGAGAAGATATCTTCTCTCTCTCTTCTAAATTCTGGACAGCAAGTGAGAGAGAGAGGGACATGCAGAGAAAGAGAAAGAGAAGAAGCCACGAGACTTTGACATCATTCCGATACCATTTCTTCGTAGTTCAATCTCCACTTCACGAACCAATGCCTTATTCGGAATCATGAAGGTGAGACAATCGTTTCTATGTCTTCCATTTCTATTTTAATCTTCAAATTCTGGTAACTCGTTGTAATCAGTAACACGCGGTGTACCGAATTCATGAAAGAATTGTTCTAGAAAGAGAATTGTGCTGAGAATTACAAGGATTGGGGTTTCTCTAAGCTTAGTTGGTTAGGAATCGAAGAGGTGAGTATTTTAATCCCAAAATTGGATGCTTACATGTGTTAATGTGATAATTGAAGTATTAGCTAGTTGAATTTATGTTCATATAGCTATATATATGCGAGAAATGAAATAAGGCTTGTCAATGATGTAAAATGCCATGGCTATGTGCTACGTTGTTTAAATGCTATATAGGTCAACGGGTGTCAAGAAATGGTCTCCATTTATAGGTCCCATATATAAAGGGTATGGAGCCCTTAACGAGTGGAGCAGTGGTGACGACCACGATAAAATGACGGTGATGTCTTCAGGGTCACACGAGAGTAACGCTATATGTGATAAAAGAGTGAGAATCAGAAGGACCTGGGGGTGGTGGTTTGGTTGCTTGACAATTAGAGGCTATATGTTGATAATTGTATATTTAATTAATGCATTTCATGCTAATCATTCCAATTGCATGATTAGTTCTCTCACTAAGCGAAAGCTTAAAATAAAAAGATTTTTTGTTGTGGTTATTTAATAATTAACCATTGTAAGTACATATCAAGAAGAGGAAAATAAATGATAAAATTGACTTGTGGGCTCGAGAGATGGAAGAGTGTAGTTATGTTCATATGTATCATTTTTGTTGTGACTTTGTATTCGGATAACGATTATGTCTTAAAGTATGTGATCCAGACTTGGAGTTGGTAACAATGTTGGTATGGACGTATGTGATGTTTAGGAATCGAGTAATTCACTAATGTTTATGTTTGAATGGCTAAAACATGTTGGAGATATATACATCTATATATTTGAGTTACGCTAGTTTCAGTTATTCTTGTGGATATGTTATCAGGTTGTGGGAAGTGCTTTGTTGTATTTTGGTACATTGGAGTTGTGTTTGAGGGTGGCCTTAATACATAACTCTCTGTAGAATGCTCTCCTAGTGTAAACCAGTCGACTGATCAAATGTACAGTCGATTGGATGCTTTTTCTATGTAGCAATATTTACTAGTTTGGAAACCCAGTCGACTGTATGCTAATGTAGTCGACTGGGTTATAATCTCAAAACCAGAACTATTTGTAAATGCTAAACCAGAACTATTTGGCTGCCCCCTTTGCAAACTTTGTTGACCGAACCCCAGGTCAGTCAACCGGACCAGGTGTTCTTAGAATGAGCTCTCTGTAAATGCAAATCTAGTCGATCGGATCCCCGATCAGTTGATTGGATCTTCCAGTTTTTAAATATGAGTATTTTATCATTTATTTGAGAAGAATTTTGCTAAACCACGTTAATAATTAGTGTTTACATGGTTCTAATCCGCGCGTGGCGGGATGGGGTGTGACACACATGTAGCACACACTTGCACAATTGATACACACACATTCGAACTCATGATTTTTAGTTTGGTTAGGTTAGTTTGGTTGATTAATTAAGTTAGTTAGGTTGATTAAGTTGGCTAAGTTAGCTTTGAGGAAAATATCCCCAAACACAATGATTAGGAAATTTAATGCAACAATGATAAAAATATATTATTGATTAGGTTTTATTCCAAATCGTAGGGTATTTACGGGATGCAGTCTTTACGTGATATCGCAGATAAAATACTAGCGGTTATAGAATTTAAGTATTGAATTTACAAATAGTAACCCCAGAACTATTTATTTATTATTAAAATATTATAATCACCAGGTATAAAATGCAGTAATAATATAAAATTGGTATTTTATTTAAAATATGGAATTAAAAATTACAGGTTGCACAATATTCACTACTCTAAACATACTAAAATATACATTAAGAGTTAGTTTATAATACTCACATAATTGGAGTTTGTGGAAGTGCAGAGAATTCCCAAGAAAATAATAAAGAGGCCAAGCTTTAGCTATGACTTCAAGCTCTCTCTCTCTCTCTCTCTCTCTCTCTCTCATCTATGTGTTCTTTCTCAGCTTCTTTCTCTCTTTTGCAGTGAGTGAGAGTAGTGAGTGTGTATGCATATTTAAATAATTGTCTATCTTGGTCCCCAAGTATATTTTGTGGTCCATAACATAAACACACATACACTACACAAATCCATGATAGACATATGAACACATACACCACATAAATGCATAGCACACATATGAACATATACACAATACACACCACACAAATGCATAGCACACATATACACACATGCATAATATACATACACCACACAAATGCACATGGGTTGGATACTGCCCAAGAAATATATACATACATCACACTACCAATCTTAATACACAATTAATATATACAAAATATATATATATATAAATAGTAAGGAAATATTATTGTTATCATTATGTTTATTATCTCAAGTTGTATAATATAGTATAAATATGGAAGCTGATATTTTTATTAAATATACATACTTGAAAAATGTAGGTTGCTACACTCTACCCTCCTTAATAGAGATTTCGTCCCAAAATCTAAGCTGGCTAATTTCAAAATAATTCTGAGTTCTTAGTGTAGACACCCTGATTTTGACCAAACGTTAAATGCATGGATTGGTTACCTCTAAAAGAACAATGATGACGATGACCGGTGAAATTCGAAGTTTTTCCAGAGGATTCAAATTCTTCAAAGATTCTTTGAACCAAGTTTCAAAAAAATCAAAAATAAAGAGAAATTGGGTATTCGGGAGAAACCCGAACGTTAAAGAACGTATGAGAAAGTTAGTCTGGGGATTTATCCAAAAAAAGAGAGAGAGAAAATGAAAAGATATTTGAAAAGAAAAGAGAAAAGGATAAGAGGAAAGAAAAGAAAAAAGAAAGAAAGAAATAAAATGATATATTAGAATATATACCATGCATATGGGTATATTCTAATGAAGTATATTACAAATATAAGTACATTAGTGTATACTTTACTAAATAATTAAGTTTATGATAATATATACTTTAAAAATTAAAAAGAAGGCAAGAATTTTGTTAACCGCGGCACGCGGCGAAGCTGGCGGCACTCACTGAGTGCCGCACCGGCATTCACTGAGTACCGCTCGGCAGTCAATGAGTGCCGGCCGACACTCAGCAAGTGCCGCAGGCAAGTCGTTGAGTACCGCGTGCTGTAACAGACTGTTTTTCTCACATTTTCTAGAAGAAAACTTTGCACATGGGTTTTCACCCGAATTTACCCATTTAACTTTGTAATGTCGGTCTATATAAACAGACCTTTATCTCCATTATTGGGACTTTTCACTTAACCTTTGAATCAAATTGAGATATACAAGAGATATATATATAATAGAGAGAATTGAGAGAGAAAAAGAGAGTTTTCTTGAAGAATTTGAAGAAGAAGAAGAGAAGAATTTGAAGATTTTTTGGAAGAACTTCACAAGAGATATAAGAAATCTTTGTGGTCATAGAGGTAACCTCTCAATCCTTGATAGAATTGGGCAAATTCAATCACAAGTTCATAGTTCTAGGATCTTTACACATTTTCAAAACCTCTCTTCCAACCTCATTTCATCACACACCACTTAGAGCTTGTGATTGAATCTCATAATATTTCATTAATTTGGATCTAATTGATGCCTTAGGTTTAAGATAAGTTTGATTTTGAAGAACTTGTGTTCCAATTTCTCTAAGTAAACTTTGATTCTTCATTTCTATTCCTCTTTTTGAGATTCATAAAACTTTATGTATTCCTTTGAGTCCTTTTTTTTTTAATTCAATTCCTTAGTTTCCTATGTTCTCATGATTCATATGGAGATTAAGGAAAACTATAGCCATGTCTACACATAGTTAGTGGGATTCAAGTCTCAACTCATGATTTGAATCTCCTCACTAAGAACCTTATGGGACCCATGTTATATTCCATAGAGGTTTATGTGAAATTTTGATTTCATTTAGTCATTAATTTGAGAGGGGATTAGGATGTCATGACTCTATATTCCTCAAGGATCATATGTTTGAGAGAGGAATTAGATGTAGATTTTCATAGTTTATATTCAAAATTCATGAGATTAAGTAAGGCCTTAGGATTCTCTTGTTATGAGATCTATGATGGAAATCTATTAATGCTAAAACCATGAACATCTTCATGTTTCAATATTTATTCCAATGATCATAGTCATACTTGATCCTAGTTCTCTCTAGAATAATGGATCATGTTTGATTCGAAATATGAACATCAATTTAACAAAGGTGCAGTGAATCCATAAACCAACTGTGATCAAAGATTTTTTATAAAATCATGGCTCATTGGAATTGGATAAGACCAATTGGAGGATGTTCATAACTCATTTAAGCACCTCTGTGATTTTTGTTTTGATGAAATTCCATGTTTAAGATGGTTTGGTCTTGTGACTTCAAAACAAGCAACTCTCTGTCCAAAATTCCAGAACAGTAAGCCAGTTTTAAAATCAATAAATCAGAACCTTAATCGAACTTCCTTGGCCTCTAATAATTTTTTCTAAGTACTTTAATGTGTTAGGAAGGTACCCTAAAAAGATCTAAGTGTTTCTCATTTGTTTACTATTTTTAGAAAATCGTACAAGATCTCTGGACATAGATTTGCAGATTCCTGAGTGATGCTAGTGCTTTTCTTATTCCCAGAGATCTAACCGTTCAATCTTCAATTTTCTTCTTGAGTTAGAAACTAGACTCACAGAGGCATATCATATCCAAAAACCATTAAGATCCAACCGTTGGAGTTATGATTTTTCTACCTTTTAAAATCTAGTCTGGTCTCTGTAATTTAGGAAAAGCAGTCACTGTTTTTGTCTAGGCTCATTGATTTTAACTTAAATGGTTTCCTAATGTCTTGGGACCCAAATCATGTTTTGAATAATGATAATTTAGCTTAAATCCAGAGGCTAAGTGATCCAAATTAGTGAATTAATTCATATCTCATTCTTGTTCATATTCATTCATTCATTCATGTACATTGATGCTTATGATTAGAACTAGTTATTGGATAAAGTTGGACTTAGTTGAACCTAATTGAACATAACCATGGATTCCTTATGATCATGTCGGGATTATAGCATCCCTATATGGACATTACATTGGCTCTTTGTCATGCCCCGGAAAGCCAAGAATAGGGAAAATAAAAATTTTCCTTTATGGGTCCGTAGACACACGTGACTAGTTTGTTAACCGTTCTGTCCTTCTAACTCCGCACCGTGCAATCATAAGGGAAAAGCTAGAGCTTAGACATGATCTAATCTTATCAGAGAATAAATACAGCAGCAGAATTTAAACAAGGTTTACAATAACTTCAATCTTAATACAAGAGGACATACTAAATAATTTACATAATCTTAAAACTCGAGAAACTGTCTATCAGGTCTTGGGCAAGGCTTTATTCTCCTTGGCTCCATGGTACTGCATCCTGAACTCTTCTATGTATCTCCAAACCTGCAACACTCTGGGCATACAAATGCCCAGGGAGTAACATGCCGTCAGCCTTGGAACAAGGTTGAGTGAGAGTCTCAACCGCACAATAATCAATAAATACAACACATCTCTCGACTCACGTCATAGTTTAATACTTTAAAATAGGGTTAATCTCTTATCAAAAGACGCATTCTCACCACGGGCATAGCAGAGGTCTCAACAAAACAGATAAACAGATAATCACAGTATCATAGAATACATTCTCCTTATTTTATCCACGTGCGTGCAATTGCATGACCAATGTAACTCACTCCCGACTCTTTTCATAGACACTTGCTTTTTAAAACAGATACTTTTCAAAACCATTTTATTTTAAAACAAAAACTTTCCAAACCAAATCATTTTGAACTAAATCATTTTTACTTATCAACTCAATCTCATCATTCACCTTTTCTTTCTCATTCACTTGACAACACGCGACATATCAAGGATGATAACATGCTATCACTGCCAATTCATACTCATTCCCTTGATAGGCCACCGGACGTCTTCACGGCGCGCACTATCTATAAACAATGAAACTGGCACATGGGACGTCTTCAACCATGTGTATACTCTCACCGGTCGTCTACACGGCTAAGAAGCATATTAGAGCACTAGCCGGACGTCTTCACGATACATGGGACGTCTTCAACCACGTATGCGCATCACCGGACGTCTTCAACGGCGAGAGGCGCGCTAGGAACCCTAACCGTTCATGTCCACCCGGCTCGTCAGCCGTTGATCCATCGGATCCAATATTCACATTTCTTTCACATTCATGTATCTCATCTCATTCACATTCTTATCAAAACACCTCTCTTTTCTCACACAATGCATGCTAGCACATGTCATGAAATGCAAGTGAATCCATTCCCGATACCCATATGCAAAACCACTTTCATTCTCTTTATTATTATCTTAGCATGCGTTATTTATTCCAGACAACAACCTCGTAAAACGTGCATTTAACAATTAGCAGCAGATACGTACATATAACAACATGGATCACATAACATGGATTGATACCAATAATCATATAGATAAAACCCTTGACATGCTCACGTATGCAATAGCACTACCATAACATGCTTTCCATAGTCTTTATAATTATTGAAATACACGTAACACCATAATTCAGCTTATCACTTATACCAAATATCATACAGGTAGCTTTTAAACATCTTATATTAGTCTTATTAGGATTAGAGTGAGGTTAGGAAACTCACCTCGAGTCACCGATCCTCGAAAAGCGGATAACCGTCAAGTTCTACAACAATAAACGAAATAAACAATAATAATGTATGAGTACAACTATAGGGGCAAAATGGCAATTTTACCAAATGAGGTCATAAACCTCAAGGTAGTGATCTACGTGTCATTCTAAGTCCAACGCCATTGACTAGACTCAAATCAGAGTCCGTCGCGTTTTACGAGGTAAAAGGTAAGGCTTACTATACTAATGCGGGCCCTAAAATATAGGCTGTATTTTCGACCGGGTCGAAAGGTCACCAAATTTTACGAAAATGTTCTAGACATTATTCTAAGACTCTGGGAACTGACCGCGTAATTTTCGGAGTCCTAGATTATTTATTATGAATTTTTAGAGATAATATATACCAGAAAATACCTGAAGCGGGATTTAAATACATAAGTATAATTATACAAAAGAATTAGTATTTATAAGTATTTTTATTAAATACTAGATATTAAAATACACTACCAGTATTTATCTCATAATTTTCGGAGCTCGTTTGGTATTTTTAATAATTAATATACACATAAAATAGCTCCTTATTAATTATTAAAAATACTGGACTATAATTTTATAGCTCTATAACTTAAATTATGTAATAAAATAGTCCCAGGGTCATTAACCTAATTTTCTAGAATTTATGAATACATATAGGTATTTATTAACTATTTAAAACTGGTATTTATTATTTATATTAATTATATAAATAATAAATATATGATATATACAATATAATAATGATATACATAATATTAAAGTAATATTATATAATATAAAACATTAACGGTATTAATTATAACCCATTTATAATTATTAAAATAATTTAAATTATTTTTAAATAATTTTAATTATTAAAACTAATAATAATAATAATAATTCTAATAACAATAATAAACAAATCCACAGACCCGACGGGTCGACCCATGGGTAAACGGGTTACCCGAATACACTCTCAAGGGGATCCAAACGCGTGACCCGATGGGTCAGACCCGACCCAACCAAATTCTAAACGGACTACCCATATTAACTCACAACTAAACCCAACACAAAACCCATTCGGGTTGATCCTAACCCGAACCCGAAACTCACTCTGTCACGCCCCGGAGCAGCATAATTAGAGAAAAATAAATTTCCTTTATGGGTCCATAAGGAATGACAGGTGAAAGTCACTAATAATCCACACCACGCAGTACTAGTCCAAAAGAAAAGCAACAGTAAACAACTGAGAATAACACACAGTGCTAACTATTACAAAATATCAAAGTATGGTCCACAGGATCACCACAGGTCTGAAGACAACAAATGCCCAAGTACCCGTTAACAAAAGGTTCAACTGAACAACCGAAATGTAATCTAACTATAACATCTTCAGTCTTCAACTGGTATAAGGATAATCCTCCCTGGCGTAACCATCATCGGTGGGGCCTTCCTCTGGATAATAGTCATCAGTGTACTGGTCATAACCTGCAGAATAAGGGGCAGGATATTCTGGACGGGGAAAGTCCAGGCAATAAAAGGCCGTCAGCTTACTGAGAGCTGAGTGAGCATAAACTAACGAGGTACCAGTTATCTGAAATAAACACAAGCTTATGAAAATACGAGTTAACATCTTATTATATCCCTATCTTGTTTCTTTAGTCATCCTTGTAAACCGACCCTTAACGTCTTGTTAATCGAATACCGAACTCAACATATTCTGATTTTCATGAACAGACTCAATCGTTTAACTCCAGGGATACACCCTTATCCTGTCCATCGCTTTTAAGAGCAATATATCCTGCTCACCGCATGTCATGGACTCCACGTCAGTCTGTCCCCAGCTTTTAAGAACAATGGTCCTGTTCACCGCATTTTAGGGATATAACGATTCGAACAAGGCATATCAATCTATTGCCACGACTCAACGTCATCTACTAGTGATCCCAGCTCACCGCTTTTAAGAGCATCTCATAGATCATCCAGTCTATCTTGAGACTTCTTGGTCCAGCTCACTGCTTTTAAGAACCATGTATCCGGTTCACCGCTTTTAAGAGCATATCATGACCAATCGTCCATCCACGTACCATTCCCAGAACTTACCAAACCTACTTACGTTCCATTCTACATTGACACATGACAACTCCCAATGTGGCCTGACTACTCGGATTAAAAGAAATCGGATATCAAACTCATATCAAAATCAACACGTCACCCACGACTTCATATTCCTTTTTATTTATTCATTATCCATAAATCTTTGGTGTCACATTACTCCTATCTAACCCATAGTCGCATAATGGAATTCCGAATTAGAAATCGAACAACTAAACCTCCTATATAATAAATAGGCAAAGGAAACCATGTTCTGATCATGCCAATCGATTGGTACAGAGGTTCAATCGATTGGGACAAAAAGTTATACCAATCGATTGAGAAACATGGCAATCGATTGGAATGTCAATCGATTAGAATCCTATTCAATCGATTGGGATGTCAATAGATTGGAATCCTATTCAATCGATTGGGATACGACTGATGTCAATCGATTGAGATTATGCCAATCGATTGGTACTACGTCTTCTCCAGCAGATTGTAAAAACAGCATAATTAAACGTAGAAGTCATACTTTTATCACATCTAAAGGTCATAACAACTTGTACATACATCAAATAAAGTGACCAAGTGAGTTAGGACTCACCTAGGGTGCGTTTGGGTGTGTAAGTCTTGAATACTCAAGCTTTTCCTCTCTCTCTTCCTTCTCTTTCTCTGTCCAGCCTTCTTTCTCTCTGTCTCTTCCTTTCTTCTTCTTTCTGATTCTCCTTTTTCTTCTCCTCTTCTTCAAGTTGCCAAGGTCAGTGTGTATGTGTATAGATATAGAAATATAGATAGATATATGTATGTATATATCTCAAGAGGTATGTCTCTCTCTCTCTCAAGGCTGCCAAAATGACCCAAGGCCATAAATGAACGAGTATATATAAGGGTTAAGAGTGCCACACGTTTAAAGCTCAAGAAAAGAAGAAAATATGTCTCAGCTTATGTCAATCGATTGGGACACAAGTCAATCGATTGGGAACAGATATTTGTAGTCAATCGATTGGAATAATGTCAATCGATTGGGATGAATGGCAATCGATTAGGATATTGACACGTAATCACCTTTAGTCGGTTGAATGTCAATCGATTGGGAACATGTCAATCGATTGGTATCTGAAAAGTGTCAATCGATTGGGAATTAAAGGCAATCGATTGGTATCCAAATTACACCAAATGAAAGTTTAAGGTTATACAAGTATAGAAATGAAATACCAGGTCTTATTAACATACCAAAATACAGGGTATTACATCATCCACCACTCAACAAAAGATTTCGTCCTCGAAATCAAAGGCAACAAGATCTAAAACAAAAACAAAAACTTCTCGCGCATCTCTGACTCTAGCTCCCACGAAGCTTCTCTTTCATCATGATGCTTCCACTGAATCTTTACTAACGGAATCTCCTTGTTCCTGAGCTTCTTGATTCCTTGATCTAGAATGCGAACAGGTCCTTCATTGAATGTAGCGTTATTGTGGACTTCAATGTCTTCAAAGCTGATCTCATGCGCTGGGTTATGAATACACTTCCTCAGCATACTGATGTGGAAAACATTGTGCACTCCTGACATCTTTGGCGGCAATGCAAGGCGATAAGTGACCTTCCCAACACACTCTAGAATCTCAAATGGTCCGATGAAACGTAGCGATAATTTGCCCCTTTTCTGACCAAATATGACGATTCCTCGAACAGGTGAAACCTTGAGTAATACGTGATCTCCAACGGCAAACTCCAAGTCTTTGCGTCGCTTGTCAGCATAACTCTTATATCTGGTCTGGACTGTCTTCATCTTCTCACGTACGACTTGAATCTTCTCACTGGTTTCTCGTACCATCTCTGGCCCAAGAAGTTGACTATCTCCGACTTCGGTCCAACATAGCGGCGATCGGCAAGGTCTTCCGTACAAAGCTTCAATTGGCACCATATCTATGCTTGAATGATAACTATTATTATAGGCGAACTCAATCAGAGGTAAGTGTATCTCCCAAGAACTCTCAAAATCAATGACACAAGCACGTAACATATCTTCCATCACTTGGTTAATCCTTTCAGTCTGTCCATCGGTCTGCGGATGAAAAGCTGAACTCAAGTTCAATTTCATTCCCATTGCTGTCTGGAGACTCTTCCAGAATTCTGCTGTAAAAGCGCGAATCTCGATCTGACACAATTAGAGGTGTCAAACGGGCCGGGTTGGCCCGGCCCGAGCCCGGCCCACTTTTTTCGGGCTAAAAGCCCGGCCCGGCCCGCCACAAGGCCCGGCCCGCTAGGCCCGGTTCACATACCCCGGGCCGGGCTGGACACACATTCTTCCGTCCATGGCCCGGCCCGGCCTGGCCCGAAATGAAGAAAAAGCCCGGCCCGGCCCGAAGCCCACCACTGTCAAGGCCAAAAGTCGAAGGAAGCCCGCTAGCCCGTCCGGCCCGGCCCGATGTCCGGCCCGCTAGGCCCGGGCCACCGGTCCGGGGCAGACATCCCCCCTCCCTTCCCAAGCCCGGCCCAGCCCGGCCCGATTTTAGGTGAGGCCCAGCTCGGCCCAGCCCGAAGCCCGGTCAAGCCCGCTTTGACCGAGCCCGGCCCGGCCCGGCCCGGCCCGTTTGACACCACTAGACACAATAGATACAGGCACTCCATGTAATCGTACAACGTGTTGTAGATACATTCGGCTCAAACGTTCTACTGAATACGTCATGCTATAGGCAATAAAATGTGCCGTCTTAGTAAGTCGATCCACGATTACCCATATAGCATCGTGATTCTGCTGTGACTTTGGCAATCCTACCACGAAATCCATGGTTATGTGTTCCCATTTCCATTGAGGAATAGGTAACGGCTGTAGAAGTCCAGGTGGTTTCTGATGTTCTGCCTTTACTTGTTTACAAGTAAGACACTGAGCTACATACTCAGCCACTTCTCGCTTCATTCCTTCCCACCAGAAATTTCTCTTCAAGTCCTTGTACATCTTCGTACTTTCGGGATGAATCGTCATCCGTGACTTATGAGCTTCATCCAATGTCTTTTCGGAGACTTTCTTTATTAGGTACACAGAGTCTATCTTTACATTGTAAAGCTCCGTCGGTACTAATATTCCAGACTTCTGGTTCCTTGGCTGTCATCTTGGCGAACCATAACTTCAAATCCTTTGCTGTCTGTTGAGCCTCCATGATACGACTGATCAAAGTCGGTTGTACCATAAGATATCCAAAATGTTGTCCTTTCATTGGCTCCACTGGCTGAAGATCAAATTCAGCAATTTCTTCTAATGCTCTCCATTCTCTAATTAGAAATGCAGCGGTCACTAGCCGAGGTTTACGGCTCAAAGCGTCTGCTACTACGTTTGCTTTACCGGGATGGTATTGCAAAGAAAAGTCATAGTCTTTGAGTAATTCCATCCACCTTCGTTGTCGCATATTCAACTCCTTTTGAGAGAACAAATACTTCAAGCTCTTATGATCAGAAAACAAGTCAAACTTTTCTCCATAGAGATGGTGTCTCCAAATTTTCAATACAAACACTATTGCTGCTAATTCCAGATCATGCGTAGGATAATTTTTCTCATGTACCTTCAATTGTCTTGATCCATATGCGATAACATTTCCATCTTGCATAAGCACACACCCGAGTCCTTGGTACGATGCATCACTGTAGATCACATACTTTTCTCCACTCTTAGGTAATGCGAGTACTGGTGCAGAAGTCAATCTTTCTTTTAACTCCTGAAATGCACCCTCATGCTTGTCTGTCCATTCATACTTCGTCTCTTTCCTGGTTAAGTTTGTCAAGGGTCCTGCTATCTTGGAAAATCCTTCGACGAATCTTCTGTAATATCCTGCTAAACCGAGGAAACTTCTGACTTTGGTCGCATTCGTCGGTTTGTTCCAGCTTAAGACTGCATCAATCTTAGATGAGTCTACCGAAATACCTTCCTGAGATATAACATGTCCCAAGAATTTGACTCCTGTAGCCAAAACTCACACTTGCTGAACTTTGCATACAACTTGTTATCTCGAAGTGTCTGCAAGGCAACTTGTAAATGCTCCTTGTGATTCTCTTTTGTCTTTGAGTAGATCAGTATATCATCAATGAACACAATAATGAATTTATCCAGATATAGTCTGAATACTCTATTCATCAAGTCCATAAATACTGCTGGCGCATTCGTCAATCCAAAAGGCATAACTAGAAACTCGTAATGCCCGTATCTTGTCCTGAATGCAGTCTTCGATACATCCTCTGGTCGAACTAACAATTGGTGGTATCCTGAACGTAAATCGATCTTGGAAAAGATCCTAGATCCTTGTAACTGGTCGAATAGATCATCTATCCGAGGTAATGGATATCTATTCTTAATCGTAACCTTGTTCAACTCCCTGTAGTCTATACAGAGTCGAAGTGTTCCTTCATTCTTCTTTACAAATATAACTGGTGCTCCCCAAGGTGACGTACTTGGACGAACAAATCCTAGATCTTCAAGCTCTTGAACTTGCTTCTTCAGTTCCAACATCTCGGTTGGTGCCATCCTATATGGAGTCTTAGAAATAGGCAATGTACCAGGTACTAATTCCATGCAGAAGTCTATTTCTCTTTTCGGTGGAAGTCCTTTAATATCCTGAAATACATCTAGAAAGTCTCGTGCAATAGGAATTTGATCCATCGTAAGCTCCGTACTCGTACTAATGATCGTAGCCAAACCACTCGTAAGAAACAGGTCGCTTATCGGTTGACACTGAAATCTGATCGTCGGCTTTCCTTGTATTGGAAATACAATCGTCCTAGTAGGGCAATCCAAATTGGCACCATATTTAGTTAACCAATCCATCCCTAGGATAACATCGAATTCTGACATCGACAGAACTACCAAGTCTATTGGAAGATTCCTATCTCCCAAAGTCAATGGGCAATCTCTACACACTTTACTCAACTTAACTGTCACTCCCAACGGTGACACAACATTCAGTGTTGACTCAAGTGTCTGGGGTTCTAAACCCAACTGACGCACAATCTTAACAGCAATAAAAGAACGTGCGGCTCCAGTATCAAATAAAGCTTTAACTGGACTATGAAAGAGTACAAGTGTACCTTCCAAATGTTGCTGCTCATCAGCATTAAAGCCTACTTCTCCTGGAATGATAGCATTCATTCTGGTCTGCTCAGGAGGTCCTTGGATTCCTTGCACTGGGACTCCGTAGTGTCCACCTCGTGGTGCACGACAATCCCTACTCACGTGCCCTGGCTTATTGCAGTTGCGGCAGACAATATCCGGCCTGCGATTAGGTCTATGGGCAGTGCAGTTCCTTGCAATATGTCCGGGCTTTCCACAGTTAAAACAACCTCCAGTGTTTCTTGGCGGGGCTGTCAGTAATGCCTGTGGCTGTAGTTCTCGCTGTTGATTTTGCTGGGGTCGATTATAACCCTGCTGAGGTTTCCTGGCTCCTTCCCAGATTCTCTTGTTTCCTTGAAAGTTTTCCTGAGGTCTCCATCCTTGGGTATTTCTCGGTGGTCGATTATGGAAATTCCTCTGTTGAAACCCTCGTGACGACTGAGGTCGATTTGTCTGTGATTGCTGTACTGGATTAGCATCCTTTTCTAATCCTGTAGCAAATCTAACAATTTCCTCATACGACTGGTTCAGATGACCAACCATCATATGTCTGAGGTGGGGGTTCAGTCCTTGGTGAAATCTCTTCACCTTCTTCTGCGGAGTGTCTATCATATGCTGAGCAAATCTGGATAAACGCTCGAACTATGTTGTGTATTCCCGTACATTCCATCCTCCTTGGATCAAATTGAGAAAGTTCCTTTCCTGTTGATCTCTCTCATCTTCTGGAAAATACTTATCCAAAAATCTGCCTTTGAATGTCTCCCACGACATAGCTCTAGCGGCATCGATCCCAATTGTGGCTCGCTCAGCTTCCTACCAATCTGCGGCGGCATAAGTGAGCTGAAACGTAGCAAGGCGACGTTTCTCTTGTTCGTTGCATTCCAATGCTTCAAATATTAACTCCATCTCTCTTATCCATTATTCTGCTTTCCATGGTTCTGTTAGTCCATCGAATTTTTCGGGACGTAACCCACGAAAATTTGCTAACAGCTTATCTCTAGTCTGTCTTGGTGGCGGGGGTGCAAGAGGTCTCTGGTGGGTGGAGTGATTATATGTATCCCCCACATGCTCCATCCTCTGCATAAATGCTTCGAAAATTCCAGTCGGATCCATCCCTTCTGGAATAGGTGCTCCATTACGTGCTTGGTGATTTCTCAAGGGTCCTACCATGATGCTAACGAGTATCGCCTACAAGAGACATATTGATCAGCTGAAAGTCTTCTCGTAGAAACGAACTCAAGATAGAACAAGAAATAGCAAAACTAACCATTCTACTAAACAACACGGCACAACGCAACAACCAAACAATAACAAAAGTACTGCTCGTATATATATATCAAAAGATGTACCGTATAGTACACACTAGTCAAACTGTGTACCATATGGGACAAGAGTTACAACAACTAAAGTCAGCTAATATTATACAAAGCTATGGTCAATAGCTATCTCTCAAGCTCCCAAAAATCTTGTGGACAACATGTCCTAATATAAACTAACCAAATCTATACCCTGCAGATCCTGACTCAAAAGTTGTCAGCATCTGATCTTGCTGGTGGTGCCTCGTCCTCTGGGTCTATATCCATCTCCTCGAGTGGATCATCCTCAACTGGTGCAACAAGATCCCCGACTACTACCCCTATATCCCAATCCTCTATCATCTCTGCATCATCGTCCTCCATCACGTCTGCTATCGCCTGGTTAGCGACATCAACAACTACTGCAGCAAAACCGTCAACTATGTCAAGAGCTCCTGCTATAGCCACCTCTCCCATAACAAAATCTGCTGGCTGTGCTACCATCTGAGCTATCCATCCTACTGCCATATCGGCCATGGCTGCCATATGCATAATGGGTCCAGCTGGTATCTGAAGCACAACGGGTACCTCTGGCACAACTATCTCCTCGTCGGGTACCTCCTCATCTACTACTACGTCTGCCTCAATAGCCTCTGGGTCTGGTACTGGATCCTCTGGCTCAAACTCTGGCTCCTCGGGGTCATCCTCAGGTTCATCATCTGCATCGTCTGCATGCTCATCCTCTACTGGGTCCTCGTCATCTATCGGCTCCTCCTCTCCATCTCCATCCATGTCCTCATCGGGATGCTCATCCTCAGGCTCTAGATCCTCCTCATCCTCAATCGGCTCAGGCTCTGGCTCTGGGACGGGTACGTCGGGCACTGGTGATGGTGGGGCTGCTGCTGCTGGTACAGTTATAGGCTCTGGTGGACCGGCTACAATGGCTCTCAACTCAATCTCATCCATCTCTGGCTTACTCAAAACTAGTCGTAACATCTCCTGGCAAATGTCTCTACCGACCCTCGCAGTATGGTAAGCATCCATGCGCATCTGTGTCGGGTGAGTACTCCTGGTCACATAAAGCGCTCTCCACATGTCTTCCTCTAAATGTCGACTAGCTATCTGGCACACACGCTCACGATAAAACTCTGGGTCAGCTGGCTCCACGGTATCTCCATGGATAATATGTCCTCTATAAGCATCAGTCACAAACTGGTGAAACTCCAGATCCATGCTATCCTGCAAAGGAAACTATCTATCGTCAGGAAGACAAACTTATCTTATACTCATATCTCATCTCAAAGAAATTCTATCATACTAGGACTAGATGGTGTGGAAATACTTAGTGAACAAAAGTATCACAACCTAGAGTACCGAACTAAGCTCTGATACCAAAAACCCTGTCACGCCCCGGAGCAACATAAATAGAGAAAAATAAATTTCCTTTATGGGTCCACAAGGAATGACAGGGGAAAGTCACTAATAATCCACACCACGCAGTACTAGTCCAAAAGAAAAGCAATAGTAAACAACTGAGAATAACATACAGTGCTAACTATTACAAAATATCAAAGTATGGTCCACAGGATCACAACAGGTCTGAAGACAACAAATGCCCAAGTACCCGTTAACAAAAGGTTCAACAGAACAACCGAAATGTAATCTAACTATAACATCTTCAGTCTTCAACTGGCATAAGGATAATCCTCCCTGGCGTAACCATCATCGGTGGGGCCTTCCTCTGGATAATAGTCATCAGTGTACTGGTCATTACCTGCAGAATAAGGGGCAGGATATTCTGGACGGGAAAAGTCCAGGCAATAAAAGGCCGTCAGCTTACTGAGAGCTGAGTGAGCATAAACTAACGAGGTGCCAGTTATCTGAAATAAACACAAGCTTATGAAAATACGAGTTAACATCTTATTATATCCCTATCTTGTTTCTTTAGTCATCCTTGTAAACCGACCCTTAACGTCCTGTTAATCGAATACCAAACTCAACATATTCTGATTTTCATGAACAGACTCAATCGTTTAACTCTAGGGATACACCCTTATTCTGTCCATCGCTTTTAAGAGCAATACATCCTGCTCACCGCATGTCATGGACTCCACGTCAGTCTGTCCCCAGCTTTTAAGAACAATGGTCCTTTTCACCGCATTTCAGGGATATAACGATTCGAACAAGGCATATCAATCTATTACCACGACTCAACGTCATCTACTAGTGATCCCAGCTCACCGCTTTTAAGAACAATGATTCTGTTCACCGCTTTTAAGAGCATCTCATAGATCATCCAGTCTATCTTGAGACTTCTTGGTCCAGCTCACTGCTTTTAAGAACCATGTATCCGGTTCACCGCTTTTAAGAGCATATCATGACCAATCGTCCATCCACGTACCATTCCCAGAACTTACCAAACCTACTTACGTTACATTCTACATTGACACATGACAACTCCCAATGTGGCCTGACTACTCGGATTAAAAGAAATCGGATATCAAACTCATATCAAAATCAACACGTCACCCACGTCTTCATATTCCTTTTTATTTATTCATTATCCATAAATCTTTGGTGTCACATTACTCCTATCTAACCCATAGTCGCATAATGGAATTCTGAATTAGAAATCGAACAACTAAACCTCTTATATTATAAATAGGCAAAGAAAACCATGTTCTGATCATGCCAATCGATTGGTACAGAGGTTCAATCGATTGGGACAAAAAGTTATACCAATCGATTGAGAAACATGGCAATCGATTGGAATGTCAATCGATTAGAATCCTATTCAATCGATTGGGATGTCAATCGATTGGAATCCTATTCAATCGATTGGGATACGACTGATGTCAATCGATTGAGATTATGCCAATCAATTGGTATTACGTCTTCTCCAGCAGATTGTAAAAACAGCATAATTAAACGTAGAAGTCATACTTTTATCACATCTAAAGGTCATAACAACTTGTACATACATCAAATAAAGTGACCAAGTGAGTTAGGACTCACCTAGGGTGCGTTTGGGTGTGTAAGTCTTGAATACTCAAGCTTTTCCTCTCTCTCTTCCTTCTCTTTCTCTGTCCAGCCTTCTCTCTCTCCGTCTCCTCCTTTCTTCTTCTTTCTGATTCTCCTTCTTCTTCTCCTCTTCTTCAAGTTGCCAAGGTCAGTGTGTATGTGTATAGATATAGAAATATAGATAGATATATGTATGTATATATCTCAAGAGGTATGTCTCTCTCTCTCTCAAGGCTGCCAAAATGACCCAAGGCCATAAATGAACGAGTATATATAGGGGTTAAGAGTGCCACACGTTTAAAGCTCAAGAAAAGAAGAAAATATGTCTCAGCTTATGTCAATCGATTGGGACACAAGTCAATCGATTGGGAACAGATATTTGTAGTCAATCGATTAGAATAATGTCAATCGATTGGGATGAATGGCAATCGATTAGGATATTGACATGTAATCACCTTTAGTCGGTTGAATGTCAATCGATTGGGAACATGTCAATCGATTGGTATCTGAAAAGTGTCAATCTATTGGGAATTAAAGGCAATCGATTGGTATCCAAATTACACCAAATAACAGTTTAAGGTTATACAAGTATAGAAATGAAATACCAGGTCTTATTAATATACCAAAATATAGGGTATTATACACTCATACTCACAAACCTATCCTACCCATTAACCCAAACCCTAACCAGACCCGAATCAAACCCTGACCCACACACAGACACAACACGACCCAAACCAAAACCCGAAACCCTAACCGAACAAGACCCGACGTCAAAACGACGTCGTGTCATTTAAAGGACCCACGGGTCCTACTCAGTTTGAGCCCAACCCAAACCCTTACCCATATGCACTCTCAGGCTGACCCACCCATAGCACAGCCTGACCCGAACTCCAACGCGACGCTCAAAACGGCGTCGTCCCACTTAAAAGACCCACGGGTTATTTTTAACCCGGCCCGCTACCCACTTCTACACCCAACCTGGCCCACCCAAGACCTGACCCGAACCTGGGTCTTATAACCCGAAACCCAGATGGGTTTCTTCGTCTTCTCCGACGATCCCGACACCGCCGACGATGGCGATTTCGCCGGAACACTCTCTCTCCTCATATCTCTCTCATTTCTTCATCAAAATTGATGAATCCAATGGGGAAATGACCGGAATCTCATCCTCTATCACATACTAGGGGCTCATAATCTGGTTTATTCGTTTGGTGGTCCTACTAGCCGATTATTCTTTCGGCCAATCAAGAGAATAATGGCCTGCATGGCCATTCAAATGAACTCTAAATAAAAAGCTGCTACACTGGGGTCTAACTGGGATCATGTGGGTCTGTTTGGTGTAAAAAGAATGGGTTTTGGTTGATATTTAAAATTTGAGCTTCAAGGGAAGCTTTAATGGTTGCCGGAGGTTCACAGTGAGCCTCAGGCTCAGTTTGGCTTGCATGCAAGGGTCCTAGGGTCTCCTAATGGACATGCAGATGCTCAAGCATGTGTGAGAGGGGTTGGGTTTACCTCAGGTTGCCCCTGTTTGCCACAACTCTCTAAATCTTCTCCGATCTTCTTCTTCTCCCTCCTCTGCTTGTGTGCTGTGCAAAGAGGGGTCCTAGTGTGTGTTGTATGCATGTGTGTGTGGGCAGAGACAGTGTAGAGAGTGAAGAGAGGATGTGTGTGTAGTGTTCACAATGTGGGGGGGGGGGGGAGGGAATGATGCTCTCTCAAGCTCTCTCGGGCTCTCTCTCCATTTAACAATCTGTTAGACAGATTGTGGGTGGTTAAGGGTATTAAAATGAGGGAGGGTGAGGTCTTATTTATAGAGAGAGAGGGGTGGGGGTTTATCAAGTGCACTGAGTGCACAATTATGTGTGAGTATGTGTGTTTCCAAGGGTAGATATTAAGGGCACAAGGGTGATGGTGTGTGCATGTTTTTCGAATGGTGAGTGGTGGGGTCCACTCTCGGGTAGGCACATTGGGATGTGTATCTGAGTCCTAAGGTACTACTGACTATAAGTGGTACAGAAAATGTAAACCTGTACCAGGATGAGTGCTGGTCCAAAAGCGAGTCTACTTAAGGTTTATAAAATAGAAATTATAAACGTCGGGGCTGCGACCATTCTAATAGACTCCAGGTTAAACGTATCGTCGTTGTCGTCAAAACGGTTACTAAGGATCCTAATAAGGACTCCTAATTATGGCCACCCTAATGGGCCTTCTGTAACTGTATCCTGGGTGACGTCACTATTTTAAATTCCTACGTGGAATTTCTGCAGGAAATTTTTGGGTGCTACATCTCTACCCACCTTATTTGAGGATTTCGTCCTCGAAATCTAGAGTTTGCTAGATCTTAAATGTACAAAGTCTTATTCACAAGGTTAGTCGTTCTATACCAACTCAGACGCTCTTATCAATCTAAATGGTTTATCGGACCATAAGTTGTTATCAACTGTTCCGGGGTCTGATTTCCTGAAAATACATCAGCTCCTCCTCATAATTCCTCTCGAATGTCCCAAACATCTTGTAATATCATCTCTATATAAGATTCAAAGTTCTAGCAGTGGGCATGGTACCTTCAGTCTTCCATTCTGTTCAGTGCTAGGGTTAATTTACTGATCTGCGAGCTCTCTTTCTGGATCTTTGTGGTGGTGGAGTATTGTTCTGAACTTCTAGTTCAGGGCATTCTTTACGTATATGACCAGTCTTTCCACAATTGAAACACTGCACCTGTTGTCCTGTGAGTTGTTTCGGTGCTGCGCATTCTTTGGAGTGGTGTCCGGGTGTTCCGCAGTTCTAGCAGATATCACGTTGCTTTGCGTGTGTCTGAACGGTTGTCTGACTAACTCTTCTGTCATTACTTCTCTGTCCTTTGTGATGATTCTGGAGGTGTTCAGAGTTTCTTCTAGTGATTACAGACTGCATTTGAGCGGTTGCCCGTGACACTTGATTGCTTCTTCGACTTCCTCCTGGGTTGGTTGCCTGAAACCAGTTATCTTTTCTTCCTTGTGGGTGGCTTTCTAGTTTCTTGCTGTTCAGAGTTATGTTCTCTAGTTGTGTGGCTAATTCGACCATTTCTTCGAATGGTTGGTCAAGGTATAATGCTACTGTCTTTTGAATGTCTGGATTAAGTCCTTCATAATATTGTAGTGTCTTATTTCGCTGAGTATCTACCATATAGGGAGCAAATCGCGATAGTCTCTCAAATTTTGCCGTGTATTCTTGTACTATCATTTTGCCTTGAACTAGCTCTATGAATTCCTTTTTCTTCTTGTTTCTCTCTGTTCTTGGGAAGTACTTTGCTAGGAATTTTGTTTTGAATGCTTCCCATGTCATTCTCCTTGTAACATCTTCGCCCACTGTAGCTTCGACAGATTCCCACTAGTCGGCTGCCGAATACGTCAATTGGAAAACAGCCAAGCGTCTTTTCTCCGTCTCGTTGCATTCGAGGGCTTGAAACATTCGTTCCATATCACGAAGCCATTGTTCAGCTTCCCATGCTTCTGTCATTCCAGTGAACGTTCCTGGTTTAAGTGCACGAAATCTCTCAAGCAGTTTATCTCCTGTCTGACAAGTATTTCCGCTATTGATGACGCGGTCCAGGTGATCACTTGCTTGTTCCACGCGTCGGATAAGAGCTCCTATCAATCCTGTTGGATCCACTGCTGGAGGTATCACATTTGTTGGTCCGTTGGGTGAGTTCTGAGTATTCTGTTTTCTCTTAACCATGGTGTACGCTAGCAAGGGTTATACCTATGAGTTAACACCTATTTGGTCAATACCTTATCTTATCTCATTTGATCATATGACAAGTAACAGTATTGAGTTAACAGGGATTTCTAGCATATAATGGTTGTCACAACTACTACTAGGATCAAGGGTACGACATCCTTATCCTTGGCCTTTCTAAACTCTAGGTTGAGCTGACTGTTCCGAGATACATCTCAGGAAGTTCGTCAGTGCCTAAACATCTATCGACTAATGGTCAAACCTATATTCTTATTAGTAATAAACGCATAAGGGGTAAGATTAACAATTAATAAGAATACGTCTCATCCATACGATTATGCTTAAGTTAAGTCACAAGCAAACAACTACTGATCAGAAAATAAAAAGGGTACAACAATAGTACGAATACTAGTTCTACCAATCTGGAGTACATCAAAAGATGTGGAATAGAAACATATGATGAACTAGCTAAGGATCCATCCTCCATCTCTCTCAACATTAGAGTCCGAGGTCACTTCTCCTAAATCACTAGATGGTGGAAAGTCAATCGGAGGGATACCAACAAATGCATCCCAGGCTGGCTCTAGGGGCCAATCAGGGTCCTCTATCATCTCAGGCTCCGCTGTTGGGTCTTCATCTGGATCATCATCTGAGTCATCATCAGAACCTGCTGGGGTAACAAAGTGTACTACGTCTTCTTGTGGCTCATCCTGGTCATGGATTGCAAGGTTTCCAAGGGCATGAGGAATCTCGTCCATCTCAGCAGACAGCAAACGCGGTGCTACCACTCTATAATATGCTAACTCTGGAACAGGTCTCTCACGGAAGAAACAACGTGTCCACTTCCTTATACTCTGGCGAACTCTATGCCTGATGGTGTTGCTAACATGACCAAATCCTCGAGGGGCAAACTGTCTTTCCAAAGTGACTCTGTACTGTCCCTCTGCAGCATTGTACTCTATCTGGTGCTCCATGCTAGCCTGCCCAACACAGAAAACTAACTTAGTACTGATGCTAATTAATGAAATATCTTAAAGTTTCATAGTGACAAGGGGGTACCTTTCTTAATTCTATCTAAACCTTGTGTTACTGTCAATTATTCTAAGTCCGACTTCCTGAATTTACATTAGTTCCTAATTCTATATTTATTGCACTTGTGACCTCTATGGTTCCGCTCGTTGTGGGGACTTATTAGTCATTCTTATAGACTTAGAGTATACAAGCTTAAATCAATTACTAAATATAAGCGAGCAGTATATCCACGTGAAGATATATAAGTCGGGTTAAAGATAAACTCCATAGATAGATTTAAACATAGTGCAACATAGTTACAAAAACATTTACATCAAAGAGCGCGTACGCTAAGTAAGTACATAGTAGGGAATAGTGCCAACAACAGATACATGAAAGGCGTACACGTTACTACTACTACGTGTTACATGCCTGAGTACAGCTATACACAAAAGATAGACTAACAGTCCTATTACATAGTCCTTCAATCATCCAGGTCCTCGACCTTTGACTTTCCCTTCTCAACTATGTCTTTCTTAGTTGGGTCGACATTGACTGCGGAATCAGCATCCTCCATAGAATTGGTCTCCTTTGCTGGAACTTCTCCATCATCATCCTCCTCCATATCAGTCCCCAAGACTGGCTCAACGGTCAAGGGTGTATCAGCTATGGACTCCTCTGGTACTGGGGGTGGCATAGCAGAAGATGGTCCTACGGGTCCAGGTGGGGGTGTCAGCTTAACTCGAAAAGTCATGACTCGGAGGGTATAGCTGTCATGAGTCATCTCAGCTGCTTCTTGATGAACAAGTCTAAGGGTGTTTTCTCGGTAATGTGCCTCTCTCTGCAGGATCTCTGGGTCCTCAATTCCCAACACATGTACATCATGCCACATGTTTTCCTCCAAATGCTGCTGAGCACTCCGTCGAATCCTTTGTCGGTACAACACTGGGTATGCAGGCTCTATACGATCTGGATAAACCCAATGTCCTCCAAACCCATTTTGGACATAGAATGGTTCCATGCTAACCTGTCCAATATAAACTATCATAGGGTTAGTATCTTCATAAGTGAGGAAAAGATCTAATGGTTTATACCTTAAAGTGTATAGGACAAACGGTAAATGCCTAACCTAGGCTCTGATACCACTAAAACCCTGTCACGCCCCGGAGTAAGCCAAAAATAGGGAAAATAAAAATTTTCCTTTATGGGTCCGTAGACACGTGACTAGTTTGTTAACCGTTCTGTCCTTCTAACTCCGCACCGTGCAATCATAAGGGAAAAGCTAGAGCTTAGACATGATCTAATCTTATTAGCGAATAAACACAGCAGCGGAATTTAAACAAGGTTTACAATAACTTCAATCTTAATACAAGAGGACATACTAAATAATTTACATAATCTTAAAACTCGAGAAACTGTCTATCAGGTCTTGGGCAAGGCTTTATTCTCCTTGGCTCCATGGTACTGCATCCTGAACTCTTCTATCTATCTCCAAACCTGCAACACTCTGGGCATACGAATGCCCAGGGCGTAATATGCCATCAGCCTTGGAACAAGGCTGAGTGAGAGTCTCAACCGCACAATAATCAATAAATACAACACATCTCTCGACTCACGTCAGAGTTTAATACTTTAAAATAGGGTTAATCTCTTATCAAAAGACGCATTCTCACCACGGGCATAGCAGAGGTCTCAACAAAACAGATAAACAGATAATCACAGCATCATAGAATACATTCTCCTTATTTTATCCACGTGCGTGCAATTGCATGACCAATGTAACTCACTCCCGACTCTTTTCATAGACACTTGCTTTTTAAAACGGATACTTTTCAAAACCATTTTATTTTAAAACCAAAACTTTCCAAACCAAATCATTTTGAACTAAATCATTTTTACTTATCAACTCAATCTCATCATTCACCTTTTCTTTCTCATTCACTTGACAACACGCGGTATATCAAGGATGATAACACGCTATCACGGCCAATTCATACTCATTCCCTTGATAGGCCACCAGACGTCTTCACGGCGCGCACTATCGGTAAATAATGAAACTGGCACATGGGACGTCTTCAACCATGTGTATACTCTCACCGGTCGTCTACACAGCTAAGAAGTATATTAGAGCACTAGCCGGACGTCTTCACGATACATGGGACGTCTTCAACCACGTATGCGCATCACCGGACGTCTTCAACGGCGAGAGGCGCGCTAGGAACCCTAACCGTTCATGTCCACCCGGCTCGTCAGCCGTTGATCCATCGGATCCAATATTCACATTTCTTTTACATTCATGTATCTCATCTCATTCACATTCTTATCAAAACACCTCTCTTTTCTCACACAATGCATGCTAACACATGTCATGAAATGCAAGTGAATCCATTCCCGATACCCATATGCAAAACCACTTTCATTCTCTTTATTATTATCTTAGCATGCGTTATTTATTCCAGACAACAACCTCGTAAAACGTGCATTTAATAATTAGCAACAGATACGTACATATAACAACATGGATCACATGACATGGATTGATACCAATGATCATATAGATAAAACCCTTGACATGCTCACGTATGCGATAGCACTACCATAACATGCTTTGCATAGTCTTTATAATTATTGAAATACACGTAACACCATAATTCAGCTTATCACTTATACCAAATATCATACAGGTAGCTTTTAAACATCTTATATTAGTCTTATTAGGATTAGAGTGAAGTTAGGAAACTCACCTCGAGTCACCGATCTTCGAAAAGCGGATAACCGTCAAGTTCTACAACAATAAACGAAATAAACAATAATAATGTATGAGTACAACTATAGGGGCAAAATGGTAATTTTACCAAATGAGGTCATAAACCTCAAGGTAGTGATCTACGTGTCATTCTAAGTCCAACGCCATTGACTAGACTCAAATCGGAGTCCGTCGCGTTTTACGAGGTAAAAGGTAGGGCTTACTATACTAATGCGGGTCCTAAAAGATAGGCTGTATTTTCGACCGGGTCGAAAGGTCACCAAATTTTACAGAAATGTTCTAGACATTATTCTAAGACTCTGGGAACTGACCGCGTAATTTTCGGAGTCCTAGATTATTTATTATGAATTTTTAAAGATAATATATACTAGAAAATACCCGAAGCGGGATTTAAATACATAAGTATAATTATACAAAAGAATCAGTATTTATAAGTATTTTTATTAAATACTAGATATTAAAATACACTATCAGTATTTATCTCATAATTTTCGGAGCTCATTTGGTATTTTTAATAATTAATATACACATAAAATAGCTCCTTATTAATTATTAAAAATACTGGACTATAATATTATTGCTCTATAACTTACATTATGTAATAAAAATGTCCTAGGGTCATTACCCTAATTTTCTAGAATTTATGAATACATGTAGGTATTTATTAACTATTTAAAACTATTTAAAACTGGTATTTATTATTTATATTAATTATATAAATAATAAATATATGATATATACAATGTAATAATGATATACATAATATTAAAGTAATATTATATAATATAAAACATTAACGGTATTAATTATAACCCATTTATAATTATTAAAATAATTTAAATCATTTTTAAACTAATTAAAACTAATAATAATAATAATAATACTAATAACAATAATAATAATAATAATAATAATAAAAAACAAATCCACAGACCCGACGGGTCGACCCGAACCGACCCATGGGTAAACGGGTTACCCGAATACACTATCAAAGGGATCCAAACGCGTGACCCGATGGGTCAGACCCGACCCAACCAAATTCTAAACGGACTACCCATATTAACTCACAACTAAACCCAACCCAAAACCCATTTGGGTTGATCCTAACCCGAACCCGAAACCCACTCATACTCACAAACCTATCCTACCCATTAACCCAAACCCTAACCAGACCCGAATAAAACCCTGACCCACACACAGACACAACACGACCCAAACCAAAACCCGAAACCCTACCCGAACAAGACCCGACGTCAAAACGACGTTGTGTCATTTAAAGGGCCAAACCCAAACCCTTACCCATATGCACTCTCAGGCTGACCCACCCATAGCACAGCCCGACCCGAACTCCAACCCGACGCTCAAAACGGCGTCGTCCCACTTAAAAGACCCACGGGTTATTTTTAACCCGGCCCGCTACCCACTTCTACACCCAACCTGGCCCACCCAAGACCTGACCCGAACCCGGGTCTTATAACCCGAAACCCAGACGGGTTTCTTCGTCTTCTCTGGCGATCTCGACGCCGCCGGCGATGGCGATTTCGCCGGAACACTCTCTCTCCTCATATCTCTCTCATTTCTTCATCAAAATTGATGAATCCAACGGGGAAATGACCGGAATCTCATCCTCTATCACATACTAGGGGCTCATAATCTGGTTTATTCGTTTGGTGGTCCTACTAGCCGATTATTCTTTCGGCCAATCAAGAGAATAATGGCCTGCATGGCCATTCAAATGAACTCTAAACGAAAAGCTGCTAAACTGGGGTCTAACTGGGATCATGTGGGTCTATTTGGTGTAAAAAGAAGGGGTTTTGGTTGATGTTTAAAATTTGAGCTTCAAGGGAAGCTTTAATGGTTGCCGGAGGTTCACAGTGAGCCTCAGGCTCAGTTTGGCTTGCATGCAAGGGTCCTAGGGTTTCCTAATGGACATGCAGATGCTCAAGCATGTGTGAGAGGGGTTGGGTTTACCTCCGGTTGCCCCTGTTTGCCACAACTCTCTAAATCTTCTCCGATCTTCTTCTTCTCCCTCCTCTGCTTGTGTGCTGTGCAAAGATGGGTCCTAGTGTGTGTTGTATGTGTGTGTGTGTGGGCAGAGACAGTGTAGAGAGTTAAGAGAGAATGTGTGTGTAGTGTTCAAAATGTGGGGGGGGGGGGGTGGGGGGGGAGTGTTGCTCTCTCAAGCTCTCTCGGGCTCTCTCTCCATTTAACAATCTGTTAGACAGATTGTGGTGGTTAAGGGTATTAAAATGAGGGAGGGTGAGGTCTTATTTATAGAGAGAGAGGGGTGGGGGTTTATCAAGTGCACTGAGTGCACAATTATGTGTGAGTATGTGTGTTTCCAAGGGTAGATATTAAGGGCACAAGGGTGATGGTGTGTGCATGTTTTCCGAATGGTGAGTGGTGGGGTCCACTCTCGGGTAGGCACACCGGGATGTGTGTCTGAGTCCTAAGGTACTACTGACTATAAGTGGTACAGAAAATGTAAACCTGTACCAGGATGAGTGCTGGTCCAAAAGCGAGTCTACTTAAGGTTTATAAAATAGAAATTATAAACGCCGGGGCTGCGACCATTCTAATAGACTCCAGGTTAAACGTATCGTCGTTGTCGTCAAAACGGTTACTAAGGATCCTAATAAGGACTCCTAATTATGGTCACCCTAATGGGCCTTCTGTAACTGTATCCTGGGTGACGTCACTATTTTAAATTCCTACGTGGAATTTCTGCGGGAAATTTCTGGGTGCTACACTCTTAGTTGAGACTTGTATATCTATAGAGATGCTATGGCTCCAACTAATCAAAAGAAATTCATAGTTTTATCAATTCTTCCTCTACTTGATAGATCTAACCTAGAGATTTAGGATTGATTATTTGATGTCATATTATTGTGTGAAGCATGTGGACTAACCCATGTTTTGTAGCGCTTTGGAGGTATGACTTCTCATCTCATCTCTAGTTTATTTCAATTGTTGTTTTTATTGATTGTCGACTCCATGCGCGACACCTTAGCTTAGGTATTGCCTTATGTGTATATGTGATTAGAGACATTTTTCCTAGGATTTCTATTCTTTGTATCCATTGCACGTTTCCCATTTCGCGGCTGGATCCCAGGTAAGTTCTCTAGTTCTCTACTTGCACATCATTATGCTTGTTACTTGAATTATGTGGCTTATGAATGATATTTTACAGTTAGCAATCTTACACCATTTTCAACATGCTTTTGTAATGTATATGTATATATGTATTAGTTGAGGGCACACTTAGATAATTGATTTGATTAAAAGGATGTTGAGCAGAGGTCTATCACGAGATAGGATGAGAGGGGGTGTTTTAGTCTGCCGGGCTCCTTCCCCTCTCATTCCATAATCCCTGGACTCAGATTATCTTTAGTTTCGCAAAAGATCAGTTTGCTTTCGAAAAATAGTTTCTTAATTTTCCTTTAAAAAAAATTAAGTGGCGACTCTTTGTATTTGAAATTTAAAAATTACTTTAAGATTAAAAGTGGTCCCAAATGCCAGTATCCACAATTTGGTGACTCTGCTGGAGATCGAACCCAGAATCTCTGGTTTCGCAGACCAGAATTTCTGATTTTGGGTTCACTCAAGGATTAGACTTGAAAGCATTCTTTTAATCGAATTAATTAATTTTCGTGTGCCCGTTGCATTGGACTTGTATGTCTCGCCAATCGATTGCACGGAACTATGACCTTGGAGGCTCGGGGCAACCCGGTCGGTCAAGCCATCATGGGACTGTGTGATCACCCTTGATCTCGTACCATGTGTTGGTATATGAAGCATCCTATCGGGTGTGTGTCAAGGGTCCCTTATTTGACCAAAACCCAGCCTTTGCATGATAGTTTCTATAGAACCCTTCGATCCTAGGAAATCAATTCTTGTTTAGGATTTATGTGCTAGGGAGTTTTGTATGCCCGAAAGGGATTATTTGAGATGATGACAATGCTTAGTTGATGAAAGATGTGTAACCTCTTAATCACTTTTTGAGCAATTCCTCTTCATGTCCCGCGACATTTGAAAACACGTCGAATCTTGATTGAAAGAATACACTTCTTATATCTAGTTAGCAAAGCATCATTGACCTTGTATGTATCCGAATTCATGGAAAGTACGACGATAATCCGATCATGTGATCCTCCTACCCAGTAGATTTTAAATCCATCTTTGAAAAAAAAGTGGAAGAAAAAGGATTTTACCATCTTTATCCTAGGGTTTTTCAAAAAATCACGCTTTCAAAACCTTTGAAGGTGACTTGATTAAGGTTCTAAACCAATCCTTGTCAAAGATATATTTTCACACCCTCCATTTTCAAAAGAAGAATCCTCGTGAATTATTTTCAAAGATCTCGCCTTCTAAAGAGGTACTTTTCAAAATGATTCTCAAAAGTGAAGATTCAACTTGACTATCTTTGTTGAGAAATATTTTCATTCTCAAAAGCATTCTCAAAAGAATGTTTTCAAAGATCTAAGAAAAATCTTTCCAAATAAATTTCAAATTTTTTTTAAAGGGGTAATGAGGATCACAATGAAAGGGGAAGTCGGCTCACTTGACATGGGTGAGGATTTTATGAGCTTACGTGTCTATGTGTTAGGATTAGAACTTCCTTTCTTTGGCATATAGAATACGCATACACGCACACATGCATTTACATCCGCATAACATATGGGCCATGCATGAAAATTTCTTAAAAAGCATTTGCAAACAAAATAACAAAATAAAGAAAATTGCTTTGATTTTGAAATTTAAACAAATAAATAAAAAAGAATAAAATATGTTTGTAGGTAAAAGATAGAATTAGCTACAAACACAATTTGGTACAGAGACTCTACCACAAGGTTAACAAGGAGAGAGATGGCGCAAGAAGCAAACGCAAGAGAAATAGCAGAATTGATGGCCATGGAGGAACAACAAGCAGGTCAAATGACAAGGATAATGACCATGATGGAAACACTAGCACGATAGCCGCCAGTTGTCAATGATCTGTCGTGCTAGAGTTTCTGGATCATCGAACCAATCATCCTCCCTAATAGATGGAGGGGATAAGCCTTTGAGGAGGTTCTCAGACTTGGGAGTGTCATTGTCCACCGCTCTGGATAGGCTACTAGCAAAGGGGCACCTTCACCTATTGGAACCACGACCGAGACCAAATCTATCAAATCCAAGATCTGATAGATAAGAACGTAATATTTGAACCGCCCACCAACCTGCCAAACATCACCAAAAATCCACTACCCAATCATCATGCGGTGCCGCCACCCGGAGTTTACTATTTGGGAAAAGAAGGAAGCTCTTTTGACCCATCAACATTGATCACTAAGCTGGGATGTCTGAAGAAGATTTTCCAGATGCCGGGAGATTTGAACATCTGCACTTTGGATAGACTGGCGGATAGAAAGAAGGGGAAGGTGATAGAAAAGATTCCCATTGCGGATTGGTGGGCACTTGAAGATGGCAGCTCTATTTGGTATAAAGGGAATGATAGTCAGGATATCAAGGAGGATATTTGGTATGAAAGTGAGAAAGAAGAAGAGAATCCAGAAGTCACTAAAATACATGATGATCTTTGGTTTTAAGAAGAGGTTAGTCATTTAACGCGATCGAGAAGGCATTTCAAACCGCATGAACTCGAGGAAGATTACCCAGGCCAGGAATTGAATAAGGGAAAAGGGAAACTAAATGAGGAAGAAGAAGAAGATAGGGTCTTGAGACAAATGAAGAAGACACAAGCGAATATCACTATTGGGGGTTCTTAATTGCTTCCAAGCGTCATAGACAAGCGGTCCTCGATGCTCTCAATCAATCTGATGTCTCCATCAACATTACCCCAGAAGATATCGTCGGCATGATCAACAAGAGTTCAACTCCCGCTATCTCATTTACCGAAGCTGACTTAACTCTTAGGGGTCCGGCTCACAACAAGCCATTACACATCACCATTGAATGTCTAGGAAATTCTTTGCCCTCTTGTCTCATTGACAACGGGTCTGCATTGAATGTGTGCCCATTCCAAATAGCCAAAAGGATGGGGCTTGATGAATCCACGTTTATACCATCGGAGCAAAAGGTAAGGGCCTATGGCAATACTCAGCGGGCGATTATGGGGATCATTTTTCTAAACCTTTCCATTGGGACCGGGGAAAAGGAGGCAGAGTTCTAGATCATGGATATTCCTGCATCTTTCAATCTACTTCTGGGAAGGACATGGTTGGACAGTTTGGGTGCCATCCCGTCAACCATCCATCAGAAATTCAAGTACATTTGGAAGAATAAAGTTTGTGATGTTCTGGGAGATAGTTGGATGCATGCGTCTGGAGCTTCATCTAGTGCCCCAGTTTGGAAGTACAAATGCAAGAGGAAGAGACAAGCTTGGGCGGGTTCGAATTCATCAATGTGATAGAAGATAGCAAGCCAAAAGAGTTTTTACCGCTTTACTTTGATCAGTATGCAAGTTCGTTAGTAGTTGGAATCATGAGAAAGATGGGATTCTTCTCGGGGATAGGTTTGGGTAAGAAGCACCAAGGATTGCCTGAGTTTTCGAACATCATCTCACAAACTCATATTTGCGGGATAGGATATCAACCAACAAGGGAAGAAATGAAGAAAAAGAAGAAATTGGCTGATGCGCCAATGGAACCAACAAAAACTCTCAATGGATACTTCGTCAAGGAAGGAGAGGATTTTTTGTTTTGCAATTTTCTCGAGCCATGGTTGGATAAAGTGGAAAAATGTGTGAAGGTTGGATAAAGTGGAAAAATGTGTGAAGCCAGGACTTGAGATTTTCTTTGCGCATAACTTCTCTGACTATAAGGACACTTACCTGCAAGTGCCTACAAAATCCACCATTATTCAGGATTGGGTGTGCACTTTGGATGGCTTGGCGATGAAGGACCTGCTAGAAGAGGAACATAGAGGAGTTGGAAAGGGTAGTACTAGGGAAAGTGTGAATAAAGATGGGAAAAGTAGAGGTGAAGAAGAAAGCAAGGAAAAGTCAGAACAAGAACAAGAACAAGAAAAAGAATAAGAGGAAGAAGAAATGGGGGAAATTACTCAGATAGGAGACCTGGAAGAATGTTTCATCACTCATCTTGGAGGAGAAAGCAAGAAGGAATGGGTTTTTGAGTCTAGTGATAGGTATCCCCCTCACCCAGAGTCTATATTGGCCCAAATGAGGCGTCTTTCAATTTCTATGTCTGTTGTAATTGCTCCCAAGAAAGTTAATGAGAATATGACTAATTCTGCTTACTCAACTATGCATAATAATTGTGATGCATGTGATGAATGTAGTGAAATACCAGATGAATTGCAAAAATTAATTAAAAAAGAAAATAAATCTACATGTAAAATCATTGAAGGCACTTTAATGATTAATTTGGGAAATGACGATAATCCACAAAATGTTTTTATTGGCTCCACACTTAGTAATGAGGAAAGCAAAGAATTAATTAATCTATTAAATGAATTCAAAGATGTCTTTGCATGGTCCTACGATGATATGCCAGGAATTGATCCAGAAATAGTCCAACATCATATTCCCCTCTTCCCAAACTCAAAACCCGTAAAGCAAAAATTGAGGCTAATGAGGCCTGAATGGGAGCTAAAAGTGAAGGAGGAAGTTGAAAAGCAGATAGGAGCTAGATTCTTAATCATCACCGAGTATCTAGAATGGGTCGCTAACATTGTACCAGTCCCAAAAAAGGATGGTCGCATTAGGGTTTGTGTGGATTTCTGGGATTTGAACAAAGCCAGCCTTAAGGACGATTTCCCTTTACCCCACATTGATGTGTTAGTAGATAATACGGCAGAACATGAACTTTTATCCTTCATGGATGGGTTCTCAAGGTATAACCAGATATTAATGGCACCTAAAGATAGGGAAAAGACTACCTTTATCACACCCTGGGGGAGTTATTGTTATAGAGTTATGCCATTTAGGCTTAAGAACGCGGGGGCAACTTATCAAAGAGCTGCCACCACCCTATTACATGTCATTATCCATAAAGAAGTGGAGGTGTATGTAGATGACATGATAGTAAAATCCAAAGAGAGGGAAGGGCACTTAAGGGCTTTAAGGAAATTCTTTGAGAGGTTAAGAAAATTCAGAATGAGATTAAACCCGCAGAAATGTACTTTTGGAGTCACCATGGGGAAATTATTGGGGTTTTTGATTACACAAAGGGGGATTGAGGTAGTTCCGACCAAAATTCAAGCCATAATCGAAATGCTGTCACCCCAAAATGAGGAGTTAAGGGGATTCTTAGGAAGAATACAATTTATCAGCCGTTTCATATCCAAACTCACCATGACCTATTACCCACTATTCAAGTTATTGAGGAAAGGGGAAAAGCTTGAATGGGATGACCAATGCCAGAAAGCCTTCAAAAAGATCAAAACCTACCTTCAAAACCCACCTGCCCTATCGCCTCCCAAACTTGGGAAGCCTTTATTGCTATATATATCTGTTATCGAGAATTCCATGGGGTGCATGCTGGCCTAAGAAGAGGAAGATGGGCGTGTGGAGAAAGCCATATATTACCTAAGCAAGAGAATGACCGGGTATGAGTTAAACTATTCGCCGTTGGAGAAAGAATATTGGGCTTTGGTGTGGTATGCACGTCGCCTTAGGCATTACATGTTAGCCTTCCCTGTCACCCTAATATCTTGAATGGACCCACTCAAATACCTCTTTAAAAAACCTGCCTTAACCAGTAGGATCTAAAACTGGACCATGATGCTGGCCGAATTTGATATTTGATATGTCACTTCCAAATCTGTCAAAGGCAAAGCCGTCACCGAATACTTAGCTGATCTTGCCATAGAATCCGAAGAAAGAGGAGAATTTAAGTTTCCTGATGAGGGGGTGATGGAAGTAAAGGAAGATCATGGAGAATGCATTTTGATGGAGCAGCCAATCAAGTAGGATACGGGGTTGGAATCATCCTCATATCACCTAATGGGGTCCCCACCCCATTGGCCATTAAACTTAAGTACAACTCAACCAACAACACGGCAGAATACGAAGCATGCATAATTGGGATAGAAGCAGCCTTGGCCTTAAAAATTGAGAAGATTGTTGTTTTTGGGGACTCGAATATGATAATATCGCAAGTGAGGGGTGATTGGAGAATAAAGCATGAGAAGTTGAGACCTTACCATGAATACCTGGAGAGCCTAAAAGTGCAGTTTAGAATCTCATTCTATTACCTTCCTCATGAGGAAAATCAATTAGCTGATTCTTTAGCATCCTTGGCTTCGATGATCCAAATCCCTATAGGAGTTACCATGATTCCCCTGTCCATAGAAGAGAGAACACGACCCTCATTCGAGAGAATTGCAGCCATTGAAGGAGGAGAAGAAACAGAATTACCGTGGTATACAGATGTTTGGAGTTTCATTGAGAGAGGAAAGTACCCTGAAGGGGCGTCAGAAAAGGATAAGAAGGCTATCCGGAGGTTTTCAGCTCAGTTTGTGATTTATGCGGGAAAATTATGGAAAAAGTCCTATACCGGTTATAACTTAGAATGTCTATATGGAAAGAAAGCAAGAAAAATGATGGAAGAAGTACATGAAGGAGTCTGCGTACCCCACATGAATGGACACATGTTGGCCAAAAAGATAATTCGGCAGGCATACTATTGGACAACTCTGGATAAGGATTGTTGTGAGTATGTTAGGAAATGTCAAATGTCAGATCCATGTAAATCTTATGCATACCCCACCTTCCCAACTTTACAACATGACCACCCCCTGGCCGTTCTCCGTGTGGGGTATTGATATCATCGGGGAAGTAGTCCCAAAAGCTTCAAATGGACACCGATACATAATCGTGGCAATAGACTATTTCACCAAATGAGTGGAGGCAGCATCATATGCAACTCTGAAAGCCAAGGATGTGGTAAATTTTATCGAGAAGAACATAGTTTGCAGATACGGGGTGCCAAATGAGCTTATTCTGACCATGGGAGCCATTTTCAAGGAGAAGTTATCCCACTCCTAGAGAAGTATAGGATTACCCACCATCAATCCTCACCATACAAACCCCAGACAAATGGAGCAGTAGAAGCCGCAAACAAGAATGTAAAGGTGATCCTTGGGAAGATGACAGATACATACAGGGATTGGTATGAGAAGTTACCATTTGCTTTATGGGGATACCGAACTTCCGTAAGAACTTGAATAGGGGCTACGCCATATTCATTAGTCTATGGGATGGAAGTTATTCTCCCAGTTGAGGTTGAAATACCATCTTTGAGAGTTTTGGCAGAGTGTGAGGTAACCGAATTTGAGTGGCTGTGAGGGAGATATGAGGAATTGATGCTATTAGATGAGAAGAGATTGGATGCTATAAATCACACTCGGGGATATCAGAAAAGGATAGCTCGTGTTTCAACAAAAAGGTTCGCCCAAGGAAGCTTGCTGAGGGTGACCTGGTCCTCAAAGAACTTAAAGCGCCCGTTTATGACCCCCGAGGAAAATTCAAACCGAACTGGGTCGGACCATATATCATTATCTCATGGACCTAGATGGAGTTGAGTTTAAACAACCAATCAACCTCGATCACCTCAAGAAATATTTTGCTTGAGACCTTGTCATTTCAAAACCTCCAGAGTTGATGAACTACGCTTGACCTGATTCCCGCTAGGGGATACATAGGCAACCTGCTCGGTTCGGTCACATAAATAAACTTATCTAAAATGCACTTCCCTTCTGGCTTTAGCTGAACTACTACGGACCTGATACCCATTCAGGGATAAGTAGGCGGGCTCACAAGGCCCTCGGTCCAAATAAAACCCAACTCTCGGTGTAACCAAATATCTTGAGTTTCCCTATGATGAACCAGGGGCAAACTTGCGTTTGCCCAGAACTAGAATCAAAGCCCCCATACTAGGGGCAAACTTCGTTTGCTAAAACCAAAGAACCCAGAAAATATCTAAACCCATTTCTGGATCTACTGAGTGTCAAAATAGGTATTATGTGGAAGTAATTGAGGATTCATAGTATAGGATGATTAAAACTCTAAAGCAAAACTCAAAGCAAAGTAATAAAAGTTAATAGAGACCCTAAAAGGAAAATCTTCATAATCTGAAAAGATGGGAGAAGTGCAAGCTATGATTTGACATGTTCAGACCATTTTCCTAATACAAAGAAAAGTCTTTTTGAAAAATTGAAATACATCACAAAATAAAAGCGTAGTAAGAGTCAAGCAGGATTTGTCGGAAGTTTTAAAAATCTTGTTTTTTTTTGTTTTTTTTCTTTGATTACCTAGAAGCTATTCCCCGACCAAAGTCTGAATCTCAAGAAGGTACTCGGCAGTGGGAACAACTGAAGAAGGGACCCTCCGGAAAGGAGCAGATACTCTGTCATGCCAAGCCTTGGCAAATAATCACATGGTAGAAGGGCACAGAGCAGAGCTCCTCGAAAAATCTGCAGTAATAATGTTCGAGACATCCTGAAGCAAACCAAACTGGCGAACCACCCATCTGGGGATGTAAAAAGTGGTAGCATGCAGACCAGGTAGCCGAACCCTCGGGCACCCGGGAAGCCGCACAGTAATAGAGCAGTAAGTCCATCGGGGGCACACCAAGCAAATGTCCCCACAACCTAGGCTTCGAAGCCAAGTATGCCAGCCGTCAACCGTGCAATAGAGGAAATGAACATCCAGGCGATCATAGGGAAGCAGTCTCTCAGTAGGAGAGTGAGCGGAGAGGCCTAAACGCTCGAGAAGCCAGATCTGTATAACATAAGGTGATCCTAAAAGCAACATCGATCTGGTGCTCTGTGCATGATCCAAACCCAGTAAGGTTTCTCCTAGAACAAGCATGATAGCACTCTGCATCTCTCAAAGACCACAAACAATAGGGATAAGGATGTCGGAGGAAGACAGGAATAGGAAATGGGAGAGCATAGCCAAAGAAAGGGCACTGCGTCTGATGATCTGATACCCTCCATCATCCGGATCGCCAATGGGAGCATAAATAGAAAAAAGGTGGTCGAAGTCAATATGTCGATTGCGAACAAAAGAGCTGGCGGTACCCCGGGAAATACGAAGAAGAGTCACTAGATCTTGGATGTACCCTGCCTGTATCTGAGGGATGATCAAATCAACTTAAGGGTCGGTATGGAGAATGACGCTAAATTCCTCAAAGAGTGGACAAACCTCCTCATGGCCGAACCAGAAGATATGCAAAGAGGGATCCCAATATATTATAGTAGCTCGGAGTAAGCTCTTATCTAGAGCCATATGGCAAAATACAAAGAGGTCTATTAATCTGTGACACTCGAAGTTGAGTCGGTCAATTCCGGAAAGAGAATCCATCCACGGGTATAGAATGTCAGAGCTTATGGAAGCCATGAAGAAGGAGAGTGAATATAGAAGAAGAGTGTGAATGGGGAAGAGGAAAAAAGGCCCTTAGGAGTTTCAAATGGGTATTGAAATGGGCAAATGGCACTTTATATTAGGAAAAAGGCACAAACCAGCGCTCGATGAAAAGCGACAGCACTCACTGAGTTCCGGCCGGCAGTCACTGAGTGCTGTACGGTAGTCACTGAGTGCCGGTCAACCTCTCTCAGTGCCGACCAGGTTTTAAAATGTTCATGGGTCAGTTTATAACTTGAATCAGCCCAAAACCTGCATAAAAATTTGAACAGAATATGATCATTCATCATTCAAGTACCATTCTTTCGCACCATTCACCAAATAAGTAATCAAGGCATTCACATTTTGAGTAAGCAAGGGGAATAAAGTCTAAAGCTAAAACAGTAATCAAGCATGAATATAAATAGAATTCAAAATTGGCACGCAGGCCACCATGCACGAATACTAGCAAACCGCCTAAGAAAATCCGCTAAAGAGAAGAAAAGTTTGGAGTTCTCGTCCTCACAGGGATGTAATATAAAAGAAAGAAAGATCGGCTATCCTCGCCAGCGACGAGGATTTCTTCTAGGTGATTGCGGAGCTGTCTGACTTCCCCCAGCTCTGCCATCTCCTCCATCTCCATCCCCACCGTCACAGCCTTGACCACTGCCGCCAGCACATCTTTGATAGCTGCCACCTTGACCCAGCTGAAACTCTTGAATTTGCCTCCTCCAGGTAGCAAGCTCGACCTCCTGAAAAGCCAAAATAAAATGAAGAATAAGTGAAATAAAAAAAAAGGGGGGAAAGAGAAAATGTATAAAAATGGTGATACCATAGCTCTGGCTTGAAGATCAGTAGTGGCCCTTGCTCCATCAGCCTGAAAAAGAGTTTGGATACAGTTGTCATCATAAAGATAAAATTCAAATTGTGAAAAATAATAAGGTTGTTTACAGGAAGAAATTTACCCTCCATTTATGTCCATGAACCCAATGTTGGACAGTATGTGCATATGATAGACCCTCCTCTGCATAATCTCTGGGAACTGTATCGTATTGCAGGGGAATGGACGGAACATTCTGGGCATAAGCAGCCAGCTGGTATATGGTCTCCTGGCCCATATGTACCATGGGAACGTTCCAGTTCCACTGTGGGAGAGCTGGAGGGTCGACAACCCCGGGGACAAGCCGTGAAAGGGAATTCAAGTCTATGTGAGTATTATTGCAAAATTAAAAGGAAGATTTTAAAAGAAAATGAAAGGGAATGAAATATCTGTTACCCGAGTAACATCCATAAGAGGAAAGTTGTGCATGAGGGAATTCAATCTAAAATTTGGGTAGCCGTCTGGACCGTCCAAATTATTTGCAATGTTCTCCCCACCTAGAGCAGCGATGAGGTCCTCATGATCCAAGGTCTCAGTGCTCCTTATAGTAGCAGGAGGAGCCCTAGGCACATAAAAGGCTGGGGCAGCAAGTGACTGCCTAGTCACCCTCTCGCCGAGGTACCACTCCCGACATGCCTTTTCCACCATCAGGATCCTCATCCTGGAAAAACCTACAGTAGCTTGGATTTCTTTGCTGGCCTCTGGAAGGGCTGCCTCCCAAGGATTCCACACCACATGAACCTCACGTAAGTTGATAAGAAGGTTTCTGTAGCCTACAAAATCGTGGGCCCCGACCTTCCAGCCTGTCACTCCCTTCCTCCATTTCAAATCCTGAGGCATGATCGCAGCCTCGCCTTCCCGAGTAATGGGAGCCCTCATGTGAAGGTATCATGAGACCATATCTGCAAAAAAAGAAAAATAAAAAAAGAATGAATTCAGTTTTCGAAATAAAATCAGAGGAGATGAATAAAAAAAGGGGGTGTGATTGAAATATAATAATAAAGTTTTATGTCCCAGGCTCTCCAATACCCGCCGGTGGAGGGGGAATTTCCCTAGAGACTTCACTCATGTGATTATAGAGAGTAGCCAGCGCTGCCCCTCCCTAGTTATACTGGGATATGCGACCAATGTCTGCAAGAGAGGCTAGGTACCCCAGGTTGATTCTATCCCCCTTTGTGCTCATCATTAACCAACCCAGCACATACATGATATAGGCCCTAGCCATCTGGTCATCGGTAAATGCCTGCCCCTTGAAAGTGTCCAAGAACCATTTTGCGGGCACTATGAACTCTCCTGGGTGAGCCCCGAGTAAGCCAATAATCTCTTCATGGCGAGTCTGGAGATTGTCATAGCGAGCAACGGGAAGGCTGCTGAATGGGATGCCAGTGATCATAGCGAAATTCAGAGGAGTCATTGTCATCTCCCCGAAAGGCATGTAGAATGTGTTTGTTGTGTCCCACCATCGTTCCGTCAGAGCCAGGATGTGGGTCATATCGTTCGAACTCTTCTCTAAAAGTAGTGCAAAAAGCCCAAATCCAGCATTGTTGACCAGGGTTCTAACCTCATCAAAAAACTCCTTGTACCATCTCCGGCCATGAGCCAGGCTCCCATGGCCTTTGAGGACAAATTCCGAATTCTGCAAAAAAAGGACAGAAGAAAAACAAAATAAGAGAAAGAAAGAAAATAAATGATTCTTAGAATCTAAACAACTCGATTCTTTGTAAAAGAAAAAAATAAGTGGTGATCTCCGAGTCTAAGCGACTCAAATAAGTTTTGATTTTCCGGTCTAAGCGACTCGATTCTTCGAAAAAAAAAATTGAAAAATTCTTTCTAGTCTAAGTGACTCGTTGATTTGAAAATAAGAAGATTTTCGAGTCTAAGCGATTCGTTGATTTTAAGAAAAATAAGAAAAGTTCTTTCGAGTCCAAGTGACTCGTTGATTTGAAAATAAGGAAATTTTTGAGTCTAAGCGTCTCATTGATTTGAAAATAAGAAAGTTCTTTCAAGTCTAAGCGACTCGTTGATTTGAAAATAAAAAGATTTTTGAGTCTAAGCGACTCATTGATTTTAAGAAAAATAAGAAAAGTTCTTTCGAGTCTAAGCGACTCGTTGATTTGAAAATAAGAAAGTTCTTTCGAGTCTAAGCGACTCATTGATTTGAAAATAAAAAGATTTTTGAGTCTAAGCGACTCATTGATTTTAAGAAAAATAAGAAAAGTTCTTTCGAGTCTGAGCGACTCATTGATTTGAAAATAAGAAAATTTTTGAGTCTAAGCGACTCGTTGTTTTGAAAATAAGAAATAAGAAAGTTCGTTCGAGTCTAAGCGACTCGTTGATTTGAAAATAAGAAAGTTCTTTCGAGTCTAAGCGACTCGTTGATTTGAAAATAAGAAGATTTTTGAGTCTAAGCTACTCGTTGATTTTAAGAAAAATAAGAAAAGTTCTTTCGAGTCTGAGCGACTTGTTGATTTGAAAATAAGAAAAGTACTTTCAAGTCTAAGTGACTAGTTGGTTTGAAAATAAGAAAATTCTCAAGTCTAAGCAACTCGTTGATTTGAAGAAAAATAAGAAAAGTTCTTTCGAGTCTAAGCGACTCGTTGATTTGAAAATAAGAAAATTGTTGAGTCTAAGCGACTCGTTGATTTTAAGAAAAATAAGAAAAGTTCTTTCGAGTCTAAGCGACTCTTTGATTTGAAAATAAGAAAAGTTCTTTCGAGTCTAAGTGACTCGTTGATTTGAAAACAAGAAAGTTCTTTCGAGTCTAAGCGACTCGTTGATTTGAAAATAAGAAGATTTTTTAGTCTAAGCGACTCGTTGATTTTAAAAAAAATAAGAAAAGTTCTTTCGAGTCTAAGCGACTCGTTGATTTTAAGAAAAGTAAGAAAAGTTCTTTCGAGTCTAAGCGACTCGTTGATTTTAAGAAAAATAAGAAAAGTTCTTTTGAGTCTAAGCGACTTGTTGTTGAGAGGAAAAATAACATTCTTGGTTCTGCAACAATAGGCTTTAAGTTCAGTAAAAGCAAGGTCTACATAAAATTCGAGTGCTTCATAGGGTCGGTACAAACCCCTCATTAGCAGTGGACAAACAGAATAATGGAATTCGTGAGCATGGAAAATTAATGAATCCAAATAAGGGAGGTAAGCGCAAAGCACAATACCAAGCATTGAAACCCCAAATCATGACAAGAAAATCAATTTGAAAAGAGGGGAATATCGCAAATGTGTTTTAATGCATTCAAATACACAAAGTTATAGGGGCACTCATACATGCATTGTTCATCATGGATTGCATTGCATTGCATTATTTTATCATAAGCATAAAAAGGGGGTTTGGGAGTATACCAATCTGTTGAAGGCTTGTGCCGAGAGATACGCTCTGGGGTCGGCAAGTAAAACCGATGAGCTATGGCTAGGGTTGGGTTTATATTTCTTATTGGGGGGACCATGGGACCCTGAACCACTAGCCATTGTAGAATCTACAAACAAAGGAGGAGGAAAGTTAAGATTCATATGAAAATTTGTGAGGGAAACATGAAGACAATCATGATCTTAAATATAAATCAAGCAAAGATGCAATCTTGATGGTTGGAAAGTGAACATACCTTGGTTTTGATTAGCTCTTGAGTTGAGAATCAAGAGGGAATGAGATCCTAGAGAGAAAATCCGAAATAGGAAGAAGAAGAGAATGAAAAGATAGAAGGAAAATTAAGTTTTAAACACACTGCTAGTCAGGCCGGCACTCGATGAAAGTCGCCGGCACTCAGTGAGTGCCGCACGGCATTTGATGGAGTGTCGGCCGGCACTCAGTGAGTGCCGGTAAGAACCCCGAGTGCCGCTGCGTGTGCCAGGTGGCCCTTTTCCTCCTAAACTTTCATATTTATAATGAGGACCACCGAATTTTGCTCCCATGTCCCTAAAGATTTTCCCTCATTTTGAAAGGAACCCCGGAGTTTGAAAAATGAGTTCTTAAGCCCTTTTGCAAACCAAAATTAGTCCTGATTGTGAGGAATTTTTTCAAAAAAACACCCAGTTTCGACAAATAAACTAAATAGAGTTGATTAACTTCAAATTTTTTTTTTATTTAATTTGAGTCTGATTGACTCCGGATTTTGGGAAAATTGATTTGAATGGAGTCTGATTGACTCCGTATTTTGGGAAAATTGATTTGAATGGATTTTGATTAGCTCCGGAGTTTGAAATTTTGATTTGATTTGAATCTGATTGACTCTGGATTTTGAAACTTTGATTTGATTTGAATCTGATTGACTCTGGATTTTGAAATTTTGATTTGATTAGAGCATGTTTGACTCCGAATCTTGGAAAAATGAATGAATTGGAGCCTAAATGGTTCTGAATTTTGAAAATTTGATGTGATTTGAATATGAATGACTCTGAATTTTGGAAATTTGAATAAAGTTGAGTCTAATCGACTCCAGATTTTTTAAAAAGAATTTTGATTTGATTGAAGTCTAATTGACTCCCGATTTTGAAATTTGATTTAATTTTGAATCTGGTAAACTATAGATTATGGGAGAATTAAGCCGATTTGGATATGATTGATCCTCATTTTCAAAAATTAAAAATAGATACGAATCCAAGTGCTTCCAGATTTAGGAAAAGTAATTCGAAATTGAATCCCGAAAAAGTATCTAGGAATCATGAGTTAAAGCAAATCTATATTAGCTTTATGAAGTAATAAATTCAGTGTCCTCAATTTTTGCAATGTATTTGCACTAATCCCGACGTCGCTACGGCTCAGTCGATCAGATGATTTTTGGGGGATTATGGAGTGTAAGGTGTGAAGTGACTCAATCTTTCAGCGTGCTGCTTGATTTGACTATGGAGTGTAAGGCATAAAGTGGCTCAGTCAATTAGATGATTTTTGAGGGATTATGGAACGTAAGGCATGAAGCGACTCAATCTTTCAGCGTGCTACCTGATTTCGGCTATGGAGTGTAAGGCATGAAGCAGCTCAGTCGATCAGATGATTTTTGAGGGATTATGGAACGCAAGGCGTGAAGCGACTCAATCTTTCAGTGTGCTACTTGATTCGACTATGGAGTGTAAGGCATGAAGTGGCTCAGTCGTTCAGATGATTTTTGGAGGATTATGGAGCGTAAGGCGTGAAGCAGCTCAATCTTTCAGCGTGCTACCTGATTCAACTATGGAGTGTAAGGCATGAAGCGTCTCAGTTGTTTAGATGATTTTTGGAGGATTATGGAGCATAAGGCGTGAAGCGGCTCAGTCTTTCAGCGTGCTACCTGATTCGACTATGGAGTGTAAGGCGTGAGGCGGCTCAGTCGATCAGATGATTCCTCAAAACACATGTTCCCAAGAATAAAGCTATAACATAACCAAGGAATTTGAAGCATAAGGCGCACTTCTAATAATAGGAAAAGCAACGTGACTCCAGATCATCACGTTTGGTAGCATGGGACCTAAAACTGTTGAGCATATGCATCATGATAAGATAGGAGCATCCATCTGTGTGGTTGTAGACACCCCATTTTGTCGGCTATCAGATTTAGGAGACCCATAGTTTGGTGGTTCACAATGATCGAAAAAGACTCAAAAGGACTCCTGGAAGTTAGTTCTATTTCTCAAAATGTTCAGAATGGCCAAAATGCCCCTGAAAGCCCTAAAACTCCCAGATTTGGACCAAAAGTTCTGGAAACATGCTATGTCGTAAGAAAATCAGTTCTTAAGTGAAATCAGATGAAATCGTCAGCTCCCAGAGACCCCCGAAAGTCCCAGAAGTTCCCGGAAAGTCCTCGTTGACCGGTTTGACCAGGGTTTGACCGAAATTATCTGAATTTGCCAAAAAATTCCAAGGTCATTCTAGATCATGTAAAAAGTACTAAAACGAGTTTTAAAAGAAAATCGGACGAAAACGTCAACTCCTTGGAGCTCCCAGAGGTTCCCAGAACTTACTGAAGATCCCAGGTTTAATCCATGTGAACTAAAAGTTGACATCGAAACTGGAGCACTATAACCATTTTTCAAACATTTTTCATGGATACTAGAGGTCAATAGCTTTCCAACGGTATATCGTACATAATTTCTGGATTTAAAACGGATTTATTATGAATTTCTGAAGGTAAAAAAGGCGAGTAAATTGGCTTTTATCGCGAATACCGTAAAACTTTTCAAAGTGACCTGACTCCAAAATATTTTATATAGAAAGTAGACTCTAACACCTTTCCAACGGTATATCACAAGCTCAGTTTGGATTTCGTACGCATTTTCTGTGAATTTCGGACGAAATAGGGCCTTTTCGTGAATAACGGGCCTTTTCTGTGATACATAGTATAAGATGATTATTTGGATGCTAATTGAGGCCCGTCGAGAGACGGGGCGAGTTGAGGGTGTTTTAGTCGTGGCAAAGGCTCCTTGCTGTCTCGTACCCAAACCCCAAACAAAGTTCTTTGGTTATGAAGGGCTGGTGCCCTTTATCCGTTTGGGTGAGTCAAATTAGGTTTCTTGGTTCCTTAAAGACCAAGTGGCGACTCTGTATCTGTTTTCAATAGATCTTTTCTTTTGCTTTCAAAACAATCTCAAAACAAACTAAAAAGAGTGGATGAGCGATTCCCCGTGTCCATAATCTGGCGACTCTGTTGGGGATTTTTTTTTTTTTTTCAAAACAAAAATAATACAGAGGTTTGACTCATAAGAAGCATCCTTAAAATCATCTTATTACTGTGTTTTGTTCACCACATTGCACGCTGCATTTTCCCTTCTGACTGTGTCTGAAACGCGGTGCTGACATTGTTCAGGTCTTGTTGGGCCAGGGCACAAGTCACCGTTGATACTGTACCTTTCAAGGTAGATAAAAAAGAGTAAAAACCTACGTACTGTCTCCCTGACGGTATATTGGAACTCTCGTCAACGGACCATCTTTGACTAAACCCAGCCTTTGCATATAGATTTCTATAGAACCTTTCATGGGACTGTTAATTTATCTTTTCAGATAGGACAATGTGATATAAACTGCTGTATGCCCTGGTGGGATTACCTGCGCGGTGTAGACGCTTATGTGGCATAGAACAGAATCTCTTTCTTATGATTCCCAAGACAATCACTTACATGTGACCACATTAAGTGACCTGCCTAGGAACCATGGTAAGGAAGTCTGCTCCATGTTCACAAAGATATACACCGCAAACCTTGTTTGTTGGTCCTAGGATATAGGAGTATGAAAACTAGCTAGATAGTATGATCACCATCATAACCTGTTTCTCCCAGAAACCCTGTCCATATTTAACCAGATATTCCTATTTCCCAGAAACTCTACCAAAATCCATCTAAACTCGTAGAGATTCCCGTTTCCCAAAAACTCTACTAGAAATCTCTGCTTCCCGAAAACTCTGCCAAAATCCACCAGATTTCCCAGAAATCCCTTTTTCCTAGAAACCCTACCAAGATCTCCCAGATATTCCCGCTTCTCCCAAAAGTCCTATTCGAACTACCTAGGTATCTTTGTTTCACCTAAAATTTCAGCAAATCCATATTTCTCCGGAACCTCTACCCAAGCTTCCCAGAAATTCCAATTTCTCAGAAACTCACCTAAATATACCTGTTTTCACAGAAACCTATCTAATCAGCCTAGATTTCCCAGAAATCCATGCTTCTCCCAGAAACCTTGAAATCCCTGCTTTTCCTTGAAGTTTCTCCCATAAACTCTGATTTCCCAGTCTTCCCCCAAAAACTTTGTCCAACTTGCCTGGATATACTTGTTTCTTCAAGAAACTCTAAATTCCCAGAAATCCTTGTTTCTCCAATTAAATTCTAATTCTCTCCTGTTGGTGATCATACTAGAAAGAAAGGTTAGCACACTCTGTATGACTAAGACCTTACTTGTTTAACTGCTATATGTTAGAAATAGGGGGGTCATATAGATTAGGGGTTGCATCGGCATGCTTGTCTCATATGCATACACAATTTGTGTCAGTCTACATGCGCGCACATCTCGTCAGTCTCACATGTGTCAGTCTCTACACATCAAATGCATACACGTCATCATCTTCACTCGTGTCAATCATTATATAGAGGTCATATACATACTGCGACCATCATCGGTTCACATCGATGAATTCTTCAAAATCTTGATCATCTCTCCCCTAGGAGTCTATAAGAAGTATTTTGCACCTCTGCTAATTTGGGCTTTTACTTCTATTTGCAGAAAAAATATAGCCCTAGTAAGCGCACTTCTACACCTCCTAGAATTCACTATCTTAATCGAGGGCTAAACCATCATCGATCCACCAATGGCCCACAAAGCTCTGGAAGAGAAAGTGAACAAGCTACAAACCACTGTTGAGCAGCTGAATTTAAGGGTGAGTCAATTTGATAAGATGGCGTAGAGCATTGGTAAAAAGCTATCTGAAATAGGAACCAGAATAGAGGATGCCATTAGAGAAGAAAAGTTCAAGAAGGATGAACCCCAACACCAGTCCAAGAGGCCTAAATACTCCCGAAACTCCCCGGATGTCAATACCCTGTGTAGCCAACCCATGGCATACCCTCCTTGGCCATACCAATCCTCCAACCAAACCACTAGTCGCCCTTACCAGAAAAAGCAACCACGTACCTTTGCCAATCTAGAAATCTCCCTGTCCTCAGCCCTGGAGCGCCTGCTCAAAAAGGGGGCACCTCCAACTCCTTCAGCCTCGTGCCGATTCCCCACCACCGAATTGTGACCTGTCCAAGCGATGTGCCTACCACCAAGGCCCAGGCCACGACCCTGACCGTTGCATGCTCCTCCGCCATGATATCCAGGACCTTATCGATTGAAACATCATTGAGCCACCACCCATCCAATCCCATGTTACCCAAAACATCAGCTTAATTGAACGTAAAGCTCCTGGCTTATCTGTTCAAGCAATCCCTTTCGCTGAGGACCATGAATGTTGAACCTGTGCAAGTGAAGTGATAGTGTTTGGGACTTTTGCTGGCAAAGCAAATGATGATGATCTTTTGAAAAAGAAAAAAAGAATAAACAAGTCACCATGACACTCCATTTAAGACCAGGTCAAGTCTAGTTGAGTTTGTTCTATGTTTTGAGTCTATTTCAAGTTTAGTCTTATTGTCAAGTCTGTCTGTCATCGAGTTGTTGTGAGTCTGTACCAAGAAATGTAATCCCTCTCTTGCTAATCTCATTTTTCTTAATCTTATGTGTATAGTCATAAGTGCATGAATCATTGAACTGAAGTGTCACTTTTCAAATTACCATGGATATTACTCTGCTAAATTTTTTTTTGCATCGAACAAAAAAAAAAAGAATCCTGAAAATGCCGAAGTCAATTTTGCGCTAACACCAAAGAAGAGCCGAAAATTGAACAGTCTTACTTTAAGAATTTAAGAGATGCTCTTGCCTTAATCTTGAAAAGACATGCTGGGAACTAACTTGGGGCTTGCCCAACACATTTTTTCACCATTTCAAAGTCTTGGGCCCAACCCAATTGATAGCCATGCAAATCTGTGCGGACTTAGTCCTTGACGGTAGCCAAACATTTTAGTTAGTTTGATCTGCACTTTCAAAAAAAAAAAGAAAAAACAAAGAAAAGAAGAAGAAAAGAAAAAGAAAGAGAAAAACAAAACGCTCGCTAGGTTGAAAACCCGAAAGGGCACCTAGGCAAGAGTTAGAGCTGAAAAGGTATTGATTTCCAAAATCTGACCCTAGCCAGTCAAAATGATGGAGAAAATGAAAGAAAGAAAATTTTGGTGATACATAGAATTGTACACTTCAAGGTACATTTAGGAGAAGGTATCTAAATCATGTTTTGAAAGGCTCAGAAAGATGACAAACAAATTTTGAGAGCTGACATACACGTTGTGATATTGTGATCAGAAGATCTCGCACCAATCAACTACATGAAAAAAATTGACTGGCCAGGTGAAAGTGAAAAGGATCAATCCTCAAAACAAAACAAAAACATAAAGAGAAAAAAAGAAAGAAAAAAAAAAGAAAGAAAGAAAAAAGAGAAAGGAGAAGAAAGGGTGACTGAAACTGAATCTTTCTATTCAAGGCTACCACAACTGACCCAAGTTTGAACTTTTTTAACGATTGGTTCGAAAAAGCCTCAAACCTCCATGTCTTTCAAAACCTTGCCTTGAACTACGCTTGACCTGATTCTTACTTAGGGATACGTAGGCAACCGCATCGATTCGGTCGACACCATCATAATCAAACCAATTTCTTTCAAGACCTTGCCTTGAACTACGCTTGACCTGATTCCTACTTGGCGATACATAGGCAACCGCATCGGTTTGGTCGACACCATCATAATCAAACCAATTTCTTTCAAGACCATGCCCTGAATTACGCTCGACCTAATTCCTGCTCGGGGATATGTAGGCAACCGCATCGGTTTGGTCGTCCCACCTACCTAAAAATCAACCCCCTCTTCTTTCAAGGTCCTGGCCCAAACTACGTTGGACCTGATCCCCGCTCGGGGGTATGTAGGCAGACTTTTAAAAAAGAAAAGAAGGATGGCTCGCTAGGTCAAAAATCCGAAAGGACGCCTAGGCAAAAATTAGAGCTAAATCCAAGGTGAGCAATAACAAAAGAGAGAAAAGAGCTCGCTAGGTTACCTCACTGGTGCCTAGGCAAAAGTTATGAGCATTTGAAAGATTAAAGTCACGGTCCTTGCCTCAAGCAAGAAAATCACCTTCCACACTAGGAGCAAACTTCGGCCACCCGCCTCGTTTGCCTAAATTTTACTATCTACCCTTCATACAAGGGGCAAACTTCGGTCACCTACCTCATTTGCCCAAAACCTTCAAACAACCATCTTCCAACCTAGGGGCAAACTTTGGTCACCTACCTCGTTTGCCTATGAACTATGGGCAAACTCTGTTTGCCTAACACGATCCCTCCACACCAAAGGGTGAGTTTTCAAGTCACCAAGTTGTTTTGAAAATTTTGAAATAGAGCATCATTTATTCTAAAAGCTAAGGCACTAATCCAAAGCACATCTTGGGAAAAGCAAAGAATTGATTAGATCAATAGGGAAGAACTTTCAAAATGAGATTTATCATCAAAATTATGCAGAGTGAACACAGAAGAGAAATGGTACATCATTTATGATGAAAGCACATCAAGTTTTGGCAAGTCGAGCTTGTTTCATTTTGGTGTCAAATGTGTCACCCTCGCGTGTCGGTGTCTGTCAGTTTTTGAGTCTGTTATAGTCTTTTTTAGAAATCTGTCATAGTCTCAAATGTGTAAGTCATCAGTGATGAATAATGAATTTTTCAAATCAAGTTATAAAGAGCATTCCAATGACAATACAAGAAGGAGTACCAAACATCATTACTGCACTAGTCAAGGCGTCAGAATGAGAAGTGTCCAAACTTGGGGCAAAATGCAAATTTCATCCCTTTCCAAACCTTCGAAAGTTAACCATCATCTTCGTGCGACATAAGTCCGTGAGTGAGTGTTGATCACCCTCCTCCTTCAATATCAAAACCTTAACTGTCGCAGAGCATCTCCATATCCCTCATCACAAATAGAATGATACCTTTACTCCAATTCAATAGGCATATTTCCTTCTTCCTAGTAGAGTGCATTATCCATTCCCTCCCAGTGGCCCATTTTAGTCAAGATTGACAAGGTTTTATCCCTAGCAGGAAAATCAGCTCCCGAAGGCCCTAACCGACTCTTTTGGATTGAGCATTACAAGATTTGATCAACCACAAGAGATTAAGAGATGGATCCTGGTTCTAGGTCAAGAATTGAAAAGAGATTCTCAAAGAGTCCATCAGCTCCCGAAGGCCCTAACCGGCTCTTTTGGATTGAGCATTACAAGATTTGATCAACCACGAGAGATTCAAAGATGGATCCTGGTTCTAGGTCAAGAATTGAAGAGAGATTCTCAGAGAGTCCATCAGCTCCCGAAGGCCTTAGCCAGTTCTTTTGGATTGAGCAATACAAGATTTGATCAACCACAAGAGATTCAGAGATGGATCCTGGTTTTAGGTTAAGAATTGAAGAGAGATTCTCAGAGAGTCCATCAGCTCTCGAAGGCCCTAACCGGCTCTTTTGGATTGAGCATTACAAGATTTGATCAACTACGAGAGATTCAGAGATGGATCATGGTTCTAGATCAAGAAATGAAAGAGAGATTTTCAGAGAGTCCACAAAAGAATCAGCTCCCGAAGGCCTTAGCCAGCTCTTTTGGATTGAACGTTACAAAATTTGATCAACCGTGAGAGATTCAGAGAAGGGTCCTGGTCTGGGTCAACAAGATTTGATCAACCATGAGAGATTCAGAGATAGAATCATGGTTCTAGGTCAAGAATTGAAAGAGAGATTCTCAGAGAGTCCAAAAAAGAATCAGCTCCCGAAGGCCTTAGCCGGTTCTTTTGGATTGAGTGTTACAAAATTTGATCATCCACGAGAGATTCAGAGATAGATCATGGTTCTAGGTCAAGAAATGAAAGAGAGATTATCAGAGAGGCCAAAAAACAATCAGCTCCCGAAGGCCTTAGCCGGCTCTTTTGGATTGAGCGTTACAAAATTTGATCAACCGCGAGAGATTCAGAGATGGATCCCGATTCTGGGTCAGAAAATTTGATCAACTGTTAGAGATTCGAATTTGAATCTTGGTTCCCGGTCAAGAGAAGTAGTTGAAGAGAGATCCCAGAAAGAGTCGCTTCATCCCCAGCAGATTCAGTTTAGTCCCCAACAGGCATATCGATTCATACATCTGTGGATATCGCAGGTTGACTTACCCACAGCTTTTCAAAATCAATTTTTAAAAACAAATGAGTCGCCACTTAATTTTTAAAAGGAAAATTAAGAAACCATTTTGAAAGGAAACTGATCGTTTGCGAAACCAAAGATTAACTAGGTCCGGGGATTATGGAATGAGAGAGGAAGGAGCCCGTCGGACTAAAACACCCTCTCTCATCCTATCTTGCGATAGGCCTCTACTCAACATCCTTTTAATCAAATTTATTAATCTAAGCATGCCCTCAACTAATATATATATATACATATACGTCACAAAAGCATGTCCAAAGGGTGTAAAATTGCAATTGACAAAATACCATTCAAAAGCCACATAATTCAGGTAGCAAGCCATATGATGTGTAATAAGGAACGAGAGAGCTTACCCGGGATCCGGCTGCGAATATTAAGCGTGCAATGCATGCGACTAAATAAAACCTAGGAAAAGAGTCTCTAATCCATATATACACATAAGGCAAATCTTAACTCTAAGGTATCGCGCATAAGGTCGAAAATCAAATAAAAATCAAGAAATTTAATAAACTAGAGAGGAATTGAGAAATCGTACCTTAATAGCGCTACAAAACAAAGGGTTAGTTCACATGATATGCAAAATATGATGTTAGAAGTAACAATCCTAAATTTCTAGCTTAAATCTATCTAATGTAATTAAATCCAAAGCAAATAAATCCTAATTACAAGTGCCAAACCATATGGATGAATATGTACATGGACAAGGATAGACTATGAAATACTCTTAAACTTTGGATTCAAGCTCAACTAATCATTTTTAAAGCATGGTTTAAGCCCTAGGTCATAGAAAAGTCATTTGGACCATTATTTACAAAGTTGGTCAAATGTGTCATAAAACTCTGAAAATTGCAGAGAGCAGACCAGAACTTAAAAGAAATAAAACGCATATCTCCCATGGTTTGATCTTGGTGAATTTTGGACACGCGATGCCCCTGTGAGTCTAGTTTCCAAATCAAAAAGAAAATCAAGGTTTCAACGGTCGGATCTCTGGGAAAAGGACAAACACCAGACACCACTCAGAGATGTACAACTCTCTGTCCAGAAATTTTGTTTGATTTTTTAAAAATAGTAAAATAATCCGAAATGCTTCATTCTTTTTAGGGGGCTTTCCTAACACATTAAATTACATGGAAAAATTTATTTTGGGTCACAAACACCTTATTGAAGCTTTGATTTACTAATTTCAAAAACGTTTTACTGTTCTGAAACTATTCTGAGACTCTGGACAGATTGTTGTTACTCCACAAAACCCATGATCAAACCCTTCTAAACATAAAACCACCTTAAAACAAAAATTACAGTGGTAGAACATTGTGTTATTGACATTTTCCCGTTGGTTTCACTTGATTTCAACGGTTGGATTTTGAACTAAAAATCTTTGATCAAAAACAGTTTGTGAACTCACTGTTTTCATTTGTCAAGTTCAACTTTTATTTGGTAACTCCAACTATTAAACCATGAAGTTGGGTTTAAACCAAACAACTTCTCCTACCATTTGATGGTCATTGGAGGCTAAAGACCTTCATATTTGTAGATTTCAAGTGAAGTATGAGTTGACTTCATGAAATCTCAAGATAAGGAATCTAAACCATTGAGATGGACTTGGACTCAAAACCACTTCCTCCTACCATTTGATGGCCATTGGAGATGAAGACATGACTAAAACTCATGAGTTTTCAAGGAATATAAGGAGACTCTATGAAAACTCAAGCTTAGAGGACCCAAGTCATGAGTATGGACTTGGATCCATCTATTTGTTTATAGAATAAAATGATGATCAAACTTTGACTTCCATATGAAGCATAAGCTTACATGGGATTCAAAACATCACATTCAAGAGATTTCAAGAGAGATATTGAGGATCTCCAATAGTCTCAAAGAGGGAAGTATGAACAATAAAAGAAATGAAGCAAATAAAACAAAATAGTTTGAGGATCCAAAGGAAAGAATGCAAATAAAATAACTTATGGTTAGAGGATCACCTCCAACTATCCTCAAAGTTTTTCTTCTTTGAAGATCTTCCAAGCTCTTCTTCCTAGTTTTTTCTAAACTCTCTCTTTTCTCTCTAAAATGTTGGTGTAATGGTAGTGTATTTTTTGTATGTGTTGTTCTCCCCTTTTCAAATTCCCCCCAATATTTTCTCTTGGTTGGTCCCCCTTTCTCCATGAAGATACCTCTTCTTATATAGACAAAAACTACCAAGTATTTTCAGTGAATTCGGAGTAAAAGACATGTGTAAGCATCTCATTTGGTGGTACAATGTGCACTTTCTGAAATTAGGCAGACTGTTGCCCAGCGCGGCAGTCCAGAAACTGTCGCGGCAGTCCGTGACTGCCGCTGCGGCAGTTCATGAATGCCGTCGCGGCACTTCATGACTGCCGCACGGCATTCATCAAATGCCACGGCAATTAATGGATTGCCGCGTTTTTGTCAGTCTTACTTTATCAGTTTTTTGTTCTTATTTGCATACGCATACGTATTGCACTGCAAAATACAGACTTTAAAAGTGAACGGCAGTCAGAAATTTGTGGCGGCACTTGGTGAATGCCGGGCCGGCACTCTCTGACTGCCGCGCGGCACTCAGTCAGTGCCGTGGCAGTCTGCCGTGTGCCGTTTTAAGCTGAGATTCCCCTTTTTAGGTCTTCCCCCTTTTGAAACGAATTATTTTTGAAGATCCTTTCCAAAAATCATATCTTATACCTGAATTCTCCTAAATACCTGGTATTTTTCCTCTTTTTGTGAAATTTTATCGCGTTTTGGAGATTTTCTGAAGAGCTTTGAATACTTCAATTTTTCGGTCCTTATCATCATCGGATACGGAGGTGACACTCTCCTAAATTCGACGGTTGGTCAAAATTGGGGTGTCTACAACATCGTCGGTTCAATCCGTGACAGTCACAGTAGTTCACTGCCGACTCGTCATCTCGATTAGTACATCGCCAGTTCAATCCATGACAGTCACAGTAGTTCACTGCCGACTTGTCACCTCAATTAGTACACCGTCAGTTCTTCTGATCATGGTTAGTCCAACCATTAGTCCAACCCATTAAAGTCACAGTAGCTCACTGTCTACTAGTCATCTCGATTCATGCATTGTCAATTCATTAGTTTACCATCATTCAAAATATGTCATGATATCATTCTCATTCTAAATCTTGGGCTTCCATGTCCATTAATGGGGCTTCCGTGTCCATCGCTTGGCATCTCGGGCTTTTATGTCCACCACTTAACGTCTTAGGGCTTCTGTGTCCGTCTCCTAATTTCTAGGGCTTCCAGGTCCATCAGTTATTTGACAAGCTTCATCTCTGATTAACGTCCTCTGGGACCCCACATTCAATTACATTTGTTGGCGAAGCACACTTCCTGTAATTTAAGAAGTTTGCCCGAGACCCAGAGTCTTCAACACCTTGGTATCCTTATTAGGATCAACCACTGCGTTAGATTCAACACTAGCACAACATAGGTCCACTCGGGGTGGCACACACCCCACAGCACCAGCTCACGCTAGGATCAGAACACTAAACATGATAGGACTCAGGACACAATTCATATCACATCCATGCATTGCATATCACTCTTATAGCATAGCACCCGTCTGATTATTGTGTATGTGCATGTGTGATTTATTCCTTTGTGCCCCGAACTACGTCCTGGTCTGATTCCCCTTGGGATACGTAGGCAGCTAACGCAGAGTGCGACCAGCACTAGCCTCAGCATCATTGCATCTTTTGCAATGCTTTTTATCCTAAATCTATAGCCTCCAAAAGACCTGTCTCTTCAAAGCTTTGGCACTCGCGACATGCGTTGCCTCGCAAGTTCATGCCAAAGAGGGGCAAACTGTAGACACCCCATTTTGTCGGCTATCAGATTTAGGAGACCCATAGCTTGGTAGTTCACAATGATCGAAAAAGAATCAAAAGGACTCGTGGAAGTTAGTTCTATTTCTCAAAATGCTCAGAATGACCAAAATGCCCCTGAAAGCCCAAAAACTCCCAGATTTGGACCAAAAGTTCTGGAAACATGCTATGTCATAAGAAAAGTAAGAAAATGAGTTCTTAAGTAAAATCAGATGAAATCGTCAGCTCCCAGAGACCCCCGGAAGTCCCAAAAGTTCCCAGAAAGTCTCCATTGATCGGTTTGACCAGGGTTTGACCGAAATCATCCGAATTTGCCAAAAAATTCCAAGATCATTTTGGATCAAGTGAAAAGTACTAAAACGAGTTTTAAAAGAAAATCGAACGAAAACGTCAGTTCCTGGGAGCTCCCAGAGGTTCCCAGAACTTACTAAAGATCCCAGGTTTGATCGATTTGACCTAAAAGTTGACTTTGAAACTGGAGCACTGTAACCATTTTTCAAACATTTTTCATGGATACTAGAGGTCAATAGCTTTCCAACGGTATATCGCACAAAATTTCTAGATTTAAAATGGATTTATTATGAATTTCCGAAGGTGAAAAAGGCGAGCAAATTGGCATTTATCGCGAATACCGTAAAACTTTTCAAAATGACCTAACTCTGAAACATTTTATATAGAAATTAGACTCTGATACCTTTCCAACGGTATATCACAAGCTCAGTTTGGAGTTCGTACGCATTTTTTGTGAATTTCGGACGAAATAGGGCCTTTTCGCGAATACCGGAACCTCTGGGGGACTAAATGTAATTTTTTGGGCGTCTGAGGAGCAGTGCCGCGGTGGCACTGGGCCACTGTCGCGGTAGCACATGGCCAGTGTCGCGGTGGCACTCAAACCTTGCAAAGTCCATTTTTATAATTTATTTGGGGGTCCAATTTGATTAATTAAAAACCAAAACGATGTAGCTTTATGTTCACAGATGTTTGGGACCAATGGGAGCACTTTCTAAATCCCAAAACCTCCCCAAATTAGCGTATATAAAGCCCCCCTTTGCTCTTCATTTTGTGGGAGCCAAGTGCAAAGTCCATAGAAGTTGTAGAGAGAAAGAGAGATAGAGATAGGTTTAGAAGAAGGAAAGGGAGCTTCTCCCATTGATTTTCTACAAGAAAGTGAGTTTTAATCTTGTTTTCTTCCATTACCTCTCTTATACTTCACATTCCAAATACCCTCAATCACCATTCTTGAGCATTCTTGAGTTAGAAAGCTACTTCGATGTCCAAATGTCAATATCTATGAGTGAAGCATTAAGCTACAAGTCCAATATCACATTGATTATCATCTATTGATTGCTATTTACTTGATTGTTTATATATATGTTCATCTCTTCTTTCCTCATTTGTTTTTATTTTTCTTTATTTACTCACTTGTTCTTCATCATCTAAATGATGACATGAAGTTTGAGGTGAGTGAATCCTTATGGATAGTAGCTCTTGACCTCAAAAACATATTTAATAGATAATGATTATAACTTCAATACCTCCAAGGTATCCTTGAAGTTATGTTCAAAATAAAAATGAAGCTCTCCAATAATATTGGGGGTTCTTGATGATGAGTTTGATGTTGATATTTCAAGAGGTCATAATCTCTATTTGATGTTGAAAATATACTTTCAAAACCTCTATTTCAAAACCCCTCTCAAACCCTCTCATTTTGATCTCAAGAAAGAAAACTCAAGTTTTTCCCAAAATCTTTAAAATAGTGAGTCAAAATAGTGAATGATCTGAGCTCAAAGATTTCTATAGAACTCAATACTCAATGTATGGATGCAAGACCACTTGGAAGGTATTCCTAACTCATTAGAGAACACCCATAATTTTGGTTTGACTTGGAAATACTTGGAAGGATTCCATTTTGGTCCAAACATTATCTCCAGATATTCTGCCTTTACTGTCACAGCAGCTTGGTCGACTTTCAACTTCTTTTACAGAAAACCTTTCCAAAAGGAGTGGTCCCAAACTATTTTTCCCTTAAACTTCAGTGTCTTAGGTAACTTTATGTATAAAATGGGCCCCTAGATCATTTGTTTTCATTTTCTAAGATGTTTTGACATTTCAGTCGATTGTACAAACTCTGTTTCTGAGTAACCTCTATCGTTCATATATGATTTCTCTCAATCTGTAATAGTTATTAAATATTGGCTTTTTAAGTTGTGTTCTAGACACAATAAGGAAGATCTCCATAAAAAATCATGCATTGAAAACATTCCTAACCTCTCTTTTCAATTTCGAAAATATTATGCCACTGTTCTGTCCACTATTCATAGCAAGCACACTTTTACTTCTATCCTTCGATTTGATGCTTACATGCACTCCAAATTAGCTCATGTCTTAGGAAGTAGTTCATACTACATTTGTACACATCCCATGATGATTTCTTTCATTCATACATACACATTCTAGACTTCTAAGTCATTCTAGGAATCCATGAACACAAAACACATTACAACCTTGGCACATTTTAGATACATACATTGCATCTATGCAAAGATTTGGGGTTTTCGTGACTCCTAATCTAAGAAGATTATAAGGAATGAATTTGATCACACGTTCATGCTTCCCCCTCGATCTAATCTTCCTTTCTCATCCGTCCCAGGGATTGAGAGGTCTTCTGTAATGATTTGAATTTTTTAATGGGTATTGTGGTAATTTTAGTGGTCAATGTATGGACCCATTGTGGACTTATACATTTTAATGCCTAACCTTTGGTCTTGTGGTACCACTTTCGTAATTGTTTTGGTACATGGGTGTGTATATATATATGTTACATATTTGTATGTGTATGTGTGTAAGGGAGACAAGAGAGGGCCCAAAAGTCACCTCCCCAAACCACTCCCAACCACCCCCAACAACTAAAGTCCCCTAGGAAGCTTCCTAGGAAGCTTTCCCCTCTCCTTCTCCCTCCCTTATATATCTCTCCCCTTCATTTTATTTTCATTATTCTTCTCCTATCTCTATATCTATCTCTATCTCTATCACCCTTATGTTTGGAAGAGTAAACCCCCATATTTACTTCAACCTTAAACCCTAATTTTGAGCCTCCATAACTCATTGTTGGGAGCAAACTATTAGTATCAAAAGTGACCCTCTCTACTAGAGCTTCCCATTGGTGTTCTTATTTTCTCCATTTGTGTTCTCTAGCTCAAGTTATAAGGAGAGAGGATGAACTTTCTATTTTCTTGTTCTTGAAGATCTACTACTTGGGCTTTCTCAATCTCTCTTGGATTCTCTTTGCTTATACTTGTATTCTCAAGGAGAAGGCAGATTACATTATTTATATACAAATGGTATTCTATATCTAACTTTGACATGTGATTAATTGCTAGAAATAGAGGTTTTGCGGAGTAAATTATAATTCTTTCCAAATGCACATGTTCATGTGACTTGCATGTCTAGTTTATGTGACTTGCATGTCTAGTTGTTAATTAGTTGCATCGATGCTTAAATGAGATTATGTGCTTATTTACTTAGTTGCTAATTAATAACTAAAATGTTCATATAAATTAAGTCTTGTTGCTAAGTTGAAAGCATGCTTGTGTGTTATTAATTTATTAACATCATTCTTGAAATTTGACACATGCATTAGAATCGTAGAATTCACGTGCATTGTTGCCAAGTGGGCACACCTCATAGCATAGCATGATTTGCATATGAGAAGTCCCAAAATGGGGATAAAAAGATGTGAAAAATCCAGATGTGCGTTGTGTGTGAGGACAGGGTGGATGTACCTAAGAACGTACCAAACTCCAACTTATATTCGACTAGCTATCAGAAAGTTGGTATGCTACATTCCCAGTGGGGGGTGGCTCACAGTCCGGTAATGAGGCGAGTGAACACATATGCATAGCCGAGGGCTCATTAGTTGAAAGGCTTAGGCATCATACATGCACCACATCTCATTGGTAGTTATGGGATCCATCTTGTATATCTATAATGTTTTCTACTAAGTCGTCTTGTTTAATGAATCTATAAAAACTCTTTTTCAGGTGGTCTTGATAGGGGCAAGGCCCACGAGTAGCCGGATACCCTAGCCTCATGTTTTTGAAAGCTCCCTACGAGAAATTATATTCTTTTGGACTTACTTAGCATAGTTCTTTTATTAAACTTGTAATAGTTGTAATTCGATATCGTTCATGTTAGAATCGAATTATGGAACTTACAAGTACTTGGGTTTAAATCCTTCCATCTATGCTAATTTGTAAGCTATGACCTAGCTTGGGCACATGTTAGCCCCTTTATGCGTTTGGTAATGTTAGTGGAGTCCTTGTATTGGAACTCTTTCACAACTTGTAATATTCTCTTTGTTAATATTCGTTGTTATGTGTAGACACCCCATTTTGTCGGCTATCAGATTTAGGAGACCCATAGCTTGGTGGTTCACAATGATCGTAAAAGACTCAAAAGGACTCTTGGAAGTCAACTCTATCTCTCAGAATGACCAAAATGCCCCTGAAAGCCCGAAAACTCCCAGATTTGGTCCCAAAGTTCTGGAAACATGCTACGTCGTAAGAACAGTGATAAAATAAGTTTTTAAGAAAATTTAGATGAAATCGTCAGCTCCCAGAGACCCCCGGAAGTCCCGGAAGTTCCCGGAAAGTCCCCGTTGACCGGGGTGACCAAGGTTTGACCAGGCTTGACCAGGTTTGACCAAAGTTTGACCAAGTTTGACCAAGTTTGACCGAAATCATCCGAATTCACCAAAATCATTCTAGATCATGAGAAAAGTATTAAAATAAGTTTTAAAAGAAAATCGAGCGAAAACATCAGCTCTTGGGAACTCCCGGAGATTTCCAGAACTTCCCGGGAATCCCAGGTTTGACAAGTTTGACCAGAATTTGACTTTAAAACCGGGGCACCGTAACAATTTTCAAATATTTTTCATGAATACTAAAGGTCAATAGCTTTCCGACGGTATATCGCACATAATTTTCGAATTTAAAACGAGTTTATTATAAATTTTTGAAGGCGAAAAAGGCGATCAAATCGGCTTTTATTGCAAATACCGCAAAACTTTTCAAAGTGACCTATCCCCAATTTATTTTTTATATAAAGTAGACTCCATTACCTTTCCAACGGTATATCACAACCTCAATTTGGAGTTCATATGCATTTTCTGTGAATTTCGGACGAAATAGGGCCTTTTCGCGCATACCGGAACCTCTGGGGGCCTAAACAACATTATCTAGACGAAGGAGGAGCAGCACCGCCGCGGTACAGGCCTAGTGCCGCCGCGGCACTCTCCTCCAGAACAGTGTATTTTTGTAATTTCTTTTGGGGGTCCATTTTGATTAATTAGAAATCAAAACGACGTAGTTTTGGTTCCCAGCTATTTTGGACCAATGGGAGACCATTTTAAACTTTTTAAAACTCCATTTACCTATAAAAGAAGCCATTTACTTCCATTTAGAGGAGAGACATGGAAGCTTAGAGAGAGCTTAGGAAGAAACTCTAGAAAAATATAGAGAGATAAAGAGAAGAAGTAGTCTTCTTCTTCCATTTTTTCCAATCAAAGTGAGTTCTAATCTTTTTTTCCTCCACCATTCTTCTATATACTTCATCATCAGTATACCCAATCACCATTCTTGAGCATTCTTGAGTTAGGAAGCTACTTCCATGTCCAAATGTCAAAATCTATGAGTAAAACACCAAGCTACAAGTCCAAAATCACATTGATTATCATCTATTGATTGTTATTTACTTGCTTGTTCATATTATGTTCATATCTTCTTACCTCATTTCTTTTTTATTTTCTTTATTTACTTACTAGTTCATCATCATCTAGATGATGACATGAAGTTTGAGGTGAGTAAATCCTTATGGATAGTAGCTCTTGACCTCAAAAACATGTTTGATAGATGATGATTATAACTTCAATACCTCCAAGGTATCCTTGAAGTTATGTTCAAAATAAAAATGAATCTCTCCAATAATATTGGGAGTTCTTTGATGATTCAAGGTTGGATGAGATTCTAAGTGGTCACATGGTCATCTCAAGAGTTTAAGTTCATGCTTTGAACATCTATTTCAAAACCCCCAATCAAGAACTCAAACTCTATTTCAAAACCCAAATCCATTTTCTTCAAGAATGATCCAAAACAGTGAGCTGTTCAGATTCAAATATTTGTTTTGAATTAAATACCTGAGTTATGATGATGAAACCACTTGGAAAATCTTCCTAAGACATCATAGTTTGTCTCCAATTTTTCCCATCAATTATAGAGGTGTGAAAGTATTATTTTCGGATTTAAGAAGTTCATATTCATAATCTGCCTCTGTTCTCACAGAATGTTTACCTGACTTTTTTCACTTATTCTGGATGTTTTCGTCACTGTACATATATCTTTTCTATTTGTTTTATGAAACTTGGGTGTCTTAGGAAACTTTTGGTATATAATGGGTCATCATAAACCTTTTCTTTGATTTATGAAAAATCATACAAAATCAGTCAACAATGCAGCTTTTGTTTCTGAGTCATGTGTACATTCTGATTTATTTCTTTTAATCTGTGATAGCTATTGAGGTTTGGCTTTTTGGGTTATTTTCTAGACACAATAAGGATGATCTCTGATTTTTCCTACATTTTTTTAGGCATGTTTGTCCTCCCATTATAATGTTATAAAGTAATGCATACAGTCTGTCCACTATTCACAGCATTTCACTTTTTGACTTTCACACTTTGATGCAACACTCTCTTGTATCTAGATGAACCCATATCCCATGCACATGTTCTTTACCACGTTTAGCATGCTATATCATATCATGTATCATCTATCCTCTCATGTATCATACTCCCATAGATTCTTGAGTTTGGTTTCCAAATATAACCATGTTTTGCAAATACTTGGGAAGTTCTTGAAATGAGTTAGGAATTGATATTCCAAGTGGTTAGAATATTCATCCAAGTTCTGGAAGTATACTTTCAAAACCCCCATTTCGAAACCCCCTCTTAAACCCCTCATTTTGATTTCAAGAAATAAACCTTGTTTTTCTCAAAACCCTCAAAACAGTGAGTCATTTAACTTCAAGGAATTATTTTGAGTTCAATACTTAATGTATGAATGCAAGACCACTTGGAAAGTCTTTCTAACTCATTATAGAACACCCATGATTTTTGTCTTGACTTGGAAGTACTTGGAAATGGTCCATTTGGACCCAAACATTCCTTCCAGACATTCTGCCTCTACTGTCACAGCAGCTTAGCTAACTTCCAACTTCTTTTCCAGAAAACTTTTCCATAAGAGGTGGTCCTTACTTATTTTTCCATTAAACTTCAATATCTTAGGGAACTTTCTGTATAAAATGGGCCTCTAAATCATTTGTTTTCATTTTCTAAGATTTTCTAACATTTCAGTCGACAGTACAGACTCTGTTTCTGAGTGACCTCTATTGTTTATATGATTTCTCTCAATCTGTGATAGTTATTAAGGATTGGATTTTTGGGTTATCTTCATAAAAAATCATGCATTGAAAACATGCATTGAAAACATTTCTAACCCCTCTTTTCAATTTCCAAAAGATCATGTTACTGTTCTGTCCACTATTCACAGCAAGCACATTTTAACTTTCATCCTTTGATTTGATGCTTATATGCATTCCAAATTAGTTCATATCTTAGGAAGTAGTTCATATTACATTTGTACATATCCCATGATGATTTCCTTCATGCATTCATGTATATTTTAGACTTCTAAGTCATTCTAGGAATCCATGAACACAAAGCACACTACAACCTTGGCACATTCTAGATACATACATTGCATCCATGCAAGATTTAGGGCCTTCATGGCTCCTAATCTAAGAAGATCATAAGGAATGAATTTGATCACACATTCCTGCTTCCCCCGATCTAATCATCCTTTCTCATCCATCCCGAGGATTGAGAGGTCTTCTTTTTTTAAAGATTAACATGCATCATACTAGCTTGCTAAGTATATTTTGATTTCTTTGTTTATTTGTTTCAATAATAATTCATGTCCCCTTTTAGATTAGGAAGTCTTGATTATTTGATACATGATTAGACAATTTTTCCTAGGTTTATTTATGTGATCTTTCACTTTACATTGCATGATATTTGACTTAGATCTTATGAATGATATTTTATCTTTAGATCTTCCATTTCAAGTTTCTTATGTGATGTAATATACTATCATAGTATTAATTGCCGAACCATACATAGTATAAGATGATTATTTGGATGCTAATTGAGGCCCGTCGAAAGACGGGGCGAGTTGAGGGTGTTTTAGTCGCGACAAAGGCTCCTTCCTCTCTCGTACCAAAACCCCGAACCAAGTTCTTTGGTTATGAAGGGTCGGTGCCCTTTATCCGTTTGGGTGAGTCAAAATTAGGTTACTTGGTTCCTTAAAGACCAAGTGGCGACTCTGTATCTGTTTTCAACAGACCTTCTTTTCTTCGAAATCAACCTCTTGTTTTCTTTCAAATCAATTTCAAAACAAAGGAAAATCAATTTCGAAACCCCAGAAACAAACAGGAAAAACCGGGAGTGGACGACGGATCCCGCGTGTCCACATTATGTATCCGGGATCTTCGAATCCCCTATGATCTATTTATGCTTTTGAACCATTTTGACATGTCGAAAGACTTGCTGCCTGACTTATAAATTTGGACCTAACTCGAAAACTTTTAAACTCTGATTTGGTTTATACTAAGCCTATGGCTTGTACGTTGTGGGGAATATATTACTTTTAATTTCTAAGGGACCGTTCGGTCGTAAATTCTCAAACCTTGATTTCATTAAAACCTTCAATTAAACTTCTTTTCTTCCACTCTTGACACTTCTTATGTCTATTCTTATAAAAACTTCTTTAAAAACTAGAGTACTATGGGTCGACCCTACTTGACTCGTTTGGGCTCAGCGGGTTGAACTTTGACTTTTCTTTGGAATCCATTAGGATTCTTTTATAGCTTCCGTACTATTTGGTTAGTTCACGTAGGACCTCTTCTTCTCCTTAACCTCTTTCTTTGACTCTTTGGCTCGTCCACATGTCGTGGATTTTGGGGCATTACAGATTAGTATCAGACCTTAACCAGGTTCGAATACTTGGTGCTCTAGGAGTTTACGGGGTTTAACCATGACTTCTTTTAGACGTTTAAAGATTTCAATTATGCTTATTTGAATTGTTTCACACGTATTTTAAGTTCATGAAGATGAGAGAGCATGCTTAAGTGTTACATGCCTACATAACAATATGTTTATTTATTTCTACGCTCTTGCTTTTAAATTCGTAGAGATGTGACACAAGAATTCGCATAAGGACTTATTGCTTGTGGGTTATTGATTTGAATGTTGACAATCTTACTTAATTGAATGTTACTGTCATGCTTTGTTTAGTTATGCCGCCTCGTGTTAGAGGACGTGCAGGAGGCCGAGCTGGAGGTCGAGCCAGAGGCCGTACTAGGGGTCGTGGTGGGGCTAGAGGCCAAGGGGCGGAGGCATCCTCTTCAGCTTCTGCCCCAGGAGGAGTTCCAGATGGAGCTCATTTCTTCCAGCAGATGGCAGTGGCTATGTGGGAATTCACCCAAGCCGCTCAAGCGGGAAGGAATGAAGTTCCACCAACACCACCACCACCCGTGGCACCCGTAGCAGATGAGGTAGCACCTGTAGCACCTGCTGTACCTGTGGTACCGGTTATACCAGCAGAGGCGAGGGCTCAGTCGGCTCTGAGGGAGTTTGTGAGGCAAAACCCTCCTACTTTCTCAAGGGATCCTGACCCGGTTCAAGCCGAACTATGGTTGAAGAGGATTGTTCATATCTTCGAGCACATCGAACTCGAAGAGGACCACCACCATATCGATGCCGCAACCTTTAAGTTTGCTGGGAGAGCTCAGATTTGGTGGGAGCTTACTCTTACTTGGGACATTTACTAGTCTCTTTCTTGCCAAGTACTTTTCAACGGTAGCACAAAACGCAAAGAGGATTGAGTTCTTGGCCCTTCAACAAGGAGATTTATCAGTTGCTAATTATGAGGCACGCTTTAGAGACTTAGCCCGTTTTGCATCGGATATCACCGCCAATGAGACTACCAAGGCAAGGACCTTCGAGCAAGGACTTTGGCCGGGTCTTCGTGCCAAAGTGACTGGATTTGAACTTCTGACCTACAGCCAGGTGGCACTTAAGGCACTCGTATTTGAAGAGGAATATCTTAACTCTAAGAAGATCAAGGAGTCACGACCTCCCATGAAAGGTTTCCAATCGGGCTCATCTAGAGGGCACCATTCTAAGAAGCAAAAGCAGGAGTCAACTCATCATCAATCCTTCCTTTCCTCTCAGCACTCTCCTAAGATTCCCCAAACCCCTCAGTTTTAGACTCAGCATTCTCAGTCTCGGGGCTCTAAGCGTTCTGGCTTGTCCCGTGGTGGAAGTAATACGGGTGTTAGGGCTTGGTTTGGTTGTGGCGATCCTAGCCATGTTATTCAGAATTATCCTTTTATTTTAGCTGCGCCACCGGCGGTTGGACCTCCTCAGTCTCAACTAGCTCCTTTTTCTAGACCATTACAGCAGGGTTATAGACCTCCCTTCGTGCCACCACCACCAGCTCCATCTGCTCAGAGTTTCCGGCCAAATGTTTTTAAGGGCCAGCACCACCATCAGGGAAATCGTGGGGGAGGACAACACGATCCAAGGCCTCCTTCCAACCTGTTTAATCTTGCTACTACTCCTAAGGATATCCCTAAGCCCTCTGTCATTAGAGGTACTCTTCTTTTGTTCAATTATCGAGCTTCAGTTCGTATAGATACCGGAGCATCCTTTTCATTCATCTCATTTGCATTTGCATCAGCATTGGGTTTAGAAATGAGCTGTTTGGGTTCTACGCTTTTAGTGGACACTCTTGTTGGAGGTTTAGTTCATTTGGATCGAGTGTGTCGCAGCTGCGAGCTTATGATAGCTGATCGGAGCCTCGTTGTTGATCTTGTTGTTATTGATATGTCCTGTTTTGATGTTATCTTGGGCATGGATTGGCTATGCGCCTATCGAGCCTCTATAGACTGCTTCAGGAGAAGAGTCACTTTTCTTACCCCATCGGGGGATTTTTGCCGCTTTGTGGGAGATCACTTTGAGCATCCGACTTCTTCTTTACATAGTTAGTGCGAGAGGAGTCATTCTGATTGCTTGGCTAGTTTGGTGTTTGATGAGAGTGAGGCAACTCGTGAGGAGTTTCCTCCCATTTACTGTGAACCTCGCACCTGACACGTTGCCTATTTCTATTCCGCCCGATCGTATGGCACCAGCAGTGCTGAGAGAGTTGAAGACTCAAGTAGAAGACTTATTGAGAAAAGGATTCATTCGTCCTTATACATCACCATGGGGAGCACCTGTCCTCTTTACAAAGAAGGATGGATCACTTCGGTTATGTATCGACTACCGCAAGCTTAATCGAGCGACTATAAAGAATAAGTATCCGCTACCGAGGATCGACGACTTGTTTGATCAACTTCGTGGGTCGACGTTCTTTTTTAAGATTGATTTGAGATCGGGCTATCACCAGTTGAGGATTCAAGAGCAGGACATTTCAAAGACAGCTTTTTGCTCTCAATATGGTCATTTTGAATTTCTTGTGATGCCATTTGGTTTGACGAATGAACCAGTGGCTTTTATGGATTTGATGAATCGCATTTTTAGTCTGTTTCTTGATCGTTTTGTCATTGTTTTTATCGATGACATTCTTATTTTCTCGCCAAGTTTTAGAAAAGCACGAGGAGCACCTTTGAATTGTTTTACAAATTTTGAGGGAGCATAAATTGTATGCCAAGTTTTCTAAGTGTGAATTTTTGCTACCGAAAGTGACGTTCCTTGGCTATGTTGTCTCGAAGGAAGGAGTATCTGTGGATCCATCGAAGATTGAAGCCGTTATGGATTGGCAACCACCGAAGAATGTCTTTGAAGTCCGAAGTTTCTTAGGACTAGTAAGCTACTACCGACGTTTCGTAGAAAACTTTTCACATCTAGCGATGCCTATGACGAGGCTTACTCGAAAGGGGATAAAGTTCTTGTGGAGCGAGTCTTGTGAAAGGGCTTTTCAACAATTGAAGGCACGATTAACTTCAACACCAATCTTAGTTATTCCCGAGCGAGGACTAGACTATGCAGTTTATTGCGATGCTTCACATGAAGGCTTAGGCTGTGTTTTGATGCAAGGAGGCAAGGTTGTGGTTTACGGTTCACGACAGTTAAAGTCGCACGAGCAAAATTATCCCACCCATGACTTAGAGCTTGTTGCCGTCGTCTTTGCACTGAAGAATTGGAGGCACTATCTTTATGGCGAAAGATTTGAAGTCTTCTCCGACCACAAGAGTCTTAAGTATATTTTCATGCAACGCGACTTGAACTTGAGGCAGAGAAGGTGGATGGAATACTTAGAGGATTATGACTTTGATTTACAATATCATCCGGGGAAGGCCAATGTTGTAGTCGACGCTCTTAGTAGGAAACCTCGCAACACCTCGGCTTGTTTAACCATTAGTGAATGGAAGATGATGTAGCAACTTGACAATTTTGATGTTCATCTTGCCGAGTCAGCCAATCGTGCCACTTTGTTCACTGTGACCGAACAACCGACGCTTTTGAACCGTGTATTAGAGATGCAGTGATCTGATGAAGAGGCTGAACAACTTCGATCGCGCATTACTAGTGGTGAAGTGATAGAGGGTTGGACCTTCAATTCCGACCGAGGCTTGAGATTTCGCGGTAGACCTTTTGTTCCTTTAGCTTGCCGAAATGACATCCAAAAGGAATTCATCATTCTTACTTAGCGGTGCATCCGGGAAGCACAAAGATGTATCAAGACTTACGCCGACAATATTGGTAGAAAGGTATGAAAAGAGCCATAGCTGACACCGCATCTAATTGTTTGACATGTCAACAAGTGAAGGCCGAACATCGACTACAAGTAGGTTTACTTCAACCTTTATCGATTCCAGAGTGGAAGTGGGAGCACATCTCGATGGACTTTGTCACAGCACTCCCTAGGACGCTTCACCAGCATGATGCTATTTGGGTCATTGTAGATCGATTGACCAAATCCGCACACTTCTTACCTATCAAGACTACAGATTCAGCTGATATTCTTAGTAGGTTATACATTCGGGAGATTATGAGACTCCATGGCGTGCTGGTTACTATAGTTTCTGATCGTAATTCTAAGTTTATTTCTCAATTCTGGCAGAGTCTTCAGAAGGCCTTGAGTACTCAACTTTTGTTAAGTACAACATTTCACCCTCAGACAGATGGGCAGTCCGAGCGTACGATCCAGACTTTAGAAGACACGCTTCAAGCTTGTGTGATGGATTTCAAAGGTAGTTGGGAAGATTACCTACCTTTAGTGGAGTTCGCCTACAACAACAGTTATCAAGCTAGCATTCAGATGGTACCGTTTGAGGCCTTGTATGGTTGACTGTGTAGGTCACCTTTATGTTGGAACGAGATTGGACAATCATCCGCTTTGGGACCCGACATCGTTCGAGAGACAGCCGAGAAGATTAAAGTTATAAGGAAGAGATTGCTTACCGCTCAGAGTCGTCAGAAGTCGTATGCCGATTGTCACCGACGACCCTTATCTTTTAGCATTGGAGACCATATGTTTCTCAAGGTTGCCCCTCGATGGGGGTTTGCTACATTTTGGGCAAAGCGGGAAATTGTCGCCGCAATTCATTGGTCCGTTTAAGATTCTTTATAAGGTTGGTGAGGTGGCCTACCGTTTGGCACTCCCACCTTAACTTTCTAATGTTCATAATGTTTTTCACATTTCTATGCTTCGCAAGTATAATCGTGATGAGTCACATGTTTTAAATTGGACCGAGTTAGCCATCGATGAAGATGCATCTTATGAAGAGCAAGCTACAGGAATTCTTGAAAGGAAGGAGCACGTCTTGCGAGGCAAGACCATCTCTTTGGTTAAGGTACTTTGGAACCGCCATGGAGTCGAGGAGTCGACGTGAGAAGACGAGACTGAGGCGAGATTGAAGTATCCTTACCCTTTCTTTAATTGAGGTATGTTTCCTCGAATTCCGAGACGGAATTCTCTTTAAGGGGGGTAGATTGTAATGTTTTGAATTTTTTTAAGGGTATTGTGGTAATTTTAGTGGTTAATGTATGGACCCATTGTGGACTTATACATTTTAATGCCTAATCTTTGGTCTTGTGGTACCACTTTGGTAATTGTTTTGGCACATGGGTGTGTATATACATATTTGTATGTGTGTGTGTAAGGGAGACAAGAGGGGGCCCACAAGTCACCTCCCCAAACCACTCCTAAACACCCCCAACAACTAAAGTCCCCTAGGAAGCTTCCTAGGAAGCTTCCCCCTCTCCTTCTCCCTCCCTTATATATCTATCCCCCTTATTTTCTTTTCATTATTCTTCTCCTATCTCTATCTCTATCACCCTCATGTTTGGAAGAGTAAACCCCCATATTTACTTTAACCTTAAATTCTAATTTTGAGCCTCCATAACTCATTGTTGGGAGCAAACTATTAGTATCAAAAGTGACCCTCTCTACTAGAGCTTCCTATTGGTGTTCTTATTTTCTCCATTTGTGTTCTCTAGCTCAAGTTATGGCCTAAGGAGAGAGGATGAACTTTCTATTTTCTTATTCTTGAACATCTACTACTTGGGCTTTCTCAATCTCTCTTGGATTCTCTTTGCTTATACTTGTATTCTCAAGGAGAAGGTAGATTACATTATTTATATACAAATGGTATTCTATATCTAACTTTGACATGTGATTAATTGCTAGAAATAGAGGTTTTGCGGAGTAAATTATAATTCTTTCCAAATGCACATGTTCATGTGACTTGCATGTCTAGTTTATGTGACTTGCATGTCTAGTTGTTAATTAGTTGCATAGATGCTTTAATGAGATTATGTGCTTATTTACTTAGTTGCTAATTAATAACTAAAATGTTCATATAAATTTAGTCTTTTTGCTAAGTTAAAAGCATGCATGTGTGTTATTATTAATCCTCTAAATGGTAGAACTCATGCTTCCTTTGATTATTGTCAAAGTCTTAATGTTGCTAATAAATGATGAAATTTATTGACATCATTCTTGAAATTTGACACATGTATTACAATCATAGAATTGATATGCATTGTTGCCAAGTGGGCACACCTCATAGCATAACATGATTTGCATATGAGAAGTCCCAAAATGGGGATAAAAAGATGTGAAAAATTCGGATGTGGGTTGTGTGTGAGGACAGAGTGGACGTAACTAAGAACATACCAAACTCCAACTTATATTCAACTAGCTATCAGAAAGTTGGTATGCTACATTCCCAGTGGGGGGTGGCTCACAGTCCGGTAACGAGGCGAGTGAACACATATGCATAGCCGAGGGCTTATTAGTTGAAAGGCTCAGGCATCATACATGCACCACATCTCATTGGTAGTTATGGGATCCATCTTGTATATCTATAATGTTTTCTACTAAGCCGTCGTGCTTAATGAATCTATAAAAACTCTTTTTCAGGTGGTCTTGATAGGGGCAAGGCCCACGAGTAGCCGGATACCCTAGCCTTATGTTTTTGAAAGCTCCCCACGAGAAATTATATTCTTTTGGACTTACTTAGCATAGTTCTTTTATTAAACTTGTAATAGTTGTAATTCAATATCGTTCATGTTAGAATCGAATTATGGAACTTACAAGTACTTAGTTTAAATCCTTTCATCTATGCTAATTTGTAAGCTATGACCTAGCTTGGGCACATGTTAGCCCCTTTATGCGTTTGGTAATGTTAGTGGAGTCCTTGTATTGGAACTCTTTCACAACTTGTAATATTCTCATTGTTAATATTCGTCGCTATGTATCCGGGATCTTCGAATCCCCTATGATCTATTTATGCTTTTGAACCATTTTGACATGTCGAAAGACTTGCTGCCTGACTTATAAATTTGGACCTAACTCGAAAACTTTTAAACTCTGATTTGGTTTATACTAAGCTTGTGGCTTTGTACGTTGTGGGGAATATATTACTTTTAATTTCTAAGGGACCATTCGGTCATAAATTCTCAAACCTTGATTTCATTAAAACCTTCAATTAAACTTCTTCTTTTCTTCCACTCTTGACACTTCTTATTTCTATTCTTATAAAAACTTCTTTGAAAACCAGAGTACTGTGGGTCAACCCTACTTGACTCGTTTGGTCTCAGTGGGTTGAACTTTGACTTTTCTTTGGAATCCATTAGGATTCTTTTGTAGCATCCGTACTATTTGGTTGGTTCACGTAGGACCTCTTCTTCTCCTTAACCTCTTTCTTTGACTCTTTGGCCCGTCCACATGTTGTGGATTCTGGGGCGTTACATCTTCTTTCCTCAAAGATTAACATGCATCATTCTAGCTTGCTAAGCATATTTTGATTCATTTGATTATTTGTTTCAAGAACAATTCATGTCCCCTTAGATTAGGAAAACTTTATTACCTGATATATGATTAGACAATTTTTCCTAGGTTAGTTTGTGTGATCTTTCACTTTGCATTGTGTGATACTTGGCTTAGATCTTATGAACGATATCTTATCTTTTGATCTTCCATTTCAAAACTCTTGTGTGATGTAATATACTATCATAGTATTAATTATCGAACCATACATAGTATAAGATTATTATTTGGATGCTAATTGAGGCCCGTCGAGAGACGGGGCGAGTTGTGGGTGTTTTAGTCGTGACAAAGGCTCCTTCCTCTCTCGTACCAAAACCCCGAACAAAGTTCTTTGGTTATGAAGGGCCGGTGCCTTTTATCCGTTTAGGTGAGTCAAATTAGGTTTCTTGGTTCCTTAAAGACCAAGTGGCGACTCTGTATCTATTTTCAATAAACCTTTTCTTTTCCTTTCAAAACAATCTCAAAACAAACTAAAAAGAGTGAATGAGAGATTCCGCGTGTCCACAGTGGTTATTTGCGTTTGTATGTTGTCCTTTGCTCAAACTACGTCCTGGTCTGATTCCCAATGGGATACGTAGGTAGCTCACCATTGAGTACGACCAGCTTTTGGCTCTCTGCGCACCCACTTTTTGCAGCGCACCTTTTGTTTTTACCTAGATTCGACGGTTTGGTCAAAGGCTTGTCTTTCACACAGGCTTCGACATTCACTTGTGATACGTGTTGCTTTACAAGCTCTGCCAAAGAGAGGCAAACTGTAGACACCCCGATTTTGACCAAACATTAAATTCAGAGATTGGTTACCTCTAAAAGACCAATGATGACCGGTGAAATTTGAAGTTTTTCCAGAGGATTCAAATTCTTCAAAGATTCTTTGAACCAAGTTTCAAAATAATAAAAAATAAAGAGAAATTGGGTATTCGGGAGAAATCCGAACATTAAAGAACGTATGAGAAAGTCAGTCTGGGGATTTATCCTAAAAAAAAGAGAGAGAAAATGAAAAGAAGTTTGAAAAGAAAAGAGAAAAGGATAAAAGGAAAGAAAAGAAAAAAAAAAGAAAAAAATAAATAAAATGTTATAATAGAATATATACCATGCATATGGGTATATTCTAATGAAGTACATTACAAATATAAGTACATTAGTATATACTTTACTAATAATTAAGTTTATGATAATATATTCTTTTGAAATTAAAAAGAAGGCAAGAATTCTGTTAGCCGCAGCACACGGCGAAGCCGGCGGCACTCACTGAGTGCCGTGCCAGCATTCACTGAGCTCTGCTCGGCAATCAGTGAGTGTCGCCCAGCACTCAGCAAGTGCCGTAGGCAAGTCATCGAGTGCCGCGTGCTGTAACAGACTGCTTTTCTCACATGTTCTAGAAGAAAACTTTGCACATGGATTTTCACCGGAATTTACCCATTTAACCTTATAATGTTGGTCTATTTAAACAGACATTCATCTCCATTATTGGGAGTTTTCACTTAACCTTTGAATCAAATTGAGATATACAAGAGAGATATAAATACAATAGAGAGAATTGAGAGAGAAAAAGAGAGTTTTCTTGAAGAATTTGAAGAAGAAGATAAGAATTTGAAGATTTTTTGGAAGAACTTCACAAGAGATAGAAGAAATCTTTGAGGTCATAGAGGTAACCTCTCAATCCTTGATAGAATTGGGCAAATTCAATCACAAGTTCATAGTTCTAGGATCTTCACACATTTTCAAAACCTCTCTTCCTACCTCATTTCATCACACACCACTTAGAGCTTGTGATTGAATCTCATAATATTTCATTAATTTGGATCTAATTGATGCCTTGGGTTTAAGATAAGTTTGATTTTGAAGAACTTGTGTTCCAATTTCTCTAAGTAAACTTTGATTCTTCATTTCTATTCATTTTTTGAGATTCATAAAACTTAATGTATTCCTTTGAGTCCTTTTTTTTTTAATTCAATTCCTTAGTTTCCTACGGTCTCATGATTCATATGGAGATTAAGGAAAACAATAGTCATGTCTACACACATAGTTAGTGGGATTCAAATCTCAACTCATGATTTGAATCTCCTCACTAAGAACCTTATGGGATCCATGCTATATTCCATAGTGGTTTATGTGAAATTTTGATTTCATTTAGTCATTAATTTGAGAGGGGATTAGGATGTCATGACTCTATATTCCTCAAGGATCATATGTTTGAGAGAGGAATTAGATGTAGATTTTCATAGTTTATATTCAAAATTCATGAGATTAAGTAAGACCTTAGGATTCTCTTGTTATGAGATCTATGATGGAAATCTATTAAGGCTAAATCCATGAACTTCTTCATGTTTCATTATTTATTACAATGATCATAGTCATACTTGATCCTAGTTCTCTCTAGAATAATGGATTAAGTTTGATTCGAAATATGAACATCAATTTAACAAAGGTGTAGTGAATCCATAAACCAACTGTGATCAAAGGTTTTTTATAAAATCATGGCTCATTGGAATTGGATAAGACCAATTGGAGGATGTTCATAACTCATTTAAGCACCTATGTGATTTTTGTTTTGATGAAATTCCATGTTTAAGATGGTTTAGTCTTGTGACTTCAAAACAAGCAACTCTCTGTCCAAAATTCCATAACAGTAAGCCAGTTTTAAAATCAATAAATCAAAACCTTAATCGAACTTTCTTGGCCTCTAATAATTTTTTCTAAGTACTTTAATGTGTTAGGAAGGTACCCTAAAAAGGTCTAAGTGTTTCTCATTTGTTTACAATTTTTAGAAAATCGTACAAGATCTTTGGACAGAGAGTTGCAGAATCCTGAGTGATGTCTAGTGTTTTTCTTATTCACAGAGATCTAACCGTTCAATCTTCAATTTTCTTCTTGAGTTAGAAACTAGACTCACAGAGGCATATCATATCCAAAAATCATTAAGATCCAACTGTTGGAAGTATGGTTTTTCTACCTTTTAAAATCTGGTTTGCTCTCCGTAATTTAGGAAAAACAGTTACTGTTTTTGTCTAGTCTCATTGATTTTAATTTAAATGGTTTCCTAATGTCTTGGGACCCAAATCATGTTTTGAATAATGATAATTTAGCTTAAATCCAAAGGCTAAGTGATCCAAATTAGTGAATAAATTCATATCTCATTCTTGTTCATATTCATTTATTCATTCATGTACATTGATTCTTATGATTAGAACTAGTTATTGGATAAAGTTGAACATAGTTGAACTTAATTGAACATAACCATGGATTCCTTATGATCATGTCGGGATTATAGTACCCCTATATAGACATTGCATTGGCTCTTAGTTGAGACTTGTATATCTATAGAGATGCTATGGCTCCAACTAATCAAAAGGAATTCATAGTTTTATCAATTCTTCCTCTATTTGATAGATCTAAGCTAGAGATTTAGGATTGATTATTTGATGTCATATTATTGTGTGAACCATGTGGACTAACCCTTGTTTTGTAGCGCTTTGGAGGTATGACTTTGTTGGAAAAACAGGTTTAAATGGAAAGTTTAAACACGCAGCGGAAAAATCAAGTTATGAAACTTTATTGGCATGCCCGGATCTACTACTCGTCAATTCTACAAATGCGCACAAGAGGGGACACGAGTTATACCTTAGTGTCTTGAACCCAATTCTGATCTTCAGCTTCCAGCAGCCTCCACTAGATGATCTTCACCCTTATGACTCCTGCGGATGCCTGCCAGAAAGACTAGGGTTGGTGGGAACCCTAATGGAGAGGATAGAGAAGGTTTTGGGGCTCCAAAACAGTTTCTGCAGCTTCAGACATTCAAAACGACGAACAACCTTTTCCAGAACGCAGCTGCCCTATTTATAGATTCCCAGAACCGACCTAGACTTCGAGCGATCGAAGTGCCTTCGATCGATCGAACATTCGATCGATCGAACCATCTTCGATCGATCGAACATGCAGACTTCAATCGATCGAGACATCTTCGATCGATCGAACCTGTCTGGACATCATCCTCAAGCATCTTTCCAAGCATCCTTGCGGAGCTAAGAGTGGGACCTCCTAGGCTCTTTATTGTTGGCTCAGACCAGTTTGTTAATCACCATGACCAAACTCTTTGATCAGCAAACTAACTAACTGGTCAGTTAAAGTTTACTCCACTATAAAACGATAACTGAACTCCAACGCAAAAGAACATATCCGAAGCGATAACTAGACTTGTATGTTGTACTAATGTCCCTCTACCGTCAGCATTCGTAATCATATTCAGGTAATCGGATAACTGTTACTGTCAACCTGAATCATGATTACTTCTTGTATTCCTTGAGTCCCATTCACCCTTCATGATTACCAAACATGTTGATAACTCTTATCAACAAGACTGCAGTACTCAGTAATCGACTTGGTGACATTCTCAAGGGAATGCTTACTCTGAAACAGAGGGTAGATTCTATCTTGACAATATATGTTCACAACCCTATGAATATGACATACCCAAGATACCCAGGTGTTGATCTTTTATAGACCTCACTGATTGGTAAGTCAAAGCAGTCATATCCACAGTCTGTGTTCATAATCGTCTCAAGATTGAGAACACGTACCTTATACAAGTTATGAGTTCCTATTGACTATTTGACAGTCTTAAGCGTCAATAGGAAACTCAGGTCCGTCAATGCACTATAAGCACTAGCATATCAACTAAGAGCTACACTCTAGTGATTGAGATTAATCACTCCATCCAATGGTAGTTAATTATGCTACAGTGTAGGCTTGATGAGGTATCCAGTCTCATCATCCACTGTGACACATTCTAAGTATTAAAGAATAGTAATTCGTATCTCACTTGTGTGCATCTCATACACACACGAATTACTTACTATAATACTTAAGGATTAACAATCATCTCATGAAAAGAACATACACAATAAAATGTAAAACTGATATCCATATATTAAAATGTCAATGTCTCATACAGAAAGTAATGGTTTGAGGGCACAAACCCAACAAACTCCCACTTGCACTCATAACCATTCAGAACTACATCTAAGACCTAGACTATCTAGATGACGATCAAAGACCTTCTGTGGCAAGGCCTTTGTAAACGGATCAGCAAGATTGTCAGCTGTGGCAATCTTGGTAACAGTCACATCTCCACGTTGAACAATATCTCGGATAAGATGATATTTCCGCTCTACGTGCTTTCCCTTTCCGTGGTTCCTTGGCTCCTTGGACTGAGCCACTGCCCCACTATTATCACAATAAAGCGTAATAGGCGACAGCGACGCTGGTACCACCTCGAGTTCCATAAGGAACTTCTTGAGCCAAACAGCTTCCTTTGCGGCTTCACAAGCAGCCACATACTCAGCTTCTGTAGTTGAGTCTGCAATGCATTTCTGCTTAATGCTCCTCCAACTGACAGCACCACCTCCCAAGGTAAAGAGATGACCGGACGTCGACTTCCTCGAATCTTTATCTGACATAAAGTCCGAGTCAGTGTATCCCACTGGAATTAACTCACTACCACCGTACATAAGCATGTAATCTTTAGTTCTTCTCAAGTACTTAAGAATGTGCTTAACGGCTGTCCAGTGCTCTGGACCCGGATTCGACTGATATCTGCTAACCATGCCAACAGCAAAGCAGATATCTGGTCTAGTGCATAACATCGCATACATGAGACTTCCCACTGCAGAAGCATAGGGAACTCCTGTCATGCGATTCCTCTCCTCCTGTGTCTTTGGACACTGGTCCTTGGAGAACGCTAAACCATGCCTGAAAGGTAACAAACCTTTCTTCGAATTATCCATTGAAAACCTAGTTAGCACCTTATCGATATAACCAGCTTGAGATAATCCCATTATCTTTTGCTTGCGATCCCGAAAGAGCTTTATCCCAAGAATATAGCTCGCCTCTCCTAGATCCTTCATATCGAAAGTACTAGCTAGCCAAACCTTGACCGTTGACAATGCCGCTACTTCATTTCCAGTGAGTAGAATGTCGTCAACGTAAAGCACAAGAAAAGCCACCACTTTCCCTTCACCCTTCTTGTATACACAAGGTTCATCCAGATTCTGTATGAAACCAAACGATTTGACCGCTTGGTCAAATCGTATGTTCCAACTTCTGGATGCCTGCTTAAGCCCATAAATGGACTTTTGCAACTTGCATACCAAGTTATCTTTCCGACCAGCTATGAACCCTTCTGGTTGTTGCATATAGATGTCCTCCTCAAGATTGCCATTCAAGAATGCAGTCTTGACGTCCATCTGCCAGATCTCAAAATCTAGGCATGCAGCAACGGATAAGAGTATTCTGATGGACTTGAGCATGGCCACCGGCGAGAAGGTTTCCTCATAGTCAATGCCCTCCCTCTGAGTATAACCTTTCGCAACAAGCCTTGCCTTAAAGGTCTCAACCTTTCCATCAGATCCTCTTTTCCTCTTGTAGACCCACTTACAGTCAATGGGTTTAATATTGGCTGGAAGTTCTACAAGATCCCAGACCTGATTAGAATCCATAGATTCCAATTCAGCCTTCATAGCTTTAACCCAATGAGCTGAATCAACATCAGCCATTGCCTCTTCGTATGTGGTAGGATCAGATTCAGATTCTATGGAGACAGCTTCAAAAACTTCTCCTAAGAACATGTATCTATCAGGCTGGCTGATAATCCTCCCACTACGACGAGGTACTGGTGCGGAAATAGGTGAAGAAGTGGTGTTTTCCTAATTTACATCGTTATTAACTACGGGTTGGACTGAGGGCTCTCCTTCTATCTCTCTAAGATCTATCCTTCCCTTAGGTTTATGGTTCATGATATAATCATCCTCCAAGAAAATAGCATTCGTACTGACGAACACCTTCTGTTCTCTTGGATCATAAAAATACCATCCATAAGTACCCTTTGGATACCCCACGAAGTAACATACTTCCGATCTAGAATCCAACTTGCTCATCTTTCCTTTTAGCACATGTGCCGGACATCCCCATATCCGGAGATGTTGCAAAGAAGGCTTGCGCCCAATCCACATCTCTCGTGGTGTCCTGGGAACAGATTTGCTTGGTACTAGATTTAGTATGTAAGCAGCGGTTTCCAAAGCATAACCCCAAAGAAATAAAGGTAACTCAGAATAACTCATCATTGACCTAGTCATGTCTAAAAGAGTCCGATTCCTTCTCTCCGCTACACCATTTTGCTGAGGCGTGCCAGGTGCAGTCAACTGTGACAGAATCCCATTCTGTACGAGGTGATCAATAAATTCATTAGAGAGGTACTCGCCACCTCGATCAGATCGAATGGCCTTGATATGTGTGCCCAATTGCTTCTCCACTTCAGCCCTAAACTCTTTGAACTTTTCAAAGGCTTCAGACTTGTGCTGCATTAGGTACACATATCCATACCTAGAGTGGTCATCAGTAAATGTTATGAAATACTCATAACCACCCCTTGCTCTAATATTTATTGGTCCACACACATCAGTATGAACTAATTCCAACAATGCATTGGTTCTATTGCCCTTTGCAGGAAAGGACCTTTTGGTCATCTTACCCTCTAAACAAGACTCGCAGACTTCTATTGGTTCGAGAACCAAATCGCCTAAGACCCCTTCTTTGACTAGTCTGCCAATCCTATTTAGATTGATATGACCAAGCCTCATATGCCAAAGCTTTGTTGGATTAGTGGAAGGTCTCTTTCTTTTAGATGGTACAGTTACCACTGAGTTATTAAGTTCCATACAAGAATCTTTAGAAATATTGGGAGTAATCACATACAAACCATTTGATTTAACACCAGAACATATAAAAGAACTATTTCTTTTAATCACAACTTCAGTTCCAAAATTAAAAGAATAACCATTATTCGATAAATTAGAAACTGAAATTAAATTACGTCTCATTGAAGGGACGTAAAGTACATCTGATAAAATCAAAACTTTATTGTCTAGAAATTCTAAAACTACGACTCCTATAGCAACCGCAGAAACGGTTGCGCTAGAACCTAGAGTAAGTACGATTTCCCCATCACTGCACTTCCTGGTTGATCTGAACCCCTGCAATGAATTACAGATATGGTTAGTCGCACCAGAATCAATGCACCAAGTGTTTGAAGTATCCGTTATAAAACTTACTTCAATCACATGTGATTCAATCATACCTTGAACTCTTGTAGCTAAGAATTCTGGACAGTTCCTCTTCCAGTGGCCCTTCTCACCGCATTGGAAACACTTTCCTTTGCCTTGGCCACCCACCTTCCCTTTGCCCTTACCTTTTCCCTTAGATTTTGCAATCTTAGGGACTGGTCCAACACTTGAACCACCAGTGCTAGCCTTCTTCTTCCCTTTCTTTCCTTTCGGCATAGATCGGGAAGAGGAAGCGCTTTTCTCAATGTTTAAAACGCTGCCCCCAGGTTTGATCACCCCTTCCGCTGCCAATAAAGAGCTCATCAATTCGCTCATTGAAAAATCCATTTTATTCATATTATAATTCAGTTTGAATTGAGCGAATGATGGCGACAGCGTATTGAGGATCATATCAACTTGGGTCTGTGCATCGATGTTGGCACCTAGGGTCTCCAGCTCGTTTAAATAACCAATCATTTTCAAAGCATGTTCTTTGACTGGAGTCCCTTCCGACATCTTAGCACTCATTATCTTCTGCATAGCTACCTGTCTGGCAGGCCTGCCATGCTCCCCAAACATCTTTTTCAGGGATTCGATAATGTCACTGGCGGAACTGTTCGACTGGTATTGGTGTTGTAACACATTAGCCATAGAAGCCAATATGTAACAACGAGCCATCCCATTCGACTTTTTCCATTTATCGAACTCGCGTCTAGCAGCAGCCGAAGCATTTGCAGCGGGTTCTTCGGGGCATGGGGTGGTGAGGACATATATGTGATCCTCCGCAGTTAACACGATGTCAAGATTACGTTTCCATTCAGTGTAGTTATTTCCAGTTAACTTGTTTTGAGTGAGTATGGTGGCAAGTGGACTAAATGCAGATCCAGACATTATGATTTACTGAAAAAATCAAAACAAAATAAATATGGATATCAGAATTTGACAGTTTGAAATAAAAGAATCCTTTTAAAACTCTTATTTTAAAACTAAGTCGCCGGAATATCGAAACGAAAGAATAAAGCCTCCGTGTGGTGGTCAATGTTCGATCTTTCAATTTATCATAACTTATCCGCTATGCAACTCTTGCAAAACAAGTTATGACTTCCGAACCTATTTGATCTCTAAGTTTCTGAATAATGCCCCGTGTGGGATCCCTTATCCATAGCTTAGCTAGTGTGTACCATTAACTAGGATCCAATCACAACCGTCTCAAGTAGTGCCTCCGTATGGTGGTCACCCTCTAACACGTCTGATTGATCCTTATCAAAAGAAGTTCACATCTAGTAACCAATGAGTAATGCATCCTCCGTATGGAATGATCACCCCTGGCGAGGTGACACAGAATGCATCACTCATCTTACAGTGAACCGTTAATGGAAGATCGTGGGTGTAATTAATAAGACCCTCTCCCACTAGATTTAGTAAAAAAGGATTTTGCTTTTTGAGAAAATCTGTTTCTACACACTTCCCATAAACATCTAATGTTTACTAATGTGTTGAAAACGGTTTTTGAATTTTATTTTAGAAAACTTGTTTTGCGTGCATGCAACAATGTATTGTACGCCAATCACAAACAAAGCACATAAAACAAAAAACTAAAATGAAATAAAAGACATCCAAACGATGCCTCTATCTCCCATGGCTCTATCTCCATAGAACCTGCTTTTGGTTTGATCGCCTCCAGCTCCATCTTCATGGACAACGGCTCCTTGCTCCATCTTCATGGATATTCTAATTCTATTACATTGAACCTATGCCTCTTTTGAAGCTTACAATTTATCTAGAAATAGAAATAGCAACAACAAAATAAAAGGCTAGGGAAACCGGTGCGACTTTCCTTTTCGTAGGATTGAAGTCGCAGCGCCCTTTACATATGCCTTAAAACCAAACCAAACTTAAAATAACACACCAATCTAAAAACATTCAAACACAAAATTAAATGCTCTTGGCGCCATGGGAGATAGCGACTAATCTTTTGCTGCAAAAGGTTAGTTGAACACACATCCACGCATATATATAACAAAATATAACTATTGGAACCCTTAATTGATTCACACAGTATATAAACTCTTTACATACTGAATTAGAACTCAAAACAGCATCTAACTTCTCTGTCATAGTTCGATCGATCGAAGACCGTTCGATCGCTCGAACCTTCGATCGATTGAACACTGTTCAATCGCTTGAACATTCTATTTCACAGAATGATTAAAAATTTTGCAGAATACGTTAAAATTTAACTTTTAATTTCAAAATACTTTTAAAACTGTGAAACAGAAAACCTGACAAAGAGTCTGTGTCGATCGATCGAACTCTATTCGATCGCTCGAACAACAGAAGGTTTCGATCGATCGAAACCTGTTCGATCGCTCGAGTACAGAGCGTTCGATCGATCGAGACTACTTCGATCGATCGAACCCATCTTGCATCCAATGCAATCACAGATTTGTATACTGCTGTGATAACACTGCAGAAACAGATCTGTGATGATGCAGTTTCGAAAACAGTTCTAAAATCAACATGCAAATCAAAATAGTGTTCCAAAAAACGCATCTATAGATCCAAACGAGCGTGGCTCTGATACCAATTGTTGGAAAAACAGGTTTAAATGGAAAGTTTAAACACGCAGCGGAAAAATCAAGTTATGAAACTTTATTGGCATGCCCGGATCTACTACTCGTCAATTCTACAGATGCGCACAAGAGGGGACACGAGTTATACCTTAGTGTCTTGAACCCAATTCTGATCTTCAGCTTCCAGCAGCCTCCACTAGATGATCTTCACCCTTATGACTCCTGCGGATGCCTGCCAGAAAGACTAGGGTTGGTGGGAACCCTAATGGAGAGGATAGAGAAGGTTTTGGGGCTCCAAAACAGTTTCTGCAGCTTCAGACGTTCAAAACGACGAACAACCTTTTCCAGAACGCAGCTGCCCTATTTATAGATTCCCAGAACCGACCTAGACTTCGAGCGATCGAAGTGCCTTCGATCGATCGAACATTCGATCGATCGAACATTCGATCGATCGAACCATCTTCGATCGATCGAACCATCTTCGATCGATCGAACATGCAGACTTCAATCGATCGAGACATCTTCGATCGATCGAACCTGTCTGGACATCATCCTCAAGCATCTTTCCAAGCATCCTTGCGGAGCTAAGAGTGGGACCTCCTAGGCTCTTTATTGTTGGCTCAGACCAGTTTGTTAATCACCATGACCAAACTCTTTGATCAGCAAACTAACTAACTGGTCAGTTAAAGTTTACTCCACTATAAAACGATAACTGAACTCCAACGCAAAAGAACATATCCGAAGCGATAACTAGACTTGTATGTTGTACTAATGTCCCTCTACCGTCAGCATTCGTAATCATATTCAGGTAATCGGATAACTGTTACTGTCAACCTGAATCATGATTACTTCTTGTATTCCTTGAGTCCCATTCACCCTTCATGATTACCAAACATGTTGATAACTCTTATCAACAAGACTGCAGTACTCAGTAATCGACTTGGTGACATTCTCAAGGGAATGCTTACTCTGAAACAGAGGGTAGATTCTATCTTGACAATATATGTTCACAACCCTATGAATATGACATACCCAAGATACCCAGGTGTTGATCTTTTATAGACCTCACTGATTGGTAAGTCAAAGCAGTCATATCCACAGTCTGTGTTCATAATCGTCTCAAGATTGAGAACACGTACCTTATACAAGTTATGAGTTCCTATTGACTATTTGACAGTCTTAAGCGTCAATAGGAAACTCAGGTCCGTCAATGCACTATAAGCACTAGCATATCAACTAAGAGCTACACTCTAGTGATTGAGATTAATCACTCCATCCAATGGTAGTTAATTATGCTACAGTGTAGACTTGATGAGGTATCCAGTCTCATCATCCACTGTGACACATTCTAAGTATTAAAGAATAGTAATTCGTATCTCACTTGTGTGCATCTCATACACACACGAATTACTTACTATAATACTTAAGGATTAACAATCATCTCATGAAAAGAACATACACAATAAAATGTAAAACTGATATCCATATATTAAAATGTCAATGTCTCATACAGAAAGTAATGGTTTGAGGGCACAAACCCAACAGACTTCTCATCCCTTCTCTAGTTTATTTCATTTGTTGATTTTATTGATTTTTGACTCCATGCACGACACCTTAGCTTAGGTCTTGTATGCATTGCACGTTTCCCATTTCGCGGTTGGATCCCGGGTAAGTTCTCTAGTTCCCTACTTGCACATCATTTTGCTTGCTACTTGAATTATGTAGCTTATGAATGACATTTTACCGTTAGCAATCTTACACCATTTTTAACATGCTTTTGTGATGTATATGTATATATGTATTAGTTGAGGGCACACTTAGATAATTGATTCGATTAAAAGGATGTTGAGTAAAGGCCTATCACGAGATAGGATGAAAGGGGGTGTTTTAGTCCGCGGGGCTCCTTCCCCTCTCATTCCATAATCCCCGAACCCAGATTATCTTTGGTTTCGCAAAAGATCAGTTTGCTTTCAAAAAATGGTTTCTTAAAAGTGGGCCCAAATGCCGGTATCTACACTTAGTTCCCATATCGTATTCCAACTTTCAAGATGTTTTTGTTAGGTACAAGGTTCCTTAGGGCACACAGAATTTCCTTCGTTGATGTGACTATATAATGCAGTTCGGAGCACAAACTGTCGCACTAAATGATGACCCATATTCCTTGAGCTATTTTCGAGTTACCTGAGATATTAATCTTAAACATTACACAAAATAAAACAAAGCTTTTTAATTCTAATATAAGGGTGTGCTTTCTTTCCTTATAGGTGACGTTCATTCCAACCTCTATGTTGTCGTAATCACCCTTGAGTAAAGGAGTACGTATGTCTTTCCTTTATATATATTGCCATGGAAACTGTGTGTTCTACGACCATCTTTTGTGGCAACGCGAGTCAATATGCTGCTTCCCTGATGCGTCCCAATATCTCAAATGTTTTAATAAGTCAAGTGACAACCTTTTTCTCTTCGATCCAAACAAATTTCGATTCCTTAGATTGGCGAACCTTTGAGAAATAAGTGATATTTGACACTGAATTCTTTATCCATTCTGCGTAACTCTTGTATATATTTTATGTTGCTTGCATCCTTCCCTTTATTATCCTTTCGTTGGTTTCTCTAACCAATGTTGAATCTTCTTCCCAGCCTATCTCGAACTGACATAGTTGTACATACCATACTTCAAGCAGTGTCATCCTATGCTTGAGTAGGAATATAGTTATATGCAAATTCGTTCAGTAGATGCTGCATTTTCCTATGATCTCTTAAAATCTTTAACACATGTTCTGAGCATGTCCTCCATTACTTGATCAGTGTGTTTGGTTCATCTATCTTCTTAGGAGTGAGAAGTAGTATTCTATGCTTATGATGGTTGTGATTCCTGTATCGTGTTCATTGTTGGCTCATTCAACCATTGGATGAATGCTTCAAGTAGTCATGTTAAGTTTGTGCAATCGAGTATAAGGTTGGGTGGTCCTCTATGTCAACTCCTTGTATTCTTTGTGGGTCTTTGTCACACCCGTTCTAGAAAATCATTGATTTTAAATGCATAATTTGAGATTTTGAGTATTATTAATGTTTATTAATAATTTGAGATGGAGTTGACTGCGAGTCAATGGTGCGGTGTTAGTGAAGACACAGGAACGTGGTATTTTATATTGCATTGGCATGGTTAAATAATATTTATATGATTTAGATGTTATTTGATTTTATCTTGTATTTCGTGAATAGTAAATTTATGTAATACCCCATATTTTAATTTTCACTTTTTATCAAAAAATATACCAAATTTGAGATGCTAGTAGTATAATTTTTACCTGCGTGTGTGTATCATGGCGTGAGCTCAACACACACGAAAATCTCCCTTGAGAACTTGGAGTCCAAACAAAATTTGTGCAGTGTGTGCTATACGTGTGAGCTGTGCTTGGGGACCAAGCATTTCAAAGTTATATATTCATACACCTTCCAATCCCTCTTGTATCTCAAACTCTCATAACAAGCAACTCTTTGCCTCTCAACAACTCTCTCTCTCTCTCTCTCTCTCTCTCTCTCTCTCTCTCGGCTACTCACACACACCTATAATTGTATATACATTGTATATACATACTCAAGTTGATAATTAAGAGTTATGGAGAGTCAAGCTTGGATTCTATAGTTCAAATTCTCTGTATCTTTTCAATCTTTGGTTTTGAGTAAGCTCCTATTGTGTTAATTTCAGTTTATTTAAACTGTTAGTGTGTACATATACATTATATATATATATTGTTTAAGGGTCCGAAAATAGCGAGCAGAAAAATAGTCATGAAAACTTGATTTCTTTATATCAAATGAAAGGTCTCGATCCCACGAGGCTCTATTTCGAATTTCAAAAACTAATTCATTACAGTCGTGACGAACGGTCAATTTTAAGTTTTGTCACCTTTTGGTTTAGCGATGAAATCAAGAGCTATTATTCGATTCATGAAAAATCGATTCCATATTTGGAATCTATACGAAAAAGAAGAGATTCATATATTGACAATACTGTTTTGGTTAAGCTTTCAAAATGGGTAAAAACCAGTCTTTGATTTCAAAATAGGGGAAGAAAAAGGAAGAAGACGACTCTGTGACATCTCGCGAGTGCGACCTGCGCGAGCGAGGGGTCAAGCGAGCGGCTCACGTGCGCGACCAGGCATATTTTTAAAAACTATTTTAAAATAACCTCGTAACCTTACTGAGCATAACTCACCTGAGTGGCCTACGCGAGCGAGGTCCCGCGTGAGAGCCCGCGCGAGTGAGGTCTCGCCCGAGCACCCCGCGCGAGGGACCTGAGGCAGTTTAGTAAAAACTCCTATTCTCTTATACTTGAGTCAGAACTGAGCTAAGGGACCTTGTACCCTAATCCATAAGATTTGTACTTTACTTTAATAGTAGTTGTACTTGTGCGTAGAGGTATTGTACCTCACTAATGTGCTTATATCATTGTACTTGATTGATTGTAACAGACCGGGCTTTTTGGGATTCTATTCTGTGTGGTTAAGTCTATCCTCAGTGAACGGCAGTTCCATATAACCCTCAATAAAGTTGTATAATATGTTAATGGTGTACTTACATGCTTATATGAATTAATATTTTTATGTGTTTGCTTGGGTGATTTTAGCATGTCTATTATGTTGCTTTAAATGGATAGCATGTTTGATATGTGATCTATGAAATGTTGAATATGTCTTGATGCTTAGAGCTCACATATGTCACATAGCATTTAATAAGCCTGAGTATGAACACGAAAATCATGAAAATGATTTTGGGATGAAAGACCTTAGAGGCTTTCAATTTTGAAAAGGGAAGACCTTAGAGGCTTCCAGGTTTTGAAAAGGGAAGACCTTAGAGACTTCCATGCACAAAACCCTCTATGAGGGATTTTGTTTTGAAAATATAGAAATCCCGGATGTGTGGGTAGGCGTATGAGATGGATACCACTACGAACTCGAATTGCGGGATGTGCTGCAAGAAACCCCCATAACGTGAAGGCTAGACCTCCGTGTAATTCATAAGGCCCAAAGTCCCGCACGTTTAAGGCTAGGCCTATGTGGACGGGAAGCCCATGGTCCGGGTAATGATATTGACGATCGAGGGTGAGTGTTTAAAAGGCATGAAAATGGTTTTCATGCATAACATTGGCATTCATTGCATTCACACATGTTATATAATAGATGTTATTGTATGGTTATATAACTATACGAGCCTTTTTGGCTTATGGACTATTAAGCCTTTCTTTCAGGAAATATTGATAAGGGCAAGGCCCCGAGACTTGACAATGCTCCGCTATAGTTTGAAACCCCGTGTGTGGGGATTATCATTTAATTAATGTAATAAAATTTGGTTTTAAAAAACATGTTATGTTTCAATTGGACAAATGTTAGTCCACCTGCTTCTAAATAAAAAAGATAGCTTAACTCTGATTTTCCGCTACTTATCTTGAAAATGTTTTATTTCAAGAAAGGATCTTTTCTAAATGAAAACCAGATTTCTGTTTTATAAATGTTTTCCAAATGATGAACATATATTTCAGGTAGCCCTCGTAGTCTAGGACTCGGGAGTTAACGATTGGTGTCAAAGCTTACTATTATTGTTTATTGTTGTACTTCCGCCGGATGACACCCCATCGCCGGGAAAGATTTTCCGCTACTATTATTGTTTATTGGTGTCAAACCCTGAAAGACCTTCATCTCCTTCTTCTACATCTTTTCTTTTCTCTCTCAACAATGGTAGAATATGGGCGCGTAACCCTCATGAGTATATCGTGTGTATATAGGTTTCCTAAGGTTAGGAGACTTCCCAAACCCCAATCCCACTAAAAATAATTTTGAAAAGTTGCCACTCATGCTCGCAAACGTTGCTCGAGCAAATCGCTAGGGCGGCTGTTGTATTTTCACATTTTGCTCCTTTTCATGGACCTCCTATCATATCATATACTCTTTTTTTTATTACATCGTCTTTTCATCCACTTTTTTTTCATAGACATCCCTTCATATCATATTCTTATTTTTTTTCATACATCTTTCTTCTTCTTTTTTTTACTGGCCCGATTAAGAGTAGTTCTCTCGAGTACAACATTGTAAGCAGAAGGTGTGTCTACCACCACAATGTTGATGAGGGTTGAGACCTACTGCGGATAGGTCCCCATAAGGACTAGTAATTCGATCATCCCAAGTGGCTATGTGCTGGATTCATTGAACCTGACCAAGGTCATGATGACTATCCAGAGTCGATCTCAGTATATACAGAGTTTGTTGAATGCCTTAGCGAAAATAATATCTGAGGAGCTATCGGTGTCTATCAATACACTCTTAACCAAGTAATTTATGTCTGACATGGTCACCACCAGTGGATCATCATGGGAAAGGTGTATGTCTTGGAGGTCACCAGATGAGAAGGTGGGTGAGTCTGCATGATGATGATCCATGGGCTAGACAAAGTCGACCTTTGATTCGCATGGGAATCTCAAAACTTGTGCATATCTCTTTCGGGCTGCCTGTGAATCTCTACCACCTGATGTGCCCCCTGAGACCACATTGATGTTCCCAAAAGGTCAGGGCCTAGGTTGGCAACTATTAGGTCGGGGCTGGTGGTAACAAACTCTTCCAGATGACGCTTCTCGATTAGTTTCTCGGTAGCCATCTTGAGTTTGAAGCATTCATTAGTGTTGTGCCATGATCCTTGTGGTACTGGCAATACTTATCTTGGTTCTTCCTCTGGTGGGCCCTTCATCTTTGACGGGTTCTTAAGGAGGTTCTGTGCCTCTGCTGTGGCCATGACCTCGATAGTTCGGGAGAGAGGTGTGAAGACTGTTGGCACCTAGTCCCAACCATCCTTTGGCTTATCTTTCATGGGCCTCTTGCCCTTGTCTTTCTCTGGGACTTCCTACTTTATTTTGTTCCACAAGCAGTCAGCTTTGCCATGGTCCTGATCTTTAGTCTTGATAAACTCCTTGGTATCAATACATTTCCCGACCCTCTTAGTGAGTTCTACCAAGGTCTTTGGTTAGTTTTTATGAAATGACGCAGCACACTTGGTGTTCTGAACTATCAAGAAAAATGTGGTGATAGCGACTATTTTCGTCAAGATTGTAGACCTTGAGCTTTACTTTGTTTAACCAATCCATGAAGTCCTTGAGTGACTCGTTCTATTTTATTTAACAGGGAGTAGTTGTGCATCCAGCTTTGGCTACTTATGCATACAGACAAACTGGCTTATGAACTACATGCTGAGTTGCTTGAAGGTCCTTACCGACCCTTGTTTCAACGGGTGAAACCATTAGGTAGCTAGACCTTTCAGCGTACTAACGATGGCCAGGTAGTAGAGTTCGTTAGCACTAGTGAGAAGCATCATTATGGATTTATAGGCTCGAATGTGGTCTATTGGACTGCCCATCCCACTATAGGATTGCATCTAAGGTTGTCTAAGCTTATGGGGATTAATAAAGTTGTTGATCTCCCTGGTGAACTCGGTATCTGTATCGCTTATGTTATAAGCACATTTTGTACCAAGATTCTTAGCCATGTCCCCGATTCTTCTTTCCAGCTCTCTGATCTGAGTCAGGACTCTGCCTCGTTTACCATTTGAATAGTAGGTTGGGTTAGTAGATGAGACTTCTTCAAGTTAGTCGGGCAAGGCTATCCATTGTGAATAACCTGCTTCCTAAGATTACCTTAGCTCCTGACTAAGACATCTTGGACAGATCCCCAAGCCGAGCGCTAGGGTTGTTCCTGATGGGCAGTATGCTTGGCGTTGTGAGCGTCCTCTCTGTGGGTAGGTTTGGGTCATGTATGACGGTTGGTTCTGGGAGCTACCAGCTCATCTCCTGTGCCCTTGGGGGTATGGGCTATTATTTTGGTTAGCCACTAGAGCATTGAGTTGCTACTGGGTTTGATGATCGATGTCCTTCCAGAAGTTACACAAGGGAATCAGTGATCTATTCTGGCTGCCTGGGTGCTTGTTTCCCAGGCTTATGACCATGCTTTCCAGTCACTATATCAGTCAAAAGGATTTGTTTTAAAGGAAATTTATCATTTCCTATAGACAGTGCCAAACTGATGATGCCATATTTGGGTTGGATTAGGTTATAAACAGATCGCAATGTGTATGCAGTAAATAAAAGAGAGACAACATGTTTGTATATGGTTCAGCAATGTTAATGAAGTTGCCTATGTCCACGGGTGTATCTGAGCACTCCACTATGTATAAGAAACAGCTACAGGGGACCTTGGTGATCCAACAATGGTGACTGGTACTACCAAGGGATGGCTATGCAGGGTTAGAGTTAGGATTTCTCGGGAGAGGATTTATTGTTTGTGAATTGGGGTTTTTGTCATAGAGAGATTGAGATCCCCATTTTTAGTGGTATGGTGGACCCCTTTGTAGCATGAAGAGTCCTCCCACATACAAATTTTATTTATTTCCTAAGTAGTTTAGGAAACTATTACCAGTATGTACTTATCCATGCAATCGTAGGTCAAACCACCTCTAATTGACGGGCTTGCCAAGGAGTCGTCTGAACCCGAGCCGCGTGGGTCTCAGTCTTGAGATGCCCAAACTGTGAGGGGATCGAGGTTGAATAAGTTGAGTGTGACTAGGACTATTCTGCTCGAGTAGCGAGAGCCCGAGCTTATCCCGACCTATGGGTTGGGCTCTTCACTTGGCGTTATGACTCGGAAAAGGCCCTTCTTGGGCCAGTTGGATCCCTGATGTGTTGAGGCTAACTCGAAAATGTCAGGCTCTCAGACACTGGGAGTCAGTCAGGTTGGGTCCGATAGTGGGCCCTTAGACCACTTTAGGTGTAACATATTCTTTACCATACATACGTACACTCAAATTGGGGGTACGATATTATTAACACTTGACATTAGCAAATTTCATGAGCCTCTTGAATGGATAGCTGGAGGAAAAGTGCAAATTCTGATAGATTAGTAATGTCCGAAGGAGGTATGTGAAATATGTCATACTCAAGGTCTGAAAGGTAGTATATACAAATACAAACATCAAAAAGGGGGTTAGTGAAATTTACCTAAAAAAGATGATCATAATAATAAAACTAGCCCATATTACTTTTTTCTATGATTTGCCCAAAATTTATATGTAATATACGTAATAACCTCCCTAAATTTTGAGGGAAAAAAAACAATTATGTTTCACATTTTCTCCCAAATGTAATTTTGCCCTCCTTTATATTTATCCCATTACCTTTTCTTATCACTTTTCAATTTAGCTCCAACACAAATTGTTCTAACATTGGTCAAGCTTACCAAAATGATCGAAAAATGGTGATATAAAACCAATTCTACACATAAATGTGTGTAAATAGACCAAAAAAATCACTTCGGAAGCACTGTCCTCGAACTTCTGAATAGCTTTGTCACTATATGCACGCCCCTCAAATCCTTGCCTAGTCTAATAAAACATCTTAACTCCACCCTTTAGTGCCAACCAACTCGAATAGGACCTCAATTCTATATATTAAACACACAACACAACACTAAACTATAATCTAACTTTTTCTTTGATCATTTTGTGTGATGGTCTCGCACGATGATATAAGAGAGGGGCCGGGGAGAAATATGTCATCTAACTAAAACTTTATTATTTATGTTTAATGAACATTGAACATAGAGTCTATACATTTAGCTCGTAATTAATATTACAAGAACAAATATAAACAATTTCATCATAAAATATATATTATAGTGTCATTATAATAATTATTTTCAAATTGAATTATATATTGAGGTCATATAAATACGTAAATACGTTTTAAATGGAGCAACTGACACGGCTAAAAATCTGTGTGCACTTGTGTGCTGTACCCAAGTGTAGATAATCGTGCTAGTAATCTGGTTAAGACCAGGTCGATCCCACAGGAAAGGGTGTAAATTAACTACCTAGATTAAACTCTAAAAGGAAAATAAAAAAACAATATTTTAAAGAAAGTGAAGAATGACACGGCTAAGAATGTGCGTGCTTGTGCAACACCCAAGTGTAGGTGATTGTGCAAGTAATATAGTACTGGAAGTCCAGGTCGATCCCACGGGGAAGGTTGAAAATTAATTACCTAGATTAAACTCTAAAAAGAAAAAGAAAATTTAATGCTTAAGGAAACTGTAGAACACGGAGTTCTACGATTAACAACTATTAAAATTAAAAGCAACTAAATTACTTTAAATTGATGACTAACTAGTTAACTAGAGCGATATTTTAAAACTAGTTTTCTTAGTAAAAGGGAAGTGTTGGGATCACGCGAATCCACAGTGACCTAGCCATCTACCATGCAATTGCGTTAAAGCTCATTGGAGTACATCTTCTACAGTATTCCATATTTTTCTAAAGGTAGAGAATCCATAGCCCTTTCATGACCGGGACTATATCATCCAAATTAAGTTCAAAATACATGAAAGCGATTTAAAACAATAGTTAAAACTCGCACCTACAATGGTGTTAGCATTGAGGGTGGTTTGCAAAAGATATTGAAGAAAATTGCTTTAAGGCTTTAAGTTTAGAGACTGTTTTGACAAACTGAGCATTTGGGGACAGTTTGATAACAAATCTGTAAAACAGAAAGTCTAGGAATACTGTATTAAATGTTCTCAAGAATCAGAGAATTCGATCGATCGACGCACTTTCGATCGATCGAATATCCTCATCTCTCGATCGATCGAAATGTCTTCGATCGATTGATTGTATCTCTGTCTCGATCGATCGAACTAACTTCGATCGATCGAACACAGGAATTATTCTAGTGCATGGCAGAGGCTTGAAATCACAGTTTCATCGTGATTTCCCAACCTGGGGACTACTCAGACATGGTCTGGAGTGTCACAGATGCGTTTTTAACATAAAGATCCATTAAGGTGTTGTTTCGTTGTGATTTAAACATGAAATCTCTAAAAACTAGTAATTTAACACTACCTAACATGCAAAGCTATGATTCTTGCAAAGGAAACTACGATAACTACTGACAGAATGTAAAGAAAACAATATAAAGTAACCTGGAATGCTGAACTATTATTAAACTCGAAAGAATCTAAGCCAAACAATGAAGAATCTTGATAAACCTACAAAAACAAAGACACACTCTCTACTCTCTATATAAAGCTGATAAAAAACTGAAAGTGGGCAACGTCCAAGACGTATACAATACGACTATATATACAAAAACCTAAGGCTAGGGTTATATATCCCTCTCTGCTGCGTGCGCGTTATTTCTGATAAAAGCCATGTTCGATCGATCACAAATATCTCGATCGATTGAACTTCTGGGATCTTCGAGCGCTTGAACTTCATTCGATCGATCGAAACCTCGATTGCTCGAGACCTCTTCGATCGCTCAAAACTCTCTTTTCATGTTTGAATTGTCTTCATTGAAACCAAGCACTTCCTTTTATCTTGCTTATTCAATTCTTCACACAGCAACAATAATCTGCACAAATAACCACTAAAACAATACCACTTATCATAGATTAATCACATTGTGTAAAAACTGGCATTGTAATTCAAATTGCAGATAAAGAAAGGAATTGTAAACTAATTCAGTGTATTTTCTTCTTTTAGCGCGGTTGTATTTTACAAATACCCTCGCTTGTCACAACCCCCAACTAGCGATTTGCTAGTCCCTAGCAATAAAGTGAAAATAAAAAAAGCTAAACTAATACTACAATGACTAAAATAAAACAACTTAAAACTAAAGCAAACTAATCTAAAAAGAAACTACCTAACTCACTTTCGCAGGAATCGTGGTTGCATTTAGCAAATGCAACAAGCCGTTAAACCCCTAGGTTCCCCCTAGTGGACGAGTGTTGTCTCGTGAGGGTTTGCAGTGAATATACCCACAAAATTCTCTAATTTTAAGATAAAAAAGATATAGAATAACTTGTAAACACTCTCTTCTATTCAACTATTAATTTAGCTCTACAAAACATATCATCCTCATTCAAACCATGAAAGAAATACACATGCTCCTCATTTTACCAAGATAAAAATAACATATGCATCACATCCATGTATCTGTGCGTGTGTGAAATTAACAGCTATACATCAAACTTTATTTAGAGTTGTTTAGACTATCATACTCTCAGAACTTGTAGTTTCAACTCAATTCTCACATGGTTATTACACTCAAGAATGAACATCTCACAGAGACTTGGTTAATAATGATCACACATGGTATGAAAGCTTGATAAGAGTGATTTTTCGGATACTAATGCTTTCATACTTGACTCTAAAGAAGACGAACATTTAGGGTGCACAGTCTCAAGAAAGGAATACTACTTACTAGAGGAGCGAAATACCGTGGATAACTCAAATTACACATTCATATTCAAACGAAGTTGTTGAAAATCATTAAGGCTTTGACTTTTCGGTTTAACTTTATATAGCAGGACAGAAATGAGAGGGGTAAGAAATTGCACATCTTTAGCATGTGATTAAGTTTAGTAATTGTACTTCACTTCATTCCAACCATCCTCTATTCTCATATTATATATATATATTCTTTTTTCTTTTTCTTTTTTCTTTTTTTTTTAAACCTGGACTCCTTTTTTCCTTTTCTCTTTTATGCGGTCCCTCCCACAACTACTCCCTCTTCATCACATACTTCAATAATTTAATCACATTAAATGTGCAATGGGGTTTGTTAAGGCCGAAGTAAATGACTAGGGATGTAGAATTTCATAATAGACTTGGTAGTATTTACTAGGTGTGAGGTTGAGAACAATGCATATTCTAGAATGTTGATATAGATATATGGAAAGGTAAGGAATGAATAACGATGGCTTAAATCATTTTCTCAACTTCTTAGTTTTAGCACTTCAGTGTTCATTGAGTTTATTGGTAAATCCTGAACGTTCTCCTCTAATATGCAGCCAAAATGAAGAATTGGAGACTATTCAACGAATTTAATACGTATATTCAAGAAAAACAATTCGAATTTAATGTGATAATTCCCTCAGAAATGAAGATTGGATTCAAAAGCTTACTAAGGGTGACTAGCTTCCACTACTTATTCCTTTAAGTACAAAAGTCGTATTAACTCTTATTTAGGTTTTCTACATAGCTATTAACATGTGCAAATAGATTTTGGATACAAGAATGGTCAACACATGCAATCATCCTAGCGAACTAGAAAGCGTGTGAATTTAATTCATAAAAAAATGAGATTAATATGAATGTATCATTGCTTGGTAACAGCTAAACAGGAGTGAGTATTCCAAGTCGTTCTACCAATCAAGTTTATAATTTCAAAGATTTCCAATGTTGTTTTTAAAATTTGTTCAAAATTTTTCAATTCCAACCGAGATTGTATGAAATGTGCAATAAATGCATTCAGATTGCTAAGTATAGACATGTGCAGTATAGACATGTGCAGGTGACTATCTATCTACATGCCACCCCCAACAAAAAATTGCGATGTCCTCAGAAGTTGGTTTTCAAAAATAGGTAGAGAGATATCACCTGATAAAACATTGTAATAACTGCAAGTGTAACAATCTGTACAGAGAGCATACAAACTCCAAGCAGCAAAGATCAAATAAGATATGAAAGATAGAGCATGGGATCCATACATAAAACAGAACTAATCACCGGAAAGAAAATAGAGTGAAATAACAAAACAGTGATAAGATAATTCATAAAAACTAAAAGCCAAACTACCTAACTAACCAACAATAAACAAAATATCCAAAAGTCCAATATATCCAACAAACCAAACAGTCCAAAATATCCAAAAACCATCACAAGACAATTACTAGAAAAGAGAGAAAGAAAAAAAATAAAAGGGCTAGGCATCATCAGCGACGTCAGATAAGATCTCAATCAGCACATCTGGAGCATCCCCATCTCCACCCTCAGCAACAGTAGTAGCCGTCGCCGGGTCACTCGTAATCGTGGCAGCTGGTGTAGAGAATGATGTATCAGCCACGACTGCAGGTGGTGGAAGTGGTGTCTCAGAAGCAGGCAGTGTCGCCGATGTGGATGGAGCAGAGGGTGTTGGAAAAACAGGTTTAAATGGAAAGTTTAAACACGCAGCGGAAAAATCAAGTTATGAAACTTTATTGGCATGCCCGGATCTACTACTCGTCAATTCTACAGATGCGCACAAGAGGGGACACGAGTTATACCTTAGTGTCTTGAACCCAATTCTGATCTTCAGCTTCCAGCAGCCTCCACTAGATGATCTTCACCCTTATGACTCTTGCGGATGCCTGCCAGAAAGACTAGGGTTGGTGGGAACCCTAATGGAGAGGATAGAGAAGGTTTTGGGGCTCCAAAACAGTTTCTGCAGCTTCAGACGTTCAAAACGACGAACAACCTTTTCCAGAACGCAGCTGCCCTATTTATAGATTCCCAGAACCGACCTAGACTTCGAGCGATCGAAGTGCCTTCGATCGATCGAACATTCGATCGATCGAACCATCTTCGATCGATCGAACATGCAGACTTCAATCGATCGAGACATCTTCGATCGATCGAACCTGTCTGGACATCATCCTCAAGCATCTTTCCAAGCATCCTTGCGGAGCTAAGAGTGGGACCTCCTAGGCTCTTTATTGTTGGCTCAAACCAGTTTGTTAATCACCATGACCAAACTCTTTGATCAGCAAACTAACTAACTGGTCAGTTAAAGTTTACTCCACTATAAAACGATAACTGAACTCCAACGCAAAAGAACATATCCGAAGCGATAACTAGACTTGTATGTTGTACTAATGTCCCTCTACCGTCAGCATTCGTAATCATATTCAGGTAATCGGATAACTGTTACTGTCAACCTGAATCATGATTACTTCTTGTATTCCTTGAGTCCCATTCACCCTTCATGATTACCAAACATGTTGATAACTCTTATCAACAAGACTGCAGTACTCAGTAATCGACTTGGTGACATTCTCAAGGGAATGCTTACTCTGAAACAGAGGGTAGATTCTATCTTGACAATATATGTTCACAACCCTATGAATATGACATACCCAAGATACCCAGGTGTTGATCTTTTATAGACCTCACTGATTGGTAAGTCAAAGCAGTCATATCCACAGTCTGTGTTCATAATCGTCTCAAGATTGAGAACACGTACCTTATACAAGTTATGAGTTCCTATTGACTATTTGACAGTCTTAAGCGTCAATAGGAAACTCAGGTCCGTCAATGCACTATAAGCACTAGCATATCAACTAAGAGCTACACTCTAGTGATTGAGATTAATCACTCCATCCAATGGTAGTTAATTATGCTACAGTGTAGACTTGATGAGGTATCCAGTCTCATCATCCACTGTGACACATTCTAAGTATTAAAGAATAGTAATTCGTATCTCACTTGTGTGCATCTCATACACACACGAATTACTTACTATAATACTTAAGGATTAACAATCATCTCATGAAAAGAACATACACAATAAAATGTAAAACTGATATCCATATATTAAAATGTCAATGTCTCATACAGAAAGTAATGGTTTGAGGGCACAAACCCAACAAACTCCCACTTGCACTCATAACCATTCAGAACTACATCTAAGACCTAGACTATCTAGATGACGATCAAAGACCTTCTGTGGCAAGGCCTTTGTAAACGGATCAGCAAGATTGTCAGCTGTGGCAATCTTGGTAACAGTCACATCTCCACGTTGAACAATATCTCGGATAAGATGATATTTCCGCTCTACGTGCTTTCCCTTTCCGTGGTTCCTTGGCTCCTTGGACTGAGCCACTGCCCCACTATTATCACAATAAAGCGTAATAGGCGACAGCGACGCTGGTACCACCTCGAGTTCCATAAGGAACTTCTTGAGCCAAATAGCTTCCTTTGCGGCTTCACAAGCAGCCACATACTCAGCTTCTGTAGTTGAGTCTGCAATGCATTTCTGCTTAATGCTCCTCCAACTGACAGCACCACCTCCCAAGGTAAAGAGATGACCGGACGTCGACTTCCTAGAATCTTTATCTGACATAAAGTCCGAGTCAGTGTATCCCACTGGAATTAACTCACTACCACCGTACATAAGCATGTAATCTTTAGTTCTTCTCAAGTACTTAAGAATGTGCTTAACGGCTGTCCAGTGCTCTGGACCCGGATTCGACTGATATCTGCTAACCATGCCAACAGCAAAGCAGATATCTGGTCTAGTGCATAACATCGCATACATGAGACTTCCCACTACAGAAGCATAGGGAACTCCTGTCATGCGATTCCTCTCCTCCTGTGTCTTTGGACACTGGTCCTTGGAGAACGCTAAACCATGCCTGAAAGGTAACAAACCTTTCTTCGAATTATCCATTGAAAACCTAGTTAGCACCTTATCGATATAACCAGCTTGAGATAATCCCATTATCTTTCGCTTGCGATCCCGAAAGAGCTTTATCCCAAGAATATAGCTCACCTCTCCTAGATCCTTCATATCGAAAGTACTAGCTAGCCAAACCTTGACCGTTGACAATGCCGCTACATCATTTCCAATGAGTAGAATGTCGTCAACGTAAAGCACAAGAAAAGCCACCACTTTCCCTTCACTCTTCTTGTATACACAAGGTTCATCCAGATTCTGTATGAAACCAAACGATTTGACCGCTTGGTCAAATCGTATGTTCCAACTTCTGGATGCCTGCTTAAGCCCATAAATGGACTTTTGCAACTTGCATACCAAGTTATCTTTCCGACCAGCTATGAACCCTTCTGGTTGTTGCATATAGATGTCCTCCTCAAGATTGCCATTCAAGAATGCAGTCTTGACGTCCATCTGCCAGATCTCAAAATCTAGGCATGCAGCAACGGATAAGAGTATTCTGATGGACTTGAGCATGGCCACCGGCGAGAAGGTTTCCTCATAGTCAATGCCCTCCCTCTGAGTATAACCTTTCGCAACAAGCCTTGCCTTAAAGGTCTCAACCTTTCCATCAGATCCTCTTTTCCTCTTGTAGACCCACTTACAGCCAATGGGTTTAATATTGGCTGGAAGTTCTACAAGATCCCAGACCTGATTAGAATCCATAGATTCCAATTCAGCCTTCATAGCTTTAACCCAATGAGCTGAATCAACATCAGCCATTGCCTCTTCGTATGTGGTAGGATCAGATTCAGATTCTATGGAGACAGCTTCAAAAACTTCTCCTAAGAACATGTATCTATCAGGATGGCTGATAATCCTCCCACTACGACGAGGTACTGGTGCGGAAATAGGTGAAGAAGTGGTGTTTTCCTGATTTACATCGTTATTAACTACGGGTTGGACTGAGGGCTCTCCTTCTATCTCTCTAAGATCTATCCTTCCCTTAGGTTTATGGTTCATGATATAATCATCCTCCAAGAAAATAGCATTCGTACTGACGAACACCTTCTGTTCTCTTGGATCATAAAAATACCATCCATAAGTACCCTTTGGATACCCCACGAAGTAACATACTTCCGATCTAGAATCCAACTTGCTCATCTTTCCTTTTAGCACATGTGCCGGACATCCCCATATCCTGAGATGTTGCAAAGAAGGCTTGCGCCCAATCCACATCTCTCGTGGTGTCCTGGGAACAGATTTGCTTGGTACTAGATTTAGTATGTAAGCAGCGGTTTCCAAAGCATAACCCCAAAGAAATAAAGGTAACTCAGAATAACTCATCATTGACCTAGTCATGTCTAAAAAAGTCCGATTCCTTCTCTCCGCTACACCATTTTGCTGAGGCGTGCCAGGTGCAGTCAACTGTGACAGAATCCCATTCTGTACGAGGTGATCAATAAATTCATTAGAGAGGTACTCGCCACCTCGATCAGATCGAATGGCCTTGATATGTGTGCCCAATTGCTTCTCCACTTCAGCCCTAAACTCTTTGAACTTTTCAAAGGCTTCAGACTTGTGCTGCATTAGGTACACATATCCATACCTAGAGTGGTCATCAGTAAATGTTATGAAATACTCATAACCACCCCTTGCTCTAATATTTATTGGTCCACACACATCAGTATGAACTAATTCCAACAATGCATTGGTTCTATTGCCCTTTGCAGGAAAGGACCTTTTGGTCATCTTACCCTCTAAACAAGACTCGCAGACTTCTATTGGTTCGAGAACCAAATCGCCTAAGACCCCTTCTTTGACTAGTCTGCCAATCCTATTTAGATTGATATGACCAAGCCTCATATGCCAAAGCTTTGTTGGATTAGTGGAAGGTCTCTTTCTTTTAGATGGTACAGTTACCACTGAGTTATTAAGTTCCATACAAGAATCTTTAGAAATATTGGGAGTAATCATATACAAACCATTTGATTTAACACCAGAACATATAAAAGAACTATTTCTTTTAATCACAACTTCAGTTCCAAAATTAAAAGAATAACCATTATTCGATAAATTAGAAACTGAAATTAAATTACGTCTCATTGAAGGGACGTAAAGTACATCTGATAAAATCAAAACTTTATTGTCTAGAAATTCTAAAACTACGACTCCTATAGCAACCGCAGAAACAGTTGCGCTAGAACCTAGAGTAAGTACGATTTCCCCATCACTGCACTTCCTGGTTGATCTGAACCCCTGCAATGAATTACAGATATGGTTAGTCGCACCAGAATCAATGCACCAAGTGTTTGAAGTATCCGTTATAAAACTTACTTCAATCACATGTGATTCAATCATACCTTGAACTCTTGTAGCTAAGAATTCTGGACAGTTCCTCTTCCAGTGGCCCTTCTCACCGCATTGGAAACACTTTCCTTTGCCTTGGCCACCCACCTTCCCTTTGCCCTTACCTTTTTCCTTAGATTTTGCAATCTTAGGGACTGGTCCAACACTTGAACCACCAGTGCTAGCCTTCTTCTTCCCTTTCTTTCCTTTCGGCATAGATCGGGAAGAGGAAGCGCTTTTCTCAACGTTTAAAACGCTGCCCCCAGGTTTGATCACCCCTTCCGCTGCCAATAAAGAGCTCATCAATTCGCTCATTGAAAAATCCATTTTATTCATATTATAATTCAGTTTGAATTGAGCGAATGATGGCGACAGCGTATTGAGGATCATATCAACTTGGGTCTGTGCATCGATGTTGGCACCTAGGGTCTCCAGCTCGTTTAAATAACCAATCATTTTCAAAACATGTTCTTTGACTGGAGTCCCTTCCGACATCTTAGCACTCATTATCTTCTGCATAGCTACCTGTCTGGCAGGCCTGCCATGCTCCCCAAACATCTTTTTCAGGGATTCGATAATGTCACTGGCGGAACTGTTCGACTGGTATTGGTGTTGTAACACATTAGCCATAGAAGCCAATATGTAACAACGAGCCATCCCATTCGACTTTTTCCATTTATCGAACTCGCGTCTAGCAGCAGCCGAAGCATTTGCAGCGGGTTCTTCGGGGCATGGGGTGGTGAGGACATATATGTGATCCTCCGCAGTTAACACGATGTCAAGATTACGTTTCCATTCAGTGTAGTTATTTCCAGTTAACTTGTTTTGAGTGAGTATGGTGGCAAGTGGACTAAATGCAGATCCAGACATTATGATTTACTGAAAAAATCAAAACAAAATAAATATGGATATCAGAATTTGACAGTTTGAAATAAAAGAATCCTTTTAAAACTCTTATTTTAAAACTAAGTCGCCGGAATATCGAAACGAAAGAATAAAGCCTCCGTGTGGTGGTCAATGTTCGATCTTTCAATTTATCATAACTTATCCGCTATGCAACTCTTGCAAAACAAGTTATGACTTCCGAACCTATTTGATCTCTAAGTTTCTGAATAATGCCCCGTGTGGGATCCCTTATCCATAGCTTAGCTAGTGTGTACCATTAACTAGGATCCAATCACAACCGTCTCAAGTAGTGCCTCCGTATGGTGGTCACCCTCTAACACGTCTGATTGATCCTTATCAAAAGAAGTTCACATCTAGTAACCAATGAGTAATGCATCCTCCGTATGGAATGATCACCCCTGGCGAGGTGACACAGAATGCATCACTCATCTTACAGTGAACCGTTAATGGAAGATCGTGGGTGTAATTAATAAGACCCTCTCCCACTAGATTTAGTAAAAAAGGATTTTGCTTTTTGAGAAAATCTGTTTCTATACACTTCCCATAAACATCTAATGTTTACTAATGTGTTGAAAACGGTTTTTGAATTTTATTTTAGAAAACTTGTTTTGCGTGCATGCAACAATGTATTGTACGCCAATCACAAACAAAGCACATAAAACAAAAAACTAAAATGAAATAAAAGACATCCAAACGATGCCTCTATCTCCCATGGCTCTATCTCCATAGAACCTGCTTTTGGTTTGATCGCCTCCAGCTCCATCTTCATGGACAACGGCTCCTTGCTCCATCTTCATGGATATTCTAATTCTATTACATTGAACCTATGCCTCTTTTGAAGCTTACAATTTATCTAGAAATAGAAATAGCAACAACAAAATAAAAGGCTAGGGAAACCGGTGCGACTTTCCTTTTCGTAGGATTGAAGTCGCAGCGCCCTTTACATATGCCTTAAAACCAAACCAAACTTAAAATAACACACCAATCTAAAAACATTCAAACACAAAATTAAATGCTCTTGGCGCCATGGGAGATAGCGACTAATCTTTTGCTGCAAAAGGTTAGTTGAACACACATCCACGCATATATATAACAAAATATAACTATTGGAACCCTTAATTGATTCACACAGTATATAAACTCTTTACATACTGAATTAGAACTCAAAACAGCATCTAACTTCTCTGTCATAGTTCGATCGATTGAAGACCGTTCGATCGCTCGAACCTTCGATCGATTGAACACTGTTCAATCGCTTGAACATTCTATTTCACAGAATGATTAAAAATTTTGCAGAATACGTTAAAATTAAACTTTTAATTTCAAAATACTTTTAAAACTGTGAAACAGAAAACCTGACAAAGAGTCTGTGTCGATCGATCGAACTCTATTCGATCGCTCGAACAACAGAAGGTTTCGATCGATCGAAACCTGTTCGATCGCTCGAGTACAGAGCGTTCGATCGATCGAGACTACTTCGATCGATCGAACCCATCTTGCATCCAATGCAATCACAGATTTGTATACTGCTGTGATAACACTGCAGAAACAGATCTGTGACGATGCAGTTTCGAAAACAGTTCTAAAATCAACATGCAAATCAAAATAGTGTTCCAAAAAACGCATCTATAGATCCAAACGAGCGTGGCTCTGATACCAATTGTTGGAAAAACAGGTTTAAATGGAAAGTTTAAACACGCAGCGGAAAAATCAAGTTATGAAACTTTATTGGCATGCCCGGATCTACTACTCGTCAATTCTACAGATGCGCACAAGAGGGGACACGAGTTATACCTTAGTGTCTTGAACCCAATTCTGATCTTCAGCTTCCAGCAGCCTCCACTAGATGATCTTCACCCTTATGACTCCTGCGGATGCCTGCCAGAAAGACTAGGGTTGGTGGGAACCCTAATGGAGAGGATAGAGAAGGTTTTGGGGCTCCAAAACAGTTTCTGCAGCTTCAGACGTTCAAAACGACGAACAACCTTTTCCAGAACGCAGCTGCCCTATTTATAGATTCCCAGAACCGACCTAGACTTCGAGCGATCGAAGTGCCTTCGATCGATCGAACATTCGATCGATCGAACCATCTTCGATCGATCGAACATGCAGACTTCAATCGATCGAGACATCTTCGATCGATCGAACCTGTCTGGACATCATCCTCAAGCATCTTTCCAAGCATCCTTGCGGAGCTAAGAGTGGGACCTCCTAGGCTCTTTATTGTTGGCTCAGACCAGTTTGTAAATCACCATGACCAAACTCTTTGATCAGCAAACTAACTAACTGGTCAGTTAAAGTTTACTCCACTATAAAACGATAACTGAACTCCAACGCAAAAGAACATATCCGAAGCGATAACTAGACTTGTATGTTATACTAATGTCCCTCTACCGTCAGCATTCGTAATCATATTCAGGTAATCGGATAACTGTTACTGTCAACCTGAATCATGATTACTTCTTGTATTCCTTGAGTCCCATTCACCCTTCATGATTACCAAACATGTTGATAACTCTTATCAACAAGACTGCAGTACTCAGTAATCGACTTGGTGACATTCTCAAGGGAATGCTTACTCTGAAACAGAGGGTAGATTCTATCTTGACAATATATGTTCACAACCCTATGAATATGACATACCCAAGATACCCAGGTGTTGATCTTTTATAGACCTCACTGATTGGTAAGTCAAAGCAGTCATATCCACAGTCTGTGTTCATAATCGTCTCAAGATTGAGAACACGTACCTTATACAAGTTATGAGTTCCTATTGACTATTTGACAGTCTTAAGCGTCAATAGGAAACTCAGGTCCGTCAATGCACTATAAGCACTAGCATATCAACTAAGAGCTACACTCTAGTGATTGAGATTAATCACTCCATCCAATGGTAGTTAATTATGCTACAGTGTAGACTTGATGAGGTATCCAGTCTCATCATCCACTGTGACACATTCTAAGTATTAAAGAATAGTAATTCGTATCTCACTTGTGTGCATCTCATACACACACGAATTACTTACTATAATACTTAAGGATTAACAATCATCTCATGAAAAGAACATACACAATAAAATGTAAAACTGATATCCATATATTAAAATGTCAATGTCTCATACAGAAAGTAATGGTTTGAGGGCACAAACCCAACAGAGGGATCAGCCTGTGGAGGCGGAGTTGAAGATGAAGGACTAGTAGTGGGTGGTAGAGGTGTGTGTAAAGATTGGTCAACCCCCATCTGAATCAGTATGGCCTCAAGAAGAGTCGTTATGCGGTCCATCTTGCCCTCGAGTCTGATCCGGGCCTCTCTCTCCTCTAATAGTAACTCAGGAACAGTAGGGAGAGGCACAGAAGAAGAAGACTCTCCCTAGGCGGGAGCCTGAGACCTCTGTCTCAACTCGAACTATTCAACCTCAATACGAGGATCAACCTCGTCATCAGAATCTAGCTCCTCAACCTCTGTGGGTGTCCCAGAAGCTGCACCCTCTGTATCAGTGCCTCCTCCCCTCTTCCTCTTCACCCCTACCTTCATCTTCCCTTTCAGCTTCCTCTTCTTCTACGCATCTGAGCGACATGCTGCTATCTCTCCAAATCGACTCGAGGCCTAAGAAATCGTGTCAGTGGCCAATGGTATCAATCCAGCCTGCTCAATCACCCTATGGATGGGCCAAGCGCCATTCAAATGACGCTTGGCGGCAATGTACCGTGTAGGCTAGACAAAGAAGTCGATATATAGTCGAGGGAGATAGACACTCTGCCCCGTCCCTATGGCATACAGAACCTGAGCATACCATGGCGCCACCTTTTCGTAGTAAGATGTCATCAATATACAATTGGCGAGCGTCAGGTGGAGAAGGTGGTACTGCTCGGTCAGAAATCGGTCCTCAATCAGGGAAATGCCGTTCCAGATCTGAATCGCACCACCGGTGATCTCTTAAATGATGACAGATGGCAGAGACTCGGGTGTACCAGGTATGTGTGGGTAATAGTGGTCAGGCATCTCTGGTACACCCAAAGATGTGGCCACTGTAGCCGGGCTGAAAATGATCTTGCGACCCCGGAAGAATTATCTGTAAGTGAACGGAGCTGCAGGATCCTTAATCATAGTCGCACACGCCTCTCGTACCTATGTGATGTTGATTCGTTTAGATTGCGTCAACATGGTGAACCAACTAGGCATGGCACAAAGACGTGTGAGAAACCACGGGGCGGACAGCCAAACTGCCTCGAGGGGCCGCTCCATCATCACCTTCCTGGACTGAAAGTATCTGGTAAACCATACACACTCCTCCTCATTTCTGAGCCCGTAATCTGGTATGGGGTCGGGTATAGTGAGGTCAAGCGGCTTGGACTTGTGGTACCTTGTGATCGGATTCATCGCGAAAGCCCTGAAATGGAAGAAAAATAGAAAAAGAAACATTAAATAGGTAAACAAGGAGAAGGAAACTGCCACTGATGCTGCTCGATCGATCAATGAATGTTCGATCGATCGAAAAGGTACTGGGTTCGATCATTCGAACCCTGTTCGATCGATTGAAAAGATGCTGGGTTCTATCGCTCGAGCCCAGTTCGATCGATCGAACACAGCAAAATGGCAGCGACGAGGACAGAGAATCGGAAGAGCCCGCAAACACAAAATAACAAAAAAAAAACTAAGACAAAGGGGTGTAAGAACCAATGGGGGGCACCCCCAAAAGAATTCGAAATGAAAAGAAAAACGAGGGGGTTCTCGAGGCCTAACCTCGAGATACGCACAGAGGAGAGGATGATGGCGATGCAAATGATGATCAAGGGGACTGGGCGCACCTCAATTTATGTGGTTGTATATGGGGTTTCCAAAATTGCGCGAGCCTCCTCTGTCACCGATCGATTGAGAGTGATGGAGATAAAGAGAGACTGATAAAGTGTATGAAAGACGCTTTGTTTAAATACAGGTCTCGATCGATAAAAAACGTTAGTTCGATCAAACTTTCGATCGATTGAGGCCTGCTGAAGCGCTCGAGGTTATGATAATTTTGATCGATCGAGATGTGTTCGATCGATCGAACTTTTGAATTGAGAAATTATACACCCCCAACTAACCAACATTGTTCTGGACATATAGGATAATGATAAAACAGTTTTTTAACAGGATATGTAAGCCATAAGTCATCATCGTAATAGAAAATTGCAAATTTTTATAGATAAAACTTAGGAATAGCATCCATATTGCAACATTGTTGCCCCCAACATGGTATTTAAACCTTATTATCAGCAAAACAACTAAAATAAACTACAACTAATGAAACTTTGTCTAGGATTATACTTCAATTGATAAAAGAAAGATGAAACGACAGAATACAATTGAAGTGAAGCACTACTCTTCTAGCATGAAAATATCTTCTTCCACAACTTCTTTCTCCGCCAAAGTTTCGAATGTGGAGTCCAAACTTGATGATTCCCTTTTCCAGAACAGTCGGAAAGTAGCCATGACATCATCGAGCAAGTCTAAACTCTCCAAGGAATTGATTGCACATGCAGGAGGCAATCCGGATGGAGACAACGATAACGGAGTGCAAGTTTGCCACAGACTTTCCTCTTGCGGCGGAGTACCCGGGGACCTTATGTATGGTCCAAATCTATGGAACAACTGATGCGGAAGGAACAGCGGTGGTAACATTTGATTCATAGTGACAACCCTGCTAAAGGAAACCAAAAGAGAACAAAAAGAGAGGAAGAAATTAAATAAAACAAACGAAAGAACTAATAGAAAGGAATAAACAAAACAAGAAATGTGACCAGGAAGTAACCTCACTATTAGCAGGATTGAACCATGTGCACTAGCAGGTAGAGGGCATTGAAGCCGGAACAACAAATAACTCAAGTGCACATAAATGTAGGGAACCACTTCGATGACAAGGAAGTCATCATTATAAATGAATAAATCATTATGGTGTTCCGGCACCACATCCTGTAAATCTTCTTCTTCCCACGGTTCCAACATTGAATCGTTCTCCCATTGTTCCATCAGAGCATCATCAACTTCCCAAACAACATACCCCTCTGGTTCTCCCTCCTCTTCAAGAAATTCCATGTGCTCAAAAGGATTGATCTGGAGGAGAGCAGGGTTGTATGGGATGTACCCTTGGGTTAAGTCAACGACATCTTCTGCCCCTAGCCCTTGATAAGGTGAAAAATAGAATGCTATCTCATCGGCAGTCCAAGGGGGTTAGGATATTCTGAATCAGCCCATGACCTAATTGTGTGGACATCATCATCTCTCATGTTGAACAGCCTACAGGAGATAAATAAAATGGAATAGCAGATTAGAATCGAGGTCACACTCAAAAATAGATAGACAAAAGAAATAAAACAAAATAAAATGTAGTGAAGGAAAGAATACAATAACATGGTGAAGAAGCACTTGAGCGTTTTAGGTCGAGGAATAATCAGGCTCATCCAGTTGGATGTGCTCGACCTCTGGTTGGAAATCCTCTAAGAACGGTTTTAACCTTTGGCCATTGACCTTGAAACTTTCGTCGTTCTTAGGATTAAATAACTCGACTGCCCCATATGGAAAGACAGATTTGACTATAAAGGGTCCTGTCCACCTAGATCGGAGTTTTCCTGGGAAAAGGTGAAGGCGAGAATCATATAACAAAACTTTTTGCCCCGGCTCAAATGATTTTCGAAAGATCGTCCTATCATGGCGAGCCTTCAAACTTTCCTTATGTAATCTAGCATTGCCGTAGGCATCTCGACGTATTTCTTCCAATTCAGTCAACTGGAGTTTTTGAAGATGACCTCCCTCTTTAATGTTGAAGTTCAATGAGCGGGTCACCCAGTATGCTTTATGCTTGATTTAGACGGGCAGGTGACATGCTTTTCCGTATACTAGCCTGAATGGGGACATTCCTAGATTTATCTTATAGGCAGTACGGTATGCCCAAAGAGCATCGGTCAATTTATATGCCCAGTCCTTTCTGTTGAAACTAACTGTCTTTTCGAGAATGTGCTTGATTTCTTGGTTAGCCAACTCTGCTTGCCCGTTTGTTTGTGGGTGGTAGGCTAGAGCGATCTTGTGGTTGACCCCATATTTCTTGAGTAGTGACTCCAAAGGCCTATTGCAAAAGTGTTTGCCTTGGTCACTTATTAGTGCTTTTGGGGTTCTGAAACGCGACAGAATGTGTTCCTTAAGAAAGGACATTACTATTTTGTGATCATTGCGTCTGGTCGGTATCGCTTCTACCCATTTTGATACATATTCCACAGCTAGGAGTATGTATTCACAGTTATTAGATTTTGAAAACGGGCCCATAAAGTCTATGCCCCAGCAATCAAATATTTCAATTATGATAATAGGTGTTAAGGGCATGGAGTTTCTTTTTGAAATTGTACCAAGCTTTTGACAGCGTAGGCACGCTTTGCAGAAAGCGTAAGCATCTTTAAATACGGTGGGCCAGTAGAAACCATTGTGTAGAACTTTTTGTGCGGTCTTTTGTGAAGCAAAATGGCCTCCGCAAGCCTCAGAGTGGTAGGATGCTAAAATGACGGTTATATTCTCATTCGGGATGCAACGCCTGATGACTTGATCAGCGCAATACTTGAATAAGTAAGGGTCATCAAAAAAGAAATGACATGCGAATGAGAGGAATTGTTTTTTGTCCTAATTTAACCAATGACTAGGGGTTTCTCCTGTAACCAGATAGTTCACTATATCTGCATACCAAGGCAAATTGGAAATAGCCATCAATTGCTCATCTGGGAATTCATCCTTTATCGGTGTGGGTTCAGTGTTATTAACAAATGTTAACCGAGATAAATGGTCAGCGACCACATTCTCTACTCCTTTTTTATCCTTGATTGTGATATCGAATTCCTGGAGTAGGAGTATCCAACGGATAAGCCTTTGCTTCGTATCCTTCTTAGATAACAGGTACTTCAAGGCATAGTGGTCTGTAAAACAGACGATTGGGGACCCTATTAGATAAGACCTGAACTTATCTAGAGCAAAGACTATTGCTAGTAGTTCTTTTTCGATAGTCGTATAATTTATTTGAGCTTCGTTAAGTGTTCGACTGTCATAGTAGATTACGTAAGGCTTGTTATCCTTCCTCTGTCCTAGAACTGCGCCAATGGCATAGTCGCTAGCATCGCACATTAACTCAAAAGGCAAACTCCAGTCGGGTGCCTGTATTATCGATGCGGAGGTAAGGTGTTCTTTAGTGCGTCAAAAGATGTTTGATAGTTTTCCAACCATTCGAATGGCATGTCTTTAACCAACAGTTGACACAGTGGTCGGGAGATCGCACTAAAATTTTTGATAAAGCGATGATAGAATCCCGCATGTCCCAAAAAAGATCGGACGTCTTTGACTGTACGAGGGACAGGTAGGTTTGAGATTATATCGATTTTTGCTTTATCGACTTGGATACCTTTATCAGAAATAATGTGGCCGAGGACAATTCCCTTGGTCACCATAAAGTGACACTTTTCCCAGTTTAGTACTAGGTGTTTGTCCTCGCATCGTGCTAACACACGTTCCAGATTATCCAAGCAATTTTCAAAGCTATGGCCGAACACTGAAAAGTTGTCCATAAAGACCTCAGGCATTTGTTCGACCATATCGCTAAAGATACTTAACATGCACCGCTGAAACGTAGCAGGTGCATTGCATAACCCGAAAGGCATACGTCTGTAGGCGAAAGTACCGAACGGACACGTGAAAGTTATTTTCTCCTGATCTTCAGGAGCAATTTCAATCTGGTTATAACCGCTGTATCCGTCCAAAAAGCAATAGTACTTATGACCCGCCACTCATTCAAGCATTTGATCCATGAATGGTAATGGAAAGTGGTCCTTTCGGGTCACGGTATTCAGTTTTTGATAATCAATACATATTCGCCATTCGGTGGGGAAGCGTGTTGGTACTAATTCGCCATCTTTATTAGGAATAACCATTATGCCTACCTTTTTGGGCACCACTTGGGTCGGACTGACCCAGGGGCTGTCAGAGATAGGATATATAATCCCAACATCGATTAGTTTTAATACTTCCTTTTTAACTACTTCTTGCATATTGGTGTTGGAAAAACAGGTTTAAATGGAAAGTTTAAACGCGCAGCAGAAAAATCAAGTTATGAAACTTTATTGGCATGCCCGGATCTACTACTCGTCAATTCTACAGATGTGCACAAGAGGGGACACGAGTTATACCTTAGTGTCTTGAACCCAATTCTGATCTTCAACTTCCAGCAGCCTCCACTAGATGATCTTCACCCTTATGACTCCTGCGGATGCCTGCCAGAAAGACTAGGGTTGGTGGGAACCCTAATGGAGAGGATAGAGAAGGTTTTGGGACTCCAAAACAGTTTCTGCAGCTTCTGACGTTCAAAACGACGAACAACTTTTTCCAGAACGCAGCTGCCCTATTTATAGATTCCCAGAACCGACCTAGACTTCGAGCGATCGAAGTGCCTTCGATCGATCGAACATTCGATCGATCGAACCATCTTCGATCGATCGAACCTTCAGACTTCAATCGATCGAGACATCTTCGATCGATCGAACCTGTCTGGACATCATCCTCAAGCATCTTTCCAAGCATCCTGGCGGAGCTAAGAGTGGGACCTCCTAGGCTCTTTATTGTTGGCTCAGACCAGTTTGTTAATCACCATGACCAAACTCTTTGATCAGCAAACTAACTAACTGGTCAGTTAAAGTTTACTCCACTATAAAACGATAACTGAACTCCAACGCAAAAGAACATATCCGAAGCGATAACTAGACTTGTATGTTGTACTAATGTCCCTCTACCGTCAGCATTCGTAATCATATTCAGGTAATCGGATAACTGTTACTGTCAATCTGAATCATGATTACTTCTTGTATTCCTTGAGTCCTATTCACCTCTCATGATTACCAAACATGTTGATAACTCTTATCAACAAGACTGCAGTACTCAGTAATCGACATGGTGACATTCTCAAGGGAATGCTTACTCTGAAACAGAGGGTAGATTCTATCTTGACAATATATGTTCACAACCCTATGAATATGACATACCCAAGATACCCAGGTGTTGATCTTTTATAGACCTCACTGATTGGTAAGTCAAAGCAGCCATATCCACAGTCTGTGTTCATAATCGTCTCAAGATTAAGAACACGTACCTTATACAAGTTATGAGTTCCTATTGACTGTTTGACAGTCTTAAGCGTCAATAGGAAACTCAGGTCCGTCAATGCACTATAAGCACTAGCATATCAACTAAGAGCTACACTCTAGTGATTGAGATTAATCACTCCATCCAATGGTAGTTAATTATGCTACAGTGTAGATTTGATGAGGTATCCAGTCTCATCATCCACTGTGACACATTCTAAGTATTAAAGAATAGTAATTCGTATCTCACTTGTGTGCATCTCATACACACACGAATTACTTACTATAATACTTAAGGATTAACAATCATCTCATGAAAAGAACATACACAATGAAATGTAAAGCTGATATCAATACATTAAAATGTCAATGTCTCATACATAAAGTTATGGTTTGAGGGCACAAACCCAACAAACTCCCACTTGCACTCATAACCATTCAGAACTACATCTAAGACCTAGACTATCTAGATGACGATCAAAGACCTTCTGTGGCAAGGCCTTTGTAAACGGATCAGCAAGATTGTCAGCTGTGGCAATCTTGGTGACAGTCACATCTCCACGTTGAACAATATCTCGGATAAGATGATATTTCCGCTCTACGTGCTTTCCCTTTCCATGGTTCCTTGGCTCCTTGGACTGAGCCACTGCCCCACTATTATCACAATAAAGCGTAATAGGCGACAGCGACGCTGGTACCACCTCGAGTTCCATAAGGAACTTCTTGAGCCAAACAGCTTCCTTTGCGGCTTCACAAGCAGCCACATACTCAGCTTCTGTAGTTGAGTCTGCAATGCATTTCTGCTTTATGCTCCTCCAACTGACAGCACCACCTCCCAAGGTAAAGAGATGACCGGACGTCGACTTCCTCGAATCTTTATCTGACATGAAGTCCGAGTCAGTGTATCCCACTGGAATTAACTCACTACCACCGTACATAAGCATGTAATCTTTAGTTCTTCTCAAGTACTTAAGAATGTGCTTAACGGCTGTCCAGTGCTCTGGACCCGGATTCGACTGATATCTGCTAACCATGCCAACGGCAAAGCAGATATCTGGTCTAGTGCATAACATCGCATACATGAGACTTCCCACTGCAGAAGCATAGGGAACTCCTGTCATGCGATTCCTCTCCTCCTGTGTCTTTGGACACTGGTCCTTGGAGAACGCTAAACCATGCCTGAAAGGTAACAAACCTTTCTTCGAATTATCCATTGAAAACCTAGTTAGCACCTTATCGATATAACCAGCTTGAGATAATCCCATTATCTTTCGCTTGCGATCCCGAAAGAGCTTTATCCCAAGAATATAGCTCGCCTCTCCTAGATCCTTCATATCGAAAGTACTAGCTAGCCAAACCTTGACCGTTGACAATGCCGCTACATCATTTCCAATGAGTAGAATGTCGTCAACGTAAAGCACAAGAAAAGCCACCACTTTCCCTTCACTCTTCTTGTATACACAAGGTTCATCCAGATTCTGTATGAAACCAAATGACTTGACCGCTTGGTCAAATCGGATGTTCCAACTTCTGGATGCCTGCTTAAGCCCATAAATGGACTTTTGCAACTTGCATACCAAGTTACCTTTCCGACCAGCTATGAACCCTTCTGGTTGTTGCATATAGATGTCCTCCTCAAGATTGCCATTCAAGAATGCAGTCTTGACGTCCATCTGCCAGATCTCAAAATTTAGGCATGCAGCAACGGATAAGAGTATTCTGATGGACTTGAGCATGGCCACCGGCGAGAAGGTTTCCTCATAGTCAATGCCCTCCCTCTGAGTATAACCTTTCGCAACAAGCCTTGCCTTAAAGGTCTCAACCTTTCCATCAGATCCTCTTTTCCTCTTGTAGACCCACTTACAGCCAATGGGTTTAATATTGGCTGGAAGTTCTACAAGATCCCAGACCTGATTAGAATCCATAGATTCCAATTCAGCCTTCATAGCTTTAACCCAATGAGCTGAATCAACATCAGCCATTGCCTCTTCGTATGTGGTAGGATCAGATTCAGATTCTATGGAGACAGCTTCAAAAACTTCTCCTAAGACAATGTATCTATCAGGCTGGCTGATAATCCTCCCACTACGACGAGGTACTGGTGAAGAAATGGTGTTTTCCTGATTTACATCGTTATTAACTACGGGTTGGACTGAGGGCTCTCCTTCTATCTCTCTAAGATCTATCCTTCCCTTAGGTTTATGGTTCATGATATAATCATCCTCCAAGAAAATAGCATTCGTACTGACGAACACCTTCTGTTCTCTTGGATCATAAAAATACCATCCATAAGTACCCTTTGGATACCCCACGAAGTAACATACTTCCGATCTAGAATCCAACTTGCTCATCTTTCCTTTTAGCACATGTGCCGGACATCCCCATATCCGGAGATGTTGCAAAGAAGGCTTGCGCCCAATCCACATCTCTCGTGGTGTCCTGGGAACAGATTTGCTTGGTACTAGATTTAGTATGTAAGCAGCGGTTTCCAAAGCATAACCCCAAAGAAATAAAGGTAACTCAGAATAACTCATCATTGACCTAGTCATGTCTAAAAGAGTCCGATTCCTTCTCTCCGCTACACCGTTTTGCTGAGGCGTACCAGGTGCAGTCAACTGTGACAGAATCCCATTCTGTACGAGGTGATCAATAAATTCATTAGAGAGATACTCGCCACCTCGATCAGATCGAATGGCCTTGATATGTGTGCCCAATTGCTTCTCCACTTCAGCCCTAAACTCTTTGAACTTTTCAAAAGCTTCAGACTTGTGCTGCATTAGGTACACATATCCATACCTAGAGTGGTCATCGGTAAATGTTATGAAATACTCATAACCACCCCTTGCTCTAATATTTATTGGTCCACACACATCAGTATGAACTAATTCCAACAATGCATTGGTCCTATTGCCCTTTGCAGGAAAGGGCCTTTTGGTCATCTTACCCTCTAAACAAGACTCGCAGACTTCTATTGGTTCGAGAACCAAATCGCCTAAGACCCCTTCTTTGACTAGTCTGCCAATCCTATTTAGATTGATATGACCAAGCCTCATATGCCAAAGCCTTGTTGGATTAGTGGAAGGTCTCTTTCTTTTAGATGGTGCAGTTACCACTGAGTTATTAAGTTCCATACAAGAATCTTTAGAAATATTGGGAGTAATCACATACAAACCATTTGATTTAACACCAGAACATATAAAAGAACTATTTCTTTTAATCACAACTTCAGTTCCAAAATTAAAAGAATAACCATTATTCGTTAATTTAGAAACTGAAATTAAATTTCGTCTCATTAAAGGGACGTAAAGTACATCTGATAAAATCAAAACTTTATTGTCTGAAAATTCTAAAACTACGACTCCTATAGCAACCGTAGATACGGTTGCGCTAGAACCTAGAGTAAGCACGATCTCCCCATCACTGCATTTCCTGGTTGATCTGAACCCCTGCAATGAATTACAGATATGGTTAGTCGCACCAGAATCAATGCACCAAGTGTTTGAAGTATCCGTAATAAAACTTACTTCAATCACATGTGATTCGATCATACCTTGAACTCTTGTAGCTAAGAATTCTGGACAGTTCCTCTTCCAGTGGCCCTTCTCACCGCATTGGAAACACTTTCCTTTGCCTTGGCCACCCACCTTCCCTTTGCCCTTACCTTTTCCCTTAGATTTTGCAATCTTAGGGACCGGTCCAACACTTGAACCACCAGTGCCAGCCTTCTTCTTTCCTTTCTTACCTTTCGGTGTAGATCGGGAAGAAGAAGCGCTTTTCTCAACGTTTAAAACGCTGCCCCCAGGTTTGATCACCCCTTCTGCTGCCAGTAAAGAACTCATTAATTCGCTCATTGAAAAATCCATTTGATTCATATTATAGTTAAGTTTGAATTGAGCGAATGATGGAGACAGCGAGTTGAGGATCATATCAACTTGGGTCTGTGCATCGATGTTGGCTCCCAAGGTCTCCAGTTCGTTTAAATAACCAATCATTTTTAAAACATGTTCTTTGACTGGAGTTCCTTCCGACATCTTTGCACTCATTATCTTCTGCATGGCTACCTGTCTGGCAGGCCTGCCATGCTCCCCAAACATCTTTTTCAGGGATGTGATAATGTCACTGGCAGAATCGTTCGATTGGAATTGGTGTTGTAACACACCAGCCATTGAGGCCAGAATGTAACAACGGGCCATTCCATTCGACTTCTTCCATTTGTCGAACTCGCGTCTGGCAGCTGCCGAAGCATTTGCCGCGGGTTCTTCAGGGCTAGGGGTGGTGAGGACATATATGTGATCCTCCGCAGTTAAAACGATGTCAAGGTTACGTTTCCATTCAGTGTAATTATTTCCAGTTAACTTGTTTTGAGTGAGTATGGTGGCAAGTAGACTAAATGCAGATCCAGACATTATGATTTACTGAAAAAATCAAAACAAAATAAATATGGATATCAGAATTGACAGTTTGAAATAAAAGAATCCTTAAAACTCTTATTTTAAAACAAAGTCGCCGGAATATCGAAACGAAAGAATAAAGCCTCCGTGTGGTGGTCAATGTTCGATCTTTCGATTTATCATGACTTATCCGCTATGCAACTCTTGCAAAATAGCCATAACTCCCGAACCTATTTGATCTCTAAGTTTCTGAATAATGCCCCGTGTGGGATCCCTTATCCATAGCTTAGCTAGTGTGTACCATTAACTAGGATCCAATCACAACCGTCTCAAGTAGCGCCTCCGTATGGTGGTCACCCTCTAACACGTCTGATTGATCCTTATCAAAAGAAGTTCACATCTAGTAACCAATGAGTAATGCATCCTCCGTATGGAATGATCACCCCTGGCGAGGTGACACAGAATGCATCACTCATCTTACCGTGAACCGTTAATGGAAGATCGTGGGTGTAATTAATAAGACCCTCTCCCACTAGATTTAGTAAAAAAGGATTTTGCCCTTTTTGAGAAAATCTGTTTCTACACACTTCCCATAAACATCTAATGTTTACTAATGTGTTGAAAACTGTTTTTGAATTTTATTTTAGAAAACTTGTTTTGCGTGCATGCAACAATGTATTATACGCCAATCACAAACAAAGCACATAAAACAAAAAACTAAAATGAAATAAAAGACATCCAAACGATGCCTCTATCTCCCATGGCTCTATCTCCATAGAACCTGCTTTTGGTTTGATCGCCTCCAGCTCCATCTTCATGGACAACGGCTCCTTGCTCCATCTTCATGGATATTCTAATTCTATTACATTGAACCTATGCCTCTTTTGAAGCTTACAATTTATCTAGAAATAGAAATAGCAACTACAAAATAAAAGGCTAGGGAAACCGGTGTGACTTTCCTTTTCGTAGGATTGAAGTCGCAGCGCCCTTTACATATGCCTTAAAACCAAACCAAACTAAAACAACACACCAATCTAAAAACATTCAAACACAAAATTAAATGCTCTTGGCGCCATGGGAGATAGCGACTAACTTTTGCTGCAAAAGGTTAGTTGAACACACATCCACGCATATATATAACAGAATATAACTATTGGAACCCTTAATTGATTCACACAGTATATAAACTCTTTACATACTGAATTAGAACTCAAAATAGCATCTAACTTCTCTGTCATAGTTCGATCGATCGAAGACCGTTCGATCGCTCGAACCTTCGATCGATTGAACACTTGTTCAATCGCTTGAACATTCTATTTCACAGAATGATTAAAAATTTGCAGAATACGTTAAAATTAAACTTTTAATTTCAAAATACTTTTAAAACTGTGAAACAAAGATCCTGACAAAGAGTCTGTCTCGATCGATCGAACTCTATTCGATCGCTCGAACAACAGAAGGTTTCGATCGATCGAAACCTGTTCGATCGCTCGAGTACAGAGAGTTCGATCGATCGAGACTACTTCGATCGATCGAACCCATCTTGCATCCAATGCAATCACAGATTTGTATACTGCTGTAATAACACTGCAGAAACAGATCTGTGATGATGCAGTTTCGAAAGCAGTTCTAAAATCAACATGTAAATCAAAATAGTGTTCCAAAAAACGCATCTATAGATCCAAACGAGCGTGGCTCTGATACCAATTGTTGGAAAAACAGGTTTAAATGGAAAGTTTAAACGCGCAGCGGAAAAATCAAGTTATGAAACTTTATTGGCATGCCCGGATCTACTACTCGTCAATTCTACAGATGCGCACAAGAGGGGACACGAGTTATACCTTAGTGTCTTGAACCCAATTCTGATCTTCAACTTCCAGCAGCCTCCACTAGATGATCTTCACCCTTATGACTCCTGCGGATGCCTGCCAGAAAGACTAGGGTTGGTGGGAACCCTAATGGAGAGGATAGAGAAGGTTTTGGGACTCCAAAACAGTTTCTGCAGCTTCTGACGTTCAAAACGACGAACAACTTTTTCCAGAACGCAGCTGCCCTATTTATAGATTCCCAGAACCGACCTAGACTTCGAGCGATCGAAGTGCCTTCGATCGATCGAACATTCGATCGATCGAACCATCTTCGATCGATCGAACCTTCAGACTTCAATCGATCGAGACATCTTCGATCGATCGAACCTGTCTGGACATCATCCTCAAGCATCTTTCCAAGCATCCTGGCGGGGCTAAGAGTGGGACCTCCTAGGCTCTTTATTGTTGGCTCAGACCAGTTTGTTAATCACCATGACCAAACTCTTTGATCAGCAAACTAACTAACTGGTCAGTTAAAGTTTACTCCACTATAAAACGATAACTGAACTCCAACGCAAAAGAACATATCCGAAGCGATAACTAGACTTGTATGTTGTACTAATGTCCCTCTACCGTCAGCATTCGTAATCATATTCAGGTAATCGGATAACTGTTACTGTCAACCTGAATCATGATTACTTCTTGTATTCCTTGAGTCCTATTCACCTCTCATGATTACCAAACATGTTGATAACTCTTATCAACAAGACTGCAGTACTCAGTAATCGACATGGTGACATTCTCAAGGGAATGCTTACTCTGAAACAGAGGGTAGATTCTATCTTGACAATATATGTTCACAACCCTATGAATATGACATACCCAAGATACCCAGGTGTTGATCTTTTATAGACCTCACTGATTGGTAAGTCAAAGCAGCCATATCCACAGTCTGTGTTCATAATCGTCTCAAGATTAAGAACACGTACCTTATACAAGTTATGAGTTCCTATTGACTGTTTGACAGTCTTAAGCGTCAATAGGAAACTCAGGTCCGTCAATGCACTATAAGCACTAGCATATCAACTAAGAGCTACACTCTAGTGATTGAGATTAATCACTCCATCCAATGGTAGTTAATTATGCTATAGTGTAGATTTGATGAGGTATCCAGTCTCATCATACACTGTGACACATTCTAAGTATTAAAGAATAGTAATTCGTATCTCACTTGTGTGCATCTCATACACACACGAATTACTTACTATAATACTTAAGGATTAACAATCATCTCATGAAAAGAACATACACAATGAAATGTAAAGCTGATATCAATATATTAAAATGTCAATGTCTCATACATAAAGTTATGGTTTGAGGGCACAAACCCAACAATTGGGATTCAGACGCCTTTGCATTTGTCGTGAAGGTTTAGCGTCTTCTTCCAAATATATTTTATGAGTGCACACGGACAGACTTATGCCTTTGAGATCGGCAATGGTCCATCCTAATGCTCCCTTATGTTGTTTTAGCATTTGGATTAATTTGCCCTCATGTTCAAAAGGACAAGTTTTTTCAGTCCCCAGGAAAGCATATTTGAGCTCTTCAGGAAGCTCCTTCAATTCCAGATCGGGAAACTGAAAATTGGAGGGCATGACTAATTTTGTTTTCGGAGATAGGGGTTCATATGGTGTTACGCACATGCATTCAGCTCTATCCTCCTCTCGCCTATCCATCATGAGGCAAGTGTGATTTAAAGCAGAATCCAATGGAGTAGAATCTTTAGGTCGATAGATAGTGTCGAATTGCAACACAACTGAAATGACAAACTTGTATTATAATTAAGAGAATCTAAGCCAAACAATGGAAATCCTTGATAAAACCTACAAAAACAAGAAGAAAATGCTCTCTACTCTCTATAAACTGATAAACAGTAAAAGTGGGCGTCCTTTAGGACGTATACAAAATGAATATTTATAATAAAACCTAATGCTAGGGTTCACAACTCCCCCTCTGCTGCGTGCGTGTAATGTCTGATAAAAGCCATGTTCGATCGATCGAACATCACTCGATCGATTGAACCTCTGGGATCTTCAAGCGCTTGAACATACTTCGATCGATCGAAGTCTCGATCGATTGAAGTTTCTTAGATCAATCAAACTTCACTTTTCATGTTTGAATTATCTTCATTAAAACCAAGCACTTCCTTTTATCTTGCTCATTCAGTTCTTCACTCAGCAACAGTAATCTGCACAAATTATAGCTAAAACAATACAACTTATCATAGATTAATCAAATTATGTAAAAGTTGGCATTGTAATCCAAATTGCAGATATATGAAGGAATTGTAGACTAAAGCAGTGTATTTTCTTCTTTTAGCGCGGTTGTATTTTACAAATACCCCCACTTGTCAGAACCCCCAACTAGCGATTCGCTAATCCCTAACAATAAAGCAAAAATAAAACAAGCTAAACTAATACTACAATGACTGAAATAAAATAAATCAACTTAAACTCAAGGCAAACTACGCTAAATAAAAAGAGAAACTACCTAACTCACTTTCACAGGAATCGCGGTTGCATTTAGCAAATGCAAGAAGCCGTTAAACCCCTAGGTTCCCCCTTGTGGACGAGTGTTGTCTCCTGAGGGTTTGCAGTGAATGTACCCACAAAATTCTCTGATTTTAAGCTCAAAATGATATAGAATAACTTGTAAACACTCCCTCCCATACAACTGTAAACTTAGCTCCACAAAACATATCATTCTCATTCAAACCATGAAAGAAATACACATGTTCCTCATGTCACCAAGATAAAAATAACATAAGCATCACATCCATGTATCCGTGTATGTGTGAAGTTAACAACTATACATCAAACTTTATTAGAGCTATTTAGACTATCATACCCTCAGAACTTGTAGTTTCAACTCAATTCTCACATAGGTTTACACTCAAAAATGAACATTTCACAGAAACTTGTTTAATAATGATCGCACATGGTGTGAAAACTTTGATAAAAATTAAAATTTTTGGTTACTAATGCTTTCACACGTGACTCAAGAAAGGATGACATTTAGAGTGTATAGTCTCAAGAAAGGAATATTACTTACTAGGGACCAAAAAACTGTGGATAACTCAATTTACATATTCATATTCAACTAAGTTGTTAAAAATCATTAAGGCTTTGACTTTTTGACTTTTATATAGTAGAATAGAAATTCGAGGGAAGAGAGTTGCACATCTTTAGCATGTGATGGAGACTGATTTATTTCTTATTCACCTCATTCCAACCTATTCTCATATATATATGTATATTTTTCTTACTCCTTCTTCTTTCCTTTTTTTTTTATAACCTGGATGGACTCCTACTTCTTTCCTTTTCTCTTTTATGCGGCCCCTCCCACAACTACTCCCACCTCATCACATACTTCAATAATTTAATCACCATAGATGTGCAATGGGGTTCATTGAGGTAAAGGTATAAGATTAGGGATTTAGATTTGGCAGTATTTACTAGGTGTGGGGTTGAGAATAATGCATATTCTAGAATGTTGACACAGGTATATGGGAAGGTTAAAGAGCGGATAACGATGGCTTAAATCGTTTTCTCAACTTCTTAGTTTTAACACTTCAGTGTTCATTGAGTTTAGTTGGTGAATCCTGAACGTTCTCCTCTAATAAGCAGCCAAAATGGAGAGTTAGAGACTATTCAACGAATTTAAAATGCTTATGCAAGAAAAACAATTCGAATTTAATGTGGTAATTCCCTCAGAATTGAAGATTGGATTCAAAAGCTCACTAAGGGTGACTAGTTTCCACTACTTATTCCTTACAGCACAAAAGTCATATTAACTCTTATTTTAGGTATTCTGCATAGCTATTAACATGTGCATATGGATTTTGGATACAACAATGGTCAACATATGCATTCATCCTAGTGAAATCATAAGAACGCGTGAACTTAATTCATAAAATGATGAGAATAAAATAGTTGTGTCATTACTTGATAATAGCTAAATAGAAGTGAATATTCAAAGTTATTCTACCAATTCAATTCAACACTTCCTTAATGATTAAAAAATTTTAAATGTTTAAATTAAAAAAAAATTCAATTTAATCATGATTTAATCGAGATTTGTATGATGTGTGCAATGAAGTTATCCAGATTTGCTAAGTATAAACATGTGCAGGTGATTATCTATCTACATCCCACCCCCAACTGAAAATTGCAATGTCCTCAGAAGTTGATTTTCAAAAATAGATAGAGAGATATCACCTGATAAAGCATAGCAATAACCGCAACATAACAATCTATAAAGAAAGCATACAAACTCCAAGCAGCAAAGATCAAATGAAATGAAATAGAAAAACATAGAGCATGATATCCATATAATAACAAAACTAATCACTGGAACGATAATACAATGAAAATAACAGTGCAATGATAATAAAGTCCATAAAACCAAACCATCCAAACATCCATATAGTCCAAAATATCCACAGAACCACCAGAACAACCATGAGAGAGGATAAAAATAAACAAAATATAATAACCCAAATATCCACAGAACCACCAACTATCAGAATCTAGGCATCATCGGCGACATTAGATAAGATCACGATCGGCATGTCTGGAGTATCCACATCTCCACCCTTAGCAACAGTAGAATATGTTGCCGGGTCACTCACAGTCTGGGCAGCTGGTGTAAGTAATGATAGGTCAGCCACAACTAGAGGTGGTGGAAGTGGTGTCTCAGCAGAAGGTGGTGCCGTCGATGTAGATGGAGCAGAAGGAACAACCTGTGGAGGTGGAGCTGAGGATGAAGGATCAGCAATCGGTGCAACAGCGGATGGTGTATGAAACGACTGGGCCATCCCCAACTGCAATAGGAAAGCGTCAAACTATGTGGTTAGATAGTCTATCTTGCCCTCGAGTCTGATCTGGGCCTCTCTTTCCTCTAGAAGTATAGCGTGAATAGTCTGGAGAGACACGAAAGAAGACTCTCCCTGGGCGAGAGCTTGAGATCTCTGCCTCAGCTCAAACTGCTCAACCTCAATGCGAGGGTCAACCTCGTCCTCAGAATCAAGCTCCTCAGCCGCAGTCGGCGTCCCAGAAGAAGCACCCTCAGTGTCTGTCCCTCCTCGCCTCTTCTTCTTCGCTCCGACTTTTTCCTTACCCTTCCATTTCATCTTTTTCTTCTGGGCGTCTGAACGGCGAGCGGCTGTCTCACCAAATTGGCTCGAGGAAGCCTGAGGAACATCGGTAGCAAGAGTGGGTAATCCGCTCTGCGTCATGATGTGGTGAATGCCTCATACACCTTTCAGGTGCTTCTTGCTAGAGATATAGTGTGTGGGCTACACCAGGAACTCTATATATAATCGTGGGAGGCAGACTCGCTTCCCAGTTCCCACACAAAATAATGACCTCATGTACCAAGCTGCCAGTTTCTTGTGATAAGAGGTCGAGAAGATGCAATTGCAGAGGACTAGATGGAGCATGTGGTAATTATCAGTCAAGAACTGATCCGCTATGTGAGATGAGCCGTTCCAGAACTGGACAGCTCTACCGGTAATCTCTCTCACAATCGTGGTATAGGGGATCTCGAGGGTACCCACACGGTGAGGGCAAATGCACTCCGGCTCCTCAGGGACTCCTAGAGCATCAGATAAAGTGGCAGGACTGATGATGATCTCCCTGCCACAGAACGAAGAGCGATAAGTGAATGGTGCAGCCGGGTCCTTAATCATTGTTGCACAGACCTCCCGCACCCAAGAAACATTGACCTGTTTGGGCTGGTCATCATCTCATACCACCGCGGCATGTCCTTGATTCTAGCTAAGAACCAAGGAGTCGAAAGCCAGGTCATCTTGAGAGGTCTCTCTATCATGACCTTTTGGTGACTGAAGACCCGCATGTACCACGAATGATCAAACATATTCCAGAATCCATGGTCTGGTACTGGATCCGATATAGCTAGGTCGAAGGGTTTCTCTCTATGATAGCCAGTCGCTGGATTCATGGTTGGCAACCTAAAATTGAAAAAGAAAAGAAAAGACAAATGAAAATAGGAAAGCAAAACAAAAAAAACTATTACTGCAAAGGTTCGATCGATCGCAGAATGCTCGATCGAATGAAAAGGGACTAGGTTCGATAGCTTGAGCCTAGTTCGATCGATCGAACACAGTAAAACGGCAGCGACAAGAAACAGAATGAGAAAAAAAACCACAAACACAGCATAGCAATCTAAAACTAACACTAATTGGTTTAAGGACAAATGGGGAGGCTCCCCCACAAGAATTTGAATGAAAATGAAGGGAGGGGGATCTTTGGACCTTACCTTGGATAGAGCACTGCAGAGAGGGAGGGGTGAGGATGATGATGCTATGAGGTGATGATGAAGACATGGAGTAGGGGAGACAAAATCGCCGGAGTCTCCGCTATCTATGTGAAATTGCTTGAGAGTGTGAGAGTGAGATAGAGAAACTGGAGAAGTGTACGCTGGACGCCTCATTTAAATACAAGTCTTGATCGATCGAGAAGGGTCGATCGATTGAACCTTTCGATCGATTGAGACCTGTTAAAGCGCTTGAGGATGCGACACCTTTGTTCAATCGATCGAACCTAGAAATTCTAACCTATCACTGAATGGAAAAACTATGCACCCCCAACTAACCAACATTGTTCTAGACATACAAGGAAATGATAAAAATAGTTCATGGACAGGATATGTAAGCCAAAAGTCATCATCAAAATAGAAGATTGTAAAATTTTTATAGATAAAACTTTGTAATAGCATCCATATTGCAAAAATATTGCCCCCAACATGGTATTTAAAACCTTATTATTAAAGAAAAACTAAAATAAACTGAAACTAATGAAACTTTGTCTAGGATTACACTTCAATCGATAAAAGAAAGATGAAATGACAGAATACAATTGAAGTGAAGCACTACCCTTCTAGCATGAAAATATCTTCTTCCACAACTTCTTTATCCGCCAAAGCTTCGAATGTGGAGTCTAAACTTGATGATTCCCTTTCCCAGAATAGTTAAAAAGCAGCCAGGACATCATCAAGCAAGTCTGATCTCTCTAAGGGATTGATTGCACAAGCAAGAGGTGATCCGGATGGAGACAAAGATAAAGGAGTGTAATTTCCTAACTGATTTTCCTCTTGCGGTGGAGTACCCGGAGGTACTATGTATGGTCTAAATCTATGGAATAGTTGATGCGGGAGGAACAAAGGTGGAAACATTGGATTCATAGTGAAAATCCTGACAAAATAGACAAAAGAGAACAGAAAGAAAGAAAGAAATTAGAAAAAACAAAAGAAAGAACTAACGGAAAACAAAACAAAACGAAAAGAAAAAGAAATGTGACCAAGATTTAACCTCACTATTGGTGCGATAGAACCATGTGCACTAGCAGGTAGAGGGCATCAAATAACTGTACGGAACGAATTCAATGACTCATGTGCACATAACAACCGGAACATCAAATAACTCATGTGCACATAAATGTACGGAACGAATTCAATGACAAGGAAATCATCAACATAAGTGAAGACAACATTGTGGCGTTCAGGCACCACATCCTGTAAATCGTCTTCCTCCCATGGTTCCCACATTGAATCATTCTCCCATTGTTCCAAGAGGGCATCATTGACTTCCCCAACAAAATACACCTCTAGTTTGCCTTTCTCTTCAGGGAAGTCCATGTGCGCGAAGGGATTGATGTGGAGTAGGGCAGGATTGTATAGAATGTATCCTTAGGATAAATCAATGACATCATCTGCTCTTGGCCCTTGATAAGGAGACAAGCAGAATGCAATTTCCTCAATAGTCCATGGAGGATTAGGATATTCTGAATCAGCCCATGACCCGATTGAATGGACGTCATCATCCCTCATATTGTTAATAGCTTGCAAGTGAAAGATAGAATGATAGCAGATTAGAATCAAGGTCACACTCAGAAATAGATAGAACAAATAAAATAAAGCAAAGTATAGTGCAGGAAAGAAATACAACAACAATATGTGAACATGCTTTAGTGTTTTAGGTGGATGGATAGCAAGGCTTATCTAGCTCGATGTGCTCAGCTTCTGGTAAGAAGTTTTCCAAGAACGATATTAATCTTTGGCCGTTGACCTTAAAACAATCATCATTCTTGGGATTTACGAGCTCGACGGCCCCATGTGGAAAAACATATTTGACAATGAATGGACCTGTCCACTGGGATAGGAGCTTACCTGGAAAGAGGTGGAGGCGAGAGTCGTACAACAAGACTTTCTGCCCCGGCTTGAATGATTTTTGAAAAATTGCTCTATCGTGGTGAGCCTTCAACCTTTCCTTGTGTAATTTAGCATTGTTATATACATCTCGACAGATTCCCTCCAGTTCAGCCAATTGGAGTTTCTGGAGATGACCTCCCTCTTTTATGTCGAAGTTTAATGAGCGTATTGCCCAATACGCTCTGTGTTCTATTTTAACAGGAAGGTGATATGCCTTTCCAAGCACTAGCTTGTATGGGGACATCCCTAAGTTTGTTTTATAGGCAGTACGGTACACCCATAGAGCATTAGTCAGTTTGTAAGCCCAATCTTTTCTGTTGAAACTAACCGTCTTTTCAAGTATATGCTTAATTTCTCGGTTAGCCAACTCTGCCTGCCCATTAGTTTATGAGTGGTAGGCAAGAGCAATCTTATGATTTACCCATATTTCTTGAGGAGTGACTCCAAAGGTCTGTTGTAAAAATGCTTTCCATGGTCACTTATTAATGCCTTTGGGGTTCCAAAACACGACAGAATGTGCTCCTTAAGAAAGGACATAATAGTTTTGTGGTCATTGCGTCTTGTTGGTATTGGTTTTACCCATTTTGATATATACTCCACAGCTAGGAGTATGTATTCACAGTTGTTTGATTTGGGGAATGGGCTCATAAAATCTATGCCCCAACAATCAAATATTTCAATTGTGATAATGGGAGTTAAAGGCATAGAGTTCCTTTTTGAAATTATACCTAGCTTTTGACAGCGTTGGCATGATTTACAAAAAGAATAAGCATCCTTAAACACGGTGGGCCAGTAGAAACCGCTATGTAGGACTTTTTGTGCGGTCTTTTGCGAAGAAAAATGGCCTCCACAGGCTTCAGAATGGCAAGATGCCAAAATTATAGTTATATCCTCATTTGGAACGCATCGTCTGATGACCTGATCAGCACAATACTTGAACAAGTAAGGGTCATCGAAAAAGAAATGATGTGCGAACAAGAAGAACCATTTCCTATCTTGATTTGACCAATGACTAGGAGTCTCTCCTGTGACGAGATAATTCACTATATCAGCGTACCAAGACAAACTAGAAATAGCCATCACTTGCTTATATGGGAATTCATCCTTAATTGGTATGGGTTCAATATTGTCAGTAAATGTTAACCGAGACAAATGGTCAGCGACCACATTCTCTACTCCCTTCTTATCCTTGATTGTGACATCGAATTCTTGGAGTAGGAGTATCCAACGGATGAGCCTTTGCTTTGCATCCTTCTTAGATAACAGGTACTTGAGGGCTGAGTGGTCTGTAAAATAGACGATTGGGGACCCTATTAGATATGACCTGAACTTATCTAGAGCAAAGACTATTGCCAGTAGCTATCTTTCGGTAGTCGTATAATTCATTTGAGCTTCATTAAGTGTTCGACTAGTATAGTAGATGACATAGGGCTTATTATCCATCCTCTGTCCTAGGACTGCACCAATGGCATAGTCACTAGCATCGCACATTAGTTCGAATGGAAAATTCCAGTCGGGTGCCTGTATTATCGGTGCGGAGATAAGATGTTGCTTTAGTGCGTCAAAAGATGTTTGACAGTTTTTTGACCACTCGAATGGTGCATCTTTGACTAAGAGTTAACATAGTGGTCTGGAAATCGCACTAAAATTTTGGATAAAGCGGCGATAAAATCCTGCGTGTCCCAAAAAAGAACGGATGTCTTTGACTGTACGGGGAACAGGTAGGTTCGAGATTATATCGATTTTCGCTTTGTCAACTTTGATACCCTTATTAGAAATAATGTGGCCGAGGATAATTCCCTTAGTCACCATGAAGTGACACTTTTCCCAGTTTAGTACTAAGTATTTGTCCTCGCATCTCGTTTGAACACATTCCAGATTGTCTAAGCAATTTTTAAAGCTATGGTCGAACATTGAAAAGTCATCCATAAAGACCTCGAGTGTTTGTTCGACCATATCACTGAATATGCTCAACATGCACTGCTGAAAAGTAACAGGTGCATTGCATAAGCCGAAAGGCATACGACGGTAAGTAAATTTACCGAATGGACACATGAAAGTTGTTTTCTCCTGATCTTCAGGAGCGATTTCAATTTGGTTATAGCCACTATATCCATCCAAGAAACAATAGTACTTATGACCCGCCACTCGTTCTAGCATTTGATCCATAAATGGTAATGGAAAGTGGTCTTTTCGAGTCACAGTTTCAATTTTCGGTAATCAATACACATCCGCCATCCGGTGGGGACGCGTGTGTTGGGTTTGTGCCCTCAAACCATTACTTTATGTATGAGACATTAGCATTATAATATATGGATATCAGCTTTACATTTCATTGTGTATGTTTCTTTCATGAGATGATTGTTTTGTCCTTAAGTATCATAGTAAGCAATTCGTGTGTGTATGAGATACACACAAGTGAGATACGAATTACTATTCTTTGATACTTAGAGTATGTCACAGTGGATGATGAGACTGGATACCTCATCAGGTCTACACTGTAGCATAATTAACTACCATTGGATGGAGTGATTAATCTCAATCACTAGAGTGTAGCTCTTAGTTGATATGCTAGTGCTTATAGTGCATTGACGGACCTGAGCTTTCCTATTGACGCTTAAGGCTGTCAACAGTCAATAGGAACTCATAACTTGTATAAGGTACGTGTTCTCAATCTTGAGATGATTATGAACACAGACTATGGATATGGATGCTTTGACTTACCAATCAGTGAGGTCTATAGAAGATCAACACCTGGGTATCTTGGGTGTGTCATGTCCATAGGGTTGTGAACATATATTGTCAAGATAGAATCTACCCTCTGATTCAGAGTAAGCATTCCCTTGAGAATGTCACCAAGTTGATTACTGAGTACTGCAGTCTTGTTGATAAGAGTTATCAACATGTTTGGTAATCATGAGTAGTGAATGGGACTCAAGGAATACAAGAAGTAATCATGATTCAGGTTGACAGTAACAGTTATCCGACTACCTGAATATGATTACGAATGCTGACGGTAGAGGGACATTAGTACACCATACAAGTCTAGTTATTGCTTCGGATATGTTCTTTTGCGTTGGAGTTCAGTTATCGTTTTATAGTGGAATAAACGTTAACTGACCAGTTAGTTAGTTTGCTGATCAAAGAGTTTGGTCATGGTAATTAACAAACTGGTCTGAGCCAACAATAAAGAGCCTAGGAGGTCCCACTCTTAGCTCCGCTAGGATGCTTGGAAAGACACTTGAGGAAGCTGTTAAGACAGGTTCGATCGATCGAAGTATGTTCGATCGATTGAAGTCAGCAGGTTCGATCGATCGAAGTCAGCAGGTTCGATCGATCGAAGTCACTTCGATCGATCGAAGTCACTTCGATCGATCGAAGTCTAGGTCGGTTCTGGAAATCTATAAATAGGGCAGCTGCGTTCTGGAAGTAAGTGATCGTTGTTTTTATACGCAGAAGCTGCAGAAACTATCATAGTCTTCCCAAAACCTTCCTATCCTCTCTATTAGGGTTCCCACCAACCCTAGTCTTTCCGGCAGGCATCCGCAGGAGTCATAAGGGTGAAGATCATCTAGTGGAGGCTGCTGGAAGTTAAAGTTTCAGAATTGGGTTCAAGACACTAAGGTATAATTCTTGCACCCCCTTGTACGCATCTATGGAATTGACGAGTAGTAGATCCTGGAATACCAAAAGTTTTATAACTTAACCTATTTCCGCTGCGTGTTTAAACTCTAACTTTAAACCACTTTTTCCATCAATTGGTATCAGAGCCACGCTCGTTTGGATCTATAGATGCGTTTTTGGAACCCTAGTTTTGATTTGCATGTTGATTTTAGAACTGTTTTCGAAACTGCATCATCACAGATCTGTTTCTGCAGTGTTATCGTAGCAGAATACAAAACTGTGATTGCATAGGATGCAAGGTGGGTTCGATCGATCGTTCGATCGATCGAACATTCTGTTCTCAATCGATCGAACTAGTTTCGATCGATCGAAGCCTTCTGGTGTTCGATCGATCGAATAATGTTAGATCGATCGAGACAGATTCTCTGTCCAGGTGTTCTGTTCACAGTTGTAAAGGTTTTTTAAATTATACTTTAATCTTAAATTATTTCTGTAAAATTTTTAAATCATTCTGTGAAACAGAATGTTCAAGCGATTGAACAGTGTTCAATCGATCGAAGGTTCGAGCGATCGAACGGTCTTCGATCGATCGAACTGTGACAGAGAAGTAAGATGTTGTTTTAAGTTCTAATTCAGTATGTAAAGTGTTTATATACTGTGTGAATCAATTAAGTGTTCCAATAGTTACATATATTTGTTATGTATGTGTGGATGCGTGTACGACTAACCCTTTTGCAGCAAAATTAGTCGCTATCTCCCATGGCACCAAGTTGTTTAAATATTTATATTTAAATTGTTTGAGATTGGTGCATGTTGTAGTTTATTAATGGTTTGGTTTTAAGGCGTATGTAAAGGGCGCTGCGGCTTCAATCCTACGAAAAGGAAAGTCGCACCGGTTTCCCTAGCCTTTTATTTCTTTTTTTTTTGCTATTTCCTTTTTTCTAGATAAATTGTAAGCTTCAAAAGAAGCATAGGTCCAATGTAATAGAATTAGAAATTCCATGAAGATGGAGCAAGGAGCCGTTGTCCATAAAGATGGAGCCGGAGGAGACCAAACCAAGAAGGTGGATCTATGGAAATAGAGGCATTGTTTGAATGCCTATATTTCATTTTAGTTTTTTGTTTTATGTGCTTGTTTTGTGATTGGCGTATAATACATTGTTGCATGCACTTAAAACAAGTTTTCTAAAATAAAATTCAAAAACTATTTTCAACACATTAGTAAACATTTGATGTTTATGGGTAGTGTGTGAAAACATTTTTCAAAAGCAAAATCCTTAATTTACTAAATCTAATGGGAGAGGGTCTTATCAAATAACACCCACGATCTTCCATTAACGGTTCATTGTAAGATGAGTAGTGTATTCTGTGTCACCTCGCCAGGGGTGATCATTCCATACGGAGGGTACACTGCTCATTGGTTACTAGATGTGAACTTCCTATGGATAGGATCAATCAGACGTGTTAGAGGGTGACCACCACACGGAGGCGCTACTTGAGACGGTTGTGATTGGATCCTAGTTAATGGTACACACTAGCTAAGCTATGGATAAGGGATCCCACACGGGGCATTATTCAGAAACTTAGAGATCAAATAGGTTCGGGAGTCATGGCTATTTTGCAAGAGTTGCATAGCGGATAAGTCATGATAAATCGAAAGATCGAACATTGACCACCACACGGAGGCTTTATTCTTTCGTTTCGATATTCCGGCGACTTTGTTTTAAATAAGAGTTTTAAGGATTCTTTTATTTCAAACTATCAATTCTGATATCCATATTTATTTTGTTTGTTTGATTTTCAGTAACCATAATGTCTGGATCTGCATTTAGTCCACTTGCTACCATACTCACTCAAAACAAGTTAACTGGAAATAACTACACTGAATGGAAACGTAACCTTGACATCGTTTTAACTGCGGAGGATCACATATATGTCCTCACCACCCCAAGCCCTGAAGAACCCGCGGCAAATGCTTCGGCAGCTGCCAGACGCGAGTTCGACAAATGGAAGAAGTTGAATGGAATGGCCCGTTGTTACATTCTGGCCTCAATGGCTGGTGTGTTACAACACCAATTCCAATCGAACGATTCTGCCAGTGACATTATCACATCCCTGAAAAAGATGTTTGGGGAGCATGGCAGGCCTGCCAGACAGGTAGCCATGCAGAAGATAATGAGTGCAAAGATGTCGGAAGGGACTCCAGTCAAGGAACATGTTTTAAAAATGATTGGTTATTTAAACGAGCTGGAGACCCTAGGTGCCAACATCGATGCACAGACCCAAGTTGATATGATCCTCAATTCCCTGTCGCCTTCATTCGCTCAATTTAAACTTAACTATAATATGAATCAAATGAATTTTTCAATGAGCGAATTGATGAGTTATTCAGAGTTGCCATTATTCCTTTGGGGTTATGCTTTGGAAACCGCTGCATACATACTAAATCTAGTACCAAGCAAATCTGTTCCCAGGACACCACGAGAGATGTGGATTGGGCGCAAGCCTTCTTTGCAACATCTCCGGATATGGGGGTGTCCGGCACATGTGCTCAAAGGAAAGATGAGCAAGTTGGATTCTAGATCGGAAGTATGTTACTTTGTAGGGTATCCAAAGGGTACTTATGGATGGTATTTTTATGATCCAAGAGAACAGAAAGTGTTTGTTAGTACAAATGCTATTTTCTTGGAGGATGATTATATCATGAACCATAAACCTAAGGGAAGGATAGATCTTAGAGAGATAGAAGGAGAGCCCTCAGTCCAACCCGCAGTTGATAACGATGAAAATCAAGAAAATACCACTTCTTCACCCATTTCCGCACCGGTACCTCGTCGTAGTGGGAGGATTATCAGCCAGCCTGATAGATACATGTTCTTAGGAGAAGTTTTTGAAGCTGTCTCCATAGAATCTGAATCTGATCCTACCACTTACGAAGAGGCAATGGTTGATGTTGATTCAGCTCATTGGATTAAAGCTATGAAGGCTGAATTGGAATCTATGGATTCAAATCAGGTCTGGGATCTTGTAGAACTTCCAGCCAATATTAAACCCATTGGCTGCAAGTGGGTCTATAAGAGGAAAAGAGGATCTGATGGAAAGGTTGAGACCTTTAAGGCAAGGCTTGTAGCGAAAGGCTATACTCAGAGGGAGGGCATTGACTATGAGGAAACCTTCTCGCCGGTAGCCATGCTCAAGTCCATCAGAATACTCTTATCCATTACTGCATGCCTAGATTATGAAATCTGGCAGATGGACGTCAAGACTGCATTCTTGAATGGCAATCTTGAGGAGGACATCTATATGCAACAACCAGAAGGGTTCATAGCTGGTCGGAAAGGTAACTTGGTATGCAAGTTGCAAAAGTCCATTTATGGGCTTAAGCAGGCATCCAGAAGTTGGAACATTCGATTTGACCAAGCGGTCAAGTCGTTTGGTTTCATACAGAATCTGGATGAGCCTTGTGTATACAAGAAATGTGAAGGGAAAGTAGTGGCTTTTCTTGTGCTTTACGTTGACGACATTCTACTCATTGGGAATGATGTAGCGGCGCTGTCAACGGTCAAGGTTTGGCTAGCTAGTACTTTCGATATGAAGGATCTAGGAGAGGCGAGCTATATTCTTGGGATAAAGCTCTTTCGGGATCGCAAGCGAAAGATAATGGGATTATCTCAAGCTGGTTATATCGAGAAAGTGCTAACTAGGTTTTCAATGGATAATTCGAAGAAAGGTTTGTTACCTTTCAGGCATGGTTTAGCGTTCTCCAAGGACCAGTGTCCAAAGACACAAGAGGAGAGGAATCGCATGGTAGGAATTCCCTATGCCTCGACAGTGGGAAGTCTCATGTATGCGATGTTATGCACTAGACCAAATATCTGTTTTGCCGTTGGCATGGTTAGCAGGTATCAATCGAATCCTGGTCCAGAGCACTGGACAGCCGTTAAGCACATTCTTAAGTACTTGAGAAGAACTAAAGATTACATGCTTATGTACGGCGGTAGTGAGTTAATTCCAGTAGGATACACTGACTCGGACTTTATGTCAGATAAAGATTCGAGAAAGTCGACATCCGGACATCTCTTTACCTTGGGAGGTGGTGCTGTTAGTTGGAGGAGCATTAAGCAGAAATGCGTTGCAGACTCAACTACAGAAGCTGAGTATGTGGCTGCTTGTGAAGTCGTAAAGGAAGCTGTTTGGCTCAAGAAGTTCCTTATGGAACTCGAGGTGGTACCAGCGTCGTTGTCACCTATTACGCTATACTGCGATAATAGTGGGGCAGTGGCTCAGTCCAAGGAGCCAAGGAACCACGGGAAGGGAAAGCATGTAGAGCGGAAATATCACCTAATCCGAGATATAGTTCAACGTGGAGATGTGACTGTCACCAAGATTGCCACCACTGACAATCTTGCTGATCCGTTTACAAAGGCCTTACCACAGAAGGTCTTTGATCGTCATCTAGATAGTCTAGGTCTTAGATGTAGTTCTGAATGGTTGTGAGTGCAAGTGGGAGTTTGTTGGGTTTGTGCCCTCAAACCATTACTTTATGTATGAGACATTAGCATTATAATATATGGATATCAGCTTTACATTTCATTGTGTATGTTTCTTTCATGAGATGATTGTTTTGTCCTTAAGTATCATAGTAAGCAATTCGTGTGTGTATGAGATACACACAAGTGAGATACGAATTACTATTCTTTGATACTTAGAGTATGTCACAGTGGATGATGAGACTGGATACCTCATCAGGTCTACACTGTAGCATAATTAACTACCATTGGATGGAGTGATTAATCTCAATCACTAGAGTGTAGCTCTTAGTTGATATGCTAGTGCTTATAGTGCATTGACGGACCTGAGCTTTCCTATTGACGCTTAAGGCTGTCAACAATCAATAGGAACTCATAACTTGTATAAGGTACGTGTTCTCAATCTTGAGATGATTATGAACACAGACTATGGATATGGCTGCTTTGACTTACCAATCAGTGAGGTCTATAGAAGATCAACACCTGGGTATCTTGGGTATGTCATGTCCATAGGGTTGTGAACATATATTGTCAAGATAGAATCTACCCTCTGATTCAGAGTAAGCATTCCCTTGAGAATGTCACCAAGTTGATTACTGAGTACTGCAGTCTTGTTGATAAGAGTTATCAACATGTTTGGTAATCATGAGTAGTGAATGGGACTCAAGGAATACAAGAAGTTTGACAGTAACAGTTATCCGACTACCTGAATATGATTACGAATGCTGACGGTAGAGGGACATTAGTACACTATACAAGTCTAGTTATCGCTTCGGATATGTTCTTTTGCGTTGGAGTTCAGTTATCGTTTTATAGTGGAATAAACGTTAACTGACCAGTTAGTTCGTTTGCTGATCAAAGAGTTTGGTCATGGTAATTAACAAACTGGTCTAAGCCAACAATAAAGAGCCTAGGAGGTCCCACCCTTAGCTCCGCTAGGATGCTTGGAAAGACACTTGAGGAAGCTGTTAAGACAGGTTCGATCGATCGAAGTATGTTCGATCGATTGAAGTCAGCAGGTTCGATCGATCGAGAATGGTTCGATCGATCGAAGGTTCGATCGATCGAAGTCACTTCGATCGATCGAAGTCTAGGTCGGTTCTGGAAATCTATAAATAGGGCAGCTGCGTTCTGGAAGTAAGTGCTCGTCGTTTTTATACGCAGAAGCTACAGAAACTATCATAGTCTTCCCAAAACCTTCCTATCCTCTCTATTAGGGTTCCCACCAACCCTAGTCTTTCCGGCAGGCATCCGCAGGAGTCATAAGGGTGAAGATCATCTAGTGGAGGCTGCTGGAAGTTAAAGTTTTAGAATTGGGTTCAAGACACTAAGGTATAATTCTTGCACCCCCTTGTACGCATCTATGGAATTGACGAGTAGTAGATCCTGGAATACCAAAAGTTTTATAACTTAACCTATTTCCGCTGCGCGTTTAAACTCTAACTTTAAACCACTTTTTCCATCAGCGTGTTGGTACCAATTCACCGTCTTTGTTTGGGATTACTGTTATACCCGCTTTTTTTGGCACAACTTGGGTTGGACTAATCCAAGGGATGTCAGAAATAGGATATATAATCCCTATGTCAAGAAGTTTTAGGACTTCCTTTTGACTACTTCTTGCATATTGGGATTCAAACGCCTTTGCATTTGTCGCGAAGGTTTAGCATCTTCCTCCAAATATATTTTATGAGTGCACACGAATGGGCTTATGCCTTTGAGGTTGGCAATGGTCCATCCCAATGCTCCTTTATGTTGTTCTAGCATTTGGATTAATTTGCCCTCTTGTTCCAGACTGAGAGTGGATGAAATTATAACAGAATAAGTCTTTTCAGTTCCCAGGAAAGCATATTTGAGCTCATCTGGAAGCCCCTTTAATTCCAAATCGGGAAACTAAAAATTGGACGTCATGACTAACTTTATTTTTAGAGGTAGGGGTTCATATGGTGTTACCCACATGCATTCAGCTCTATCCCCCTCTTTCGTTTCCATCATGAGGTAGGTATGATTTAGAGAAGCATCCAATGGAGTAGAATCATTAGGTTTGTAGACAGTGTCAAATTGTGATACTACTACTTCCAAAGGATCTTTATATTCAACAAAGTATGCCTCATCTTCGATGACCGTCTCAATGTAGTTGACCTCCTCTTCGTCCTCATATTCTTCAGGTCGGGGATTTAAAAAGATTTTGACATTCAAAGTCATATTCCCGAATACGATGGTCATAATACCACTTCTTATTTTGATTGTGGCATCTATGGTGTTGAGGAATGGACGTCCGAAAATCACTAGGATTTGTGAGCATGGATTAGACACAGGTTCAGTGTCCAGAATTACAAAATCAACCGGGAAGACAAAGGAGTCTATTTGCACTAAAACGTCTTCCAGTATTCCTCTAGGGTATTTGACTGATCTGTCTGCCAGTTGCAACGCAACTTAGGTAGGTTTGAGTTCACCCAACCCTAGATGTTTATAAACTGAGTATGGCAGCAGGGTCACGCTTGCACCTAGATCAAGGAGGGCGTTGTCTATTCTTTGATTCCCAATTCGGCACGAGACAGTTGGGGTACCTAGGTCTTTGAGATTTGGAGGCAATTCATTTTGGATGATTGCACTTGGTTGGCAAGCCACATAAGCGTGTTTCTTCACACTTTGCCTCCTCTTGACCGTGCATAAGTCTTTAAGGTACTTAGCATAGGCCGGCACTTGTTTGATTGCATCAAGGAGTGGAAGATTGTTTTTAACTTGTTCAAACAATTCCAAAAACTCCTGATTCTTTGCCTCATTTTTAGGGTTCCTAAGCCGTTGAGGGTAAGGTGCGGGGAAAGGGCACTTAGGTAATTCACCAATGGCAGGCTCCTTCCCAGGCCTTCTCTCAACATCTTCCACTTCTTTAGAAGCGTCATTATTTGATTCTTATAGTTTGTTATTATTGAATTGCTCCTCCTCTTGAGTGGATGATTTATTTTTAGTTACCACTTCATCTTCTTCATACTTCTCGGGAGTAGAGAGAGGTGTATTGCACCCTATAATCTTGCCGCTTCTCAGAGTAGTCACAACTTTTGCCTGTTCATGATTAGTGGGACCATTATTGAATCTCTTAGGGTTTTGAAGTGGTTGGGCAGGAAATGTTTCACTTGCCCCCTCTTGTCATGCATCCATTCTCTCTAATGTTGCGGACATTTTACTCATCATTTGAATTAACTGTTGCGTTAAATTCACATTAGAGAGTGGATCTTCCTCTTGCACCTTTTTGTGAGGTGGCACGTAAACATTTGATTGCTGATTATTAGAGGGTTGAGCTTGGTTATAATTGTGTGATCTATTTTGATTGAAAGGCTGGGGCTGCCTATTGTACTGCCCTTGATAGTGATTATTGTTATTGTAGGGCGGTTGCTGTTGGTAGTGATTTTGGGTCCCAACATCATTTTTCCAATCAAAACCAGGGTGATTCCATCGATTGTTATTATTTTGCGAGTTATAATTATTATAGGAATTCCCCGACCCCTATACCCTTGCATGGCATTCATGTCCATGGGGGGTTGCTCTTGGAAGTACGACACATTAGGACAGTATTGATGAGTGTGTCCGAACATGTTGCATGTGCCGCATGGTTCTTCAGGTAAAACCTGCTGCAAAGCGGGGGTATTTGTAAAATACAACCGCGCTAAAAGGAAGAATTGTATTAGTTTTTATCACAACTTCCCGTTTTATCTGCAATTTGCATTGCAAGGCTAATTTTCATACAATATGATTAATCTATGATAAAGTGTATTGTTTTAGCTGTTGTTTGTGCAGATCACTGCTGTGTGGACCAAACAGATGGACATCAGGATAAATGGAATGCTGGAATGGAAACAAGAGAAGTCAAAGCTGAAATTTGGAGCTCGATCGATCTAACCCAGCTCGATCGATCGAGCGTTCGATCGCTTAAAGAAAGTTGAAGCGCTTGAGGCTCAAGGGTTCGATCGATCGAACTGCTTTCGATCGATCGAACCCTTGAGCCTCAAGCGCTTCAACTTTCTTTAAGCGATCGAAAGCTCGATCGATCGAAAGCAGTTCGATCGATCGAACGTGGTATTTCCAGTAACATTCGTGCGCGCAGCAGATGCGGGTTTTCAACCCTAGTTTCTTAGGTTTCTTATATATATGTGTATTGGATACGTCCAAAAGGGACGCCCACTTTACATTTTTACAGTTTTAGAGAGAGAGAGAAAGAGAGTTTGCTTGTGTTTTGTAGGTTTTTCATTGAGTTTTTGCATTGTGAACCGGATTTCACTCAGTTAATACTAGTACTCTTCGTTCCAGGTTATTTATATATTGCTTATTTACATTCTGCACTTGGTAGTCGTAGTTTAATCGTTCATCTCGTGGTATTGTATGCTAGATATTCTCGAATCCATAGTTTTTATAGTTTTCATGAAAAACTTGCAACCAAACAAGGTTTTAATGTTTTCTTACGTTAAATATCAATCTGTGACACTCCAGACGATGTCTGAGTAGTCCCAGGTTGGGAGAACACGATGAAACAGTGATCTCCAGCTTCTGCCATGCAGCAGAATAATCGCTGTGTTCGATCGATCGAAGTTAGTTCGATCGATCGAACCAGGGACAGTCAAGCGATCGAAGTCAGTTCGATCGATTAAGGGATGAAGGTCTTCGATCGATCGAAAGCGCGTCGATCGATCGAACTCCCTGATTCTTGAGGATGTTCCCTGCAGTATTCCAGGACCTTTTTTTTTTAAGATTTGTTATCATTCTGTCCCAAAAAATGCTCAGTCTGTCAAAACAGTTTTTAAAACTAAGGCCCTAAGGCATTTTCTTTCAATACATTTTGCAAACCATCTTCAATGCTAACACCATTGAGGATGCGAGTCTTAACTATTGGATTAAACCGCTTTTACGTATTTTAATTTAATTGTGATGATATGGTCCCGGTCATGAAAGGGCCATGGATTCTCCATCTTTAGAGGAATACGGAAAACTGTGGGTAATGTACTCCTTTGTGCTTCAAGGCAACTGCATGGTAGATAGCTAGGTTACTGCGGATTCGTGTAATCCCAACACTTTCTTCTTAAAGTTAAACATCCTAATTTAGAGTACTGTTTTAATTAGCTAGTTAGATCGTTAATTTAATCTTAATTTTCTTCATTAGTAATCGTAGCTGTGGAACTTTGTGTTCTGCACCATCGTTCAATCTTATTCATTTTATTTTGTTTTCTTTGAGGATAGTCTAATTCAAAAGGTCAACACCTTCCCTGTGGGATCGACCTGGTCTTACCAGTTACTACTTGCACGTCCACCTACACTTGGGTGTTGCACAAGAGCGCACAAGATTTTTCACGTGTCACCTGCCTAGAATTCTCTTCTTTCATTCCCAATTCTTCTACCTTCTTGACTAATTCTTCATATTTATTCATTAGATGATCCTCACTTTTTAATTGGTATAGACTTTTCTCTTCTACACAGGATATCTGTGAGCGTGGGATATCTTCAAAATTCGACGATTCATGGACATGTTCAGCTAACCACTCGAAGTGAGCTTCAGCTTCTTCAGTGTTTTTGCGAAGAAATGGCCCCGAAGTCATGGTTTCAACCAACTTTTTAGTTTCACCATTTAACCCTTGGTAAAAGTAGCTTATGGTTCGCCATTTCTCGTACCCATGATGTGGGCACGAGAGAAGCAAATCCTTGAAATGCTCCCAAGTTTGGGTGAAGATTTTATTGCTCTTTTGTTTGTAAGAGTTTATTTGTCGTTTAATCTCGGTGGTCATACGAGGTGGAAAGAATTTCTTTAAGAATGCATTGTTCATCGCATGCCAAGTGTAGATTGAATTTGGCTTTAGAGTGAGTAGCCACACTTTTGCTTTATCCTTCAAGGTGAAGGGAAATAGCATTAGACGTGTCACGTCTACAGGACAATTCTGTGAGAATGTTTTACAAACATCCTCGAAGTCTTTCACATGTAGATACGCTTTCTCACTCTCTATTCCATGGAAGGTTGGAAGGAGTTGAATCATTCCATTACGAAATTGGAATTCGCCTGTATGTGGTGGAATGAGAATACAAGAAGGCGTAGGTGCGTTTTCGGGTGACATGAGATCACATAAAGGAAGAAGCGAATCATCAATTGGTACAACCACATTCTCACCGTTTTCACTTTGATTATCGGCCATTGAATCAGTAGGTGTGGCTACAGGATTAATAGAATTAGAAGAATCGGCTAAGTAGAATGGATTTCCAAAAATTCCTTCAATGGAATTATCGGACATGGAAAAGAAAAAGATTCCTAAAGAGATTTTAATTCTAAAGAACTCTAAAAGAAAAAGAAAATAGAAATAGACAAGACAGATTGAGGTAGTCTAAGTATTAAGTCGTCGCCTTCCCCGGCAATGGCACCAAAAACTTGACACGGCTAAAAATTTGTGTGCACTTGTATGCTATACCCAAGTGTAGGAAATCGTGCAAGTAGTAATCTGGCTAAGACCAGGTCGATCCCACAGGGAAGGGTGTAAATTAACTACCTAGATTAAACTCTAAAAGGAAAATAAAAAAAAAAACAATATTTCAAAGAAAGTGTAGAACACAAAGTTCCACGATTTATCAACTACTAAAGAAAAAATAATTAAACTAAATTAAACTAATGATTAACTAACTACTTAAAACGATATTTCAAAACGTGTTTTTCTTAATAAAAGGGAATGTTGGGATTACACGAATCCACCGCGACCTAGCCACCTACCATGCAATTACATTAAAGCTTAATGGAGTACATCCTCTACAGTATTCCGTATTTCTCTAAAAATAAAGTATCAATAGTCCTTTCATGACCGGGACTATATCATCACAGTGAATTTGAAACACATAAAAGCGGTTTGGATCAATAGTTAAGTCTCACACCTACAATGGTGTTAGCATTGAGGGTGGTTTGCAAAAGATATTGAAAGAAAATGCCTTAAGGCTTTAAGTTTAGAGACTGTTTTGACAAACTGAGCATTTAGGGACAGTCTAATAACGAATCTCTAGAGCAAAAAGTCTTGGAATACTATAAGGGATCTTCTCAAGAATCAGAGGGTTCGATCGATCGATGCACCTTCGATCGATTGAATATCTTCATCTTTCAATCGATCAAACCATATTCGATCGCTTGACTATTTTCTGGTCCAATCGATCGAACTATCTTCGATCGATCAAACACAGGAATTATTCTGCTGCATGGCAGAGGCTTGAGATCACGGTTTCATTGTGATCTCCCAACCTGGGGACTACTCAAACATGGTCTGAAGTGACATAGATTCGTTTTTAACATAAAATTCCATTAAAGTGTTGTTTGGTTGTGTTTTTATCATGAAATCTATGGAAACTAATGGTGTAAACCTATCTAACATGCAAAGCTATGATTCTAGCAAATTAAACTATAATAAATAGCAAGTAGAATGTAAATAAAATAGTACGAAGTAACCTGGAATGACAAACTTGTATTAGAATTAAGAGAATCTAAGCCAAACAATCGAAATCCTTGATAAAACCTACAAAAACAAGAAGAAAATGCTCTCTACTCTCTATAAATTGATAAACAGTAAAAGTGGGCATCCTTTTGGACGTATACAAAATGAATATTTATAATAAAACCTAATGCTAGGGTTCACAGCTCCCCTTCTGCTGCGTGCGCGTAATGTCTGATAAAAGCCATGTTCGATCGATCGAACATCACTCGATCGATTGAACCTCTGGGATCTTCAAGCTCTTGAACATACTTCGATCGATCGAAGTCTCGATCGATTGAAGTTTCTTAGATCGATCGAACTTCACTTTTCATGTTTGAATTATCTTCATTAAAACCAAGCACTTCCTTTTATCTTGCTCATTCAGTTCTTCACTCAGCAACAGTAATCTGCACAAATTATAGCTAAAATAATACAACTTATCATAGATTAATCAAATTATGTAAAAGCTGGCATTGTAATCCAAATTGCAGATATATGAAGGAATTGTAGACTAAAGCAGTGTATTTTCTTCTTTTAGCGTGGTTGTATTTTACAAATACCCCCGCTTGTCAGCAACATTGCACAATTAAATAAGGGAACTACTCTAAAATTGAACTAATGCACTCCATAATCGACTGATACACCATGCAGTACTATATAGTCAATGCAGTGTGCGGAGTGTACTGGTTCATCCATAGAATTTGAATAGAAATTCCCTTAGGCTTTGTTTGATTCATGGATTTCATGAGAGAAATAAGAGGGAAAATGTAACACCAGCCTATTTCCTTGTATTTATCTATTTACTAATGTATTTCTATAATCGAGTACGAGTGTGTAAGTTCATAATGATTATATATATTGAACTCTGGTCTTTACCCTTATGAACTTTTGCTTGTTTATACTTTTAATCCTTGAACCTTTGGATAAATTTGTGAATGAGGAGCCCCGAGCGCTCTAGCTCATCTGAGCGCTCGAATACCGTGAGCGCTCGAATACTGCGAGCGCTCGAGCTTGTTTTTTTAGTGAAATGACTAAACTACCTGTCACGCCCTGTAGTAGCAAAAATAGGGAAAAAATTCCTTTTTGGACCCGTAGGCCATGACAGCTGAAAGTCACCATATTGTCCGTAAACAAAGTCTAACCATCAGAGTAATGAATAAAACGATGCATTAGGAATATCTAAGTGTGACATAAATAATCAGAGTTTGCTACTAAACTTTTACAAACCTTAAGTATCTACAGAATCATAAATAAATTATTATGGCATATGTGCCGATTACAAAACCTAGCTATTACAGAAGTCTCTAGATATAAACATAACCTATCTACGGCAAAGTTCTCTGCTTTCAACTTGGGTAGTAGTTGTCTCCAGCATAGCCTCCATCATCGTAGGCTTCTCTTTAATAGCCTCTTGTAAGGTACTCCTCCGCTGCATTCTCACAATTGGGAAAGCTGGGCGTAGAATATCCAATGACATAAACGTTGTCAGCTTACGTAAGTCGAGTGAATGTAAATACTTAACAAGTATCAATAGATATGCAGTATATAAATCAGCATCATTTAAAGATTTATCTCGTCATTCAAATTCATGTATACATCAACTCACTATATACGATAACTGACATCAATTCAATAATGGTATGGACCCAAACTTCCGAACCCATACATACTATTAAACATCTCCCTTCAACACATTTGTCTTTCCATGATTTATCCCTCTTAGCCTCGATTGTATACCAAAGTGACTACTTTGGCATACCTTTAGCTCTCTCATGGCTAACTCAGTACCCTGCTCCCCTTGGTCTCTATCGAACTAAGATAATCACATCAACATAACCCTCAGTCTCGGTTATGGGCTAACATGACTATATACCTTAATCTCTATTGAATCTTTCATCCCGGTCTTGGACTAAGGTGACATTCTGTTAGCCTCCATCGGACCAGGATGCTAACTATATAATAGTTCCCATACTTTGTATCCATTAACCTTTATTAGAGTCATGGATTAAGGTAATACCACTCGTATATCTTTTAGCCTCAGTCATGCACTAAAGTGACATATCCCATAGTCTTTGACGGACTTTCAGTCTCGATCTTGGACTAAGGTAATATTCCTTTAATCTATATCAGACTAAGGTGATATAGGTATATCATAAATCACGTCTGTATACAATAATGCCCGATACGCAGTCCTAGCTTTCTCAACATACAATCGAATCCCACACACCTGACTATCTCAACTTATTAGGATCCTACACCTGACATTGTACAATCTTTGTGATCGTATCCACACATTTAATTATGAATAGTATCGACCTCTGCAAGTGACAGACCCACTACTATGCATGTCGACTTCTCAATCTAGTTAACAACATTCTGTCATCCTTATGCAACCAGTTCTACTATTTAAAGCCCATTATTCAATGTGTAAATTATTCTTGATACAACTTCTCATAACCAAAGCATGACATAAAACAATTTAACAGTTCATCATGTATAAATAACCTGAACATTCGACAACCTATCCTTGTTCAATCGATTTGAATCCTTTACAATTGAATGTATCCCATTCAATCAATTGAAGTTTAACTTCAATCAATTGGGAAGAGTTTAATTGATTGATAAATGTTTAATTGATTGAGTTCTATTTCAATCACAATCGATTGAAACCATGTTCAACGATTGGGTTCTATTTTAATCGATTAAAACCATGTTCATTTAATTGAGAAGTCATCTTCTTCCCAGAACCGAACTGGATGCTCTGTGCTCATTTGGGGTCCATTATTTCTTGTTGAAACACATATATAAAGAGTAACTACACTACCAAGTGAGTTTAGACACTCACCGGTGAAGTTCGGTGACATCGGTGGCTCGGGGTAGAGCTCAAGTTCCTCGGTGAGCTTCCTCTCTATCTTCTGTCTCCTTCCCTTTCTCTGCCTCTTTTCCTCTCTCCTTGTGTCTTATTCTTCTCCTTCTTTTGTCTCTCTTCTTCTCTTCCCAAGTGTATATGTGTGAGTGTTTGTATGTATATATATGGGTGTGTATATATATGTGTATATGTATATGTATATATATTCTCTCTCTCTTTAATATCTTTCCAAGGATTCAGCAAGCCTGTGTATGTGTGTGTGTGTGTGTGTGTGTATGATAGATATATAGGAGAAGGGAGTGGATGAGAGCCACATGAAATAAACTTGGTGACCAAGTTCAGTCCCGTTCAATCGATTGAATGGGGTTCAATCAATTGAGATCAGTCAGTCAAAGCAATTCATTTTGGCAGGGGTTCAATCACTTGAGACATATTCAATCGATTGGATGGGACACTAAGTCAATCGATTAAATAAAATTTAATCGATTGAATGGGAAATCATATCAATCGATTGGGCGAGGTCCAAGCGATTAAGAAGGGCATTACATGAAAGGTAAAAGCAAGTATGCTGAATCTTATTTATATATACAGGAATTTAAAAGTACAACAAAAATTACAGGTATTACAATACCCCTGGGCTTTCAAATTCGATAAATACCCATTATTTTCTCTCATTTAATACGTTTGAAAATAGAGAGTACTGAAAGTGAGCTTGTGAGAGAGATACTTAAGTATTATATACAAACACTCAAACACATACTTGCATGGCTACATGAATCACACTCCTACCTCCTCCTACATATCTAGATACTCACATCCATGGAGCTGAGAATTTGAAGGATCAAGAAGGAAAATAAGAAGAAAGTAGAAAAGGAAAAAGTAAGTCAAATACCATTGAAGCTTGTATTCGAGTTGGTTAGAGACCACAAACACACATTGCTATTCTAGCATCATCCATCATCATCTAATTTATAGTGAGTACTCATACTCACTTAAAAACATATTTTTAATAGTCTAATTGATAATCTAATTACATACATGTAATATGCAAGAGGATCCAAACTGAAATTCTATTTTTAAACAATTAATCTGCTAGATTTTTGCAAAACCCAAGCACTCAGGATCTCGCGAGCACTTGAGTGGGCTTAATAAGATAGCCTAGAGCACTCCCACAGTTTGAGCACTCGAGTTTGATGATATTTGGAAAATCAAAATACGTGCATGTTGATTTTTTTATGGTTTATTGATGTTGTCAAAATCAAGTTCTTGTTTAACCCTATTAAACATGTAGTACGATGGAAATAGGGTGTCGAGTCCACAGGGATTGGAATGCAACAATGCTTGTTGGGCGCTTAATAACCAATTATAATGCGAGGAGCATTTAACAAACTAAGAAATAAAAAGGAGTCTTTTCGACTATGAGTTTGATTCAATTTGTGTTAAAATTATCCTATAATGACTATTTAGAAAATGGGAAGTAACTTTGAACAAAGCTAAGTTTAATTAAAAATTGGGGGTTTTGCAAATAGAAAAATCGAGGTTGGGGAGCATTCCCCCACCTTGGACCAACCAACACATAGGTTTCGTACTTGTAGCACCTTCTAGAGTAGCAAATTCCATTGTGGCAAACTATCAAACATGTGGTAGTCAACCTACATGCTTGATAGATATTCTAATGCAATACATGAGTATAGGTTTGACATCTAAGGATTTAATAACTTTTAATGCTTGATATTGTAAGTGAAGTCTCAAGAAGTCAAACCTTGCACCCATGAACTCTAGATATGCTACAAGGTATGAGAATCCTCCATTACAACACACATGGTTCCAATGGTGGGTTTATGATCCCTACCCTACATGATTTAGCTACTCATAACTACAATGCAATTAATATTAAAGACAGGGGAAGAGAGATTATACCAACAAGAGAAATCCACAATAAATGCCATAGAAATTCCAAGTGAATCTTCAATATAAAGTTGCAAGCATTTAATACATTCAACTCTCTCTCTCTCTCTAACTCTAAATGGTGGTAGATGAGGAGTAATGGGGGAGAGAGAGATGAGGGGATTAGAGGGAGAGAGGGTTTACAACTTCCAAATGCAAGTAAATTAAAAGCTAACACTAAATAAAAACCATCTCTAACTATATATACTCTCTACACCAAGTGGCAAACTTGTAATAAGAAGGGGAAGAAATCAGCATGTGCGGATCAATCCCTTTACAAGGGTGGATCGATCCGCCTTTCATCTGGGCAATTACTGGCTTCTCAAGAAGACGCGGATCGATCCGCTCTTGTAGCCGGATCGATCCATTTTGGGATCATTGTCGCAGAATGTCTAAGATCGCGGATCGATCCCTTCTAAATGGCGGATCGATCCGCTCTTTTTGAAATTGATAGTAATTCCTTAGGAAACACTCGGATCAATCCCCTCAAAAGGGAGGATCGATCCGCCCTTCTTGAAATCTCTTCTTTTCCCCTTTTTACTACATGAATGCTACAAGGGTTAGGTTTCACTTCACCCAAGCTTGCATAACCTACAAGAAAGAGATCTTTATTAGCAACAAGTGAACAACAACAAGAATAACAAAAGTACAATTTATCCATTAAATCTTCCAATATAAGTGATAATTTGTGTCCAATAAGGGTAAAATCATGAAGTTAAGAATGCAATATTGGACACGAATCATTTATGCTATGATATATTGTACTCTGAGAAGTGATAGTTATACCTAGACTTTATAGTTGATATTTTATATATGCATGTATGTTCTGAGCTTTATGGGTTGTACCTTATGCTAATTTAATTATACTCTAGTAAAAAGGAAACACTTTGAATTAAAAGGACAAAGGATACTGAAATTTTTAAAGGCGAGCACTCGAGAAAGCCCGAGCGGTCGTGCCGGGAGTGCTCGAGTTTTCAGGAGGGGCCGCGTGGGGGAGTACTCGAGCTTACTGCTTTCAAAATATTCTTTTTTAAAAAAAATTAATTCTTGATAATGGACTTTTAATTCTTATACTTGTAATATACGCAAATTTCGTGAGCAATAATGTGATATGCATAAGAACGATGCCTCGGTAATAAATGGGCTTTAGCAACTTGTACCGTAAATGCTAATTAGTTAGAAGAAAGTTGTGATAAATGTTGTAAATAAAACGATTATATCTGTCAGTCCAGTTCTCGTGTATTGTTCATTTGGTCAGTTCATGTAAGAAGTTGTGAGTTCGGTAATGTTGTTCAAATGTCACCATGGCTAAAGGGGTAACAATGGCAAGAGTAGTAGTACCTTGTGTTTGGGATTGTGTTGGGTATGTCACATTCATCGGGTTGTAAACATATAGTGTCAAGATAGAATTTACCCTTTAATAAAGAGTAAGCATTCCCTTGAGAATGTCACCAAGTTGATTACTGAGAACTGCAGTCTTGTTGATAAGTAGTTATCAAAATGTTCGGTAATCATGAGAGGTGAATGAGACTCAAGGAATGGAAGATGTAATCATCATTCAAGTTGACAGTAACAGTTATCTGACTACCTAAATATGATTATGAATGCTGATGGTAGAGGGACATTAGTACACCATATAATTCTAGCTATTACTTCAGATATGTTCTTTTGCGTTGGAGTGCAGTGATCATTTTATAGTGGAGTAAATGTTTGCTAATCAGTTAGTTAATTTGATGATCAAAGTGTGATCATGGGAATTAATAACTGGTCTGATCCAATAATAAAGAACATAGGAGGTCTCACTCTTAGCTCTGCCAGAATGTTTGGAGAGGCATATGAGAATGATGAACCAATTGATTGAAAGAGTTTCAATTGATTGAAGGTTCGACCGATAGAACTTATTTCGATGGATTGAACTCTATTAAGTTTGATCGATCAAACTTGCTTCGATCGATTGATGGTTCGATCGATCGAAAGCTTAAAGTTGGTTTGAAAATCTATAAATAAGGCAGTTGCATACAGTATTGTTGAGGAACGTCATCTTTTATTCTAGAAAGCTGCAAAACCTGTTTTAGGGTTTTCCAACCTTTTATATCCTCTCTATAAGGATTCCCACTAACCCTAGTTAATCCGGGAAGCACTAACAGGAGACATAAGAGTGAAAACACCTGGAGATTGTTGCTGGACATTAAAGGAAGAAGAAGAAATCAGAATTGGGTTCAAGACCGTAAGGTAACATTCTTGCGCCCCTCTTGCACGCATCTAGAGAGTTGATAAGTAGTAGATACGGACAAACCAATTAAGTTTTTGAAACTATTTTTCCGCTGCGCATGATTTAAAGTTTTTCGAAACCTAAATCCATCAATTGGTATTAGAGCCTCACTTATTTGGATCTATAGATGCATTTTTGGAACACTATTTTGAATTACATATATGATAGTTTTTAGTACTATTTTTGAAACTGCATCATCACAGATTTGTTTTTGCAACAGTTTTGCAGCAGAAAACAAATATGTGACTGTATCGGATGCATGGTAGTTTCGATCGATTGAAAGTGTTTTGATCGATCGAAATGACCTAAGTTCGAGCGATTGAACTGCTTTCGATCGATCGAACTTTGTTCTATTCGATCGATTGAACGTGGCTCGATTGATCGAAACTGTTTCTCTGTCCAATTATTTTTTACAGTTTAAAAGTTTTGAAAAAATTTATTTTAATTTTTTATAACATTCTGAAAAATTTTAAATCATTTTGTGAATCTTAAGTTCAAGCGATTGAACTTGGTTCAATCGATCGAATATTCGATCGATTGAAGTTTCTTCGATCGATCGAAGGTGACAGAGAACCAATGATGTTGTTTTTATGTTCTAATTCTTCTATAAAGAGTTTATGGAATATGCGAATCAATTAGGGGTTCAAATAGTCATATATTATGTTGTATGTGCATGGATATTTGTGTATCTAACCCTTTTGCAGCAAAGATTAGACTGTTATCTCCCATAGCACCAAGAACATTTTATTTAATATTTGAGATTGGTATGTGTTTTAAATTTTGGTTTTGTTTTTAAAGGCATTTGTAAAGGGCGTTGACTCCATTCCTGTAAATAGGAGAGTCGTACCGGTTTCCCTAGCCTATTTATTTTATTTGTTGCTATTTCCTTCCTAAAAAAATTGTAAGCTTCGAAAGAAGCATAGGTTTTTTGTATTACAATAGGGAATCCATGAAGATGGATGAGCAAGCCAATATCCATGAAGATGGAGCCGAAGGCGATCAAACCAAGAAAATGGAGATGGAGGCATTGTTGAATGCTTTTATTTCAATTTTAGTTTTTTGTTTTTATATGCTTGTTTGTGATTGGCATTTTTTATATTGTTATTGCATGCATGCAAAAACAAGTTTTCTAAAATAAAAATCAAAAATCGTTTTAACTCATTAGTAGACATTGGATGTCTATGGGCAATGAGTAAAACAATTTTTTTTTCTAAAACCAAATTCCTTAATTGTCAAATCTAGTAGGAGAAGAACTTATTTATAACTCCCATGATCTTCCATTAACGGTTCACTGTAAGATGAGTAGTGCATTTTGTGTCACCTCGTCAGGGGTGATCATTCCATACGGAGGGTACACTACTCATTGGTTACTAGATGTGAACTTCCTACAGATAGGATCAGTCAGACATTTTAGAGGGTGACCACCACACGGAGGCACTACTTAAGGCGGTTGTGATTGGATCCTAGTTAATGGTGTACACTAGCTAAGCTATGAATAAGGAATCCCACACGGGACATTGTTCAGAAACTTAGAGATCAAATTGGTTCGGGAGTCATCACCTGTTTTGCAAGAATTGCATAGCAGACAAGTCATGATTAATCAAAAGATCAAATGATGACCGCCATACTGTGGATACTCGGAATTTCGGGAATCCACCCCTGTTTTCCTTCTCCGAGGTTTCGGAAATGAATTTCCTTTAGTTTTGAAATTAAAGTAGATTTGAAGAAAATAAGGTCTATTGAAAATAGATACAGAGTCGCCACTTGGTCTTTAAGGAACCAAGAAACCAAATTTGACTCACCTAAATGGATAAAGGGCACCAACCTTTCATAACCAAAGAAATTGGCTCGGGGTTTTGGTTCGAGAGAGGAAGGAGCCTTTATCATGACTAAAACACCCTCAACTCGCCCCGTCTCTCGACGGGCCTCAATTAGCATCCACATAATCATCTTATACTATGTTTGGTTCGATAATTAATACTATGATAGTATATTACATCTCATAAGAATCTTGAAATGGAAGATCAAAAGATAAGATATCATTCATAAGATCTAAGCCAAATACCACACAATGTAAAGGTGAAAGATCACATATACAAACGTAGGAAAAATTGTCTAATCACATATCAATCATGTTTTCCTAGTCTAAGAGGGGTACATGAATTATTTTTTTGAAACAAATAATCAAAGAAAACAAAAAATGCTTAGCAAGCTAGTGTGATGCATGATAATCTTTGAGAATGAAAGATCTCTCAATCCCCAGGACAGATGAGAAAGGATGATTAGATCAAAAAGGGAAACATGGACGTTCGATCAAGTTCATTCCTTATAATATTCTTAGATTAGGAGTCACAAAAACACCAAATCTTGCATGGATGCAATGCATGATCCTAGAATGTGCAAAGGTTGTAGTGTTTTTGTGTACATAAACTTTCTAAAGTGACTTAGAAGTCTAAGATATGAATGAATGCATGAAGGAAATCATCATGGGGGTATGTACAAATATGGTATGGACCACTTCCTAGGATATGAACTAATTTGAAGTACATATATGCATCAAATCAAAGGATGGAAGTAAAAGTATACTTGTTGTGAATAGTGGATAGAACAGTAACTTGATCTTGTGGAAATTGAAAAGTAGGGTAATAAATGTTTTCAATGCATAATTTTTTATGGAGATCATCCTTATTGTGTCTAGAACACATATCAAAAATCCAATCCTCAATAACTATTACAGATTGAGAGAAATCATATAAATAATAGAGGTCATTCAGAAACAGAGTCCATACTGTCGAATGAAATGTTGAAAAATCTTAGAAAATGATAACAAAACATCTAGAAGCCCATATTATACAAATTGTTCCCTAAGACACTAAAGTTAAAGGAAAAAATGAGTTGGGACTACTCCTTTTGGAAACGTTTTCTGTAAAACATGTTGAAATTCAACCAAGCTGCTGTGACAGCAAAGACAGAATGTCTGGAAGGAATGTTTAGGTCCAAATGGACCCCTTCCAAGTGTTTCCAAGTCAAACCAAAAATTATGGGTGTTCTCTAATGAGTTAGTAAGGCTTTCCAAGTGGTCTAATGTTAATACTTTGAGTATTGAATCCTAGAGAAATCTTTGAACTCAGATTGTTCACTGTTTTGAAGATTTTGGGAAGAACTAGGGTTTTATTCTTTAAGAGGGGTTTTGAAATAGAAGTTTTGAAAGTGTATTTTCAGCACTTAAATGGAGATTATGACCACTTGAAATATTAACATTGAACTCATATCAAGAACCTCCAAGATTGTTGGAGAGCATTGTTTTTTTTTTTAAGACAACTTCAAGAATACATAGGAATGTATTGAAGTTGAAATCATCATCTATCAAACATGTTTTGAGGTCAAGAGCTACTATCCATAAGGATTCACTCACCTCAAACTTCATGTCATCATCTAGATGATGATGGACTAGTAAGTGAATAAAGAAAAATCAAAAGAAATGAGGTAAGAAGAGATGAACACATATATAAACAAGCAAATAAATAATCAATAGATGATATTCAAAGATGTATTGGACTTGTAGCTTGGTGTTTCACTCATATGTGGTGACAATGGATATGGAAGTAGCTTCCTCACTCTTAAATGCTCACTAAAATGGTAGTTGAAGGCATTAAATGTGAAGTAAATGGGAGTAATGAAGTTGAAAACAAAGTTTAGAACTCACTTTCAAGTTGAAAATCAAAGGAAGAAACTTCTTTTCTCTCTATTCTAACCTTATCACTACAACTTTCTCTCTACAACTTCTCTAAGCTTTGTGTTTGCACCCACAAAATGAGAAGTAAAGGGGGGTTTATATAGGCTAATTTATGGGGAGTTTGGGATTTTAAAAGTGCTCCCATTGGTCCCAAACATCTGTTAACATAGAACTATGTCGTTTTAGCTTTTGATTATTCAATTTGGAGCCCCAAAGAAATTGCAAAAATGGACTATTCTGGAGAAGATTGCCGCAGCAGCACTGGACCTATGCCGTAGCGGTACTACTCCTCTGATGTCTAGATAATGCCATTTAGGCCTCCAGAGGTTCCGGTATTTGTGAAAAGTCCATATTTCGTCTGAAATTCACAAAAAAAAGTGTATGAACTCCAAACTGAGGTTGTGATATACTATTGGAAAGGTAATGGAGTCTAATTTACATAAAAAATAGTTTAGAGATAGGTCACTTTGAAAAGTTTTGCGGTATTCGTGATAGAAGCCGATTTGCTCGTCTTTTTTACCTTCAAAAATTCATAATAAATTCATTTTAAATCCAGGAATTACGTGTGATATACCGTTGGAAAGCTATTGACCTCTAGTATCCATAAAAAATGTTTGAAAAATGATACGGTGCTCCGATTTTAAAGTCAACTTTTGGTCAAACTGGTCAGAAGAGGGACTTCTAGGAAGTTCTGGGAACCTCTGAGAGCTCCTGGGAGCTGACGCTTTTGTCTAATTTTCTTTTAAAACATGTTTTAGTACTTTCCACATGATCTAGAATGATCTCAGAGATTTTTGGAGAATTTGGACGATTTTGGTCAAACCTGGTCAATCTTTGGTCAAACCGGTCAACGGGGACTTTCTGAGAACTTCTGGGACTTCCGAGGGGTCTTTGGGAGCTAACAATTTCATTTAATTTTGCTTAAAAACTCATTTTATGACTTTTCTTACGACACAACATGTTTCCAGAACTTTCTGTCCAAATCTGGGAGTGTTTGGACTTTTAGGGGCATTTTTGTCATTTTGTGACCACTTTTTGAGCATTTCGAGAGACAGAACTAACTTCCAGGAGTCCTTCTGAGTCTTTTTCGATCACTGTGAACTACCAAGTTATGGGTTTCCTAAATCTGATAGCCGACAAAATGGGGTGTCTACATTTTGCCCCTCTTTGGCATGAACTTACAAGGCAACGCATGTCGCAAGTGAGTGCTAAAGTTTTGAAGAGACAGGTCTTTTTAGAGGCTATGGATTTAGGATGACAGCATTGCAAAGATGCACGGATAAAAAACATGATGTTAAGGTCAGTGCTGGTCGTGCTCTTCGGAAGCTGCCTACGTATCCCAAGGGGAATCAGACCAAGACGTAGTTCGGGGCATAAAAGAACAAATTATAACAAGACAGATGGATGCTATGCTATGAGGATACAATGTATGAACCGTGTACTAAGTCCTATCACATCTAGTGTTCTGATCCTAACATGAGCTGACGCTATGGGGCATGTGCCATTCCGAGTGGACTTTTTATTGTGCTAGTGTTTACGACTATGATGTGGTGGCTGACTTAGATAAGGACATCAAGGCTTGGAAGACTCCGGGTCTCGAGGCAAACTTCTTGAATTTTAAAAAGTGTGCTGGCAATTGGATCGGATATAGGGTCCTTGAGGATAACATCTGATAGGTGAAAGAGATCATAGAGATCGAAAACCCAGGGAATTATGATAACGGAAGTGAGGACACTTGCGACAAGTGAGGAAGCTCACAGTGACTGATTTGGTGAAAAAGTTTACGATAAATGAGGAGGCTCACTGATAGGTGAGACAACCAGACTGAGAAAGCTCACGATAACCAACAGGTGAGGAAGCTCACGGCAGCCGACAAGTAAGGAAGCTTACGATGACTGATAGATGAGGAAGCTTATCAACGGACGTGAGGCCATAAAAGTTGGTTCTGATTTTCCATTATCTTCTACTGGGGATATCGGGAGATTCTTTCTGAGAAGCCCTCTCTACTTCTAGCCGAGAACCAGGATCCATCTCTGAATCTCTTGCGGTTGATCGAATTCTGCTATGTTTAATCCAAATGAGCTGGTTAGAGCCTTCGGGAGCTGATTTCTGTCTGTACCTATTTGCTGGGGGTGGTTTCGGACTCCTCGAGAATCTTTCTTGACTATCGATCGATAACCAAGATCCATCTCTAAATCTCTCACGATTGATCAAATTTCTTTGATCGAGAACTAGGATCCATCACCGAATCTCTCACAGTTGATCAAATCATGCAATGCTTAATCTAAGAAAGCCGGTTAGGGCCTCCGGGAGCTGATATGTCTCTAAATTTGTCCTCGTAGGATGTTGTGGGAATCTCTCTTAGTTTCTGATCGAGAACTAGGATCTATCTCTGAATCTCTCGTGGTTGATCAAATCTGGCAGCGCTCAATCCAAGAAAATTGGTTAAGAGCTGATATCTTTTTGTACCTATCCTCTAGGGATAAGTTGGATCTATTGGGGGTAAAACCTTCTAAACCTTGACTGAAATGGGCCACTGGGGCTTATCGGGGCCAAAAATGGGCTGAAAAAGACTAAAATGGGCCAAAATGGGTCAAAATAGAGCAAAACAGAGCGAAGCGGGGCCCGCAAGGAATAGTGCCGCGGCAGCACTGGGTGGCCAAACTCCATGTGTGCATATCTTGAGTTTTTGAGCTCCAAATGCTCATTTTTGGTCATTTTAGGGTGTTTTTGGAGCCAAAATCCGTCAAAACGCAACTTGTGCACGATCAGGTGAGTAATCTTTCCCCATGATTGGAATTTTGATTGGTGTTTTAATTTCCTCTAATTTTCAAGAAGAAAGTTTGGTTTTTACTTTCATTTTCTTTATAGATCCATGGCTTCATGTTTGAGAAGGCTCTCCAAGAAGGCCAAAGAATGGGTGAGAGTTGAGAGTCAACCTCCAGAGTCGATTTTACGTGACTCTCAGCGTCATCTTTCAGCCACGGCTCTAGCGAGTTAGGTATGTGAAACTTTCAGTAGTTTAGGACTATTTATGTGCATTATGCTAGTTTAGTGAACTGTAGTGTACGCCTAGAGGTCATTGGGAAATTCATTTGGTGCTCATTTGTTGATTTCGTGAAGTCAGACTTCGGGTTGTAAATAGTGATTTTGTGCCCCTTTTTGTTGTTTTTGATGTGTGTAGGTACCAAAGGTGCTCTAGAAGGGCCACGGTAGTCTTACCCACAATTTTCTATGGTACACCCAACTTTCGCCTGCTTTCAAGAAAATGGTAGACGATGCCAGGTTTGGCAGCTTTGTCCACCTAGTTTTAAAGAGTACTAATGACCTGACCCACTTCTATGCTCTTACGAAGAGATGGTAGGACACGACGAATACTTTCCACCTACTGTTTGGTGAAATGACGATGACGCCCTTCGAACTTTCCATGATCACTGGCTTGAGAGTTGGCAGGAAGTGCCTGATCCTGGATTATTTTTATGAGATTGATCCTGAAGCTGTTGAGATACTAATTGGGGCTATTCCTCTACGTCTAGAGGGGCCTCGGTTCCCTTACGGTTGGCTTTATTGGGCTTATGGCAGGGGGGAACACAATCTGACTGACCAGCAGCTACTACGGGTCTTTCTCCTATATGTTCTCGGTTGTTCAATTTTTTCGACACAGAATGACTGGGTGAGTTTGAGGCTCCTTTCTTGCTTGGCGACCATTGACGAGATTCCTTCTTATTACTGGGGCGGTGATGTCCTAGCCCATCTTTATAAGCACATGGGTGAGGTTTCTCATAGCGGCATTAAATCCACTAGATGGTTCTGGCAGGCTTGGGAGGTAAATCTTGCGACTTTTCTTTTCCTTTTGGTCCTTCCTTGTTTCTGTTCTCTGACTTTCACTTTTTCCTGTAGCCCTGGAGCTTCGAGTACCTGAAAATGTTGGCTCCTACCCCCGCCGATGAGTCGGGTGAAGATGAGGATGGCATGGCTCCTGTGTCTTTGTTCCCTCAGGGCTTGAGATGGAGAAGGGAGGTTGTTGGGGTCAAGAGTGGGGCCCACTGGGATCGTTCTCCTGAGAAATTTCTTATCCGAGCTGACGGTTGCTAGCGTTCATTGGACACCTTGGGAGCATGTTTCCTATGCTGCCCCAGAGGAGATACAGGCGGTAAGGTCTCTTGCTTCTTGTCGACTTCTGATGGAGAGTACTGAGCATAGGAAGTGGTATCTTGGTGAGCGGGTGTCTCGGTAGGTGGTTGGTGGTCCGAGGTACCGCGTTCCTTATGCCCCTCCTATGATGGATGCTGATGCCCTCTCTAGCGCTACTTTGCTGGCAGCTTTGTCCGGTACTGATGCTTGGGATCATTTTCGCTCTGAGACAGGATATGAGGCCTACCGTGACCGTTTTCTGATGCTAAACTTTCCACTCCTGGATGTGAGTCTCTTTTACATTTTTTATCTCTATTCGTCACTTATGTTTTTGGACTCATCTTTTCCTAACTTGTCTTGTGCCTACAGCTTTGCGAGATGTATAGGAGACAGGCTCTCCCAGCTTCTGATCCTATCCCTCCTTGGGATTGGACCATCAATGTTTTGGGTGCCGATGGCTCTCTGCAGGTCATGGAGGTACCACGAGTAACGTGCGGGTATCCCACCTGGCCAGTAGGCATCATCAACGTCCCTTGGAGTTACGCTGAGGAGGGTCACGCCTTGGCAGCTAGCTTACGGTCTGTGGTCCTTACGCGAGACCACCGGGTATGTCTCTAATTTTGCGCTCCTTAAGGTTATGTGGCTCTAACCCTATGTTTTACCCTTGATAGATATGCGACAGTTTGCCACCAGTCAGATGGCGTCCTTGGTAAGTTTCTGACTCAACTCTATTTTTGTACTTTTGTTGCTTCTCAACTGATCGTCTTTATTTTGTGTGTACAGTGTCGTGGAGGTGGTGCTGGCTCATCGAGAACTAAACCAAGGTGCAGGGGTGGCGGGAGGAGGCCATTGTCGACGTACACTCCGGGTGGCCCAATAGAGGATGAAGAAGAGGAGGACTGAGACCTCCTAAGTGGGGACTTTTGTTTTATCTCCATTTGATGTCTTCAATTGGATTGTACTAGTAAATTTTTGGGACTGAATGGACAATGTGTAGGATGTATAGGATGATGTTTTGCCTTTTTAGGCCGGATATCTTCTAGTTTGAAGATGCGGTTGTGTGCTTGTTTTAGTTGGTGATTGTGTGACAATATATATGTGCTCTGTGATTTTATGATTGTTGATGTTACTGCGATAAGCAGCCTTGTAATACTGAGTGTGTTTGCCTTACAGGTTAGATAGTCCGAGAAACGGGAAGGTGCTACCAAAATTTCAAATTTTGCTAGAGTCGTGACAAAAAGCATGGCATTGTCTGATCCTGCTCAACTCACGACTTGGCTAAATATCAAGGATGGTGTGGAACGAGTCAACCTTTTTAGCTACAACTTATCCGAGCTATTCTCTCTTCGCCAGATGGCTTTGAACGCTGAGTTCATGCATACTGCCATTGCCCATTGGGACCCGATAAATCATGTCTTCAATTTTAATGGCCTGGAGATATGTCCCCTGTTTGAGGAGTTCTGTGCTATCCTCGGCTTCGATCCGGACTCTGACCTGATTCTTCCTTCTAATAATACCCCCATTCCTACGCGAGGCTTAGCTGAATACTTGAACTGTTCCACTGCTATCTCCTGCTGACTAATTCATGGTGAGGTTCTTGACATTGCTTCTGTCATTCCTCGGTATAATAGTCCTGGGAATCCCAGCGTATATGATGCCACCCGTGGGGCCGCTCTGATATTATGCATGACTTCGCATTTTCTATTCTCGAGTACTTCTAGTGACTTCGTACATGTGCGCCTCGGGCTGAAATTGAGTAGGAACCCCATGGCCATGGTTCTGGCTGAAACCTTGAATGGTTTTGATCGTGCTTTTAATCAAGGGACTCTTCTTCTTTCTGGAGCACCTTTGGTGTTACAGGCTTGGCTCTATGAGCATCTTCAGTTATGGACAGGTAGCGTGCCGCCAGTTTACTTTCGCAGGGTTGTGCTTTGTCCTTACAACACTTTTGCTGACTAGGTCAATGTGATGGGTACTCTTTCTGAGGTAGACATTCACTAGATTGTGGGGCGTTGGGGTCTTCATGCTGTGACCACAAGCCTTGGGGATTACCCGAGAGTGTGGTTGATGGGTCTGAGAAAGACTTCTTTTTATCATCCTCGCCGAATGGCCAGGCAGTTTGGGTGAGTTCAGGAGGTGCCCCGAGGGTTCACTGAGAGGGTTTTTGCTTCCAGAGTCAGAGCTGTTACTATTGCTTCTTTCATCAGTGGATGGGCCTGCCGAGTAGAAGCCTACTTCTAAAGACCTTTGAAGAAATAAAAGACACAAAATAAAACTAGACTTGGCTAATTCTGCCTCTTCCTCCAAGTGTCTTTGATATTTGTGATTGCTTTCTGAAAGAACTTTTACATTTTAATTTTTCCTGCTTATGCAATGTTCGAAGTTTGTTTATTGGTGAACCTTGGTTATTTGGATTTTTGATAATATTTGTAGTAAGATTTTGATCAGATCTTTGCTCTTGGTACTTGCTTGGGCATGCTGGGGCGTTTAGAGGCAAACGAGGCGAATAGCCAAAGTTTGCCCCTAGTTTGGGATATGTATGGTTATGAGGCAAACGAGGCAAATGACCGACATTTGCCCCTAGTGTAGGAGAGGTTTAGGCGAACGAGGTGGGTAGCTGAAGTTTTCCCCTAGTGTGAAGGGAGGTTTCTGGGTTCGGGTAAGGACCGCGACTTTATTCTCTTATATGCTCATAATTTTGCCTAGGCGTCGGTGAGGCGACCTAGCAAGCTCTTTTCTCTCTTTTGTTATTGTTCACTTTGGATTTAACTCTAATTTTTGCCTAGGCATCCTTTCGGATTTTCGACCTAGCGAGCCATCTTTCTTTTATTTTTCTGAAAGTCTGCCTAAGTATCCCCGAGTGGGAATTAGGTCCAACGTAGTTCGGGTCAAGGTTTGAAGAAAATGGGTTATCTTTAAGTGGGACGACCAAACCGATGTGGTTGCCTACATATCCCCGAGCGAGAATCAGGTCGAGCGTAGTTCAAGTCAAGGCTTGAAGGAAATGGGTAAAAAGGTCAAGCATAATACTTTTTCAGGCGATCCATGTTGATCGGTTCTTTGAATTCGACACCGTCGAGGTCCATAAGATAGATCGCTCCTTAGAAAAGGATAGTTTTGACGATGTAAGGGCCAACCCATTTAGGTTTGAACTTCCCATGCGGATCAAAGATCGGTGCCCGTAGTTCCTTCAGGACAAGGTCTCCCTTGACGATCTTCCTCAGACGAACCTTCTTGTTAAAAGCACGGGCAATCATCTTTTGATTGATTCAGACGTGGTCGACCGCTGCTAGGCGCTTTTCATCTACGAGAACCAACTCTTCGTATCTCTCCCTTAACCAGTCAGATTCTAAAATTTCACATTCTGCCATTACTCGCAAGGATGGTAACTCTATCTCGACCAGAAGTACTACTTCCATCATATACCAGCGAATAAGGAGTCGCTCCCGTAGACGTCCTTATCGAGGTTCTGTATCCCCAAAGTGCAAATGGTAGTTTTTCATGCTAGTCTTTGTAAGTATCAGCCGACTTTTGTAGTATGGCCTTGACATTCTTGTTTGCAGCTTCGATTGCCCCATTAGTTTGTGGCTTGTATGGTGATGACTTGTGATAAGTGATTTTGTATTCTTCAAATAGATCCCAGACTTCTGCTTTGAAATGACTTCTGTTGTCTGAGATGATCTCATTGGGGACTCCATAGCGACAGATGAGGTTCCTCTTGATGAACTTGGCCACTTCCTTGGCCCCCAACCTGGTGTAGGACGCAGCTTCTACCCATTTTGTGAAGTAGTCAATGGCCACCAGAATGTATCAATTTCCGTTCGAGGCTTTCAGAATAATTTCACCAATGATATCGATTCCCCAAGTTGAGAATGGCCACAGGGAGGTCATACTATAGAGCAGAGATGGTGTTACATGCATCAGGTTTGCATAGATTTGGCACTTGTGGCACCTCCTCACGTATTCACAATAATCTTTCTCTAATGTCGTCCAGTAGTACCCCTCCCTTACAATCTTCTTATCCAGCATGTGACTGTTCATGTGCGGATCGCTTACCCCTTCGTGTATTTCTTCCATCATCCTTCTAGCGTTCTTCCTGAACAAGCAAGTCAGGTTGTGACCATTGTACCCTTTTTTCAACAATTTTTCCCCGCAAATGATGCACTGTGCTGCGAACCTTCGAATTGCTCTTTTATCTTTCTTAGCAGATTCTTGGGGGTACGTCCCCTTTTCTATAAAGTCCCAAACATCTTAATACCATGGCGTTTCATTCTCTTCTTTCTCGATTACGGCGATCATGCTAAACAACGGTTCGTATCTTTGCTCGATTACCAGAGGCATCATTTTGACTCCCACATGGAGGCTAGAGTGGCCAATGAATCTGCTAACTAGTTCTCTTCCCTGGGCAGGTAGAAGAATGTTATGTTCTTGAATTGTCTCTTGAGTCCATCGAGATGGTCCTGATAGGGCTTCAACCTTTCCTCTTTCACTCTCCATTCTCCTCTAGCTTATGATACAATGAGGTTTGAATCTCCGAAGACGTCCAATTTTAGAACTTTTAATTCTATGGCCGCTTACATCCCTAAAATGCATGCCTCATATTCAGTAGTGTTGTTGGTGGAGTTACAATTGAGCTTGACTGCCAGTAGGGTGTGGTCCCCATTTGGTGATACCAGAATCATTCCTACTCCGTAGCCTTTCATGTTGGCTGCCCCATCAAAGTACAACTTCTATTATTCTTCTTTGATTTCCATGATATTCTCGTCTGAAAATGGGAAGTCACCATTATCTTCAGAGTCAACGAAATGTTCCGGAAGATGCTCAGCTATAGTTCTCCCTTTTACCGACTTGCTTGTCACATACTTGATATCGAATTTAGATAGTAGAAGTAGCTAACGGAATATATGACCAGTCAGGGCAGGTTTTTTGAAGAGGTATTTTAGAGGATCCATGCGGGATATAAGCACAATCGAAAAGGCTAGCATGTAGTGCCTTAATCGGCGGGTGCACCAGACTAAGGCCCAACACGTTTTTTTGAGGGCAGAGTAATTGAGCTCATACCCAGTCATCCTCTTGTTAAGGTAATATATGGCTTTTTCAGAGTGGCTTTCTTCTCCTTCCTGGGCTAGTATGCAACCCATGGCATTTTCAGAGATAGATAGGTAAAGAAGTAAGGGCTTGTGAGGAATGGATAGTGAAAGGACGGGAATATATTGAAGGTAGGCTTTTATTTTGTCGAATGCGGCTTGGCATTGGTCATTTCATTGGAACTTCTCTCCTTTCCTCAGTAATCGGAACAAGGGTTCGTATGTAGTTGTGAGCTTGGAAATGAAGCGGCTGATGAATCGGATTCTCCCGAGGAATTCCCTCACTTCTTTTTCATTCTGCGGTGGCGCTATTTCTAGAATTGCCTTGATCTTAGAGGGATCGACCTCTATCCCTCTCTGTGTGATAAGAAAACCTAGGAGCTTCCCCGAAGTCACACCGAAAGTGCATTTCTTGGGATTTAGCCTCATCTTGTACTTGCGCAATCTTTCAAAAAACTTCTCTAATGCCACCAAGTGTCCTTCTCTATCCTTGGATTTCATAATCATGTCGTCTACGTACACCTCTACTTCCTTGTGAATCATGTCATGCAACAGAGTAGTGGCAGCTCTTTGGTAGGTTGCTCTAGCATTCTTGAGTTTAAAAGGCATTACTCTATAGCAGTAGGTCCCCCAAGGTGTGGTGAATGTCGTCTTTTCTCGATCTTCCAATGCCATTAGAATCTGATTGTACCCCAAGAAACCATCCATGAATGACAGTAGCTCATGCCCTATAGTGTTATCTACCAAAACATCAATGTGGGGAAGCGGGAAGTCATCCTTTGGACTAGCTTTGTTTAGATCACGGAAGTCGACGCACACACGAACTTTTCCATCTTTCTTGGGGACTGGCACAATGTTGGCAACCCATTCCGGATATTCTATAACGATGATGAACCCTGCTTTGAACTGCTTTTCTACCTCTTCCTTGACCTTTAGTACCCATTCCGGTCTCATGTGCCTCAGTTTCTGCTTGACAGATTTAGAATTGAAGAGGAGAGGAATATGATGTTGGACAATGTCGAGACCCCAGGCATATCCTCGTAAGACCAAGCGAAAACATCTTTGAATTCTTTTAGCAAGAGGGTCAATTTTTCTTTTTCTTCTTTATTTAGTGTTGAGCCAATTTATGCAATTTGTGGATTATCTTTTTCACCTAGGTTAATCGATAAAGTATCTTCAATTATTTCATAAGCAAGTGGTTTTCCAATTAGTTGCTTAAGTTCGATTGGGAGATCCTCGGAGGGATCTGTGCATTCACAAGTATTAGACACAAGGGAGTAAGCAGAACCGTCTTTTATTTCATTCATAATAGGTGGAGTGATTACATCAGATAGTGGTGGGTTTACAGTAGCCAACTTTGGTACAGACTCGATAATTGGAAGTACAGACTCCAGGGGAATAGGGAATAGGGAGACACAGACAGATGACTCTACAGCCTGGTTGCTCAGACCCTCCTCAGTCGGCATGATCTGATCATCTTGGCTCTTAGCCCTCTTTCCTTCCTTCACTTCAGCGAACTCTTCCCACATTTTCTTGATGGCTTCAGTGTCTAAGTACTTCAACCAGTCCTCCTCTAGGGTTTCACAACTTCTTCGGGACAGAATGGATCTTAATGGGGGGGCCTTTCACAGTCAACAAAGATCTCAAGCCTGGGGTGCCTTTTCCCAGTGGTCTGATGGATCCAAGGTTCAGAAAACCCAAAAAAGGGGGAAGTCATCCCCTTATTTGATGAATTGACCGTTCAAGGTCTTGCGGTATGGTAGGAGACTCCTCACTCTCTTCTTCCATGGCTTTTGCAGCTCGATGTCCTCTTTAGTGGGCTTATACCCCAACCTGAAAGTGCCTTTTTGTCCTTTGATCTGAGGGAACTCACGAATCCCTTGTTGGCGTCGGCCCAATCCCATTCCAGGGAAGTAGTTCATTTTGCGAACGATATTAACCACTATAGAGTGGACCTTTGGGAACCTGTCTCCATCACTAATTATATGGATCTTTTCTATGAAGAATCCTCCTATTTCCCCTTCTTCTAGTTTAAGTATTTGGATTTCAAAGACGGGAGCGTAACTTGGAAAGACCTCATTTCCCCAACTGTTGCCAAGGATGATTTTCACCTCTTTCTCATGAATGTATTTGATCATTTGGTGCACAGTAGATGACACTGCTTTGTTGACATGCAGCCAGGGCCTCCCAATCAGCAAGTTGAATGAGGCAGGTATATTCATGACTTGAAAGAGTTCAGTGCCAACCAAAGAGCCTACCCGGATTTGGAGAGAAACAGTCCCCATCACATTTATCTTGGTGTTATCATAGGCCCTCATGGATTGCACAGATGGTGTGGTGTCAATGACTTTGACCTCCAAGGTAGTTACGGTTTTTAGAGCACAAACATTTAAGGCAGAGCCTATATCAACCAGACAGAATGGCACATGCTGCCCCTTACACCCGACGGTGATGTACAGAGCTTTGTTATGCGCAGATCCTTCCGGTGGTAAATCCTTATCGGAGAAGGTAATGACTGGATCAGGGGTGAGTATACTCAAGAAGGCCACCATATCTTCCGGTGCAGCGTCAATGGGGACCTCAATTCCAACCAAGGCATTCAGCACGGCTTGTTTGTGCCTATAGGATGTTACCATGATGTCCCACATCGAGAGATGTGCCTGAGTCTTCTTCAACTGCTTAATCAACTCATTGTCCTCTTTGATGACCTCATCCATTTTTCCTTTCCCCTTGTCCTTGACTGACCCTTTCTTTATGGTTTCTGTGACATGTGGTGGAGGCTGATAATGATGGCCTGACCTAGTCTGATGGTCAGCCTCAACAGGAGTAGGTCCTTCTACAGTCCCGTCTTCTTTGAACCACTCGTAATCTGTTCCCAGAAATGGTTTTTTTGGCTCACCCCATATGGAGGCATCGCTTTCTCTGTTAGGATCATACCATTTAAGATCTATTTCCCCTAGATCATGTTCTTCCAAGAAGAACAAATCTTGTTCATCATCTAGCTGCTGCTGCCACCCATCATCTTCTCCTTCAATCAGATGGACTTCTATAGAATCCGGGATGTCAATGCGGGCTAAGGGAATTCCTGTGAGGATTATGAGGGTAGAAGGATCGAAAGTAGTGGGGTCGGATTCAATGAGGCTGATATTTTGGTGGTGACACGCGAATATTCTTGTGTGCTCTTGTGCAATACCCAAGTGTAGGTAGACGTGCAAGTAGTAACTGGTAAGACCAGGTCGATCCCATAGGGAAGGTGTTGACCTATTAACTTAGACTAAACTCAAAAGAAAGGGAAAAAAATTCAATAAGATTTAATAATGGTGCAGAACACAAAGTTCCACAAACTAAGACTACTAACGAAAGCAATTTGAATTAAACTAAAGAACTAAATAGCTAACTAAAGCAATATTTCAAAACAGATTTTTCTTAATAAAAGGAAGTGTTGGGATCACACAAATCCACTGTGACCCAGCCATCTACTGATTCGTGGTGAAAAGTGCATATTTCTAGTGTATTACGTAGTATTTTATGCATACTTTATCCCCAAAGTCCCTACATTTAGGTTCATTCTAATAACAATGTTCTTTTTATTGTGTTAATGCTAAACTATATGTTTTTGCATGGTTTTATAGGTATTAGGATGTAAATCAAAGAAGTGGAGCTAAAGAAAGTGATTCTGGTGAAGAGAACAACAGAAGCAGCTGGGAAAATTCCATTTTTGACAATGATGACTTCAGATTTGGAAGATTTTCCCAGAGACATGAAATGTAGATCTTTGAGTTACGGTCGCGTGGCCGCAAACGGGAGGTCAATCCGAGGTCCGAGTAAAAAGTTATGGCCATTCTCCCATCGGTGTGCAGTGCTGTCAAAATCAGAAGAGTTCAAGCGATTGAAGAAGGGTTCAATCGATCGAACCTTCGATCGATCGAACTAAGCTCGATCGATCGAACCTTATTTTCACCCAAAAGTTGCGTAAACTCTGTGGGAACCCTATATATACGTCGTTTTGACGCCAGACGAAGGGAGGACGCTCCAGAACGCACAGAACAGCAGTTTAGGGTAGTTTTAGGGTTAGATTAAGAGTAGGTTAGGTTAGATTCATATTCTTCTTCATCTTTTTCATTAATATACTGAAGATTACTCAAGATTGATGTTGATTACAAGTTCTATTCAGGTTTATTCCAGGTTTTTATGTTCCTTTATCTCTATTTGATTGTTTATTAGTTTAGATGTTGATGATTGTTATGTTTTTCTATTCCTGCACTAGTTTAATCATGTTTCTGTAGTTTAGACGTTGGAAATATGTGATGAAATATTGATTCTTAGCCTCTGCCATGTATGATATAGAAACCTTGGGTTCGATCGATCGAAGGAGAGTTCGATCGATCGAACCAGAGATAGTCAAGCGATCGAAGATAGTTCGATCGATTGAAGGATGATGCTGTCCGATCGATCGAGAGCGCTTCGATCGATCGAACTTGCAGAATCTTGAGATGATTCTTTGAAGTATTCCATGACTTTCTGTTTTAGAAATCTGTCATCAAATTGTCCCTATAAGCTCAGTTTGTCACAACAGTTTTTAGAACTTAAAGCCTTAAGGCCTTTTCTTCAATGACTTGTGAAAACCACTTTGAATGCTAACACCATTTAGAGTGCAAGTAATTACCATTGTTTTAAACCGTCTTCCAAGTATTTTAAACCAACTGTGATGATATAGTCCCGGTCATGAAAGGGCTATTGATTCTATATCTTTAGAAAAATACGGAATACTGAAAAGGGATGTACTCCATAGAGCGTTAATGAATATGCATGGTAGATGGTTAGGATCAATGTGGATTCACGTATTTCTAACACCTTTAGTTTATCTGTTTAATTAGTTATGTTTTTATAAGCTTTTGTTTATTATTTAGTTTAATTTAATTAATTAGGATTTGTTAGTACACCTGCAATTATTTATTTTTATTTTATTTTCTTTTCTTTAGGTTATAACTTAGTAGATATTCTCCCTATTCCTTCCCTGTGGGATCGACCTGGACTTATCCAGTATTACTTGCACGATCACCTACACTTGGGTGTTGCACAAGAGCGCACAACTATTTAGTCGTGTCAAGTTTTTGGCGCCGTTGCCGGGGAAGGCAACTAGGTTAGGATTTTACTAAGTTATTTCTATTTTTTTTTCTTTTTCTTAAAAAAAAAAAAAAAAATCATTGGACTTTTTCTCTCACAAGAAAAAAAAATTTCTTTTGTTTAAATATTCTGGGTAAACATGTCTTATCCATATTACCCTCCATACAACACAAATACCACGAATGGGTACACATTAGGTAATGAGAAATATACCCCGAGTTGGCAAGCACCCACATATGATGCACATTATCAACCTGAGTGCTACCAATCACCACAATGGGAAAACCATCGTGTTAGTCCCCCATGTTATCAAACATATCAAGAACCTCCACCTGGAGAGTTCTATCAATCGCAATGGGGATATAACCAAAATGATAGTGTAGGATATAGTAGTTCCCATGATTACCAAATGCACCAAGACTTTCCTTCTGGGGAGTCTTGCACACAAACACAATGGGAAGGGGACTATTACCAACAACAATGGGGTGAAACTTCATATAGTTATAATGAGGAGAATAACCAAGTTGAGGATACTGGTATGTTAGAATTGCTGCTTAGTGAAATGAAAAGGCTAGAGAGTGCAATTGATAAATTAGGAGCTAGATATCAACAAGCATTTGATAGCCAACCTTTAGAAGACTATACCAGTCCTTCAATGCTACAACCTGAATTTCAAGACACTAACAATGGAATGGAATTAGAGGACAATGATGGGTTCATACCGAGTGAGGTTAACAACTCATTTGAGAAAGTGATAACCCAACAAGAACTCCAAAACCAAACCATTGAGCATGAAGTTGTAGAACCATCTTCTCCTCAACATACAACCCCAGACATTAACTCCTTCACTGCCTTGATAAAGTTGCACAATCTCTTTGTCCAGAGTACTTCAATAGATGACACATATAGTGAGGAGAGTTGCGAGGATGAGAATGAGGTCTTAAAAGATGAAGAGAGTTTAGGTGATTGCACGCAACTAGGAAAGGAGGAGTCCCCTGTTGACTCTACCCCTACCTTTAATAGTGACCCCAGGGAGGACGTTATTGAAAATTCTAAATTCGATTTAGATTCATCTGATATTCATGAACCCTCACCTCTTTCGACCAAAGAGGTGGTGTCACCAAGTTGCCCATCACCTATCCTTGCTATCAATCAAAGCTCTCGTCCTGAGCTTGAATATTATGTGTACCCCATTCATGAACAAACAGAATGTGTTGTGGAAGAGGATGTTAAGGATACTAGCACATGTTCTTCACAAAATTTTCAAAATTCTTTGAGAGAAGACTTGGAAAATATTAGGCCCACTTTTGATGATCTTAAAATTCAACAAGAAGCTAGCAATCTTCTAGACTGCTTGACCTTCTTGAGTGATTATGACATTGAGGCCCAAATAAATAGTTTCATCCAAGTCCAGTCCAAATCAATGTGCATAGAACAGAATTTAAATTCTTATGATCATATTTCTATGGATTCTGTTCTAGAGCAAGAGGAGGGTAGTAAAGTTTCATTAGAACATCACTTCGACCTTGCCCCTTTTATTGAACCATGGCCTCCCCCTGTTTTTAGTATTAAAATAGAGGCTGTTATAGGAAATACCAACACCAAAGATCGTTTCTTGCATATAATTCCTAAAAAGTGTGGTATTCCTTTTATAACTGTCCCAAAAAAATTTGGCAGCCATAGGTTCTGCATCATCTCCTCTGACCTTGAGCCTGACATTAGTTGGGGGGAGTTGCATTTTTATGAGGATCCCAACATTCTTCTCACTGTTAAATTATTTAATTGGAAAGATCCTCAAAAATTTCGGTTGTTAATCTATGACAAAAATCGTGATTAACCGAATTTAGTTAACTGAGTTGTTGTATTATATTCTCTATTTTTCTTGTTGCTACTAATGATTTTGCAGGTAACTTGAAAAAAAATTGGATATTAATGCCTCGAGGTAAAATCCTTCCTTCTCTCGCTTTACTTTACATGTCCATGTGCTTAGTTTAGAACATTGAGGACAATGTCTAGTTTTAGTTGGGGGGAGTGAGTCATTGCATGCCTCATATCTTTTTGTTGTACTTTAGTGTCATATACCTGCTTAGCAACATGTAACTCAGTAAATTAAAATTGTTAAAAATTTTAAAAATTTTTATTTTATTTTTAAATATAATAAAATGGTTCTTGTATTTCTCTCTTAGTTAATGTAGTTAGTTATGATGCATTAGTGTTATTTTCTATATGTTATTAGTATGTGATACACTATGGTAGTTTGATTACTATCTTAGTTATAGTATATTTTATGCCTTTTAATCTTCAAACAATTTTGAGCACATTGTGACAACCTTATACTTAGCTTAAATGGATTAGTAAGCATAACTTAGGTGTCTTGAGAGACTATAGTGGAGACTAATAACCCAAGTGAGCTTTTGTGCCATTCTTTGTTTTTGAGGGTTTTATAAAATTACTCTTACTTTTTGAAAAACGTATTAATTCGTTGAAAGTCTCATTTTTCTTCTTCATTTTGACTGATCACTAGAAGAGAACGTTCAGGATTTACCAAACTTTAGAGCTCTTGAATTTACTGAAATGAATTATCCTATTAACTTAGAAGATGATTTAGGCCATCTTTTGACCATACATGGATAATACAGCCTTGGCCTACCTCTATGTTATTCCTTTACTTCACCTCTTGAGCTTATCATAATCGCCTTGTCTACACAATCCTAAAGTCAATACCTAACTCCAAATTAGGAGTTCAAGCCTCAGTTCTTTATCTAGGAATGATTGGGATGTGTTATCTTAACAAGAAGTTTGGTTCTGTGAATAAGGGAAAGTTGGCAAAGAAAAAAAAATGAAAAAAAAAGAAAAGAAAAAGAAAAGAAAATAAAAGAAAAAAAAAAAAGCATGAAAAGAAAAAAAATGCCAATGGTTGTGACAAAAGAAAAAAAGGAATGAAAAGAAGAGTGTGAAAAAAAATAAATAAAAGAAAAGAAGAAGAGAGAGATTGGAGATGTGGGAAGTTTGAAAAGTTATAGTAGACATTCCAATCACATCCTTTGACCCAATTGAATATCACGAGCCTCTTTCTTCTTTCACTTAATACCTCTTTTTCAAAGTCCTGATGATTTTAAGTAAATTGGATTTGAAGTTAAGGTAATGAGAGAGTTATCCACGGTATCTCGCTCTTCTAGTGAAAAGTATCCTTTCATGAGACTTTATGCACTAAAATTTCCGTTTTTCTATTTAGATATGAGAAGCATTAGATTCCATTTACAATTACTCTTTATAGCTTCCATATCATGAGTGATAATTATTACACCTAATTCAGAGTGATTTCATCTTAAGAGTGTAATCCCGGTGAGAGTTGAGTCAAAATGAACGTCTTGATAATGTCTTAGGTTATGCAAGCTTTGAAATTAAAGTTTTGTATTTTGGTTGTCCATTCACACACACACACACTTGAAGATTAATAGGTATGGAACATTCTAATGACTTTGATAGTAGATTAACTGTAATATGTGTATTGCATGGCTATGGCATACTAGAGAGTTTCATGAGATTGTTGAGCTTAATTATATTGCTAAATGAGAGGAAAAATTTCTTGAAAACATTTAAATGAGAACCATTACCATAAGCATGAATTTTGTGGGTAGATTCACTGCAAACCCTCACGAGACAACACTCGTCCACTAGGGGGAACCTAGAGGTTTAAAGGCTTGTTGCATATGCTAAATGCAATCGCGATTCCTGCGAAAGTGAGTTAGGATTTTTACTTTATTTTATTTTATTTTCAATTTTTAGAGTTAAATAAACACTGTTGTAGTTCGCTTCATTGCTAGGGACTAGCAACGAGCTAGTTGGGGGGTGTGATTCGTGGTGAAAAGTGCATATTTCTTGTGTATTACGTAGTATTTTATGCATACTTTATCCCCAAAGTCCCTACATTTAGGTTCATTCTAATAACAATGTTCTTTTTATTGTGTTAATGCTAAACTATATGTTTTTGCATGGTTTTATAGGTATTAGGATGTAAATCAAAGAAGTGGAGCTAAAGAAAGTGATTCTGGTGAAGAGAACAACAGAAGCAGCTGGGAAAATGCCATTTTTGACAATGATGACTTCAGATTTGGAAGATTTTCCCAGAGACATGAAATGTAGATCTTTGAGTTACGGTCGCGTGGCCGCAAACGGGAGGTCAATCCGAGGTCCGAGTAAAAAGTTATGGCCATTCTCCCATCGGTGTGCAGTGTTGTCAAAATCAGAAGAGTTCAAGCGATTGAAGAAGGGTTCAATCGATCGAACCTTCGATCGATCGAACTAAGCTCGATCGATCGAACCTTATTTTCACCCAAAAGTTGCGTAAACTCTGTGGGAACCCTATATATACGTCGTTTTGACGCCAGACGAAGGGAGGACGCTCCAGAACGCACAGAACAGCAGTTTAGGGTAGTTTTAGGGTTAGATTAGGAGTAGGTTAGGTTAGATTCATATTCTTCTTCATCTTTTTCATTAATATACTGAAGATTACTCAAGATTGATGTTGATTACAAGTTCTATTCAGGTTTATTCCAGGTTTTTATGTTCCTTTATCTCTATTTGATTGTTTATTAGTTTAGATGTTGATGATTGTTATGTTTTTCTATTCCTGCACTAGTTTAATCATGTTTCTGTAGTTTAGACGTTGGAAATATGTGATGAAATATTGATTCTTAGCCTCTGCCATGTATGATATAGAAACCTTGGGTTCGATCGATCGAAGGAGAGTTCGATCGATCGAACCAGAGATAGTCAAGCGATCGAAGATAGTTCGATCGATTGAAGGATGATGCTGTCCGATCGATCGAGAGCGCTTCGATCGATCGAACTTGCAGAATCTTGAGATGATTCTTTGAAGTATTCCATGACTTTCTGTTTTAGAAATCTGTCATCAAATTGTCCCTATAAGCTCAGTTTGTCACAACAGTTTTTAGAACTTAAAGCCTTAAGGCCTTTTCTTCAATGACTTGTGAAAACCACTTTGAATGCTAACACCATTTAGAGTGCAAGTAATTACCATTGTTTTAAACCGTCTTCCAAGTATTTTAAACCAACTGTGATGATATAGTCCCGGTCATGAAAGGGCTATTGATTCTATATCTTTAGAAAAATACGGAATACTGAAAAGGGATGTACTCCATAGAGCGTTAATGAATATGCATGGTAGATGGTTAGGATCAATGTGGATTCACGTATTTCTAACACCTTTAGTTTATCTGTTTAATTAGTTATGTTTTTATAAGCTTTTGTTTATTATTTAGTTTAATTTAATTAATTAGGATTTGTTAGTACACCTGCAATTATTTATTTTTATTTTCTTTTCTTTTCTTTAGGTTATAACTTAGTAGATATTCTCCCTATTCCTTCCCTGTGGGATCGACCTGGACTTATCCAGTATTACTTGCACGATCACCTACACTTGGGTGTTGCACAAGAGCGCACAACTATTTAGTCGTGTCATCTACCATGCAGTTACATTGAAGCACTACGGAGTACATTACCTACAGTATGCCGTATTTCTCTTAAAATAAAGAATCCATAGCCCTTTCATGTCCGGGACTATATCATCACAGTTAACTTAAAACACGTGAAAGCGGTTTAATTCAATAGTTAAGACTCACACCTACAATGGTGTTAGCATTGAAAGTGGTTTGCAAAATATATTGAAAGAAATTGCCTTAGGGCCTTGATTTTAGAAACTGTTTTGACAAACTGAGCATTTAGGGACAGTATGATAACAAATCTCAAAAACAAAAGGTCCTGAAATAATGCAGGGAACATCCTCAAGAATTAGAGAGTTCGATCGATCGACGATCGTTCGATCGATCGAAAGCCTTCATCCCTCAATCGATCGAAATGTCCTTCGATCGCTTGACTATCTCTGGTTCGATCGATTGAACTACCTCCGAGCGATCGAACACAGGATTTATTCTGCTGCATGGCAGAGGCTGGAGTTCACTGTTTCATCGTGTTCTCCCAACCCTAGGACTACTCAGACATCGTCTGGAGTATCACAGACTGGTTTTTATCATATGAAAACATTAAGGCTTTGTTTGGATGTGAGTTTTGCATGAAAACTATGAGAACTAATGATAAAAACTTGTCTAACATGCAATACTACTAAGTTAACGACTTACACTATTCTAAACTAAGTGCAGAATATAAATGAACAGTAGAGAAGTAACCTGGAACGAAGAACTTTATCAAACCTTAGAGTAATCAAGCTATATAAACCAAGAATTAATGGAAACCTACAAAACACCAAGAAAAACTCTCCTCTCTCTCTCTAAAACTGATAAAAAGCAAAAGTGGGCGTCCCTTGGGACGTATACAATGCTTATATATATAGAAAACCTAAAGGCTAGGGTTACAATTCCGCAACTGCTGCGTACGTGAAAGTTTCTGAAAATACCATGTTCGATCGATCGAACATTTCTCGATCGATTGAACATCTGGAACTCAAGCGCTTCAACCTTCTTTAAGCGATCGAACCTTTGATCGATCGAACTATAGTCGATCGCTCGAACTTCAAACTTTAGCTTTGAATTCTTTTGTCTGCACTACAGCATTCCAGTTGTCCTGACGTTCATCTCTCTAATCCACACAGCAGAGATCTACACAAACAATAGCTAAAACAATACAACTTATCATAGATTAATCACATTGTATGAAAACTAGCCTTGTAATGCAAATTGCAGATAAAATGGGAAGTTGTGATTAAAACCAATGCAATTATTCCTTTTAGCGTGGTTGTATTTTACAAATACCCCCGCTTTGCACAACCCCCAACTAGCTTATTGCTAGTCCCTAGCGATAAAGCAAAAATAAAAACTACTAAACTAATACTACCATGACTAAGAAAAATAAAGGAAAACTAAAAACAACCCAAACTAAGAGAGAGAGAAAATTCCTAACTCACTTTCGCAGGAATCGCGGTTGCATTTAGCGAATGCAACAGGCCGTTAAACCCCTAGGTTCCCCCTAGTGGACGAGTGTTGTCTCGTGAGGGTTTGCAGTGAAAATATCCACAAAATTCTCCAATTTTTAAGCTCAAAAAGATTTAGAATAACTTGTAGAATTCCCCCTCCATTAAACTGTTACTTTGACTCTACAGAAATATACTATCTTCAATCAACCCATGAACGAAATCCACATGCTCCCTTATATCACCAATTAAAATATAACATATGTATCACCATCATGCACCCGTGTGTGTGTGAGTTTAACAACCATACGTCCAACCCTATTAAGAGTTATTTAGACTATTGCACCTTGAAAAACTCGCAGTTTCAGCTCAACTCTCACATTGGTCACACTCAAAAAGAACGTCTCTCAGAAACTTGCTTTACAATGACCGCACACCGCATGAAAGCTTTGATAAGGCTGATATTCTTAATGCTAATGCTTCCATACTTGACTCTATGAAAAATGGACATTTAAGAGTATACAGTCTCATGAATAGAACACTACTTACTAGAGGAGCGAAATACCGTGGATAACTCAATTCACACTTCCATGTTCAAATTAATTGTTGGGAATCTTTAAGACTTTGAATTTTGGCTTTTAGTTAGTAGGTGAGGGTGTTGTAGAGAAGAATGTGCCCTTCAGTATGTGATGGAATTTCAACTTCTCTTTTTATTCTTTGCATCTCTCAACCCAATCTCCCATTCATTTCATATGCTCTTTTTCTTTTCCTTCATTCATCATTCATTTTTTTTTTTTTTTTGAGTAATGAATTGACCCACAACTACTTCCTTCCACTTCCTCTACTTTGATGACTTCATTCTTAATAAATGTATAGTACGGCTCATTGAGGTCAAGGTATAGATCAAGGACTTGGATTCTTTGTAATCATATTGGAAATATTTAGTTGGTGTGGGATCAGGGATGAAACATTTTAATGAATGTAGGTGAAAGCTATATCAGGTTAAAGAATGGGTAAACGATGGCTTAAATCATTTTCTCAACTTTCAATTTTTAGCACTTAAGTGTTCATTGAGTGTAATTGGTAAATCCTGAACGTTCTCCTCTAACAAGCAGTCAAAACTTTTAAAGAAAAACTGAGACATTTACAACGAATTTACTAAGTATAAACAAGAAAGACCATTCGAAATTGTATGAGAATTTTCTCAGAAATGACAATTGGCTCAATAGCTCACTAAGGGTTATTAGCTTCCACTACTTGTTCTTTTGGCACAATAGTCATATTAACTCAATTTTCAGGTTTTCTACATAGCTGCCAATTAGTGCATCAAAGTATTGGGTACATAATAGCTTCACACATGCAATCCATCTCAGTGATAACAGAAAACGCGTGAACTTAATCCATAAAAAGATGAGAATACTACAAATGTGTCATCGCCTAATTAACAAGAAGGAGAGATTATTCAGAGTTATTCTATCAATAAGATTCAATATTTAAAAATTTTTAAAATTTTACCAAACCGCATTCTAATTAAATTTAATTCAAATTTTACCAGACCGCATTCTAATTAAATTTAAGACATATCCAAGTGCAAAATATGATCATTACGGGTGTATACCTATCTATTAGTATCCCCTACCCCCAACTGAAAACAACAAAGTCCCCAGAAGTTGATTTTCAATAATTAAAATAGATGGGTATCACCTGTATAGAGCAACGCGATGATAACAAGCATAGCAACCTGGCATAGAAATATAGAACACAATCTCCAAAACAACAAGGATCAATAGATAAAGATAAAGCAATAAAACCATGATCCAAACAATACAAACCACTGGAATGGTAAAGGAATAAAATAAAAGCAGTGATAAATAATGTTCATACATAACCAAACTAACCAAAATAAATAACTGTCCCACATGTCCAACCATAACACACCCACCAAAAATAGTACAACAAAAATAAACATATAATCAAAAGTACAATAACACCACCCCCTTCCCAGAAAATGCTACGCGGCTCCCGACGGATCATCATCAGCCACGTCAGAAAGAATGTCAATGGGTGCAGATAGCGGTGGTGCAGTAGCAGGTGCAACAGCAGCAGAAGCGGATGGAAGATCAGCAGTAAGTGGAGCAGAAAGTGATGTATCGGTGGCAGCAGAAGAAGTGGATAGACCTGTAGGAGTAGGAGCAGGAGCAGCAGAAAATGATGGATCCGCAGCAGGCGGTGCAGATGGGGTAGTCGTAGGATGGTGAGCAGAGTGAACGGCCTAATCGACCCCAATCTGAATCAATATAGACTCAAGCAAGGTCTGCAGCTGATCCATCCGGCCCTCGAGTCTAATCCTGGCCTCTCTCTCCTCCAATAGCAGCTCATAAACTGTCGGGAGAGGCACAGAGGAAGAAGACTCTCCCTGGGCCTGAGTCTGCGATCGCTGTCGAAACTCGAACTGCTGAGCAGCAGCAATCGGATCCTCCTCCTCATCGTCGGTATCAAGCTCCTCGGCCTCTGTGGGCATCCCTGAAGCTCCAGCCTCTGTGTCTGTCCCACCACGCCTCTTCTTCTTCGCCCCCACCTTCGCTTTCCCTTTTCCTTTTCGTTTCCTCTTCTGGGCGTCTGAGCGGCGAGCCGCTGCCTTGCCGAATCAGCTGGGGGAAGCATGAAGGTCATCTCCAGTAAGCTCAGGAAAACCGGCCTGAGCCATAACTCTGTGAATCGCCCAAGCACCTTTCAGGTGCTTCTTGGAGGCGATGAAACGGGTGGGATGGACCATGAAGTCGATATAAAGCCGTGGTAAGCAGACCGGCTGTCCTGTCCCCACTGCAAATAATACTCGCGCATACCAAGCCGCGATCTTCACTCGATAAGAGGTCACCAAGAGGCAATTGCTAAGGACCAGGTGAAGCATGTGGTAGTCGTCGGTAAGGAAGTGGGTCCTCAATCAAAGCCTCGCCATTCCAAGAAGGAACGAGGCCTCCGGTGAGCTCGCGGATAATGGCAGATGGTGGGGTCTCAGGTGCGTCAGGCCGATGGGGGCAAATATAATCTGGTACCTCTGGTACCCCCAAGGCGGCCGAAACTGTAGCGGGACTGATGACGAACGCCCGACCCCGGAAGAAAGCATGATGTGTGAATGGTGCGTGCGGGTCGCGTATCATCGTCGCACACGCACCTCGTATCCATGACAGATTCACTCTCTTGGCAAGCGAGAGTATATGGAACCAGTGGGGCATGGAGCGAATCCGTGTCAGGAACCACGAGTGCTCTGACCAAGCAGACTCGATATGACGCTCAATCATCACCTTCCGCGTCTGAAAATAACGCTCGTACCATATCCGATCCTCAGCATTCCGGAACCCATGTGCGGGTACCGGATCAGGTATAGTAAGGCTGAGGGGCTTGGACTTGTGGTATCTAGTTACTGGATTCATCGTGGCAGCCCTGAAAATAGAACGCAACACGACACAGATTAGAACAGGGAAGAAAAAAGAAAGAAACTGCTACTGCTCTAGTTCGATCGATCTGACTTAGTTCGATTGATTTAACTGGAGTAGGATTCGATCGCTTGAGCATAGTTCGATCGATCGAACATTGCAGCTTTGATCGATCGAAAACAGTTTGATCGATCGAACACATCGAAGTGCTGCGATCGCAAAAACGAATGGGAAAATGAAAATGAAAGAAAAAAAATACTACAAAAGGGAAATCCTAAGACCAAGGGGACACCCCCTTGGGATTTTTCTAACAAAATGAAAGACAAAGGCTCGTGGAGCCTACCTCAGTGTAAAAGGAGACCCGCGGGGTGAGAGGACATAGAGGACGATTGTGGGGGTGAACTGGGCCGCCAATTGATGTTTAATGTCACGAAGTTGCCGAGTCGCCCCCTCCTCTGTGCTTGAGCGATCGAGTGTGTGAGAGTGAGGGAAATGAGGAGGTGTTCTACAGACGCCTCGTTTAAAACAGTGTTCGATCGATCTAACTCAGTTCGATCGATCGACAGCAAAACTCTCAATCGATTTAAGAACGAGTTCAAGCGCTCGAGCTTGCAGGGGTTTCGATCGATCGAAAGAGGTTAGATCGATCAAACTCAAAAACTTATAGAACTTATTGGAGAATTGAACCAAAACACCCCCAACTATCAGACACAGATCTGGACATGCAGAGATACTTAAAAGCAGTTCAACCACAGACATGTAGGCCAGAATGGACATCACCAAAAGATAAAATTGCAAAGATTTAGTAATAAAAGATTCAAAATGCAGTCAATTTGCAAAATTATAACTCCCCACGTGATCCGTAGACCTTATTACATAGAAAAACTAAAATAAAAACCAAACTAAAAATCATTTGCCCAGAATTACACTTCAATTGAAAAAATGAAAATGACAAAACAAAACTGAAGTGAGACACTAAACTTCCAACACGAAAACTTCTTCTTCTTCCATTGCTTCGAACACCACCAGATCTTCGAGATTGGACGCCAAACTTGACAATTCCCGTTCCCAAAATAATCTGAAAGTGGCAAGAGTGTCATTCAGCATGTTTGGAGTTGCTAGGGAATGAGGTGTGCACATGAGAGGAGACTGCGGTGGAGACATAGATAATGGTGTGAAAATCCGCAGTTGTTCTTCCTCTTGCGGTGGGGTGCCAGGATACTGCGTGCGAGCCCCATGGAACAGCTGATGTGGAAGGAACACCGGAATACCATTGAGAAACATAGTGACAATCCGGGACAAGGAAACGACAAAAAAAAACAAACAAATCGAGATTAAGATAACGGAACACAAGAAACAAGGATTAAATACGAAAAGAAAAACAAGGAACAGGAACAAAATAAAAAGAAATGTGACTAAGTTCCAACCTCACTATTGGCATAGTTTCCCAAAATGCACTAGCTGGTAAGGGGCATTGGAGCCTGAATATCAGAAAGCTCAGGTACACATAGCGGTATGGGACCAACTCGGGAACAAGGAAATCGTCAACAAAAACAAAAACTGCATTGTGACGTTCCGGGACGACATCCTGGAGGTTATGATCTTCCCATGGCTCTCACATATCATCATTTTCCCATTGTGCCATGAGTGCATCATCCACCATTCTCCCCATGTACAGGTCTTCTTCCTCATCCACATCATCGTCATCATGAAATTCCATATTTTCATATGGATTGATGTCAAGGAGGGCCGGTGGGTATGGAAGGTACCCTTGGGCAACATCAATGAGAGTGTGAGCTTCAGGTTGATGAAGCAAGGGGCAGGGTGTGAGTTCACCCTCAGTCCAGGTGCCACAACGACATTCTGAATCAGCCCATGAACTGATAGAATGAACATCGTCACCTCGCATTTATGCACCTGCAATTGAGTGGTTTAAGGTATAGCGGATTAGAACGAGATCACAAACACTATGGAACGAACAAAGAATTAAAAACAAAAACAACAGAGAGAAACTAAAATGCAGGGAAAAAATAAGGAATACAACAACAATATGGAACTCCACTTTGGATTATAAGTGGGAGAATAGTTGGGCTCATCCAGCTGGATGTGCTCAACTTCAGTTTGGAAGTTCTCCAAGAACGGTTTCAACCTCTGGCCATTGACCTTGAAACTATCATCGTTCTTTGGATTAACGAGCTCAATCGCCCCGTGTGGAAAGACAGTTTTTACAATGAACGGGCCTGTCCAACGGGAACGGAGCTTTCCTGGGAAAAGGTGGAGGCGAGAGTCATACAGCAAAACTTTCTGCCCCGGGTCAAATGATTTACGAAAGATCGTACGATCGTGGCGAGCCTTCAACCTTTCCTTATGCAACCTTGCAGAGTCATATGCATCTCGTCGTATTTCCTCTAGCTCTGCAAGTTGGAGCTTGCGTAACTGACCTCCCTCTTGGATATCAAAGTTCAATGAGCGTGTCGCCCAGTAAGCTTTATGCTCAATTTCAACAGGGAGGTGGCAAGCTTTCCCGTAAACCAATCTATACGGGGACATACCTAGATTCGTCTTATAAGCAGTACGGTATGCCCATAAAGCGTCGGTCAGCTTGTATGCCCAGTCCTTTCGGTTGGAGCTAACCGTCTTTTTGAGAATATGCTTGATTTCTCGGTTAGCCAATTCCGCTTGCCCATTCGACTGTGGATGATAGGCAAGAGCGATTTTATGGTGGACTCCGTATTTCTTGAGAAGTGACTCCAAAGGCCTATTGTAGAAATGCCTGCCTTGGTCACTTAGTAAAGCTTTCGGAGTTCCAAAACGAGACAAGATATGCTCTCTTAGAAAGGACATGACCGTTCTGTGGTCATTGCGTCTCGTTGGTATTGCTTCAACCCATTTTGACACATATTCTACAGCAAGGAGTATGTATTCACAATTATTAGACTTGGGAAATGGGCCCATAAAATCTATGCCCCAACAATCGAATATCTCAATTGTGATGATAGGGGTTAAAGGCATAGAATTCCTTTTAGAAATAGTTCCAAGCTTTTGACAGCGTTGGCATGTCTTGCAAAAGGAATACGCATTCTTAAAAATTGTGGGCCAGTAAAAACCGCTTTGTAGAACTTTTTGTGCGATCTTCTGTGAAGCGAAGTGGCCACTGCATGCCTCAGAATGGCATGATGCTAAAATTACGGTTATATCCTCATTGGGGACGCAGCGCCTGATAACCTGATCAGCACAGTACTTGAAAAGATATGGGTCATCAAAAAAGAAATGACGCGCGAACGAGAGGAACCATTTTCTGTCTTGGTTGACCAATGATTCGGGGTTTCTCCCGTGACAAGGTAGTTCACGATATCAGCATACCAAGGCAGACCACTTACTGTCAGTAGTTATTCGTCCGGGAACTCATCCTTAATGGATTGGGATTCAGCATTATCGACAAAAGTCAATCGTGACAAATGGTCCGCAACCACATTCTCTACTCCTTTCTTATCTTTGATTGTTAGATCAAACTCTTGGAGTAAGAGTATCTAGCGAATGAGCCGTTGTTTAGCGTCTTTCTTAGATAGCAGATACTTGAGGGCCGAGTGATCTGTAAAACATATGATTGGTGACCCTATCAGATAAGACCTCTTATCCAAGGCGAATACTACAGCCAGCAGCTCCTTTTTGGTAGTTGTATAATTCATTTGAGCTTCATTTAAAGTTCGGCTGGCATAGTATATCACATATGGCTTACTGTCCTTTCTCTGGCCTAGGACCGAGCCAATGGCGTAATCACTAGCATGGCACATTAATTCGAAAGGCAAACTCCAGTCGGGTGCCTGTATTATAGGTGCGGTGGTGAGGAGCTCTTTTAGATCCTCAAAGGACTTTTGGCAACTTTCTGACCATTCGAATGGTGCATCTTTGACAAGAAGTTGACAAAGAGGTCGAGAGATTGCACTGAAGTTCTGGATAAACCGACGATAAAATCCCGCATGCCCCAATAACGAACGGATGTCTCTCACTGTACGGGGGACAGGTAGATTTGAGATTATGTCGATTTTGGCCTTATCCACTTGGATTCCTTCATCGGAGATTATATGGCCGAGGACTATTCCCTTGGTCACCATAAAGTGACACTTTTCCCAATTCAAAACTAGGTGTTTATCCTCACATCACATTAATACATGCTCGAGATTGCTGAGGCAATCTTCAAAGCTATGGCCAAACACTAAAAAATCATCCATGAAGACTTCAAGGATGTGTTCGACCATGTCACTGAATATGCTTAACATGCACCGCTGAAAGGTAGCCGGTGCATTACATAAGCCAAACGGCATTCGATGGTAGGCAAATGTACCAAATGGACAAGTGAATGTGGTTTTCTCCTGATCTTCAGGAGCAATTTCAATTTGGTTATATCCACTATATCCATCCAAAAAGCAGTAATACTTGTGACCTGCCACACGTTCTAGCATTTGATCCATGAATGGCAAAGGAAAATGGTCTTTTCGGGTCACAGTATTCAACTTTCTGTAGTCAATACACATCCTCCATCCAGTGGGGACACGTGTTGGTACCAATTCACCATCTTTGTTTGGGATGACCGTTATGCCTGCTTTCTTTGGAACCACTTGGGTTGGACTGACCCAAGGACTATCAGATATCGGATAAATCATCCCAACATCAAGTAGTTTGAGCACTTCCTTTTTAACTACCTCTTCCATGTTGGGATTTAGACGCCTTTGCATTTGTCTTGAAGGTCTAGCGTCTTCCTCCAGATATATCTTATGAGTGCATATGGATGGGCTGATGCCTTTGAGGTCAGCAATTGTCCATCCCATAGCATCCTTATGCTTGGTCAGCATTTACACTAGCTTACCTTCCTGTTCATGAGTTAAAGCAGATGAAATGATCACAGGATACGTTTTTCCAGTCCCTAGGAATGCATATTTTAGCTCTTTGGGTAGCTCCTTTAACTCTAACTCCGAAAACTGAAAACTAGAAGGCATTGCCAACTTAGTTTTAGGAGGCAATTGTTCATATGGCATTACCCATATGCATTCTGCTCTATCCTCCTCTATCGTATCCATCATAAGACACATCTGGTTCAGGTCAGCGTCCAATGGAGTTGACTCGGCCGGCTGATAGATATCGCCAAATTGAGTCATCACAACTTCCAAAGGATCTTTGTAGTCGACCAAGTCAACTTCATCTTCAATGACTGTGTCAATGTAATGAATTTCTTCCTCATCATCGTATTCTTCAGGTCGGGGATTAGAAAAATTTTTTACATTCAATGTCATGTTCCCGAATATGATAGTCATGATACCACTTCTAATCTTGATCGTGGCATCAATAGTGTTGAGGAATGGGCGTCCAAAGATAACTGGGATGTGTGCACCAGGATTAGACACAGGTTCTGTGTCCAATATCACAAAATCAACCGGAAAGACAAAAGAGTCTATTTGGACTAGGACGTCCTCTAACACCCCTCTAGGGTACTTCACAGATCTGTCTGCCAATTACAAAGCGACTCGGGTGGGTTTGAGTTCTCCCAACCTTAGCTGTTTATAGACTGAATATGGCAGCAGGTTCACGCTTGCTCCTAGATCGAGGAGTGCGTTATCTATCCTTTGATTCCCAATTCTACATGAGATCGTAGGTGTACCGGGGTCTTTGAGTTTTGGAGGCAACTCATTTTGAATGATCGTACTTGCTTGGCACGCGACATAAGCATATTTCTTCACACTTTGCCTCCTCTTTACCGTGCATAGATCTTTGAGATACTTAGCATAGGCCGGCACTTGCTTGATAGCATCTAGAAGTGGAAGGTTAATTTTGACTTGTTTAAACAATTCCAGAAACTCCTGATTCTTCGTCTCATTCTTTGGTTTCTTCAACCGTTAAGGATAAGGTGCAGGAAAAGGGTATTTTGGTGGTTCATCCTCAACAGACTCCTTTCCAGGCCTTTGCTCAACTTCTTCCTCTACTCTAGGAGCTTCAATGTTTGCCTTTATTGCCTCGTCATTAGTAGACGGCTCCTCCTCTTGAGTAGATGGTTGCTCAAGCTCATTATCCACCACTTCCTCCTCTTTGTACACTTCGGGTGTAGACAGAGGCATGCTTTTCTCTATAATTTTTCCGCTTCTCAGCGTAGTCACGGCTTTAGCATGTTCTTGATTGTTAGGACCATTGTTATGTCCCTTGGGGTTCGGAAGTGGTTGGGCAGGGAATGTTCCTCCTAAACCCTCTTGCCGTGCATCTATCCTTTCTAACGTGGCAGACATTCTACTCATCATCTGTATGAGTTACTGCGTTAGATTGGCATTAGCAAGTGGCTCTTCTTCTTGTACCTTCTTGTGTGGTGGCACATAGGTATTGGTCTGTGGTGCATTGGAGGGTTGAGCTTGGTTGTAGTTATTGGTTCTGTTTTGATTGTATTGATGGGACGGCCTATTGTTTTGCCCTTGATATTGATTATTGTTGTAGGGCTGCTGTTGATATTGATTTTGGGTCCCAGCATTATTTTTCCAATCAAAACCGGGGTGATTCCATCTATTGTTACTTTGAAAGTTATTGTTGGAATTCCCCGCCCCTCGGAAACCGTGCATGGCATTCATCTCCATAGGGGCCTGCTCTTGAAAATACGGCACATTGGGACAGTATTGAGTTGTATGTACCAACATGTTGCATGTGCCGCATGGTTCCTCAGGCATAACCTGCCTAAAGCTCTCTCCTCGCATCCCTAGTTCTTCTACCTTCTTTGCCAGTTCTTCGTATTTGTTCATCAGATGATCTTCACTCTTCAATTGGTACAAACTCTTATCTTCCACACTCGATATTTGAGTTCGAGGTGTATCTTCAGAGTTAGACCATTCATGAGCATGTTCAGCTAACCACTCAAAATGAGCTTCAGCCTCTTCGGTGTTGTTTCGAAGGAATGGTCCAGAGCTCATAGTTTCGACCAACTTTTTCGTTTCACCATTTAGTCCTTCATAGAAATGACTGATGGTACGCCATTTCTCATATCCGTGGTGGGGACATGAGAGAAGCAAATCTTTGAAACGCTCCCAAGTTTGGGTGAAGGTTTCATTGCTCCTCTGCTTGTATGAACTTATTTGGCGTTTTAGCTCTGTGGTCATGCGAGGTGGAAAGAATTTCTTCAAAAACGCAGTGTTCATCGCATGCCATGTGAAGATTGAATTTGGTTTTAGGGTGAGTAACCACGCCTTCGCTTTATCCTTCAAGGTGAAGGGAAATAACATTAAGCGTGTCACATCTACAGGACAAGTTTGGGAGAATGTTTTACAAACATCCTCGAAATCCTTAACGTGTAGATATGCCTTCTCACTTTCCATCCCATGAAATGTTGGAAGGAGTTGAATCATCCCATTGTGAAATTGAAATTCGCCAGCATGTGGGGGAATGAGAATGCAAGAAGGAGTAGGTGCGTGTTCTGGTTGCATGAGATCGCACAACGGACGTAGTGAATCATCAGCTGGTACCACAACATTGTCACCATGTTCACTTTGATTATCATCCATTGATTCAGTTGGAGTGGTGACAGGGTTACTAGAACTGGAAGAATTAGATGAATATAGAGGATTTTCGAAAATTCTGTGGACGGAACTATCGGACATAAATGAGAGAACCTAAGAAGACTGAAAACCTAGAGAACTCAAAGAAAAAGGAAAACAGAAATAGATCAGGAAAGATTGAGGTAATCTAAAGAATTGATCGTCGCCTTCCCCGGCAACGGCGCCAAAAACTTGACACGCGAATATTCTTGTGTGCTCTTGTGCAATACCCAAGTGTAGGTAGACGTGCAAGTAGTAACTGGTAAGACCAGGTTGATCCCACAGGGAAGGTGTTGACCTATTAACTTAGACTCAACTCAAAAGAAAGGAAAAAATTCAATAAGATTTAATAATGGTGCAGAACACAAAGTTCCACAAACTAAGACTACTAACGAAAGCAATTTGAATTAAACTAAAGAACTAAATAGCTAACTAAAGCAATATTTCAAAACAGATTTTTCTTAATAAAAGGAAGTGTTGGGATCACACAAATCCACTGTGACCCAGCCATCTACCATGCAGTTACATTGAAGCACTACGGAGTACATTACCTATAGTATGCTGTATTTCTCTTAAAATAAAGAATCCATAGCCCTTTCATGTCCGGGACTATATCATCACAGTTAACTTAAAACACGTGAAAGCGGTTTAATTTAATAGTTAAGACTCGCATCTACAATGGTGTTAGCATTGAAAGTGGTTTGCAAAATATATTGAAAGAAATTGCCTTAGGGCCTTGATTTTAGAAACTGTTTTGACAAACTAAGCATTTAGGGACAGTATGATAACAAATCTCAAAAACATAAGGTCCTGAAATACTACAGGGAACATCCTCAAGAATCAGAGAGTTCGATCGATCGACGATCGTTCGATCGATCGAAAGCCTTCATCCCTCAATCAATCGAAATGTCTTTCGATCACTTGACTATCTCAGGATTTATTCTGCTGCATGGCAGAGGCTGGAGATCACTATTTCATCGTGTTCTTCCAACCCTAGGACTACTCAGACATCGTCTGGAGTATCACAGACTGGTTTTTATCATATGAAAACATTAAGGCTTTGTTTGGATGTGAGTTTTGCATGAAAACTATGAGAACTAATGATATAAACTTGTCTAACATGCAATACTGCTAAGTTAACGAGTTACACTATTCTAAACTAAGTGCGGAATATAAATAAACAGTAGAGAAGTAACCTGGAACGAAGAACTTTATCAAACCTTTGAGTAATCAAGCTATATAAACCAAGAATTAATGGAAACCTACAAAACACCAAGAAAAACTCTCCTCTCTCTCTCTAAAACTGATAAAAAGCAAAAGTGGGCATCCCTTGGGACGTATACAATGCTTATATATATAGAAAACCTAAAGGCTAGGGTTACAATTCCGCAACTGCTGCGTACGCGAAAGTTTCTGAAAATACCATGTTCGATCGATCGAACATCTCTCGATCGATTGAATATCTGGAACTCAAGCGCTTCAACCTTCTTTAAGCGATCGAACCTTCGATCTATCAAACTATAGTCGATCGCTCGAACTTCAAACTTTAGCTTTGAATTCTTTTGTCTGCACTACAGCATTCCAGTTGTCCTGACGTTCATCTCTCTAATCCACACAGCAGAGATCTGCACAAACAATAGCTAAAACAATACAACTTATCATAGATTAATCACATTGTATGAAAACTAGCCTTGTAATACAAATTGCAGATAAAACGGGAAGTTGTGATTAAAACCAATGCAATTCTTCCTTTTAGCACGGTTGTATTTTACAAATACCCCCGCTTTGCAGGTGGTTTGGTAGGGGATTTTGGGTAACATGAGGCTTCTTAGGAGGTGGCTTAATGATATTCTGGTCAATGAGATCTTGGATATCATGGCGGAGGCACATGCAATCATCGGTATTGTGGCCAGGGGCTTGGTGGTAGGTGCATCTTTTGGACATATCACAACTGGGTGGTAGTGGGGTGTTTCGGGGCTGAAGGAGTTGGAGGTGGCCCTTTTTAGGAGGCGGTATAAGGATGAGGAAAGTGAGATTTTTAGCTTGGCAAAATTACGAGGGGGCTTTTTCTGGAAAGGGCTATTGAGGGAGTTAGCTTTGTTGGAGGGTTGATATAGCCTAGAAGGATATGCCATGGGTTGACTGCTAAGATCATTGACATCCGGAGGGTTGCGAGAGTAGTTGGCCCTTTTTGACTGACTTGGACGCTCTTCTTTCTTAATCTTTCCTTCCCTGATAGCATATTCAATTCGAGACCCAACTTCAAACAACTCTTCAAAGGTGGAGATGGATTGATAGAACAATTTTTCATAATAGAGCGGCTACAAATTCCGGATTAACATCCTCACTTGTTCCTTTTCAACCAGTCGGTGGGTCATTTGGGCCACTTTATTCCTCCATCTGCTTAAGAAAGCAGCGAAGGATTCATTGTTGTTTTGTCGAGGAGTTTCCAAATCCCTGATTGTAACATCCAGCTCTTGATTGTAAGAATAGTGATCAACAAATACCCAAACAATTTCTTCCCATGCCCGAGTTTTGGAAGCTTCCAAGGTAAGGAACCATGACAGTGCAGACTTTGCGAGAGTTTGTGGGAACAACATTGCAATGTGCTCATGAGTGCAACCCATTGACTGGAAGATGTTCATACATAGCTTCACATGACTCTTCAGATTTCCAGGTCCATCAAAATGATCAATGGCAGGCATCTTGAAGTTTTCTGGCAGTTTCAGCTTAACAGGCTCAAAAAGGCCTTCCAGGTCTAGCATGTAGTCATCAACCCCTTTGCTTTTCCTCAGTACGCTTTCTAGCTTGTCAACCTTATCCATTTTTTCTTGGAACTTCTTCTCATATGCAGGTGGTGGGACCTCTTAAAACCAATCTTCTTCCCCATTATTCTCAGGAGGTGATACAAACCCTGGCGCTGGTGGTGGCATGAAACCCGGTGGCGGAGGGAAACTAGGCGGATACTGCGATTGCTGCTATTTTAATTCTTCTATGAATTTCAGAACTTGGGCCAGGCTGTCGGACTATTGACTTATGGTTGCTCCCAACTCGGTTACCTTATTTTCTAACTCTTCTTAATTCATGCTGAAATAACTTATCGGGCTGATTCTGACCAAATGATTATCTAAGTTTCTGACCCAGGATGAAGATCCCAGCTGCTGACTTTGAGAATCTATAGTGACCCTATAGATTTGAGAGGATTGTATCAAGTTCTGACATTGATGACTTTAGGCAGACAACAACAGTGATGTTTAACAAATGTGGACTAACTTGTGTACAGACTGATAGAGACTGTGCGTGCGGACTGACAGGGAAGGTGCATGCATATGAGACAAGTAAGCAGATACAAGCCCTAATCTACATGATGCTCTTACTTCTAGCAGATAGCAGTTAAGCAAGTAAGGTCCTAGCCATACATAGTGTGCTAACCTTTCCTTCCAGTATGATCGCCAAGGGATAATAGGTCCAGGATATTTCGAGAAATTTTGATAAAGTTTCTGGGGAAAACTAGTATCTTTGGTAAATCTAGGATATTTGGACAGAGTTTCTGGGAAGGAATAGGTCATATCTGGGATATTTGGACAGAGTTTATGGGAGAAACAGGTTATATCTGGGATATTTGGACAGAGTTTCTGGGAGAAACAGGTTATATCTGGGATATGTGGAGAGAGTTTCTGGGAGAAATAGGTTATATCTGGGATATGTGGAGAGAGTTTCTAGGAGAAATAGGTTATATCTGGGATATCTGGACAGAGTTTCTAGGAGAAACAGGTATGTATGACTGGAGCAGTTTTGACGATGGAAATCATACTGTCTAGCAAGTTTTCATACTCTTATGACTTGGGACCAACAAACAAGGTTTGCAGTGCATATCTTTGTAAGCATGGAGCAGACATCCTTATCATGGTGCCTAGGTAGGTCAACTCAATGTAATCACATGTGAGTGATTGCCTTGGGAATCATAAGAAATAGGTTCTATTCTATGCTACATAAGCGTCCACACCGCACAGGTAATTCCACCAAGGCATACAGCAGTTATATCACATTGTCCTATCTGAAAAGATAAATTGATAGTCCTATGAAAGGTTCTACAAGAATCTATATGCTAAGGCTGGGTTTAGTCAAAGAGGATCCGTTGACGAGAGTTCCAGTATACCGTCAGAGAGACAGTACGGAAGTTTTTACTCTTTTTGATATACCTTGGAAGGTACAGTATCAACGGTGACTTGTGCCCTGGAACAGCAATACCTGAACAATGTCAGGGCCGCGTTTCAGACACAGTCGGAGGGGAAAATATAGGAGTGCAATGCGGTGAACCAAACATAGTAAAAAGATGATTCTAAGGATGCTTCTTATGAGTCAAACCTTTGTATTATTTTGTTTTTAAAAATAAAAAATCCCCAGCAGAGTCGTCAGATTGTGGACATGCGGAATTCCGGGAATCTACCCCCGCTTTCCTTCTCCGAGATTTCGGAATTGACTTTCCTTTAGTTTTGAAATCAAAGTTTATTTGAAGAAAAGAAGGTCTGATGAAAACAGATACAGAGTCGCCACTTGGTCTTTAAAGAACCAAGAAACCCAATTTGACTCACCCAAACGGATAAAAGACACCGGCCTTTCATAACCAAAGAACTTAGCTTGAGGTTTTGGTACGAGAGAGGAAGGAGCCTTTGTCATGACTAAAACACCCTCAACTCGCCCCATCTCTCAACGGGCCTCAATTAGCATCCAAAGAATCATCTTATACTATGTTTGGTTCGACAATTAATACTATCATAGTATAGTACATCCTATAAGAATCTTGAAATGGAAGATCAAAAGATAAGATATCATTCATAAGATCTAAGCCAAATACCACACAATGTAAAGGTGAAAGATTACACATACAAACTAAGGAAAAATCGTCTAATCACATATCAAGTAATCAATTTTTCCTAGTCTAAGAGGGGGACATGAATTGTTTTTTTGAAACAAATAATCAAAGAAAACAAAAAATGCTTGTGTGATGCATGATAATCTTTGAGAAAGAAAGATCTCTCAATCTCCAGGACAGACGAGAAAGGATGATTATATCAAAAGAGGAAACATGGACATGCGATCAAGTTCATTCCTTATAATCTTCTTAGATTAGGAGTCACAAAAACCCCAAATTTTGCATGGATGCAATGCATGATCCTAGAATGTGCAAAGGTTGTAGTGTGTTTGTGTACATGGACTTTCTAAAGTGACTTAGAAGTCTAAGATATGAACGAATTCATGAAGGAAATCATCATGGAGGTATGTAAAAATATGGTATAGACCACTTCCTAGGATACGAACTAATTTGAAGTACATGTAAGTATCAAATCAAAGGATGGAAGTAAAAGTATACTTGCTGTGAATAGTGGACAGAATCGTAACTCGATCTTGTGGAAATTGAAAAGTAGGGTAAGAAATGTTTTCAATGCATGATTTTTTATGGAGATCATCCTTACTGTGTCTAGAACACATATCAAAAATCCAATCCTCAATAACTATTACATATTGAGAGAAATCATATAAACAATAGAGGTCATTCAGAAACAGAGTCCGTACTGTCGACTGAAATGTTGAAAAATTTTAGAAAATGAAAACAAAACATCTAGAGGCCCATATTGAGCAGAAAGTTCCCTAAGACACTGAAGTTCAAGGGAAAATGAGTTGGGACCACTCCTTTTGGAAAAAATTTCTGTAAAATAAGTTGAAAGTCAACCAAGCTGCTGTGACAGCAAAGACAGAATGTCAGGAAGGAATGTTTGGGTCCAAATGGACCTTCCAAGTGTTTCCAAGTCAAACCAAAAATCATGGGTGTTATCTAATGAGTTAGGAAGGCTTTCCAAGTGGCCTCATGTTAATACTTTGAGTATTGAATCCTAGAGAAATATTTGAACTCAGATTGTTCACTATTTTGAAGATTTTGGGAAGAACTAGGGTTTTATTCTTTAAAATCAAAATGGGGGTTTAAGAGGGGTTTTGAAATAGAAGTTTTGAAAGTGTATTTTCAGCACTTAAATGGAGATTATGACCACTTGAAATATCAACATTGAACTCATATCAAGAACCTCCAAGATTGTTGGAGAGCATTGTTTTTATTTTGAAGACAACTTCAAGAATACATAGGAATGTATTGAAGTTGAAATCATCATCTATCAAACATGTTTTTAAGGTCAAGAGCTACTATCTGATATGCCCAAAATCAACCTATGCCCGAGCGGTTCTACTCAGCAACTGGTCCTGATCTGGACAAGTCATGAACTACTACTTAGCATCATCCCGAGCGGTTTGGGCCAGCCAAGACATCCCGAGCAGTTTGTACACGAAGCCCGACTAACAAGTCGGGAAGACCACGTAGGCATAGCTCGTCGCAGGGACGGCTCTTCCAATCCCCGAAGCTTGATCCATAATATTCCAGACAGTTTCCTACTCAAGCTAGAAGAGTAATGGAAAGTACACATTGTTTCCTAATCCAATTAGGAAACCCCCACAATTAATGCCAATTAATACTAATTGGATTGTATTTTCTTATCCTTGTACGAGTAGGTCTCTTGCATCTATAAAAGAGACCATTCACCCCCATTAGGGAGGATCCCGAATCTATATCTGACCCCCATAGAAAGGGTCCAACTTTTCAGTCTCTACAGCACCTCTATAGCAGTCATCAACATGCCCGGCCGACCTACGATAGCTCCAAACTATTGTTGGTTCACCATAGGTCCCTGGCTTTTTATAGTATAGTGAACGTGGACGTAGGTTCCTTCATTAACAGGGTCGAACTACATACAAAAATTTGGTCTCTCACTCTCTCTCTCTCCTTAATCTGCTCTAACTAGCTTTAACCAAATTTTGGCATCATCAACTTGGCGCTGTCTGTGGGAACAACAAGTTCTTTATCAACAAATCTATTGGCTGATAGCCATGCCTCCGAAGAAGGGTGAGAAGACTGCACAGTAGTCCAACCAGGATGTTCCGCCGGCCCCGACGCCGGCTACGGTAGTCATGACATCTGAGCAGATCACCACGACCCTCGTACAACTCTTGGAGGGCCAGCGTCAAATTCAGCAGCAGATCGAAGACCTACTGGCCCAGCAAAGCAGTCCTCTAGTGGCCAAGAAATGACCCAAGAACATTGCGTACGGTCAGGAACCGATCTTCATCAGACAATGTGCCCGAGCCAACCCGTCCCACATTGAGGATGCCAGAGACATCAACAGTAGGCATGCTGCCCAAGAGGAAAGGCAGGAGAATATGGCCTGGGAACCAGTCCAGGGTCACTCGGTCAAGAGCCGAGGTGTCCTTAGGCACATGATGAACCGGAGTCATAGCCGAGCCCAATCCCAAGGGACAACACACCACCATGAGAAGGAAGCCTCTTCCACTAACCCGACCTACATCCCGGATCCCGGTCGAGAAGGTATGGTGGTATATATCAAGGACTTGCATAAACAAATTGATGGAGTAGCCAAAAGGCTGGGCCAACCTTACTCAAAATCACACCAATACCGAGACAGAGTCACCATTCTCTAGCCAGATCACGAGGTTTGCCATCACGCGTAAATTTAAACAGCCTAGCCTAGATCCCTATAACGGCTCGGGAAACCCAGTCGACCACGTCCGGACCTACAAGGCTCAGATGGCCTTGGCCACCAACTCTGACGAACTACATTGCCTGGCCTTCCCCAGCACTTTCAAAGGCCCGACCGCGCAATGGGTCTACTCTTTGGAGTCCCAATCGATCAGCAGTTTCAAGTAACTCAGTAAGCAGTTCATCAACCAGTTTATCGGTATGCATGAACGGTGAAAGCCTGACATGCAGTTACTGACAATCAGGTAAAGGAATCATGAATCCCTAAAGGAATTCATTGACCAGTTTAATCAAGAAAAACTTGGGATCTGTGAGTTTGATGAAACTGTCGCCATTATAGCCTTCTACTCAGGAGTTCAACACACCAAGTGCACCACTTTGTTTCACAAAAAGTGACTGAAAACTTTGGTTGAACTCGCGGAGAGGGTCGGACGGTATATTGACACCGAAGAATTTTTAAAGACCAAAGGCCCCGGGCAAGAAAGCTACGAGCCTTTCGGAAGTAAGCAAAAATAAGAACAGCCCGGGAAGAATAATGTGGAGGAGCCCAGTGGCTCTAGCAGTTCCTGCAGTTCACAGCGATCTAGGTACGGCAACCCTGACTCGACCTCCAGTTCACAGCGGTCTGAGTCTGGCAACCCTGACCCGACCTCCAGTTCACAGCGGTTTGGGTCTGGCAGCCCCGACCCGACCTCTAGTTCACAATGGTCTGGTTTTTGCAGCCCTGACCTGACCTTCAGTTCGCAACAGTCAGGATCCAGTGACACCGACCTTTCCCCCAGCTCAGAGTAACCAAGAGCCCGGTGATCCTTACCCGATCTCCTGTCTTCATTAGTCTAGATGAGCCTGACTGCAGTGGTACTTGCCCGATCATCGCATGAGGCTCTATAGACTGTTAGAGAGCTTTTGGAAAGGCCTCGGGATCACACCCAAGGCACCTCAAAAGACCTCAGGCCACACCCGAGGCACATCAAAAGACCTCGGGCCGCACCCGAGGCACTTCAAAAGACCTCGCGGTCATATCCGAAGCACTAAAAAGACCTCAGGCTCAACCCTGAGGCAACTAAAGACCACTATTACGCAGCTGGCAAAAGACCTTGGGGTCACAACCGAGGCACTGGCTTTGCCTAGGTCCCCAACTGACGATGGGGGCAAATCCCCTTAGGCGGCTGATGATGGCAAGTTTCAAAAGACCCTGCAACCACCCATGTTCCAGGTCGGTTACCTACATTCATGGCCTATACAGACCCCCGTCTTAGCGAAAGCTTGGAGGACAAGAAGGCACAATGAACTAAACAGGCAATCACACCAGGTATTTTACAAGCCTTGGGGTTAACTAACTCTTAGACAGCCCGGGAGCCTATGATACTCAGAGATAATAACTCCACTTAGGTCCAAACCGACGATAGAGGTGACTAAAATCTCTTAGGTTGGCCCATGATAGAGGAGCAAAAAGACCCTAAAGTAATACGCTTTAGGTCGACTCCACCAACATGGTCAAATTCTTCTCCCAAACAGTCTTGACGAAGGTTGACTGGGCGAAAGATAACCATCCTGGGGAGTTAACACAAAAAGGACCCTAAAGCGACACGCTTTAGGTCGGCGTTTCCAACATGGTCAAATTCTTTTGCCCACAACCTTGACGAAGGTTTATGGGTAGAAGATAACCATCCTGGGAGCTAACTTTAAATAAAAACTCCGAATTAGGCTAAGTCTCAACTCTTGGCCAATTCCCAAGCACTTTAAAATTCCGAGCTAGGCTGAGTCTTAACTCTTAGCCAGTTCCTGAGAACTCAGCAAACTCGGAAGCTCTAAGGCAACCTTCCCGAGCAGTCAAACAGATTTCCAAACTTGCCCTGATATAGTATCCAGCCAACCTTGGAAATGGGGGGCAACTAATACGCCCAAAATCAGCCTATGCCTGAGCGGTTCTACTCAGCAATCGGTCCCGATCTAGACCAAGTCATGAACTGCTACTTAGCATCATCCCGAGCGGTTTGTGCACGAACCCCGACTAACAGGTCGGGAAGACTATGCAAGCATAGCTCGTCGTAGGGACGGCTCATCCAGGCCCCGAGGCTTAATCCATACTATTCCATACAGTTTCCTACTCAAGCTAGAAGACTAATGGAAAGTACACATTATTTCCTAATCCAATTAGGAAACCCCCACAATTAATGCCAATTAATCCTAATTGGATTGTATTTCTTTATCCTTGTACGAGTAGGTCTCTTGCATCTATAAAAGAGACCGCTCACCCCTATTAAGGGGATCCCGAATCTATATCTGACCCCCATAGAAAGGGTCCAACTTTTCAGTCTCTACAGCACCTCTATAGCAGTCATCAACACGCCCGACCGACCTATGGTAGCTCTAAACTATTGTTGGTTCACCACAGGTCCCTGACTTTTTATATTATAGTGAATGTGCTCAGATAGACATGTGGATGTAGGTTCCTTCATTAATAGGGCCGAACCACATACAAAAAATTGGTCTCTCACTCTCTCCCTATCCTTAATCTGCTCTAACTAGCTTTAACCAAATTTAGGCATCATCACTATCCATAAGGATTCACTTAACTCAAACTTCATGTCATCATCTAGATGATGATGGACTAGTAAGTGAATAAAGAAAAATCAAAAGAAATGAGGTAAAAAGAGATGAACACATATATAAACAAGCAAGTAAATAATAAATAGATGATATTCAAAGATGTATTAGACTTGTAGCTTGGTGTTTCACTCATATATGGTGACATTAGATATGGAAGTAGCTTTCTCTCTCTTAAATGCTCACTAAAATGGTAGTTGAATGCATTAAATGTGAAGTAAATGAGAGTAATGAAGTTGAAAACAAAGTTTAGAACTCACTTTCAAGTTGAAAATCAAAGGAAGAAACTTCTTTTCTCTCTATTCTAACCTTATCACTACAACTTTCTCTTTATTACTTCTCTAAGCTTTGTGTTTGCACCCACAAAATGAAAAGTCAAGGGGGGTTTATATAGGCTAATTTCGGGGGAGTTTGGGATTTTAAAAGTGCTCCCATTGATCCCAAACATCTGTTAACATAGAACTATGTCGTTTTGGCTTTTGATTATTCAATTTGGAGCCCCAAAAGAAATTACAAAAATGGATTGTTCAGGAGGAGAGTACCGCGGCAGCACTAGGCCTTTGCCACGGTGGCACTGCTCCTCTGATCCCTAGATAATGCCATTTAGTCCCCCAGAGGTTTCAACATTCGCGAAAAGGTCCTATTTCGTCCGAAATTCATAGAAAATGCGTATGAACTCCAAAGTAAGGTTGTGATAAACCGTTGGAAAGGTAATGGAGTCTACTTTACATAAAAAAAAATAGTTCAGAGATAGGTCACTTTCAAGAGTTTTGCGGTATTCGCGATAGAAGCCGATTTAATCATCTTTTTTACCTTCGGAAATTCATAATAAATTCGTTTTAAATCCAGGAATTACGTGCGATATACCATTAGAAAGATATTAACCTCTAGTATCCATGAAAATTTTTTGAAAAATGATACGGTGCTCCGGTTTTAAAGTCAACTTTTGGTCAAATTGGTCAAACCAGTGACTTCTCGGAAGTTCTGGGAACCTCTAGGAGCTCCTGGGAGCTGACGCTTTTGTTCGATTTTCGTGTATAACTTGTTTTAGTACTTTTCACATGATCTAGAATGATCTCAAAGCTTTTCGGCGAATTTGGACAATTTTGGTTAAACCTTGGTCAAACCTGGTCAATCCTTGGTCAAACCGGTCAATGGGGACTTTCTGAGAACTTTCGGGACTTCCGGGGGTCTCTGGGAGCTGACGATTTATCTGATTTTGCTTAAAAACTCATTTTATGACTTTCCTTACGACACAACATGTTTTCAGAACTTTTGGTCCAAATCTGAGAGTGTTTGGGCTTCAGGGGCATTTTTATCATTTGTACCACTTTCTAAGCATTTCGAGAGACAGAACTAACTTCTAGGAGTCCTGAGTCTTTTTCGATCATTGTGAACCACCAAGCTATGAGTTTCCTAAATCTGATAGCCAACAAAATGGGGTGTCTACACAACGGAGGCTTTGTTCTTTCTTTTTGATATTCTGGCAACATTGTTATAAAATAAGAGTTTTAAAGGATTCTTTTATTTTGTACTGTCTAATTTTGATATCCATATCTAAATGTCTGTTATTTTGTTTTTTCAAAATTTAAAATATTTTGGATCTGCATTTGGCCCACTTGCCACCATACTCACACAAAATAAGTTAACTAGAAACAACTACATTGAATGGAAATGTAACTTGGACATCGTTTTAACTGCGGAGGATTATATATATGTCCTCACTACCCCATGTCCTGACGAACCCGTGACAAATGCTTCAGCAGCTGCCAGACGCGAGTTCGACAAATAGAAGAAATCGAATGCGATGGCTCATTGCTACATATTGGCCTCTATGGTTGGTGTGTTACAGTACCAGTACCAATCGAATGATTCAGCTAGTGCCATCGTGACCTCCTTAAAAGAAATATTTGGGGAGCATGGATGACCTACTAGGTAGATCGCCATACAAAGGATCATGAGTGCAAAAATATTGGAAAGAACTCCAGTCAGAGAGCACGTTTTAAAAATAATTGTTGTTTAAATGAACTAGAGACTCTGGGTGCCAACATTTACGCACACTGCCTTAATCATTCGTTCAATTTAAACTTAATTATAATATGAATCAAATGAATCTTTCTATGAGCGAATTGATGGGTTCTCTTCAAGCAACAGAAGGGGTGATAAAACATGGGTACAACGTTTTAAACATTGAGAAAAGCTCTACCTCCTCCCGATCTGCACCGAAAAGCAAGAAAGGAAAGAAGAAGGCTGGCATAGGTGGTCCAAGTGTCAGACCAGTCCCGAAGATTGCAAAATCTAAGGGAAAGGGAAAAGGCAAGGGGAAGGGAGGTGGTCAAGGCAAAGGAAAGTGTTTACAATATGGGAACAAAGGCTACAGGAAGAGGAATTGTCTGGAATTCTTAGCTATAAGAGTTCAAGGGGTTCAGATCAACCAGGAGATACAGTGATGGGGAGATCGTGCTTACTCTAGGTTCTAGTGCAACTATATTTACGGTTGCAATAGGAGTAGTAATTTTAGAATTTCTAGACAATGAGACTTTGATTTTATTAAATGTACTTTACATCCCTTTAATGAGATGTAATTTAATTTCAGTTTCAGAACTTTCAAATAAAAAGTATTCTTTCTCTTTTGGAACCGAAGTTGTAATCAAAAGAAATGGTTCTTTTGTGTGTTCTGGTATTAAGTCAAATGGTTTGTATGTGATGTCACGCCTCGGAGAAGGAAAAATAGAGAAAACAAGTTCCTTTTTGGTCCTGTGGGTTTGTGACTGGTGAATAACCGCATTGTCATCTATACAAACCAACAAATACAACGATAGGAAGGATGCTATTCATAAAACATATCTTATTAACATAATCAGAGGCTACATCAGAAATATAAAAGGTTTGGAAGCAACATATGCCCAAGTACCAATTATAAAAGTCTACTAAATCTATTACAATAGCTGACTTAGAGTCTGAGGGCTATAACAATAATTAACAAAAGTACAACAGATATACCAACTAACTAATATAAAGCAGCACACCTTCGTCTTCAAGCCTTCATCTCCAAGTCTAGCAGAATATCAGTCTCCGTCCTCAAGACCTGCCAAGCTCTAGACATTGGAATGTCCAGGGCACAAACGCCATCAACTTTGAATACAAAGATGAGTGAGTACACTAAACAACATTCCTCACCATTATTGTTCAGCATCTTAAAATGTGGTTAATCTCTTATCAATGACGTCACTCGCGGACATAGCAGAGGTATCATTAAACTATACATGGATTCAATGATAGCAGAAAACATATTAAATGAAAACAATAATAACGATCATAGTATTAATATCTCATCACGTATTCACCAAATCCATGCATGTAACCCATGCAATCACCCATGCATCTACCTTTACGTCAGGACGTTGAATCCACGACTGAACATCATCTTTGTAATACCTGTAATTTCTCTACGTGCAATAATACGAGTTTTATGAATTTCTATATCTGGTCTATTATTATATTATTATTTTATTTGTGTGACCGTATCAGTGTAATGTAATTACTAATTAGACTATAATCACTACACCGACTCGACCGTAATTAGAATTAACTTAGTCCTGTACCTGGACCCGAACATCAGAAATAATACCTGTCTGCACGTAAACCGAGATCAACACGCATAACGAGGAACTTTTGCACGCAAACTGAGGTAGTTGCACAAAACTCGAGGTGGACCCCACATGGCCGGCCACATGGCAGCCAATGCACCACATGGCACCACCTCCCTTGCCACTTGTCCACCTCTAGGACACTTGTCCATACATGCACACCATGCAAGCATGCATGGTGACACATAATCCCTTCCTTTCTTTATATAAGGATGCCTATATTCATGCATGAGACTCTTGGTCATTTTACAATCAGCATATAGAGTTAGAGAGAGCTAGGAGATGAACTCCATGGAGAGATAAGAGATACATGGAGATGGAGAAGAAGAACTAGGAAGAAGTCTCCACCATTGAGGTTGTGTTCAAGTTTCCTAAGCTCAAATCCAAAGCCCAAGCTCAATTTCAAGTTTAAGTGAGTATTCTAACTCACTTTAGAACCTATATAGTATGTAGTAATGTTTATTAAGTGCTTGATGTTGATAGTTTGAGAGATCCATGCCATGCAAGATAAATTTTCAAATCTGGGAAGCAGAAACTTCCAGCAGAGTGTTGTTTAGTAAAACAAACATTTCGAGCAGTTAGAAAATGGGAATGAGGCTAGGTTTTTTTGTGGAGAAAGCTAACTCATTTATCTACAAATAACTCTTCTATAGCTCAGTCTGAAAATCACTTCTTCATAAGTGAAATATACATGCAACGAAGTACTTTAAATCTGAAAAACATAAACCTCAAGCAGAATGTAGTTTAGTAAAATGAGTGTCTTAAGCAGCTCCGAAATCTGAATTAAGCTAGGTTTTTTTGTGGAGAAAGCTAACTCATTTATCTACAAATAACTCTTCTATAGCCTGGTCTAAAAATGAATCCTTAATAGGTGAAATGCACATGCAACGCCCTATAAATCTGGGACAGAGCAGTCCGAAAATATAGAAATGTCTAAGTAAAATAAATATTTTGAGCAGCTCAAAAATGCAATTGAAGCTAGATTTTTTTGTACATGAAGCTAATCCAATTATCTACAATGTTCTAGTTTTGAGTTTGATCTACAAATCAATTTATCATGCCCAAATAAATCATATCAATTCAGTCAACATAGTAAAATTAAATTCTGGCAGATTGTATAACTACTTATATGATGTGTTTATTAATGATGCTTGCTTTCCGGTACCTATGTGGTTATGGATATCTTGTGCTATGGTAGTGTTATCGCGTATATGAGTATGTTAAGGGTTTCATCTATAGGGTTATTGATATCAAATCCATGTTATAGATCCACGAGCTGCACGCTAGGTTTCCGTTGTTATGAATATAGTGTGATGACCATAGAGAATTCATACCCAAGCTATAAGTATGTTGTACAACACGATTATTGCGCTGATAGTGATTGGATAAGTTTCCATTGTAAGTATATTACAACGTAAAACAGGATGACGGATGTATAAACGTAAATTTGAAAGTATATTCGGAAGTCCTTTAATGAACTAAATTCCAAAATGAAAGACGAATGTGTGGTCGGGAAAACATAAGGGTCGGTTATGCTATGTTAGAAGTAGATTATGCTAAGGATAATTGTCGGATAGGTAATCTGGGCAGCGGAGGTCAGAATAATGAGAAAAGGGTATGGTTGACGAATGTGAAAGTTGTGTATCATTTCGGTTCTTTGTGATGGTGAAGTGGTGTTTCTTAGAGTGAAGACTCCTTTCGGTTCTTAGTGATGGAATGGAAGTTCTTGCACTCCGTAAACGTTTCGGTTCTTCGTGATGATGAAACGGTATTTCTTAGAGTGAAGACTCCTTTCGGTTCTTAGTGATGTAATGGAAGTTCTTGCACTCCGTAAACGTTTCGGTTCTTCGTGATGATGAAACGGTATTTCTTAGAGTGAAGACTCCTTTCGGTTCTTAGTGATGGAATGGAAGTTCTTGCACTCCGTAAACGTTTCGGTTCTTCGTGATGATGAAACGGTATTTCTTAGAGTGAAGACTCCTTTCGGTTCTTAGTGATGGAATGGAAGTTCTTGCACTCCGTAAACGTTTCGGTTCTTCGTGATGATGAAACGGTATTTCTTAGAGTGAAGACTCCTTTCGGTTCTTAGTGATGGAATGGAAGTTCTTGCACTCCGTAAACGTTTCGGTTCTTCGTGATGATGAAACGGTATTTCTTAGAGTGATGACTCCTTTCGGTTCTTAGTGATGGAATGGATGTTCTTACACTCCGTAAACGCTTCGGTTCTTCGTGATGGAGAAGTGGTGGTTCTTCGTGACAAAGTGAAGGTTACAAGTGTTTTGGGTTATTGAAAGATGGTTTAGTCAGTGCGAGATGGTTTTGGTCAGTAAAAGATGGTTTGATCAGTGTAAGATGGTTTGGTTAACGAAAGATGGATTGGTTACAATTGGCAAGTACAAAGTAATTTAGTTGTGCAATTGTGACAGCCTTTTTAGTGTTGTTAATTGGAGTTAGGACTCCGAAATAGACTTCGGTAATGGACTGTGATAATGTTCCGAGATGTAGAAGCGAGTTATATCGATTGTTTATTTTTCTCTTCGAATGCCTGTATGGGCACGTAAGTTGTTGTAGTCCGACGGTGAGAACGTGAGAGAACTTTAATAGACGTAATAAAAAGTAGTAAATATATTTCTTATTGTGTGTGACTATATAAGTTCCATTTGATTTAGTTTTCTCACTCAGCTTTCATAAGCTGACGACGTTCATGTCGCTGGACATTCCCATGTCCAGCTTATCCAGGTGATGAGTACACGGGTGATGCTACGCAAGAGGAGATCATGGAGGAAGAGTACACCGAAGATGGCTATGGATATGCTAGTTAGAGAGAAGACTAGTAGATGTCTTTGTAAATGTTTTTGGTTGTAACCTCTAGCAGAGGACTTCATCTATCTTTTGTAATAGTTCTGTAATGCCCTAGAGCCATAAGACTCTGATGTATCTACCATGATGTAATAGTTAACTAGTATTGTGGCCTCTTATTATAATATATCCTTGTTAGCTGCTGTTGGTTTTATCCCTTTCGTTATGTTGTTTATTATTAGCATTTGGTGAGGACAATTCGGTACTGTAACCAGTCACGTGCCTCAGGGTCCAAGATGAAAATTTTAAATTTTTCCATATTTTGGCTACGCCGGGGCGTGACAGGGATTTTTGGTATCAGAGCTTTAGGTTAAGACGTGTACACCGATTATCCTACACACTTAAGTTATAAACTGTTAGACCTTTTTCCATCCATAAATACATAAACCTTATGGTAGCTTTGTGATTAGCATGGCTCCTTATTACATCCCGGATGGATAAGGAGGATGGGGTTGATGAGGAGATTGACCCAGCAGTGGGTATTGACCTAGCAGAGGATGTTGACCCAACAGAGGGTGCTGGTGAGGGGGAAGCAATGATAGTCATGGAGGCTGGAGAGCCAGAGGTTAAGGATGACTTTGAGGATGACTCTAAGGATGCAGATATAGAGCCTTTGGATAAGGATGAAGATGAGATGGTTGATAAGTTTGACCCGTACTTGGACTGGGTTCCACCTTTGGAGATTCCAATCTTGGATGATGTTCTACCATATAAGTCAGATATGAAGGACTTTTGGGATAGGACTCCCAGGATCTAGAGCTTTACTTGTATTAGGACTAGTAGCCCATCTTTTTGTGTATATAGTATGTACCCAGGCATATAATACAAACTAGTGGTAGCGTGTACGCATTTCTATGTAAATATTTGAAATTATCTATAAAGATTTGTTTCCTCTACTTGATGAAATGTAATGATGTGATATGTACTCATATTAGAATTGTTAGCTATACCTTATATCGTTTATATATCTCGTAACCATAGTTAGGACTGGAGTTAGGTTCATAACACACAAATAGATGACAAGTCAACCACCTCAGCTTAGGAATGGACCAAGGGGAAGACCTCCGACCTGTTTCCAAGGAAACAAACACCCGTGGAATAGTGGTAAGAAACCAGGACACACCTTTCCCCGAAATAAGCATGCAAAACCAACTGCACCATAAGTACCAACCACTACTACCGGGAACAACAAGGATGGATGTTTCAATTGTGGGATCCCCAGACTACACAGCCCCCAGAACCAACAACCGAGCTAATGTTATATGCTACAACTGACGCAAAAGAGGACGCATGAGCATGGATTGCAATGCACCAAGAGAAAACTATCATGGGCCTACTACTCAAGGTCAAATTAGCAAAGGTCGACTAAATCCTATCATACCCGAGGCGGCCAGCTATGATGAAAAGGAATAGCAGAACTTGGAAGGTACACTCTTATTATATGCTAGTCGAGTTAAAGTACTTTTTGATACAGGTGCTACGAATTCGTTTATTGCCTTTGAGATTGTATGATGATTGGGTTTAGTACCCCAAGCACTTGAGGTAGCCCTGAACGCGGTATCACCTTTGGGAGTGACCGTGAAGCTAGGAAAGGTGTGCAAGGACTGCACTTTGACATTGGAAGATAGGAACCTACATGCAGACTTAATTGTTCTATCAATATAGGAATTCGACGTAATCTTAGGATTTGACAGGCTTACTAAGTATCATGCAAAGTTAGATTGTGCTGGTAGGTCGATCACATTTTCAGTACCTGGAAGTGCACCCTTTAGTTTTCAATGCAACCCCACTAGTGACGCCTTTCTTACAAGTCGTTTAGCCGCTATCGAAACTACAGGCTCAGATTTGACGATCACTCGGATTCTGATAGTCCGAGACTATGAGGATGTCTTTCAGGACGTTTCTGGATTACCACCAAAGCGCGAGATCGACTTTTGTATTGAGTTGATACCCGAAATGACACCGATATCCAAGGCTCCTTATCGTATGGCCCCAACGGAAATGCTGGAGTTGAAGAAGCAAGTACAAGAGTTAGAAGATCTTGGATTTATTAGACCAAGCACGTCACCTTGGGGAGCCCCGGTTCTATTTGTTAGAAAGAAGGATGGAAATCTTCGACTCTGTATCGACTACAGAAAGTTGAATAAGGTTACTATTAAGAATAAGTACCCGCTTCCCAGGACAGACGATTTGTTCGATCAACTACAAGGAGCGACGACCTTTTCGAAGATTGACTTACGATCTGGGTACCATCAGTTACTTGTCAGGCCGGAAGATATACCGAAAAAAGCTTTCAGAACAAGATATGGGCACTACGAGTTCTTAGTTATGCCTTTTGGATTAACTAATGCCCCGGCGATATTCATGGATTTGATGAATTGGGTATTCAGACCCTTCTTGGATCAATTCATCATCGTGTTTATCGATGACATCCTTATTTATTCGAAGAATGATGAAGAACACGAGAAGCATGTGAAGATTGCACTTCAGACACTTAGAGAAAATCGTCTCTATGCTAAGTTCAGTAAGTGTGAGTTTTGGCTGAAAGAAGTCAAATTCTTGGGACATGTAGTCTCACAGAACGGAATTTCAGTGGACTCAACCAAGACGGACGCAGTTTCTAGTTGGAATAGACCAACCAACGCATCGGAAGTACGAAGTTTCCTTGGATTGGCTGGATACTACAGGAGATTCGTGGAGGGTTTCTCAAGGATCGCGTCTCCTTTAACCGGACTAACGAAGAAGGATATAAAGTTTGAGTGGAAGGACAAGCACGAACGCGCCTTTCAGGAATTAAAGGAGAGGTTGACCTCAGCGCCAGTGCTAGCTATACCCAAGAGTGGTGAACAGTACACTATCTACAGTGACGCTTCATATCAAGGACTAGGATGTGTACTTATGCAGAATGGTCAGGTGATCGCTTACGGATCTAGGCAATTAAAGCCACATGAATTAAACTACCCTACACACAATCTGGAACTGGCTGCAATTGTCTTTGCACTTAAGATTTGGAGGCACTACCTCTACGGAGAGAAGTTTGACCTATTCTCAGACCACAAAAGCTTGAAATACCTATTCTCTCAAAAGGAATTAAACATGAGACAACGACGTTGGATGGAGCTACTTAAGGACTACGACTTTAATTTGCAATACCACCCCGGTAAGGCAAATGTAGTCGCAGATGCTCTAAGCAGAAAACCCCACAGGTTAATCGCCTCACTTTTAATCAGGGAATGGAAAGCCTTAGAAGCTTTAACGGAATTTGACTTTCAGACTACAAGACCAGGTATTGGACGACCTTTTGGATGTCTTATGGTGCAGCCAACCCTCATTAACCGAATACTTGAAGCTCAAAAGAAGGACGAAGGATTGAGGAAATGGTTTGAGAAGGCAAAAGCAAAGGATCCGACTGAATGGAATATTGGAACAGACGGGGCATTCAGATGTAAGAACAGGTTATGTGTACCCAACACGGATAATTTGAGGGAAGACATTCTGAATGAAGCCCACAAGTCAAGGATGACTAAACACCCCGGCGGAACCAAGATGTACAGAGACTTGAAAAGGAACTTTTGGTGGGAAGGCATGAAGAGAGAAGTCGCAGAATATGTAGCAAAATGCCCTACTTGCCAGCAAGTCAAGGCAGAACATCAACGACCTCCAGGATTACTACAACCTCTACCAGTCCCAAAATGGAAATGGGAGCATATCACCATGGATTTTGTTATGGGATTGCCAAGATCTCAGCAGAACCATGATGCCATTTGGGTAGTTGTTGATCGACTAACCAAATCAGCCCATTTTATTGCATATAATATGACCTATCCTGTTGAGAAGATGAGTCAACTTTATCTGCAACAGGTTGTGCGGTTACATGGGGTACCAGTGTCAATAGTATCAGATCGAGATTCGAGATTCACCGCTGGATTTTGGGAGAGTCTTCAGAAAGCGATGGGAACATCTCTGAAGTTAAGTTCTGCATTTCATCCACAAACTGATGGACAAACAGAAAGGACGAATCAAGTAATGGAGGACATGCTTCGAGCCTGTGTAATCGATTTTGAAAGTTCGTGGGAAACTCACTTACCGTTGGTTGAGTTTGCTTATAACAACAGTTTTCATTCGAGCATAGGGATGGCACCATTTGAAGCACTATACGGAAGGCCGTGCCGATCACCTTTGTGTTGGGCTGAAATTGGGGATGGCAAACTATTGGGACCAGACTTAGTCCAGGAGACCAATAAAGGAATCAATACAGTAAAGGAAAGAATGAAGGCAGCACAAAGTAGATACAAGAGCTACGCGGATAAACGACGTCGAGACCTAGAATTTGAAGTGGGAGATCATGTTTACCTGAAAGTTTCCCCGGTTCAAGGCGTGGTAAGGTTTGGACAGAAGAAGGAAAAGCTATCGCCACGCTACACTGGACCATTTGAAATTCTGGATCGCGTAGGAAAAGTCGCCTATAGATTAGCGTTACCACCCAAGATGTCGGGAGTTCATAACGTATTCCATGTAAGCATGCTAAGGAAATGTCTTCATAACCCAGCACACGAGATTGACTTCAAAGATATCGAAGTAAATGACAATGCTACATTCATTGAAGGACCTGTAAAGATTCTGGATCATGGAATTAAGAAGTTGAGAAACAAAGAGATTCCGCTGGTAAAGATTCAGTGGAAACACCATGACGAAGGAGAAGCCTCTTGGGAGCTGGAATCGGAAATGAGAGAGAAATTTCCTTTTCTTTTTAGTACCTAGATAGCTCAGATTTCGAGGACGAAATCCTGTAATAGGTGGTAGAAGATGTAATACCTGTAATTTCTCTACGTGCAATAATACGAGTTTTATGAATTTCTATATCTGGTCTATTATTATATTATTATTTTATTTGTGTGACCGTATCAGTGTAATGTAATTACTAATTAGACTATAATCACTACACCGACTCGACCGTAATTAGAATTAACTTAGTCCTGTACCTGGACCCGAACATCAGAAATAATACCTGTCTGCACGTAAACCGAGATCAACACGCATAACGAGGAACTTTTGCACGCAAACCGAGGTAGTGGCACAAAACTCGAGGTGGACCCCACATGGCCGGCCACATGGCAGCCCATGCACCACATGGCACTAGACCTGGCAAATGGGCGGGCCTGGGCGGGTTCGGGCCGGGCTGAGAACGGGCCGGGCCGAAGCAGGCCGGGTTGGAGTCGGGCTCATATATAACTTGGCCGGGTCGGGCTGGGTTTATCTAGACAAACCCGTTTTTTTTTTTTTTTTTTTTTTTTTTTATTTTTAAATCAACCCACATCCAAAGAAAGATATGAGGGGAATCATAAAAATAAAATAAAATAAAATAATTCCCAAAACAAAGAAAAGAAAAGGAAAAAACAAATATACATGCAGCTTATACGTTATACATTTATATACATTTACATATACATACATTATAAAAGGAAGAACTATCACCAAAATGCTTACTGTTTTGAACTTTATATTATTATTATGCATATACATATATGGGATACACCCACATCAAGAAAAATCAACCAGATCACAAAGTAAAAAAGAAGTGTGTGTGTGTGTGTGTGTGAGAGAGAGAGAATATATGATTCCCTTATACCTTTTGGTCAAAATTCTTGAAACAATGAGAAAAAAGAAGTAAAGAAGAAAGGAAAGGGACAATAGAAAAACCAGGGAAGGAGAGAGAGAGACGAGAGAGAGAATTTGGGGGCGGCTGGTTACGAAGAAGTAAGGAGAAATAGGGTAAATACATTATATAACATTTCGGGCTTCTCACGGGCCTAGCTTAAACCCTCCAAGCCCGCACAGCCCTTTTACTGAAAAAATAAAAACCTCCTTAGGCCCGATGTTAAAAAATCCTCAAGCCCGCTTTTACTTAATTTCGGGCTTTTCTTGGTGGGCTCACTGGCACGGGCTTGAATTGCCAGGTCTACATGGCACCACCTCCCTTGCCACTTGTCCACCTCTAGGACACTTGTCCATACATGCACACCATGCAAGCATTCATGGTGACACATAATCCCTTCCTTTCTTTATATAAGGATGCCTATATTCATGCATGAGACTCTTGGTCATTTTACAATCAGCATATAGAGTTAGAGAGAGCTAGGAGATGAACTCCATGGAGAGATAAGAGATACATGGAGATGGAGAAAAAGAACTAGGAAGAAGTCTCCACCATTGAGGTTGTGTTCAAGCTTCCTAAGCTCAAATCCAAAGCCCAAGCTCAATTTCAAGTTTAAGTGAGTATTCTAACTCACTTTAGAACCTATATAGTATGTAGTAATGTTTATTAAGTGCTTGATGTTGATAGTTTGAGAGATCCATGCCATGCAAGATAAATTTTCAAATCTGGGAAGCAGAAACTTCCAGCAGAGTGTTGTTTAGTAAAACAAACATTTCGAGCAGTTAGAAAATGAGAATGAGGCTAGGTTTTTTTGTGGAGAAAGCTAACTCATTTATCTACAAATAACTCTTCTATAGCTCAGTCTGAAAATCACTTCTTCATAAGTGAAATATACATACAACGAAGTACTTTAAATCTGAAAAAACATAAACCTCCAGCAGAATGTAGTTTAGTAAAATGAGTGTCTTAAGAAGCTCCAAAATCTGAATTAAGCTAGGTTTTTTTGTGGAGAACGCTAACTCATTTATCTACAAATAACTCTTCTATAGCCTGGTCTAAAAATGACTCCTTAATAGGTGAAATACACATGCAACGCAGTCCTATAAATCTGGGACAGAGCAGTCCGAAAATATAGAAATGTCTAAGTAAAATAAATATTTTGAGCAGCTCAAAAATGCAATTGAAGCTAGATTTTTTTTGTACATGAAGCTAATCCAATTATCTACAATGTTCTAGTTTTGAGTTTGATCTACAAATCAATTTATCATTCCCAAATAAATCATATCAATTCAGTCAACATAGTAAAATTAAATTCTGGCAGATTGTATAACTACTTATATGATGTGTTTATTAATGATGCTTGCTTTCCGGTACCTATGTGGTTATGGATATCTTGTGCTATGGTAGTATTATCGCATATATGAGTATGTTAAGGGTTTCATCTATATGGTTATTGATATCAAATCCATGTTATAGATCCACGAGCTGCACGCTAGGTTTCCGTTGTTATGAATATAGTGTGATGACCATAGAGAATTCATACCCAAGCTATAAGTATGTTGTACAACACGATTATTGCGCTGATAGTGATTGGATAAGTTTCCATTGTAAGTATATTACAACGTAAAACAGGATGACGGATGTATAAACGTAACTTTGAAAGTATATTCGGAAGTCCTTTAATGAACTAAATTCTGAAATGAGTGACGAATGTGCGGTCGGGAAAACATAAGGGTCGGTTATGCTATGTTAGAAGTAGATTATGCTAAGGATAATTGTCGGATAGGTAATCTGGGCAGCGGAGGTCAGAATAATGAGAAAAGGGTATGGCTGACGAATGTGAAAGTTGTGTATCATTTCGGTTCTTCGTGATGGTGAAGTGGTGTTTCTTAGAGTGAAGACTCCTTTCGGTTCTTAGTGATGGAATGGAAGTTCTTGCACTCCGTAAACGTTTCGGTTCTTCGTGATGATGAAACGGTATTTCTTAGAGTGAAGACTCCTTTCGGTTCTTAGTGATGGAATGGAAGTTCTTGCACTCCGTAAACGTTTCGGTTCTTCATGATGATGAAACGGTATTTCTTAGAGTGAAGACTCCTTTCGGTTCTTAGTGATGGAATGGAAGTTCTTGCACTCCGTAAACGTTTCGGTTCTTCGTGATGATGAAACGGTATTTCTTAGAGTGAAGACTCCTTTCGGTTCTTAGTGATGGAATGGAAGTTCTTGCACTCTGTAAACGTTTCGGTTCTTCGTGATGATGAAACGGTATTTCTTAGAGTGAAGACTCCTTTCGGTTCTTAGTGATGGAATGGAAGTTCTTGCACTCCGTAAACGTTTCGGTTCTTCGTGATGATGAAACGGTATTTCTTAGAGTGAAGACTCCTTTCGGTTCTTAGTGATGGAATGGAAGTTCTTGCACTCCGTAAATGTTTCGGTTCTTCGTGATGATGAAACGGTATTTCTTAGAGTGAAGACTCCTTTCGGTTCTTAGTGATGGAATGGAAGTTCTTGCACTCCGTAAACGTTTCGGTTCTTCGTGATGATGAAACGGTATTTCTTAGAGTGATGACTCCTTTCGGTTCTTAGTGATGGAATGGATGTTCTTACACTCCGTAAACGCTTCGGTTCTTCGTGATGGAGAAGTGGTGGTTCTTCGTGACAAAGTGAAGGTTACAAATGTTTTGGGTTATTGAAAGATGGTTTAGTCAGTGCGAGATGGTTTTGGTCAGTAAAAGATGGTTTGATCAGTGTAAGATGGTTTGGTTAACGAAAGAGGGATTGGTTACAATTGGCAAGTACAAAGTAATTTAGTTGTGCAATTGTGACAGCCTTTTTACTGTTGTTAATTGGAGTTAGGACTCCGAAATAGACTTCGGTAATGGACTGTGATAATGTTCCGAGATGTAGAATCGAGTTATATCGATTGTTTATTTTTCTCTTCGAATGCCTGTATGGGCACGTAAGTTGTTGTAGTCCGACGGTGAGAACGTGAGAGAACTTTAATAGACGTAATAAAAAGTAGTAAATATATTTCTTATTGTGTGTGACTATATAAGTTCCATTTGATTTAGTTTTCTCACTCAGCTTTCATAAGCTGATGACGTTCATGTCGCTGGACATTCCCATGTCCAGCTTATCCAGGTGATGAGTACACGGGTGATGCTACGCAAGAGGAGATCATGGAGGAAGAGTACACCGAAGATGGCTATGGATATGCTAGTTAGAGAGAAGACTAGTAGATGTCTTTGTAAATGTTTTTGGTTGTAACCTCTAGCAGAGGACTTCATCTATCTTTTGTAATAGTTCTGTAATGCCCTAGAGCCATAAGACTCTGATGTATCTACCATGATGTAATAGTTAACTAGTATTGTGGCCTCTTATTATAATATATCCTTGTTAGCTGCTGTTGGTTTTATCCCTTTCGTTATGTTGTTTATTATTAGCATTTGGTGAGGACAATTCGGTACTGTAACCAGTCACGTGCCTCAGGGTCCAAGATGAAAATTTTAAATTTTTCCATATTTTGGCTACGCCGGGGCGTGACAATCTTACTAAGCATTCTCATATTCATATCCATTTTCGTATCCATTCGTCAATAATAATACCATTCTGTAACCATACGTCAATACCATAATACAAATTTGTATCCATACGTATGCAACAATACCAATCTGTATCCATACGCTAATACTACAATACCAATCAGAATCACCCGACTAGGCAGTAGGTCCCACGATCCCTTGATAGGGTTACCGGTCATCTACACAGTACCATCTATTTGTAAACAATAGAAGTGGCACATCGGACATTTTTAACGATGTGTATATCCTCACTGGTCGTCTACACAGCTGAGAATACATTAGAGCACTAGCCGGATGGACGTCTTCAACAGTGCATACGCATCAGTGGACGTCTTCAATAGCGAGTGGCATACTAGGAACTCTAACCATCCCACGTCCACCCGGCTTGTCAGGGTATTACACCACATAAATCACAGTTCCCATTTCTCATCATATCCTCTCATTTGTTCATACCAATATCCCATGTATGCTGACCATATGTCGTGAAATGCATTACTCTAGATACAAGAATTACCACATGCTCTGTATTCATCACATCTACTCATTTCTGATTATTAGCATGCAGTTGTGTTCCATTCTACTATTCAGTTTAACGGTATCAACATATAACCGTTAAACAGTTCATCTCATAACAGTGTTGCATTATCTCTTAAATTAACAATATCGCATATTGAAAGCATGAATAAATATTTAAATAGCTAAACAGTATGTATTATAATCAACAAAAAATAAACATGTTCTGCGAGGTTCGATCGATTGAAGTCAAAGGAAGTTCGATCGATCGAAGGAAGTTTGATCGAACGAAGATCGCTTGAGCAACAGGCAGTTCAATTGATCAACAATAGTTCGATTGCTCGAACATCATCTTCCACCCAGACACTGGCAGAGACAAACAAAGGTCTTGGGGTCAGTAAATACATATCTAAACATACCACGAGCATCCTAAAATCATCCCTTGATTGAGTTAATGAACTCACCTCACTCCGGCGGTCCGGTGGCAGCGTTCCCGAGCTTCGCAGCGGCGACTATGGTGGCGGCGAGCTTTCGCTCTCCTCTCCTTCTCTGTCTCTCTCTGGTCTCTCTTTGTCCTCTTTCTTCCTCTTCTTCTGCTCGTCTTCTCGTTCTTCTCTTCTTCTTTCTCTGCCCAAGCACATATATATATATACACATACATACACACACAAGGTTATAGAGATATGTATAACACAAACACACACAAGCTCTCTCTCTAAACTACCAAACCCCCCCTCCCCACACACACACAAACTAACATATATATAGGGAGGGAAAGAGGTGCAGGTGGCAAACACGTAAGCTAGGAAATATAACACTTTCGATCAATCGATCAGAGTGAGTTTGATCAATTGAGAATAGGTCGGTCAAGGTTCGATCAATTGAAAGAAGTTCAATCGGTTGAGAAAAGGTCCACATCATAGAATCAGGTCGACAGAGTTTCGATCGCTTGAAGTATGTTCGATCGCTCGAGAAAGTACATGGTTTGATCGATTGAGAAGACTTCGATCGATCGAGAAAGATTCTCACTAAGGGTTTACACAAGCATACAGGGTCTTATTTATATAACTATGTATCTGAAAATACAGGGTATTACATTATCCACCACCTATCAAAAGATTTTATCCTCGAAATCTGAAGCAATAGTCGTAAAATGAAAAGGAAACCATCTCATAAGACATACTCTAAAAATGCTCAAGTTCTCATTTTACGTAAACGATCACATCAGCGACCAAAGGGTTAAGTTCTAAACACTCGATATAAAGATATCACTGATCTATGAATACTAGGGTAAAAACTACCAATCTCAGGTTTAGATATATGAAATTTGTATGTTGAACTTCGGGTAAAGGTTCTAGGTAGCACAATCTAACCATCTTACAAAATCTGAAACAGCTAGTTCCCAAACACATCCTCAAGTCAAACTCTACGGTGTGAGGGTTCTATTGATCAAGTGTTCTAATCTCATCTAAGTTGTAGCAAAGCATTGTCATCTACTCTTGTCTTCAATGATGCTTCAAACTATGCTAACGATGTCTCTACTGTATCATCAGTTGGCTGTCACCCATCTCTGGACTCCTTATTATGATTGTCAGCGTCCTTAGTAAATCTCTTGTTGTACATGACATCCTTGTTAACTCCCTGGTTATTGACATCCTTTAATGTGTTGACCTAAAAGCATTTTGATTCCGACATCGTAGTTGGTGATTTAAACTTCCTTACGTCTCCAAGTTCTCATGTACTATTGATATAATCATCTCTTTGAGGTCGTATAGTCTGTTAAATGCTCATTCTGCTTTCGCATTCCAACTAAATAGGTTAGGCAGGGCTACACACTGATATCGTGAGTCGACCTACTATATAACATCTTGACTAGATGGAAGCAATATACGATCAGTATTGATAAGAGACCCTCCGTGGTACTATTTGAAATTCTGGTGTCGTTTCCGCGTTACTCGTATCCTCTCTTGTAGACTTGCAATATTCTAGTTTGTCCTTTCTTGTCAAGTCTACGTCTCAAGAAAATTGAGATTCCTCATCTCTGTCCAACATACCAATTGTTGGCATAGTCTTTCGTGTAGGGAGGCTAATGATGTCAGATAGGGATGCAATTGATGTCTTATGGGGATGCAAAAGATGTCATATGTGATGCAATTGTTGTTATATCTACACTTGGATACTACTGTCGATGAGTGTCAAATGAATTGTTCAGGTATCTACCATTTACGGTGTAGGCTAATCCTCTTATGATCAATCAAATAAATGTCAACTTCCTGTAATATTCGGATCATATGTAATACAAAATGTAGGTGATGAGGGTTGTACCTTTTGTCTATCGTCCTTGTCTAAGTCGAGATCCATTACTTGTTCAGTGGGTCTACCCTCGTTATACTTGTTGCGACGGAACATTGTGTTGCATCTTTATTTCTGGACAAAACTTATGGACATGACCAACTTTATCGTAGTTAAAGCATTGTATTCCTTGTTTATTAGATTTCCTTGATGCTCTGCATTCTCGGGAATGGTGTCCTAGTACTCCACAATTGTAGCAGATATCTCATTCTCTGTGCTGTGTTGGAGTCGCAACTGGTTTGAATTCTTTCTTGTTGTTCCCCAATCTCTTACGCTTCTGGTGGTTGCCCATGTAACTTCTCTTTGTGTTTCCTTGTTGAACTTGGTTAGCTGCCAACACAATCTAACTATCCCTTCCTCTCTGATCCATTAGGAGAAATTGATCGTACTCTGGAAATGTTAGATCAGATCGTTGCCCTTCACTAATCTGAGTGTCGTCTTCCAGTTTCGTTTCCATTTCTACCAGAGCTTCTAAAGTTTGATCTAAATATCCTATAGTCATATGACGGATATATGGAACTAGTCCCTGATGATATCTTTTGATCTTCCTTCTTGGTGTATCGATCATATGTGGTGCAAATCGTGATAGTTGTTCGAATTGAGTTATATATTGTGGCTCTGTAAAACTACCTTGGATTAATTGTATGAAATCCATTTCCCTTTTTGTTCTTCTCGGAGTTTGGGAAGTACTTCTCTAGAAATTGGGTCTTGAATGATTCCCAAGTCATTCTTCCAACAACTTCTTCACATATCCTAACTTTCACTGCGTCCCACCAATTTGCTGCTGAGAACGTTAGTTGAAATACTGCCAAATGTCTTTTCTCACTGTCAGTACATTCAAGTGTCTCAAATATCAATTCTATCTGGCAAATCCATTGCTCAACTTGCTATGCTCCAGTTAGTCTTGTAAAGTTCTCTAGTTGAAGAGCACGAAATTCATTCAGCAGCTTGACTCTCGTTTGACGTACTGGTGCTTCATTGCCGATGACACGATCAGTATGATTGATAACTTGTTCCATGCGATAGATGAAAACTCTAAAATTCCTGTGGGATCTATCTCAGGAGGTACTACATTAGGTACTTCATTCAGTTGACCTATAGACACCCCATTTTTTCGGCTATAGATCTAGGAGACCCATAGCTTGGTGGTTCACAATGATCGAAAAAAGACTCAAAAGGACTCCTGGAAGTTAGTTATATTTCTCAAAATGCTCAGAATGACCAAAATGCCCCTAAAAGCCTGAAAACTCCCAAATTTGGACCAAAAGTGCTGGAAACATGCTATGTCATAAGAAAAGTAAGAAAATGAGTTTTTAAGTAAAATCAGATGAAATCGTCAGCTCCCAGAGACCCCCGAAAGACCCAGAAGTTCCCGGAAAGTCCCCGTTGACCAGTTTGACCAAGGTTTGACCAGGTTTGACCAAGGTTGACCAAAATCGTCCAAATTCATCGGGATCATTCTAGATCATGTGGAAAGTATTAAAATGAGTTTTAAAAGAAAACTGAGCGAAAATGTCAGCTCTTGGGAGCTCCCAGAGATTTCCAGAACTTCCCGGGAATCCCAGGTTTGACCAGTTTGACCAAAATTTGACTTTAGAACCGGAGCACTGTAATAATTTTCAAACATTTTTTTATGGATACTAGAGGTCAGAAGCTTTCCAACGGTATATCGCACATAATTTTTGGATTTAAAACGAGTTTATTGTGAATTTCTGAAGGCGAAAAAGGTGATCAAATCAGCTTTTATCGTAAATACCGCAAAAATTTTCAAAGTGACCTATCCCCAAGTTATTTTTAATGTAAAATAGACTCCATTACCTTTCCAACAGTATATCACAACCTCAATTTGGAGTTCATATGCATTTTCTGTGAATTTCGGACGAAATAGGGCCTTTTCGCGAATACCAGAACCTCTGAGGGCCTAAACAGCATTATGTGGCACTGGCCTAGTGCCGCCGCGGCACTCTCCCCCAGAATAGTCCATTTTTTTAATGTTGATTGGGGGTCCAATTTGATTAATTAGAAATCAAAACGACGTAGTTTTGGTTCCCAGCTTATTTTGGACCAATGGGAGACCTTTTTATACTTTTTAAAACCCCATTTACCACCCCTCATTTGCCTATAAAAGAAACCATTTACTTCCATTTAGAGGAGAGACATGGAAGCCTAGAGAGAGCTTAGGAAGAAACTCTAGAGAAATATAGAGAGAGAAAGAGAAGAAGTAGTCTTCTTCTTCTATTTTCTCCATCAAAGTGAGTTTTCTTTCTACTTGAGTTTGCTATCAAAACTTCAATCATTCAAACATTTCTTTCACCACCATTCTTGAGTATTCATGAGAAAGAAAGCTACTTCTATGCCCAAATGTCACCATATATGAGTGAAACACCAAGCTACAAGTCCAAAATCACATTGATTATCATCTATTGATTGTTATTTACTTATTTGTTCATATTATGTTTGTCTCTTCCTAACCTCATTTCTTTTTATTTTTCTTTATTTACTTACTTGTTCTTCATCATATAGATGATGACATGAAGTTTGAGGTGAGTGAATCCTTCTGGATAGTAGCTCTTGACCTCAAAAACATGTTTGATAGATGATGATTATAATTTCAATACCACCAAGGTATCCTTGAAGTTATGTTCAAATGAAAATGAATCTCTCCAATAATATTGGGGGTTCTTGATGATGAGTTTGATGTTGATAATATACTTTCAAAACCTCTATTTCAAAACCCCTCTCAATCCCTCTAATTTTGATTTCAAGAAAGAAAACTCAAGTTTTTTTCCAAAATCTTCAAAACAGTGAGTGATCTGAGTTCAAAGATTTCCCTAGAACTCAATACTCAATGTATGGATGCAATACCACTTGGAAAATCTTCCTAACTCATTGTAAAACACCCAAGATTTTTGGTTTGACTTGGAAATACTTGAAAATGGTCCATTTGGACCCAAACATTCTCTCCAGATATTCTGTTTTTGCTGTCACAGCAGCTTGGTCTACTTTCAACTTGTTTTACAGAAAGCTTTTCCAAAAGGGGTGGTCCTAACTTATTTTTTCTTTGAACTTCAGTGTCTTAGGGAACTTCTGTATAATATGGGCCTCTAGATGTTTTGTTTTCATATTTTAAGATTTTTTGACATTTCAGTCGAAAGTACGAACTCTATTTCTGAGTAACCTCCATTGTTCATATGGTTTCTCTCAATCTATGATAGTTATTAAAGATTGGATTTCGGGGTTGTATTCTAGACACAATAATTAAGATCTCCATAAAAATTCATGCATTGAAAATATTCCTAACCCCTCTTTTCAATTTTCAAAATATCATGTTATCGTTCTGTCCACTATTCACAGCAAGCACACTTTTACTTCCCCCCTTTGATTTGATGCTTACATGCACTCCAAATTAGTTCATGTCTTAGGAAGTAGTTCATACTACATTTTTACATATCTCATGATGATTTCATTCATTCATTCATACACATTCTAGACTTCTAAGTCATTCTAGGAATCCATGAACACAAAGCACACTACAACCTTGGCACATTCTAGATACATACATTGCATCCATGCAAAGATTTGGGGCTTTTGTGAGTCCTAATCTAAGAAGATTATAAGGAATGATCATGATCACACATTCATGTTTCCCTCGATCTAGTCTTCCTTTCTCATCCGTCCCGGGGATAGAGAAATCTTCTTTCCTCAAAGATTAACATGCATCATTCTAGCTTGCTAAGCATCCTTGTTTTCTTTGTTTATTTGTTTCAATAACAATTCATGTCCCCCTTTAGATTAAGAAGTCTTGATTATTTGATACATGATTAGACGATTTTTCCTAGGTTTATTTGTGTGATCTTTCACTTTACATTGTATGATATTTGACTTAGATCTTATAAATGATATCTTATCTTTAGATCTTCCTTTTCAAATTTTCTTATGTGATGTAATATACTATCATAGTATTAATTGTTGAACCATACATAGTATAAGATGATTATTTGGATGCTAATTGAGGCCCGTCGAAAGACGGGGGCGAGTTGAGGGTGTTTTAGTCACGACAAAGGCTCCTTCCTCTCTCGTACCAAAACCCCGAGCCAAGTTCTTTGGTTATGAAGGGCCGGTGCCCTTTATCCATTTGGGTGAGTCAAAATTAGGTTTCTTGGTTCCTTAAAGATCAAGTGGCGACCTTGTATCTGTTTTCAACAGACCTTTTCTCTCTCTTTTCAAATCAAATTTCAAAACAAACAAGTGGTGAAATCCCGCGTGTCCACAATCTGGCGACTCTGCTGGGAATATTTATTTTCAAAACAAAATAATACAGAGTTTTGACTCATAAGAAGCATCCTTAAAATCATCTTTTTACTGTGTATGGTTCACCGCATTGCACTTCTGCATTTTCCCCTTCCGACTGTGTCTAAAATGCGGCGTTGACATTGTTCAGGTCTTGCTGTGCCAGGGCACAAGTCACCGTTGATACTGTACCTTCCAAGGTATATCAAAAAGAGTAACAACTTCCGTACTGTCTCTCTGACGGTATATTGGAACACTCGTCAACGGACCCTCTTTGACTAAACTCAACCTCTGGATATAGATTCCTGTAGAACCTTTCATAGGGCTGTTGATTTATCTTTTCAGATAAGACAATGTGATATACTTGTTGTATGCCCTGATGGGATTACCTGAGCGGTGTAGACGCTTATGTGGCATAGAACAGAACCTCTTTCTCATGATCCCCAAGGCAATCACTCACATGTGATCACATTAAGTTGACCAGCCTAGGCACCATGACAAGGATGTCTGCTCCATACTCACAAAGATATACACTGCAAACTTTGTTTGTCGGTCCTAAGACATAGGAGTATGAAAACCTGCTAGACAGTATGATCACTATCACCACATATCAACCAGTTTCTCCCAAAAACTCTGCCTAGATATCCCAGATATAACCATATTAACCAGTTTCTCCCAGAAACTCTGTCCAGATATCCCAAATATAACCATATTAACCAGTTTTCTCCCAGAAACTCTGTCCAGATATCCCAGATACAACCATATTAACCAATTTCTCCCAGAAACTCTGTCCAGATATCCCAGATATAACCATATTAACCAGTTTCTCCCAGAAACTCTGTCTAGATATCCCAGATATAACCATATTAGCCCGTTTTCTCCCAGAAACTGTCCAGATATCCCAGATATAACCACATTAACCAGTTTCTCCAAGAAACTCTGTCCAGATATCCCAGATATAACCATATTAACCCATTTCTCCCAGAAACTCTGTCCAGATATCGCAGATATGACCATATTAACCAGTTTTTCCCAGAAACTCTGCTCAAATTTCCCAGAAATGCCAGAAACTATGTCCGGATATCCCAGCTTCTCCCAGAAACTCTGTCCAAATCAACCAGAAATGCCCAGTCTCTCTTAGAAGCCTCCATAGAACCCTAGAAATCCCTGTTATCCCTTGGTGATCGTACTGGAAAGTAAGGTTGGCACACTCTATATGGTTAGGACCTTAATTGTTTAATTGATATCTATTAGAAGAGTAATATTTGGGATACAACTTTCATACAACCTCTCCAAAAGATGTGTCTATCTCTCTCCTGTGATGTCACTGGACCCCACAGTGACACAGGAAAGAGATAGACACATCTTTTGGAGAGATTGTATGAAAGTTGTATGAAGGTTGTGTCCCAAGTATTACCCCTATTAGAAATAGGAGCATCATATAGATTAGGGCTTACATCTGCGTGCTTGTCTCATTTGCATACACCACTCCCATCAATCTGCACGCATTGTCTCGACCATTCTTACACAAGTCAGTCCACGTTGGTTAAACATCACTGTCTTTGTCTGTCTAAAGTCGTCACTATCAGAATCTGATACACCCCTCCTCTCGAATCTGTAGGTTAGAATAGATTCCCGAAGTCAGCAACTGGGATCCTCGTCCTGAGTCAGAAGTTCGAACAGTCATTTGGTCAAAGTTAGCATGTTAAGTCATTCCAACATGAATCAGAAAGAATTAAAAAAACAAGGTCACTGAGTTGGGAGCAACCATAAGCCAGCAATCTGATCGCATGGCCCAAGTTTTGAGTTTCATGGAAGAATTGAAATAGCAGCAGCCACAGTACCCACATGGGTTCCCACCACCACCAGTAGGGTTCATGCCACCACCACCTCCCGAGTTTGTACCACCTCCCGTCTTTGTACATAAGAATAACGGGGAAGAAGAATGGTTTCATGGAGTCCCACCACCTATATATGAGAAAAAGCTTCAAGAAAAGATGGATAAAGTAGACAAGCTGGAAAGTGTACTAAGAAAGAGCAAGGGGGTTAACGACTACATGCTAGATCTAGAAGGATTGTTTGAGCCCAACAAATTAAAGCTACCTGAGAACTTCAAGATGCCTGAAATTGATCGTTTTGATGGAACTGGGAATTCGAAGAGCCACATAAAGTTCTGCATGAGTGTTTTCCAATCAATGGGCTGCACCCATGAGCACATTGTAATGTTGTTCCCTCAAACCCTCGCCAAGGCTGCTCTATCCTGGTTTCTGACCTTGGAGTTTTCTAAGACGCGGACTTGGGAAGATATAGTCCAGGTTTTTGTTGATCATTACTCCTATAACCAAGAGCTCGATGTCACCATCCGGGATCTGGAGACTACTCGACAGAACTTCAATGAGTCTTTCGATGCGTTCTTGAGCAGATGGAGGAATAAAGTGGCCCAAATGACCCACCGACCAATCGAAAAGGAACAAGTCTGGATGTTGATCAAGAATCTACAGCTGTTGTACCATGAGAAACTATTCTACCAGTCCATCTCAACATTTGAAGAATTATTTGAGATTGGGACTAGAATTGAGGATGCCATCAGAGAAGGAAAGTTCAAGAATAATGAACCGCATCACTAGTCTAAGAGACCCAACTATCCCCTGGCCTCCTCAGATGTTAGTGCGCTTATTAACCAACCAATGGACTACTCTCTCCGTCCATGCCAATCTATTCTTCCAAATCGCCCAAAAGGCCCTCGCGAATTCTCCAAACTTGATGTTCCCCTTTCCACAGCCTTGGACCACCTACTCAGAAAGGGCCACTGTGGATACCGGGATTCCACCGCTTTGTTTGCTTTTTTTTTTAAGCTTGTTTGATTTGGATCAAGGAAAGAGAAAAGGTCTATTGAAAACAGATACAGAGTCGCCACTTGGTATTTAAGGAACCAAGAAACCTAATTTGACTCACCCAAACGGATAAAGGGCACCGACCCTTCATAACCAAAGAACTTGGCTCGTGGTTTTGGTACGAGAGAGGAAGGAGCCTTTGTCACGACTAAAACACCCTCAACTCGCCCCGTCTCTCGACGGACCTCAATTAGCATCCAAATAATGATCTTATACTATGTTTGGTTCGACAAATAATACTATGATAGTACATTACATCACATAAGAAAATTTGAAAATGGAAGATCTAAAGATAAGATATCATTCATAAGATCTAAGCCAAATATCACACAATGCAAAGTGAAAGATCACACAAATAAACCTAGGAAAAATCGTCTAATCATGTATCAAATAATCAAGACTTCCTAATCTAAAGGGGGACATGAATTGTCATTGAAACAAATAAACAAAGAAATCAAAATATGCTTAGCAAGCTAGTATGATGCATGTTAATCTTCGAGAAAAGAAGATCTCACAATCCCTGGGACGGATGAGAAAGGATGATAAGATCGAGGGGAAGCATGAACGTGTGATCAAGTTCATTCCTTATAATCTTCTTAGATTAGGAGCCATGAAGGCCCCAAATCTTGCATGGATGCAATGTATGTATCTAGAATGTGCCAAGGTTGTGATGTGCTTTGTGTTCATGGATTCCTAGAATGACATAGAAGTCTATAATATGTATGAATGAATGAATGAAATCATCATGGGATATGTACAAATGTATTATAAACTACTTCCTAAGATATAAACTAATTTGGAAGGCACATAAGCATCAAATCAAAGAATGAAAGTTAAAATGTGCTTGCGGTGAATAGTGGACAAAACAGTAACATGATCTTGTAAAAATGGAAACGAGGGGTTAGGAATGCTTTCAATGCATGATTTTTTTATGGAGATGTTCCTTATTGTGTCTAGAACACTTCCCAAAAAGCCAATCTTTAATAACTATCACATATTGAGAGAAATCATATGAACAACAGAGGTCACTCAGAAACAGAGTCCGTACTGTCGACTAAAATGTTGAAAAATCATAGAAAATGATAACGGATGATATAGAGGCCCATTTTATACAGAAAGTTCCCTAAGACATTAAAGTGTAAGGGAAAAATAAGTTGGGATCACCCCTTTTGGAAAATATTTCTGAAAAAGAAGTTGGAAGTTAGTCAAGCTGCTGTGACAGCAGAGGCAGAATGTTTGGAAGGAATGTTTGGGTCCAAATGGACCATTTTCAAGTACTTCCAAGTCAAATCAAAAATCATGGGTGTTCTCCAATGAGTTAGAAAGAGTTTCCAAGTGGCCTTGCATCTATATGTTGAGTATTGAGTTCTAGAGAAATCTTTGAACTCAGCTCACTCACTGTTTTAACTCACTGTTTTGAAGATTTTGGGGAAAATAAGGTTTTCTTTCTTGAAATCAAAATGAGAGGGATTGAGGGGGGTTTTGAAATAGAGGTTTTGAAAGTGTATTTTCAATACTCAATAAAGATTATAACCACTTAAAATGTTAACATTCAACTCATCATCAAGAACCTCCAAGATTGTTGGAGAAACTTATTTTTATTTTGAACATAACTTCAAGAATACATTGGAGGTATTGAAGTTATGATCATCATCTATCAAACATGTTTTTGAGGTTAAGAGCTACTATCCATAAGGATTCACTCACCTCAAACTTCATGTCATCACTTAGATGATGATGAACTAGTAAGTAAATAAAGAAAATCAAAAAGAAATGAGGTGAGAAGAGATGAACATTATATAAACAAGCAAGCAAATAGATAGCAATCAATAGATGATATTCATGATGCATAGAACTTGTAGCATGGTGTTTCACTCATATGTAATGACATTGGACATGGAAGAAGCTTCCACTCTCTTAAATGCTCACTAAAATGGTGGTTGGGTGTATTGAATGTTGAAGTAAATGGGAATAATGTAGTAAAAACAAAGTTTAGAACTCACTTTTGTTTTGAAAATCAAAGAAGAAAGCTTCTTTTCCCTTTACTCTAACCTTATCTCTACAACTTTCTCTCCCAAACTTTCTCTAAACTTGCATTTGACTCCCCCAAAATGAAGAGCAATGGGGGGTTTAAATAGGCCAACTTGGGGTGGTTTTGGGATTTAGAAAGTATTCTCATTGGCTCCAAACATCTGAAATCATAAAACTATGTCGTTTTGGTTTTTAATTAATCAAAATGGGACCACAAAACAAATTACAAAAATACACTATTCTGGAGGGGAGTGCCGCGGCGGCACTGGGCTAGTGCCGCGGCGGCACTGCTCCTCCTTCGTCCAGATAATGTTGTTTAGGCCCCCAGAGGTTCCGGTATTCGTGAAAAGGCCCTATTTCGTCCGAAATTCACAGAAAATACGTACGAACTCCAAACTGAGGTTGTGATATACCGTTGGAAAGGTAATGGAGTCTACTTTACATAAAAAATAGTTTGGGGATAGGTCACTTTGAAAAGTTTTGCGATATTCGCGATAAAAGCCGATTTGGTCGCCTTTTTCGCCTTCGGGAATTCAAAATAAATTCGTTTTAAATCCAGGAATTATGTGCGATATACCGTTGGAAAGCTATTGACCTCTAGTATCCATGAAAAAATTTGAAAATTATTTTGGTGCCCCGATTCCAAAGTCAAATCTTGGTCAAACTGGTCAAACCTAGGATTCCCGGGAAGTTCTGGGAACCTCCAGGGGCTCCCAGGAGCCGATGTTTTCGCTCGATTCTCTTTTAAAACTTATTTTAATACTTTTCTAATGGTTTCGGTGAATTCAGACGATTTTGGTCAAATTTGGTCAAACTCTGGTCAAACCTGGTCAAACCTTGGTCAAACCGGTCAACGGGGACTTTCGGGGAACTTCCGGGGGTCTCTGGGAGCTGACGATTTCTTCCGGTTTTACTTAAAAAATCTTTTTATCATTTTTCTTATGACATAGCATGTTTCAGAACTTCGGGACCAAATCTGGGAGTCTTTGGGCTTTTAGGGGCATTTTGGTCATTCTGAGCTTTCTGAGAGATAGAGCTGATTTCCAGGAGTCCTTTTGAGTCTTTTACGATCATTGTGAACCACCAAGCTATGGGTCTCCTAAATCTGATAGTCGACAAAATGGGATGTCTATAGTTTGCCCCTCTGTGGCAGGAACTTGCGAGGCAACGCATGTCGCAAGCGAGTGCCAAAGTTTTGAAGAGACAGGACTTTGTGGAGGCTATAGATTTAGGATAAAAAGCGTTGCAAACGATGCAATGATGCTGAGGCTAGTGCTGGTCGTGTTCTGCATGAGCTGCCTACGTATCCCAAGGGGAATCAGACCAGGACGTAGTTCAGGGCACAAAAGGCAAATCATGTATGTACAACGAGACAGGCGTATGCTATGTTATGAGATCGCATGGATGGATTGTGTCATGAGTCCTATTATGCCTATTGTATTATCCTAGCATGCTGTAGGGTGTGCCACTCCGAGTGGGCTGGTGTCGTGCTGGTGTTTCTGACTATGATGCAATTATTGACTCGAATAGGGATACCAAGTTTTTTAGAAGGCTCTGAGTCTAGGGGCAAACTTCTGAATTTTGAGAAGTGTGCTTCGTAAGCGAACGTAATTGGATGTGGGGTCTCAGAGGACTATAATCGAAGACATCTTTTGGCAAATAACCGACGGACACGAAAGCCCTGGAAATTAAGAGACGGACACAGAAGTCAAGGGATGATCATGAAATCCTGAGATGTTACGCGATGAACATGGAAGCCCCATTGATAGAAGCCATGGCATATTTTGAATGAGAGCGATGATGATTAATGAACCGACGATGTTTGAATCGAGATGATGAGTCGACAATGGACTACTGTGATTGAACTGACGGTGTACGAATCCGCTGAGGATTAATCCGAATCTGCTGAGGATGAAGCGACTCTTTCTGGGATCTCAACCGCTTCTCTTGATCAAATCTTGCGGGCCAGTCGGGGCCTCCGGGAGCCGGTATCCTTCTGCTTCTGTCCTCGGGGGATGATGCGGGGTTCTCGGGGAATCTCTTTTCTTGATCGGGAACCAGGACCCAACTCTGAATCTCTCACGGTTGATCAAATCTTGCGGTGCTCAATCCAAGAGAGCCTGTCGGGGCCTCCGGGAGCCGGTATCTTTCTGCTTCTGTCCTTGGGGGATGATGCGGGGTTCTCAGGGAATCTCTTTTCTTGATCGAGAACCAAGACCCAACTCTGAATCTCTCCCGGTTGATCAAATCTTGCGGTGCTCAATCCAAGAGAGCCTGTCGGGGCCTCCGGGAGCCGGTATCTTTTTGCTTCTGTCCTCGGGGGATGATGCGGGGTTCTCGGGGAATCTCTTTTTCTATTTTTCGGTGCCTTGGCCAGAATCCAGGATTCGTTCTCGGAACTCTCGTGTTTGATCAAAATTTACGACGGTTGTTCTGAAATAGCCGATTCGGGTCCTCGGGAGTCAATTTTTCCCAGTTTCTGCCTGCCGAAGGTAGTTCTGACAACTTTTACCCTGCTTAGGGTAAAACCTTACAAATCTTGATCGGAATGGGCCACCAGGGTTGATCGGGGCCAAAAATAGGCTGAAAAAGGCCAAAACAGGTCAAAATGGAGCAAAACGGAGCGAAGCGGGGCCCGCGGGGAGCAGTGCCACGGCGGCACTAGGCCACTGCCGCGGCGACAGCTGGCCAGTGCCACGGCGGCACTGGGTGGCCAGACTCCATCTTTGTATATCTCGGGTTTTTGAACTTTTAAAGCTCATTCTTGGCCATTTTGGGGTATTTTTGGAGCTAAAAATTGTCAAAACACAGCTTGTGCGCGCTCAGGTGAGTAATCCTACCCCGTAGTTGGAATTTTGATTGGTGTTTTGGTTTGCTCAATTTTGCAAGAAGAAAGTTTAACTTTGACTTCCATTTTCTTTGTAGATCCATGGCTTCGAGCTCGAGGAGACCGTCTAAGAAGGCCAAGGAACGGATGAAAGCCAAGATGCAAACCCCAGACTTGATTTTACGGGACCCCCAACATCATCTTTCGACCGCGGCTCTAGAGAGCTTGGTATGTGAAACTTTCGACATTTTAGGACTATTTCCATGTATTGTGCTAGTTTTGTGAGCCGTAGCGTGTACCTAGAGATCGTTAGAAGTTCGATTTGTGCTCAAAAGTTGATTTTGCGAATTTGGACCTCGGGTCATGAATAGTGATTTTGTGCATCGCTTTTGTCGTCTCTGGTATGTGCAGGTGCCGGAAGTAGCATTGAAGGGCCACGGTAGCCTCGCTCATGCTTTCCTGTGGTATACTCAACTCTCGCCTACCGTCAAGAGGATGGTCGATGACGCCGGGTTCGGAGGCTTTGTCCGTCTAGTTTCGAAGAGCAGTAATGATTTGGCACACTTTTATGCTTTGGCTGAGAGGTGGTGGGACACCACCAATACTTTCCACCTGCCGTTCGGCGAGATGACCATGACGCCCTTCGACTTCTCTATGATTACTGGTTTGAGGGTAGGCGGGAAACGCCTAATTCTGGATTATTTCTATGAGATCGACCCTGAGGCTGTAGAGATGTTGATTGAAGCTGTTCCCCCCAATTTGGAGAGGCACTGGTTTCCTTGTGGCTGGCTTTACCGGGCTTATGGCAGAGGGAATCATAACCTGAACAATTCCCAGCTTTTGAGGGTGTATCTTCTGTATGTCCTTGGCTGCTCGATCTTTGCGACGCGGAACGACCGGGTGAACTTGAGACTTCTTTCTTGCCTGGAGACCATCGATGAGATCCCTTCTTACGAATGGGGCGGTGCTGCCTTGGCCCATCTTTACAAGCACATGGGTGAGGTTTCCCGAGGTGATGTTAAATCGACAGGGGGATTTTGGCAAGCTTGGGAGGTATGTGCTGCATCTTGCTTTATATTCTGATTTTTCAGTTTCTGTTCTTTTTCTGATTTTCTCCTTTGTCTGTGCAGCTTTGGAGCTTCGAGTACTTGAAGATGTTGGCTCCCTCCCCTGCGGATGAATCAGGCGAAGACGAGGATGGCATGGCTCATGTGCCTTTGTTCCCACGAGACTTGAGATGGCGGAGGGATGTTGTCGGGGTGAAGAGTGGGGCCCACTGGATTGTTTTGCTCAAAAACTTCCTAACTAGACTGACGGCTGCTAATGTTGATTGGATGCCTTGGGAGCGCGTTGCCTATGCCGCCCCAGAGGAGATACAAGCGGTCAAACCCCTTTCCTCTTGTTGACTTCTGATGGAGAGTACCGAGTGCAGGCAGTGGTTCCTTGGTGAGCGAGTGTCCCGGCAGGTGGTTGGTGGTTCCAGGTATCATGTCCCTCATAATCCCCCTGCGATGGATGCTAGTGACCTTTCTAGTGATGCTCTGCTGGCGGCCTTGGCCGGCTCCGATGTTTGGGACCATTTTCTTTCTGAGACCGGTTACGAGGCTTACCGCGGCCGTTTCCTGATGCCCAACTTCCCACTCCTGGAGATGAGTTTATTTTTGTCTTTTATTTGTTGCCTATGTTTTTTATTTATCTTTTCTTAACTTGTTTTGTGCCTACAGCTCCGCGAGATGTACAGGAGGCAGGCTCCTCCGACTTCTAATCTTATCCCTCCTTGGGATTGGACCGTCAACGTTCTAGGCGCTGATGGCACTCCCCAAGTGATGGAGGTGCCACGAGTCACATGTGGGTACCCTATTCAGCCAGCGGGCGTCCTCAACGTTCCTTGGAGTTACGCTGAGGAGGGTCACGCCTTGGCGGCTAGCCTACGGTCCTTGGTCCTCACACGAGACCACCGGGTATGTCCTTTATTTTTGCACTCCTTAAGGTTATGAGGTCCTAATCATGGATTTTACCCTTTGACAGATGGATGGCATGCGGCAATTTGCCGTCAATCAGATGGCGTCTTTGGTAGGCTTCTGACTTGACTCTGTTTTTGTATTTTTTGTTGTTTTCCTACTGATTGCCTTTATTTTATTGGTGTGTGCAGTACCGTGGAGGTGGAGCTGACTCATCGAGGACCGGTCCGAGGTGCAGAGGTGGTAGGAGGAGACCGTCGCCGACATACACTCCGGGCGGTCCGACAGAGGACGAAGAAGAGGAGGACTGAGGCCCTCCCCCCCCAAGCGGGAATTTTATTCTATTTTCTTTTTATATTTTCGATCGGGTTATACTGGTGATGTGACTATTTGGACAGTGTAGGATGATGTGTGGAGCGGTTTGTGACCTTTGACAAATTATTATGATGTTTTGCCTTTTAGGCCGGATAACTTCCAGTTTGGAGGCGCGGTTATGTGCTTGTTTTAGTTGATGATGATACATGTGCACTGTGATTGTTGGGTGTTACTGCGATGGGCAGTTTTGCAATAGTGAGTGTTTTTGCCTTGCAGGTGGGATAGTCCGTGAAACAGGGAGGTGCTGCCGAAATTTTGAATTTTCCTAGAGCCGCGACTGAAAACATGGCTTTGTATGATCCCGCTCAACTCACGGCTTGGCTGAACATCACGGATGGTGTGGAGCGGATCAACCTCTTTAGCTACGGCTTGACCGAGCTATTCTCTCTTTGCCAGATGACCCCGAACACTGAGTTCTTGCGCGCTGCTATTGCTCACTGGGACCCGGTGAACCATGTCTTCAATTTCAATGGCTTGGAGATATGCCCCTTGTTTGAGGAGTTCTGTGCTATCCTTGGCTATGATTCTGATTCGGACCTAATCCTTCCTTCTGCTGATACCCTCAGTCCTACGCGAGGCTTGGCTGAATATCTGAATTGCTCCATCACTATTTCCCGCCGACTGATTCAAGGTGAGGTCCTTGACATTGCCTCCATAATTGCTCGATATGCCAGTCCTGGGAATCCCAGCGTGTATGATGCTACTCGTGGGGCTGCTCTGATTCTGTGTATGACTTCACACTTCTTGTTCTCGAGTGCTTCTAGCGACTTAGTGCATGTAAGTCTCGGACTGAAGGCAGGTAAGAACCCCATGGCCATGGTTTTGGCCGAGACCCTGAATGGTTTGGATCGCGCTTCAAGTCAGGGAATGCTTCTACTTTCTGGGGCGCCTCTGGTGTTACAGGCTTGTCTCTACGAGCATCTTCAGTTATGGACCAGTAATGTGCCGCCAGTTTATTTTCGCAGAGCTGTGCTTCATACTCATTTTACTTCTGCTGATTGGGTGGGTATGATGGGTGCCTTATCTGAGGCTGACATTTGTTGGATCGTGAGGCGTTGGGGCCTTTATGCTGTGACCACTAGTCTCGGGGATTTCCAGAGGGTGTGGCTGATGGGACTGAGAGAGACCTCCTTCTATCATCCTCGTCGGTTGGCCAGACAGTATGGGCAAGTTCAAGAGGTCCCCCGGGTTCCAGAGTCAGAGCTACTACCATTGCTGCTTTCATCAGGGGCTGGGCCAGCCGAGCAAGGGCCTATTTCTAAAGACCTTTGAAGAAATAAAAGACATAAAGATAAAACTAGACCTGACTGATTCTGCTCATTCCTCCCAGTGTCTTTGAACGTGTGTGATTGCTTTTCGAAAGACTTTTATTTTTGATCTTTCCTGCTTATGCAATATTCAGAGTTTGTTTATCGGTGAACCTTGGTTACTTTGGGAATCTCATTTATGCATTTTAGCTTTAAAAACATTTTATAATCGAGATTTCAATTAGATGTTGCTTTTGGTACTTGCTTGGGCATGCTAGGACGATTAGAGGCAAACGAGGTGGGTGGCCGAAGTTTGCCCCTAGTTTGGGATATATATGGTTGTGAGGCAAACGAGGTAGATGACCGACGTTTTCCCCTAGTTTAGAAGAGGTTCAGGCGAACGAGGCGAGTTGCCGAGTTTGCCCCTAGTGTGGAGGGTTATTTCGGGGTTATGGTGAGGACCGCGACTTTATTCTCTCAAATGCTCATAACTTTTGCCTAGGCACCAGTGAGGTGACCTAGCGAGCTCTTTCCTCTCTTTTTGTTATTGCTCACCTTGGATTTAGCTCTAACTTTTTCCTAGGCGTCCTTTCAGATTTTCAACCTAGCGAGCCATTCCTCCTTTTTTGAAAGTCTGCCTACGTACCCCCGAGCGGGGATCAGGTCCAACGTAGTTCGGGCCAAGGCTCGAAAGAAATTGGGCTTTTTTTTTTGTGAGTGGGGGCGACCGAACCGATGTGGTTGCCTACGTATCCCCGAGTGGGAATCAGGTCGAGCGTAGTTCAGGCCAAGGTTGGAAAGAAATGGGGTTATTTTTGTGGGTGGAAATGGTCAACCATAGTACTTTTTGAGACGATCCATGTTGATTGGTTCTTTGAATTCGACACCATCGAGGTCCATGAGAAAAGTTGCTCCTCCGGAAAGAACAATCTTGACGATGTAAGGGCCGACCCATTTAGGTTTAAACTTCCCACGGGGATTAAAGATCGGAGCTTGCAACTCCTTAAGGACAAGGTCACCCTTGACAATCTTCCTCGGACGAACCTTTTTGTTGAAGGCACGGGCTATCCTCTTTTGATAGATTCGAACATGGTCGACTGCCGCTAAGCGCTTTTCATCTATGAGGGCCAATTCTTCGTATCTTTCCCTCAACCAATCGGACTCCGAAATTTCACATTCTGCCATCACGCGTAGGGACGGCAATTCTATCTCGACCGGAAGTACCGCTTCCATCCCATACACTAGTGAGTAAGGCGTTGCTCCTGTAGACGTCCTTATCGAGGTTCTGTATCCCCAAAGTGCGAACGGTAGCTTTTCATGCCAGTCTTTGTAAGTATTGGTTGATTTCTGCAGTATGGCCTTAACATTCTTGTTTGTAGCCTCGACTGCCCCATTAGTTTGCGGTCTGTATGGTGATGACTTGTGATAAGTGATTTTGTATTCCTCGAACAAATCCCTAACTTCTGCTTTGAAATGACTTCTGTTATCCGAAATAATCTCATGGGGAACTCCATAACGGCAGATGAGATTTCTCTTGATGAATTTGGCCACTTCTTTGGCTCCCAACTTGGTGTAGGACGCAGCTTTTACCCATTTTGTGAAGAAGTCTATGGCCACCAGAATGTACCGATTTCCATTTGAAGCTTTCGGAATGATTTCACCGATAATATCGATTCCCCAGGTGGAGAATGGCTAAGGTGAGGTCATGCTGTATACAAAGGGATGGTGGTACATGCATCATGTTCGCATGGATCTGGCACCTGTGACACTTTCTCACGTATTCACAACAATCTTTCTCCAGTGTTGTCCAGTAGTACCCTTGCCTTACGATTTTCTTGGCCAGCATGTGACCGTTCATGTGCGGACCGCATACCCCCTCGTGTATTTCCTCCATCATTCTTCTGGAGCTTTTCCCAAACAAGCAAGTCAGGTTGTGACCGTTGTATCCTTTCTTCAGCAGTTTTCCACCGCAAATGATGAATTGCGCTGCGAATCTTTGAATGGCCCTTTTGTGTTTTTCGGTAGCTTCTTGGGGGTATGTCCCCTTTTCTATGAAGTCCCAGACATCCTGATACCATGGTGTTCCGTTCTCTTCTTCTTCGATTGTGGAGATCATGTTGAACGAAGGCTCGTACCTCTGCTCAATTACCAAAGGCATCATCCCGACTCCCATAGGAATTTTGATCATGGAGGCTAAGGTAGCCAACGAATCAGCTAGCTGGTTCTCTTCCCTAGGCAAGTAGAGAAATGTGATGTTTCTGAACTGCCTCTTGAGTTGGTCCAGATGATCATGATAGGGCTTCAACCTCTCCTCCTTTACTTTCCATTCTCCTCTTGCTTGTGATATGATGAGGTTGGAGTCCCCAAAGACATCTAGCTTTTGAATTCTCAATTCTATGGCCACTTCTATTCCCAGAATGCACTCTTCATATTCAGCGATGTTGTTGGTGGAGTTATAATTGAGCTTGACTACCAGTGGGGTGTGGTCCCCGTTTGGTGATACTAGGATTATTCCTACTCCATAGCCTTTCATGTTGGCTGCCCCATCAAAGTACAACTTCCATTGTTCTTCCTTGATTTCCATGATATTTTCGTCCAGGAACGGGAAGTCTCCACTTTCTTCGGAGTCAATGGCATGTTCCGCAAGATGCTCAGCCACAGTTCTCCCTTTTACCGATTTGCTTGTAACATACTTGATATCGAATTCAGATAGTAGAAGTAACCAACGGGATATACGACCGGTCAGGGCGGGTTTTTCGAGGAGGTATTTTAGAGGATCCATGTGGGATATGAGCACAACCGGGAAGGCCAGCATGTAGTGCCTCAGTCGGCGGGTGCACCAAACCAAGGCCCAACACGTTTTTTCGAGGGTAGAGTAGTTGAGCTCATACCCAGTCATCCTCTTGCTGAGGTAATATATGGCTTTTTTGGAGTGGCTTTCTTCTCCTTCTTGGGCCAGCATGCAACCCATGGCATTTTCGGAGACAGATAGGTAAAGAAATAAGGGCTTATGAGACGTTGGTGGTAAAAGGACAGGCAGATTTTGAAGGTAAGCTTTTATTTTGTCGAAAGCGGCTTGGCATTGGTCATCCCATTGGAACTTCTCCCCTTTTCTCAATAATCGGAACAGAGGATCGCATGTAGTTGTGAGCTTGGAAATGAAGCGGCTGATGAATTGGATTCTTCCAAGGAACCCCCTTACCTCTTTTTCATTCTGTGGTGGTGTCATTTCTAGGATTGCCTTGATCTTGGAGGGATCCACCTCTATCCCCCTTTGTGTGATGAGGAAACCCAGGAGTTTACCGGAGGTCACACCGAAAGTGCATTTCTGTGGATTCAACCTCATCTTGTACTTACGCAACCTTTCAAAAAACTTTTCCAGTGCCACTAGGTGTCCTTCTCTATCCTTGGACTTCACGATCATGTCGTCTATGTAGACTTCTACTTCCTTGTGAATCATGTCATGCAGCAGAGTGGTGGCAGCTCTTTGGTAGGTTGCCCCAGCATTCTTGAGTCCGAAAGGCATTACTCTATAACAGTAGGTCCCCCAAGGGGTGGTGAATGTCATTTTTTCCCGATCTTCTGGCGCCATAAGAATCTGATTATACCCTGAGAAACCATCCATGAATGATAGTAGCTCATGTCCTGCGGTGTTATCTACCAAAACGTCAATGTGGGAAAGCGGGAAGTCATCCTTGGGACTGGCCTTGTTTAGATCATGGAAGTCGACGCACACACGAACTTTTCCATCCTTCTTCAGGACTGGCACGATATTTGCAACCCATTCCGGATATTCGGTGACAATGATGAATCCTACCTTGAATTGCTTCTCCACTTCTTCCTTGACCTTGAGTGCCCATTCCGGCCTCATGCGCCTCAGTTTCTGCTTGACAGGTTTAGAATTAGGGAGGAGGGGAATATGATGTTAGACAATGTCGGGATCGACCCCAGGCATGTCTTCGTAAGACCAAGCGAAAACATCTTTGAATTCTTTTAGCAAGAGGGTTAATTTTTCTTTTTCTTCTTTATTAAGAGTTGAGCCAATTTGCACAATTTGGGGAAGGTTAACTGATAAAGTATCTTCGATTATTTCATAAGCAGGTGGTTTTTCAATTAGTTGCTTAAGTTCAATTGGGAGATCCTCGGAGGGATCTGTGCATTCACAAGTATTAGGCACAGAGGAGTAAGCAGAATCGTCTTTCATTTCATTCATGATAGGTGAAGTGACTACATTGGACAGTGGTGGGCTTACAGCAGCCGACTCTGGTACAGACTCGATAATCGGCAGTACAGACTCTAGGGGAATAGGGGATAGGGAGACACAGACAGATGACTCTACAGCCTGGTTGCTCAGACCCTCCTCAGTTGGCTTGATCTGATCATCTTGGCTCTTGGCCCTCTTTTCTTCCTTCTTCTCAGCGGATTCCTCCCACATTTTCTCGATGGCTTCAGTGTCCAGGTATTTCAACCAGTCTTCCTCCGGGGTTTTCTCAATTTCTTCGGGATAGAACGGATCTTGATATGGAGGCCTCTCGCAGTCAGCGAAGATTTCAAGTCCGGGGTGCCTTTTCCCAGTGGTTTGATGGATCCAGGGTTCGGGGAACCTGAAGTAAGGGAAGTCATCCCCTCTTTGATGAATTGTCCATTCAAGGTCTTGCGGTATGGTGGGAGACCCCTTACCCTTTTCTTCCATGGCCTCTGTAGCTCGATGTCTTCTTCAATGGGCTTGTATCCCAGCCCAAAAGTACCTTGCTGTCCTTTGATCTGAGGGAACTCTCGAATCCCTTGCTGGCGTCGGCCCAATCCCATTCCAAGGAAGTAGTTCATTTTGCGGACGATGTTGACAACCGCAGAGTGGATCTCGGGGAACCTGTCTTCATTATTAATCATGTGGACTTCTTCCATGAAGAATCCCCCAATTTCTCCTTCTTCTAACTTAGGTATTTGGATTTCAAAGACGGGAGCGTAGTTCAGGAAAGCTTCATTACCCCAACTATTACCGAGGATGATTTTCACTTCCTTCTCATGGATGTACTTGATCATTTGATGCACGGTGGACGATACGGCTTTGTTGATATGCAACCAGGGCCTTCCGATCAGCAAGTTGAAAGAGGCAGGTATGTCCATGACCTGAAAGACTTCGGTGCTCACCAAAGATCCTACCCGGATTTGGAGAGAAACGGTTCCCATCACATTTCTCCTGGTGTTATCATAGGCCCTCACAGATTGCACAGATGGTGTGATGTCAAGGACATTGACCCCCAAGGCGGTGGCAGTCCTTAGGGCACAGACATTTAAGGCCGAGCCCGTATCGACTAGACAAAATGGCACCTGTTGTCCCTTACATCCCACGGTGATATACAATGCCTTGTTATGTACGGATCCCTCTGGTGGAAGGTCCTCATCAGAAAATGTAATGATTGGGTCGGGGGTAAGTGCGCCCAAGAAAGCTACCATGTCCTCCGGCGCGACGTCGATGGGGACTTCAATTCCAGCCAAGGCATTCAACACGGCTTGCCTATGCTTATAGGATGTTACCATGATGTCCCACATTGAGAAATGTGCTTGGGTTTTCTTCAGCTGTTTTATCAATTCATTATCCTCTTCGATGATCTCATCCATCTTACCCTTCCCCTTGTCTTTAACTAGACCCTTCTCGACGGCTTCAGTAGTAGGCTGCAGAGGCTGGTAGTGATGGCCTGACCTGGTCAGGTGATCAATTTCAGAAGGAGTAGGCCCTTCTACAGTCCCATCCTTTTTGAACCAATCACAATCCGTTCCCACAAATGGTTTCTCCGGCTCATCCCAGATAGAAGCATCACTTTCATTATTGGGATCATACCATTTGAGGTCTACCAACCCCAGATTGTGCTCTTCCAGAAAGAACAAGTCTTGTTCATCGTCTAGCTGTTGCTACCACTTGTCATTCTCCCCTTCAATCAGATGAATTCCCACAGAATCCGGGATGTCAATGAAAGGCAAGGGTTGTCCTAGGGGGATGATATAAGTAGCAGGGTTGAAGGATACTAGGTTGGACTCAATGAGGTTGACATTTTGGTGGTTTGGTAGAGGATTTTGGGTGATATGGGACTGCTTTGGTGGTGGCTCGATGATGTTCTGGTCAATAAGGTCTTGAATGTCATGGCGAAGGCGCACGCAATCATCAGTGTTGTGGCCCGGGGCTTGGTGGTAGGTACACCGCTTGGATATATCGCAGTTTGGCGGGAGCGGGGTGTTTCGGGGTTGGAGTAGTTGGAGATGGCCCTTTTTGAGGAGGCGGCCTAAAGCTGAGGAGAGAGAGATTTCTAACTTGGCGAAGTTGCGAGGGGGCTTTTTCTGGAAGGGGCGATTGGAGGGGTTTGCCGGGCTAGAGGGTTGGTACGGCCTAAGAGGGTACGCCATGGGTTGGCTGCTAAGGGCATTGACATCCGGGGGATTCCGGGAGTAGTTAGGCCTTCTGGACTGACTCGGGGGCTCTTCCTTTTTTATCTTTCCTTCTCTGATAGCGTCTTCAATTCGGGTTCCGACTTCAAACAACTCCTCAAAGGTGGAGATGGACTGGTAGAATAATTTCTCATGGTAGAGGGGCTGCAGATTCTGGATGAGCATCCTTACCTGTTCTTTTTCAATCAGCCGGTGGGTCATTTGGGCTACCTTGTTTCTCCATCTGCTCAGAAATGCAGCGAAGGATTCATTGTTGTTTTGCCGGGTTGTTTCCAAATCCCTGATGGTGACATCCAGCTCTTGATTGTAGGAGTAATGATCGACGAAGACTCGAACGATGTCTTCCCAGGCTCGGGTTTTGGAGGCTTCCAAGGTTAGGAACCACGATAGTGCAGACTTTGCAAGAGTTTGCGGTAACAACATCGCAATGTGTTCGTGGGTACAACCCATGGACTGGAAGATACTCATACATAGCTTTACATGACTTTTCGGATTCCCAGTTCCGTCAAAACGGTCGATGGCAGGCATCTTGAAATTCTCTGGCAGTTTCAGCTTGACAGGCTCGAAGAGGCATTCCAGGTCTAGCATGTAATCATCGACCCCTTTGCTTTTTCTCAGTACGCTTTCTAGCTTGTCGACCTTGTCCATTTTCTCTTGGAGCTTTTTCTCGTACGCGAACGGTGGGATCCCTTGAAACCAGTCTTCTTCCCCATTATTCTCAGGTGGGGGTGGTTCAAACTCCGGTGGTGGAAACCCGGGCGGAGGTTGCGGCCGCCGCTGCTTCAGTTCTTCCATGAACTTCAGAACTTGGGCTAGGCTGTCGGACTGTTGGCTTATGGTCGCTCCCAATTCAGTAACCTTGTTTTCCAACTCTTCCCTATTCATACTGAAGTAAGCTGTCGGACTGATTCTGATCAATCGATTATCCAAACTCCTGACCCACGAAGAGGACCCTGACTGCTGACCTTGGGAATCTATACTGTCCTGACAGATTTTGAGAGGACTAGATTAGATCTTGACAGTGGTGACTTTAGACAGACAAAGACAGTGATGTGGACCGACTCGAAACAGTGCGTGCAGATTGATGGGGAATGGTGCATGCAAATGGGACAAGCATGCGGATGTAAGCCCTAATCTATATATAATGCTTCTATTTCTAACAGATAGCAGTTAAACAAATAAAGTCCTAACCATACAGAGTGTGCTAACCTTACTTTCCAGTATGACCACCAAGGGATAACGGGGATTTCTGGGATACTTCGGGTAATTTTGGACAGAGTTTCTGGGAGAAACTGGTCAATATGGTTATATCTGGGGTATCTGGACAGAGTTTCTGGGAGAAACTGGTCAATATGGTTATATCTGGGATATCGAGACAGAGTTTCTGGGAAAACTGGTCAATAGAGTTATATCTGGGATATCGGGACAGAGTTTCTGGGAGAAACCGGTCAATAGGGTTATATCTGGGATATCGGGACAGAGTTTCTGGGAGAAACTGGTCAATAGGGTGATAGTGATCATACCGTCTAGCAGGTTTTCATACTCCTATGTCTTAGGACCGACAAACAAGGTTTGCGGTGTATATCTTTGTGAGCATGGAGCAGACATCCTTGTCATGGTACCTAGGCAGGTCAACTCAATGTAATCACATGTGAGTGATTGCCTTTGGAATCATAAGAAAGAGGTTCTGTTCTACGCCACATAAGCGTCTACACCGCTCAGGTAATCCCATCAGGGCATACAATAGTTATATCACATTGTCCTATCTGAAAAGATAAATGAACAGTCCTATGAAAGGTTCTACAGGAATCTATATGCAAAGGCTGGGTTTAGTCAAAGAGGGTCTGTTGACGAGAGTTCCAATATACCGCCAGAGAGACAGTACGGAGGTTTTTACTCTTTTTGATATACCTTGGAAGGTACAGTATCAACGGTGACTTGTGCCCTGGCACAGCAAGACCTGAACAATGTCAGCGCCGCTTTTCAGACACAGTCGGAGTGGGGAAATGCAAGAGTGCAATGCGGTGAACCAAACACAGTAAAAAGATGATTTTAAGGATGCTTCTTATGAGTCAACCTCTGTATTATTTTGTTTTAAAATAAAAATCCCCAGCAGAGTCGCCAGATTGTGGATACCGGGATTTCACCGCTTTGTTTGCTTTTTTTTTAAGCTTGTTTGATTTGGATCAAGGAAAGAGAAAAGGTCGGTTGAAAACAGATACAGAGTCGCCACTTGGTCTTTAAGGAACCAAGAAACCTAATTTGACTCACCCAAACGGATAAAGGGCACCGAGCCTTCATAACCAAAGAACTTGGCTCGGGGTTTTGGTACGAGAGAGGAAGGAGCCTTTGTCACGACTAAAACACCCTCAACTCGCCCCGTCTCTCGACGGGCCTCAATTAGCATCCAAATAATCATCTTATACTATGTATGGTTCGACAAATAATACTATGATAGTACATTACATCACATAAGAAAATTTGAAAATGGAAGATCTAAAGATAAGATATCATTCATAAGATCTAAGCCAAATATCACACAATGCAAAGTGAAAGATCACACAAATAAACCTAAGAAAAATCGTCTAATCATGTATCAAATAATCAAGACTTCCTAATCTAAAGGGGGACATGAATTGTCATTGAAACAAATAAACAAAGAAATCAAAATATGCTTAGCAAGCTAGTATGATGCATGTTAATCTTCGAGAAAAGAAGATCTCTCAATCCCCGGGATGGATGAGAAAGGATGATTAGATCGAGGGGAAGCATGAACGTGTGATCAAGTTCATTCCTTATAATCTTCTTAGATTAGGAGCCATGAAGGCCCCAAATCTTGCATGGATGCAATGTATGTATCTAGAATGTGCCAAGGTTGTGGTGTGCTTTGTGTTCATGGATTCCTAGAATGACTTAGAAGTCTATAATGTGTATGAATGAATAAATGAAATCATCATGGGATATGTACAAATGTAGTATAAACTACTTCCTAAGATATGAACTAATTTGGAAGGCACATAAGCATCAAATCAAAGAATGAAAGTTAAAATGTGCTTGCTGTGAATAGTAGACAGAACAGTAACATGATCTTGTAAAACTGGAAAAGAGGGGTTAGGAATGCTTTCAATGCATGATTTTTTATGGAGATGTTCCTTATTGTGTCTAGAACACTTCCCAAAAAGCCAATCATTAATAACTATCACAGATTGAGAGAAATCATATGAACAACAGAGGTCACTCAGAAACAGAGTCCGTACTGTCAACCAAAATGTTGAAAAATCTTAGAAAATGAAAACGAATGATATAGAGGCCCATTTTATACAGAAAGTTCCCTAGGACATTACAGTTTAAGGAAAAAATAAGTTGGGACCACCCTTTTCGGAAAATATTTCTGAAAAAGAAGTTGGAAGTTAGTCAAGCTGCTGTGACAGCAGAGGCAGAATGTTTAGAAGGAATGTTTGGGTCCAAATGGACCATTTTCAAGTACTTCCAAGTCAAACCAAAAATCGTGGGTGTTCTCCAATGAGTTAGGAAGACTTTCTAAGTGGCCTTGCATCTATATGTTGAGTATTGAGTTCTAGAGAAATCTTTGAACTCGGCTCACTCACTGTTTTAACTCACTGTTTTGAAGATTTTGGGGAAAATAAGGTTTTCTTTCTTGAAATCAAAATGAGAGGGATTGAGGGGGGTTTTGAAATAGAGGTTTTGAAAGTGTATTTTCAATACTCAATAAAGATTATAACCACTTAAAATGCCAACATTCAACTCATCATCAAGAACCTCCAAGATTGTTGGAGAAACTTATTTTTATTTTGAACATAACTTCAAGAATACATTGGAGGTATTGAAGTTATGATCATCATCTATCAAACATGTTTTTGAGGTTAAGATCTACTATCCATAAGGATTCACTCACCTCAAACTTCATGTCATCACTTAGATGATGATGAACTAGTAAGTAAATAAAGAAAATCAAAAAGAAATGAGGTGAGAAGAGATGAACATTATATAAACAAGCAAGCAAATAGATAGTAATCAATAGATGATATTCATGATGCATAGAACTTGTAGCATGGTGTTTCACTCATATGTAATGACATTGGACATGGAAGAAGCTTCCACTCTCTTAAATGCTCACTAAAATGGTGGTTGGGTGTATTGAATGTTGAAGTAAATGGGAATAATGTAGTAAAAACAAAGTTTAGAACTCACTTTTGTTTTGAAAATCAAAGAAGAAAGCTTCTTTTCTCTCTACTCTAACCTTATCTCTACAACTTTCTCTCCCAAACTTTCTCTAAACTTGCATTTGACTCCCCCAAAATGAAGAGCAATGGGGGGTTTAAATAGGCCAACTTGGGGTGGTTTTGGGATTTAGAAAGTATTCCCATTGGCTCCAAACATCTGAAATCATAAAACTATGTCGTTTTGGTTTTTAATTAATCAAAATGGGACCACAAAACAAATTACAAAAATACACTATTCTGGAGGGGAGTGCCGCGGCGGCACTGGGCCACTACCGCGGCGGCACTGGGCCACTGCCACGGCGGCACTACTCCTCCTTCGTCCAGATAATGCTGTTTAGGCCCCCAGAGGTTCCGGTATTCGCGAAAAGGCCCTATTTCGTCCGAAATTCACAGAAAATGCTTACGAACTCCAAACTGAGGTTGTGATATACCGTTGGAAAGGTAATGGAGTCTACTTTACATAAAAAAAAAATAGTTTGGGGATAGGTCACTTTGAAAAGTTTTGCGGTATTCGCGATAAAAGCCGATTTGGTCGCCTTTTTCGCCTTCGGGAATTCAAAATAAATTAGTTTTAAATCCAGAAATTATGTGTGATATACCGTTGGAAAGCTATTGACCTCTAGTATCCATGAAAAATATTTGAAAATTGTTTCGGTGCCCCGATTCCAAAGTCAAATCTTGGTCAAACTGGTCAAACCTAGGATTCCCGGGAAGTTCTGGGAACCTCCGGGGGCTCCCAGGAGCCGACGTTTTCGCTCGATTCTCTTTTAAAACTCATTTTAATACATTTCTAATGATTCCGGTGAATTCGGACGATTTCGGTCAAACTTGGTTAAACTCTGGTCAAACCGGTCAACGGGGACTTTTGGGGAACTTCCGGGACTTCCGGGGGTCTCTGGGAGCTGACGATTTCTTCCGGTTTTACTTAAAAATTTATTTTATCATTTTTCTTACGACATAGCATGTTTTCAGAACTTCGGGACCAAATGTGGGAGTCTTCGGGCTTTTAGGGGCATTTTGGTCATTCTGGGCTTTCTGAGAGATAGAGCTGATTTCCAAGAGTCCTTTTGAGTCTTTTACGATCATTGTGAACCACCAAGCTATGGGTCTCCTAAATCTGATAGCCGACAAAATGGGGTGTCTACAGCCACCTACATCTCCTCCCTCACAAGCCGCTACCGGATCCCATACCCTCCCACTATAATATGAGCCTACGATGTGCTTACCACCAAAATCTAGGTCATGCCACCGATCAATGCATCCGCCTCCGCCATGACATCCAGAACCTCATAGAGGATGTATCCCATCCTAAGCCTATCCACTATCTTAGCCTGGATCAACCGCTCAAGTGATCCCTTTGATGATGCCAATGAGTGTTGAAGCTATGCAATAAAGTGATGGTGTCTGGAACTTCTGCTAAAAAGAAAGAAAATAGAATAAGAATAACAAACGAGTCATCATGACACTCCATCTGAGACCAAGTCGAGTCTGTTCTATGTCTATTTCAAGAGTAGTCTTGTGGTCGAGTCCGTCTATTTTTAAAGTTCAGTTGAGTCTGTACCAAGAAATGCAATCCTTCTCCTTTAATGGAATGAAATCTCATTTTTCTTAATCTAATGTGTCTAGTCATAAATGCATGAATCATCAAACTGAAATGTCACTTTTCAAATTACCATAGATATTGCTCTGCTAATATTTTTTTTTTCTGCAACAAAAAAAAAAAGAATCCTAAAAGGTCAAAGTCGAATTCATGCTGACACCGATGAAGAGCTGAGAATTGAATGGTCTTACTTTAAGAATTTAAAGATGTTCTTGCCTCAATCTTGAAAAGACATGTTTGAAACTGACTTGGGGCTTGCCCAACACCCTTTTTCCACCATTTCAAAGCCTTAAGCCCAATCCAATGGGGAGCCATACAATCTGTCTATTGAAAGCAGTGCAGATTTAGTCCTTGATGGTAGCCAAACACTTTCAATGAGTTTCTTCTACCCTTTCAAAACAAAACAAAAAAAAACAAAACAATAAATAAATAAAAAAAAAAGAAAAAAGAAAGAAAAAGAAAGAAAAGAAAAGCTCGCTAGGTTGAAAACCCGAAAGGGCACCTAGGAAAAAGTTAGAGCTGAAAAAGGTGTTGATTTCCAAGATTTGACCTTAGCCAATCAAAATGATGGATAAAATGAAAGGAAGAAAATTTTGGTGATACAGAGAATTGTACACTTCAAGGTACATCATGAGAACATCCCTAGATCACATTTCAAAAGGCTCAGAACGACCACAAATAAATTGCGAGAACTGATATGCACATTCTGGAATTCTGAAATTGTGATCAAAAGATCTCACAGGAATCAACTACATGAAAAGTAAAATTGACTGGCTAGGCGAAAGTGAAAAGGATCAACCCTCAGAAAGAAAAGAAAAGAAAAGAAAGGGAGATCGAAACTGAATCCTTTTATTCAAGGCTACCACAAGTGAGCTAAGTTTTTAGACGTTTGGTTTGAAAAATCCTCAACCAATCTCTTTCAAGACCTTGCCTTGAACTACGCTCGACCTGATTCCCACTCGGGGATATGTAGGCAGCCGCATCGGTTCGGTCGACACCATCATAATCAACCCCATTTTCTTCAAGACTTTGGCCCGAACTATGCTGATCCCCACTCGGGGTACGTGGACAGACTTTCACAAAAAAAAAAGAAGGATGGCTCGCTAGGATGAAAATTCGAAAGGACGCCTAGGCAAAAATTAGAGCTAAATCCAAAGTGAGCAATAACAAAAGAGAGAAAATAGCTCGCTAGGTCTATTCACAAGTTCCTATGCAAAAGTTATGAGCATTTGAGAGATTAAAAGTCGCGGTCCTCACCTTAAGCCAGAGATCACCTTCCATACTAGGGGCAAACTTCGGCTACTCGCGTTTGCCTGAAATTTACTATCTACCCTTCATACCAGGGGCAAACTTCGGTCACCTACCTCATTTGCCCAAAACCTCCAATAAACCATTGTCCAAACTAGGGGCAAACTTCGGCCACCCATCTCATTTGCCTATGTATTCTACTTTCTATAACTCAAACTAGGGGCAAACTCTGTTTGCCTAACACGATTCCTTCACACCAAGGGCGAGTTTTCAAGTCACCAAGTTGTTTTAAAAAAAATTGAAATAGAGCATCTTTTATTCTAAAAGCTAAGGCACTAATTCAAAGCACTTCTTGGGAGAAGCAAAGAATTGATTAGGTCAATAGGGAAGAATTTTCAAAAACCAGATTCATCAGCAAAGTGCTATCATATTAAGATGAGGAGTGAACATAAAAGATGAGCGGTACATTGCTTATGACAAAGACACATTGAATTATGCTAATTTGGGCACTTCGTGTCGTTACTTCTGTTAAGTCAATCCTTGTTTGGTTGAGTCAGTAATAATCTAATCGAACTGTATCAGAGTTCAAGGTTCATACAGACTAATCCAATTTTCCTTGTCATCATAGTTGCTGTCAAGTCCATTTATCCTAATGGTCTCAAATGTGTGGGTTTAAAGTGATTACCAATTATAAAATCTGTGGATACAAGCAGAAATTCCAAACACCATTACTGCACTTGTCAAGTCTACAACATGATATGAGTCCCAAGAACCTCCAGCATTGGTGACACCCCTCCAATCACATTCACTTGCCTTTACAAAATCAATTCACAAGATCCACTGGCTATCTTCTACCAGTTCCTTAGCAACCAACCCGAAATCATGTCACAAATGTTCTTCATCCGCTGCTAAGTTACTCTATTTGCAGTGCAACCACTCTTTCCCCAGTCGAATCTTCTCATCCCCAACAAAGTTGTTCCCAACAGAGCTAGTTTATCTCCAGAAAAGTGTCTTGAACGAATATGGTGTATCTCAGTCAAGACCACAGAAGAAACCACTTTCATCCCTAGCAGAGTCGCTTCATCCCCCAACAGATTCAATTTAATCCCCAGCAAGCATATCAATTTGTCAGTTCTTCTAATCAAGGTTAGTCCAATCGTCAGTTCAATCTATGACAGTCACAGTTGTTCACTGTCGACTCGTACATCGTCAGTTCAATCCATGACAGTTACAATAGTTCACGGTCGACTCGTCATCTCGATTCGTACATCAGCAGTTCAATCCTGATAGTCACAGTAGTTCACTGCCGACTCCTCATCTCGATTCGTACATCGTCAGTTCAATCCATGACAGTCATAGTAGTTCACTGTCGACTCGTCATCTCGATTCGTACATCGGCAGTGTAATCCATGACAGTCACAGTAGTTCACTATCAACTCGTCATCTCGATTTGTACATCGTCAGTTCAATCCATAACAGTCACAGTAGTTCACTATCGACTCGCCATCTCGATTCGTACATCGCTAGTTCAATCCTGACAGTCACAATAATACACTATCGACTCGTCATCTCGATTCGTACATCGTCAGTTCAATCCATGACAGTTATAGTAGTTCACTGTTGACTCGTCATCTCGATTCGTACATCGGCATTTTAATCCTGACAGTCACAGTAGTTCACTGTCGACTCGTCATCTCGATTCGTACATCATCAGTTCAATCCATGACAGCCACAATAGTTCACTGTCGACTCATCATCTCGATTCGTACATCGTCAGTTCAATCCATGACAGTCACAGTAGTTCATTGTCGACTCATTATCTCGATTCGTACATCATCAGTTCAATCCATGACAGTCACAGTAGTTCACTGTCGACTCGTCATCTCGATTTGTACATCATCAGTTCAATCCATGACAGTTACAGTAGTTCACTGTCGACTCATCATCTTGATTCGTGCATCGTCAGTTCAATCCATGACAGTCACAATAGTTCACTGACTACTCGTCATCTCGATTCGTGCATCGTCAGTTCATTAGTCATCATTAGTTTATCATCACTCCCATTCAAAATATGTTGTGGGCTTCCATGTCCATTAATGGTACTTCCGTGTCCGTCGATTGACATCTCTGGTTTTCATGTCCATTACTTGAATTCTTAGGGTTTCTATGCCCAGGACTTCTATGTCCATCGGTTATCTGTCAAACTTCATCTTTGATTAACGTCCTCAGGGACCCAACATCTGACTACATTCGCTTACGAAACACACTTTTCAAAATTTAGAAGTTTGCTCCAAGACCCAGAGTCTTCAAACCTTGGTGTCCCTATTTGGGTCAATAACTGCATCACAGTCAGAAACACTAGCACGACACAAGTCCACTCGAAGTGGTACACCCCACAGCACCAGCTCATAGTAGGATCAGAACACTAGGCATGATAGGACTCATGACACAATTCATATCACATCCATGCATTGCATATCATCTTTATAGCATAGCATTTGCCTGTCTCGTTGAGCATGTGTGATCTGTTCCTTTGTGCCCTGAACTACGTCCTGGTCTGATTCCCCTTTGGGATACGTAGGCAGTTCACGTAGAGCACGACCAGCACTGACCTCAGCATCTTTTTTTTTTCATCATTGCATCTTTTGCAACGTTTTTATCCTAAGTCTATAGCCTCCAAAAGACCTGTCTCTTCAAAGCTTTGACACACGCTTGCGACATGCGTTGCCTCGCAAGTTTATGCCAAAGAGGGGCAAACTGTAGACACCCCATTTTTTCGGCTATAGATCTAGGAGACCCATAACTTGGTGGTTCACAATGATCGAAAAAAGACTCAAAAGGACTCCTGGAAGTTAGTTATATTTCTCAAAATGCTCAGAATGACCAAAATGCCCCTAAAAGCCCGAAAACTCCCAGATTTGGACCAAAAGTGCTAGAAACATGCTATGTCGTAAGAAAAGTAAGAAAATGAGTTTCTAAGTAAAATCAAATGAAATCGTCAGCTCCCAGAGACCTCCGGAAGACCCAGAAGTTCCCAGAAAGTCCCCGTTGACCAGTTTGACCAAGGTTTGACCAGGTTTGACCAAGGTTTGACCAAGTTTGACTGCAATCGTCCAAATTCTCCGGGATCATTCTAGATCATGTGGAAAGTATTAAAATGAGTTTTAAAAGAAAATTGAGCGAAAACGTCAGCTCATGGAAGCTCCCAGAGATTTCCAGAACTTCCCGGGAATCCCAGGTTTAACCAGTTTGACCAAAATTTAACTTTAGAATCGGAGCACCATAATAATTTTCAAACATTTTTCATGGATACTAGAGGTCAATAGCTTTCCAACGGTATATCGCACATAATTTTTGGATTTAAAATGAGTTTATTGTGAATTTTCGAAGGCGAAAAAGGCGATCAAACCAGATTTTATCGCAAATACCGCAAACTTTTTCAAAGTAACCTATCCTCGAGTTATTTTTTATGTCAAATAGACTCCATTACCTTTCCAATAATATATCACAACCTCAATTTTGAGTTCATATACATTTTCTGTGAATTTCAGACAAAATAGGGCCTTTTGTGAATACCGGAACCTCTGGGGGCCTAAACAGCATTATCTGGACGAAGGAGGAGTAGTGCCACCACGGCACTAGCCCACTGCTGCCGCGGCACTGGCCCAGTGTCGCTGCGGCACTCTCCCCCAAAACAGTCCATTTTTGTAATGTTGATTGGGGATCCAATTTGATTAATTAGAAATCAAAACGACGTAGTTTTGGTTCCCAGCTTATTTTGGACCAATGGGAGACCTTTTTATACTTTTTAAAACCCCATTTACCACCCCTCATTTGCCTATAAAAGAAACCATTTACTTCCATTTAGAGGAGAGACATGGAAGCTTAGAGAGAGCTTAGGAAGAAACTCTAGAGAAATATAGAGAGAGAAAGAGAAGAAGTAGTCTTCTTCTTCTATTTTCTCCATCAAAGTGAGTTTTCTTTTTACTTGAGTTTGCTATCAAAATTTCAATCATCCAAACATTTCTTTCACCACCATTCTTGAGTATTCATGAGATAGGAAGCTACTTCCATGTCCAAATGTCACCATATATGAGTGAAACACCAAGCTACAAGTCCAAAATCACATTGATTATCATCTATTGATTGTTTTACTTACTTGTTCATATTATGTTTGTCTCTTCCTAACCTCATTTCTTTTTATTTTTCTTTATTTACGTACTTGTTCTTCATCATCTAGATGATGACATGAAGTTTGAGGTGAGTGAATCCTTATGGATAGTAGCTCTTGACCTCAAAAACATGTTTGATAGATGATGATTATTACTTCAATACCTCCAAGGTATCCTTGAAGTTATGTTCAAATGAAAATGAATCTCTCTAATAATATTGGGGGTTCTTGATGATGAGTTTGATGTTGATATTCCAAGAGGTTATAATCTCTATTTGATTTTGAAAATATGCTTTCAAAACCTCTATTTCAAAATCCCTCTCAATCCCTCTCATTTTGATTTCAAGAAAGAAAACTCAAGTTTTTTTCAAAATCTTCAAAACAATGAGTCAAAACAGTGAGTGATCTGAGTTCAAAGATTTCTCTAGAACTCAATACTCAATATATGGATGCAAGACCACTTGGAAAATTTTCCTAACTCATTAGAGAACACCCATGATTTTTGGTTTGACTTGAAAATACTTGAAAATGGTCCATTTGGACCCAAACATTCTCTCCAGATATTCTATTTTTGCTGTCACAACAGCTTAGTCTACTTTCAACTTGTTTTACAGAACATTTTTTCCAAAATGGGTGGTCCAAACTTATTTATTCTTTTAACTTCAGTGTCTTATGGAACTCTCTGTATAATATGGGCCTCTAGATGTTTTGTTTTCATTTTCTATGATTTTTTAACATTTCAGTCGACAGTACGAACTTTGTTTCTGAGTAACCTCCATTGTTCATATGATTTCTCTCAATTTGTGATAGTTATTAAAGATTGGCTTTTTGGGTTGTGTTCTAGACACAATAAGGAAGATCTCCATAAAAATTCATACATTGAAAATATTCCTAATCCCTCTTTTCAATTTTCAAAATATCATGTTACGGTTCTGTCCACTATTCACAGCAAGCACACTTTTGCTTCCCCCCTTTGATTTGATGCTTACATGCACTCTAAATTAGTTCATGTCTTAGGAAGTAGTTCATACTACATTTGTACATATCTCATGATAATTTCATTCATTCATTCATACACATTCTAGACTTCTAAGTCATTCTAGGAATCCATGAACACAAAGCACACTACAACCTTGGCACATTCTAGATACATACATTGCATCCATGCAAAGATTTGGGGCTTTTGTGAGTCCTAATCTAAGAATATTATAAGGAATGATCGTGATCACACGTTCATGTTTCCCTCGATCTAGTCTTCCTTTCTCATCCGTCCCGGGGATAGAGAAATCTTCTTTCCTCAAAGATTAACATGCATCATTCTAGCTTGCTAAGCATCCTTGTTTTCTTTGTTTATTTGTTTCAATAACAATTCATGTCCCCCTTTAGATTAGGAAGTCTTGTGACAAGCGGGGGTATTTGTAAAATACAACCGCGCTAAAAGAAGAAAATGTGCTAAATTATTTCACAATTCCTTCATTTATCTGCAATTTGAATTACAATGCTAGTTTGTACACAATTTGATTAAACTATGATAAGTTGTTTGTTTTAGCTATAGTTTGTGCAGATTACTGTTGCTGTGTAAAGAATTGGATGAGAAAGATAAAAGGGAGGGCTGAATTTTAATGAAGACAAGTAAAGGATGAAAAGTGAACCTCGATCGATTGAAGACTATTCGATCGATCGAGGGTTCGATCGATCGAAAGAAGCTCAAGCGCTCGAAGACCCCAGAAGTTCAATCAATCGAAAGATGTTCGATCGATCGAACATGGCTTTTATCAGATTTTACGCGCACGCAGTAGAAGCGGAATTTTAACCCTAGCATTGGTGTTTTAGTATAAATACTCATATTATTTACGTCCAAAAGGATGCCCACTTTCATTTTTCATCAGTTTATAGAGAGTAGAGAGCTTTACTTTGCTATTTTTGTAGGTTTTCATCAAGAATATACATTATTTGTTGGATTCTTCTTAGTTCAATACAAGTTTTTTCGTTTCCAGGTTACTTTGTTTATGTTCTGCACTTAATTTATAGTATTATATCTGGTTATCTAGTAGTCTTGCATGTTAGTTACAGTTATACAATTAGTTTTCATAGATTCATTGCAAAAATCACAGACAAACACACCTTTAATGGAACTTTACGTTAAAAACGAATCCGAGACACTTCAGATGATGTCTGAGTAGTCCCCAGGTTGGGAGATCACAATGAAACCGTGATCTCAAGCCTCTGCCATGCAGCAGAATAATTCCTGTGTTCGATCAATCGAACAATCTCGATCAATCGAAACAGCAATACAGTCGAGCGATCAAAGTCAGTTCGATCGATCGAGGGATGAAGATATTCGATCGATCAAAAGCGCGTCGATCGATCGAACTATCTGATTCTTGAGGACATTCTATGCAGTATTCCTAGACTTTTTGCTTTACTGATTTGTTATCAAATTGTCCCGAAACGCTCAGTTTGTCAAAACAGTCTGTAAACTTTAAGCCTTGAGGCATTTTTCTTCAATATATTTTGCAAACCACCCTCAATGCTAACACCATTGTAGGTGAGAGTCTAAACTATTGTTTTAAACCGCTTTTGTGTATTTCAAACTTAATTGTGATGATATGGTCCCGGTCATGAAAGGACTATAGATTCTTTATCCTAAGAGAAATACGGAATACTGTGGAGAGTGTGCTCCATTGAGCTGAACATAACTGCATGGTAGATGGCTAGGTCCAGGTGGATTTGTGTAATCCCAACATTTCCTTTTAGTAAGAAAAACACGTTTTAGATCATTATTTAAATTAGTTAGTAATTCGTTTAATTTAGTTTAATTGTCTTATCTTTAGTAGTTGACAAATTGTGGGACTTTGTGTTCTGATATTGATTTTTATTTTCCCTTTTTGAGATTAATCTAAGTAATTAGTTTAACACCTTCCCTGTGGGATCGACCTGGACTTCCAATACTATATTACTTGCACGATCACCTGCACTTGGGTGTTGCACAAGAGCGCACAACTATTTAGACGAATTACCTAAATGCCCTTTTCCCGCGCCTTACCCTCAAAGGCTCAAGAAGCCCCAAAACGAGGCAAAGAATCAGAAGTTCTTGGAGTTATTCAAGCAAGTTAAAATTAATCTCCCGCTCCTTGATGCAATCAAACAAGTGCCAGCCTACGCTAAGTATCTAAAGGACTTATGCACGGTCAAGAGGAGGCAAAGTGTAAAGAAACATGCTTATGTCGCTTGCCAAGCAAGCGCAATCATTCAAAATGAGTTGCCTTCAAAGCTTAAAGACCCTGGCACCCCAACTGTCTCGTGTAGAATTGGGAATCAAAGGATAGACAACGCACTCCTTGATCTAGGAGCTAGCGTAAACTTGCTACCATATTCAGTATATAAACAACTAGGGTTGGGTGAACTCAAACCCACCCGAGTTGCATTGCAATTGGCAGATAGGTCAGTTAAATATCCTAGAGGAATACTAGAAGACGTTCTGGTACAGATAGATACATTTGTCTTTCCGGTCGATTTTGTGATTCTAGACACTGAACCTGTGTCTAATCCATGTTCGCAAATCCTGGTGATTTTTGGACGTCCGTTCCTCAACACCATTGATGCCACAATCAAAATAAGGAGTGGTATCATGACCATCGTATTCGGGAACATGGCTTTAAATGTCAAGATTTTCTCAAATCCCCGACCCGAAGAATACGAGGACGAAGAAGAAGTTAACTTCATCGAAACAGTCATCGAGGAAGAGGCTGACCTTGTAGAATACAAAGATCCTTTGGAGGTAGTTGTGTCACAATTCGACGCTACTTATCGACCTAACAATTCTACCCCATTGGACGCTGCCCTAAATCATGCCTGCCTCATGATGGAAACTAAGGAGGAAGATAGAGATGAATGCATGTGGGTCACACCATATGAACCCTTGCCTCTGAAAACGAAGTTAACCATGCCTTCGAACTTTTAGTTTCCTGATTTGGAATTAAAGGAGCTTCCAAAAGAGCTCAAATACGCTTTTCTAGGGACTGAAAAGACTTATCCTGTGATAATCTCATCTACATTGAATTCTGAACAAGAGGATAAGTTGATTCAAATGCTCAAACTGCACAAGGGAGGATTGGGATGGACTATTACCGACCTAAAAGGTATAAGCCCATCTATTTGCACCCATAAGATATATATGGATGAAGACACTAAACCTTTGCGACAAATACAGAGGCGTCTGAATCCCAATATGCAAGTGATGAGAGCTGATATTAACTTAATATTAGCTCGATTAGGAGTAAAAACTGACCGGATTTGACCTCATTTCTCTAGTATTACCTGCACTTGTGTTTAATTTGTTTCTTTACACAATGATGTGTTTTTCGTGGTATGTTGTTATGTTTGGCTCTTTGAGTGCAGGTTCTGAAGATGAAAGGAACAACAAGTTGAAAGGAATAACTCAAGAAACAAATTGATGAAGTCTTGATACCAATCGATTGACATAGTATCAATCGATTGACATGTTTTCCTTACCAATCGATTGAACTATTTGTCAATCGATTGACATCTTTATCAATCAATTGACATCTTTGTCAATCGATTGACTTAAACTGGAAACAGTCTGTTTTAATGGCGCAAGATCTCAGCAATCAGGCAACGACCAGCCGTTATGGAATGAACCTGGACGCCTCTAGCTCATATTTCTGACATTATATATAGAGGAGAGTAGAGAGGGCCAGGGGTTGGCTCACTTTTTAATGTATTTGTAGGGATTTCACCATTGATTTTGGTTTCGGATCAAATTCCAGTGGATAAATTCGTATTCTGTTTTTCAATCTCTAATTCAGGTTTCAATTCTTTTTCTCAGTAGCTTAGGAATTGTGGATTGTTATGTATGTTATAGTTTGAGTTTGATTTAAGCATTTTCAATTTAACATTTTAATCCATGGCTATATTTGATCCTATCTTTCGGTTTATTTATGTTTATGCAGTCATAATTATGCTTGAGTAGAATTCTGGTTGGGAATAATGTGAAGAAACATTGTTCCCAGCCCTCTGCCATGATTCTGTGAAAGAGTTAATGCCAATCGATTGGATACAGTATCCAATCGATTGACATAGACTCCAAGTCAATCGATTGATATACTTGTCAATCGATTGAAAGCCATTTCATGTCAATCGATTGACATAAAGTCAATCGATTGGTATGATTATGACTTGGGTTTACTCCTTTTTGTATTCCAGTAACTTTTGTTTCAGAAACTAAGTCCAAAGTGATCTTCCTAGTTCAAATTGCAATCTGATTTTGAAACAAGAGCCCTTTTGAATAATTAATTCAATGAACACTCATAACAAACACTTCGAATATTCCATACTCAATTTGTTAGTTATTGTTCATAGTTTTAATTAACTACTTATTTCAGTTCTTCATAAATAAGTGAGGTAAACGAACCACTAAATATGCAAGATACACATACCTAGTGTCTAGAATGCTTAACTTAATCATTTTGAAATAAGGAATACTCTAAGGATAAAACCCCAACTGTTCATTCTTGTTAAAATCATGGTAGTGGCTGGTACTTTGTGGATTCACATGTTCCCAACTCTTTTTCATATTTGATTTTTATCACAGTTTTTAATCTTATCTAGTTAAGTCTTTGCTTCACTATAAATTGTTTCTTCTATTTTTTTAGGACTGTTAGAACCCCCTTCTACAAGAAATCATCTTTTATTTTATTTTAGGATTCAATCTAGATTCTTCCGCCTTTATAATCCGTCCTTTGGGATTCGACCCGGTCTTACCGGTTTTAACGCGACGCGACCGTCTACACTTGGACGTACTCTTCAGAGAACACAATTCCAGTCGTGTCAAGTTTTTGGCGCCGTTGCCGGGGACGGTAACAAAGGCCAGGAACTTCGATTTGATCCAATCTTTTCTTATCCCATTTCTATCTTTCTTTTTCTTTTTATTTCTTCAGAACACAAGCCGTATTGTTGTGTCCTCCTATGTCCTTGGATTCCACTGAAGCCTTCATCACAAATCTTTTTGAAGATCCAATCCATAGTGCTGATAATCCCATTTTCACCCCCATCCACTTCTAACTCAATGTCTGATACGGAGAGCCAACAAGGAGAGAATAGGCATGACCTCATCGATGAAGGTCAGCGACCTTTACGAGAACTCTTGGCCCCTGATCGAACAGCCACACCTTCTTGTATCCGCATCCCTCCACACACAGGCACATTCTATTTTCGTAATGGAATGATTCAACTGTTACCCACATTTCACGGGATGGATAAAGAGAAGGCGTACTTGCACATTCGAGATTTCGAAGATGTTTGTGGCACTTTCACAGATCAGACTTGTCCAAGTGATATAATCCGACTAAAGCTTTTTCCCTTCACCTTGAAGGACAAAGCGAAGTCATGGTTATTGTCACTTAAACCGAATTCGATTTCGACTTGGGCAGCAATTCATGAAGCCTTTCTTAAAAAGTTCTTCCCTAATCGGTTAACAACTGACATCTTGAGACAAATCAAGATGTATAATCAAAAAGAGGAAGAAACTTTTGCTGAGGCATGGGAGCGTTTCAAGGATTTGTTACTGCTCTGCCCGCATCATGGTTTTGAGAAGTGGCGAACAATAAGCTTTTTCTTTGATGGCTTAAGTCCAAAATCAAAGAAGCTCGTAGAAACTACGAGTGACGGTGAGTTTATGAGCAAGAATGCCGAACAAGCAGAGGCTCATTTTGAATGGTTAGCCGAACATGCACCGGAATGGGAAACTCAAGTGACGAGAACTCAGCCCAGTTCAAGTTCAAGTAAAAAGAGTATTTATCAGCTGAAGGCGGAAGCTGGCTTATTGGAGAAATACGAGCAACTAGCTCGTAAATTGGAAGTTTTGGAAGCAAAGAAGGACCCGGTAATACAATTTGCATCTGAAGAATCATGTTCGAGTTGTCTACAGATGGGGCATACCTCTCAACATTGCCAAATATACCCTGTTTACCAAGAACAGAGTCCAGTGGAGGTACATGCTGTAAATGCCCCTAATCGTTTCAACCCCAATGATAGGTGGAGTCATCCTGGTTTCGATCAAAGGAACAGTGCTGCTGCAGCAAACCCATCTCAACAGTGGCAGCCGAATAAAGGAAACCAATACCGACCTCAGAACCAAGGATACCACCAGAGCTACCAACCTCCTTCTACTTATCAACAAAATCAAGGGTATCACCAGAACCAATATCAAAATCATTCACCTCAATCTAACTACAATCAGGGAGGCAACAACCAACTCTCACCAAACACTTATGTGCCACCTCATAAGAAGGCACAAGAAGATCCTAATACACTCATGATGCAGCAGATGATGCAGCTAATGAGTAAACTCAATACAAGTGTAGAGAGGTTAGCTGCCCAACAAGGGGATCGAGAACGAACTATGTTCCCTGCACAGCCAGAGCAAAATCCTAAAGGCCAACACTCGGGTACAGGACCCTCGGGATCTGGACCACATGAGGAGGCCAAGGCGGTAACTGTGTTGAGGAGTGGAAAAGAAATTGAGAAAGTCTCTTCGCCCTCACAACCCGTAGTTAGTGATGAAGAAGATGTAGAGAATGAAGAAGAATTGGTGGAAGAAGGAAAAGAGGGCGAAACAGTTGAGCCCAAAATAACAATTCCTGAGGATAATGAAATAAAGAGAAGACCTGGAAAAGAACCTCTCATTGATGAGGCACCCAAATGTCCTTTTCCGGCACCATATCCTCAGAGGTTGAAGAAACCTCAACAAGAAACGAAAATTCAGGAGTTTCTGGAGTTATTCAAGCAGGTAAAGATCAATCTCCCACTCCTAGACGCAATTAAACAAGTGCCTTCCTACGCCAAGTTCCTAAAAGACTTGTGCACTGTAAAGAGGAAGCAAAGTGTTAAGAAGAGTGCTTACTTGGCATGCCAGGCAAGTGCGATCGTAAAACACGATTTGCCTCCTAAATACAAGGATCCAGGCACACCAACAGTTTCTTGTATAATCGGTCAGAAGAAAGTGAACAATGCGTTACTCGATTTAGGATCGAGTGTTAATCTCTTACCTTACACTGTTTATCAACAGTTAGGGTTAGGAGAACTTAAGCCCACTCGCATTACCCTTCAACTGGCAGATCGATCAATCAAATACCCGCGAGGAGTTTTAGAAGACGTTCTGGTCCAGATTGACACCTTTGTCTTTCCTGTTGACTTCGTTATCCTAGACACCGAACCAGTACACAATGCTAAATCTCAGATTCCGGTGATCTTTGGACGTCCTTTCCTCGCGACAATTGATGCGACGATCAAAGTAAGGAGTGGAGTTATGACCGTTGTTTTTGGGAATATGACATTGAATATCAAGATCTTTTCAAATCCAAAAATTGAAGATTTTGATGATGAGGAAGAGGAGGTGAATTGGGTAGAAGCAGTAATTCAAGATTACTTTGATTCAACTGCTCACTCTGACCCTGTGGAGTCCATTATAACTAACTCATGTTATGAATTGGATAAATACACTCCACAAGATGAAAGGATGAGTCAGATATGCTCTATATTGGAGGTTGTTGAAGAGGAAGTTGCAAGAACAATGTGGACGGCTCAATATGAGCAACTACCGCCAAAGACCAAGTTGGCTGTGCCGTCAAACTTGCAATTTCCAGAGTTGGAACTGAAAGAGCTCCCAAAAGAATTGAAATATGTATTCTTGGGAGAAGAGAAGACCTTTCCTGTGATAATTTCATCTGTTTTAAATCACGAACAGGAAGGCAAACTGATACAGTTGTTTAAGCAGCACAGGAGTGCGTTAGGATGGACCGTTGCTGATTTAAGAGGAATTAGTCCATCCATATGCACTCACAGGATTTACCTTGAGGAAGATGCCAAGCCTTGTCGACAAATGCAAAGGCGTCTTAACCCAAACATGCAAGAGGTGGTGAAGAAGGAAGTTCTGAAATTACTGGATGTTGGGGTCATTTATCCAATCTCGGATAGTCCCTGGGTAAGTCCGACGCAAGTAGTGCCAAAGAAAGCTGGCATTACAGTGGTAGAAAACAAAGAAGGAGAATTGGTACCCACACGTGTAACCACCAGCTGGCACATGTGTATTGACTATCGAAGGTTGAATGCGGTAACTCGGAAGGATCATTTTCCATTACCCTTCATGGATCAAATGCTCGAAAGAGTAGCAGGACACCAATTCTACTGCTTCTTGGACGGTTATAGTGGTTATAACCAAATCGAAATTGATCCTGCCGATCAAGAAAAAACCACTTTTACCTGTCCGTTTGGAACATTTGCATATCGCCGGATGCCATTCGGATTGTGCAACGCACCTGCTACTTTTCAGCGGTGCATGCTGAGCATCTTCAGCGATATGGTGGAGAAGATCATGGAGGTTTTTATGGACGATTTCTCCGTATTTGGAAGCAGTTTTGATCATTGCCTGGAGAACCTCCAGAAAGTCCTGAAAAGATGCGAGGACAAGAATTTGGTCCTCAACTGAGAGAAATGTCACTTTATGGTGACGAAAGGGATTGTCTTGGGACATATCGTGTCCGCTGAGGGAATACAAGTAGACAAGGCAAAGATCGATATAATTTCAAATCTTCCTGTCCCCACTACAGTGAAAGAAATACGATCGTTTCTAGGTCACGCCGGTTTCTACCGGAGGTTTATTAAGGATTTCAGTGCTGTATCTAGACCACTATGTCAACTCCTTGTTAAGGACCAACCTTTTGAGTGGAACAACAAGTGTCAGGAATCCTTTGATAAACTCAAACATCACCTAACAACAGCTCCGATAATGCAATCTCCGGATTGGAGTCTTCCTTTCGAGCTGATGTGTGATGCGAGTGACACAGCGATCGGAGCTGTTTTAGGGCAAAGGAAAGACAAAAAGCCTACTGTGATCTACTACGCTAGCAGAACCCTTGATGGAGCTCAACGTAATTACTCTACTACCGAAAAGGAGTTGCTAGCAATTGTGTTTGCATTGGAGACATTCAGGCAATATCTAATTGGCTCGCAGATCATTTGCTTCACCGATCATGCTACATTGAAGTATCTGCTATCCAAAAAGGATACAAAACAGGGATTGATACGCTGGATTCTTCTGCTCCAAGAATTTGATTTGGTTATCAAAGATAAAAAGGGAGTGGAGAATGTTGTTGCTGATCACCTCTCACGATTGACGTTTGAAGACAATTCTTCACAATCTATTCCGATTAGTGAATCTTTCCCAGATGAGCAACTTTTTGCAGCAACTAGCTTGCCCTGGTATGCTGACATTGTCAATTACCTGGCAACAGGGGAGACCCCATCTCATTGGTCCACCCCTGACAGAAAAAGGTTTCTGTCCATCGCCCGATGGTTTTACTTTGATGATCCGTACTTGTTTAAGTACTGTGCGGATCAAGTAATTCGGCGATGTGTCCCTGAGGAAGACATCTCTCACATTCTAGCATCCTGCCACTCAGAGGCTTGTGGTGGCCATTTCTCGGCTCAGAAAACTGCTCAAAAAGTGTTTAGCAGTGGCTTCTACTGGCTGACAGTTTTCAAAGACTGTTATGCATTTTGTAGAGCATGTGCTAGATGCCAAATGCTAGGAAGCTTGTCAAAGAGAAATGAAATGCTGATGACCCCGATCATGACTATTGAAATCTTCGATTGCTGGGGCATCGATTTCATGGGACCATTCCCGCCATCATCTCATTACGAATATATTCTTCTGGCGGTCGAATACGTGTCCAAGTGGGTTGAGGCCATTCCGACAAGAAAAAGTGATCACAGAACAGTGATCTCATTCTTAAAGGAGAATATTCTGTCAAGATTCGGAACACCAAAGGCCATGATTAGTGATCGTGGAACCCATTTCTGCAATAAACCCTTTGAGGCGCTGATGAAGAAGTATGGGGTTAACCATAAGATTGCTCTTTCATATCACCCACAGTCAAATGGTCAGGCAGAGCTAGCCAATAGGGAGATCAAACACATTCTGGAGAAAACTGTTAACATCAATAGAAAGGATTGGTCGTTACGTTTAACTGATGCTCTATGGGCATACAGAACGGCATACAAGACGAACCTTGGGATGTCTCCCTACAGACTGATATATGGAAAAGCTTGCCATTTGCCTGTGGAATTGGAGCATAAGGCATATTGGGCCACAAGACTGCTAAACTTTGATATCCATGAAAGTGGTACATTGAGGAAACTACAACTCAATGAATTGGAAGAGATCAGGAATGATGCATATGATCGTGCTCGAACTTATAAGTCAGAATTAAAAGCTAAGCATGATCAATCGATACTGAGAAAGAAGTTTGAACCGGGGCAGAAAGTGTTACTTTACGATTCAAAACTTCATCTCTTTCCCGGGAAGCTGAGGTCAAGGTGGATAGGACCATTTGTTGTCAAGGAAGTGTTTCCACACGGAGCAATAGAAATCGTTAATCCCAAGAATGGTAATGCTTTTAAAGTCAATGGACAACGTTTAAAACCATTTTTGGAGAGGTTCGAACCAGAATCAGAGACCATCCACCTGGATGATCCTGATTATTCTTCTTGAAATTTGAGAACCTGATGTTGTTGTATAGTAGTTTTCTTTTCTTTGTGTGTTTCCTTGTTTCCTTTTATTCTTATTCTGTCTTTTGATTGGCTGTAGGATGAACCCATTGCATTTCCTACCACATTTGCTCTACCATGGGGTCCGTTCTCCAGGAACCCCAGAACAGACGGAGCAAGAAAGGCCAATTTTTACTCCACTTTCCAGTTCATGCCCAGATTCCCCTATTGCGGTAATCACCAATATGAATACCTGGGATTTGCTTTGCGCAGTTCGAGAAATTCTGGAAGATCTTCAGATTGATTCGGACGGAGAAGTTGTGGAGTACTCCGTGGATTATGCTGTAGGAGAAGACTTTTCTTCCCCTGAACCTAAGCAGAATTGATAATTCCTATGGTAGATGAATAAAGACAGAATTTTGTTTCTTGTTTTTCTTTTTGTTTGTTTGTTTCTTGACCAAGATCTTGTACTCTTTGGATGATTATAATCCATTTCGAACTTTAAATTGATGATGTTTGGAATAAATTCTTCCTATTTGTGTGATTGATGAGTCTAATGCTTGTTTGAATGATCAAAAGTCTTGTTTCTGTCTTAAAAGTGCATTCTTAAACTGTTGGGGGTGATCACATGTGGAACATTTGGGTTCCCATGATTTTCTTATTCAATCGATTGATATTAATGTCAATCGATTGATATAAATGGTTTCCAATCGATTGACTTGAATTTTGTTCAATCGATTGACATCTATTGTCAATCGATTGACAAACCTACCAGACATAATGTCTGTTCTTCTCCCTCTCCCTCTTTTCAATTCAAATTCTTTGAGAGCGAGAGGGAGAAGGCGATTCTTTGGGAGTGAGAAGAAGACCCCTCTCATAACATCCATCATCATCATCTTCATCATCATCATCTTCATCATCATCATCTTCACCGCCTCACCTCCACCGTCACTCACCTCCACCGCCTCTGTTCCTGTATGAACAAAGATTGAGGAAGAGGGAGAGGGATTTGGGCCTCACGTCTTCACCATCATCTTCATCATCATCATCAATCTCCTCGTCAACATTTGGGGGCGAACTTTTTGCCGCGATTCCGGTTGAGGTAACCCCCAAACCCATTCCACTTTCTCATTTTTTTTCTTGTTCAAATCGATTGAGGGAGCCCCTCATGGTTTTTAGACCACTAATTTGATGAAAGGGGGACGTGAGACCTTGTTGTGGGTAGCCCCCTGGAATCGCTGATGTCAATCAATTGACATCAGGGCTCAATCGATTGGAACCCACCTTCAATCGATTGACAAGTTATGTCAATCGATTGACATAAACAGAGAAGCAGAACCTCATTTCTTTCATCCTAACTCTCTGCTATGTTTCCATTTCAGCTCCCATGGCTCCAAAGCCCAAGGACAGTGGGCCCCACCTAGAAAAATCCACGTCCCTCGAGATTCCGGACCCACCGCTTGCCCACGGGTTCAGAAACGCTAAAGAAAACACGTGGTATACCAAATATTTCCGAACTCGCGCAATTATGGTGGAAAGGCAATTCGAAAATTTGTGGAGCGATGACAAGATTCCATTCCATTTGGCCCGTCTTAGAGCTTTTCCTGATTGGATCCCAGTTCTTACAGCAGATAAGAGAGTGTATGCTTCTTGGATTCGGCCAGCATGCGCCAGTTTGGTTAAGGTGCCGAACGTTCCTTACACATATTTCTCGTGTGTTTCGGGACGGGCAATTGAGTTCAGCCCTGCGACGGTCGCTCAGGCGCTGGGTATCCCTGAGGTTCCTGATCATATGTATCCCATTCATCCCGACCGTCCTTTTCCATCTTATGATCTTGTGGCCACAGAGATCTCAGGCGGGAAGGTGAAGAAATACTCAGGGATCACAGTATTCGACGACCACGACCTGTCGCCAGACTATCATCTTCTACATTTGACTCTCTGCAGCTGTATCCTCCCCACGACTTATAAGTTAGATTTCGCTGGGTGGTACGCGAGAGTTCTTTATGCTATTGGGACAGGTCTGCCCATCTGCCTCGCTCGGCTCTTCATCGAGTTCTTAGTTGAGCCTACACGTCATCATGGCAAGGCCCAGCACCTCAAGGGTGCATGGGTGGTACATAGAGTGTGCGAGCAGGCAGGGTTGGTGATACCCGCAGGAGAGGCGCAGTTAAAATCTAAGATTGGTATTTTTGGTGAGTCGGCTGCTAGACGGTCAGCAGCGCAATTTAAAAAATTGTCAAAAGGGAAGGGAAAAGAAGGTGAGAGTAGTAAGAGAAAGAAGAGAAAGAGAGGAGATGTGACGTCAGAGGAGGAAGACGTGGACCCAGGGACGCCTACTGAGGCGGAGGGTCAGGATACGGAGGTAGCTGAGGAGGAGGAGGATGAGGACTCTGGGACGCCGACTGAGGCTGAGGGTCAGTATGAGTTGAGGATGCGTGAGCCATCTACAGCCTCTACACCACCTACAGCCCCTGCACCACCTACAGCCTCTACATCTACCCCTCCATCCCTTCAGACTATTTATGACTTCTTGCTAGAGGAGCGAGCCGCGAGGGTACAGCTTCATGCGATGATTAGAGAGCTCACAGCTGAGCAGTTATTATTAGCTACCCAGATGTCGCGGCTAGGTGGACAGATTGAGCAGATTTCGATGTTGCTTGGGATTGAGCAATCCTTGCGCTCATCTATGCCACCTCCACCGTCAGATCCAGCTTCGACATCGGCTCAGCCAGAGGGCGTTACCTTAGAGACATCTCCACCGCCACCTCCTTCAGCTGCTGTTCCCTCACCGGTTGTGAGTGACCCGGCGATTGTCGCCCAGACTGGGACAGCTGTCGTGGGTGACGGTGATGTAGCTATTGATCCTGCTGAGCCTTAGGAGGGAGTGATGGAGAGCGAGAGAGTATTTTGTTAATCTTATTTTGTAATCTCTCTTGTATTTCTTTTGTTTGATTTGTGGAATTGTATGTAGATGTGTGGATGGTTTATTTTGGTTGGTTGGAAAGCTGGGTTGTATAGTTTATGTTCGCTTATATCTGTACTTGGATTTCGGTAATTTTGGACATTCGTATTACAGATAGCTTTTTTTTTGTTCATGGATTATGCTTCTATTGTTGATACTTTCAATTATTATCCATTTGCCCTTGATCTTGGTTGTTTGGGGAGTTTGTTTTATTAAACCAGGTGTATTCTCTGATGTGTATGGAAATGCTTTAATCAGGTGATATCTTCTTTTTCTTGAAATACTTCCATTGTGGATAATGTCGATTTCAGTTGGGGGTAGGGAATAGATATCCACCTGTTTTCTCTCTTGAATTTAAAATGCACACCTGTTTAATATTTGAATTTCCAAGTTTCTAGCTTTCTTAGTTTGTTTTGATTTAAAAAAAAAAAAAAACTGTTGTCAAAATTTCTAAACTATAAAAAACTTCGTTCCTCCTAGCTAAATTATTGTGCAATGATGCATTCATGTTTTCCTTACTATATTATGGATTTCGATTACATGTTACTTAGTCACTAATCGAGTTTTGCATCCATAGCACGAATATATCCTGAAACAATTTTGCACGAGTTGACAATTACGAAAGAATCTTTGAATGAGAATGAAATACGATTGTCATGGTTAATGGATTAATAGTGAAAACTTTTAACCCTAGTGAGTTTTGAGCCATTCTTTTATTCTGAGGGTTAAATCGCAAAACTCGTGTTAATTCTTGAAATACACTTTTATCTCGTTGAGAGTCTCATTCTTGTTTCATTTGGCTGATGCCTCAGGAGAACGTTCAGGATTTACTAATTTTAAAACTCAGGAAATACTTGAGATTAGTTATAATGTCTAGAAAATGATTTAGGCCATCATTTCCTCACCTCATCTCTCGAGAAAGTCTAAAACCTCACTTACCTATCACAAATCAAGGCCTCTTCCTAAAATCACAAATTTATAATCGAGCATGTGACGGTTTGGTGAAAATAGTTAGAGGAAAAGGAGAAGTGATTGCAGATATCTAAAAAAAAAAAAGAAAAAGAAAAGTGGAAAGCAAGAAATGAAAGAAATTGGAGAATTGATAAATAAAGGTGTGAAGTGGAGTTGGTTTTACTATATCACATGCTTGAACTCATTTTTCACAGTCCATTATCTCTTACCTCTCCTCATATTTCTGTCACAAGTCCTAAGGATTCTAGATTAATTTTAACAAATCTCGAGTATGAAATGAGTTTTCCACAGTAGATCGCTCCTGTTGTAATTGGTATTCCATCCATGAGACTCATGCACCTCAAATAAGCGTTCTTCAGTGTCTAGTATGTAAGCATGTTTGATTGCCTCTACATTTACTCATTTGAGCTTCATACTATGAGTGCATAAGTTTTACGCCAGTTTCAGAGTGATTTTTTTTTATTTTGAGCGTAAACTGTGTGAGATTGAGTTGAAACTATGAAGTCTTAAACATGTCAATCTAAATAATTCTAAGATAAAGATTTATATCGTAGTTGTTAACTCCCCACACACACACAAGGATATATAAAGGCTGTGAATGTAGCTTAACTTGAATAAGTTACTTCGTAACATGTTGTTTACTTCCATAGCATGGTAAAGGAATTCATATCCTTGTTAAGCAGAATTGTAGCATAAAAGAGAAATTGAAGCTTTGACAAGTTTGGAAATTTGACATCTGAATTTTGTGGGTAAATTCTCTGAAAACCCTCACGAGACACAACTCGTCCATTAGGGTAAACCTAATGGTTCAAAGGCTTGTTGCATACGCTAATTGCAACCGCGATTCCTGCGACAGTGAGTTAGGATTTCCCTTTTGTTTTAGCTCAATAATACCGTAACGTTAATAGTTGGTCGTCTTAATTTGTGTTAATTCCGCTTCGTTGCTAGAGACTAGCAAAGCGCTAGTTGGGGGTCGTGATGAGAGCTGATATTAACTTAATATTAGCTCGATAAGGAGTAAAAACTGACCGGATTTGACCTCATTTCTCTAGTATTACCTGCACTTGTGTTTAATTTGTTTCTTTACACAATGATGTGTTTTTCGTGGTATGTTGTTGTGTTTGGCTCTTTGAGTGCAGGTTCTGAAGATGAAAGGAACAACAAGTTGAAAGGAATAACTCAAGAAACAAATTGATGAAGTCTTGATACCAATCGATTGACATAGTATCAATCGATTGACATGTTTTCCTTACCAATCGATTGAACTATTTGTCAATCGATTGACATCTTTATCAATCGATTGACATCTTTGTCAATCGATTGACTTAAACTGGAAACAGTCTGTTTTAATGGCGCAAGATCTCAGCAATCAGGCGACGACCAGCCGTTATGGAATGAACCTGGACGCCTCTAGCTCGTATTTCTGACATTATATATAGAGGAGAGTAGAGAGGGCCAGGGGTTGGCTCACTTTTTATTGTATTTGTAGGGATTTCACCATTGATTTTGGTTTCGGATCAAATTCCAGTGGATAAATTCGTATTCTGTTTTTCAATCTCTAATTCAGGTTTCAATTCTTTTTCTCAGTAGCTTAGGAATTGTGGATTGTTATGTATGTTATAGTTTGAGTTTGATTTAAGCATTTTCAATTTAACATTTTAATCCATGGCTATATTTGATCCTATCTTTCGGTTTATTTATGTTTATGCAGTCATAATTATGCTTGAGTAGAATTCTGGTTGGGAATAATGTGAAGAAACATTGTTCCCAGCCCTCTGCCATGATTCTGTGAAAGAGTTAATGCCAATCGATTGGATACAGTATCCAATCGATTGACATAGACTCCAAGTCAATCGATTGATATACTTGTCAATCGATTGAAAGCCATTTCATGTCAATCGATTGACATAAAGTCAATCGATTGGTATGATTATGACTTGGGTTTACTCCTTTTTGTATTCCAGTAACTTTTGTTTCAGAAACTAAGTCCAAAGTGATCTTCCTAGTTCAAATTGCAATCTGATTTTGAAACAAGAGCCCTTTTGAATAATTAATTCAATGAACACTCATAACAAACACTTCGAATATTCCATACTCAATTTGTTAGTTATTGTTCATAGTTTTAATTAACTACTTATTTCAGTTCTTCATAAATAAGTGAGGTAAACGAACCACTAAATATGCAAGATACACATACCTAGTGTCTAGAATGCTTAACTTAATCATTTTGAAATAAGGAATACTCTAAGGATAAAACCCCAACTGTTCATTCTTGTTAAAATCATGGTAGTGGCTGGTACTTTGTGGATTCACATGTTCCCAACTCTTTTTCATATTTGATTTTTATCACAGTTTTTAATCTTATCTAGTTAAGTCTTTGCTTCACTATAAATTGTTTCTTCTATTTTTTTAGGACTGTTAGAACCCCCTTCTACAAGAAATCATCTTTTATTTTATTTTAGGATTCAATCTAGATTCTTCCGCCTTTATAATCCGTCCTTTGGGATTCGACCCGGTCTTACCGGTTTTAACGCGACGCGACCGTCTACACTTGGACGTACTCTTCAGAGAACACAATTCCAGTCGTGTCAGCAAGAAGTAGTAAAAAAAGAAGTTTTAAAACTTCTAGACATTGGGATAATATACCCTATCTCTGACAGCTCTTGCGTTAGTCCAACTCAGGTGGTGCCCAAAAAGGCTGGTATAACAGTTATCCCAAACAAAGACGGCGAGTTAGTACCAACACGCATCCCCACTGGATGGAGGATGTGTATTGATTACCGAAAGTTAAATGCTGTGACCCGGAAAGACCACTTCCCATTACCATTCATGGATCAAATGCTCGAAAGAGTGGCGGGTCATAAATTTTATTGCTTCTTGGACAGATATAGTGGCTATAACCAAATTGAAATAGCTCCTGAAGATCAGGAGAAAACGACTTTTACTTGTCCATTTGGTACATTCGCCTACCGTCGTATGCCTTTTGGCTTATGCAATGCACCTGCTACCTTTCAGCGGTGCATGTTAAGCATATTCAGTGATATGGTTAAACAGACACTCGAGGTCTTTATGGACGACTTCTCAGTGTTTGGCCATAGTTTTGATAACTGTCTAGAAAACCTTGAGAATGTGTTAGCGAGATGCGAGGACAAACACTTAGTACTAAACTGGGCAAAGTGTCACTTCATGGTGACCAAGAGAATTATCCTCGGTCACATTATTTCTGACAAAGGTATCCAAGTCGATAAAGCAAAAATCGATATTATCTCAAACTTACCGGTCCCTCGTACAGTCCGAGACATCCGATCTTTTCTGGGATATGCTGGATTCTATCGACGCTTTATCCAAAATTTTAGTGCAATCTCCCGACCACTGTGCCTACTCCTAGTCAAAGACGCACCTTTCGAATGGTCGGAAAACTGTCAAATATCTTTTGATTCACTAAAAGAACACCTTACCTCCGCACCGATAATACAGGCACCCGATTGGAGTTTGCCATTTGAGTTAATGTGCGATGCTAGCGACTATGCCATTGGCCCAGTTCTAAGACAGAGGAAGGACAACAAGCCTTATGTAATCTACTATGCCAGCCGAACACTTACCAAAACTCAAATGAATTATACAACTACTGAGAAAGAGTTACTGGCAATAGTATTCGCACTAGACAAATTCATGTCTTATCTAATAGGGTCCCCAATTATCTGTTTTACAGACCACGCAGCCCTCAAGTACCTACTATATCTAAGAAAGACGCGAAACAGAGGCTTATCCGCTGGATACTCCTACTCCAGGAATTTGATATTACTATCAAGGATAAAAAGGGAGTAGAGAATGTGGTCGCCGATCAATTATCTCGGTTGACATTCACTGACAACACTGAGCCTGTACCTATAAAAGATGAATTCCCAGACGAGCAACTGATGGCTGTCTCTAGTTTGCCTTGGTACGCAGATATAATAAATTACCTTGTTACAGGAGAAACCCCGAGCCATTGGTCAAATCAGGATAAGAAAAGGTTCCTTTGGTTAGCACGCCATTTCTTCTTTGATGACCTTTACTTATTTAAGTATTGTGCTGATCAGGTCATCAGGCGTTGCGTCCCGAACGAGGACATAACTTTAATTTTGGCCTCCTGTCATTTTGAAGCCTGCAGTGGCCATTTTGCCTCCCAAAAGACCGCACACAAAGTATTGCACAGCGGTTTCTATTGGCCCACCGTGTTCAAAGATGCCTATGCTTTTTGTAAATCGTGCCAACGATGTCAAAAGCTTGGTACACTTTTGAAAAGGAATTCGATGCCCTTAACTCCCATCATCACGATTGAAATATTCGATTATTGGGGCATAGACTTCATGGGCCCATTTCCTAAATCTAATAACTGTTAATATTTGTGGAATATATATCAAAATGGGTTGAAGCGATACCGAAGAGACGCAATGATCGTAAAACGGTAATGTCCTTTCTTAAGGAAAATATCTTATCGCGTTTCGGAACCCCAAAAGCCCTAATAAGTGACCAAGGCAAGCACTTTTGCAATAGGCCTTTGGAATCACTACTCCGGAAATACGGGGTAAATCACAAGATCGCTCTAACCTACCACCCACAAATGAACGGGCAGGCAGAGTTGGCTAACCGTGAAATTAAGCACATTTTAGAAAAGACGGTTAGTTTTAACAGAAAAGACTGGGCTTATAAACTGACTGATGCTCTTTGGGCGTACCGTACTGCCTATAAGACAAATCTGGGAATGTCCCCATATAGGCTGGTGTATGGTAAGGCATGTCACCTCCCCGTTGAAATTGAGCACAAAGCATATTGGGCGACACGCTCATTTAATTTCGATATTAAAGAGGGAGGACATCTTCGGAAACTCCAGTTGGCGAAATTGGAAGAAATCCGATGAGATGCATATGACAATGCCAAACTTCACAAGGAAAGGTTGAAGGCTCGCCATGATAGATTGATTTTTCAAAAATCTTTCGAGCCGGGACAGAAAGTTTTACTATACGATTCGCACCTTCATCTCTTCCCAGGAAAACTCCCATCTCGGTGGACAGGACCCTTCACAGTCAAATCTGTTTTTCCACATGGGGCCATCGAGTTATTTAATCCTAAGAACGATGGAAGTTTCAAGGTCAACGGCCAAAGGGTAAAACCGTTCTTAGAAGATTTCCAACCAGAGGTCGAGCACATCCAACTGGATGAGCCCGACTATACCTCAACCTAGAACGCTCAGGTGCATTTTTAACAATGTTGTTGTACTTTTTCTTTTTCTGTTTCTCATTTTGTTTTGTTCCTTTGTTTATCTATTTCTTTTTTAGTGTGATCTTGATTGTAATCTGCTATTCCATTTCTATCTCTTGCAGGCTGTCCAACATGAGAGATGAAGATGTTCACTCGATATGGTCATGGGCTGATTCAGAATATCAGAACCCACCGTGGACTGCTGATGAAATAGCATTTTGATTATCTCCATACCAAGGGCCAGGAGCCAAAGACATCATTGACTTAACCCATGGATATATCCCATACAATCCTGCTCTCCTCCAGATCAACCCATTTGAGCACATGGAACTCCCTAAAGAGGAAGGAGCGCCTGAAAGATATGATGTGTGGGAGCTTGATGACCCTTTGATGGAACAGTGGGAAAATGACTCAATGTGGGAGCCATGGGAAGAAGAGGACTTACAGGATGTGGTGCCTGAACGCCATAATGCTGTATTCATATATGTTGACGACTTCCTAGTCATCCATGTGGTTCCATACATTTATGAGTATTTGAGTTACTTGTTGTTCAAGCTTCAATGTCCTCTACCTGCTAGTGCACCTGGGAATATCCGGCCAATAGTGAGGTTAACTCTGAGTCACATTCCTTTATATTTCTTCTCCTGTTGCTTTATTTAATTCTTCCCGATTGATCTTTCTTTTGCTCTAGTTAATTTATTTTCTCTGTTTTGTTTTTGTTTCCCTTTGTCAGGAATATCACTATGAATCCACCATTTCCACCGTTGTACCTTCCACATCAATTCTTTCATGAATTTGGACCATACATAAGGTCCCCGAGAACTCCGCCGCAAGAGGAACGTCTGATGCGCAATTACACTCCGTTATCCTTGTCTCCATCCGGATCCCCTGTTGTCGGTGAAATCAATTCCCTAGAGAGTTCGGACTTGCTCGATGATGTCCTCGCTGCTTTTCGCTTATTCTGGGAAAGGGAATCATCAAGTTCAGACTCTACATTTGAAGTTCCGGCAGAGAAGGAGGTTGTGGAAGAAGAAATCTTCCTGCTTGAAGAATAGTGCTTGACTTTAATTGTTTTATGTCATTTCATATTTCTTTCATCAATTGGAGTGTATTCTTAGACAAAGTGTTGTTATTTTCAGCTTTATTTTAGTTTTTCTTTTTCAATAAGGTTTTAACAACCATGTTGGGGGCAATAATATTGCAAGTGGATGCTATTATAAAGATTTATTTATATAAATTTATAATTTTCTACTATGAGGATAATGTTTTTTGGCTTACATGACTTACCAATGAACTGTTTATCACTATTCTGTATGTCCAGACCGATGTTGGTTAGTTGGGGGTGTGTAATTTATCAATTATATAATCTTGTAGAATTTTTGTGTTCGATCGATCGAATAACTCCCGATCGATCGAGAGTATCCGAACCTCAAGCGCTTCAGCAGGGTTCAATCGATCGAAGTTTCGATCGATCGAACCATCTCGAGCGATCGAAACCTATTTTTAAACGCGGCGTCATTTAGAATCTTCTTCTTCTCCCTACCTCTCAATCGCTCGAAGACAGACGACGACTCCCACGCGAATTTGGACCCCCCCCCCCATATACACCAACATCAATTGAGGAGCAACTGGGCACTCTGCTCATCATCATCATCACCCTCATCCTCTACTCGGTGCCTCTCTCGAGGTGAGGCCCCGAGAACCCCCTCGTTGTTCTTTTCATTTCAAATTCATATAGGGATGCCCCCCATTGGTTATATTTACTCTTTATCTTCATTGTCTTGTTGTATTGTATGTTTTCGGGCCTTTTCCATTCTCATCGCTCGAGACTGCCACTTTGCTGTGTTCGATCGATCGAACTGGGTTCGAGCGATCGAACCCAGCATCCTTTCAATCTATCGAACAAGTCTCGAGCGATCGAACCTGCATTTTTCTCAATCGATAGAACATGCTTTGATCGATCGAAGTATGACAGTTTCATTTCCTTTTCTGGTTTCCCTGTTTTTAATGTTTCTTTGTTTCTTCCTTATGTTTCAGGGCTAAACAATGAACCCTATCACTGGGTATCACAAAGTCAAGCCATTTAACCTAACTATACCTGACCCTATACCCGATCACGGGTTCAGAAATGATGAAGACCGGGTATGGTTCACTCGATATTTCCAGTCGCGCAAGGTCATGCTTGAGCGACCCCTTGAGACAGCATGGCTGGCTACGCCTTGGTATCTAGCTCGGATACGCGCCATGCCGCAGTGGTACACGCTCCTCTCCCAGTCTAAGCACGTTAATCTGTCCTAGATCCGAGAGGCATATGCGACGATGATCAGGGATCCAGTTACTCCATTCACACTCCGCTCATTCTTCCGTGGCCGGGAGATCATCTTCAGTCCGGCCACTGTCTCGGCTGCTATTGGGGTACCCAAGGTACCTGATTATGTTTGTCCGCATCGTCCCGACACACCGCTGCTCTCCCCGACTATTATTATCAGAGAGATCACTGGAGGTGCTCTTCCGGGCTGGGACAGCGAGGCTCTTATTCCTGACTTCTACCTCACAGATAATTATCATATGCTGCACCTAGCCCTCAGCAATTGCCTTTTAGTGACATCCTATCGGGAGAAGATTGCAGTGTGGTACGCCCGGGTGTTATATGCGATCGGGACACGGCAGCCTGTCTGTTTGCCTCGCCTCGACATTGATTTCATGAGGCACCCTACTCGATACATTCAGGCCATGAAGCACCTGAAGGGTGCTGTGGACACCGGAAGTGGACCACTTCTCTTGTTTGAGATTGTTTTGAAAAGGAATTTGACTTGGATCAAAGAAAAGAAAATGGTCTGTTGAAAACAGATACAGAGTCGCCACTTGGTCTTTAAGGAACCAAGAAACCTAATTTTGACTCACCCAAGCGGATAAGGGCACCGGCCCTTCATAACCAAAGAACTTGGTTCGGGGTTTTGGTACGAGAGAGGAAGAAGCCTTTGTCGCGACTAAAACACCCTCAACTCGCCCCGTCTTTTGACGGGCCTCAATTAGCATCCAAATAATCATCTTATACTATGTATGGTTCGACAAATAATACTACGATAGTATATTACATCATATAAGAAACTTGAAATGAAAGATCTAAAGATAAGATATCATTCATAAGATCTAAGCCAAATATCACACAATGCGAAGTGAAAGATCACACAAATAAACCTAGGAAAAATCGTTTAATCATATATCAATTAATCAAGCTTTCCTAATCTAAAGGGGACATGAATTGTTCTTGAAACAAATAAACAAAGAAATCAAAATATGCTTAACAAGCTAGTATGATGCATGTTATTCTTTGAGAAAAGAAGATCTCTCAATCCCCGGGACGGATGAGAAAGGATGATTAGATCAAAGGGGAAGCATGAACTTATGATCGTGATCATTCTTTATAATCTTCTTAGATTAAGAGTTACAAAAACCCCAAATCTTGCATGAATGCAATGTATGTATCTAAAATGTGCAAAGGTTGTAGTGTGTTTTGTGTACATGGATTTCTAGAATGACTTAGAAGTCTAAAATGTGTATGAATGAATGAATGAAATAATCATGGGATATGTACAAATGTAGTATGAACTACTTCCTAAGATATGAACTAATTTGGAATGCATATGAGCATCAAATCAAAGAATGAAAGTTGAAATGTACTTGCTGTGAATAGTGGACAGAACAGTAGCATGATCTTTTGGAATTTGAAAAGAGGGGTTAGGAATGTTTTCAATGCATGATTTTTTATGGAGATGTTCTTTATTGTGTCTAGAACACAACCCAAAAAGCCAATCCTTAATAACTATCACAAATTGAGAGAAATCATATAAACAATAGAGGTCACTCAGAAACAGAGTTCGTACTGTCGACTGAAATGTTGAAAACTCTTAGAAAATGAAAACGAATGATCTAGAGGCCCATTTCATATAGAACGTTTCCTAAGACATTGAATTTTAAGGAAAAAATAAGTTAGGACCACCCCTTTTGGAAAAGTTTTCTGGAAAAGAGGTCGTAAGTTGACCTAGCTGCTGTGACAGCAAAAAACAGAATGTTTGGAAGAAATGTTGGGACCCAAATGGACCATTTCCAAGTACTTCCAAGTCAAACCAAAAATCGTGGGTGTTCTCCAATGAGTTAGGAAGACTTTCTAAGTGGCCTTGTATCCATATGTTGAGTATTGAGTTCAAGAAAAATCTTTGAACTCAACTCACTCACTGTTTTGACTCATTGTTTTGAAGATTTTGGAGAAAACAAAGTTTTGTTTCTTGAAACCAAATGAGAGGGATTGAGAGGGGTTTTGAAATAGATGTTTTGAAAACATATTTTCAACACTCAATAAGGATCATAGCCACTTAGAATTCCTACATCAAACTCATCATTAGGAACCTCCAAGATTGTTGGAGAGATTTATTTTTATTTTTGAACATAACTTCAATACATTTCAAGAATACCTTGGAAGTATTGAGGTTATGATCATCATCTATCAAACATGTTTTTGAGGTCAAGAGCTATTATCCATAAGGATTCACTCACCCCAAACTTCATGTCATCACTTAGATGATGATGAACTAGTAAGTAAATAAAGAAAAGAAAAAGAAATGAGATAAGGAGAGATGAATATATATATAATCAAAGCAAGTAAATAGCAATCAATAGATGATAATCAATGTGATTTTGGACTTGTAGCTTGGTGTTTCACTCATAGATTTTGACATTTGGACACGGAAGTAGCTTCCTATCTCATGAATGCTCAAGAATGAGGGTTGGAGTGGACTTTGAATGTGAAGTATATAGAAGGATGATGGAAGAAAACAAGAATAAAACTCACTTTCTTATGGAAAATCAATGGGAGAAGCTCCCTTTCTCTCTTCCAAACCTATCTCTATCTCTCTTCTTCTCTACAACTTTTCAAGCTTTGCACTTGGCCCCCCAAAATGAAGAGCAATGGAGGGTTTAAATAGGCCAATTTGGGGTGGTTTTGGGGTTTTAGAAGTACTCACATTGGTCCCAAACAACTGTGAACATAAAACTATGTCGTTTTGGCTTTCAATTAATCAAATTGGACCCCCAAAAAAATTACAAAAATGGACTCTGCGAGGATTGAGTGCCGCGGCGGCACTGGGCCAGTTCCGCGGCGGCAGTGCTCCTCTGAAGCCCAGAAAATTACGTTTAGGCCCCCAGAGGTTCCGGTATTCGCGAAAAGGCCCTATTTCGTCCGAAATTCACAGAAAATGCATACGAACTCCAAATTGAGGTTGTGATATACCGTTGGAAAGGTAATGGAGTCTACTCTACATAAAAAATAGTTCGGGGATAGGTCACTTTGAAAAGTTTTACGGTATTCGCGATAAAAGCCGATTTGATCTCCTTTTTCGCCTTTGGAAATTCATAATAAACTCGTTTTAAATCCGAAAATTATGTGCGATATACCGTCGGAAAGCTGTTGACCTCTAGTATCCATGAAAAATATTTGAAAATTGTCACGGTGCCCCGGTTCTAAAGTCAAATTCCGGTCAAACTGGTCAAACCTGGGATTCCCGGGAAGTTCTGGAAACCTCCGGGAGTTCCCGGGAGCTGATGTTTTCGCTCGATTTTCTTTTGGAACTTGTTTTAATACTTTTCTCATGATTTAGAATGATTCTGGTGAATTCGGACGATTTCGGTCAAACTTGGTCAAACTTGGTCAAACCTGGTCAAACCGGTCAACGGGGACTTTCCGGGAGCTTCCGGGACTTCCGGGGGTCTCTGGGAGCTGACGATTTCACCCGATTTTCTCTTAAAAACTCATTTTATCGCTTTTCTTACAACGTAGCATGTTTCCAGAACTTTTGGTCCAAATCTGGGAGCTTTCGGGCTTTCAGGGGCATTTTGGTCAATCTGAGCATTCTGAGAGATAGAGCTGACTTCCAGGAGCCCTTTTGAGTCTTTTACGATCATTGTGAACCACCAAGCTATGGGTCTCCTAAATATGATAGCCGACAAAATGGGGTGTCTACAGTTTGCCCCTCTTTGGCAGGAACTTGCGAGGCAACGCATGTCGCAAGCGAGTGCCAAAGTTTTGAAGAGACAGGTCTTTTGGAGGCTATAGATTTAGGATAAAAAGCGTTGTAAAAGATGCAATGATGCTGAGGCTAGTGCTGGTCGTGCTCTGCGTGAGCTGCCTATGTATCCCAAGGGGAATCAGACCAGGACGTAGTTCAGGGCACAAAGGAATAAATCACACATGCACATACACAACAATCAGGCGGATGCTATGCTATAAGAGTGATATGCTATGCATGGATGTGATATGAATTTTGTCCTAAGTCCTATCATGTCTAGTGTTCTGATCCTAGCATGAATTGGTGCTGTGGGGTGTACCACTCCGAGTGGACTTGTGTCGTGCCTGTATTGTGTTCTAAAACGCTTGTGGTCCTAGTACATGTGTTCAGTGCATTTGCCACTCTCAGTGGGCTTGGTGATCTATGCTTCACTATGACTAATAGACTTGTGAGGGAGCTCGACCTAGAGGTCTTACTCAAGGAAGAGCGTGGTGCTCAAAGTGATACTGTGGTGCTCAAAAGAATGCTTATGGTGTGTTTGCCACTCCAGTGGGCTTTGTGATTTGTGTGTGCCGCAACCGATGGGCTATGTGTCATGTTGGGTGAAGTGATTCTTGACTCGTGCTCCTCTTAGTCGTGACACTATGGACTCGGTGACTCCCAAAGTCTCAACGGTGCTTCTCAATCCTCAATTCTCAATGGCGCTTACGTTGTTCCTCGAATCTTTGACGGTGCTTTCTCAAGGCTTCTTGATTGTCAACGGTGTTCTTCAAATCTTAACGATGCTTCTCGATTTTTCCATGATGCTTCTCAACAAATCTGATGTTCCTCAACCCATTCGATATTCCTCAACTCTTCAAAGACGCTTCTCAACAAATCTGATGTTCCTCAACCCATCCGATATTCCTCAACTCTTCAACGACGCTTCTCAACAAATCTGATGTTCCTCAACTCATCCGATATTCCTCAACTCTTCAACGACGCTTCTCAACAAATCTGATGTTCCTCAACTCATCCGATATTCCTCAACTCTTCAACGACGCTTCTCAACAAATCTGATGTTCCTCAACATATCCGATGTTCTCTTCAACAATACTCTCTTCTGATGTTCCTCGACACATCTGATGCTCTTCCTCAACAACACACTTGGACTTTGGGCACTAAAACGCATCTTATCAACACTCCTTATCAACACATCTAGACTTTGGGCCCTAAAATACCTCAACAACACGTCTCATCGACACACCTTATCAGCAATAGTTTCTCGGTGTTGGCGATATTTCCTCCGATCGGCCGCCTTGAGAAACAAGTGTCGGTTTGTAGTTTGCAACCACTTACGAGTTTATGCCACTCGTACCTGGGACATTCTCATGTTATGACCTTGACTGGTGTAGTAATAATGTTTGGCACTTCTGCTTATATCCAAAGTTTTTTTTTTTTTATAATTGGGAATCACCTTTAACCCACACATTTGAGACCATCAGGACAAATGGACTTAACAGGAACGACAAGGAAAGTTGGGTTAGTTTGTATGAAACCTCGGTCTCTGACACACTTGTGATCAGATTACTACTGACTCAAATAAAGAAGGATTGACTTGGACATGAAATTCTCAAATTGCCACGATCCAAAGTGCCTTTACCATGAATGATGTACCGCTCATCTTTTATGTTCACTCCTCATCTTGATATGTCAGCACTTTGCTAATAAATCTGGTTTTTTGAAAATTCTTCCTTACTGATCTAATCAATTTCTTTGCTTCTCCCAAGATGTGCTTTGAATTAGTGCCTTAGCTTATAGAATAAAAGATGCTCCATTTCCATCTGTTCAAGACAATGTTGTGACTTGAAGACTTACCATTGGTGTATAGGGATCGGGTGACAAACGAAGTTTGCCCCTAGTTTGAAGGGCATGAAGTGGGATCGGTAGGCAAACGAGGTAAATGACCGAAGTTTGCCCCTAGTTTGGAGGAAGGTTCATTGGAGGTTTTGGGCAAACGAGGTAGGTGATCGAAGTTTGCCCCTTGTGTGAAGGGTAGATAGTAAAAGTCAGGCAAACGAGGCGGGTAGCCGAAGTTTGCCCCTAGTGTGGAAGGTGATTTTCTGGTTTGAGGCATGGACCATGACTTTAATCTCTCAAATGCTCATAACTTTTTGCCTAGGCACCAGTGAGGTAACCTAGCGAGCTCTTTTCTCTCTTTTGTTATTGTTCACCTTAGATTTAGCTCTAACTTTTTCCTAGGCGTCCTTTCGGATTTTCGACCTAGCGAGCCATCCTTTTTTTATTTTTGAAAGTCTGCCTACGTACCCCCAAGTGGGGATCAGGTCCAACGTAGTGGGGATCAGGTCCAACGTAGTTCGGGCCATGGTTGAAAAGAAGCGAGTTGATTTTTAGGTAGGTGGGGTGACCGAACCGTTGTGGTTGCCTACGTATCCCCGAGTGGGAATCAGGTCGAGCGTAGTTCAAGTCAGGGCTTGAAAGAAATTGGGTATGAGGGTTTCTCAAACCAATCGTCAAAGAAGTTCAAACTTGAGCCACTTGTGGTATCTTTGAATAAAAGGATTCAGTTTCAATCTCCCTTTCTTTTATTTTTCTTTTTCTTTTTGTTTTGTTTTGAGGATTGATCCTTTTCACTTTCGCCTAGCCAGTCAATTTTGCTTTTTAATGTAGTCGATTCTTGTGAGATCTTTCAATTGCAATCTCAGAATTCCAGAATGTGCATGTCAGCTTTCAGAATTTATTTGTGGTCGTTCCGTGCCTTTTGAATTGTGATCTTGGCACGTTCTTAAGATGTATCTTGAAGCGTATGATTCTCTCATTTGTTTCATCAAAATTTTCTCCAACATTTCGACTGGCTAGGGTCAGTTTTTGGAAATCAACACCTTTTTCAGCTCTATCTTTTGCCTAGGTGCCCTTTCGGGTTTTTAACCTAGCGAGCTTTTTCTTTTCTTTTCTTTTCTTTTTTTTTCTTTTTTTTGAAAGTGGAGATGAAACTCACTGAAATGTTTGGCTATCATCAAGGGCTAAGTTTGCATTGGACAGGTTTGTATGGCTCTCAAGGCTTTAAAATGGTAGAAAAATGTGTTGGGCAAGCCCCAAATCAGTCTCAAGTGTCTTTTCGAGATTTGAGCAAAAGCACCTTTAAATTCTTAAAGTAAGACTATTCAATTCTCAGCTCTTCTTTGGGGTCAGCGCGAAATCGACTTTGGCCTGTTTGGGATTCTCTCTTTTTTTTTTTTTTTGTTTGATGCAAAAATTTATTAGCAGAGTAATGTCCATGGTAATTTGAAAAGTGACATTTTTAGTTCAGCGATTCATACACTTATGAATATACACATCAGATTAGGCAAAATGAGACTTCATTCTATTAGAAGAGAACGATTACATTACTCGATACAGACTCACAACAACTCGGTGATAGACAGACTCAACCACAAGATCAAACTTGAAATAGACTCAAAACATAGAGCAGACTCGACTTGGTCTCAAATGGTGTGTCTTTGTGACCCATTTATTATCATTGTTTTTTTTTTCAAGCAGAAGTTCCAAACACTATCGCTCCACTGCACGGATTCAACATTCATGGGTGTCAATAAAAGGGACCATTTGAAAGGATAGGCCATGGGCTTAGGTGAGATGGGGTTGAATGGGTGGTGGCTCGATAATTCCTCGATCAATGAGGTCTTGGATATCATGGCGGAGACGTATGCACCGGTCGGTGTCATGTCCTGGGCCTTGGTGGTAGGCACATCGTTTGGACACGTCACAGTTAGGTGGTGGGGGATCGGCACGAGGCTGAAGGAGTTGGAGGTGTCCCTTTCTTAGCAGGCGGCCCAAGGCTACAGAGGGAGAGATATCTAGCTTGGAAAATTCACGGGGTACCCTATTTTGGTAAGGGCGGCTAGGCGAGCTGGTTTGCTTTGTGAGCTGGTATGATTGGGGAGAATAGGCCATGGGTTGGTTACTAAGGGCGTTGACATCCGAAGAGTTTCGGGAGTAGTCTGGCCTCTTGGACTGGCTTTGTGATCCTTCATTCTTGATTTTCCCTTCCCTGATTGCATCCTCAATTCTAGTCCCAATCTCAAATAGTTCTTCAAATGTTGAGATGGACTGGTAGAATAGTTTCTCATGGTACAGAGGCTGTAGATTCTTGATCAACATCCGGACTTGTTCCTTTTCGACTGGTCGGTGGGTCATTTGGGCCACTTTGTTCCTCCATCTGCTCAAGAATGCAGCGAATGACTCATTGAAGTTCTGCCGGGTAGTCTCCAGATCCCGAATTGTGACATCGAGCTCTTGGTTGTAGGAGTAATGATCAACGAAGACCTGGACTATATCTTCCCAAGTCCGCGTCTTAGAAACCTCCAAGGTCAGAAACCAAGATAGAGCAGCCTTGGCGAGGGTTTGAGGGAACAACATTGCGATGTGCTCATGGCTGCAGCCCATTGATTGGAAAACACTCATGCAGAACTTTACATGGCTCTTCGGATTCCCAGTTCCATCAAAACGATCAATTTCAGGCATCTTGAAGTTTTCCGGCAGTTTCAGCTTAACAGGCTCAAAAAGGCCTTCCAGATCTAGCGTGTAGTCATCGATCCCTTTACTCTTCCTTAGTATGTTCTCGAGCTTGTCGACCTTATCCATTTTCTCTTGGAGCTTTTTCTCATATGCAGGCGGCAGGACCCCTTGAAACCATACTTCTTCTCCGTCGTTCTCATGTAGGGGTGGTTCAAACCCAGGTGGAGGCTGCGGCCGCTGCTGCTTCAATTCCTCCATGAAGGATAAAACTTGGGCCAACCGTTCAGACTGTTGGTTGATCATTTCTGTCATTCTTGCTTCCAAACCTTCTGGATCCATAAAGCTGACTTTCGGCTGAGTGATTCTGACAAGGTGACTCCTTAATCCTCTGACTCACAAATGCAGATCCTGGGTGCTCAAAACTTGTACTGACATATAGGTGTGAAAAGACTGTGTTAGACTTGTAACAGTGATGATTGAGATGACAACTATAGTGATGTTAACAGACGTGGACTGACTCGTGTATAGCCTGACTGAAACAGTGCGTGCAGATCGATAGGAACGGTGTATGCAAATGAGGCAAACATGCGGATGTAGGCCCTAATCTATATGATGCTCCTATTTCTAACAGATAGGAGTTAAACAAATAAGGTCCTAACCATATAGAGTGTGCCAACTTTACCTTACAGTATGATCACCAAGGGATAACAGGGATTTCCAGGGTTTTATGAAGGCTTCTAGGAGAGACTGGGCATTTCTGGTTGGTTTGGACAGAGTTTCAAGGAGAAACTGATATATCTGGGCATTTCTGGTTGGTTTGGATAGAGTTTCTGGGGGAAACTGGTTAATGCGGTTATATTTGGGATATCGGGACAGAGTTTGTGGGAGAAACAGGTTATATCTAGGATATCTAGATAGAGTTTCTGGGAGAAACATGGTTAATATGGTTATATCTGGGATATCTGGACAGAGTTTCTGGGAGAAACATGGTTAATATGGTTATATCTGGGATATCTGGACAGAGTTTCGGGGAAAGACTGGTTAATATGGTTATATCTGGGACATCTGGACAGAGTTTCAGGGAAAGACTGGTTAATATGGTTATATCTGGGATATCTGGACAGAGTTTCGGGGAAAGACTGGTTAATATGGTTATATCTGGGATATCTGGACAGAGTTTCGGGGAAAGACTGGTTAATATGGTTATATCTGGGATATCTGGACAGAGTTTCTGGGAGAAACTGGTTAATATGTGGTGATAGTGATCATACTGTCTAGCAGGTTTTCATACTCCTATGTCTTAGGACCGATAAATAAGGTTTGCGGTGTATATCTCTGTGAGCATGGAGCAGACATCCTTGTCATGGTGCCTAGGCAGGTCAACTCAATGTAATCACATGTGAGTGATTGCCTTGGGAATCATAAGAAAGAGGTTCTGTTCTATGCCACATAAGCGTCTACACTGCTCAGGTAATCCCATCAGGGCATACAGTAGTTATATCACATTGTCCTATCTGAAAAGATAAATGAACAGTCCTATGAAAGGTTCTACAGGAATCTATATGCAAAGGCTGGGTTTAGTCAAAGAGGGTCCGTTGACGAGAGTTCCAATATACCGTCAGGGGGACAGTACGGAGGTTTTTACTCTTTTTGATATACCTTGGAAGGTACAGTATCAACGGTGACTTGTGCCCTGGCACAGCAAGACCTGAACAATGTCAGCGCCGCGTTTCAGACACAGTCGAAGGGGAAAATGCAAGAGTGCAATGTGGTGAACCAAACACAGTAAAAAGATGATTTTAAGGATGCTTCTTATGAGTCAAACCTCTGTATTATTTTGTTTTAAAATAAAAATCCCCAGCAGAGTCGCCAGATTGTGGACACCGGAAGTGGACCACTTCTCTTGTTTGAGATTGTTTTGAAAAGGAATTTGACTTGGATCAAAGAAAAGAAAATGGTCTGTTGAAAACAGATACAGAGTCGCCACTTGGTCTTTAAGGAACCAAGAAACCTAATTTTGACTCACCCAAGCGGATAAGGGCACCGGCCCTTCATAACCAAAGAACTTGGTTCGGGGTTTTGGTACGAGAGAGGAAGGAGCCTTTGTCGCGACTAAAACACCCTCAACTCACCCCGTCTTTTGACGGGCCTCAATTATCATCCAAATAATCATCTTATACTATGTATGGTTCGACAAATAATACTACGATAGTATATTACATCACATAAGAAACTTGAAATGAAAGATCTAAAGATAAGATATCATTCATAAGATCTAAGCCAAATATCGCACAATGCGAAGTGAAAGATCACACAAATAAACCTAGGAAAAACCGTCTAATCATATATCAATTAATCAAGCTTTCCTAATCTAAAGGGGACATGAATTGTTCTTGAAACAAATAAACAAAGAAATCAAAATATGCTTAACAAGCTAGTATGATGCATGTTATTCTTTGAGAAAAGAAGATCTCTCAATCCCCGGGACGGATGAGAAAGGATGATTAGATCAAAGGGGAAGCATAAATGTATGATCGTGATCATTCTTTATAATCTTCTTAGATTAAGAGTTACAAAAACCCCAAATCTTGCATGAATGCAATGTATGTATCTAAAATGTGCAAAGGTTGTAGTGTGTTTTGTGTACATGGATTTCTAGAATGACCTAAAAGTCTAAAATGTGTATGAATGAATGAATGAAATAATCATGGGATATGTACAAATGTAGTATGAACTACTTCCTAAGATATGAACTAATTTGGAATGCATATGAGCATCAAATCAAAGAATGAAAGTTGAAATGTACTTGCTGTGAATAGTGGACAGAACAGTAGCATGATCTTTTGGAATTTGAAAAGAGGGGTTAGGAATGTTTTCAATGCATGATTTTTTATGGATATGTTCCTTATTGTGTCTAGAACACAACCCAAAAATCCAATCCTTAATAAATATCACAAATTGAGAGAAATCATATAAACAACAGAGGTCACTCAGAAACAGAGTTCGTACTGTCGACTGAAATGTTGAAAAATATTAGAAAATGAAAACGAATGATCTAGAGGCCCATTTTATACAGAACGTTTCCTAAGACATTGACTTTTTAGGGAAAAATAAGTTAGGACCACCCCTTTTGGAAAAGTTTTCTGGAAAAGAGGTCGTAAGTTGACCTAGCTGCTGTGACAGCAAAAAATAGAATGTTTGGAAGAAATGTTGGGACCCAAATGGACCATTTCCAAGTACTTCCAAGTCAAACCAAAAATCGTGGGTGTTCTCCAATGAGTTAGGAAGACTTTCTAAGTGGCCTTGTATCCATATGTTGAGTATTGAGTTCAAGAAAAATCTTTGAACTCAACTCACTCACTGTTTTGACTCATTGTTTTGAAGATTTTGGAGAAAACAAAGTTTTGTTTCTTGAAACCAAATGAGAGGGATTGAGAGGGGTTTTGAAATAGATGTTTTGAAAACATATATTCAACACTCAATAAGGATAATAGCCACTTAGAATACCTACATCAAACTCATCATTAGGAACCTCCAAGATTGTTGGAGAGATTTATTTTTATTTTTGAACATAACTTCAATACATTTCAAGAATACCTTGGAAGTATTGAGGTTATGATCATCATCTATCAAACATGTTTTTGAGGTCAAGAGCTACTATCCATAAGGATTCACTCACCCCAAACTTCATGTCATCACTTAGATGATGATGAACTAGTAAGTAAATAAAGAAAAGAAAAAGAAATGAGATAAGGAGAGATGAACATATATATAATCAAAGCAAGTAAATAGCAATCAATAGATGATAATCAATGTGATTTTGGACTTGTAGCTTGGTGTTTCACTCATAGATTTTGACATTTGGACATGGAAGTAGCTTCCTATCTCATGAATGCTCAAGAATGAGGGTTGGAGTGGACTTTGAATGTGAAGTATATAGAAGGATGATGGAAGAAAACAAGAATAAAACTCACTTTCTTATGGAAAATCAATGGGAGAAGCTCCCTTTCTCTCTTCTAAACTTATCTCTATCTCTCTTCTTCTCTACAACTTTTCAAGCTTTGCACTTGGCCCCCCCAAAATGAAGAGCAATGGAGGGTTTAAATAGGCCAATTTGGGATGGTTTTGGGATTTTACAAGTACTCCCATTGGTCCCAAACAACTGTGAACATAAAACTATGTCGTTTTGGCTTTCAATTAATCAAATTGGACCCCCAAAAAAATTACAAAAATGGACTCTGCGAGGATTGGGTGCCGCGGCGGCAGTGGGCCAGTGCCGCAGCGGCAGTGCTCCTCTGAAGCCCAGAAAATTACGTTTAGGCCCCCAGAGGTTCCGGTATTCGCGAAAAGGCCCTATTTCGTCCGAAATTCACAAAAAATGCATACGAACTCCAAATTGAGGTTGTGATATACCGTTGGAAAGGTAATGGAGTCTAATCTACATAAAAAATAGTTCGGGGATAGGTCACTTTGAAAAGTTTTACGGTATTCGCGATAAAAGCCGATTTGATCGCCTTTTTCGCCTTTGGAAATTCATAATAAACTCGTTTTAAATCCGAAAATTATGTGCGATATACCGTCGGAAAGCTGTTGACCTCTAATATCCATGAAAAATATTTGAAAATTGTCACGGTGCCCCGGTTCTAAAGTCAAATTCCGGTCAAACTGGTCAAACCTGGGATTCCCGGGAAGTTCTGGAAACCTCCGGGAGTTCCCGGGAGCTGATGTTTTCGCTCGATTTTCTTTTTGAACTTGTTTTAATACTTTTCTCATGATTTAGAATGATTCTGGTGAATTCGGACGATTTTGGTCAAACTTGGTCAAACTTGGTCAAACCTGGTCAAACCGGTCAACGGGGACTTTCCGGGAGCTTCCGGGACTTCCGGGGGTCTCTGGGAGCTGACGATTTCACCCGATTTTCTCTTAAAAACTCATTTTATCGCTTTTCTTACAACGTAGCATGTTTCCAGAACTTTTGGTCCAAATCTGGGAGCTTTCGGGCTTTCAGGAGCATTTTGGTCAATCTGAGCATTCTGAGAGATAGAGCTGACTTCCAGGAGTCCTTTTGAGTCTTTTACGATCATTGTGAACCACCAAGCTACAGGTCTCCTAAATATGATAGCCGACAAAATGGGGTGTCTACAGGTGCTTGGGCTATTCACAAGGTTATTGAGTAGGCGGGTCTACTTCTATTGGCGGGTGATGTGACTGCCCAATCTCGCAGTAGTTTTGGCAAGACTGCTTCCCGCCGGTCTGAGGCGCAAAGAGAAAGTGGCGGGGTAAAGGCAAGGCGAAGGTTGGAGAGAAGAGGAGGAGAGGAGGAGGCACCGATACGGAGGGTGCTGCTTCTGGGACGCCCACAGAGGCTGAGGAGCATGATTCTGAGGAGGAGATAGATCCTGTTGAGGAGGTGGCAAGATTTGAGTTGAGAGAGAGGTCTCAGGCTCGTACCCAGGGAGAGTCTTCTTCTGCGCCTCTCCCGACTATTCATGAGTTGCTATTGGAGGAGAGGGAGGCCAGGATTAGACTTGAGGGTAAGGTTGATCAGATGACGACTCTGCTGGAGGCAATCTTGATACAGATCGGAGTCGACTAGGCAGTTCATGCAGCTTCTGCACCACCACCTAGCGATCCACCGACAGCTGCTCCTATTGTTTCCACTGACCCACCTACCACTTCAGCTCCTGAAGTTCCACCACCTACCACCGGTCCATCATCTACCGACCCTTCTTCCCAGATTGATCCTGCAGCTTCTACATCATCGGCATCACCGCCTGCTACGGAGATACCACTTCCACCTCCTCTTGTCGTGGCCGACACACCATTATCTATTTCAGCTGCCACGATCACGAGTGACCCAGCGGCACCGACTGTTGCTGAGGGTGACGGTGGGGATGCTCCTGATGTTTTTATTGAGATATTATCGGACGTCGCTAATGATGTCTAGTTTCTGGGGGATCGGTGTTGTTGATTGTTTTTGGTTATTGGGTTGTTTAGATATTTTGATCATTGTGGTTGGATTTGGATGTGTTGGTTGGTTATTGGATATATTTTTGGATATTGTTGGGATATTTTGTATTGTTGGATGCTTTGTATATTTTGTATTTTAGTTGCATGGTGCATATTATCACTGTTCTGTTCTTTTATTTTATTTTATTATATTTTCAGTGAGTAGTTCCATTTTATGCATGGATCCAATGCTCTATATTTCATATTCTTTTGATCTCTGCTGCTTGGAGTTTGTATGCTTTCTGTACAGGTTGTTACACTTGCCATTCTTATGATGATATATATCAGGTGATATCTCTCTATCTATTTTTGAAAATCGCCTGCTGAGGACATTGCAATTTTCAGTTGGGGGTGGGATGTAGATAGATAATCACCTGTGCACATTAGTTTCGTAGCAATCTGGACCATTCTATCTATTGCGTATGTCATACAATTTCCGCAATTTCCATTAGCAACTAAAGTAAATTATGAAAATTTCACATTCAACAACCTTGCAAAATTTTCTAACAATTAAGTAAGTTTTTGGATTAAATTGGTAGAATAATTCTGTATATTCACTTTTATTTACCTGTTGTCAAGCAATGACACAACCATTTTATTCTCATCCTTTTATGAATTAAGCTCACACGTTTTTCTAGTTTCGCTAGGATGAATGCATATGTTTATTATTCTTGTATCCAAATCATTTGCACGTGTTAATAGCTATGCAGAAAACTTAAAATAAGAGTTAATACGACTTTCGTACTTTAAAGAATGAAGTAGTGAAAACTAGTTACCCTTAGAGAGCTTTTGAATCCAATCTTCAATTCTGAGGGAATTATCACATTAAAATTTGAATTGTTTTTCTTGAATATGTCGATTAAATTCGTTAAGTAGTCTCTAATTCTTTCATTTTGGCTTCTTAGTAGAGGAGAATGTTCAGGATTTACCAACTAAACTCAATGAACATTGACGTGTAAAAATTAAGAAGTTGAGAAAATGATTTAAGCCATCGTATTTGCTCCTTACCTTCTCCATTTACCTATATCGACATCTCTGAATATGCGTTGTTCTTAACCCCACACCTAACAAATAATGCGGTATCCATTATGAAATTCTAAATCCCTAATTTCATACCTTGACCTCAATATACCTCATTGCACACCCGATGTGATTAAATTGTTGAAGTATGAGGAGGGAATAGTAGTGGGAAGGGTTGTCCAGGTTAAAAAAATAAATAAATAAATAAAATAAATATATATATATATATATATAATGATATGTATATATTTATACGTATGGAGAGAATGGTTGGAATAAAGTGAAGAAATTACTGAACTCAGTGAAGAAATTACTGAACTCAGTCACATGCTGGAAATGTGCAATTTCTTACCCCTTTAATTTCTACTCTACTAAACAAAAACCGAAAAATCAAAGCCTTAATGATTCTCAACAACTTAGTTTAAACATGAAAGTGTAATTTGAGTTATCCACGGTATTTCGCTCCTCTAGTAAGTAGTATTCCTTTCATGAGACTATACACTCTAAATGTTCGTCTTTTATAGAGTCGAGTATGAAAGCATTAGTATCCAAAAAAATCACTCCTATCAAAGTTTTCATACCATCTGCGATCATTATTAGCCAAGTTTATGTGGGATGTTCATTTGTGAGTGTAATAACTATGTGAGGATTGAGTTGGAACTACAAGTTCTGAGTGTATGATAATTTAAATAACTCTAAATAAAGTCGATGTATAGCTGTTAATTTCACACACACACGAATGCAGGGATGTGATGCATATGTTGTTGTTATCTTAGTGACATGAGGAACATGTGCATTTCTTTCATGGTTTGAATGAGGATGATGTGTTTTGTAGAGCTAAACCAATAGTTGAATAAAAGGGAGGGTTTAAAAAGTTATTCTATATCTTTTTGAGTTTAAAATCAGAGAATTTTGTGGGTACATTCACTACAAACTCTCACGATACAACACTCGTCCACTAGGGGAACCTAGGGGTTTAACGGCTTGTTGCATTTGCTAAATGCAACCGCGATTCCTGCGAAAGTGAGTTAGGTAGTTTCTTTCATGTTATTTTAATTTAGTTAATCTGGGTCTAGTTTATTTTTAGCTTTTCTATTATAATTGTAGTTTAGCTTGTTTTTATTTTTGCTCTATTGCTAGGGACTAGCAAATCGCTAATTGGGGGTTGTGACAAGCGGGGGTATTTGTAAAATACAACCGCGCTAAAAGAAGAAAATGTGCTAAATTATTTCACAATTCCTTCATTTATCTGCAATTTGAATTACAATGCTAGTTTGTACACAATTTGATTAAACTATGATAAGTTGTTTGTTTTAGTTGTAGTTTCAGCAGATTACTGTTGCTGTGTAAAGAATTGGATGAGAAAGATAAAAGGGAGTGCTGAATTTTAATGAAGACAATTAAAGGATGAAAAGTGAACCTCGATCGATTGAAGACTATTCGATCGATCAAAAGAAGCTCAAGCGCTCGAAGACCCCAGAAGTTCAATCGATCGAAAGATGTTCGATCGGTCGAACATGGGTTTTATCAGATTATACGCGCACGTAGCAGAAGCGGAATTTTAACCCTAGCATTGGTGTTTTAGTATAAATACTCATATTATTTATGTCCAAAAGGACGCCCACTTTCATTTTTCATCAGTTTATAGAGAGTAGAGAGCCTTACTTTGCTATTTTTGTAGGTTTTCATCAAGAATATACATTATTTGTTGGATTCTTCTTAGTTCAATACAAGTTTTTTCGTTTCCAGGTTACTTTGTTTATGTTCTGCACTTAATTTATAGTATTATATCTGGTTATCTAGTAGTCTTGCATGTTAGTTATAGTTATACAATTAGTTTTCATAGATTCATTGCAAAAATCACAGACAAACAGACCTTTAATGGAACTTTACGTTAAAAACGAATCTGAGACACTTCAGACGATGTCTGAGTAGTCCCCAGGTTGGGAGATCACAATGAAACCGTGATCTCAAGCCTCTGCCATGCAGCAGAATAATTCCTGTGTTTGATCGATCGAACAATCTCGATCGATCGAAACAGCGATACAGTCGAGCGATCGAAGTCAGTTCGATCGATCGAGGGATGAAGATATTCGATCGATCAAAAGCGCGTCGATCGATTGAACTATCTGATTCTTGAGGACATTCTATGCAGTATTCCTAGACTTTCTGCTTTACTGATTTGTTATCAAATTGTCCCCAAATGCTCAGTGTAACAACCCTAAAATTTCTAAGTGTATAAATAATTATTTTAATTATAATTATAATTTTCAGTTAGCAATATTATATGAGTGTGTCTATGTAAGACACGTCTTTAAAAATTTTAAGTTTGGAGGACATATAAATTAAATTATTAGTGAGCCCTTTAGTTTGAATGCTACATTTTATTAATTTAAATTTATTAAAAAAAAATGAAGGGTTGATATGTATTTTTTTTATATAGTATTTACAGGCCCGCGAATGTGTCAAATAGTGTATCTGGTATTGAAATTAAGTACCCGGGGTATGAGTACTCTGTGGGCTAGCCATTTTAGTGGTTTGTGTTACATTCTGGGCTCATATGGGTCTATTTTGTTAACTCATAAAAAGAAAAACGGGATTATTAATAATTGTGTGAGTAATAAATGTATTGTGTGTGTATTATATGTATATAGATAGATACTATATCCTAGGGTTAGAAAAAAAAAAGAGAGCAGCCTCAAGAGAGAGAGAGAGAGAGAGAGATAGAGAGAGAACAAGAGACAAAGAGAGAAGAGGCAACCCTAGCCACCTAGAAGGAGAAGAAAAAGAGAAGAGAAGAGAAAAGAAATGAGTTCACCATCATCAACATCATCTTGCTTTTCCCAATTTGGTGAGTAAACATTTAGATTGTAGGGTTGATTCGTAGTTTGATTGATTTTCGATTTGTGTTCATTATAGTTTGAATAAATCGTATGGATGGGTGTTTATATAATACGGATCTATAGTGAAATATACATATACATATATATATATATCAAATGTTAGATATAAGTTATTTAGAAAATTGAAGAAAAAAAAAAAGAAGACTAACACAAATTCGGATTTGGGTAAAATTGAAGAAAACTCTCAGATCTGTTTTAGAAAATAATTCGTATTAATTCATACATTTGGTTTTTGGTAAAACTCTTCGCGTGAGTCAATGTAAAACGCGATTCTGCACGTTTTTCGTCTAATAGTATTTTTCTCAATTCTGCACCGTTTGGGCAGAAAATTCATATTACAGTAGCAGTAAATGTTAACTCCGAATTTTGAATTCTGTTTATGAAAATTGTTAGAGATGTTTCTTTATACGGTATTATTATGAAGAACAAATTCAACCCATGATGGTTTTGGGGCTGTTTAATATAAGGTTTGTTTGGGACCGTTTTAAATAGTGATGTTGAATGCCGATTTTAAATGCTATAACTTATGTTATGTGCGGTATTAAATGATGATTGTGGAAATACTACGTTAGAGACGTGAATAGAAGTTTGGAGCAAGGGCCTTATTGTGAATAATCGGATAATGATAATCCATGTAATAAATGATAAATTTCCGAAGTGGTTAATGACGTAATTAAATCCTCATGAATGGTACTTGTGTGAATTAACGTAGATGGTAAAAAAAAAAGTGGTTTCAAGTTCCTTATTGTTCACCGCTCCCCGTTGTTAGATATATTTTTTTTGGTAGCTCGACTTGCTGAGTGTGCCCTTTTGCCAGTGGCTTCGTGATCAAGCTGGCCTAAGCCTTATGCCCGGCTTATTTGTTAGACGTCTAGGCATATTGACTGGCCTTCTGTGTGTATACCTGGTTTGGTTGATACCCCAACCAAACTAGCACCAGAGTGGATGTTAGTAGTATGTCCGGGCACACATGGGATATATGTGTGGGTGTACCATGGAGGGTGACCAAGTGGTGAACCTAGGAAATTGAATAATGAATCATTCATAAAAAAAATAAGTTGACCATAAGTAGGGTGACCTTAGTGGTGAACCTAGGGGAAGAAAAAAAAAATGACAGTGATTGTAGAGCGTTAAATGCAAATGGATAAATTGTTGCGAAACATGAAATTGAAAACTCGAAATGGTTACCGTGGTATAATGCGAAGGAAATTGATATAATTATTCGATATTGGAGAATTTCTTATTCTAATACTAAGGATTTGTGCTAACTCTCGAGTTGCAGGATGGTGGGCCCACTAACCATTGTATGCAGGCTTTGGCTCACCATGTTATTTAAGAGTAAGTATTTCTTTTACTTTGTGGGTGGAACAAACTGCCGCCGTGACTTGAGGAAACTACCGCTTGTCCTCACTCACGTGTGGAACTACAGTTCTGCCTACAACTTTGTATGTGTTTGTGGTCAAGAGAGGGAGGGAGTCCAGTGGATTCCCAACCTCCGGGAAATTTATTGTGTATTATTATGTTAATTGATTATTGTTGGGTTGGAGTTGAGGGGACCACGAGTGATCCTTGAGACTGGAGCGTGTTTACTCATACCAGTCATGTGACTGACCCGAGTGTGTTATGCATTCGGGTGCGTTTCTATATGAAACGTAGTTGGATGCACTTGTGCAGGTTTAGTATTTGGACATTTCCTGTGGAGCTTTTGATGTCTTGGAGTTGCAGTTGTGTAGAAGTGTAGTTTGTATTTGGTTGTATTTTTATTTATTTATTTATTTTAGGCATTGTGGCCGTATTTGGATTATTGTAGCATGTATTGTATATTGTGTACTGGGAACGTTGTAGTTACTCTGACCAATGGATGTATAGATTTTATTCTTATTTATTTTTAGTTCCGCTGAACTCTGTATGTGGACATTTTATTTATGAAAATGATGTTTTTTTTTTAATTTGAAAAGTGATATAATATTTATAATGGAACTTTATTTCTTTTACAATGAAATGGATGTTTGGGAATACATGTTTAATAATAAAGAGTTTTTCTTTAAACACAAGATCACATGTCCTTATTTAAGGAGTATTAATTACTGTTTTCAATAAATTTTCTGTTAGCATATGGGAGGGTGTCGATCTCGTGATTTTTGGTAATTGAATATTAGTCCGGATACAGGCTCTGGATTGAATATTTGGTTGTCCAAAAATCGGGGTGTGACACTCAGTTTGTCAAAACAGTCTGTAAACTTTAAGCCTTGAGACATTTTTCTTCAATATATTTTGCAAACCACCCTCAATGCTAACACCATTGTAGGTGAGAGTCTAAACTATTGTTTTAAACCGCTTTTGTGTATTTCAAGATTAATTGTGATGATATGGTCCCGGTCATGAAAGGACTATAGATTCTTTATCCTAAGAGAAATACGGAATACTGTAGAGAGTGTGCTCCATTGAGCTTCAACGTAACTGTATGGTAGATGGCTAGATCCAGGTGGATTTGTGTAATCCCAACATTTCCTTTTAGTAAGAAAAACACGTTTTAGATCATTATTTAAATTAGTTAGTAATTAGTTTAATTTAGTTTAATTGTCTTATCTTTAGTAGTTGATAAATTGTAGGACTTTGTGTTCTGATATTGATTTTTATTTTCCCTTTTTGAGATTAATCTAAGTAATTAGTTTAACACCTTTCCTGTGGGATCGACCTGGACTTCCAGTACTATATTACTTGCACGATCACCTGCACTTAGGTGTTGCACAAGAGCGCACAACTATTTAGTCGTGTCATCTTGATTATTTGATACATGATTAGACGATTTTTCCTAGGTTTATTTGTGTGATCTTTCACTTTACATTGTATGATATTTGACTTAGATCTTATGAATGATATCTTATCTTTAGATCTTCCATTTTAAATTTTCTTATGTGATGTAATATACTATCATAGCATTAATTGTTGAACCATACATAGTATAAGATGATTATTTGGATGCTAATTGAGACCCGTCGAAAGACGAGGCGAGTTGAGGGTGTTTTAATCGCAACAAAGGCTCCTTCCTCTCTCGTACCAAAACCCCGAGCCAAGTTCTTTGGTTATGAAGAGTCGGTGCCCTTTATCCATTTGGGTGAGTCAAAATTAGGTTTCTTGGTTCCTTAAAGACCAAGTGGCGACTCTGTATCTGTTTTCAACAGACCTTTTCTCTCTCTTTTCAAATCAAATTTCAAAACAAACAAGTGGTGGAATCCCTCGTGCCCACATGGCTCGAGTTTCCTCAAGTCATTCTAACCATAACGAGTACTGGTAGTGTTTAGTGTCGCTACCTACAAATGAAAAAAAACTATTCGGTTAGACTCATTCTATCTTGCAGCTCAAGCAAGAACATGCGGTAAATATACAATACCACTATATAATACGATCATACCAAGCAATAAGAATACCTCACATAAACAATAATATTAACCACAGATGTCAGACTATCTACCAGGTATTCTTAAATGTATCTATACTCAAGGCAAAGGTCACGAAACTAAGCATAACGTCAAATCTTAAACATTCTATTTCTATTCTCAGGTTCCAGACTACGAATACTACTCAACTAACATGTGAGACCACTCAACTAACATGTGGCTTAAGGTAACAGGATAATCTTATCCATATCCTCTTTCTACTTCTAGGTCATACCGACTGGTTCGAGATCACTCAGGAATTTGTCAGTGTCTAAAATCCAGTAGCGCTCTACACTTATGATCTCTATACCCACTACTAACTCTCAATGCCTTGTTCTCCGTGAACTCAGCTGCTAACAGTTCTAAAGATTTCTTATTGGCTCTAGCAGTACTACTTGCTAACAAAATATTCTCGGATGGATTCTTCTAACTTCTCGTCTACGTGATAAGATAACAGCTCCGTCTCATCTCAGCTAATCCTTATGCTATCGACATTAACTTAGAACTTGGGTTCTGATCGCAAAAGACAAGCGGTTAACAACTAACACCTAGGCTCTGATACCAAAAATCCTGTCACGTTCCGGAGAAGCAAAAATAGAGAAAACAAGTTCTTTTTTGGTCACGTAGGTTTGTGAGTGGTGAATAACCGCATTGTCATCTATACAAACCAACAAATACAACGATAGGGAGGATATTATTCATAAAACATATCTTATTAACATAATCAGAGGCTACATCGGAAATATAAAAGGTTTTGAAGCGACATATGCCCAAGTACCAATTATAAAAATCTACTAAATCTATTACAACAGCTGACTTAGAGTCTGAGGCCTATAACAATAATTAACAAAAGTACAACAGATATACCAACTAACTAATACAAAGCAGCACGCCTTTGTCTTTAGGCCTTCAGCTCCAAGTTCGGCAGAACATCATTCTCCGTCCTCAAAACCTGCTAAGCTCTAGACATTGGAATGTCCAGGGCACAAACGCGAGCAACTTTGAATATAAAGCTGAGTGAGTACACTAAACAACACTCCTCACCGTTATTGTTCAACATCTTAAAATGCGGTTAATCACTTATCAATGACGTCACAAACGGACATAGCAGAGGTCTCATTAAACTATACATGAATTCAATGATAGCAGAAAACATATTAAATGAAAATAATAATAACGATCATAGCATAAATATCTCATCATGTATTCACCAAATCCATGCATGTAACCTATGCAACCACCATTCCATCTACCTTTACATCAGGACGCTGAATCCACGACTGGACATCATCTTACTAACCATTCTCATATGCATATCCATTTTTGTATCCATTCGTCAATAATAATACCATTCTGTAACCATACGTCAATACCATAATACAAATCTATATCCATACGTTGATGCCACAATACCAATCTGTATCCATACGTCGATACCACAATACCAATCAGAATCACCCGACTAGGCAGTACGTCCCATGATCCCTTGATAGGGTTACCGGTCGTCTACACGGTACCACCTATCCGTAAACAATGGAAGCGGCACATCGAATGTTTTTAAAGATATGTATATCCTCACTGTCGTCTACACAGCTGAGAATACATTAGAGCACTAGCCGGACTTCTTCAATGTTACACTGGACGTCTTCAACAGTGCATACGCATCACTGGACATCTTCAACAACGAGAGGCACACTAAGAACTCTTACCCTCCCACGTCCACCCAACTCGTCAGCCATTGATCCTACGGATCCAAAGTACACATATCTCATTATTCCACATGTCACGCCCCGAAGTAGCATAAATAGAGAAAAATAAATTTCCTTTATGGGTGTCCATAGGGAATGACTGGTGAATGTCACTAACCTTCCACACCATTCATTTCTAGAAAACAGAAAGAACAACCCAGAGTAACATGAAGGAAACCTATTATATTACCAACATCAGAGTTATTACAACAGCAAAGCTACATCGGAAGTATATAAGGTTTGGAAGCAACATATGCCCAAGTACCAAATATAACAAAACAGTCTAAACAGAAACTAATAACTATCTCCAGGTCTTCAGCTGGCATAAACATCAGCATAGTAGTCATCCCTGGCATAAGTGTCATCAGCGGAACAACCCTCTGCGTACTCCTCTCCTGGATAGTTACCGTCGTTGTAGGATCTGTCACCTGCAGAGTAAGGTACAGGATAGTCTGGACAGGGGAAAGTCCAGGCAATAAAGGTCGTCAGCTTACCGAGAGCTGAGTGAGCATAAACTAATAAGGTACCAATTATCTGAAGCAAAAACAGGCTTATGAAAACACGAGTTAACATTTTATTATAACAATAATAATTTCTTGTTCCTTTATTCAACCTCGTTAACCAACCCTTATCGTCTTATTACTCAAAGACCGAATTCAACATACTCTCCAAAAAGAACAGACTCAATCGTTTCACATATATAGACATACCATCATTCTGTCCATTTGCTCGTTAAGGATATAAACCATCCACCACATTTATGGACACCACGTTAGTCCATCCCCCGCTCGTTAAGGATATAAACCATCCACCGCATGTCAGGGATACAACACTTTGAACAACAACACATCAAATAGTGATCCTCCATCCACTGCTCATTAAGGATATAAATCATCCATCGCTCGTTAAGGATATAAAGTGGATCATCTAGCTACCTTAGGACTACATGGTCTTGCCCACTACTCATTAAGGATATAACCCATCCACCGCATGTGAAAGCATATTATGACCAGGCGTCTTCCCACGTATCATTCCCAAAACTTATCAAACCTACTTAAACTCAGCACTTCTATCGACACATGATAATTCCCATGTGGCCTGACTACTCTGATTAAAAGAAACGGATACATCAAACTTATAATGGAAAGCAACATGACATTCACATTGCCACATTAATCCATTATTCTTAATAATACATTATCTTTGTTATCACGTTACCCCTGATCAACCCAGAATCGCATAACAGAAGTGCGAATCAAGAAACGAACAATCGAACCCTTAATATAATAAATAGGCAAAGGAATACATGCTCTATCTATACCAATTGATTGGGATGAGGTTCAATCGATTGGGATAAAAATCATGTCAATCGATTGCTAACAATGGTAATCGATTGGAATGTCAATCGGTTGGAATTCTATCCAATCGATTGGGTCCAAACTGATTGCAATCGATTGGTAATTATGCCAATCGATTGGCACATCGTCTTCACCAGCAGATTGTGAAAATAGCATATATAAACTACACCATATGCATATTACACATCTAAGCTTCATAAAAACTTGTAAAACATCAAATCAAAGGGACCAAGTGAGTTAGAAACTCACCTAGGGTGTGTTTAGCTTGTGTGTTCTTGAAACACCAAAGCTCTCTCTCTCTCTCTCTCTCTCTCTCTCTCTTCTCCTCTCTGCCCAGCTCTCTCTTTGTCTCTCCTTCTTCTTTCCTCATTCTTCTTGTTCTTCTCTTCTTCTTCTTCTCCTCATAGCTGTCAAGGGCAGTGAGTGTATGCGTGAGTGTGTATAGATATAGATATAGGGATATCTATGTGTGTATATATATGATATACAAACTCTCTCTCTCTCAAGAACTGATCCAAACAGCCCCAAGGCCATAAATAAACACATATATATAGAGTTGAGAAAGTGCCACACGTTCAAAGCTCAAAGAAAGAAGAAAACGTATCTCAGCCTATGTCAATCGATTGGTAAGAATGGCAATCGATTGGTAACAGATATTTGAAGGTAATCGATTAGAAAGAACTGCAGTCGATTGGGAAGTTGCCACATCATTACTTTTAGTCGGTAATATGGCAATCGATTGGAAAGAATGTCAATCGATTGGTATCTGAAAAGTGGCAATCGATTGGGAAAAATGGCAATTGATTGGTAACCAAATTTCATCAAAAGAAAAGGAAAGGTCATACAAGTATAGAAATGAAGCTTTATTTATTAATATTCTCCAGAAATTCAGGGTATTACACCACATAAATCACAGTTCCCATTTCTCATCATATCCTCTCATCTCTTCATACCAATATCCCATGCATGCTGACCACATGTTGTGAAACGCATTACTCTAGATGCAAGAATTACCACATGCTCTGTAATCATCACATCTACTCAAATCTGATTATTAGCATGCAGTTGTGTTCTATTCTACTATTTAGTTTAACGGTATCAACATGTAACCGTTAAACAGTTCATCTCATAACAGTGTTACATCATCTCTTAAATTAAAAATATCGCATATTGAAAGCATGAATCAATATTTAAACAGCTAAACAGTATGTATTATAATTAATAGAAAATAAACATGTTCTACTATGTTCGATCGATTGAGGTCCTCTCGATCAATTGAAGTCAAATAAGTTCTTCGATCAATTGAAGTCAAATAAGTTCGATCAATCGAAGGTCGTTCAATCGCTTGAGTAACAGGCAGTTCGATCGATCGAGAATAATTCGATCGCTTGAACATCATCTTCCACCCAGAAAACTGGTAGAGATGAACAAAGGTCTCAGGGTCATTAAATACACATCTAAACATACCATCAACATCCTAAAATCATCCCTTGAGTGAGTTAATGAACTCACCTCACTCCGGCGGTCTGGTGGCGGCGTTCCCGAGCTTCGCGGTGGCGATTATGGTGGCAGCGAGCTTTCTCTCTCCTCCCCTTCTCTGTCTCTGTCTGTAACAACCTGAATTTCCATTTAATTATTTTAATCTCACATTTCCATATTTATTCCATATTGCTGGTTCTATTTTCAATTCTCATGTTTCAAAGATGTATTTCAAAACGGTGGAATTATCTTCTTTTAACTCAAACTGTATTTTTATAAAATTAGAAAGTCATTCCTTACATTAAAATAATTTTCTGTTTTTTTTTTTGGCGATCAACGCGCCGCAAAAATACTAGTTTATGTCTAAAACTATCCGCGCCACGCTGATCTCCCACAGTTTGGGAATCTCTACCAATCATGAAGTGACACTTGCTTTAATCTCTTTAATGCCAGCAATGATTAGGTAGGATTGCTTGGCAATACAATTTTGTGTGTGTATAATTTCTTGTGCCATAAGTTGTTTCGCCAAACACCTAAGTAATTCCTAGACAATTGATAGTACCTAGTTTGGCTATGCCTTATTGGAATGTGTTATTTTAGTGCCTAAAGATGATTTTCCAAACATCTTATGTTTGCCCCCTATGAGTCTATACTTGACTCTCAATTCACTATAGAGTTAATCTATCTGCATATGTATATACGTATGTATATATCTGTGGATTAAAGGTATTTAGTTAATTGGAAATCAAACCAATTTGTTGAGTGTATGAGAATCTACTTGGGCTCCAAGTTGAGCAAAATCCATTCTTCTATATATGCATCATATACACTTCACAATCTACACACTATTTTTATAATTGAAGAATTCACGAGAGAGTTGGAGAGTTCATCGTTACAAAAAATTTCTAGAGAGAGAGAACTCAATCCACCATTGCTAGGAAGCTTGGAGTATATTTGGGTTTGCTATATTGATTTCTCTTTCTCAGCAACCTCTGTATTCTTCATCACAGTGAGTATTACTAACTCACTATGAATGTAAATTTATGCTTGTTTGCTATTCTTGTAAGTGTAATTGTAAAATACCATGATCAATTTCATCCATGGAAGCTTAAGCTTAAGAATCATGATTTTTCAACCTCAACCAAAATTCATTTTTAGAGATGAATATGAAAGATTAGAGTACGTAGAGACTACGGTTTAATTTTTAGAGCCTTATTCGTTCGTATCGTGACGTATATTAAAAATGAAGTTTTGACGCCTCTCGATTTTTCAAAAAATCCGAGAGCTGTGGATCGATTCGTGTTAAATTGATCGTATATTCTTAATCCTTGTAGAAAAATGGAGAGATCCATATATTACTTGTCATGTTTACTCCAGAATTGCAAAAATGGGTCAAAATTGGTTTCAAAACTGAAAACAGGGAAAGTCCAACGAAAAAGACGAAGTCTTTGCCTGAACTCGCGCGAGCGAGGGTCGCGCGAGTGGCCTGCGTGAGCAACCCCTCGCGTGAGCGGCCCGCGTGTGCGATTCCCTGTAGTTTTCTGATAGGTTGAAATTTTATTAAAGAAGAACGAAAAATGGGCATATCGCGCGAGCGGCCCACGCGCGTGACCCGGCAGTTTCCAGTTTTTGTCTGTTTTCTATTAAGGGACTATTTGGATTAACTTTTAAAGGTTGTTAAGGTTCTGTTTGGGAATTTTACTAAATCAGAATCCTATTTAATATGGTTGGTTTATGGAAGTGATAGACTATGACTTATTTATCCTCATATGTATGTTGTTCTTGTTTCTAGTTGTTTAAATTTCTATATATAGTCACACATCATTCATGTGGAGTCAGTTGTACATGCATGGTGAGTAGTGGTCAGTGTGGAAAAGAGCATGCCGTTGAAATTGTATGTGGACACTCCCTGGTAATTGTGTACCAAAGTGTGATGGTTTTTGAGATTGCGACTAGAGTATCTTTGAAATGCAAGGGTGACAAAACTGGACACTCCCTGGCGCCCATGGTAGCGCTAAAGTGTGTGACGCCGACTTGGACATTCCCTAGCACCGATGGTAGTGCTAAAGTGTGGCCTACAAGACACTCCTTAACATATGTGATATGGTCAAAGTGTAAGGCATTGGACACTTCCTGGTACCCCGTACTAAAGTGTGAGGCAAACTGGACACTCCCTGGTACCCCTGTACTAAAGTGTGGTCATCTTAGTGTTTCAAAGATACTAGAGTGAGAGAGTTAGGTGTAGTATTGTCGAAGAAAAGAGTTAATGAGATGAGAATGGTTGCATTGTTCTCATGCATGGTCACATGTTTGTATGGATTGAATGTTTTAATATTATCCTTCCTATTTTATAAATTGAATTCATTTTCTATGGTCAACATGTTGCTTTATGAAACTGTAAAAAATGGAAAATAGTAAATGAGTATGTTTTACTTTCAAGCATATGTTTTTAATACTCACCAGCTTCAACAAGCTAACGGCGTTGATGCGCCCTGGACATTCATGTCTAGGCTTTTCAGGTTATGATCAAGTTGAATGTTATGACTATGCAAACTAAGAACAACCACCAGACGAGGAATTTATTATTATATGCTTTTAAGTTATAAACCAGTTTTGTAATAAGGATGACTGTAATAGATAATAGTTATTTTATTTCAAGGCAGGTTGTGCCTGTAGTAAATCACGTGCTATAATAATTATTAAATTGGTAAAATTTTATAAGCCTTGATTACTCTACTCTGATTTATATTATTATTGTTTGATGTTTAGGACGGATATCGATCCTTCAAACTGTCGCGACCTACGGGTCCATAAAGGAAATTAAATGCTTTCCATATTTATGCTACGTTAGGGTGTGACACTCTCTGTCCTCCTTCTTCCTCTTCTTCTGCCCCTCTTCTCGTTCTTCTCTTTTTCTTCCTCTGCCCAAGCACATATATATATATACATATGCATACACATACAAGGTTATATACATATATAACACACACACACAAGCTCTCTCTCTCTCTCTAACTCTCTAAATTACCAAAAACCCCACACACATACACACACACACACACACACACGAACTAAGATATATATAGGGATGGAAAGAGTTGCAGGTGGCAAACACGTAAGATTGGAAATATAACACTTTCGATTGATCGAAGTGAATTTGATTGATTAAGAATAGGTCGGTCAAGGTTCGATCGATTGAAAGAAGTTCAATCGGTTGAGAAAAGGTCCACGTCACATAACCAGGTCGGCAGAGTTTTGATCGCTCGAAGTATGCTCATCGCTCAAGAAAGCACAAGGTTCGATCGGTTGAGAAGACTTCGATCGATCGAGAAACATTCTTCACCAAGGGTTTACACAAGCATACAAGGTCTTATTTATATAACCATGTATCTAAAAATAAAGGTTATTACATGTGATTACTCCAATTGTTTCTAAAGATTCTAACATGGAACTTAATAACTCAGTGGTAACTCTACCATCTCAAAGAAAGGAACCTCCCACTAATCTAACAAGGCTTTGGCATATGAGGCTAGGTCATATCAATCTAAACAGGATTGACAGACTAGTTAGAGAAAGGGCTTAGGTGATTTGGTTCTCGAACCAATGGAAGTCTGTGAATCATGTTTAGAGGGTAAATGACCAAAATGCCCTTTCCTGCAAAGGGCAATAGGACCAATGCATTGTTAGAATTAGTTCATACTGATGTGTGTGGACTAATAAATATTAGAGCAACGGGTGCTTATGAGTATTTCATTGCATTTATTGATGACCACTTTAGGTATGAATATGTGTACTTAATGCAGCACAAGTCTGAAGCCTTTAAAAAGTTCAAAGAGTTTAGGGCTGAAGTGAAAAAGCAATTGGGTACACATATCAAGGCCATTCGATCTGATTGAGGTGGCAAGTACCTCTCTAATGAGTTTATTGATCACCTCGTACAGAATGGGATTCTGTCATAGTTGATTGCACCTAGTACGCCTCAACAGAACGGTGTAGAGTAGAGAAGGAATCAGACTCTTTTAGACATGACTAGGTTGATGATGAGTTATTCGGAGTTGCCATTATTTCTTCAGGGTTATACTTTGGAAACTACGTACATACTAAATCTTGTTCCAAGTAAATCTGTTCCTAAGACACCACGAGAGATGTGGATTGGACACAAGCCCTCTTTGCAACATCTCTAGATATGGGGGTGTCCATCACATGTACTGAAAGGAAAGATGAGCAAATTGGAATCATGATCGGAAGTATGTTACTTCATAGGGTATCCAAAGGGTACTTATGGATCGTATTTTTATAATCTGAGAGAACAAAAAGTGTTTGTTAGTACAAATGTTATTTTCTTGGAGGATGATTATATCATGAATCATAAACCTAAAAGGATAGATCTAAGAGAAATAGATAGAAAGCCCTCTATTCCTCCAATAATTAAAAATGATGTAAGACAAGAAAACACCATATCTTCACCCATTTCCACATCGTTACCTCGTTGTAGTAAGAGGGTTATTAGCCAGCCTGATAAATACATGTTCTTAGGAGAAGTTTTTGAAGCTGTCTCCATAAAATTTGAATCTAATCCTGCCACGTACGAAGAGGCAATGACTGATGTTGATTCAGCTCATTGGGTTAAAGCTATGAAGGCTGAATTAGAATCTATGGAATCTATGGGTTCTTGTAGAACTTTCAACTAATATTAAACCCATTGGCTGTAAGTGGGCCTACAAGAGGAAAAGAGGATCTGATGGAAAGGTTGAGACCTTTAAGGCAAGGCTTGTAGCGAAAGGTTATACTCAAAGAGAGGGCATTGAATATGAGAAACCTTCTCGCCGGTAGCCATGCTCAAATCCATTAGAATACTCTTATCCATTGCCGCATGCCTAGATTATGAGATCTGGCAGATAGACGTCAAGACTGCATTCTTGAATGGCAATCTTGAGGAGGACATTTATATGCAGCAACCAAATGAGTTCATAGCTGGAGGAAAAGGTAACTTAGTATGCAAGTTGCATAAGTCCATTTATGGGCTTAAGCAGGCATCCAGAAGTTGGAACATTCATTTTAACCAAGTGGTCAAGTTGTTTGGTTTCATACAAAATCTGGATAAACCTTGTGTATACAAGAAATGTGGAGGTAAGGTGGTGGCTTTTCATGTACTTTATGTTGATGACATTCTACTCGTTGGGAATAATGTAGGGGCACTGTCATCAATCAAGGTTTGGCTAACTAGCACTTTCGATATGAAGGATCTAGGAAAGACGAGCTACATCCTTGGGATAATGCTCTTTCAAGATCGTAAGCGAAATATAATGGGATTATCTCAAGCTAGTTATATTGATAAGGAACTAACTAGGTTTTCCATAGACAATTTGAAGAAAGGTTTGTTACCTTTCAGGCACGGTTTAGCATTCTCTAAGGACCAGTGTCCTAAGTCACAAGAGGAGAGGAATCACATTGTAGGAGTTCTCTGTACTTCGACAGTGGGAAGCTCATGTATGCGATGTTATGCACTAGACCAGATATCTGCTTTGTCGTTGGCATGGTTAGCAGGTATCAGTCGAATCCAAGTCTAGAGCACTGAACAGCCGTTAAGCACATTCTTAAGTTCTTGAGAAGGACTAAAGATTACATGCTTATGTATGGTGGCAATGAGTTGATACCAGTGGGATACACTAACTCGGACTTTATGTCAGATAAAGATTTGAGGAAGTCGACACTTGAACATCTCTTTACCCTAAGAGGTGGTGCAGTTAGTTAGAGGAGCATTAAGCAGAAATGGATTACAGACTCGACTACAGAAGCTGAGTATGTGGCGGCTTATGAAGCTACAAAGGAAGTTGTTTGGCTCAAGAAGTTCCTTATGGAACTCAGGGTGGTACCAGAGTCATTGTCACCTATTACGCTATACTGCGATAATAGTGGGGCAGTGGCTCAATCCAAGGAGCCAAGGAACCACGGAAATGGAAAACACGTAGAAAGAAAGTATCATCTCATTCGAGATATAGTCCAACTTGGATATGTGATTGTTACCAAGATTGCCACTGCTGACAATCTTATGGATTCATTTACGAAGGCTTTGCCACAGAAAGTCTTTGATTGTCATCTAGATAGTTTAGGCCTTAGATTTAGTGGGTTATGAGTGCAAGTGGGAGTTTGTTGGGATTATGCCCTCAAACCTGGTTTTAATGTATATGACATTTGGCATTTTATACATGGATATCATTTATACATTTCATTGTGTATGTTTCATGAGATGATTGTTTGTAATCCTTAAGTATCATAATAAGTAATTCGTGTGTATATGAGATACATACAAGTGAGATACGAATTACAATTCTTTGATACTTAGAACTTGTCATAGTGGATAATAAGACTGGATATCTCATCAGCTATACGCTGTAGCATTATTAACTACCATTGGATGGAGTGATGAATCTCAATCACAAGAGTATGACTCTTAGTTAATATTCTAGTACTTATAGTGCATTGATGGGCTATGAGATTCCTATTGACATATAAAACTGTCAGTAGTTGATAGGAACTCATGACTTGTATAAGGTACGTGTTCTTAATCTTGAGACGATTATAGACATAGACTATGGATGTGACAGCTTTGACTTACGAATAAGTGAGGTCTTGCAAGACCAACACCTGGGTATCTTGGGTATGTCATATTTATAGGGTTGTGAACATATATTGTCAAGATAGAATCTACCCTCTGATAAAGAGTAAGCATTCCCTTAGGAATGTCACCAAGTTGATTACTGAGAATTGCAGTCTTGTTGATAAGTAGTTATCAACATGTTTGGTAATCATGATAGGTGAATGAGACTCAAGGAATAGAAGATGCAATCACCATTCAGGTTGACAGTAACAGTTATCCGACTACCTGAATATGATTATGAATGCTGATGGTAGAGGGACATTAGTACAATATATAAGTCTATCACTTTGGATTTTTTGTTGTTGTTGTTTTTTTTTTTTTTTTTTTTTTTTTTTGCGTTGGAGTACAGTTATCGTTTTATAGTGGAGTAAACGTTTCCTGATCAATTAGGTAATTTGCTGATCAAAGAGTTTAATCATAGGAATTAATAATTGGTCTGAGCTAACAATAAAGAACCTAGGAGGTCCCACTCTTAGCTCCGCCAGAATGCTTGGAGAGGCATATGAGGATGATGAACCAATTGATTGAAAGAGTTTCAATTGATTGAAGGTTCGATCGTTCAAACTTGTTTCAATCGATTGAACTCTATTCAGTTCGATCGATCGAACTTGCTTCGATCAGTTTGATGGTTCGATCGATCGAGAGTTCTTTGATCGATCGAAAGCTTAAAGTTGGTTTGAAAATCTATAAATAAGACAGCTGCATACCGTATTGTTGAGGAACGTCATCTCTTACTCCAGAAAGCTGCAGAACCTGTTTTAGGGTTTCCCAACCTTCTATATCCTCTCTACAAGGATTCCCACTAACCCTAGTCAATCCGGGAAGCACTAACAGGAGACATAAGAGTGAAAACACCTGGAGATTGCTGGTGGACATTAAAGGAAGAAGAAGAAATCAGAATTGGGTTCAAGACCGTAAGGTAACATTCTTGCCCCCCCCCCCCTTGCACGCATCTATAGAGTTGATAAGTAGTAGATCCGGGCAAACCAATTAAGTTTTTGAAAATGGTTTTTCGCTGCGCAAGATTTAAAGTTTTTCGAAACCTAAATCCATCACCTTGTCAGTACCGTCATGATCAGTCGTGTTCATGGTTAAGCGACCATTTGGGCAGCGATGTCAAGTGATGGCCATTTGAGCGGCGATGACAAATTAACTAAGGTTGAACAAATAAGATGGGGTTACCATTGACCATTTGGGAAGCGATGCCAATTGATGGCCATTTGCGCAACGATGACAAAAAGGTAACCTAACGGCTATTGGGGCGACGATATTCCAAGCCAACGGCTTTCATGTCGGATTATGTTCAGTATTGTCAAGATGGTAAAGATTGGACTAATAACCCAAAGTGATGTTGAGATCAGTCAAGATGAGTCTATCGTGTTTCAAGTTGAGTCCGAGTATGTCAAGCTATAACCTGAACCGTCGTAACACATCGAGATTTAGTATATGGATGCCTTCCAAGTAATATTTTCTTAAAAGGATAAAAGAATGTTTCATTTTTCTTAACAGATTAACAAATGTTTTCTGAGCTTGTTTAAGTGCAGTAGGATTATTCACTCAGTTTTCATTAGCTGACGGTTTTCATGCCCTAGACAATCAAACGTCCATATTTTACAGAGGTTGAATATCCAAAGGAGGAGTATGCTGAGGAAGGATACGACTTTACAAGCTAGGAAGATGGCGGAGTTGAAGACTCCATCTTTTGTTATTTCTATCTTTTATGTATTAGGGTCACATTTTGTCCAAAAAAAAAAAAAAATTGTATTGGGGCCACATAGTGTCGAGACTTATTTTGTAAGGCTTTACGCTTAAGACACTTTCTGTTCTTTACCCCCTTTTTGTTGAATGTAATAATAAATCTTAATATTCTGTTGCTTAATATTATATTATGCTTAGATCTCACCAATTTTTATATTATTATTATTGTTATTATTATTTCTATTGTTAATTTGGTTCTATTATATTTGGACAATTAGGCAATCCCAACTTGTCATGTGTCTATGGAACCCAAAAGAGGAAATTTAATTTTCCCTGTTCTGGCTTCTCCAGGGCGTGACAGGGAGGAAAACTAGTTACTTTTATCTTTCGAATAAGACTAGTTTTTTCATCGTGTTTTCCTAGGAGTGTTTCCACCGGCACGGATCTGAATACTCACTTTCGGAGAAAAAAAAAACTCCAAAAATTTCAGAAATTAAATAGGTGTTCCAATTTCCGTTTCGATTTGTTCGAAATTTCATTTTTTTTTTCGATTTCAGAATTTCGAAATTTTTGGAATCGGAATTCTTCAGAAATTTTCGTAAATTTCAGAATTTTCAGAATTGAAATCGGAAATTTTCATAATTTTTTGAATTTTCGGAATAGAAATGCTATTGAATGGGTAAGTTATGCTTTTATAAAGAGTTTCATTTTCTCTCCTTTCTCTTCTTATTCGATTTGGAACAAACAAGTCCACATTCTTCGAAATTTTCAAAAAATACTCAGATTTTTTCGGAAAACATATTTTCGGAATATTTTCGAAATTTTCGGAATTCTCAAAATAATTTCGTTTCCGTTCCGATTTTTTTCGGAATTCAAAATTTAATTTTTGGTGCCAAAATTGAAATTTTTCGGATCGGAATCGGCCAAAATTAGAATTTTCATTCTAAATGACACCCCTATGTTTTCCTTTCTCCCCTGCATTCGCTCACTAAACCTATGAACCAAAAAGAATCTTAAATAAACATTTTCACTCTTTCATTCAGTACTAGTGCACATTTTATGTGCAAGTAGCATTCCCAAAATGTAAAAGCACAAAAGAAGTTGAAAACGGGGGGAACGGAACAGAAGTTACGGTGCCCCAACAACGGCGTCCAGGATTTGGAAAATGACAGAAATAACCTCGGCCGTCCACCGAGCTACATGTGCTTTTTCCTATGCCGTAACATCTGATTCTGAGAAATCTGTACTGTAAATATATATATATACTCCGTAATTATTATACACACATATATATATATACACACACATATACACCAGACAAATACATGTATATAAAAGAAAAAGCCAGCTAAAATCTCCTCCCATTTATTCACCACTTCGTCCCCCCTTGGCTCTCTGCACTCTGTCAATTTCTCTCTCTAAATCTCTTTCTCTCTCTCTCTCATCAGCTACAGAAGACAGACTCAGTTGGTTCCATTGGTTCGAGGTAAGCATCAATGCCTGCACAGAAGCGTTCGTCGTCAGAGAATCTTCACGATGAGGACTTCCTGCGACAGCACTATCGTCGCAAGCAATCGCGACGTGAACGTCAAGCTGAAGAAGAAGAAGAAGACGAAGAAGAAGAAGAAGAAGAGATAGAGGAAGAAGAAGAAGAAGAAGACGATGAAGATGAAGATGAAGATGAAGAAGACGACGATGAAGAAGAAGGTCATCTAGACTATCTTCGTTTTCTCTTTCATTTGTTTCTTATATACTTTTGTTTGAATTTTTGACGATCGGTTCTTTCAATGATCAATTGTTTTCAGATTCCGAAGACAGCTTTTGGGAAAATCCCGCAAATCTACCCGAGTATATCTCTCTCTCTCTCTATATATATATATATGTATGTATGCATAGTGTTTCCTTTGATTTGAGCTCGGGTTGAATGCCTCTGATTTTCGCCCAATCGCTTTGCTTTGTTAGTTGCTACTCTCAGATTTCTCTATTCCTACGACCATTTTGGGAGTGCTGATATGCAAGTGATAGTGTTGTCTTCTTAATTCGATTAGCTGTTGCTGGTTTTGTCGCCACTGTCGATCAAGTGATTTGAAGAACATTGCTTTTTATGTTAATTTTCACGTAGTTGATTTTGGCCTCGTTTTGATGCTTGCACTCTGCTTGATATAAGGCGTAAGATGTTGCATGTCGTGATCTAGGTCTGCTATATGCTTAAACAAAAGTTGTCTGTCACTGTTCAAGTGTCTGGATTTTGAAATTCGTGTTATGGGCTTGTTTGCAGAACTTATAAAGGGGGTACCATTTTAAAATAATTTTTTTCTTACCAATTTTGAAACTGGTGGTTTGGGGTCATGCTCATTCGAGTCATTCCTTGTAATGTTACTTGCTTGGAATTCATGCAAGTCGAAGTTTACAAATATGCAATTGGTTGTATGATTGTATCTTACTTGCTTTGAATGTTTGCCATGCAAATATGTAATGCATTGTCTGCATTACAAAAAAAATCCATTTGGACTATGCAATCTGAATCTTATATAAGCATCATGGTAGCTCTGCGTCAGAAAAATAGTGATGCTTTGGTTCCTAACATTTTGTTCCAAATTGGTTCCCAATACATGTGGCAGCAGGTCCAGATCCAAATTTAGTGGGACCATTTGAGTGTTAGTTGGAAGTTGTTTTAAGTGATCCGGTGATCCCATTGTCGGTGTGTTTGCAACCAAATTTTTGGGAGAAAAAGTTGGGATCCATTGCATTACTCTTACAACAAGTCATGCTGTCATGCATGCATCCACAAATGTCAATGTGCATGAATATGCACATCTATGCTAGCGTTCACATTGGATGCCTGCTTTGTTCTTCCACGGCTTGCTCGCTCTAGGTCAATTGTCTTGTCCTTGTTAGTGCTAGTGCTTATTTGACCAACCGATGACATTTTTTGGTGTTCAGTAACCTACTTACTTCTAGAACGCTATGACTTCATCTTTGCTGGTTCTAATCTGTCTTGAAATGGAATAATGTGATATCATATTGGATCTTGTGGCTTTTTGCGTACAGGATTGTTATATAACATCGTATGGTTCTGCTTGAAAAGCTTAGGCTTTCATTCATGCTTTCGTGCATGCATATGCACATTTTATGCCAGCTTATACATTTAATGTGTGTTTTATTCGCGCACAAGTTTCTCGCTCTACTATAGTTGTCATGTCCTTGTTTTGTCGTTAGTGCTTATTAGAATATCCTACGGGCATTTTGTATGGCTTTTTGCGTATGGGGTACTTGTTCTACTTGATTGAATGAATATGAGTTCGCATGCTGCGATATAAGCATATTTCTTTTATGGAGCGTGGCAATTTATCTTCATGACAAAGCTGGACTAATGCATGCTTTTAAAAATGGTTTTCAATTTTGTTGTGGTCAGGGTTTCTGATTGTTAGGTTGTTGATGAAGCCCTATTATAGTATAATGTTTCAGACAGTGTGATTATGGCATTATGCTCATTCTAATCACTTATATCTTTTGTTTATAAGTTTGTTCAATTAACAATACTGTAACTGCCCATCAGTCTAGAACTGACCTTTGCAACTGTTGTCAAGCATTATATTGGTCATGTGAAAATAATCCCACTAGGATTGGTCCTTTCTAGACTTCTATATTGCTCACCAAGGTAGATTGTTGTATCCCCCACTCCCTATCTAGAGAACTAAATTTACATTTTATACAAGAATTTAATTTAATTTTATTCTAAAATTTCTAATGTTTGTGCCATCTAGTCACAAGTCACAACATCATTCGAGGGTGTTATATTCAGGCTTCATGCAGACATTACCATTTCGTACTTTCCAAAGTAATTCACGTCAGTCCAGAGATTTAGCCTTAGCAGGTTTTTTTTTTTTTTTTTTCCCCACTCATTTATGGTTTTTCTTTTGCTGTGCTCTCTTTAGTTTTTCGGTCGTATTGACACCATGTATCACTTTGTTACATATAAGAAGTGAAGATCAGATTTTCTGGCCTGCTCTCCGCTTGCATGTGTTTGAAATATTTATAATTGTAGAATTTAACATTTTGATAGGTAGTTTTAGGGTCTTGTGGGGGACGATTGCTTTGTACAACCAGGTTGTTTTTGTGTATTATAGGCCTAGCTATAGCTCTTTGGCCAGCAAAATTCATATAGAATGGAAGGTGAGGGAGAGGGGAGAGACAGGTCATTGTTGAGGACTCTTTATTTCTTTGTATGAGATATATGGCTATGGAAACAGAGAAAATTTTGGACTTCACACAAAGCCTTTACTATATATATGTGTGTGTGTGTGTGTGTCTTTCTAAGTCGAAGGTCTCTCAATTTATATGAAAGAGAAGTCATTTCTTCCAAAAAGAGCAAACTTTTCGTATGTATTTTGTAATCCATTACAAGCTTAAATATGAGAATGTTATTGTGGGTGAACTTTTAGATTTGGGTGAAATTTTCTTGACAGTAACATACTTTATTTTGTTTTGTTTTTCGTGTAGATGTTCATCGTCGGGGTATTTGATAAAGATGAGCTAGTGTAACCCCCGGTTAAATCTTGCCTAGTTTTATCTTTCACTACGTGTGTGTCTCAGAATGTCTGGGGGGTGAATGTGTTCGACAAGTATCCAAATCCGATCCAAATTATGCTCTATCATTATCCGATTATGAAATAGTTTTCATCTATCAGGTTGAGTTCGAATCCAGTTTAAGAAATCTAGTTACCATCTAATCAACTTATTATTATTTTTTTTTTTCTGATAACAAGTATGGTAATTAACTGATGAAATCTGATTTTTGAACATCTCAAATTTGAATCGAATTTAGATTCGCGAATATTTTAGCGAAATGGAATTTGTTTAGCATTATACAAGATTTGTCAAATTTAGATTCGAATTTGAATCTTACCATATCCACACCAAATTCGAGCCCTTGATAGCCTTGTCATATTTAGTAAATTTTTTAAGCCTTATTTTCTGAACCGTTCATTGTAGCCAGGAAAGTTGGCATTACATTTTAGAAACACAAAACAAACGAATATAATCATACTTGTTTTTGTATATAGTTGCATATATTATGCTTCCAGAATGGCTTTCCGCTTTCAAGTGTTTACGTAAGGACAAATCATCATGATCATGACGACAACGAAATGCAATGGTATTTCATAGTGCCTTTTCACATGTTTGTATTATTGACACTGATAAAGAAAGCATGTTCACTTCCATGTATAATTGCCAAGTGTATTACATTGGCATCTCCTTTTTCTGTAAATTGCGTAGTTTTCTTCCGTCACTAGCGACTGCCTATGCTCTTTCTACCACGTGGTTGTGTTTTTCACTGATCTCATTTTGTAAGTGTCACTTTTGTTGATGATGGATGTGACATACTAATGTTATATTCTTCTGAACTTCTTGCAGATTGTTGTCTATTGTTCTTCCAGACCTTCGTAAATGTGTACAATGTCCAATATGTTTAGGTAACTTATTTAGTTACTGCTTAAATTTTTTTTTTTTTTTTAGGATATGGTAAGTCGGAAACTTTTTTGATATGTTCACAGGAGCAGTAGGATTTTTATTCTATGGGTATGAACTATAAAGTTAGAACCAAGGAAATTTCTGAAAGAACCAAAGGATATGGTAACATCTTAGAGTACTTGCCAAATGGAAAATCATTTTCAACTGCTGTTGTCTGGTCTGGGAATACTTCAGCAACGCTACTACTTTCTGTTAAATCTTAAAAGTTGTGGTCTAACAAACAGTTATTCAGTGTTTTGATTAAAGTACTCAAGTTAAGTAACTGAGGTTTATTTAGTCTGTTGTTGTTGCCTCATGCAATGTGATACCCATGAATTCCATTGTATTTTAGGCGTGTTATTGTTGGCAACGTGAGACATGGAATATGACCCCTTTTTTTTTAACTAATTTATTTTGAGGTAAAATTTTCTGCTGGATCCCACATTGGAAATGGATTTTCTCACATTCACATATTGTATACTCACACACACACGTATATACATACATACATATTCATATTGATAAAAAACATACACACAACTGTGTTCATTCCTCTTGCGCTTCTCATCATCTCATGCCTTACCATAAGAAGACTTGTATTGCTTGCTATATAGTATGGGTTGTGCTATTTGAGTTAAAGTTGTAGCAATTGAACAGATCTTTTTGGATGAAGTTTTTCTTTTATAATTCTTACAACTGATTTAACGACAAGCCTCAGGATGAGAACCCAGTAATAGAACACCATAAGGTTTCCAACAAATTACTTGACAACTCGAAGCTGCCCCAGTTGTCCATCGACACGTAGAGGTGGCCTCCCACCACCTTGAAGAATGTAATTATCAGTGATAAATTTGGATTCTGGGGTGTCTACAGATTCGTTGTTTTGAGGGTGGGGTAGCATATGTGTTCTTTATTCATATTGCGGATAGCTAGTAAAGAAGTTATATTTACTTTAAGTATGTCAGTCATTGTCAGCAAGTTATATACTCTGACTCTGAGCATCATTATGATGGTGGATAGTTGATGTGAAAATGCAAGTGCTGGAATATATGGCAAAAATTCTAGTTACCAAAGCTTCAAACAGAATCCCTCCGGAAGACTTACTCGAAGTACGCAAGCAATGATGGATGTATTGTAGCAAGCAACAATACAATTCTAGTTATACCAAAGTTCAAACAGAATACACACAAGTTGTATTGCTTGCTTTCCTTTAGAACTTGTGAGGAATTACTCCAATTTGGAAGTTGATTGATATTCACAACTTCCTTCATTCCAGTTCTTATGGCGGAGAGAGAGAGAGAGAGAGAGAGAGAGAGAGAGAGAGAGAGAGAGAGAGAGGCTCTACTTCGTTTCAAATCTAGATTCCAATACAGTCAACAGCATTTAAATACGCACATTTCCGAAAATTGAGACTTTAAAGCTTTCAAATCTTAAGCCTTATTGAGGGATGTATCTTTAGAGCCTAGGTGTCTGGGAAGCTGCTGAGGCGAATGATGGGGTTCAATGAAAGACTATTATTTGTTTGTGTACTTCACCAGACCTTTTAGAAGCCATGCTGAATTAGAGAATACTACCGATTTAACATGACTTGAGTTGTGTAGGTCGAACATGTAAACACGAATGTAGAATGGAGGATAGAAATGAAAGCCAAAGACGAGGAAAGAAGACGACTAGCTAGCTATTTGTATAGTACCACAGCTGTAAGACCTAAGGCTGAAACAATGATAGCTGCAAAAAGAAAGCTCCAAGAAATTTGTAAACTTCATTCCCAAAAAAGAAATTTGTAAACTTTGAAGAGAAGTTCAGGTCTGAGTCTTGATGGAAAGAAAAATATGGAGGAGGTATATCATTGTTTATATCTTTCTAAAAGTTTAATGTCTACTATCTAGTAGCTCCAAGGGCAATGTCTGGTTGACCTTGAATGGTTGGGGAGAAAGATTTGCTAAGTAAACAAGGTTAGTATACAACTTTTGGAAGTTAGAATTGGATCCAATATCGGAATCCAGTCTTGATCGAGGAGGAAAGAAAATAATGTACAAACAATATGTCGTGATTGTGATTCTCTTGTGGTATAAGTGATGAATACAGTATTCACAGTCCAATAGTTCAACATTTCACTGAATTGATCGCACTAAGGAGATATATTCTTGTTTTGATAGTGGGTTTTAATTTATTCGCACTCCATGGATGATATCTTGCACTACAAATTTTGTCATTATGTGAAAAATACAGAGGGACACATTTGTCAAAGCATGCTGAAGGGCAAAATTTGGAGTGCAAGAGGTTATCCATGGAGTGCGGATAGCATTACCCTTAATTTTATGATACCGTTTTATCTTAAAATAAGATAAGCTGGACTGAATATATTCAAAAGTCAAAATGCTCATAATAAAAAAATGTTTTTTTGAAAGTAACATGCTTTAATTATTCAGTATCGGATCGTATGTTTTTCCTTTTAATGTTTTTTTTTTTCTTTATGGATTTTGTTGTGAAGAGGTGTAATAGAATTTTATTATAGTTATTATTTGGTCGGTTGGATATTTTCTTGTGAAATCCAAGCTTCATGAACAATTTAGATCCTTAGTGCGACAATTAGGAGCACACTACGAATTGAAAATGTTGATTTTAACTGTCTCACTCAGCTTTGGATTTTTTTAAGTTTACTTGCATGAAAATAATTAATGGTTCGTTTGTGTCATCAAAATTTTGCTGTTACTTATAGCAAAAGTTGATAATATTTCTTAGTGTCAACTAACCCCACTTGAGGAAGATCCTGGCTTTCTTCAACCTCATTTTGTTTTTTGCTCCAGGAAATATATTGATTGCTGATCAGGATCATATACAGCCCAGTATTACCAGAAGGGATAGTCGTGTTGTCCCTCATTTGCTGAACTTTTTTTTTCATAGTATTAGTTAATACAAGTGTGCATTTATGGTTTGAGTCAACATTTTTGTATGTTAGTCTGTAGTATAGTCCTATTCGTCATAATATGACATTTTACTCGCGTGAATGCTGGCAAAAGATCAGCTGCAATACCAATTTCCTGCTTTTGGTGTGGTTTTCAGGATCTTGGAAAAATCCCACTGATTATTTTCTTCTGAGTTACTTGTCGAAGTAATTTTGCATATCTGTTAACATTCATGGTTGCCTTATGCATGGGCAGGGATTATTAAGAAAACAAGAACTGTAATGGAATGCATGCACCGCTTTTGTAGGGAATGCATTGACAAATCAATGCGACTGGGGTATGTAACAGACTGCCATATTCTTGTCATTATTTGGTTGAGCAAAAGATTTAAAGCTCTATTTTGTATGTGGGTATACGGGAGATATTCCCTGATGCTTTCCCTATGTTTTCCTCCATGCTTAAATTACATATGAAATTAAAAAATTTCAAAATATGGTTGGAACTCAAGAAAAGAGGAAGAGAAATGGCTCACAAATTTTACTTATTTATTTTTTATTTTAGTTGCACCTTACTTTCTTTTGCTTCCTATTTTACCTACTGTTTTTCTTATTATTTAACCAAGAAGGAAACTCTTCCTCTGTTTCTTTTCTTCTCGTCAATAAATTCATGAACCAAACAAAGCCTGAATGTTTCTCCTTTTCTTTTTTGTTTTGGCTAAATCTAGTAATGGTTGTAAGTTTGGTGTAGATTGAACTGCAATTAGTAAGTAGTGCTTCTCTGACAGGAACAATGAGTGTCCTGCTTGCCGCACACACTGTGCCAGTCGACGTTCTTTGAGGGATGATCAAAGATATGATGACCTAATTGAGACTTTGTATTCAGATATTGCCAAGTATGAAGAAGAGGTATACTCATTTTTAGTTTTGGCTTGACTGCTTTCTTATTTGAATGCATTGTTGTTTGTTTCAGAATACAAATAGAGGCACCCTTATGCTGAATATCTGGTTTCAGGAACTCACTTTTCATGAAGATGAGAAGACTCGCAATAAGCAGGTCAGATGCTAGGGTGCATGCGCTCTTTACGCTTCCAAATTGGTGTGTTTCTTATCATATTGATTACATTCTAGAGAGGTGAACTTGGATTTTCCTCCTTAAATGGTTTGTTCAACAATGAGTTATTTGCTATCTGTTCAAATGCCTGGTTTTAGAATAGGGTATGCCATCTTCACAAGGATCAAAATTTCCTTTCATTTCCATCGAAACGGCTGATACTTCTTCATTTCCTACTGAACCAAAGCGAAACATGAGGGGAGTATTCGAAATTTACTTGTTTCCACCGAAACAAAAACCATGCCTACCGACAAATGCCCAAAATCAGAACAAACGAAACGATCAAAATGCTTCTTTCATGTAGGCAAAGTATGAAATTTAACAATTGTAGCATCCTCTTTTTTTTTTTTTGAAGATGAGCGAAGGATGAAAACCTATCAACACAAGAATGTAATTTTTATTTTTGTTTGAGAAATAGCACATTGGAAATAAATTTAGGGCGAAAGTACAGGAAATAGAAGTAGAGTGAAAGTGAAGGTAGAAGAAGAGTTGTGTATAATACTAGATTGCTAATTATAGCCGAACTTGCAAATTTTTCTAGTTATATTCTTATTTCATGTGTAACTTATGTTTTAAGTATCCACTTTGTGCACAAGATATATTGTATTTTTATCATACCATACAGTAAATTAACATCACATAAGAAACTTCCTTTCAACTTTTATAGTTGTTTTTACTACTTGCAAACAGTTCATTGACGTTAAATGGTAGACTTGCTCACGTATGCATTTTACTCAACCCAAACTAACATCGTCTCTTGTGAATGGATATGTAGACCTAGCACATAATGATCGTTTGTGTTAGAGAGAAGATATGCATATATTATCTTATCTGTAGAGATGGATATATGCGTAACTTATCATTTAAGGTAAAGATAGAATATGATCAAATCTATTTTGTTTATTTTTTGGATAATATCTTTGAAATGATGAATCTTCAAGATCATGAGTGATTCCTATCAATATAGCCATTACCTATTGTAGTATTTGCGTTGAGCAATGTAGTGAAAATCGGTTAGCTACCGTGGACATAGGCCTTTTGCTGAGCCATGTAAATCTCTTGTTCTTTCTCTTTTCTTTGTATTTTGTTTATGTTTCAACACGGTATCAAAGAAAAAAACACTTTCACATGGTATCAGAGCAGAAAACTGGGATCTATAATTTTTCTGCATCTCGGTTATCTCGATTAGCTGGGTTCTCTCGCCTAGACCTCTCGATTAGCCAGCCCTCAGTAGCCAACAGCTGGGTTCTCTCGCCTAGGACTGTTGATCAGCCGGAATCTCAGCCCTTGCTTTCTACCAATGGCTGTTACCCAGGTCACTCGGTAGCCACGCTTGGCATACTCAACAGCCACCTCCGGCACCACTAGTAGCCTCGCACCACTCTCGGCTACTATTATAAATAAAAAAATAAATAAATAAATAAAAAAGCAAAAAAAACAAAAAGCAAAAAACGTTATGTTGTATTATTAGATTCTTGTTGACAAACCACTAGAAAAACAAAGAGGAAGAAAGAAGAGATCTAGGGTACCTGGATCCGAACTATTGAAAGCAACCCTGTGCACTGACAGTATTAAACTTTTATTCATCATCAGCTCTGAAATATAAGGGCTTACCACCTTATTTATAGGGAATAAAAAAACTTTTATCCAACGTAATTTTCTTTAAATTTCAACATGGTATAAAAGCAGAAAACTCTTTGACAGTATGTGGGCCTAAAACATATTTAATTACTTCATTGTTGACTTATCTTCGCACATTGATCCACTTCAAGTTTTTGTTTCCAAGCATTTCCGCGTTTTCCTAATTCTTTTCATTGTTCCTATTTTGTTTCCGAAACATTTCCGCTTAGTAGTGGATCGAAACAACCCCATGAAACAAAATTCTGATCCTTGCATGTTCGTCACTTATGCATGCGCACTGTGTATTTTCCTTGTTTAAGTGTGTCCTAAAAGTTCTCTCTCTCTCTCTCTCTCTCTCTCTCTCTAGATTCAAGAATCAATTGCACAAATATCTCGCCGACAATCAGAAGCACTAGTTAAGAGGCGTACAACGGGGAAAGATGTAGCTTCTTCATCTACGCCGAGAGTCCAGCGCAACTCTCGGAATGCTTATTCAAGAAGAAGAAGAAACAGTCGAGCCGCCGAACTTCAAGGATCTGATGACAATGAGGATGAAAATGAAATCAATGGGAACAAAGATTCATCTTCGACTGACGAGCGTAGAGAGGAAGTGAAGCCGAGAAGGCGCAAAAGACGCATCAGATCTCGGTCCCAGCCTTCGACATCAGCTGCTAATTCAGAAGGTGAAGCCACTGCAAATGATTTAGAAGCAGTCAGAGAAAGCATAGGCAATTCTTCTCCTGGAAATGTTAGGAACCCGGAAATGCTTGCTTGGGGCGGAGGTGGAGCTCGGAGTCATACTCGACATGGAAGTGCCAGCAGTAGCAAGAGTGCCCGCAACAACCGCTTATCCAAGCTAGCTGATTATCTCAAGAACATGGACGAAAGTGATAATGAGGTATGATAGTACACTGCCACACATTTGGTGAGTTAATATTTTGTCACCCTATGTAGCACCGACACTTCAATTTGGGTTACGTGTGTCGAACACCGACACTCGTCAGACACAAGTTGACACGTGTCAGACACACAAAAATGTGTCGTAATTTTTTTTTGACATTGGACCCGACGTACACATGTCAGACACAACTGACATAGCTGGATACGGGACAAGGCCTGGCAACTCCTTTGAAATTTTTTTTAAGACTTCAACGTTCGTCTTGTTATTATTAAATGGGAGATAAGTAACAAAGTTATTTGAGATTTTGAAAATCTGGAAATGGACACAACACAAGATATTGTTAATTAATTCTAGAAAAGTAACACTCTATGTGTCGTATCATAGCCATGTTTGTATCCTACATTTTGAGGATTTGATGTGTTGCTCGCTCCTTATATTGCTAGTTTCTATGGCTTTTCCTAGACATCTAATTGCAGAATTCAATTCTTGATATCCAATAAGCTATTCCATTGAATTTCATGTGATGTTATTCTTCAAAACCATTGCGTTTCTTTTTATGTCCAGCAATTGAGGCTTGCAAGTTGCAACATCGGGGAACATGTATTTCATTTATTATGTTGATATCTTAATGATATTGTTGTGACTAATGTATTTTTATGTCAACTTAATTGAACTAATGGTACCATTTTTTTAATCTTCGTATAAAAAATATAAATACATACATATTCAATGTGTCCCCGACGTACTTGTGTCCTACTTTTTTGAGAAATTGCGAGTCCTGAGTGTCTGTGTCTGTGTCTATGTCGTGTCGTATTCGTGTCACGTGTCCAAGTCCGTGCTTCGTAAATGTCACCCAAGGGTCTGAATGCAATACCTAGAAAGTTTTTGAGGAAGCCTGCTTTCAACTGGGGATGTGAAAAGATTTTCATTTACCTCCATAAACGTAATGTTTTCAGCTATTTTCGGTATTTTCTTGTTCGTAAAATGTACTACAAAAATGTTTAGGAAAATAAAAGGAGCAAAAATGCTGCATATGATTTGCGAAAAGAAGTTATTTTCCAGGACAATACTTAAAAAGTAAATTCCGAATATGATCAACATGTATGTGTACTTATGTATGCTTTCCTGTATGGATACTACTTTAATAAAAACTATATATTTACATAAAACATTTTACGTCAATACAGAACAGAACAATATTTCCTGGGTTCTCAGTAACCTGATCAGGGCACTTAAAAGTTTGTGTGTAGGTCTTCACATCTTCTGCTATTTAAAACCTTTTCTTGTTTGCAGTTAGATGTCCATCTCATGCTTATTTCTTTGGACAAACAAAGAATGCCAAGTTTGCAGCAGATGTACCATTGCTGCCGGCCAAGTGTATCAGTTAAACACCTTTGTGAAGTGAGAATTCTCTCCCACATCTTCTTCCTTGGCTGCCGTACATATAGAATGTCGTTCAGGAAATTCTTCTACAATTAGAGGCATGCAAATAATAATTATAGTGATTAAATATAAGGATAGTGGCTTCCTTCTTTATTATATATTTTCTGGCTTGCCAGGCCCCAGTCATTTCATGCAATGCAACAATGAAATTGCTACAACATGCTATCATTTTATAAATAGTTCCACATACTATTGGCCTAGGCTAAATGTGTTTAGGTTTTGGATCCTCAAGCTATCTGATATAGTTCTAGATCCTTAATTTAGCTGGTCTCATTATTTTCTGAAAAATATTTCTAGTGCAAGGGATTTTATTTTATAGATGCACCACATCGTTCTGTAATTTAGGCTGTACCCACTCAAGTACTGGAGCTGTATACTGTAACAGCTATGTTGCCGGCTTTACATAAACGTAGCAACATTACTTGTATTTTCTTTTTGTGCTGTGTGAACATAGCTAGTCTTTACATTTTGTCAAAGTCAAAACTAGAAGATATCAGTCGAAATGCTATTTGTCTTTCCCACTTTGAAATCTGTGCATGATGCATGCATTTGTTTACAGTATGTCGCTCATAAGACAACATTACGAGCTGAGGATGTCGAAATGCTAGCAGTGAACGAGGCCCCAACCTATGATCTAAATTGCTTCACCCAAGTGATTGATCCAGGCAAAGTCGGGCTTCAAATTTTGGAAGGCCAAGAAACCCTGGCAAGGCTAAAAGGCAATTGCACTTCAAGTAGGGACCATTTGGTATGTGTTTAACTGGTCTTTCGTGCGTGTGTGTGTTTGCGAGTGAAACACAATTTTGAAGATTCAAACAAATGTGTTGATGGTTTACTTAAATGCTTAATCCTCTGACTATGCATGTACAACTCCCTAGTGTGGTGTTACAATATTTGAGTAATGTCCATTCTAGGAATGCATTTGCTCGTGACTTTTTCTTAAGAGCTCAATAAACCAACCAAATAATAAGCAAAAAAAAGAATAGGAAGAATAATAAAGAAAGGGTAAAAAGCATTTTGCCCCTTCAAACTATACACACTTTTGCAATTCACACCCCGAACATTAAAAAGTTGCAATGTCCCCCGTGAACCATTTAGGGTTGCAATGCCTCCCCTGAACTTCAAAAAGTTGAAATGTCCCCCCTGAACTATCGTCTGTGTTGCAATGTTCCCCCTAAACTATCTTTCGTGTTGCAATGTCAACCCTGCCATCACATTCCATCAAAAAATGTGATGGAATTTACTCATGTGGGACGCACATGCCAAACTTCAAGGGCATTTATGGCATTTCACCTTTCGCTTCTAAATTAATAATCATAAAAACTAAGTTAATTTTCATTGGTCTGCCCTTTTCTTTAATTTGTTGTGTAGCAAGAAAAAGATGGAGTTTTTAGGATTTTTATAATTGTTAATTTAGAAGGGGATGGTGAAATGTCATAAATGCCTTTTCAAATTTAGCGTTTGCGTCTCACACGAGCAAATTCCATCACATTTTTTGACGGAATGTGATGGTAGGGTTGACATTGCAGCATGAAAGATAGTTCAGGGGGGACATTGCAACCCTAAAGATAATTCAGAGGGGACATTGCAATTTTTTAAAGTTCGGGGTGTGAATTGCAAAAGTGTGTATAGTTTGAGGGGGCAAAATGCTTTTTACCCAAGAAAGAGGAACATCACTTGTTTTCTAATTCTGATAAGCTTTCATTGCCCTGTCAACAATTATTTAACTTATTTTCCGCGTGTGCGCGTGTCTCTGTGTGTGTTCATATATTGAATTTTTTTTAGTTGTACTCCTTGGCCCTAGGGTCTTACTGAGGTGGTAAGAGTAGTGGGAGTGGTGCTGGATTATGTGTCAGATTCAAGTCCTGAAATTAGAGTGTCATTCCCCACCCGTTTCCATCCTTGAATATGCGAATGTATTGTGTGTTCTCTCTTTTACCATTTTGAGGAATAGTGCTATATATACAAGAAATGCATTGTTAGTCATGATGTTATATGTTTTGTGGTCCAACTCTGCATGTAGAGCCTCCTATTGTAATGTTAAAAAAATGTGCGTCTACTACTATTAGTGTGCTTCAACACCGTCTTTCCAATATCTTTACTAAAATATCTTTCAAATGCCCCAAAAGAAGATGAAGAAAGAAGATCAGTATCATATTCATTTATAATTCAGATAACAAACCATTTGAATTTTGTTACCTATTTTTTTTTTTTTTCTTTCTAGAAAGAGCATTTATTTCACTTGCAACAATTATTTATCTTCTTTTTCTCCGGTGTGCTTTTTCAGATTATAGCGTATAGGAGAAAGGAGAGCAGCTAGCAAATCTATGATCTAGTAACCATGTGATTAAGGTGGAAAACAGGCCATCATGCTCTTATTGAGAAGGGAGTTGTATGTAAGTAAATACACCATCACATGGGTTTCTTGGCTGCTTTTGATCCATTTGGAACATCGGTTTTCCTACATTTTAAATTGTGTCTGTTAAAGAGTCTTTACATTGCCAGGAGTTATATGTCTCCAGAAACTGCCAAAAGTTGGCAATATGTTTATCTTCAATGAGAGTCTATGTAAAGTTGTTTATATTTGTGTGATGGACCCAAAGCTTCCCTTAACAGAAGGGCTGGTATCTGGTACTTCCCTTTTATAGCAAAACAACTTTTCAATGATTATAAAATGCATTAGATAACTAATGTTGCATCGTTAAGCACTCTGCATTGATGTATGTATCTTTATATGTTCCTTCATACCTGTTTTTTTGCTCAAAATAAGTTCCTTCATGCTATGTGGTGGTTTGCTTGTTCTTACAGCTTATGTCATTATCTGCGGTGAGAATCAATCCGTCCAGTAATATATAGTTTAGCCATCTGGTGGATCCTTTTAGCTTCATTGAAAGAACAGCTAGGATCACCAAGCAGAACTCACATACATACCTACTAATCCATTAGAAGTTCTTCAACCCAAGTATGGACGAATGACTTGAATTAATAGGTCAAAATAAACTGTTAAAAAACTTTTTGCATCTAGCTAGCAAGTTTAATCCCTTAGCATGTGTTGGAACATGTAAATAAAATTGGAACAAAATTACCTGATCAGTAGCCTCTTTAACAAGTCATGGGCCGAGTCGCGGATCTCGCTCTCTTTAAGACGTTTCGCGGCTCTGCCCAAAGTGTGCAAGCAGTTCGTACATGCCACGCCGTCCCCAGGATAAAACAGCCCAGAATCATCTCTGTCTCAGTTTTTCTTGCACATCGAAAAACTGGTATACTAGACACCCTTTCAGACATGGTTGCTCGGTAACAGAAAATTGAAAAAGGTCTTTCTATTCTGGCTTAAATCAGAATGAAGAAACTTTGAGTGTTTCATCATAGAGTTGGCACTGAAAACATCTGTTTTGATCTGGATCTATCAAACCTCTACAATGCCGAATTAAAGGAGCAAAATCACTAGCTATTAATGGATGAAAAAAAAAAAAAACGAAGGTCTTGAGCTCAAGAATGGTACTAGTATTTTTAAAGACTCAGACCAAAAAAGAGGTTTTTGCCTTTTTAAGGATTATGCACTTTTTGAGAGAGAAAAGTGACACTATATGAAAAGAATGAACCAAAACGTTTTTTTTCTTCTTGAACATTGCATTTATAATGCTATAATGTACCATCAATCTGGTTCAATATTGAAGCACTAAAAGTTAAGAATTGATAAATAACTTTTGTAACTTCCATTTGCTTTTAGTGGAATTAAAACTATCAACCCACATACAAAAGTCATGTTCATACTTTCATAACCACATTCTTTAAGAGCAATAACATTTTATAAAATAGTATTTTATTAAAATAGCATTTTATTAAAATATATACCAACAATCCCCCACTTATTTTAATAAAATTTAAATAGAAAAAGAATTTTTCATCGAGCACCGTATCATAAGATTGTGCATAAGTAAAGGTGTTTTTCAACTTGTACCTTTACGTAGTGACAGTGCTCCCGATTATACAAGAGTAACCGTAGTTTTGAACTCTATCTCAGGCAACACCACACACACAACCCTACTAGGGTGTAGTCCAAAAGCCAGCACTTTTATGGCCATGTGCTTATATCCCAGTATAGCGAATGCTCTAGAGAATTTTCCCAAATTCCATAGGAAGCGGCCACACTTCCACAACCGCATAGGTGAGTCTAACAAGAATACTCCTGTAGCTAGGTATCCCACTCAACATAGAGTTTAGATCTCATTAAGAGTAATATTAACTCATCCTTGAATCGCTTCAGGATGTCATGCTTCATAGGGATGGACTTGGAGTGTTAACCCCGTATCATAATAATAGCATGATTCCACTCGTATCACTTCATGACTTGTTATTACCCTTTGAACCTATTTCTTGGGATCTCCAGTCTATAGGTTGGGTTACCATCACAAGTGACTCAACTATCTATGGGCTTTAGTCCCATCCCTTTCTAGGCTTTTCAAACCTTCTATCGAGCTAGTCCTTTCGTCAAAGGATCAGCTATATTGTCCTCAGACTGTACAATATCCATTCTTACAGCTATAGTAGAGATAAACTCTCTAATAGTGTTGTTATTGCCGTTATAACAGTTCTATACTTTGCAATAGCCGCGGTACTATCGCAATGGATAAAACAGCTGGTATCTATCTCTCCCTTGAAGGGGTATCTCATAGCATCTCCCTTGAAGGGGTATCTCAGAGCAGGCTTTTCAGCCAGGCTCTCATCACTAGCCGTAGCTAATGGTATCATCTTCGACTCCATCATGGATTTAACCAAAATAGTCTATTTATAGACTTCCATCAAACTATGCCCCCAGTAATACCAAAAAGTGTATCCATTGGTGGCCTAGAATCATCTGAAAGGGTATTCCAATCAGCATCGCTGTATCCTTTAAGGATAGCGGAAAACACAATATAATTCGAAGTTTATGGTCCTTTTCAGGTAACACATGACTTTCTCAATAATACTCCAGTACTAAAAATATAGACACTCATGGCTTTGTAGTCTTCCGTTCGAAAATAGCAAAATGTTATTATTGTAACCTTCTAGTACAGTGAAAACATTTTCATGGAAAATATCTAAATTAATAGATTTCTTTAAAAATCTCATAATTCTTTCCAATTGCATTCAAATTTTGAAACTACATTCTTATCTCTCAAAACTTGGTTAAAAATCATGCTTGTAAACCAAAAATTAAATTCTTTCGAATTTTGAAGTATTCAATACATTTAAAAAATGATTTATTCCTTATCTCTGGGGTATACAATACATTTTTCAAAATTTAATTTCTTCCCAGAGGTGAAATTTAATTTCACTCCAAATCCTTGGTACTGTGTGAATCACCAAGTAAAACATTTTTTCGTTCTCCATAGGAGAGTATCTCTTGTAACAGTTGTAATCATTACACATATGCCTAGAGACACTTATATCAAAATAACAGTAATTACTGAAAACCTTTTTCAAAGTGCCATCACAAGCTCTTGTAATTTTAATCCATAAATTACATTGGCTTCATCCAAATCCTTCACATAAAAATTAAGTGACAATAAAAAATTAATCAAGCATTTGCATGTAAACATATCATAACACATACTCCATCATTGTGTTAATGATAAATAAATATATTTGTCACTTTCAATAAATCTGAAACCATTTGGAAAAAGAATTTGATAAAATTTTTCCATATCACTGTTTGAATGTCACATTTAAACCGTATAAAGAATGTACAAGCATTCACACTTTATTCTTATCAAAATTTTCCTTTCCGGTTTATCCAAATAAATTTCCTCTAATTCTCCATCTAAAAATAATGCGGTTTCAACATCCATTTCACGAGTATGTGATCACAAATAACAACAAATAATAAAATTCTAATGGATGTAATGCGTGTAAATGGAGAATAGGTATCCAGAATGTCAATATTTCCTTTTAATTGCTTTAGCTTTAAGAGCCTTAATTAGCTACTATAATAGCTTCAAACCTTTTAACAGAACCATCGGATTTAAAAATCTTTTAGGGCTCCATCTACTCCTTATCATGTGATACTCAAATGTATCATCCACAAGTTCTAAAAAAAATAGGAAATAATATAATCCATCTCAACTTGAATGGATTCATTCAGAATGTATAAAACTCACTTTCAAAAGCTTTTTAACACTTAATTCTCTTTACTCTTTCATGGTTCAAATAGTAAGTCATGATTTTTATCATGCACTCTTATATTCAAAATACTGATGGGACAAAAAGCAAAACAAAAACATGAGGTTGAAAACCCCCACTATATCTCAATTTAAAATGAATACATGATCATAAGAAATTAGCATTAATAGACTCAAAAGTTACATCAATTCCTATGTCTAAAAATCCACAAGTATTGCTATTCAATTCATGTCCCAAAAAGGCAAATAACCCAATATTAAAAATAATAGAAATTGGGTTTTCCCTTTTTTCCAATGCTCAATTTTTTTTTATTTTAGAGTATGGTACTCTTTTAAAACACATTAGTAAAGCTTTTCTAAAAATATTTGAATCGTCTAAAAAATTGAACCTTTAAACAAATTCAATATCACGAGACAAAGTTATTAGATCAAAAGGGGTCACACGGAACCTCCCACAACCTATGATTTCTCATACCCAATATTTTTATATAGATACGAGTATATGTCACGCACATATAATATATACTATATATACAACGTCACAGAATACAATTAAATTTCAATCATGACTTAACGGCCTAAAGGTAACTAACAGTTAAGTTTTGAAAGGTATTGCACTATAAAACCACGCCAAAAACTAAGGGTCAGACTATACAAATCCAAAAGGAAACGGTTTTGCAAGATTTAAAACACAACTTTTTGACCCAAAAAAAATAATTGGGCATTACGTTTTTTTTTTCAAGCAATTTCTACATAGCAAGCAAAGGGTGTTACGCAAATATGCATCTAATGGCAATAACAAAGTAGTACTACTATGTACCAAAAGTACATTCATCATGTGCACATGTATATGCATTAAAGGCAATTAGAGATGAGTATGATCACAAAGAATTCTATCCCAGATGAATAGACACCCATACAATATATGTCAGTCCTTGTGCTCTTCATTAAAAGAGTGATCAGATGTTAATAAATAAAAAAAATGGAGAAACTGCAAATTTTTTTTTTTTTTTTTTTTTTTTTTTTTGGTTCCTCCCCAATAAATTTAAAAAAAAAACAAAACTTTACTACGTGCCAATGCAACATGTCAACTACACCGGAATGTAGATCATCATAAATCAATGCTCAAAAGTTTCTCAGATTCCAAGCATATGTAATTGTGTTCATCCAAGCACAATCCCATGGCAGTGAGTGACAGAAGCTGATTAATGTCCACGAGGCTAAACTCATACCTTTAAAGTAATATTTTTCATACAAAAATATTTTCTACCAAATCTCTACGACATTAATATCACCCACGGCTGTGGTTTCTAACAGATTTTTCAAGTGTACAAAAAGAAGCTCATTCTTTTATAGTGAGAAAAAATATCATTTTCTGTCTCTAATTTTTAAAGAGAAGATCATCAGATTAAAAAGAATTTTTAAGGTCTGGGGACTTAGAGGATGATCCATAAAACATGGCAGAAGAAAGCGTCTTAAAATTGTTGGAACATGTAAATAAAATTGGAACAAAATTACCTGATCAGTAGCCTCTTTAACAAGTCATGGGCCGAGTCGCGGATCTCGCTCTCTTTAAGACGTTTCGCGGCTCTGCCCAAAGTGTGCAAGCAGTTCGTACATGCCACGCCGTCCCCAGGATAAAACAGCCCAGAATCATCTCTGTCTCAGTTTTTCTTGCACATCGAAAAACTGGTATACTAGACACCCTTTCAGACATGGTTGCTCGGTAACAGAAAATTGAAAAAGGTCTTTCTATTCTGGCTTAAATCAGAATGAAGAAACTTTGAGTGTTTCATCATAGAGTTGGCACTGAAAACATCTGTTTTGATCTGGATCTATCAAACCTCTACAATGCCGAATTAAAGGAGCAAAATCACTAGCTATTAATGGATGAAAAAAAAAAAAACGAAGGTCTTGAGCTCAAGAATGGTACTAGTATTTTTAAAGACTCAGACCAAAAAAGAGGTTTTTGCCTTTTTAAGGATTATGCACTTTTTGAGAGAGAAAAGTGACACTATATGAAAAGAATGAACCAAAACGTTTTTTTTCTTCTTGAACATTGCATTTATAATGCTATAATGTACCATCAATCTGGTTCAATATTGAAGCACTAAAAGTTAAGAATTGATAAATAACTTTTGTAACTTCCATTTGCTTTTAGTGGAATTAAAACTATCAACCCACATACAAAAGTCATGTTCATACTTTCATAACCACATTCTTTAAGAGCAATAACATTTTATAAAATAGTATTTTATTAAAATAGCATTTTATTAAAATATATACCAACAGCATGGGCAGCCCCATGAAGTCTATGGCCCCTCCTAGGCAGCGACTTTTGGTGCCCGTAAGTGATTTTGAATCTCCAAAAAACCAAACTGAAACTGTTTGGCAAATCAACTTTTGTATTTTAATCGCAAAAAAATGTGGGAGAATTGCAGAATGTTCAATTGGCCAAAAGATGCAGTATAAAGACCAATGAGCTTGATTCACTCTCAAAACCGGGGGGGGGGGGGGGGGGGGGGGGGGGGGGGGGTTGTTTTGTGTGTGTGTGTGTGTGTGTGTGTGTTATGCCCGTGCAATGTGGGACAATCCAACTGATGTCATGTGCAGTTTTTTTTGTCAAAAACCAATTTTTTTGCGATAGAATGTCAGTAGTTGAGGTTGTTGCCAAACAGGACGTAGGTCATGTGCTTGCTTGAATTTCCACCTGGGCTTGTAAACCATCTGGGATTATTGGTCTCTGATTTACCTAGTTTATGTGGAGAGGCAGCTTTACACTCTAGCATTAGTCACGAGGTGAGCACGATTAATGATATGATCCACAATAGTAACTTAATCATGGTGGTTAAATAGTGAAGAGTAATGCCATGCTTCTCAAATCCAAATCTCAAATTTCCATTCCAAATGATGTAGCACCAATCAAAATTCAGTGAGCCCAATAACTGTAGGGTCACTTTAACATTCTCTAATTAAAATCCATTGAGCATACTGTTACATCATTTGAGATGGAGATTTGGGTTATAAATTTGAGAAGTATAGTATTACTTAGTGAATCCAATCATGATCCACAAGTGATCATGGTTATATTAAATTGTGAATGGAATTGTGAATCGGATTTTCACTACTATAAATTGTGAACTGTACTCTAACTTGTGAATAGTGTCTAATAATGAACAATAGATCTATTCACCTATTATAGATGTTAGATACATTTTGATGTTTGTACATAAGAAAACTTAAAATGGACTAAATATAAAAACCATAATTATGCTTGCAACTTACTCTCCTGGAAAATAAACCCATTATTTAGCAACCCATCTTTCAGGAACCCATTCTTTGCTAAACCTCATCAAACAGAATTCCAATTCTGGTGGGAACATAGCCTTAAGTAATTTATACATGTTGGCGGCTCAAATTTGGGAAAATACTACAGTTAGTCCCATTGGTTTGGACCTACCTACACCCTAGACTCAGTTGTTTTGGGTAAAAAAAAACATTTGTTTCCGTGATTTTTGAGTAAGAAACATTTGTTCTTATTCAAAACAACCCAAAACAAATGTTTCTTATCACGGAGGAAATATTTCTTACCAAAAGAAAGGGACGTAACTACGTACAAACCACTTAAATGTACCAAAGAGTTTTCCTCAAATTTGACGCCCTTTTGGGTGTTTATAACTGTTTATTTTGAATCAATGTGATTCCATGAAGTCTACTCAATTCATAATTGAGTCAAGCCGGGTCACTCTGATTTCCAATTTACAGTCACAACGAATTAACTCGTATGCATCGTAAATCATATCGGATAGTATGAAACTCGAATCACCTCGTACGGTGTTCTAACAACCATGAACTAGATGTGAGAACCATCAAGAACCAATAATCCAGCACTGAAGTAGATTGTTCTAGGAAACGAGTGTGAGTTTCACGATTCCTTGCTTCATCCAAATGCTCAAACACTCAATTATCAATAAAAACATTTGGAGGAAGATACAAGCATGAGATAGATATTCTAGCCATGAGGTAGATATTCTAGCCATTTTGAGTAGCCAAAATGGTACTACCTCCGTCTCATTTTATGTGTCCATCTTAGGGAATCCAACTATTTAAGGGGACAAAAAGAATCTACACCTACTTTCCACAATTGCCCATAATCATTGCACTTCCTTTTTTTTATTTTGTTTTGGTGCTGATTGCAAGGAAGGGTAATTTGGGAAACTAAGTAAAATTTGCATACTAATTTAGGAAAGTGGACAACAATTTTGGGACATCCCAAAAAAGAAAGATGGACACATAAAATGGGACGGAGGGAGTATTTGACTAAATGGATAGTGTTTTAGCATGTACCCAGATAAAGCTAGCAATTAGGTAAAGCTCAGTCACTCCAATCATAGTAAGCAAAAGTAGTAGCCATGTTAACATTTTATGTATTTTGATACATTTAAAGCATAGATACAATTCAATTACCGATAAATACAAGGGTCGATATGTTCCCTCCATGTTTGGCTACCCTCATTTTCTCTCTCCAATGACTACAAAAAAAATGGATCCTCAAACCACCTGGACCCCTGCATTTCGGAGTGGAAGTAGCCAAAATGAAATCTTTGGAAAATTTTAAAAGTAATTTACATATTGGCCCCTCCAAAATTGTAATTTCTACAAATAGTTTATGATTATATACAATTTGCACACACATTGTCATAAACCATAAGCAAAAAGATTACATTATACAAGAATGATTACTTACACCGTATATTCAAACTCTCAAAATAGGCACGAAGCCGTACATAGTATAACTGTAAGTCTGTAACCTTTGTGATACAAAATTCATTCTCGAAAACATATACTCTCCCTATCCCTATCCCATATTACGGGGATCTTTTGAAAATTCTACCTTTCTACTTTGATTGTGCTGAAAATTTTCCATTATTGTCCCTCTTCTTTTTCATACCAAAGAAAAAGTGGAGAGAGTTTCATATACTAAAGGGTTCAATTGTGCTGAAAATTTTCCATTATTGTCCCTCTTCTTTTTCATACCAAAGAAAAAGAGGAGAGAGTTTCATACACTAAAGGGTGAAGTTGGAAATATGTAGCTAAAATACATTGACTACTCAAAGAGGACTCTCACAATGGAAAATCAAAAACGGATTAAGCAATCTTAATTAGCTATAAAATAGATCGAAAAAAAAAATCACCTCTGGGGCCACCTGTACATAAAATCCTAGGTCTGCCCCTAAAAGATAAGCAGACATTTTTGTTTGTAACCTATTGCTCTCTGCCCCCTTTTTCATAGCAAGGAAGAGAATTAAGTATCACTCACACTGCAGTAAAAGGCTTCAGTTATGATTCGTTCTTCCGAGGTACAACATGAATACAAACAGACTCTACCCTGATAGCATTAAGGCCAAGCTCCAAGCAATTTTAACACACTACTATAGTGTTATCTCAGAATTGCCACTTGTTTGTAATTAGATGAAGTTTAATATATACAGTGAGTAATGATCTATCTTCTAAATATTATACATCTCTCCATCTCTACACAATGAAATACCACATTCGGAGTATTAGAAGCACGCATAAGCCCCCATATTGGTTGGTTGGTTCAAGAGTTGTTGAACAATCTCCCTTCCAAAACAAGCCCGCCCCCATCATCAACATTATCCCATCTAACAACACGCATCACAACCAACAACAATCACCTCATATGAGAGGCTGCACTTGAAGTTGCTGCCATGGCACTCCCAAATCGCCGTCTTTCTTGTCTTTGGACCACTTGTAATTTCGGCGACTTTGGTATTGTGACTTCCCTAGACGATCTGCGCATACATTCGTATATATACACCGTTCGTCAACCACAAAATGTATGTGCTGAAAAAGAGAGAATGCAGTGTATATAGTAATTCCATACTTGAGTGGGATGAAAGGATGGTCGAATTTAGGCACCGGTCTTGCATGTGGCACCAATGTCCTTCTTAGTTGCTTCAACGCCTTCTCCTCCTCCATCTGCAGATCAATTGGTAACAAAAAGTTCAGCTCATGTCCTTAAAGCACCATTTGGGTTGTGGAATTAGAGAAGAAGAAGGAAAAGGAGAAGGAAAACTATGGGTCCGTTTGATAAAACTAAACATTTAGTACTGAAAATTAAGTGCTGAATTTTAAGTACTGAATGTCTTAAGCAATTGAATTTGCAATACTGAAAACAAACTTTCAAGTATTGAAATGGACTACAATCAATGATTATTTTCAGTCGAAAATTTTTACTTAAAGTTTTCAGAGACTTTTTGCTATTTGTTCAATTAAGTGGTACATTATCAAACACACTGAACACCCTTAATTCCCTAGTGTTAAATAAGGGACTAAATTAAAAAACTCATATTTTTTTACATTTATATTGCACCCTATTTTCTTGTCCTTCCCTTTCTTCTCTGTTTTCTTTATTAACCAAACAAAGGAAAGTGTTTCCTTGGTGCTTTTTTTTTTTTCCTTCACTTGGTCCATGAATCAAACAGAGCCTTTGTATCACCACTACAAGACTGTACACAACTGAAGAAAAATGTAAGCATGAGCATACTATCTTTGCAGACTCTGCCTCCTCTCTGTATCTCTTGTATATCATTTCTTTCTCCTTAACCTGGAACACAAATTTATATAAGTAACGAAAATCCATGGAAAAGGAACTTTCCAAAGTCAGCATGCACTAAAGGGTGGCGGAGTCATTTTTGCGCTTAAAATGCAATAGAAAACAATGGGTTTACCTTATTATCAAATTCTGCTCTATCCACGGCCCGATCATCTACATGTAAATTGAATTCTTGAACATCTGTGAGGGGTTTACGTGCTTTCTCCGGTAGTGGAATTGGGTCCCTGCAATTAAATAGCCATAAGGTTATGACTCTTTTAAGAAAGGGTAATTCTTTGGTGACAATTTTCATACAACTTTCATACAACCTCTTTAAAAGATATGTCTATCCATCACAGGAGAGAGATAGACACATCTTTTGAAGAGGTGACATCACAGGAGAGAGATAGACACATCTTTTAAAGAGGTTGTATGAAAGTTGTATGAAAGTTGTCACCAAAGAATTACTCAGAAAGAAATGCAAGTATGCAAAATTCTAAATTCCAAGTTCAAGGACTCTCACACTTTCAGAATCGGCTGTGCCTTAAAAATTCTCATCTGAGCTTCTTCCCTCTCCATTCTCCGTCTTTCTTCCATTTCCCTCTGCATTTCCTCCTCGTGTCTTGCTAGACTCTCCAATTGAAAAGGTTCTGGTTTCGTGCATTGCTTTGGCTCCGGTTTTGGTGGAATCTGTGGAAGAAATGATATCATCAAAAATCATGTCCAGAAATGGTGAAAGAAAGAAACTAACTAAACCTTTGTTCGCTTCATGGGTTTGGTGAGGGAAAAGAAAAGAAACCATAAAAGGATTATTTTTACTTTTCCTTTTCCTTCTTTATATCCACAAACCAAACAGAGCCTATTAACAAAAGAATGTAGTTTCTTTTCTTTTCCCTCACCAAATCCATGAACCAACCATGAGGGAAAAGAGAGGGAAAAGTAAGCAAGATGGAAAACTAGTCCCATTTCCATCCGTAGGGTAAAAGGAACTAGCTTTCCATCTTGTTTTCCTTTTCCCTCTGTTTTCCCTCACCAAATCCAAGAACCAAACAAAGCCTAAGGAAAACAGTGAGAAAAAACGGAAGGAAAAGAAAATAGGATACCAATAAAACTAAATTTGGAAATTGGAGAGTCACTCCTCTTCCTTTTTCTTCTTGACATTCTACTAAATTTTGGGATTTTTATAATTTTCATGTTATTTCAGCAACCAAAAAAAAAATAAAAATTTGTTATTTAAGCAAGGAGGAAAACAGAGGGGAAATTGTTTTCCTTTTTATTTTCCCTTCTCTAAATCCATGAACCAAATAGAGCCTAAAGGGGATGATAAGTTTCCGTACCACAGGATAGTCAGTAGTGTAAGGATACGGATGAGCCTTAGGAACCCTTGCTCTTTCCTCTTCCAACTGTTTCTGCACTATTTCCATCACAAATTTCCTCTCCTTCTCTGCCCCCCTTTCCTAGTATCAGGAAAATCCATAAGGCATAAAAAATGGTCCAAACAGCTTATAGGCAATTTCATGACGTTACCGATAAAGGACATAAAGTCACACCTCTGTGTGCAGATGGAATGGGTTTGGCACGGTGTTCCTCGGAAGTTGTTTCTCATGGTGAGGTTCTGAAGTCAAAGAAAGCTGGAAAAGAAAGTAAAAAAAATATTTACAGTCACTGACAATGGAATGAATTTTCAACTAGGACTATCCATCCAAAAGGAGGGTTTTTTTTCACTCCAATAAACCTTGTCAAACAGATCTGCAACAGTGGCTTGTGGTGGAGGAATCCTTTCGTCCGTTGCAAAATGAAATTCATGTGGTATAGTGATGTGTCGCTTTATGTTACAGAACATCCCCAAGTCCCCCTTACTTTCAAATATCTACAAAAATTGTAACAAGTTTTAAGATTAGAGGTTGTTTGATTACACGAACCGCTTCCAAATCTGGTTTTCGGGTTCAAACAAGCATCAGAGAGTAACAGTCCGTTTGGTATGATTGTAAAATAGAATAGAATTGAATTGGAGAGAATAGAAAAGAAAAAAAAAGAGTAAAATTGATTTGCAATTCTAATTCTCTTGTTTGTTTGGTTTGAAACAGAAATAGAAAGAATAGAATTGAAAAGAATTAATGATACTTCCTAAAATACCTGGACGTTAAACCTAATTTACCCAAACACACCTTAAGGTAAAGACCAGAAGAACAAAAAGAAAGAAGAAGACGACTGGAGAAAGAAGAAGAAGACGACCGAAGAAGACGAAGAAGACTGAAGAAGATGACCAAAGAAGAAGACCGAAGAAGAAGAAGAAGACGACTGAAGAAGAAGAAGAAGAAGAAGAAGATTGTAGAAGAAGAAGAAGACTGAAGAAGAAGAAGAAAAAAAAATCAGGTTAGGGTTTTTGGATTTGGGTATTTTGGGAAGAACAATAGTTACAAATCAATTCTCACCAAATCCTACCAATTTTGGTCGGATTTCAGTCTTGCCTAAAACTTCAATTCTCAAGAATTGGCAAGAATTGGAAATCATTTCATTTCTCATTTTTGTGTCAAACCAAACATATGATTTGCCACAAACAAGAATTGCAAATCAATTCTTTTCTTGTTTGTGGCATACCAAACAGACCGTAAAAGATTATAATTTTCTAATGTACTTGTAAAATGAAGCACAATGTCACTTATTACCTTTTGGTTCAAAGGCCTTGCCTTGAACTTTGGAATTTTTTCAAATTCTTCCTTTTCCAGTTCTTCGAAACTTTTAATCTGGGGAGGACGTGCCCTCATTAATGTCTGAAGAGGAGGTGTCTTTGGTGCTGTAAGACGAGGTTTCCACTGATGATTCTGTCAAACGCAAATTAACCATTGTTTAGGTAGCATAAATAAACCGAATCAGTGTGTAATAACAAATGAACTTTATTAAGTGATTTTAGGATATATCAATACGTGAATGGATTCAGTTGAGGCAATAGTCGAGGTTTCTGCATTCTGATTGGCTCTTGCCATCGTTTCCAAGTGAAACTCCTGTTAAGAAAATTTTACTTTAACTATCCACAATTATTAACATCAAGTTTGTCTATCTTATGGTGATTTATCAAGAGTTTTAGTTCACCCGAAATTCTGGTAGCTGGGGAGTACTTCTTGGCAATGCTGGTAATGTTGGAGTTTCCAGAATCTGTAACAAACAAAAGAACCAATTGAGTAGGAGCCCTCTCACAAATATATAGGAGTATATATATATATATGTACATATACAAAAGTATATACACCTTCTTCTTTAAAGGCCGAGCCTTAAATTTTGGAATCTTAGCCATTAACTCTTCCTCAAGCTCGGCAGAACTCTTGACTCGCACTGAACGAACTCGTTGAGCAGTTTCAAAATCTGGTTCCTTTGGCCTTGTCAATGTCAGTTTATGCTTCATTATCGCAAATTATAGAACATATCAGTGAAAATCCATAAGCAAGTTCTAAGTGAAAAGGAAAAGATGAGGTAATTTTATGTTTCAGTTACATGTAAGAGCCTATTCATGTAAGGCATAGACATCTCTCTTGTACTGGATTGGAACTTCTTCATCATTTCGGCCATTGAAACAAAAGAAGCTACTGGTTCCCGAACATAAACCTTTAAATCAAATGAAGTGACTAAAGAGTCAAAGTCGTCAAAAAGGTGAAGTATAAATTGCAATAAAAGAATAACAGTAAACAACAAACAAACCTTTCTGTCCTCTTTTCGGGTTTTGACGTTTGAAGAGCATAAGTGGGAACTGGTCTCAACGAGACCATGCCTTGATTTGTGAGGCAAATTTTGAGGTTTTATATTGAGGATCTAAAGTATTGATCATGAGACCCAAAAAAAAAATTTAATTAAATAAATAAATAAATTCAGATTAGATAACAATCTCAAAATATGTTAAACATGGAGTAAATATGGGCAGCCACACTTACCTGTCTAGATTTTCCACCTTCCAATTTTTGCCTCTTTATGGCTTGGTTTTCTTGAGCAAAATTAGGAGTCCCAACAGTGTTTTTCACATTTATGTCCCTATACATTTGAGTCACATACTACAATCAGTATATTTGCATACAAACAGGTTTCAAAAAGAGTAACAGAATGAAAGGAAATTAGGATGATAATAAAAATATGACAACCTTCTCATGCTAGCTGATTTTATGGTTTTAGCTTGTGATAACTTTGACTGATCTTTTGCCTTCAATGAAGATGGGTTCCTAACAATACTAGCTATCTTTTTTGCTGTCTGGTGCTTCTTGGGATCAGTCTGTAGAGCTTCAATCTTTCGAGAAATCATAGGCAAAGGAGTGCAAACTTCTGGTCCTGCTATAGTAGAGTCTCAGTCAGTTAGATGTTATTCGAGCACTATTGTAACACATAGAATTCACTAGGCTCTGTTTGAAAACTTTTTCTTGTTTGGTTTAAAAGGAAAATAGGAAGGGGGGAAGAAAATATGGTGAGAAATGAATAAAAAGTTCTTGCATTTTGTCAGTAACTTCCCTCTCATTTTTCTTAACCTACAATTGTATTTGGAGAGTTTTAATTCTTAATGTCATTTACTTCTTTTCCTCCATTAAATCTGAAAACCAAACAGGTACTCGATAAACGTTATAATCCAAGATGCACAATTCACTACTGACCTTGGCCAGTGGATGCATCAGCCATGTCATTTGGCGGTTCAACTTTCGCAATGGAAATATCACTTTCAGTTAATACACTGTGTAATAAACAGAAATGAAAAGCAATCTGAATTTAGAATTGCAGTTTTTACAGTCCTATTTATTGATAAGGGATTAACTAACTAATCTAATCGGTCTAGAGCCTCACTAGCCTTTTTATGAAGAAAGAACAGACCTTCCATTTTCTTGAGCACCCTCCTTAACTTCACGAGTCTTCTTATCAGCAGAAACCTGAAGGGTTGGTGAAACATGGTTTAGCATCAATGGAAAGGAAAAAAAAAATGCTTCTCTTCCTAAACAGTGAACTTTCAGATGGAAAACTTGAAGCATTGACATACCATATTTATTATGCTTGTATTACGTTCACATTTGGACTCATTAAGATTTGCTTCATCTTTCCTTATTTCAGAAGGCATGACCGTGGATTCAGGCCTAATTTGTACAACATAGTTTACTAGTTTTATCAAGTGACGAAAAGATGGATTACATTATAAAAGTACAAATATTACTGAAAAACGATGAAGGATATACTGACCTTGTTTGATCCTTGTCTCGCTCTACCATTGATTCTTTACTGGTACTTGATGAAGATGTTGTTTCTAATAATTCTGGTTGCTGCAACCACAAATTAGTCATAAAAGTCAGTTTAATTGTCCATGAAATAAGACAATGCACATGCGAGTCCTCAAAGTCAAAACAAAGATATATCAAACGTGTTACATTATCACCTTCTGTAATTGCTCAGCTTCAGTGAAGTCACAAAGGGCAAGCTGAACTGATCTGCCTGTTTTAATTCTTGGCATATAAGCTGCAAATAATTCAACGCCAGAAAGATATCATACACAAACTCTTATCCTGAATCCAGATGAAAAGATGAATATGACAGTATGCATGAGAGTAGAACAATCTCTGATAAGTTCAGGGGTCTCAAGTAAAGTCCTACTTTTTTCAATTCCATTATTTTGTTACAATCCCACAATAAGAACTTACACAATGAATGGGGAGCCTGATAGTACTAAACACTTGGCCGCAGATGCAAAGCACAAGGATTATTTTGGTGATTTTAATACTTATAACCTAATTCCCAATTTTGTAATATTTGACGGTGGCTGTCGGTGTACTCTGCAATCTTTTTCTAATTTTTTTTTTTTTTTTTTTGAGGACAATGAAACCATCAGCAGCTATGTTGACAATAGTTTTGGTTGGATGATATAAATCTGATGTTCTTGTGTGATTTTTTACTTCTATTTCTCGCCTCTTATATATCATGGATCTTTCTCGCCTCTTATATATCATGGATAGGGGTTTAACTCCGACAATCCACTCCCACCAACTTTGCCATTCTATCTCCTACTTAACTCGGGACAAATGATGCAAGGTAACATAAAATAAATCATGGTTTGCTTTTATCGTACCTATACAGGTCATGATGTCAGTCTATGTAGCCAGTATTTCTTTGGGTACCGTTTCCGTATTGTACTCGTGTCAGACACGACACTTGTCATACACGCGTCACCATGTCTGAGACACGCTAAATTTTTTTTAACATCGGACACACCTTGATCAAGTGTCGGACACGCAGCCGACCTGGTCGGACATGCGAGTGAACTCGGCATGTTGGCTTCTCATTAGAAATGATTTTAAATTTTGAGCTATAGTCTTAATATAGTAAACTTGGGGATAAACAATTGATGTTTTTGAGAATCCTGGACTGCAAATTGTATATTAGTCATATCCTAGCCGTGTTCGTATACTGCATTTTAAAGATTTGCTGTATCGGCGTGTCTGTATCGTGTCGTATCCATGTCACGTGTTATCCATGCTATATAGATGTCGGTAACTGAACCTGTAATTACGTCTGGTTCAATTTGGAGTATCCAAAAGGTAATTGATCTTCTCTCACTACTTAGTAATAAAAAAGGAAGATCTCTTATACTATTGTTGTTACACGTAGCTGGGAATTCTCATATAAAGTGGAGGAAGTTATTGGACTTGCATGCAAATGGGTTAATCCCCGGGGTAGTGGTCCTTATTTCACATACATGGCCACCTTACATAGTTATGTGATTACTAAGTAGTGCGGTCAGGTTCTTAAGTGAACAGGATTGAGTGAACATACCCAGTGAACATGTATTTTAGCCTAAAAGAACCTGCAGACGGGCGCTGATCCGCGCGCCCCGCTGGCCTGCAGGTTCTTTTAGGCTAAAAAAACATGTTCACTGGTATGTTCACTCAACCCTGTTCACTTAAAAGCCTCACTGTTAAGTAGGGTATATCACTTGTAGGTTTGTTAATTATTGACCCGCTGGTTCTTTTAGGCTAAAAAACCATGTTCACTGGTATGTTCACTCAACCGTGTTCACTTAAAAGCCTCACCGTTAAGTAGTGTATATCACTTGTAGGTTTATTAATTATTTTGGAGTTGTGTTTTACTTACTCATAAGTAGTGTTTTTAGAGTTGTGACAGTGAGGGGTTGTCGGAGTTGCAGAGTCCTATTTAAAGTGAACTATTTTTAGATAAAAAGTATGATATTTTGCTCCAATCACCTGTGCAATATATTTCAAGGTCCGGTTCTCCTTGAAGGGAACCACTAATACGAGGTTCTACCAACCCACGAAGCAGGTTTCTTCCCCTATAATACTTTTCTCTTAATTCTAAAAAAAAAAAAACAGGTTTGTAACATTTGGTATCAGAGCTGGTAATGGAGGATCATTGTATTGATCTTCTTGTTAGAAAATTTGAATGATAAATTAGCTTTTTATTTGAATGGATTATTTAGACATGCCAAAGAGACCCTTAGTCGAATTGTGCGTGACTTAATCATATCACTGGAGAAATATTTCCCTACTCATTCCTATGATAAATTGAAAGTGATGCATGTAGCAAGTCTTAGGATAAGTTTTACTTTTAATGATTCCTATATCTTGAAAATCCAAGTGGAGTATAGCATAGCAGGATGCTCTTAATAGGAAATCACCTATATGAGTGTGAAATGTGGCCCCTTCTATGAGAATTGTAAAGGCTTAGATTCTCTAAAGCACTCATGAATACCAGGAGTTGTTCAGGGCCAAAATGAACACAACCGTGAGAACCGAAAGTGTTCGGAGAGATACTGTGTGAGTTCTATTGTCTAGGTTTACACCAAAGCCTGAACAGTTCAAGACATCGCGTTCACTGTTAGCCAAGTAAATCCGATAGTTCTTCAATACGGAAGGTTCAAGGCCAAAAGCTACCTATCCCGATGCAGTGTCTTTCCACTATACTCTCTCTAGTGTGTGTGCATTTGTTTTCCATGTTGTATAGTCAATTTGTCATTCATGTGGGGGATTGTTGGAAAATTTGAATGATAAATTAGCTTTTTATTTGAATGGATTATTTGGACATGCCAAACAGACCCTTAGTCGAATGGATGTGTCACACTCGTCCCGGGAAAATCATTCTTTTAAATGCATAATTGAATTTCGTGTGAATTATTAATGTTCATTAATAATTGTGGAAGTGGTTGACGTGGGTCAATGCTGGGTGTCAATTGAGGACACGAGGATTTGATAATCTGTGAGGCATTGGCATGAATTAAATGACATTTATGTGATTAAATGTTATTTGATATTATCTGGTATTCATAAATAGTGTTTATACCTGTGTAGAGTAATTTCTGGTAGTTTTGTTATCGTTGTTGAGCACTGTGGTGAGAACGTGAGTGACATGTTAAATAAAAGGTAGGTTGTGTAGAAATTCCACAGAATTTAGTTTCCGGACGTAATTTTGGACCCAAACGAGACTTAGTCGAAAACTTTTGTAATTTATAGTTTTCACTCTTAAAGGCGTAATGGACGTGTGCAACGTTTCAGAAGTTAATTAGAAGTTTTGAGAACTCGTGGGGAGGTAAACGTAATTCCCAAGAGTCGTACCTATATATAGAAAACCATGAGATATTTTTCATTAGTTAAAATTTCTAACCTAAATCAAGAGGAGGCCAAAAGGGGGATTTATTGCTTCAAGCTTCAAGACACAAATTGACGAACTTTCGATCGTCAACTTTTTTTCAAATTTTATATTCGGACTCCTCGAGGTATTAGCTACGTTTTGATATCTATTAGGCCACGTTTGGAAAATTATATCTAAAAAGCTAATTTTAAGAATTTGGGGAAAACGTATGGATACTTGTAGGAATCGCTTATAAATGGAGATTCGACGTTTATTTGGTCCCCTAGTTCTTCCCCTGAAGTTATAAAGTGATAACTTAAGGTATGAATTCTAGATCTATGAAATATATGGAATTTACATGTTTTGAATATCGAGTTGATATTTTGGATCCGGGCGAAATTCATATATTAATTAGGCTCGTTAATTATGCACGTGAAAATGTTAGAAAAGCATGTATAATTGTCTATGTGAGCATATTATGTGTCTACTTGGGTCAAAGGGGGGTTTGGTGCAATTTCATCTGAGGGTAAGCTCCTCGAAGTTTGAGGATTGTAACATTGATTTGTGGTGTCTGGTATGGAGGAAGGCCCAACCAGGGCACAGTACTTGGTATGGAGGAAGGCCCAACCAATGTACGGGGTGCGTGGAAGAGGTGTGCCTTCCACGGCATCGGTTTCATTTACCAGATGAATGCGTACCACTCACCCTAGAGACTATTTTGATGTGTTTAGATGTTTTAAGCATGAATTGTCATATAAGCATATGTTCAGAATTGTTCAGTCAACATATAGTTGAGCAGTGGAGATTTACTCCATTGCAAGTGAAAGGAAGAAAGGGAAAAAGAAACGAGACGAGTGAGGCTAACGGGAATGCCGGGAATCACTTTTGTATATGTTTTTGTTTTCCATTCCAAATGTTGTAATGTGAAATTGCGAGAAGTTAGAACTATTAACTTCAACTTGGAGGGTTAGAAATGGTTTAGTAATGTTGTAATATGTCTCAAACTACTTTGGTTATGGTTGTAACGAATCCGAGCTTGTGGATTCTCGCTTTAGAATACTTAACTTGTCATTTTGGATTTTGAATGTAGGTTATTAGTACTTTTATGATTTGATCCCAACGAGCCATTAACTTATTCCGTTAATGTTTTCAAAGCTTAGACATACTGCCTAATGTGTTTATATACCTTTGGTAAAGTTTCTGAATGATTGGAAATTTGTATGTTGAATTTTTGTCGTGTTTGCGATGTTTTAAAAAAAAAAAAAAAAAAAAAGGGAAAAAAATAGGCAAAGTGGACTGCTTGTGAATAGTGCTTTTACAAAGGACTACCTTTTTCGGAAAATATTGAAATGTTTCTATTTTGCTTCTAGGGTGCCTTTGGAAAGGAAGTACCTTTTTCGGAAAATATTGAAATGTTCTATTTTGCTTCTAGGGTGCCTTTCCTAATAAAACTTTTATAGCTAATTTGAAATATAATTAACTTTTCAAATTGATACGGATTTTACGGACTCATAGTTCAACGTTTTTTTTTTCTTCCAAAATGAACTTTGTTTTAAAGAGTTTGTTTAAGTTTCCTTTCCACTGCTAGAGTTATAAAATGAATTGGATGAGCCTCGGTGGCGTGCCACGTGTTCTATTTCCGCCCGTAGCAGGATGGGTCGTGACATTTAATGGTATCAGAGCAATAGGTAACAAAACTTTGGGGAACGTTCGACGATGAGTGGAGTGTTGAGTGATTTGACACATTCTAGAATGCATCCATACATTGTAGACATGTTTGATGCATGTGGTATGTTGCTATAAATACATGATTCCATTGTTGGCATACATGCATGGTATTTATGCATTGGGTTGATAGGTTGAGAATCATGAGTGACGATGACCGAGATCTATCGCCACATACTCGATGAATGGACCACATGACAGGAATGATTGGGAACTTGACGAGAATAATGGCTGAATGATTACCTCCAACACCTCCTTTTGAGGCAATACCAATAGCTATACCTATACCCGAGAACACGAGTGGGAGATCAGTGTCGGAATAATTTGCAAGAAAGAAACCGACGGAGTTTCACGGAACGTCTGACACAACGCTAGTAGAGCACTTGGTGATGGATATGGAGAGGATCTTCAGCTCTATTCCAATATCCGATATGCTAAAGATTGAGACTGCAAGCGATGTGCTTAAAGGAGAAGCCCAGAATTGGTGGGTGAATGTTCTAGACCAAGGAGCACCAATAACTTGGGAGGGATTCAAAGCGGAGTTCAATCGCCGATTCTTTCCACGGGCAGCTCACAATGCAAAGAAGAGAGAATTTGATCATCTTCAACAAGGAGATATGACAGTGACTGTTGAAATTAAGGGATTTTATCCCGGATTTTAGTATGATATTTATAGGTCATGTTGACCATATTAATGTTGATTTATTTATTTCCTTTTCTACTTTATTTGCTTTCCTTCTTTAGTCTTCTTGTAATGTTATATATAATCTGGGATGTACAGTAATAAAGATATCTTTTCCCAACTTTCTTGTTGGTATCAGAGCCTCACACACGATTCTCCACCATCACCACACCTGCGCTACAACCAGCCACCACCACAGCCTGCGCCGCACCCTCCACCCAGAATTGAAAGGGCAGTTTACTCGGACTCGTCCTGCTGGTCGTGGGAATGGTCGCGGCCGGGGTGCTCCTCGTATAGGAGCGGTTGTTGAGATGCTTCCTCCTCCACCAGACTATAGTCAACTTCAGTCTCAGATTGCTCAGCTTCAGTCACATGTAGGTTTGGGAGCTCCTCCATCATCCACTGGTCCTTCATCCTCTGGCCCCACGGCCGCTATTGCTGCAGGTACTCCTACTGCTCTTCATGGTAAGTCAGGCCATCCTACTTGGATTCTCGATTCTGGGGCAAATAATCATATGACTGGTGAGCTTTCTGTTTTCACCTCACCTATTACCTCCATTAAACAGTCTGTTCGTATCGCGGATGGATCTTTTATTCCTATCTGTAGTCAGGGTGATGCCCGATTATCTTCTGATATCACCCTTTCCTCTGTGTACTACGTTCCCAATTTTGCTTTTAACTTGCTTTCGGTTAATCGTCTTGTCAAAGATCATAACTGTTCTGTTGTATTCTTACCTCACTCGTGTTATTTGCAGGACCTGACTTGGAAGAAGATTTTTGGCAGGGGGTTTGAGCGTGACGGTCTCTACTACTTCAGTGATCCTTCGGTGCCAAAGCCATTTTCCAGTCTTCAAGCTTCCGTGTTACCTGCTCTTAATAATTTTGTTTTGCCTGATTCAAATAAATATGTGTTTTCTTTGCAAACTCTTGATTTGTGGCATGCTCGTTTAGGCCATGTCAACTTTCAATATTTGTGTTGGTTGTTTCCTCCATTAAATAAAGCTTGTAAGGATTTTCATTTTAAATGCGTAGTTTGTGAATTGTCAAAACACACTCGCACTTCTTATATTCCTCGCATGCATCGGGCACCTAGTGCCTTTGACCTTATTCACTCCGATGTGTGGGGACCTTCCCCTGTCACATCCATGTCACAGCACCGATACTATGTTACATTTATTGATGACTATACTCGTTGTACTTGGGTTTACCTTCTGAAGAAAAAATCTGAGGTTTTCTCTCATTTTAGGAATTTTCTTCAAATGATTAAAACTCAATTTCATACTGTTGTGCGTAATATTCGGTCTGATAATGGTAGGGAATATATTACTAATGAATTCCGGGCCGAACTTAACAAAGGGGGAATCCTTCAACAACTCACGTGTCCTTACACCCCCGAACAAAATGGGGTGGCCGAACGTAAAAATCGTCATCTTATGGCTACTGTTAGGTGTCTCTTACGTGGTATGGATGTTCTCAAGATTTTTTGGCATTTTGCTGTCCTTACGGCTACTTACCTAATTAATCGTACCCCTAGCCGTATCCTACAAGGCCAGGCTCCTCTTCATGTCCTTAAGCCTGGCAGTACACTCTTTCCCATTGTCCCCCGGGTTTTTGGGTGCACTTGTTTTGTCCAAAATCGCAGCCCTACACGTACTAAACTTGATGATAAGGCTGTTAGGTGTGTTTTTTTGGGGTATTCCTCCATGTCCAAAGGCTATCGTTGCTATGATCCTGTCGCACGTCATTTGTATCACTCTTTGGATGTCACTTTTTTGGAAACAGTTCCATTTTTTCCAGGTACTTCTTCTCTGGAAACTCCGGTCGAACATGTTGTAGATGATGATATTTCTGTCCTTCCTCGTCCTGTGCCTATTCTTGATGTACCCAGTGACAAATCCAGTGACTATTTGCCCCCGGTTATTACAAATGACCCTTTACAGGTATACTCTCGTCGTTCCCGCGCTCCAGACCCCGTGCCATCATCTTCTCCGGAATCAGGTATCACTTCTCCTCCTTTAGTTTCTGATGTTGCTTCTCCTCGTTATCCTACTCGTATTCGTCGCCCTCCTTCCCGCTATATTCTTTCAAGTAGTACTAACCATCCAATCTCTAAGTATGTCTCTTATCAGGGTCTGTCATATCCATTTAGCTCATTTGTTAGTGCACTTGATTCTGTCTCCATTCCTCGCTCTGTTTATGAAGCTCTTCAGAATCCAAAGTGGGTGGCCGCTATGAAAGCGGAAATGAGTGCCCTTCAGAATAATCAAACTTGGGATCTTGTCTCTCTCCCAATTGGTGAACGAACAGTGGGCTGCAAGTGGGTTTTCAGTGTTAAGTATTTGGCAAACGGAACCATTGACCGATATAAGGCCCGTCTTGTGGCTAAGGGCTTCACCCAGGTTCCAGGTAAAGATTTCGGGGCTACTTTTGCCCCGGTTGCTAAACTTACTACGGTCCGGCTTCTTGTTTCTCTGGCAGCTTCCTATTCTTGGCCTCTTCATCAGCTTGATGTCAAGAACGCGTTTCTTAATGGTGATTTGTCGGAAGTTATCTATATGGATCCCCCTCCTGGTTTTCGGGCTCAGGGGGAGTATTCGGGGAAAGTCTGTCGCCTACGCAAATCTCTATATGGATTGAAGCAGTCTCCTCGTGCATGGTTCAGCCGGTTTAGTGATGTGGTGCTTACTATGGGATTTATTCGCTGTCACTCCGATCATACTTGCTTTATTCATCGTAATTCCAAAGGGCAATGTATCATTATTTCTGTTTATGTTGATGATATTATTATCACAGGAGATGATGCGTCTGGTATTGTGCAAGTGAAGCGTTCTCTTGGAACATCATTTGACATTAAGGATTTGGGCCCTCTGAGGTATTTTCTTGGAATTGAGGTGGCTCGGTCCCGCCAAGGCATTTCGCTATCCCAACGAAAGTATGCCCTCGATCTCCTCCAAGATACAGGTATGCTTGGATGTAGACCTGCCTCTTCTCCTATGGATCCAAATCATAAGTTGACTGCTGAATTGGGAGAGCCCTTACCAGATCCCACGATATATCAGCGTCTTGTGGGTCGTCTCATCTATTTGACGAACACAAGACCGGATCTGACTTTTGCTGTTAGTGTTGTGAGTCAATTTATGCACTCACCACGTACTTCACATCTTGATGCTGTTTATCATATTCTTCGATATCTCAAGACCTGTCCTGGTCTTGGTCTTTTCTTTAAGACAGGAGTCCAATCAGGTCTCTCCTGTTTCACTGATGCGGATTATGCAGGCTCAAAAGGTGATAGACGCTCTACTTCTGGTTTCTGTACTTTTCAAGGATGTCATCTTATCTCTTGGAAAAGTAAAAAGCAAGCTGTCGTCTCTCGGTCTTCTGCTGAGGCTGAGTACCGTGCCATGGCTCAAGGTTCATGTGAACTCTTATGGCTCCGTTCTCTTCTTGAGGAGTTAGGCTTCCCTGTGGTAGACCCATCTAAGTTATTTTGTGATAACAAATATGTTATTATGTTATCATCTGATTCAGTTCTTCATGAAAGAACTAAGCATATAGAGGTTGACATTCATTTCATTCGGGAAAAAGTTCGGTCAGGAGTCATCACACCGAGCTTTGTTCCTTCTTCAGATCAGACCGCAGATATGTTCACTAAATCCATTGGTCCAACACTTCTTCAGTCATCTATCGGCAAGCTTGGTCTCGTCAATATCTTCGCCACAGCTTGAGGGGGAGTGTTGAAATTAAGGGATTTTATCCCGGATTTTAGTATGATATTTATAGGTCATGTTGACCATATTAATGTTGATTTATTTATTTCCTTTTCTACTTTATTTGCTTTCCTTCTTTAGTCTTCTTGTAATGTTATATATAATCTGGGATGTACAGTAATAAAGATATCTTTTCCCAACTTTCTTGTGTGACTGACTATACTTCAAAGTATAATGCCTTGTTGAGATTTGGAAAAGGGATAGTACCGTCAGAGGAGGATAAAGCGAGAAAGTACGAAGAAGGATTAAGAGAGAATATCCGCCTGAAGGTGGAACCATGCGAACACTTAACCGTCAGCGCAGTACAGCAAACAGCACTTGTTGTGGAAGGTGGGTTGAAAAGATCGAGACAAAATCAATATGGCAAGCGAGGTAATGAGAGTAGTGTCCAAAACCAAGGTGGACTGTTCAAGAGGCCGTTTGACCGAGGGTCTAGTTCTAGTTTCAGTGGACAAGGGAGACCAATGAGTACTGTACCAATGTGTCCACTTTGTAATCGACCGCACACAGGCCGATGTTTTATGACCAACCTCCAAAATAAAATCCAAGGGACAAACAGTGCAAGTTACGCACTATATTCACAAATCAAGTGTTTTGATTGTGGTACCTTGGGGCATCGAGCGAAAGATTGTCCAAGGAAACGTCCCCAACAAGGAGCGAGTTCTATGGCTTCAAGTGGTTCGAAGCCGAAACAATCCAACAATAGAAGACAGGGGATAGAGCAGCGTGAGGGGAGATCATTTCAGATGAACCCTAGAGATGTGACTGCTACAGATACCGTGGTCTCAGGTATGGTGCTTGTATGTTCGCACTTAGCACGCATACTTGTTGACTCAGGATCTACGCATTCATTTGTATCGCATAATTTTGTTGAATATTTGAATGTTAAATCAGCACCTTTAGGATATGAATTATCCATTGTTACCTCTTAGTAAGTCGGTAATCACGTCTACGATATACAAGAATTGTGAGATCAAATTAGGCGAGAAGCTGATGACCGTAGACCTTATACCGATTGTTGTGAACCATTTCGATGTGATACTAGGAATGGATTGGTTGTCTCTTAACCATGCCACGATAGATTGTGAATGGAAAGAAGTTAATTTTCGATCACCGGTGCACGGGAGTTTTTGTTTCCAAGGGAGTGAGGTTACACCGTCACCATATTTGATTTCGGCTATCCGAGCGGGTAAGTTATTGAGAAAGGGATGTCAGGGATTTTTGTGTTTTGTAATTGATACTTCGGCGACCGAATTGAAAGTAGAAGACATTCCAGTGATACGAGAGTATCCAGATGTATTCCCAGATGACTTACCAGATGTCTTTATCGAGAGGGAGATTGAGTTCACCATTGAGACAATGCCGGACTCAAGACCCGTATCAAAAGCACCGTATAGAATGGCACCCGTAGAGTTGAAAGAATTAAAAATTCAACTGCAAGAGTTACTTGACAAAGGTTTCATTCGACCTAGTATATCGTCGTGGGGAGCTCTAGTGTTGTTTGTAAAGAAGAAAGATGGTTCAATGCGCATGTGTGTTAACTACCGGGAATTAAATAAATTGACAATCATGAACAAGTATCCGTTGCCTATATAATCGATGATCTATTCGATCAACTCTGTGGAGCGCAAGTGTTTTCAAAGATAGACTTGAGATCGGGCTATCACCATTTGAAGGTAAAGGTAGAAGATGTGGAGAAGACAGCTTTCAGAACACGCTATGGACACTACGAGTTGCTAGTCATGCCATTTGGAGTTACTAATGCACCAGCAGCGTTCATGGATTTTATGAACCGAGTCTTCAAGGACTACTTAGATGACTTTGTGATTGTGTTCATAAACGATGTTCTCATCTATTCACCGAGTGAGATAGAGCACGAGAAACATTTGAGGTCGATACTCCAGAGACTGCGAGAAAAGCAACTATTCAAAAAATTGAAGAAATGTGAATTTTGGCTACCTAGTATTGCTTTTCTGGGGCATGTAATTGACAAGAACGGCGTCTCAGTTGATCCTCACAAAGTAGAAGCTTTAACTAATTGGCAGAGACCGACATCTATATCAGAAATTCGAAGATTCTTGGGATTAGAGGAATACTATCGCCGTTTCATAGAGAATTTCTCCAAGATTTCATTGCCTATGACAAGGTTAATGAGAAAGGGTGTTATTTTTTAATGGGACTGTGAAGACAGCTTTCAAGAGTGGTAGTCGCAGTTGACAAGGGCACCTATCTTGACGATACCATCCGGAACCGAGGGATTTGTGATCTATAGTGATACTGCACATCAAGGTTTGGAGACTATAGTGATCTATAGTGATCTATAGTGATACTGCACCGAGGGATTATGTAGAGTGGCATAGTGATTGCCTATGCTTCGAGACAATTGAAGCCACACGAGAAAAATTATCTGACTCACGACCTCGAATTAGCCACAGTGATTATTTATGCCTTGAAGATTTGGAGGCACTACCTGTACGGGGAGAAGTGTGAGAACTTTACAGACCACAAGAGTTTGAAATACTTGTTCACACAACGGGACTTGAATATGAGACAAATGAGATGGTTAGAATTGATGAAGGATTACGATCTTTTGATTGAGTATCATCCGGGGAAGGCTAACGTAGTAGCCGACGCTTTAAGCCGGAAGACGACAAAGAACTTGGCCGACGAGCTAACAAAGCAAAAGGAACTAATTAGAGAGATGGAACGTTTGGAGTTAGATGTAATTCCAGAGACGAATGGTGACTTGATGATGACGATCATAGCTCACCCAAACATTCTTGATGAGATCAAAGCAGAACAATTCAATGACTTTTACTTGTGTAAAATGAGAGATGAGATACATTTGGGAAGACGACCTGGATTTATCCTGGAGCAAGGAGTACTAATGCTTGGGAATCGATTATATGTACCGAATTTGAAAGACTTAAAGGAGCGAATCCTAGAAGAGGCACACAGTACCAAATACTCAGTTCATCCGGGAAGTAACAAGCTGTACTGGAACTTGCGAGAAAACTTTTGGTGGCGAGGCATGAAGCGAGAAGTTGCTAAGTTTGTTTCGGAGTGTTCGACATGTCAACAAGTGAAAGCAGAAAAACAAGTACCAACAGGACTACTACAACCATTACCTATATCAAAGTGGAAATGGGATAAGATCACGATGGATTTTGTTTTTGGATTTCCACGATCGCCTAACAAGAACAACAAGATTTGGGTCATAGTAGATAGATTGACGAAATCAGCTCACTTTCTACTGATCAAGACGACTAAGCCTTCGAGGTTAGCGGAGTTGTATGTGAAAGAGATTGTAAGACTACATGGGGTTCCAGCATTGATCGTATCAGATCGTGATAGTAGTTTTACATCGAGGTTTTGGGGAATTTTACTAAAGGCCATGGGTACGAAGTTGAGTTTCAGTACTGCTTTTCATCCTCAGACCGACGGACAATCAGAACGAATGATTCAGACGCTAGAGGACATGCTTAGATTGTGCATTTTAGATTTTGGGAGTGATTGGGAGAAACACTTACCATTAATCAAATTCGCCTACAACAACGGATTTTAATCGGGTATCGGAATGGCACCGTATGAAGCTTTGTATGGGCGTAAGTGTCGTTCACCGGTTTGTTGGACCGAGGTTGGAGAAAGGAGATTGATAGGACCGGAGATAATACTGTTAACTACTGAGAAGGTGAAACTAATACAGGAGCGACTTAAGGTGGCTCAGAGTCGTTATAAGAGTTATGCCGACTCGAAGCGACGACCGATGACATTTGAGGTGGAAGACTTTGTATACTTGCGAGTATCGCCTTCGAAAGGCATAGTCCGATTTGGGAAGCGGGGAAAACTAAATCCAAGATTTGTAGGACCTTTTGAGATCCTAGAGAAGGTAGGACCGGTGGCTTATCGACTGGCCTTGTCATCTGAGTTGGCGTTTGTCCACAATGTGTTTCACGTATCGATGTTGAGACGGTGTATGACGGATACGAGTAAGATCATAGTCCTAGAGCCACTGCAAATTCAAGAGGACTTGACTTATTCTCCAGTCTGTTTTGGATCGAAGAGAGCAAGTGTTGAGAATCAAGACGATTCCAATGGTGAAAGTGTTGTGGCGTAGTCACACAGTCGCGGAGGCTACGTGGGAGAGTGAGGAAGAGATGAGTAATGAGTATCCGCACCTTTTCGACTCATGAGATATAAGTTTGGGGACAAACTTCCTTTTTGGAGGGGAGAGTTGTCACACCCGTCCCGGGAAAATCATTATTTTAAATGCATAATTGAATTTCGTGTGAATTATTAATGTTCATTAATAATTGTGGAAGTGGTTGACGTGGGTCAATGGTGGATGTCAATTGAGGACACGAGGATTTGATAATCCGTGAGGCATTGGCATGAATTAAATGACATTTATGTGATTAAATGTTATTTGATATTATCTGGTATTCATGAATAGTGTTTATACCTGTGTAGAGTAATTTCTGGTAGTTTTGTTATCGTTGTAGAGCATTTTGAACACTGTGGTGAGAACGTGCGTGGAAGAGGTGTGCCTTCCACAGCATCGGTTTCATTTACCGGATGAATGCGTACCACTCACCCTAGAGACTATTTTGATGTGTTTAGATGTTTTAAGCATGAATTGTCATATAAGCATATGTTCAGAATTGTGCACTCAGCATATAGCTAGCATATAGCTGAGCAGTGGAGCTTTACTCCATTGCAGGTGAAAGGAAGAAATGAAAAAAGAAGCGAGAAAGAGTGAGGCTAATGGGAATGCCGGGAATCACTTTTGTATATGTTTTTGTTTTCCATTCCAAATGTTGTAAAGTGAAATTTTGAGAAGTTAGAACTATTAACTTCAACTTGGAGGGTTAGGAATGGTTTAGTAATGTTGTAATATGTCTCAAACTACTTTGGTTATGGTTGTAACGAATCCGAGCTTGTGGGTTCTCGTTTTAGAATACTTAACTTGTTATTTTGGATTTTGAATGTAGGTTATTAGTACTTTTATGATTTGATCCCAACGAGCCATTAACTTATTCCGTTAATGTTTTCAAAGCTTAGACATACTGTCTAATGTGTTTATATGCCTTTGGTAAAGTTTTTGAATGATTGAAAATTTGTATGTTGAATTTTTGTCGTGTTTGCGATGTTTTAAAAAAAAAAAAAAGGGGAAAAAAATAGGCAAAGTGGACTGCTTGTGAATAATACTTTTACAAAGAAAGTACCTTTTTCGGAAAATATTAAAATGTTCTATTTTGCTTCTAGGGTGCCTTTGGGGTCCCTAATAAAACTTTTATAGCTAATTTGAAATATAATTAACTTTTCAAATTGATACGGATTTTACGGACTCATAGTTCAATGTTTTTTTTTTTCCTTCCAAAATGAACTTTGTTTTAAAGAGTTTGTTTAAGTTTCCTTTCCGCTGCTAGAGTTATAAAATGAATTGGACGAGCCTCGGTGGCGTGCCACGTGTCCTATTTGTGCCCGTAGCGGGATGAGTCGTGACAGGATGTAACTGTTGACGAACAGTCTCCTTTCGAAAGGTTGTGACTGTTGACGAACAGTCTCCAACTATCTATATATATGGGTCTTATTCATTCATTTAGAGGAAGAAATTAATAGAAGTAATTAATATTAGTTCATATATTACATATAGATGAGAGAGTACAAACACAAGTATGGTTCGCTGGAACCTTATTATTTGAAGTGCTTCTATACTAAGGGGGAGAGATCGTTGTATCCTAGGAGACAAATGCCGCAAATCCGTGAGCACCAATGCGGGGCATAAATTGTCTTAAAGACATAGTGTCAAACACTAGACATCGATATAGCCTGTTCGTGTATATTTTCAGGTTCTGTTTCATTTACAGTTTTTACTATTGATTTCAGATTTCAGATTTATACATTATTTGCATCCCAATATATTTTGGTTAACACTTCTCACATCTAAAATTTGGTCAAGAGATGATGATAAAGTCGAGGAATGAACTCTCAATTCGATCAGCTTGTGGCCAGCCGTGGTAACAATTCCAAATTGGATTTCTGCACTGCCAATGAGCGCGATTTTTCCTGTTATAAGGAACACAAAGAACCACCTCCAAAAATTGAACAGAAGAAGATACCAACTACGCGTGCAATATCATCTCCAAATCTTGGACAGCAAACGACCTCCAGTGTTGCACCATACAATTCCTCAGCAGTTAATGGGTCATGTCTCCGTTCATGTGTGAGCGTAGACCCGAGAAAGTCATTCAAATGTATCCTAGTCAGTCTTACCCAGTTTAAGTTCCAGTCCACAAATCTGTGTCCAAGTGTGTAAGCTACCAGAAATGTTGCATTAGGTTTGTTTGAATTTTGTATTTATTAAAAAATAGGATCCGGGTGGACATGTTTATTTTTGTAATGACCATGACCATGACCATGATTATGATTGGGATTTCTCATATAAAGTGGAGGAAGTTATTGGACTTACATGCAAATGGGTCAATGGAGTAGTATTGGCCCTTATTATTTTACACATACATGGCCACTAATTTTCATTCTACTCTCCAAAAATAGATTCCTAACAATTGTCAAAAAATATCAGGCTATTACAAGAAAAAGACTCAGCCGAGTTTCCAAGGCTTGTTACTATCTCTGCAGTATAGGATTCTCTCCAAATGCTTCAAAAATGCACTCCAAAAAGTTAGTCCTATAGAAACCTGAATATTTCTTCCCTCTAATCCTAGCAAATGATCAGAAAAAAGTAGAGTAGAAACCCTTAATTTTCGGCGTCAAAGCTATCTAATTTTACCCATAAACACATCAATCAACCCCTGCTATTATTTTCCACAGTTAACCCTAAAATTAGCCTCACAAATTTGTCTAGTGGTAAAAATTAGTCTCACTTTATCACATGGGTGGTAATATGTTTTTGCCAATTTTAAAATTTTCATCTTTCGAGAGAAATTGACAGTTTCACTTTGATCCGAAATCATAGGGATAGAGTGAAAATAGGTCTAATCACAGGGGTAAAATGTAATTAATCCTTTTTCTAATTACCAAAAATTAACTCTCACATATCAAAGATTCAGAAACCCCAGAGCACCAAGAAATTGAATGCAGAGCAAGTGATGACAACGAAATTCATATTCAAGAAATATACAAAACAACCAGCAAAAAAAAATTGATGATTAAAAGAAAAGGGAGCAAATACAATACATACGAGATGGGGCGTTGCTGAGAGAGGTGTGGAACCAGAGCTCTGCCTTGCGAATTTCCTCTTCAGACTCGCCATTGACGAAGTCGAAGAAACGAGGGGCACTAAACTCGTAAGTCTCATCGATCATGAACACATTGGCGTCGTCATCCACAACCGCCATTTCTTTCTTTGTAGACAGAGAAAACAGGGAGATTTAGGAGACAGGAAGTTGATATTGGGTTGGAGAGAGAGAGAGAGAGAGAGAGAGAGAGAGAGAGAGAGAGAGAGTAAACTACTAGTAGTAGTGGAAGGGAGAGGCATATTAACGTTACGAAAAGTTAACGGTCGAATTTTTGAAAACTGGAGCTGGTATGTCTGTTGGAAGATGCATATATATATATATGCCAAACGGCCAGCAAGAAATTTATGTAAACATTACACCGTCCCTACAAAATAGCACAATCTTGGTAACTTTTTAAGGCACCAAAAAAATACGTGCTTACTTTTTTTAATTATCACTTATGAATGACAATGGGTTAGAGTTAATACGGAGTTTTCTTATATCAACTCTTACTCTATTTATTTTTTTCCTACTTAACTCCGTTCTGTCCCGTTTAAGTAAAATAACAACTCCTACTCCACTCCTACTCCGTATACTATTGAGTATTTCTATTACACTCTTACTCCGTTTGTTAATCATCATTTCAAAATTAAGTGTTCTTTTATAATTCAAAACCCATTTATATTTTAGCTAGATTTCCTAAAAATCATTCACGCAAATGATTATGAATTTGTCAATCACAATTCAGAAATTAAACATTAATACTGAAGAGAAAGATATATATATATATATATATATATGCCCTGATTTGCTGTAAATAGCTGTAAGTATGAGAGTAGTTTAGTAGCTTAATGATTTAATTGGGGCGGGGCGGGTTTTAAATGGTAGTATTTCATGGATACTAACTTAGCCCCGACTCCTATAGGGTTTTTATTTTTCCATACCAAATCTACTTCTACTCCTATTATAAGTCCTCCAAACCCGTTCCATTAGGAGCGGAGCGGGGTGGAGTTCCAGCGGGTCGGGGAAAATTGTTGTTACAACAACTTTTTTAGTTTTGCCTTAGCGTAGATTTCAAAGAAGGATAGTTTTGTAAAGTGAGTAAAAATTGTATACCAATTTTGGAAGATGGACAATAATTTTAGGGTAATACTTGGGACACAACCTTCATACAACTTTCATACAACCTCCCCAAAAGATGTGTCTATCTCTTTCCTGTGTCACTGTGGGGTCCAGTGACATCACAGGAGAGAGATAGACACATCTTTTAGGGAGGTTATATGAAGGTTGTGTCTCAAATATTACTCATAATTTTGGGACATCCCAAAATAGAATATAGGACTATTTTTAAGGAATAAAGAGAGTATGACTTATTATGAAAAACAAGAAACGAAATGAAGTGTTTGTTGTGACTTACAGATCTAGAACTTTAATGCTAGGTCTACATAAAATTCATACAAAACAATTCTGACCCTTAATTTTGGTGGGTCATGTGTGAGACCCATGGGGGGCCATGGAATTAAGGCTCAGGATTATTTTGTGTAAAATTTTGTGTGAGTATAGCATTATAGCTAGAACTTATAGCTTTTCTAAACTAATTTAGAACTCCAAAAAAAAAAAAAAAAAAAAAAAAACATGTTTGAAGTTGGATTGGAGGTGCTTGTGAAAAATTAAAAACTAAGAGCTATAGTATGTTTGGTCAAGCTATAACACGCCCAACGGATACATTATATGCTAGAAATTGCAAGTGCCAATGGATTGTTACATTGGTAAAGTTTGTTTCAGGCACACCAGTATAATACTAGTATTTAAGTACATGCTTAATCTAGTCTAGAGAAAAAGAGAGTATTTGTCGGGAATTTAACACGCGGAATCAAATTCTCCTAAATAAACACACACATATGAGCAGTAATTAAACATGCCCACCAAATAAAAGATTCACAGATTTCTTCGTGGTTCGGCCAAACACCTGCCTACGTCCACACCTGAGAGATCCATTCTTCACTATTGAGTAAAACATGATATAAGTTACATGAATTAAATCCCATAATCCAAATACAAAACCCTTGTACTCTTCCCACTCAATACCCCAAAGAACCTGACACAATTAACCACTGTAACATAGAGAAATCACAGAGATAAATAAATACACATCCCTACCTCACATCTCTATAACGCTGTGAACACCCCTCACAGAAAACCCCAATGATTAATCTCTCTCACCCTAAACCATGCACCCCCATGAGGGAAGACCCCCAACTTGGTACACCAAGGTCTTACATAAATTCTTATAAAACATCCCTATACATAGAGCTTACAACTGTAGACACCCCATTTTGTCGGCTATCAGATTTAGGAGACCCATAGCTTGGTGGTTCACAATGATCGTAAAAGACTCAAAAGGACTCCTGGAAGTCAGCTCTATCTCTCAGAATGCTCAAAATGACCAAAATGCCCCTAAAAGCCCGAAAACTCCCAGATTTGGTCCCAAAGTTCTGAAAACATGCTATGTCGTAAGAAAAGCGATAAAATGAGTTTCTAAGAGAAATCGGGTGAAATCGTCAGCTCCCAGAGACCCCCGGAAGTCCCGGAAGTTCCCGGAAAGTCCCCGTTGACCGGTTTGACCAAGGTTTGACTAGGTTTGACCAAGGTTTGACCAGGTTTGACCAAGTTTGATCAAGTTTGACTAAAATCGTCCGAATTCACCAGAATCATTTTAAATCATGAGATAAGTGTTAAAACAAGTTCCAAAAGAAAATCGAGCGAGAACGTCAGCTCCTGGGAACTCCCGGAGGTTTCCAGAACTTCCCGTGAATCCCAGGTTTGACCAGTTTGACCAAAATTTGACTTTGGAACTGGGGCACCAAGACAATTTTCAAACATTTTTCATGGATACTAGAGGTCAATAGCTTTCCAACGGTATATCGCACGTAATTTCTGGATTTAAAATGAATTTATTATGAATTTTCAAAGGCGAAAAAGGCGATCAAATCAGCTTTTATCGCGAATACCGCAAAACTTTTCAAGGTGACCTATCCCCGAACTATTTTTTTATGTAAAGTAGACTCCATTACCTTTCCAACGGTATATCATAACCTCAATTTGGAGTTCGTACGCATTTTCTGTGAATTTCGGACGAAATAGGGCCTTTTCGCGAATACCGGAACTTCAGGGAGGCTAAACAGCATTATCTGGACGAAGGGAGGAGCAGTGTCGCCGCGGCACTGGCCCAGTGCCGCCGCGACACTCCCCTCCAGAACAGTGAGTTTTTGTAATTTATTTTGGGGTCCCATTTTGATTAATTAAAAACCAAAACGACGTAGTTTTGATTCCCAGCTTATTTTGGACCAATGGGAGACCATTTTAAACTTTTTAAAAACTCCATTTACCACCCCTCCTTTGCCTATAAAAGAAGCCATTTACTTCCATTTAGGGGAGAGACATAGAAGCTTAGAGAGAGCTTAGGAAGAAACTCTAGAGAAATATAGAGAGAGAAAGAGAAGAAGTAGTCTTCTTCTTCTATTTTCTCCATCAAAGTGAGTTTTCTTTGAGTTTGCTATCAAAACTTCCATCATCCAAATATTTCTTTCACCACCATTCTTGAGTATTCATGAGATAGGAAGCTACTTCCATGTCCAATTGTCACCACATATGAGTGAAACACCAAGCTACAAGTCCAATATCTCAATGATTATCAACTATTGATTGCTATTTGAATGCTTGTTTACTTTGATGTTCATCTCTCTCTTAACCTCATTTCTTTTTTACTTTTCTTTGATTATTTAGTTGTTCATCATCATCTAGATGACATGTTGTTTGAGGAGAGTGAATCCTTATGGATAGTAGCTCTTGACCTCAAAGATATGTTTGATGGATGATGATTTTACCTTCCATACATTCATATGTATTCTTGAAGCCATATTCTCAAACAAAACTATGTTTGTGCAAATAATATTGGGAGTTCTTTGATGATTCAAGGTTGGAAGAGATTCTAAGTGGTCACATGGTCATCTCAAGAGTTTAAGTTCATGCTTTGAACATCTATTTCAAAAACCCCCAATCAAGAACTTAAACTCTATTTCAAAACTCAAATCCATTTTCTTCAAGAATGATCCAAAACAGTGAGCTGTTCAGATTCAAAGATTTGTTTTGAATTAAATACTTGAGTTATGATGATGAAACCACTTGGAAAATCTTCCTAAGACACCATAGTTTGTCTCTGATTTTTCCCATCAATTATAGAGATATAAAAGTATTTGTTTTGGATGTGAGAATTTAATATTCATAATCTGCCTCTGTTCTCACAGAATGTTCACCCAACTTCTTGCACTTATTCTGGATATTTTCGTCACTGTATATATATCTTTTCTATTTTTGTTATAAAACTTGGGTGTCTTAGGAAACCTTTGGTATATAATGGGTCATCATAAACCTTTTCTTTGATTTCAGAAAAATCATACAAAATCAGTCAACAGTGCAGCTTTTGTTTCTGAATCATGTGTACATTCTGATTTATTTCTTTTAATCTGTGATAGCTATTGATGTTTGGCTTTTTGGGTTATTTTCTAGACACAATAAGGATGATCTCTGATTTTTCTCACATTTTCTTAGGCACGTTTGACCTCCCATTATAATGTTACAAAGTAATGCATACAGTCTGTCCACTATTCACAGCATTTCACTTTTTGGCTTTCACACTTTGATGCAACACTCTCTTGTATCTAGATGAACCCATATCCCATGCACATGTTCTTTACCACTTTTAGCATGCTATATCATATCATGTATCATCTATCCTCTCATGTATCATACTCCCATAGATTCTTGAGTTTGATTTTCAAATAAAACCATGGTTTGCAAATACTTGGGAAGTTCTTGAAATAAGTTAGGAATTGATATTCCAAGTGGTTAGAATATTCATCCAAGATCTGGAAGTATACTTTCAAAACCCTCATTTCAAAACCCCCCTCTTAAACCCCTCATTTTGATTTCAAGAAATAAACCTTGTTTTTCTCAAAACCCTCAAAACAGTGAGTCATTTAACTTCAAGGAATTATTTTGGGTTCAATACTCAATGTATGAATGCAAGACCACTTGGAAAGTCTTTCTAACTCACTATAGAACACCCATGATTTTTGGCTTGACATGGAAGTACTTGAAAATGGTCCATTTGGACCCAAACATTCCTTCCAGACATTCTGTCTTTGCTGTCACAGCAGCTAGGTCCACTTCCAACTTATTTTACAGAAAACTTTTCCAAAAGGGGTGGTCCTAACTTATTTTTCCCTTAAACTTCAATGTCCTAGGGAACTTTCTGTATAAAATGGGCCTCTAGATCATTAGTTTTCATTTTCTAAGATCTTTCAACATTTCAGTCGACGGTACGGACTCTGTTCCTGAGTGACCTTCATTGTTTATATGATTTCTCTCAATCTGTGATATCTATTCAAGATTTGCCTTTTGGGTTGTGTTCTAGACACAATAAGGAAGATCTCCATAAAAAACCATGCCTTTAAAACATTCCTAACCCCTCTTTTCAATTTCCAAAATATGATGCTACTGTTCTGTCCACTATTCACAGCAAGCACATTTTAACTTTCATTCTTTGATTTGATGCTTATATGCATTCCAAATTAGTTCATATCTTAGGAAGTAGTTCATACTACATTTGTACATATCCCACATTGATTTCATCCATCCATTCATACACATTTTAGACTTCTATGTCATTCTAGGAATCCATGAACACAAAACACACTACAACCTTGGCACACTCTAGATACATACATTGCATCCATGCAAAGATTTGGGGTTTTTGTAGCTCCTAATCTAAGAAGATTATAAGGAATGATCATGATCACACGTTCATGCTCCCCTCGATCTAATCGTCCTTTCTCATCCGTCCCGGGGATTGAGAAATCTTCTTTTCTCAAAGATTAACATGCATCATACTAGTTTGCTAAGTATATTTTACTTTCTTTGATTTATTTGTTTCAAGAACAATTCATGTCCCTTTAGATTAGGAAAACTTTATTATCTGATGCATGATTAGACGATTTTTCCTAGGTTTATTTGTGTGATCTTTCACTTTGCATTGTGTGATATTTGGCTTAGATCTTATGAATGATATCTTATCTTTAGATCTTCCATTTCAAATCTCCTTATGTGATGTAATATACTATCATAGTATTATTTGTCGAACCATACATAGTATAAGATGATTATTTGGATGCTAATTGAGGCCCGTCGAAAGACGGGGCGAGTTGAGGGTGTTTTAGTCGCGACAAAGGCTCCTTCCTCTCTCGTACCAAAACCCCGAACCAAGTTCTTTGGTTATGAAGGGCCGGTGCCCTTATCCGCTTGGGTGAGTCAAAATTAGGTTTCTTGGTTCCTTAAAGACCAAGTGGCGACTCTGTATCTGTTTTCAACAGACCTTTCATTTTCTTCCTTTGATCAATTTCAAATCAAATTTCAAACAAAACAAAAAGTGGTGGAATCCCGGTGTCCACAATCTGGCGACTCTGCTGGGGATTTTTATTTTAAAACAAAATAATACAGAGGTTTGACTCATAAGAAGCATCCTTAAAATCATCTTTTTACTGTGTTTGGATCACCGCATTGCACTCTTGCATTCCTCCCCTCCGACTGTGTCTGAAACGCGGCGCTGACATTGTTCAGGTCTTGCTGTGCCAGGGCACAAGTCACCGTTGATACTGTACCTTCCAAGGTATATCAAAAAGAGTAAAAGACTCCGTACTGTCTCCCCGGCGGTATATTGGAACTCTCGTCAACGGACCCTCTTTGACTAAACCCAGCCTTTTCATATAGATTCCTATAGAACCTTTCATAGGACTGTTCATTTATCTTTTCAGATAGGACAATGTGATATAACTGCTGTATGCCCTGGTGGGATTACCTGCGCCGTGTAGACGATTATGTGACATAGAACAGAACCTCTTTCTTATGATTCCCAAGACAATCGCTCACATGTGATCACATTGAGTTGACTTGCCTAGGTACCATGATAAGGATGTCTGCTCTATGCTCACAAAGATATACACCGCAAACCTTGTTTGTTGGTCCTGAGACATAGGAGTATGAAAACTTGCTAGAAAGTATGATCACCATCATCACCTATTCCCGTCGTATATCCCTATTTCTTCCAACAGAAACTCTACCCAACTCATCAGGATATCCCTGTTTCTCCTAGAAACTCTGTCCGAATCACCAAGATTTCCTAGAAATCCCTATTTCTCCCCCAGAATACCCAGAAACCTCAATTTTTCTTAGAAACTCCGATATACTTGTTTTTCCCATAAATACCCATAGTACTTGTTTCTCCCAAAAAACTCTGCCCAAATCACCCAGAAATGTCCAGATTTACTTGTGTCCCCTAGAAACTCTATCCATATTTCTCAGAAATACCCAAAATACCAGTTTCCCCTAGAAGCTCAGTCTAAATCAACCAGAAATTCTTATTTCTCCTAGAAACTCAAACGACTTCTAGAAATTTCTCCGAATCTTCCAAATCCCTGTTTCTCCCAGAAACTCTGTCCAAAATTCCCGAAGTATCCCGAAAATCTCTGTTATTCCTTGGTGATCATACTGGAAAGTAAGGTTAGCACACTCTGTATGGCTAGGACCTTATTTGTTTAACTGCTATCTGTTAGAAGTAGGGGCATTATATAGATTAGGGCTTACATCTGCATGCTTGTCTCATATGCATACACGATTCATGTCGGTTCGCTTGCACGCACGTCTTGTCAGTTTCACATGTGTCAGTCTCTACACATCAAATGCATACGTATCATCATCCCCACCCATCTCAATCGTTGTACAGAAGTTGTATACTTACTGTAACCGTCCTCGGTTTGCATCGATGAATTCTTCAAAATCCCTGATCATCTCTCCCTGATAGGAGTCCATAAGAAGTGTTTCGCGCCTCCGCTAATTTAGACTTTTACTTCTATTTGCAGAAATATTATAGCCCCGGGTAAAAACACTGTTGTACCTCCCCAAATTCATTATCGTGATCACGGGCTAGCACAGACCATCATCAATCCACCAATGGCCTACAAAGCTCTGGAAGAGAAAGTGAACAAGCTACAAACCACTGTTGAGCAGTTGAGTTTAAGGGTGAGTCGATTTAAGAAGATGGCACGGAGCATTAGCAAAGAACTGCTTGAAATGAGGACCAGAATTGAGGATGCCATCATAGAAGAAAAGTTCAAGAATGATGAACCCCAACACCAGTCCAAGAGGCCTAAATACTCCCGACACTCCCCGGATGTCAACGCCTTGCGCAGCCAACCCATGGCATACCCTCATCGGCCATACCAATCCTCCAACCAAACCACTAGTTGCCCTTACCAGAAAAAGCAACCACGTACCTTTGCCAAACTAGATATCTCCCCCTCCATAGCCTTAGGCCGTCTGCTAAAAAAGGGACACCTCCAACTCCTTCAGCCTCGTGCCGATCCCCCACCACCTAACTGTGACCTGTCCAAATGATGTGCCTACCACCAAGGTCCAGGCCATGACACTGACCAGTGCATACGTCTCCGCCATGATATCCAGGACCTCATTGACCAAAACATCATTGAGCCACCACCCATTCAACCCCGTGTCACCTAAGCCCCTGGCTTACCTATTCGAGTGATCCTCTTCGCTGAGGCCGATGAATGTTGAACCTGTGCTGGTGAAGTGATGGTGCTTGGGACTCTTGCTAGAAAACCAAATGAAGATGCTCTTTAGAAAAAGAAAAAAAAGAATAAGTGAGTCACTGTGACGTTCCATTTGAGACCGGGTCAAGTCCAGTCGAGTCTGTTGTGTGTTTTGTCTATTTCAAGTTTAGTCTTGTGGTCGAGTCCGTCTGTCATCAAGTTGTTATGAGTCTGTAACCTTCTCTAGTGATGGAATGAAGTCTCATTTTTCCTAATCTAATGTACCTAGTCATAGATGCATGAATCGCTGAATTAAAGTGTCACTTTTCAAATTACCATAGATATTACTGTGCTAAAAAAAGGGGGTAAATTTTTACTCAAAATCCTGAGAGGTCAAAGTCAATTTTGCGCCGACACCGATGAAGAGCCGAGAATTGAATAGTCTTACTTTAAGAATTTAAAGATGCTTTTGCTCAAATCTTGAAAAGACATACTTGAGACTGATTTGGGGCTTGCCCAACACCCCTTTCCACCATTTCTACCATTTCAGAGCCTTGGGCCCAACCCAATTGATAGCCATGCGAACCTGTGCGGACTTGATCCTTGATGGTAGCTAAACATTTCAATGAGTTTCATCTCCACTTTAAAAAAAAAAAAAAAAAAACAAAAGAAAAGAGAAAAAAAAAAAAAAAAAGCTCGCTAGGTTGAAAACCCGAAAGGGCACCTAGGCAAAAGTGAGAGCTGAAAAGGTATTGATTTCCAAGATCTGACCTTAGCCAGTCAAAATAATGGAGAAAATGAAAGAAATAAAACAAATGAGAGAATCGTATGTGCCTAGATCACATTTCCAAAGGCACGGAACAACCACAAATAAATTCTGAAAAATGACATGCACATTTCAGAATTCTAAGATTGCGATTGAAAGATCTTGCAAGAATCAACTGCATGAAAAACAAAATTGACTGGCTAGGTGAAAGTGAAAAGGATCAATCCTCAAAACAAAAGAAAAAGAAAAAGAAAAAGAAAAAGAAAAAGAAAAGACAAGAAAAGAAAAGAAAAGAAAGGGAGATGGAAACTGAATCCTTTTATTCAAAGCTACCATAAGTAACCCAAGTTTGAACTTCTTTGATGATTGGTTTGAAAAACCCTCATACCCAATTTCCTTCAACCCTTGCCTTGAACTACGCTCGACCTGATTCCCACTCGGGGATACGTAGGCAACCACATCGGTTCGGTCAACACCATCATAATCAAACCAATTTCCTTCAAGCCTTGCCTTGAACTACGCTCGACCTGATTCCCACTCGGGGATACATAGGCAACCACATCGGTTCGGTCAACACCATCATAATCAAACCAATTTCCTTCAAGCCTTGCCTTGAACTACGCTCGACCTGATTCCCACTCGGGGATACGTAGGCAACCACATCAGTTCGGTCAACACCATCATAATCAAACCAATTTCCTTCAAGCCTTGCCTTGAACTACGCTCGACCTGATTCCCACTCGGGGATACGTAAGCAACCACAACGGTTCGGTCACCCCACCTACCTAAAAAATTAACCCGCTTCTTCCCAACCATGACCCGAACTACGTTGGACCTGATCCCTGCTCGGGGGTACGTAGGCAGACTTTGAAAAAAGAAAATAAGGATGGCTCGCTAGGTCAAAAATCTGAAAGGACGCCTAGGCAAAATTAGAGCTAAATCCAAGGTGAGCAATAACAAAAGAGAGAAAAGAGCTTGCTAGATCACCTCACTGGTGCCTAGGCAAAAGTTATGAGCATTTGAGAGATTAAAGTCACGGTCCTTGCCTCAAGCCAGAAATCACCTTCCACACTAGGGGCAAACTTCGGCTACCCGCCTCGTTTGCCTGACTTTTACTATCACCCTTCATACAAGGGGCAAACTTCGGTCACCTACCTCCTTTGCCCAAAACCTCCAATGAACCTTCCTCCAAACTAGGGGTAAACTTCGGTCATTTACCTCGTTTGCCTATCGATCCCACTTCATGCCCTTCAAACTAGGGGCAAACTTCGTTTGCCACCCAATCCCTATAAGCCTTCAAGTCACAAGCATTGTCTTGAACAGATTGGAAATGGAGCATCTTTTATTCCACAAGCTAAGGCACTAATTCAAAGCACGTCTTGGGAGAAGCAAAGAAATTGATTAGATCAGTAGGGAGGAATTTTCAAAATAAGATTCACCATCAAAGTGATGCCACGTTAAGGTGAGAAGTAAACACAAAAGAGAAATGGTACATCATTTATGACAAGAGCACATTAAGTTTTGGCAAGTCGAGCTTGTTTCATTTCAGTGTCGAATGTGTCGCCCTCGTGCGTCAGTGTCTGTCAGTTTCTGAGTCTGTCATAGTCTTTTTCAGGAAAAGAGTCAGTCGTAGTCTCAAATGTGTAAGTCAATAGTGACAAATAATGAATTTTTCAAAATCAAGTTATAAAAAGCATTCTAAAGACAATACAAGCAGAGTACCAAACACCATTACTACATCGGTCAAGGCGTCAGCAAGAGAAGCGTCCAAACTTAGGGCAAATGCGAATTTCATCCCTTTCCAAACCATCAAAAGTTGACCTTCATCTTCTTGCAACATAAGTCCATGAGTGGCTGTTGATCTTTCTTCATGCAACATAAGTCCATGAGTGGCTGTTGATGATCTTCCTTTCTCCTTGCAACATAAGTCCATGAGTGGCTGTTGATCTTTCTTCATGCAACATAAGTCCATGAGTGGCTGTTGATGATCTTCCTTTGTTCATGCAACATAAGTCCATGAGTGGCTGTTGATGATCTTCCTTTCTCCTAGCAACATAAGTCCATGAGTGGTTGTTGATCTTTCTTCATGCAACATAAGTTCATGAGTGGCTGTTGATGATCTTCCTTTGTTCATGCAACACAAGTCCATGAGTGGCTGTTGATGATCTTCCTTTCTCCTAGCAACATAAGTCCATGAGTGGCTGTTGATCTTTCTTCATGCAACATAAGTCCATGAGTGGCTGTTGATGATCTTCCTTTGTTCATGCAACATAAGTCCATGAGTGGCTGTTGATGATCTTCCTTTTTCCTTGCAACATAAGTCCATGAGTGGCTGTTGAACTTTCTTCATGCAACATAAGTCTATGAGTGGCTGTTGATGATCTTCCTTTCTCCTAGCAACATAAGTCCATGAGTGGCTGTTGATCTTTCATTTTTCTTCATGCAACATAAGTCCATGAGTGGCTGTTGATGACCTTCTTTCATCCTAAAGCAACATAAGTCCATCACTCTCCTCTTTCAAAATCAAAACCTTAACTGCCGCAGGCCATCTCCGTATCCCTCATCACAAATAGAATGATACCTTGACTCTCATTTAAAGGACGTATTTCCTTCTTCCTAACAGAGTACATTATCCTTCAGCTCCCGGAGGCCCTAACCGGCCCCCTTGGATTGAGCGCCAAAAGAGATTCTCCGAGAACCCTACATCATCCCCCGAGGACAGAAACCGATAGATACCAGCTCCCGGAGGCCCTGACCGGCCCCCTTGGATTGAGCGCCAAAAGAGATTCTCCGAGAACCCACATCATCCCCCGATGACAGAAACCGATAGATACCAGCTCCCGGAGGCCCTGACCGGCCCCCTTGGATTGAGCGCCAAAAGAGATTCTCCGAGAACCCTACATCATCCCCCGAGGACAGAAACCGATAGATACCAGCTCCCGGAGGCCCTGACCGGCCCCCTTGGATTGAGCGCCAAAAGAGATTCTCCGAGAACCCTACATCATCCCCCGAGGACAGAAACCGATAGATACCAGCTCCCGGAGGCCCTGACCGGCCCTCTTGGATTGAGCGCCAAAAGAAATTCTCCGAGAACCCTACATCATCCCCCGAGAATAGAAACCGATAGATACCAGCTCCCGGAGGCCCTGACCGGCCCCCTTGGATTGAGCGCCAAAAGAGATTCTCCGAGAACCCTACATCATCCCCTGAGGACAAAAATCGATAGATACCAGCTCCCAGAGGCCCTGACCGGCCCTCTTGGATTGAGCGCCAAAAGAGATTCTCCGAGAACCCTACATCATCCCCCGAGGATAGAAACCGATAGATACCAGCTCCCGGAGGCCCTGACCGGCCCCCTTGGATTGAGCGCCAAAAGAGATTCTCCGAGAACCCTACATCATCCCCCGAGGACAAAAACCGATAGATACCAGCTCCAGGAGGCCCTGACCGGCCCCCTTGGATTGAGCGCCAAAAGAGATTCTCCGAGAACCCTACATCATCCCCCGAGGATAGAAACTGATAGACCCTAACCGGCTCTTTTGGATTGAGCATTGCGAGATCTGACCAACCACGAGAGATTCAGAGATGGATCCTGGTTCTAGGTCAAGAATTGAAGAGAGATTCTTAGAGAGTCCATCAGCTCCCGAAGGCCCTAACCGGCTCTTTTGGATTAAGCATTACAAAATCTGACCAACTACGAGAGATTCAGAGATGGATCCTGGTTTTAGGTCAAGAATTGAAGAGAGATTCTCAGAGAGTCCCCTACCATCCCAGCGGAAGATAGCAGAAGTCCGAACCGATTCTCCAGACTTGTCATCATAAGGATCGGCCAAAACATCACCCGCAGTCAAATCACCCCGATTCCCTTGGCAAGCACTGTCTATTCACAATTTAAGGACCCGTGTCCACTGATTATCATGAGCTTTCTCACCTGTTAGTCATTATGAGTTTTCTCACTTATCGTGAGCCTCTTCACTCCGGTTATCTCACCTATCCATTATCGTGAGCTACCCCACTTATCATGAGCCTCCTCACTTTGGTTATTATAAAACTGTCGGTTATCTTGAACTCCCTCGCCTATGGGTTATCCTTAGTTGTCATCCTCAGGGACCCCACATCTGACTACATTTTCTCGCAAAGCACACTTCCCAAATTCTAGAAGTTTGCTCCTAAACCCAGAGACTTCTAAACCTTGATGTCCTTATCCGAGTCACCCACCGCATCACAGTCGCAAACACTAGCACAACACCAGCCCACTCGGAGTGGCACACCCCACAACACTTGCTCATACTAGGGTCACAACACTAGACATGATGGGACTCATGACATAATTCATATCACATCCATACATTGCATATCACTCTTATAGCATAGCATCCGCATGATTGTTGTGTATGTGCATGTATGATCGATTCCTTGCCTTGAACTACGTTCTGGTCTGATTCCCCTTGAGATGCGTAGGCAGCTCACACAGAGCACGACCAGCACTAGCCACAGCATCATTGCATCTTTTGCAACGCTTTTATCCTAAATCTATAGCCTCCAAAAGACCTGTCTCTTCAAAACTTTGGCACTCGCTTGCGACATGCGTTGCCTCGCAAGTTCATGCCAAAGAGGGGCAAACTGTAGACACCCCATTTTGTCGGCTATCAGATTTAGGAGACCCATAGCTTGGTGGTTCACAATGATCGTAAATGACCAAAATGCCCCTAAAAGCCCGAAAACTCCCAGATTTGGTCCCCAAGTTCTGAAAACATGCTATGTCGTAAGAAAAGCGATAAAATGAGTTTCTAAGAGAAATCGGGTGAAATCGTCAGCTCCCAGAGACCCCCGGAAGTCCCGGAAGTTCCCGGAAAGTCCCCGTTGACCGGTTTGACCAAGGTTTGACCAGGTTTGACTAAGTTTGACCAAGTTTGACCGAAATCGTCCGAATTCACCAGAATCATTTTAAATCATGAGATAAGTGTTAAAACAAGTTCCAAAAGAAAATCGAGCAAGAACGTCAGCTCCTGGGAACTCCCGGAGGTTTCTAGAACTTCCCGGGAATCCCAAGTTTGACCAGTTTGACCAGAATTTGACTTTGGAACCGGGGCACCAAAACAATTTTCAAACATTTTTCATGGATACTAGAGGTCAATAGCTTTCCAACGGTATATCGCACATAATTTCTGGATTTAAAATGAATTTATTATGAATTTTCAAAGGCGAAAAAGGCGATCAAATCAGCTTTTATCGCGAATACCGCAAAACATTTCAAGGTGACCTATCCCCGAACTATTTTTTATGTAAAGTAGACTCCATTACCTTTCCAACGGTATATCATAACCACAATTTGGAGTTCGTACGCATTTTCTGTGAATTTCGGACGAAATAGGGCCTTTTCGCGAATACCGAAACTTCAGGGGGGCTAAACAGCATTATCTGGACGAAGGGAGGAGCAGTGCCGCCGCGGCACTGGCCCACTGCCACCGCGGCACTGGCCCAGTGCCGCCGCGGCACTCCCCTCCAGAACAGTGAGTTTTTGTAATTTCTTTTGGGGTCCCATTTTGATTAATTAAAAACCAAAACGACGTAGTTTTGATTCCCAGCTTATTTTGGACCAATGGGAGACCATTTTAAACTTTTTAAAAACTCCATTTACCACCCCTCCTTTGCCTATAAAAGAAGCCATTTACTTCCATTTAGGGGGGAGACATAGAAGCTTAGAGAGAGCTTAGGAAGTAACTCTAGAGAAATATAGAGAGAGAAAGAGAAGAACTAGTAGTCTTCTTCTTTTATTTTCTCCATCAAAGTGAGTTTTCTTTGAGTTTGCTATCAAAACTTCCATCATCCAAATATTTCTTTCACCACCATTCTTGAGTATTCATGAGATAGGAAGCTACTTCCATGTCCAATTGTCACCACATATGAGTGAAACACCAAGCTACAAGTCCAATATCTCAATGATTATCAACTACTGATTGCTATTTGAATGCTTGTTTACTTTGATGTTCATCTCTCTCTTAACCTCATTTCTTTTTTACTTTTCTTTGATTATTTAGTTGTTCATCATCATCTAGATGACATGTTGTTTGAGGAGAGTGAATCCTTATGGATAGTAGCTCTTGACCTCAAAGACATGTTTGATGGATGATGATTTTACCTTCCATACATTCATATGTATTCTTGAAGCCATATTCTCAAACAAAACTATGTTTGTGCAAATAATATTGGGAGTTCTTTGATGATTCAAGGTTGGAAGAGATTCTAAGTGGTCACATGGTCATCTCAAGAGTTTAAGTTCATGCTTTGAACATCTATTTCAAAAACCCCCAATCAAGAACTTAAACTCTATTTCAAAACTCAAATCCATTTTCTTCAAGAATGATCCAAAATAGTGAGCTGTTCAGATTCAAAGATTTGTTTTGAATTAAATACTTGAGTTATGATGATGAAACCACTTGAAAAATCTTCCTAAGACACCATAGTTTGTCTCTGATTTTTCCCATCAATTATAGAGATATAAAAGTATTTGTTTTGGATGTGAGAATTTAATATTCATAATCTGCCTCTGTTCTCACAGAATGTTCACCCAACTTCTTGCACTTATTCTGGATATTTTCGTCACTGTATATATATCTTTTCTATTTTTTTTTTATAAAACTTGGGTGTCTTAGGAAACCTTTGGTATATAATGGGTCATCATAAACCTTTTCTTTGATTTCAGAAAAATCATACAAAATCAGTCAACAGTGCAGCTTTTGTTTCTGAATCATGTGTACATTCTGATTTATTTCTTTTAATCTGTGATAGCTATTGATGTTTGGCTTTTTGGGTTATTTTCTAGACACAATAAGGATGATCTCTGATTTTTCTCACATTTTCTTAGGCACGTTTGACCTCCCATTATAATGTTACAAAGTAATGCATACAGTCTGTCCACTATTCACAGCATTTCACTTTTTGGCTTTCACACTTTGATGCAACACTCTCTTGTATCTAGATGAACCCATATCCCATGCACATGTTCTTTACCACTTTTAGCATGCTATATCATATCATGTATCATCTATCCTCTCATGTATCATACTCCCATAGATTCTTGAGTTTGATTTTCAAATAAAACCATGGTTTGCAAATACTTGGGAAGTTCTTGAAATAAGTTAGGAATTGATATTCCAAGTGGTTAGAATATTCATCCAAGATCTGGAAGTATACTTTCAAAACCCTCATTTCAAAACCCCCCTCTTAAACCCCTCATTTTGATTTCAAGAAATAAACCTTGTTTTTCTCAAAACCCTCAAAACAGTGAGTCATTTAACTTCAAGGAATTATTTTGGGTTCAATACTCAATGTATGAATGCAAGACCACTTGGAAAGTCTTTCTAACTCACTATAGAACACCCATGATTTTTGGCTTGACTTGGAAGTACTTGAAAATGGTCCATTTGGACCCAAACATTCCTTCCAGACATTCTGTCTTTGCTGTCACAGCAGCTAGGTCCACTTCCAACTTATTTTACAGAAAACTTTTCCAAAAGGGGTGGTCCTAACTTATTTTTCCCTTAAATTTCAATGTCTTAGGGAACCTTTTGTATAAAATGGGCCTCTAGATCATTAGTTTTCATTTTCTAAGATCTTTCAACATTTCAGTCAACGGTACGGACTCTATTCCTGAGTGACCTTCATTGTTTATATGATTTCTCTCAATCTGTGATAGCTATTCAAGATTTGCCTTTTGGGTTGTGTTCTAGACACAATAAGGAAGATCTCCATAAAAAATCATGCATTGAAAACATTCCTAACCCCTCTTTTCAATTTCCAAAAGATGATGCTACTGTTCTGTCCACTATTCACAGCAAGCACATTTTAACTTTCATTCTTTGATTTGATGCTTATATGCATTCCAAATTAGTTCATATCTTAGGAAGTAGTTCATACTACATTTGTACATATCCCACATTGATTTCATCCATCCATTCATACACATTTTAGACTTCTATGTTATTCTAGGAATCCATGAACACAAAACACACTACAACCTTGGCACACTCTAGATACATACATTGCATCCATGCAAAGATTTGAGGTTTTTGTAGCTCCTAATCTAAGAATATTATAAGGAATGATCATGATCACACGTTCATGCTCCCCTCGATCTAATCGTCCTTTCTCATCCGTCCCGGGGATTGAGAAATCTTCTTTTCTCAAAGATTAACATGCATCATACTAGTTTGCTAAGTATATTTTACTTTCTTTGATTTATTTGTTTCAAGAACAATTCATGTCCCTTTAGATTAGGAAAACTTTATTATCTGATGCATGATTAGACGATTTTTCCTAGGTTTATTTGTGTGATCTTTCACTTTGCATTGTGTGATATTTGGCTTAGATCTTATGAATGATATCTTATCTTTAGATCTTCCATTTCAAATCTCCTTATGTGATGTAATATACTATCATAGTATTATTTGTCGAACCATACATAGTATAAGATGATTATTTGGATGCTAATTAAGGCCCGTCGAAAGACGGGGCGAGTTGAGGGTGTTTTAGTCGCGACAAAGGCTCCTTCCTCTCTCGTACCAAAACCCCGAACCAAGTTCTTTGGTTATGAAGGGCCGGTGCCCTTATCTGCTTGGGTGAGTCAAAATTAGGTTTCTTGGTTCCTTAAAGACCAAGTGGTGACTCTGTATCTGTTTTCAACAGACCTTTCATTTTCTTCCTTTGATCAATTTCAAATCAAATTTCAAACAAAACAAAAAGTGGTGGAATCCCGGTGTCCACAACAACCCATTACTTATTGGACAAGTAATACAACTCTATCATAAAGGAAACCAAATCACAATAGAAATCTAGCCAAACCACAATCCCTAAATTAATGGGATTATCCCACATGTGATATAACCCCAACAATCACCCCCTCTATCACTTGTGGGGAAATTGCCCAATCAATCTATCACACATGACTAACACTCCCTCAACCGGAGCACCCACATAGCTGACGACTTTGTAACCGTTTGCCATTGACCGTCTTCTGTACCAGCGTGCACACCTCGAATCAATATGGTCTCAACACCTCCGATTCGTCAAACCGCGGCCAATACATGTGCAGCTACCCCAAGTTAATTATAAGCATTAACTCCACTAGAGAAGAGCCTCGACCTCTCATTCTCCCACATCAGGATTTCCCCTCACCATCGTCTGAACCGTGAACAGACTATCCACGCACTCACTTATATAAGAATTTTTCATTGAGGACTTGGGAGTACAACTCTACCAACCAGACAACACAAACCATCCACATTTCTCTCAACCGCTGTGTGTGATTTCAACAACAATATTAGATTCCTCCGCAACTTTGGGATCAATATCACACCACCCACATAGCGAACATGCTCCAAAAATATTTTATCAACGTTCCTACGTATAGTATCCTAACAATTACCTCTGTCGGATAATTGCACCTGTGTCTGCCCCCGTCTTCTTGGAACCCATCAAATTATTTTCTCCAGAAGCACATACTTACCATACCCGAAATCTAATAACCCAAGAGAAATGTCCGTATGAGTGGAATGTGGGAACCTCTCCACCATACGCAACATGGTACAATCACAGTAACATCAAAATTATTTTTCGGCCCTAGATCCCAACCTGCTGTAATATATATAGAATCTATCACCAAGAAAAATAATCTCAATTCATGCAGAATTTCGCAAAACTGCACCCACCGATGAATCCGTAGCGCCTGAACACCTTAGGACATCTCTGACCCGAATTCCAAATAAAATAGTTAATCCTGCTAAATACTTGAAATTCCAACAAATCAAAAAGCCTTAATTTATTATACCTTGCACACCGAATAGCTCTCCCATCCAAGGCTTGAAATCCATAACCATAAGGTATGCTATAAAGTCATCTTCCATAGCCCATACACTGCCGGCACGCTGCTCCACTGATTTCAATTTTTTTTCCTTCATCCTGTGTTATCTTTTAACCACCGTGCTGCTAATCTCCACTGTCACTGTGCACCTCTGTCACCATGATCTGACAACCATAGCTTTGATACTACTTGTTGGGAATTTAACACGCGGAACCAAATTCCCCCAAATAAACACACACACATGAGCAGTAATTAAACATGCACACCAAAGAAAAGACACACAGATTTCTACGTGGTTCGGCCAAACACCTGCCTACGTCCACACCTGAGAGATCCATTCTTCACTATTGAGTAAAACATGGTACAAGTTACATGAATTAAATCCCATAACCCAAATACAAAACCCTTGTACTCTCCCCACTCAATACCCCAAAGAACCTGACACAATTAATCACTGTAACATAGAGAAATCACAGAGATAAAGAAATACCCCATCCCTACCTCGCATCCCTATAACGCTGTGAACACCCCTCATAGAAAACCCCAATGATTAATCTCTCTCACCCTAGACCATGCACCCCCATGATGGGAGACCCCCAACTTGGTACACCAAGGTCTTACATAAATTCCTATACAACATCCCTATATATAGAGCTTACAACTCATTACTTATTGGACAAGTAATACAACTCTATCATAAAGGAAACCAAATCACAATAGGAATCTAGCCAAATCACAATTCCTAAATTAACGGGATTATCCCACATGTGATATAACCCCAACAGTATTGAGGGGGTGAATGATGTATACTGAAAGAGGAGGAAAATGCAAAAAGTGCAAAAAGCGAGAGGGGGCAGTTTCAATTATTGATAATTTAAATCTAAGAAAATGAATGATTTGAATAGGATACGCTTGATTACTTTATTTTTACTTTTTTAAGAAACAAAAGTAATCAATTTCTTTAATGCTTGTTCCTGAAGTATAAAGCGCTTCATTTGCTCCTGAGTAGCATCTTCCAACAGGGCTCCTATTTCCTTGAATGTCTTGGTAGAAGATATGATATAGTGTTCTAGTCAAAGCTCCAAAGTGTTCTAGTTATCAAGAATATTATTTCTCTTGTGTTATATATAAGTATGTGTGTATATATAATTGCAATGGGGAAGGGGGATTCGTGAAAAAAATTGCATGTGAATACAAAGGTTCGTGTTACGAAAAATTAAAGTTTTTACTAACAATTTTCTAAATGCATTGATCAAGTCTATGAATGTATACAAAGATTAATGCTATGCTCCTCAAATCCTAATCCCAAATCCCCATCACTCGTATACAAAAGGGAAATCATAATGTCAGAGCAGTTTCCCATAATGTCAAAGCAGATTCTAACACTTTTTTATTTGTAACGGAAAAAATCTGATAGTATGTCAAAAATCCGTTAGAAAAATTGTGAGTTGCTCTTACATTAAAAGAAATTATAGGAAGCCTATGCAAAACACAAACGAACATACAATAATAAAGTTAATCACATTATTAACCTCAAAATGTGCTTATCAATGGAGAATTAATGGGTTGGTGGTGTCGTATCCAGGAATAAATATTGGGTATCACAATGATATCACATGGAATTTTGTAACGTCAGTATGGCGAATATTATGCAAGTGTTAAAGTGCGGGCCTGCCAGACAAATATCCTCTTGAAGTGAATAATTTGACGAATCAGACGAGTAGAGAAACAGAGGAATGAGATTTCTCTGAATAGGTTCAAGTTGCCTTAACCAAAGATCAAGGACTTGGAATGTGAAGAAAACTGAGACTAGTTTATGGGAAAATAGAGCGCGAATTGCATTGAACCATTCACAGAACAAAGTACAATCATAAGTGGTAATCTCGCCTTCTAATTGAAGTCTAAGTACAAAGCTACTCCTAGCAAACTGACAATTAATGATAAAGGAAATACATGACGCAAAGTATGAAAATGTGTTAAGTATTCTTGATCTCAGAAATCTCTTCTCCTTGTTTCTTCGTCATTTTAAATAGGTAACAGTAGTGATAATTGCTGCCCCTGTACTGCAAAACTGCCCACTATTTCCATGATCTCGGAACAATGGGCTTCATCCATAACCACGCTTGTTACCGCTTTGTATCACACGTGTCATTCATTTAATTCAACATAACAACCAATAATTGTCCTGCCATTGGCGTGGCTTGCGCTCTCGATTATGACGTTGTTATGTTGAATCAGCCTGCTTTCTCCATCAGTCTGCCTTCGTACACATTCCACGTGTTATTCTTTCTTAGATTTGGTGGACCCACTTTTGATATTATTTTGTGGTACAAACAATGCCCCCCCAACATCCCTTTCAAGTAAAGGCGCGAGCAATCATAACTTGATGGGATGTTGTTAGTTTAAATACAGGTCCACCAAATCATAACTTCCTTTTAAGAAATCAATCTTATCCTTTGACTCCATAACTGCCAAGTTTTTAGGGAATGATAAGATGGCTGCCCTAATCAGGGTAAGATCGGATGGTATCCCAATCAATGCTCTATTATCCCAACAGGTATACCCCATTTCTCCCATTACCTCTGATTTTTAGAAAAATACCAACTATCAATCTTTTGTGGTCCTTTGACTGACGCAGAGTATCTTACCTTTATTACCTTGTTGGTTAGCAGATACTTAACTTGTCCCCCTTCTTTCAAGGTAGTCAAATTCGATCTTCCTCTGGCCCTTGCTTTAGCTTATGGTCAGGTTCTGGTATTAGGCCCCTTTCTCTTGGCTCAAATTTACCGAGACTATTTTAGGTTGATCAGTAGTAATCTAGATACTTGGGGTGGTCCTTTATGTATCCTACAATTGTGGCTCCATCAATATTTCCCTGAGGTTAGCCCTCCTTGCACGACCGTATCTGACTCATCTGTTTATGGTCAAAATTTGGCCACATATTCTTCCAGCCCCTTTGGGTTTTCGAATTGTTTAGGCTTCTTCTTCTCCTTTAGGACTCCTACTCCCAATAGATTCTTACCTTATCATCCTCCTTTGTATGGACCAGCCTGGTTTAAAGATTCCCTTTCTAAGCCGAACAATTACCCCAAACTATAGGCATACTACTTGGTCTCTCAAGATTGTCACCACAGAGTGACGAAAGAGAATTCAGGAAATAACCAATGCAACGTTGAATCTTATTTCGCAAACTATCAAGCACGCCAATTCGGTCTAACCCAAACACTTCTTTATCCTAATTCTTGTCAGCCAATCCAGATTTCTTGACTCGTACAGTCTTATGTCCGATGAATCAGTTCAACAGGTGGATCTTCTCCTCGATCAGTTTGAGTTCCAGTCATTCTCTCTTCACCCTACGTCTATTCCTTCCTTTAATACTTTCTAGATGGAACATTTTGATCACTGCTTTGGCGATTTTGATTTATTGCTCAATACATTGTCTCCGCTGCCATCACCAAGTACTAATCCTTCACTTGTTCAGACTACAGGCAAAAGAAAGAGAGGCCCAAGTATGGATCCTGATATCAAAGCTGATTATGATTCCATCATCAAATTTGAGGAATTTTATAAGCTAAAATGGAATCCTTTGAAGCCTTCTGAGTTAATTTCTAAGGCGAGTCGCATCAGAATCCAGCTAAAAAAGGAACGGGTGGAAAAGAAGGCTCATGAATATCAGAAGAAACATGGAAAGACTCCAAACTGGCAACAACTTTATGCTTCTGCCAAGAATTGGGTCAGAATGACTTGTCCTTTTCCACCCTTGGCCGAATTTGGCATTGCAGAACCTGTGGCTCAGACTGATGGGCCTGTAGGATATACAAACTACCTTTGGTGGCGTCCCTACAACCAGTCATCAGGCTGCTTGGGCATTTCCCGGAGTCTGTCCCCTTGGTCTCCGAAATTTCTTTAATAGCTTGATACCAAGAGATGAGGTTTCTATTTTGTTTTGATGTTATTGATCTCGTCAAAATCAAGATATAAAAGTATGCCTAATTATGCTTTACTTTCAAAAGATTTGCAGTGTGGAAGTAAAGGTCGAACCCACAGAGATTGAATACTACACACTTTAATTTTTAAAACCTAGATTTAGTTAATTAAGAAAAACAGATTTTGAATTTAATTTGAATTAAACTAATAACAATAAAAGTAAATCTAAATTATGAAAGCAATTAAATATTTATTTTTATAATAAGTTTAAGGAACCTAGGATTGCAAATCCACCACTAGCTTCATAATAAGGGTATTTACAAATTACTTTAGTTTATTAAGTTGGATGGTAATGGGGAATTGTAGCTACAAACCTAATTCCTCCGTCAAGAAAATAACTATGGTTCAAGCACCAACATAATCCATCTTCGGTTAGCACGAATTATCCCACACTAAACTAGGGTTGTGGTATAATCCGTCTAATCTAGGCATGGACTATTCGGATACTTGATAGTACAATTCAATTTAAGCACCATTACATGTAAATAATCTAAACAAGCACATCAAGCATAGATCATTGAGCACACTACCATCAAAATAGATCTAAGACAAGAGTAAACTTTGAAAGTAACGATTTAATCAATAAAAGCACGATTTATTTATAAAAATCCTCGGAACATGTAACTGTCATCCATACATAATAAAACTAAAATAAAAACATAAAATACACCCTATTACTTGGATAGGGTTTCATTGAAACCCTAGATCTTGAGTTTAATTGGCCATAGAATTGATGAACGGCAAGAGGTTGATGGAGGAGGCCATGGGAATCCTTAGTCTTCTTCTTCTTCTTCTCCTTGCTTTCCTCTCTCCAATGGCTGAAGTTTTAGTTGTATATGGATATATCTAATATTGTGTAATGATGTGTAACTCCAAAATTAATTTAGAATATGATTTATATAGAGTTTGGAAGGATTTAGGAAGCTTTCCTAAGTCAAATCGCACTAAAACTGTTATTTTTACATTTCTGGACGTATTCAGCCAATTCGGATCGCACAGGGCTCTTCAGGACCTTGAAATATGCAACTTTGACTTTTTCGACGGGTCGCTCGCGCAGGTCGCGCGATCGGGTCGCGCGCACAGGTCGCTCCAGCGACCAGGCCATTTTCTAACTTTTCTCAGATTTTCCATTGCTCCGCGTACCGATCGTAGAATTGCGATAAATTTTGACTCGAACCTCTTATTGACTCACTGCTTGCGGCCACACGTCCGTAACTCAAATATCTACATTTTATATCTTTGGAGAAATTTCTCAAATCTGAAGTATTCCTTATCAAAAATGCAATTTTCAGAGGCTGCTCCTGCATTCAGCTTTCACCGGAATCACCGTTTAAGCCCAGAATGACTTCCAAAGCCACTAATCATTGGATTTTGGTGCATTTTCAAGTTAAAGCTCAAAAACCTACAAAATTTAGAATACTTATTAAAAAACAACTAATAACTACATGAAATGGGCTAACAAAGCTTATCTTCAGGACTATAAACGGCAACTATTCGTCGCCGATCACACCCCCAAACCTACACTTTGCTAGTCCTCGAGCAAAGAAAAATATAAAAATAAATATTACTATACTACAAATACTACTCCATTTTTGCATTAAATAACGATTGCATTTAGCATATGCAATAAGCCTTTTAAACTCCTAGGTGTCCCTAGTCGAACGAGTGAAGTCTTGTAAGGGTTCTTGTCAATAAGTCACCCACAACCATCTTTATTAACTTATAAATTTAAAAAGTTTTATTCAAACGAAAAACAAAACAATCAATACTCCTTATCATAGAATGATGATTTGAAATAGAATAACGAACAAGAAGAAACGGAATCAAACGTCTACCTACGTCATGAAAAACAATCTCAAGCACATGCATCGTATAAATCAATAAAGTTTCTCATAAAATTGCATGTGTGTGATATGGTAGTCAAATGAACACGCGCATATCATGAACTTGGAATATAACTCGGATAACCATCCAACTATGCTTCGACTACGAATCTCACAATATTAATTACACTCTCAAATGAAACACTCAGAAACAGGTGTAATTTTTCTAAAATATGTGAGTAAAGGAAATATATTTTCAAAACAAGAAACCGCTCACATATAACTTGGAAAAGACGCATGACATGAAAGAATAGTAGTCTCATGGATAGGACGCCAACAGTTAAGAAAAATTAATCATTACCATGTTTTAATCCCCCTCTCATCGTTTTCATATCCAAACCATGTTTCCTAGGATCAAATTAATAGGACTTTTCAAAGGTTATAACATGGCTCAGGTAATGAAAAAGGAGAGTACGTAAAGAAGGAACGATAATTCATTAGGTAGTTTTAGAATGGTATTGTAAGACATATTCGATTTCTTTCATTCATCTCTTCTACCAATTTCATCTTTTCATACTTTTTTCATATATTTTTCTTTACTGTAATTTCTTTTTCTTTTTCTTTTTCTTTTTTCAACCTTATTCTTCTTTTTTTCTATTCTTTTTTTTCTTCAATCCTTATCCTCCTCGTTGCTTTTGAAATGAATATTCAATAAATAACAAGGCAACCACCCTAAGCATCATCTTATTTTTTTCTTCTTCTTCTCAATCCACACATCGCCTTATCATCACTAAAAGGTGATCAATCTTTCAGTAGTGAACTCCAAGTTGGCCAAATTGGAGCAAAAACATGATAATGGTAATTAAAGAAAAATGGCATTTTAAAGGCTCAAAGGGCGAACTAAGAAAACTTTTATCATTTATCAGTCAGTAAACAAAGAAGGCCTAAAATCATGTCCCATGGTTATATGGTTCTTCAACATTTATGATGGAAGATTATTTAGCATAGTAGCAAATATTTTACTTGACTATCAACCAAAACAAGAATAATGAGACTATAACAACGAGTTAATGCGCTTATTTCAAATGAAATTCGACAAACACAATGTGTATATAACCCTCTAAAAAGAAAAGATAGGCTGAAAAGCTCACTGGGTTTAGTCTCCACCATGTATTATCTAGAAATCTGAATCATATTATAGTTCATATCAAATATGTATTCAAGCGACTACGTGCAGTGCATAAGTTTATGTGCAAAACTATGATATAAAACTACGATTAGAATGATACATAACTTAAAACGTTACATCATGACTTTAGCAAATGTTTAATCACATATTCTCATGTTCATCATTCTATAACAATCCAAGTACTATAACAAGAAGTATCAAATTTATATTTCAAAAACGTCGGTAATCATCGTTTATTTAAGCACAAGTATCAAAAATTTTAAAAAAATTGCAGTATAATGTGCATGCGTGTGCATACCCCCAAACCTAAATCTTTCATTGTCCCCAATGAAACAATAAAATGAAAGCAAGGAGAGTACGTAAAGAAGGAACGATAATACCTCGATCTCTGCAAACACAAACCAGGTGAATGTACAATAATATGGAATCAAAGTTCAATTACTCCAAATGGAGCACTATTTCACCTGTTAATACTTAACAAAAGAAAATTAAACAAACAAATAAAGGCTAAAATATAATACATATGTTCTTTATTTATTTATTAATCAATAAAAACTAAACTAGAATTAAAATAATGTAATGAAACACATAGAAACAAAACTATCTAAACAAAGATAAACTCGATCGTAAAAAACTACCAGAAAAGAATAACAACTAAACAGGTGTGGGAAACATAAGGTAAAAGAACAAAGAGAAAAATTGAGAAATCCCCACCTCGCGCGAGCGACGCTCGCTCACGCGAATCCCTCCGCGAGGATAAGCAGAAGCTTGTTATAAAGTTTCTTTAGAAAAATTTCTAAGTGCCAGAATCGCACGAGCCGACCGCGCGAGCGAACCTCTCGTACGCGCGAATCTAGGCACGAGATGTAACAGAAGCTCATATTGTCACGCCCCGAAGTGGCCAAAAATAGGGAAAATTTAAAATTTCCTTTCTGGACCCGTAGGGAATGACGAGTTACATAAAACTGACCTGTCCGTGCAACATATTAATAAAATATATATCAGAGTAAGAAATTTGCAAAAGCGTCTAATGGTATTCATGGGGGAACTTAAAGTGTTTTGCTACTTAGGCTATTACAGAAGTTCCAAATGAAAACCACAAAAGATAAGTTGGGCGATTAACGCCACTTAAATTATTACATCAACCAAAAGATAGTTAAAACATAAAAGAAGTCTTGATACGGAAATAGGCCAGAGTCCTCCTTCTAACTAGCAAACCCATAACCTTCGTTATCAAGCTTTTCCTGATAGTCTACCTCAGGATCACCTTCCTGATAGTTCCCATCCTGAGGATAGTGATATGCATCTTCAGGGTTACCTTGATAGTCCTCCTCATAATAACCTAGACGTAAAATGTCCAGGGCAGGAAAGGAGCCGTTAGCTTTTGAAGCTAAGTGAAATCGTCTTAACCAGTCACTCCTAATACATTTAAGGATATACAGGTACAACAATATTTTGAAACAACATTAATGAACATATGATATGGTAGTATGCTGACACAATGCAGTATCGATCTATTCGACTTTTACTTAACCATGGACACTACAACTGACTCATATGACTTGTTACATTACCAATGTAACGGCGTTGGCTTAGAGTAGAATGATTACGTTGCTATCATCGCCTAGCAGGGCCCTATAGCAAATTTTGGTATTAAAAGAGTGTAAGCATTGGACTCTTAGGTCCTCGTGACCTTGCCTGGAGAATATAATAGTTACAGCGCTATCGTCGCCTAGCAGGGCCCTATAGCATTCAAAAAGTAACTATTGTATGCTGGTGGATACTTTGCTATCGTCGCCTAGCAGGGCCGTATAGCGTATCAACCAACAACTCATACATAACTTCAATGATTTCAATGGAAACTCTGGCTATCGTCGCCTAGCAGGGCCCTATAGTAGTTTCATCGTTGTTCCCATTTACTTGACTGTACCACTCGGACCACTGCGGTCCACTCAATGTGTGTAATGATATGACTGGGTTAGTCCCCATGACTAACCATGCAAATGTCAACATTGACATCAAGACTCGACTATGTTCGTATGAATGTCCGTATGATTGTCCGTATGATTGTATAAACGAAAAGTCATGATAAACAAGAATATCAACGAATATTAATTAAGCATAGAGTATAGTTAACTAACATGCGCTCATCATATAAGTAAGAATCTCAACATTCACATAACTAATACTTATCAGTATTGCCCACACAGGACGCACTGAGCATACATATATGAACAATAATAATTCTATAATATACCAAGTAAGTTATGATGACTCACCTCGATGCAGTTGCGTAACAGTGAGCATAGCGGTTCCTATAAGGTATAAAAATACATAGAACATTGATTAATAAGCGTACTAAAATTAGGGACATAATGGTAATTGTGCCGGGTGGGTTCCTAACCCTTAACATGATGATCTAGACATCATTCTGAGTCCAACGCCATTGACTAGACTCAAATCGGAGTCCGTTGCATAAAAGGCTGGGTTTTCGATACCAGTTTGGGCCCTAAAGATAAGTTGTATTTTTGACCGTGTCGAAAGGTCACCAAACTTTAAAGGGATGTTCTAGACGTTATTCTAAGATTCTGGGAACTGACCGCATATTTTTCTGAGCTACAGTTTATTTATTATGAATTTCTGAAGTTTAAATCGTCTAATAATAGACTGCGGGGTCCCGTAATTATAAAATATAATTTAGGGAGACATTTGACCCTCAACCGGTTTCGTCAAAAGAAAAAGCACCTAAAATATTTTTATTAAATACTAGGCCTGAAAATAGGCTAGTGGTATTTTTCTCATAATTTTCGGGGCTCGTTTGGTATTTTAAATAATTAAAATACAACCAAATCGGGCTTTTAATAATAATTAATAATTATTAAAAATACAAAAGTTTGAGTTTTATAAATAATAATTTATAATATAGAGGTATTAGGCCTTAGAAAAATTAAATATAATTTTCCTATATTTAAATGTAGTCATTAGGTATTTATCACCTAATTATTTTAATTTAAACAATCACTTATTATTTATTGAACTAAACAATCAATAAGTATATTATATAAAAATTAGATATTATTCCATAAAATAAAGTTAAAATATAATATTTCAGATTATTTGAAATAAATTTTTTGAGTATTTAAAACTATTTATAATTATTTGTTAATATATATAAGAAATAAATAATACATAAAATTACTAATATGAATTAACAGAATTAATAAAACGTTAATTAAACTTAAAAACAGATTATAAATCCTAAATCCGGATTAACAGACTAATTAATTATTAATAATAGATTAATTTAACCTTAATTAAGATTAGCAGATTAATTAATAATATAAAACAATTAATTATAATTAAAGGCATAAACCCGCGGGTCAACCTAGATCCAACCCGAACCCAATGGGTTACCCAAATATAGACTCAACAGAGTCCATCATCAAAAACTCGCAGGTCGACCCGAATCCGACCCGACTCAAACAGGCTAACCCAAATAGAGACTCAATAGAGTCCATGGTTTACATTCGCGGGTTCAACCCGAACCTAATCGGGTTCTCCATTTATATAGAAGCTGGTCCAACCCGTATGCCCAAACCCGGACCTAATTTAACTCATATTCCAACCCGGCCCGATGACCCATACCTAACCCAACCAAATCTGGTTGGATCCGAAATGAAATGACACTGTTTCATTTAATGTCCTTTGGGTCATTTTTAAATGACCCGACCCGTAAGAATTAAAATGATATAACCCTAAATCAAAACGGGTTTGTACCACGGTTTAAGCATGGGGTACAAGCCTTTAAAGCTCTAGGGTTCCGGTCATCCTCTCCAGCGTCTAGCCCCCGCCGGCGAGCCCCATTTTGCTCCGGAAAACTTCAAATGGCCATATCTTGGCCAGTTCTCCATGGAAATTGCTCTACCCAACGCCAAAATGCTCGGTTTGGGACCCTCTATCACATACTATGAGTTGGGATGGTGGTTCATTCGTTCTAAGGGCCTACTAGTGGATTATCCTTTTCGAATTTTAAGAGGATAATGGCTTGCATGGCCGGCCAAACAAGTTCCTAACCAAAAGCTGTTCTTATGGGGGTATGAGGGGCCTATTAGGGTCTGTTTGGTATGGTTTTTAAGGGGTATAGTTGAGTTTGACAATTTGAGCTCCGGTGAGGAGCTTTAATGGAGGTTAGGGTTGACAGAGAGCTTAGGCTCTGTTTGGGTTACATCAAAGGGGTCTGGGAGTGAGTGTGGGGAGGTGTGAGTGTACAAAATCAAACAGGGGTATGGGTTTTACCTCAGGGTATTGGGTCTTCTCTCTTTCTTCTTCTCCGGTGACTCTCTCTCTCTCTCTCTCTTCTATTTGTGCGTGAGTGAGACAGAGAGTGTGTGTGTGTGGTGGGGGAGGCAGAGAGTAATACAGGGGGAAATTGTGAGAGGGTGCGTGTGTGTGGCCTCCCTCTCTCTCGGTGACACACACATATATATATACAAACCTACATTCAACTCACATATACATACAATCATATATACACTTACTCATACAGATTGAGAATCTGTTTGGAGTTGATGAAGTGATGGGCTGATTTAATTGGCATCCTAGGGAGGGGAGAAAAGTCGTCGGCGTTTGGGTGGGGGTTGGTTTATCCGGCGGGTTTTGGGGGGGGGGGGGGGGGTTTAATTGGGTAGGTTAGATACCCAATGGGTATAAACATGGTGGGTAGTACACTGCTATTTAGGGAAAGATTCTTGTTGCTATATTTGTGTAGTTGAGTCGTCGTCTAGAGCTACGTGCAATACATCTAATTCGTACACAGATTTTACGGGTTCGCATGCCAAGTCAGTCCGAGGTTGAAACTTACAGTCTAAGTAATTAAATAAATAAATACGTATACGTATTCGGGTTCTAGAATTAAGAACTTAAAATACTAGAATTAATACGAACGAAATACGGGGACCCATTTCATTATTTACAAAAATTTGCGGGTACTACTCATATATATAAAAAGTTGAAAAAAATTTTTTTGTCTAAGGGGGAATCTTGCACGAGCGGACAGCGCGAGCGAAGTGTCGCGCGCGCGACTTTGTTCTTTTCCTCTTTTTCTTTATAAAAATTTATATAAGTTCAAAATAAATTTACTCCGACCCCAAACCTGTCCAGAAAACTCAAAAACAGACTCAAAATGACTCCAAAAATACTCAAAAAGAATAGAAACCGACGAACTAAAGCTTGGGTTGCCTCCCAAGAAGCGCTATCTTTTACGTCTTTAGCTAGACCATTCTAGCTCAAGACTCAAAGAGGTTGTAAATCAGAGTTTGTACCCTTTAGGGTGTTAGGGAGATTTCGGTGGAAAGCCGAAACAAGGTCGCTATTCGTTAATTCCTTTGATGACTCTCCTTTATCGTGTTCAAATCGATTCCTAACCTTTTGAGTAAATTCGTCATTAGGGTCTGTACTATTCAAATTCATCCGCTCATTTTCCACTATATTATTCTTCTCACTCACGTTTATGTCCTGATTAAGTTCAACCGTTCTTCTAACCTCACTACCCTCCATATATTGATAATCATCATCTTTAGGAAGTTGATCAATCGCATTAAACACGTTTAATTTAAAGTACATGTTCCCGAATGACACTTTCATTACACCTGTTCGACAGTTGACAGGCGCATTAGCGGTGGCTAGGAATGGATGACCAAGAATGATAGGAGTGTATTTCCTAGCATCTGAAATAGGTTCAGTATCAAGGACCATAAAATCAACAGGATAATAGCATTTGTCAACTTTAACTAAGACATCCTCGACAATTCCTCTAGGTACTTTCACAGAACGAACCGCTAATTGAATAGTAGCGGTCGTAGGTTTAAGTTCACCTAAACCTAGTTGTTTATAGACATGATAAGGTAAGAAGTTAACACTAGCTCCTAAGTCAAGGAGAGCCCAATGAATGATAGTGTCACCTATAACACATGAAATAGTAGGCGTATCGGGATCTTTATACTTTGGAGGAGCGTGTTGAAAATTTGAGCTTACTTTTTTCGTGAGAAAGACCTTTTTTGGAGTATGACTGCGTATTTTGCGCTTTTGCGTGCAAATGTCTTTTAGACATTTAGTGTAAGCGGGAATTTGTTTTATCGCATCGAGGAATGGAATATTGAATTTAACTTGTTTAAATACCTCGAGTATATCTTCCGTTTTTGAATTTTTCTTTGATAAATTAGACGGTTCCTCAACATTTGGTGGATATGGCATTCTCGGAATATAATTCGTTGGGATCGGTTCATTTTCTTTTCTCTTCCTACTCACGTCCTCACCCTTTTCCTTATTCAAATTTATATTTTTATCTTTCTCAACCTCATCCGGAATTACAACAACTTCCTCATCTCGAGTAGTCGTCCTAGTCGAAACAGCGTTCACGCTCTCACTCGACCCCCCCTTTTTGTATTGTCCCTGAGGGTTTTGAACAGTTTGCGCAGGCAACTTTCCCTCGTTTCTACGACTCACCGCAGTAGCTATTTGTCCCATTTGGGACTCAAGCTTCGCAATGGATTGTGTATGAGAGTGCACTATTTGTGCCTGTGCTTGGACTTGAGTTTCTATGTTTTTAAGGGATGCCAACACCGTAGCCTCAAAAGCGTTATCCCTTGGAGGGTTAGGATTAGGAGGTGGTTGTTGGTATTGACTTTGTTGATATTGGGGTCGATAAGTATTAGAAAACTTGTTCGACATAGAATTATAATTATTCCGTGGGAATCGTTGCATAGAATTAACGTATTGCTCAACAAACTCTGGGAATTGAGATGTACAAGGACATGCAAAGATATTATGTGACGGTATAGAACACAATGCACATACTTTGTGAGGAGGCGAATTGGACCTATTTCCCATCCTCATAAGTTGGTCAAGTTTTCTATTTATTTCTTGTATTTCGATTGAATGACGAGACTCAACTTTTACCTCTCTTTTTGGTGGTGGCAGATATCCTCCAGAATGTACTGACACTGACTGATACATCGAATTCTCGCTTAATGTTTCAAAAAATTTCCAGGCCTCGTCGGCGCTTTTGTGTAGGAAGGTGCCCGTACAAACGGCGTCAACGGTATTTCGCACGGAGGGAATAAGTCCCTCGTAGAAGACTTGAACTAATTGCCACTTAGGAACCTGATGATGTGGGCATGAGCATAATAATTCTTTAAACTTTTCCCAAGTATCATAAAGCGTTTCCCCATCTTGCATCACAAAGTTTGTTATGGATTTCCTTATCTGATTCGTACGCATAATAGGGAAAAACTTTTGTAAAAATGCAGTGTGTAAAGCTTCCCATGTTCTAATTGTGTTTGGCTCCAAAGATTGGAGCCAGTATTTAGCTTTATCTTTTAAAGAGAATGGAAAGAGTCGCAATTTTAATTCATCATCAGTGAGATTTTGAATTTTTAAAGTAGAACATATATCTTGAAAATCACCCAAGTGTTGATAAGGGTCTTCATTAATGCGACCGTGAAAAGAAGGAAGTAGCGAGATGGTAGATGACTTTATCTCAAAATGAGATGCCGACACCTCCGGTAAATCAATACATGTTTGTGGCGTGTATGTCGTCGGAATAAATTAATCTTTAAGAGGAGGAGGTGGAGGTATATTAGGATTATTTCCATTATTTACGTTATTTTCGCCATCGGCCATTGGAATAGGTTTTATGTTAATAAATCGAGTTTTTCTTAACCTTTTAAGGGCATTTTGAATTTCGACCTGAAATAACGACGGAGGTTTTGGAGTCCGACTGACTCTAAGGGTGCGTTCAAGTTCAGGATCGATATAAAATAATTCAGGTTTACTTGAACGCGTACCAAACATAAACTAAAAAGAAAAGAAATTAAAATAAGGACTGACTCAACAAATACAAAAATAATCACGCAAATCAGACAACAGGCAAGCACACAGTACTACTATGATGCATGTAATTATCCTTATGCAGTGATTCGCGTCAAAGCCCAGCGCCCCGGGTTTCCTAGCTAATGCAATGCTCACTCCACAACTAACCTAATGCAAGTAATTGCGTCTCAGCGCCCTGACTTACAGTGATTTGATACGAAGTTTAAAAGAAAACGATTTACTTGAATTTTATTTGTTTTTTCGCGTAAGCTCCTTTGACGTGCACAGCTGCTCCACTCGAAATGCTAGAATTTTGAGTTCCTAAGAAATTGCAAAAATAAAAGAAAAGTTAGTAACTTAAAGTAAAACGGAAAAATAAGAAAAATAAAACCTAATCTAATATTTACGAATTAACTAAACTAAGATTCTAAAATTAAAGGTAGTGAATTGCAATCCTCGGCAACGGCGCCAAAAATTGATCTCGTCAAAATCAAGATATAAAAGTATGCTTACTTATGCTTTGCTTTCAAAAGATTTGCAATGTGGAAGTAAAGGTCGAACCCACAGAGATTGAATACTACGCACTTTAATTTTTAAAACCTAAATTTAGTTAATTAAGAAAAACATATTTTGGATTTAATTTGAATTAAACTAATAACAATAAAAGTAAATCTAAATTATGAAAGCAATTAAATATTTGTTTTTATAATAAGTTTAAGGAACCTAGGATTGCAAATCCACCACTAGCTTCATAATAAGGGTATTTACGAATTACTTTAGTTTATTAAGTTGGATGATAATAGGGAATTGTAGATACAAGCTCAATTCCTCCGTCAAGAAAATAACTATGGTTCAAGTACCAACATAATCCATCTTCGGTTAGCACGAATTATCCCACACTAAACTAGGGTATAATCCGTCTAATCTAGGCATGGATTATTCGGATACTTGATAGCACAATTCAATTTAAGCACCATTACATGTAAATAATCTAAACAAGCACAGCAAGCATAGATCATTGAGCACACTACCATCAAAATAGATCTAAGACAAGAGTAAACTTTGAAAGTAACGATTTAATCAATAAAACACGATTTATTTATAAAAATCCTTGGAACATGTAACTGTCATCCATTCATAATAAAACTAAAATAAAAACATAAAATACAACCTATTACTTGGCTAGGATTTCATTGAAACCCTAGATCTTGAGTTTAGTTGGCCATAGAATTGATGAACGGCAAGAGGTTGATGGAGGAGGCCATGGGAATCCTTGGTCTTCTTCTTCTTCTTCTCCTTGCTTTCCTCTCTTCAATGGCTGAAGTTTTAGTTATATATGGATGTATCTAATGTTGTGTAATGATGTGCAACTCCAAAATTGATTTAGAATAGGATTTATATAGAGTTTGAAAGGATTTAGGAAGCTTTCCTATGTCAAATCGCACTAAAACTGCTGTTTTTACATTTCTGGATGTATTCAGCCAATTCGGATCACACAGGGCCAAAGCAAAACTAAAGTCTCAAAAGACATGGTTGATGACCCGAGTGTTCTTCCCAAAATCTCTCAGTGCTCGAAGACTCTTTTTCCTCAACCTCCTTCTTTGCAAACAGGGTTCGGTTTCTCTGCTTCAGTGAGCCATACTTCTTCAGATTCCCAGTTATTAACTTAGATTAAGGATCTTTGTCTTCGATCTCAGAACCTCAGGCAAGCTCTTGCTCAAAGGCTTGGCTCTTCTTCCTTGCCTTCGCAGCCAAGCTTAACAAAATCCACTCTAGCTCGTACAGAAGCTGAACTTTAGGCAAAGAACCTTTTGGCTTCTTTACGTTTTGTTACTTTCAGAAATGCCATAGGACAACAGGTGGCCATTGAGAACACTATCTCTCTGCTTTCCAAAGATTTTGCTGGTTCTTCCTCTTCCTCGCCGTTAGTTTCTTTCTTACAACAATTCAAGAAGATTGCTAACACCATGGCTGAGGTAACCCAAAAACTGGCTGACGTGAAGGAGTTCTTTGAGAAAAGAGAAGAAGTAACCAACTAATGCATTCAATTGGCTAGCACTGCGGAGACGGGGATGGAGAGTTCTGCCTTGCTTTTGGAAGAGATCAAGAAACTAAGGGCTGCTCTTGCCAAGATGGAAGCTGATTATGCAACCCAACAGGTTGACTCACGGAAAAGGTTCTATAGTAACTTGATCAACTGACTGATGAGATCTCAGCTTTGGATGATCAAGAGGAATCATGGTTGACCATTCAAAAGACTGCGGACACTGCCTTGTCTCAAATTAATGAGTAGTGGACTCAAGCTTTGGTCCTTCTGGCTCCCTTTTTTCCATGATCTTTTCTTTTTAGGACTTCGTGGTTGTTTGAAACTTTATTTTTGCACTGAATGGCCACGGGGCCAAGACTCTTTGATTTTTGTCTATGTAGCCATGTTTGGCTTTCTTATGGCATGCTCATAATCATACATCAGTTTATGCACCTGCATGCCGTGTTTCACTATATTTTTCAGTTTCTACTCAATTTCATCAGTCTGAGTTTGAATACTCCTGTTATCCAAATTTTCAGACTGATCAGGAATAACCCTAACATCCTGAGTATTCTTAGCTTCTTGCTCCAACTGACATAGATATGACTCCCACATACATGGATTATATTTCTTTAAGTATTTTCCATTTATAAGCCTGTTGTGTACTTGCCCATCCAAGTTTCTCAAGTGGTAGGCCTCCCCTTTTAGCACTTCGTGGATTTCAAAGGGCCCTGCCCAATTAGGAGACCACTTCCCCAATCTATGGTCTTTGAGTCCTAATGGCAAGATAGCCTTCATAACTAATTCTCCCATAGAGAAAGATTTGGCACTTACCTTTTTGTTATAAGCCTTCTTGGCTCTACGTTTTTGTAGCCTGATATGGTCTAGAGCCAAAAGCCTTACCTCGTCGAGATCTTCTAGTTCCGTCAGCATAGCTTAATTGTACTCATCTATATCCAAATCATTTTGCTTAGCAACTCTCAAAGACTTAACTGCCAATTCCATAGGTAATACGGCATCATGACCATAAGTAAGTGCAAATGGTGTAGTGCCTGTGCTTGATCTTTTTGAAGTTCTGTAGGCCCATAAAACTTCAGAAAGTAACTCATGCCAAATTCTAGGATTATTGTCAACCATTTTTTTGAATATTTAGCTTGAGGATTTTGTTGGTTGATTCTGCTTTTCAATTGGCTTGGGCATAATATGGGGTTGAATTGAGAATAGTAAAACCATACTCAAAGGCGAATTCCAGCATATCATCTCCAGTAAAAGGAGTACCTTGATTAGCCGTGATGGTTTGTGGTAATCCAAACCTATGAATGATATTTTCCTTAATGCACTTAATCACTTCATTCTGACTGACTGATTTAAGCGGAATAGCCTCTACCCACTTGGTAAAATAATCAATAGCCACTAGAATATATGCATGGTTTTTTGATGAAGGTGGACTGATCTTTCCAATCATGTCCATCGCCCATCCTCGAAATGGCCATGGTTTGATAATGGACTGAAGGTTGACAGCAGACACATGTTGAATTGGCCCATGTCTCTGACAAGCCTGACATCCCTTGGCAAAGTTGATACAATCCTTTAAAATGGTAGGCTAATAGTAATTATATCTCCTTATTAACCATCTCATTTTTGTCCCAGCCTAATGAGCCCCACACAATCCACTATGTACTTGCTTCATCAGTCTCAATGCTTTTATTTTACTAGGACATTGCAACACTGATTCATTCGTCGATTTTTTGAATAACTCAACATCAGCCAGGAAGTAGTGCACCGCTTTCCTTCTGATCTTGATATCTGTATGCATATCAGGATTCTCTAAAAACTTAATGATTGGTTCCCTCTAATCATCCTCATCAGCCTAAAGGGGCATAGCATACTCAATGTCCTCCTCCTCTATAATTGACGACTTAGATCTTTTTTCGACCGTAATCATCCTTTGGAAGACGTTTGTTGGGATCTTAAGTCCTAAAGCAATCTGAGCTAATTCATTGGCCTCTTCATTTTCTTCTCTTGGCACATATTGCACTGTTGACTCAGAAAAATTGTTTATCAGCCTTATTGTAATTGTATGATACCTTTCTAAAATGGTATTATGCACTTTATATTTTTCCCCTAGCTGATTGATTACTAATTGAGAATCTCCAACCAATTTCACAATCGTGGCCTTTATTTCGTATAAAATTTTAAGGCCAATGATCACGGCCTTGTATTCAGCCTGATTGTTGGAACATTTAAAATCGAATTTAAAATCGTATTCAGCCTGATTGTTGGAACATTGTGTCTTTTTTCCACTATCGGGGCATTCATCATTCCAAATGGCATTACCAAAAATTCATAGTGACCATATTGGGTTCTAAAAGCAGTCTTAGGTATATCTCCCTTCCATACCCTCAACTGATGATACCCCGATCGTAGGTCTATCTTGAAAAATGTTGTAGCTCCCTGTAGTTGATCAAACAAATCGTCGATCCGAGATAAGGGATACTTATTCTTGATAGTCACTTGGTTTAATTCTTTATAATCGATACACAATCGGAGTGTTCTGTCCTTCTTGTTTATGAATAACATTGGTGCTCCCCAAGGTGATGTACTTGGATGTACAAACCCCATATTCTCGAGCTCTTAAACTTGTTCCTTCAGTTTTGACAGTTCGGCGGGGGTCATTCTGTAGGGAACCTTAGTGATCGGTGCGGTACCCGGTATAAACTCAATACAGAACTCTATACTTTTCTTGGGCGGTAGACCAAAAATGTCTTGAAATACTTCCTCAAAGTCCTTGACTACAGGTATAGATGATGTTGTTATCTCTATACTGACGACTTCAATGTTGGCTAACACCTCATGAGGAACATATCTCCCGAAGGGTTACATTGGAAATCAAAGGGTTGATTCCCGTTGTCGGAGAATGTAATTCTCTTCCTCGCACAATCCAACTTTGCCTGATTCTGAGCAAGCCAATCTATTCCAAGGATTATGTCAAACTCCTTCATCGATAGGACAATTAGCCTCGCAGGGATTTCATGATCTCCTAATCGTAATGGACAGTCCTTGCACACATGTCCTAATTTGACTGTGGCTCCCAATGGTGAGGTGGCCATCAAAGCTTTCTCTAAACAGTGTGGTAGAATACCCAATCTTCGGATAGTATTAATAGATATGAAGGAAAGAGCAGCACCCGTATCAAATAAAACTTTAACTTGGGAGTTAAACAGAGTTAATGTACCTTCCACTGCTTCCTGATCGAGCTGAGCTTCTCCATAATCTCCTTTTTCATAAATCCATCATAACCAGCGGCATCAGGAATTACCGCGTTTAAGCGAGTCTGACCCTATTGACCATAAGTCACCTGCTTAGGAGAGTGCAGAACTTACTGATGTGACCTGGTTCACCACAGTTGTAACAGATTATCCCTTGTTGTGAAGCACACCTTGGTGCCTTGCAGTCTCGAGCCAGATGACCGGGGTTGCCACAATTAAAGCATTTTCCAGCACTACTACCTTCTCCTACTCGGGGTTGAATCGGATAGGTGACAACTTAGGTTTTCTTGCTTCTATCAAAAATTTTCTTCTGCCCTTGGGTATGATACGCCGGCGGCTTATTTCCAAAGTTACCCCTCTGCGGTGGACGAAAATCAAATTATTTTCGGTTTGCTCAAGCATCCTCTTCCAGATCGGTGGTCAAGCCAATGAGTCCCTCGAAAGACTTATCCAGTTGATCGAGAGTCAGGCGGCGAATCTGTGATGTCAACCCTTGATTATACTTACGTATCTTTTTTTCCTCTGTATTAACCATGTGCGGGGCAAACCGAGACAGTCTCTCGAACTGTGTGGTGTACTCTTGCACCGACTTAGTCCCCTGAGTCAACTCCATAAATTCTTTCTCTCTCATATGCCTTTCTGTAGCAGAAAAATACTTTTCTAGAAACCTCCCCTTAAAGGCAGTCCACCTCATTCCCATAGCAGCTGTGTTTCCAATGGTGGCTATCACCGAGTCCCACCAATCTGCGGTGGTATCGGTTAGTTGGAAGGTAGCTAACCTCCTCTTATCCATTTCATTGCACTGGACAGCTTCGAACATGCAGTCCATCTGTCTCAACCACTATTTTGCTTTCCAAGGTTCTGCGTTACCCGCAAACTGCTCGGGCTTTAGCACACGGAATCTCACCAGCAGCTTATCCCCAATCTGACAGTCTCGTCAGTTTTCATTCGTATTATTGATTCTCTCGAGGCATCTGACGAAAGCCTTAAACATTCTCGTGGGATCGACAGCCTCAGGTGCTTCCTCAATCAAGTTCCTGTTCCTCCTTTATCTCCCAGACATTCTAAATGCATGCCAATGATACAAGAATGAGAAACATAAATGAAACAGATATATGAAGCAGTTTAAATGCCAATGACATTCCAAAGAGTATTTCTATATATAACTTCTCGATCAAGTTGGTACAAAAAGCGTGTATGATCAGTTAATGCCTACCCTATCTATATGGGTTAGGACGTACTTCGTCCATGGAAGAGTTAAATGTCACAAAAAATGGGGTCATTACTCTACACTCCAATGCATGTAACTACAGTTTGCAAACAGAGATAGAGCTACTAGTCAATATAGTTAATATGTACAAGGTCATATCCCAAATCATCATTCATCGCCGTAGGCGGCTACGAGCAAATCCAACGAGTTGACTAGGCAAAATTGCTGAACCTAAAAGGGGCCCACCCCATCATAGCCTTGAGAGATTGGAGACGAAGCAGGCGCAGGGGCATCCACTTTAATTGGCACCTCCTCGGCTAAGACTAGCTCGAGTGCTAGCTCCTCCTCGAGCTCAGCGACAAAGTCACTTAAACCTATGACATCCTCCTCTACCACCTCCCCATCAATAGGGATAACCATGATGTCGTCATCATCATTACCGGCAGAAGCATCTCCAGCTGTGCGAGGTGAGCGTGCACAACCTGGACCTCAAGAGCAATATAGAAAGCTCCACTATCCACCAACCTCAAAATCTCAACTAACACTAAGCATTGAGCCTCTACGAAAGAACGAAGCTCAAGACGGATACGTGTCAAATCAACTAATCCCACCATATGAACCTGGTGCCACAGATCAGATACTATAGTCGTCATGGCTAGCTGCTTAATGGCAATGTGATATAAGTCAAGGAAAGCTAGGACTACTGCCCCTGGTGTCACAAAGTGTCCTCCAAAATCGTCTGGCACATAGAGTGGCTGAGCTGGATCCATACCTGATAAAAAAAGGTATTAACTTAAATTAGGACAGAAATAATCTTAGGCGTTTGGGTTCCGGGTTTGCCCTCCTGTCGTAACATTGGGTGTGTAATACTTAACGGAATGTGGAATCGGGTCTATAGTGGCAAAACCTAGCCAGGCTAAACTATTCTGAGATAACTTGGCTTTGATACCACTAAATCCTATCATGCCCCGACGTAGCATAAATATGGAAAGCATTTAATTTCCTTTATGGACCCGTAGGTCGCGGCAGTTTGAAGGATCGATTCCGTCCTAAACGTCGAACAACATATAAAGATATAAATCAGAGTAGAGCAATCAAGGCTTACAATTATTTTCTAACTTAATAAATATTACAGCACGGGGTCAACTAAGGCACACTCCGCCTTGGAAACAAAACAATATCTAATGTCTACTACAGTCATCCTTATTACATTAATCGTTCATAACTTAGAAACATCTAATCATAACTTCCTCTTTGGGTGGTCATTCTCAGTTCGCATAGTCACATTGTTCAACCCGATCATAACCTAAAAAGCCTAGACACGAATGTCCAGGGCGCATCAACGTCATCAGCTTATTGAAGCTGGTGAGTATTAAAAACACGTGCTTGAATGTGAAACATACTCAGTTACCATTTTCCAATTTCCATGATTTAACAGGTAGATAACATTGAAAGGAGTTCTCATTAAAACAATAACATTTGTAAACTTTAATAGTATTTCATGTGACCATGTATAAAAACAATGCACCAAACTCATCTTACCGACTCTTTTCTCTCGACAACAGAAAACCCAACTTTTTCACACCAGTACCTTTGAAATTCTCCGATATCCATACTTTAGCACAAGGGTACCAGGGAGTGTCCAATTTGCCTCACACTTTAGTACGAGGTACCAGGGAGTGTCCAATGCCTCACACTTTAGTACCTAATCCGCCTCGCAAATACCGGAGGAAATCTCATGCAGTATCCAGACTCGGGTATCAGGGAGTGTCCGTAGGCCACACTTTAGCACTACCATGGGTGCCAGGGAATGTCCAATTTCAGCGTCACACACTTTAGCGCTACCATGGGCGTTAGGGAGTGTCCAGTTTTGCCACCGATGCATTTCAAAGACACTCTAGCCGCAATCTTAACACATCACACTTTGGTACACAATTACCAGGGAGTGTCCACATAATCTCAATCACATACTCTTTTCACACTGACCAACACTCACTCTCACCATGCATGTACAACTGACTCCATATGAATGACATGTACTATAAATGGGACATATAAAGTGCTGGGAATGATAATCATGTCTATAGGAGGAAGACCGGAATCATAATCGTTCTTTTAATAACCAAAAGATAACAAAACATAATCTATTTTAACATATTTCCCAAACAGAGCTTTAAAAACTTATAAAACATCATCCAAACAGTCCCTTAACAGAAAATAAGCAAAAACCAGAAACTATCAGAAGTCGCGTGCGCAGGCCACTCGCGCGATATACCTATTTATATTTTTCTTATTAAAACTTTCTTTTTGCCTAGAAACACACACCTCGCGCGTGCGGGTCGCTCGCGCGATCGCGCGCGAGTTTAGGCAATCTTCATCTTCTTCGTCAGAAATTCCCTGTTTCAGTTTTCAAAACCCATTTTCGAATTTGAAAGTATATAGGACATGTAATATATGAATCTCTTCGATTTTTCACAAGGATTATGAATCCAAAATCAATTTAACACGAATCGATCCGTAGCTCTCGGATTTTGCGAAAAATCAAAAGACGTCAAAACTTAATTTCTAATATACTTTCTCCTATGAATGAATTAAGATTTAATATTATAACCATAGTCTGTATATACTATAATCTTTCATTATTATTTATAAAAATAGATTTTGGTTGAGTTTGAAAAGTTATGATTTTCAAGCTATGAAACTTCAAACATGAACTCAAAAATGGTAATCACAATTCAACTACACAAAATAGTAACTTAAGAGTGAGTTACATTCTGAGTGAGTTAGAAACACTCACTGAGAAGAGAATTGAAGAAGTTGTTGAGAGAGAATCAAGAGATAGAAATCCCACCTGGCTATGGTGATCAAGTTCTTCTCTTTCCAAAATTTCTGAATAGCTCTTCTCTCTCTGAAACTCTCTCTATATCTATCAGTTTGTAAACTAATGCAGATTGTCTGTGTGTATTGGAGAGATAAGTGAGTTTTATAGATTTTAAAGTCTTGGAGCCCAAGAACCATCACATATACTCAACAATTGATTTTAGTTAACAAATAATTAAAACCAAAGAAATACATAGCCTACACATGAATCATAGAATCTATACATACGTATATACATTCTCACAATCTGAAAAGGCAATATAGGCTAGTAGGGGTCAATACAAGAATGTTGTTTGGGTATTTAGGTTATACGTACAAGTTATCTCACACACTCCAAGCTTTGCCAAACAAAGCACAACTAGTTGTCCAGGAGTCTATATATATATGATTGGGAAAAACAACTTTTGGTACAAACAATAGACATAAACATGAGGCATTACCAAACAAGCCTACTAATCATTAGTTGCATTAATGAGATTAAAGCAAATGTCACCTAATTATTGGTGGAGATTCCCAAACTATGGGAGATCAACGCGGCATAGAGAATTTTGAACATAAACTGGAATTTTCGGGGTGCGGTGGTCACCACAAAAATATAAAAAATTCATTTTAACATAAGAAGTAGTGTTTCGATTTCCTAAAAATACAGTTTTAGTCAAAAGTAAATATTTTCCACCGTTTTGAAATACAATTTTGAAATCCAACACTGGTATCACTAAATTTATAAAATTTACAGTTTGAATCCAACGAGATTTTCTATAAGAAATAAATCAAGTAATAAAATTCAGAACATAAGAATGAATTTAAATAAAAAGCAGAATACAAATTGAATTTTAAATATGACAATGCAAATACAAATAGTTAAATGAAAATGCAGGTTGTTACAATAGATATAACATCAATTACCTATATGACGTCTTTTGCATCCCCATAAGACATCAATTGCATCCCTATCTAATGTCATTAGCCTCCCTACACGAAAGACTACGCCAATCGTTGGTAAGTTGGACATAGACTAGAGATGAGGAATCTCAAATTTTTGAGACGCAACCTTTACGGGAGAGGATGAAGATTGCGAGTACACGAGAAGAGATACGAGTGATGTAGAGACAACACCAGAATTACAAAGAGTACCACAGCAGATCGCTTTTCAACACCGATCGTCTATTGCTTTCATCTAGTCAAGATGTTATACCGTAGATCAACTCACGATATCAGTATGTAGCCCTACCTAACCTATTTGATTAGTGCGTGGAAGTAAAACGAGTATTCAACAGATTATACGACCTCAAAGAGATGATTATATCGATAGTACATGAGATTGGAGACATGAGGAAGTTTAAGTCACCAACTACGATGCTAGATACATAATCCTTTCAAGTCAACATACTAAAGAATGATGGTGACAACGCTAGAGTTAACAAAGATGTCACAGAACGTTGTGTACGACAAGAGACCAACTGAGGACACTAATAAACATAACAAGGAGTCTAGAGATAGAAGCCAATCAACTAATGCAGCAGTACAGACATCGTCAGCATAGTATGAAGCATCTTCGGAGACAAGAGTAAACGACAACGCTTTGCTACAACTTAAACAATATTAGAACACTTGATCAGTAGAATCCTCACACCGTAGAGTTTGACCTGAGGAAAGAACCTTCTGTTTGGAGACTTGGAGACTACCCGTTTTGGATTTTGTAAGATGATTAGATTGTGTTACCTAGAACCTTTTTCTTGAAGTTCAATATATGCATTTATATCTCTAAAACTTGAGATTGGTAGCTGTCACCCCAGTATTCATAGATCGTTGGTATTTTTATATCGCGTGTTTAGAACTTAACCCTTTGGTCGCTGATGTGATCGTTTATGTAAAACGAGAACTTGAGCATTTTAGAGTCTGTCTTCCAAGATGGATTTCTTTTTTGTAATAGGGGCTACTGCTTCAGATTTTGAGGATGAAGTCTTTTGATGAGTGGTGGATGATGTCATACCCTGTATTTTCAGGTATATATATCCCTAGTACCTTTCTTAGTCTTTAGTGAGTTTGAAAGCCTAATCAATTGCCCTTAACCCAATTGATTGCTATCCCAATCGATTGACATAATTTCCAATCAATTGCCATCCTAATCGATTGGATTTATTCCCAATCGATTTCCTTGCTTCCGACCTGAACTAATGACGTGGCACATACTAATCGATTGGCACCTAGTACCAATCGATTGGGAGGAGCTGAACTTGGCCACCTCGTTTGGTTTGTGTGGTTGTGATTCTTTTCCTCCCCCTATATATACCCCTCTCCCTATATATATATGTTTGCTTGTGTATGTGTTTGAGAGAGATATATATATATATACTCTTATATATATATATTCACATATACATAAATATTGTATATATATATATACACACACACACACTCTCGGGTTAGAGAAGAAGAAGAAGAAGAAGAAGAAGAGACCAGAGAGAGAAAGAAGAGACAGACAGACAGAGCAGAGAAGAAGGAAGAGAGAGAGAGAGAACTCACCATATCCTCCGCTGCGGAGCTCGGGACGCCATCACTGGAACGCTGAAGAGAGGTGAGTTTCATTAACTCACTCAGAGATGAATTTTGGGATGAATTTTGTATGTTAAAAACATGCATGGAAGAGAAAAAGAACCCCCAATGTTTTTATATAAAACCAGCAGTTTTGAGGAAGAAGACAGAGTCCAATCGATTGCCATTGGATCCAATCGATTGGTATTATTTCCAATTGATTGACATGAGTTCCAATTGATTGGTATGTCAATCAATTGCTATTTTTCCCCAATCGATTGGTATTATTTCCAATCGATTGCCATGTTTGGTCAATCGATTGGATATGAGCAAAATGTTATTTGTATATTGTTTTATGCTTATGATATATCAGGCTTGTTAATAGCTGTACCATATATGTTATTGCGATATGTGGATAAGATATATATGTGCTATGTCAGGACTAGACTTATATGCAGTGATCATTAATATTACAAGATGAATTATTCTATGTTAACCGTCGATATGAGATGAACTATTGATTGGTAGTAACTTCCATATATTCTATTGTTAAACAGTATAGTAGAACGGAACACAACTGCATGTTAATAACCGGATAAAGAGTAGATATGATGAAAGCAAAGCTTGTGATGATTCCTGTATCTAGAGTAATGCATTTTACGACATATGGTCAGCATGCATGGGATATTGGCATGAAGAGATAAGAGAATATGATGAGAAATAGGATATTGGTATGAAGAGATGAGAAGATATGATGAGAAATGGAAACTATTAATGTGGAATATGAGATATGTGTACTTTGGATCCGTGGGATCAACGGCTGACGAGTTGGGTGAACGTGGGATGGTTAGAGTTCCTAGTGCGCCTCTCACTGTTGAAGATGTCCAGTGATTCGTATGCACTGTTGAAGACATCCAGTGTACCGTTGAAGACGTATGGCTAGTGCTCTAATGTATTCTCAGCTGTGTAGACGACCAGTGAGGATACACATTGTTGAAGACGTCTGATGTACCATTCTATCATTTATAGATAGGTGGTACCATGTAGATGATCGGTAACCCTATCAAGGGATTGTGAGACCACTGCCTAGTCGGGTGATTCCGATTGGCATTATTGTATTGATGAATGGATACTGATTGGATAGAGATATGAATATGAGTATGAATATGGGGAATGGATACAGAAATGGATATGAATATGAGAATGGTTAGTAAGATGATGTTCAGTCGTGGATTCAACGTCCCGACGTAAAGGTATATGCATGGGTGGTTGCATGGGTTACATGCATGGATTTGGTGAATAAGTGATGAGATATTATATCATGATCTTTATCCTTATCATTACCTAATATGTTTCCTGCTATCGTTGAATTCATGAATAGTTTAATGAGACCTTTGCTATGTCCGTGAGTGACATCATTGTTAAGAGATTAACCGCATTTTAAGACGCTGAACCATAACGGTGAGGAGTGTTGTTTAATGTACTCACTCAGCTTTGTATTCAAAGCTGATGGCGTTGTGCCCTGGACATTCCAATGTCTAGAGCTTGGCAGGGTTTGAGGACAGAGATTGATGTTCCGCCAGACTGGGAGCTGAAGACTTGAATACGAGGACGTGCTGCTTTGTAATAGTTAGTTGGCATTATCTATTGTACTTCTGTTAATTATTATTATAGGCCCCAGGCTCTAAGTCAGCTGTCGTAATAGATTTAGTAGACTTTTATAATTGGTATTTGGGCACCTGTTGCTTTCAAACCTTTTATATTTCCACTGTATCCTCTAATTATGTTATTAAGATATGTTGTATCAATAGCATCCTCCCTATCATTGTGTTTGTTGGTTTGAGTAGATGTCAATGCGGTTATTCACCAGTCACGAACCTACGAGACCAAAAAGGAACTTATTTTCTCTATTTTTGCTTCTCCGGGGCGTGACAAGTTCGATCGATCAAAAAGCTTCAATCGATCGAAGGTTCGATCGATCGATCGAAGGTACTTTGATCGATCGATCGAATTTCGATCGATCGATCGAAGGTACTTTGATCAATTGAAAGTGAAAGTCGGTTTGGAAATCTATAAATAGGGTAGCTACATGCAAAACATGTTTAATTGATGTTCTATCACTCCAGCTACTGCAGAAATTATTTTAGGGTTTCCTACACCTTTTTCATCCGCCCTATTAGAGATCCCACCATCTCTAGCCTCTCTGGAGGTGTTCAAAGGAGACATAGAAGTGAAGACCATCTAGTGCAAGTTGATGCACCATCAAAGAGGGAAGAGAATCAGAATTGGTTTCAAGACCTAAAGGTAATACTCTTCTCCTCCTTGTGTTTACACATCTATGGAGTTGATCAGTAGTAGATCTAAGGCTACCAATAAAAGTTTCGAACTTTGTTTTTCGCTGCGCATACATTTAAGTTTTTTGAAACCTATTTTCCCTTCATTAACATCATATAAGTCTAATCCTGACATAATGCCATGTTGATTATTCACATAACTATTGATCACGATATCACATATGGTACAACTATTAACAATTCAGATACATCACAACTAACTCATAGCATATAGCAGCATATAATCAACATTCGATCTCTATCCAATCAATTGGACAAACAAGGCAATCATTTGGAAAAAAAGGCAATCGATTGGAAACCAAAGAATGGTAGTCGATTATTAAAAAGTACTAATCGATTGGACAGTAATCCAATCGATTGGAAAAAGAGCCAATCGATTGGGACATCATCTTCTTCCTCAAAACTGCCTGTTACATTATAAAAATGTTGGGGATCCTTTTTCTCTCTCATGCACATTCTTAAACACATACAAAACATCCCTTAAGTGAGTTAATGGACTCACCTCACTTGTTCCCGTGACGGTGTTTTCGAGCTCCATGGCTACGACTATGGTGACAGCGAGCTTCTTCTCTCCTCTTTCTTCTTCTCTGTCACTCTTCCTCTCCCTGTCTTTCTTCTTCTCCTTCTTCTCTTCTCTTCTCTGCTCTACCCGAGAGTGTATATATATAGCACACGCACATATATGGTAATATATATATATGGAACACAAATACATACACATAACTCTCTCTCTCTCTCTGCTAAACTCATACACACACAGAGCATATGTATATATAGAATGGAGAGATATGTAAGGAAAAAAGGGTGAACAAACCGCAGCCACACAATCTAACTTGGAGGACACGTTCTATTCACTAACAATCGATTGGGATTAGTTGGCAATCGATTGAGGTTAGGTTGGTAAGAGGCAATCGTTTGATAAAAAGTCCAATTAGTTGAGGTTAGGTAAGAGGCAATCAATTGGAAAAATGCACCAATCGATTGGTAAAAAGTCCAATCAGTTGAGGTTAGGTAAGAGGCAATCGATTGGAAAAATGCACCAATCGATTGGGAACTCAAATATATCAAAGACAAGGAAAATAATAAGGGCATATGTATATGCAGACATGCAAAGGTACAGTGGAAATACAAGGTATTACAGCTACTGTTCACAATCTCCCAATCATTGATTTTGATTCCGATCATGCTCCAATTGCGTTCAATACTAGTGGTGAGAGGTGTGGAATCCCAAAAAATTTCAAATTCGAACCTATGTAGATTTTTTATGCCTCCTGTGCGCTTGTGGTTTATCAGGTGTGGCGTCAAACTCCTACATTGGGTTCGACCTCTTTCAGACTTTGTTAAAAGCTTAATGCAGTCATAAAAGCTCTTTACTTTTGGAATAAAAAACATTTTGGAAAGGTTCAAGTCAATATAAAGAACTTTTGAAGAGACATTGAATCCCTCCAATCCCTTGACCCCACTGCGCAATTAGGCCTCATTTGTTTGCTGGATTATTGGGGTGGATTGGACTATTTTAGTCCAATCTGAGTTTATACGACATTTGTTTGCACATTTTTGGGATTAAATTAACTAGGGATAAGAAGGCCTTGAGTTAAGAACAACTCTGGTTAGGGGGGGGGGGGGGGGTTAAATTATACCAGGTAGGGGGTGGTATTACAAACATGGGGATAAGGGGTTAGTAGTATTAAACATGAAGTGACCAATTTACTCCTTCTCTTTAAATAACGTACCCCCAAAGATCTCTGGTTATTCTCGTCACTTAGATCTCATTCTTAGAGAGAGAAGACGAATTAAAGAGGAGAGAGAGAGAGAGAGAGAGAGAAAGGACCTAGATCAAAGATTAAGAGATGAAGACAATTTCTAGAGGTTTACATCTGTTCAACAACTCGATCGAAGACGAAGAGACTCATATCTACTACATTTTTTTGTTCTTCTTCCATGTTTGTATTTTGTATTATTTGATTATTTTTTCTTTTGTCAAAAACATCAACCTAAGACAAATCGAGAGGTTTTGATTTGTTCAACAACTCGATCAAAGACGAAGTAACCAAGATCTACTACATTTTTTTTTTGTTCTTCTTCGTAATATATACATGTTTGTATTTTGTATTGTTTGATTTTTTTTTCTTTTGTCAGAACACATGTTTGTATTGTCAAAACATGTTTATTTATTTATCTATTTTATTTTGGTATCAGATTTGTCAAAACGCATGTTTGCATTGTACTATTTTGATTTTTTTGTATCACATTTTTTGCAAACACATGCTCTTCTTCCAGGTCTATACATGTTTTGTATTAAAGAGGCTTTAATTATCAAATGAAGTTGGTATAAGCAGATTGTGGAATGCTAATATCGATTTGGTTATTTTTTTCCCACTTAAATGGCATTTTGGTAAAGTTGTTGATTAATCCAGGCTTATACCATGGTCATCTAAACACATTATTGGACTAATTTAGTTTTGTACCTAGTATAATCGGCAAGAACCAAACACAGTATGAAAATAATACTGCACTGTTTTATCCTAACTACACTTTTATATAATATTTCTTTATCATATCCGGCAAACAAACGAGGCCTTAAAGAGGTCATTCACAGGAGCTTCATTGTCGAAGGCGACTCACTCTTTGTTTGTTCCCCTCTCGAAGATTGGAATGAATCCCCCCAGTGGGTTATCAATTCTGTCATCAGGGATTGTAGAGATTCCCTTTCTGTTTTCGCTGGTTTTTGGTTTGTTTCTAAAGTGCCTCGATCGACTAATTTTATAGCCCATAATTTGGCCAAATGGGTCACCAATTGTAATCTCTTAGGACCCAGTTGCTGATATTCCTTCTTTTATTTTTGTTTATGAGGATATCCAGCAAAGGGAGCTGCGATTTTAATTTTTATTCAATGAATCTCACTTTCTTAGCAAATATATATACTAGTAATTGCACGTGCCCGTGGGCACAGGGGCACGACACAGGTTCACGTAAATAAAATACAAATTATAAATTCCAACAAAGAGCTTCATTAAATTAGCTAATAATTGCTCATCCCTGATAGCACTACCTGTCAAATAGGGTTTGCCTAAACCTCAAATGCACAATTAAATATGTTTAAACCAACGAAAATAAAACAACATTAATTATACATCTTCTTTTTCTTTTTCTTTTTTTTAATTATAACTCATATTTACTTAATTTCCTTATAAAAAAATTAAACTTTATCAAATACAAATAGAAAGAGCACTTGTCAATCACAAATAGTGAAATGTGAATAATGACTACACACGAAGGATATATGCTACAAAAAGTACAAAATACATAATTTACAAAGTTAAATTACAAAAAGGAACAAAAGGGTTCAAATTAGTACGAAGTCCAAAACTTGAACTTAATCACATCAAATAATTAGGCATTCCCTCGAAGTTTGCATGACCTGTGAAGGAAAGAACATTATTTGATGTTAGGAGAGGGTAAATTCAATCATTTTGAATTACTCAAATCAAAATGGCATCAATATTCAAATCTATATGGAATCTGCATCGAACTGACCATCAGCATGTGAAGTTCAAAGTTATAGATAGCATCAACATTCTACCATTTCTAATGGTGCCAAAGATTACATTGCCCAAACCTTAATGATATAGACTCACATTGGCAAGATCCTTATTGCTTGAACCTTTATGCCCCAAGAATTCTAAGAAAAAACTTTCAACCTATTGCTTTTTATATTTCCAATTTAATTTTAGAAATGTTAGTTCAAGCTAGACGGTAAAATATAACCTGCAAACTGACTTATCCATTGACAGATATACGAATCACATCTTCACTCAGTACTCTTCCTCTTTTCTTGAGTCCTTTTTCTTTCGAAGAAAATTTAATTAAATGTTGTTTCAACATGATGAAAATAGCCCGCCTTTCCCTTTTCTTTAGAGTAATGATACACACACATACACAATTCCACACTTTTTCATACCTAACAATCTTGGCCCTTGATTTAGTAGACCTCATGTAGATCCCACATGGGTCCCACACGGGACCACATGGGGTCACTGGAATCAAAGGCCAGAATTTTTAGGTGTGGAAAAGTGTGGAATTGTGTGGGTGTATCATTATTGTTTTCTTTATTCTTCTATATTCTATATAACAAACGAAACCGAAGGGAAGAAAAAATTTAAAAGAACATAGATGAAATTTTTTTTTAATAATAATATTGGCCCCAACTTCCTGCAAGGCCCAACTCCCATGTCGAAGACAACAAAAAGTGTACATGTATGGGCACATGATTATTTAGTAGACTGTTTGCATCAATTCATCTTGTTGTTGTTGTTCTTCTTCTTCTTTTTTTTTTTTTTTTTTGTCTAAACACCTCTTGTTCTTACTTTCTCATTACTAAAAAACATCGAAAGAAAGAGAAACTACAGAAGAGGATACACACTTAGGGTGTGTTTGATAACCCAATTAAGTGCTGAAAATGAAAAGATTCAGCACTTAATCTTTTTCAGTGCGTTTGATAACATACCACTTAATTGAAAAAGCAGCCAAAAAATCACTGAAAACTTTAAGTGAAAATTTTCTACTGAAAATAATCACTGAATGCATTCTTTTTCAGTAGTTGAAGCACTATTTTCAATATTACAAATTCAATCACTTAAAATTTTCAGTACTTAAAATTCAATACTTAATTTTCAGCACTTAATTTTCAGTTTTATCAAACGCACCCTTACTGTCTTTGGCCAAACCAATTGTTCTTCCTTGCCTTATCACCACTTTAAATTGGAATATTTTCTATAATCTCTCTTCTTTCTCCTACTACTGATCATCGTGGTTTACCCATGTCAAATCAAATCTGAAAATGAAAAAATAAACAAAATCAAAATCAGAAACTAAATTTTTTTTTTTTGGGGGTTGGGGGTGAGTTATGGAAATAGTGACGAAATACCGTATAAATCACATGTACAAATTGGTGGCATATAAACGTTTACCTCTCAGTGCTCTCACAATTCCCTTTCTTAACATGTATATCCAAGCAACAAATCTAAGAACACACTAAACCTCCCTTCCAAGCACATGCAAAAGTGGAGAATACTAACTTTACAACACAGAGTCATTTTAGCGACGGAAAAAATTCTTTTAACGACGAAAATTTTCACCTGTAATTACAAATTTTGTTTTTTTTTTTTTCACCTTTAACGACGAAATATTTAAAAAAGATTTATCGCTAAATTTTTTTTTTAATCGCTAAATTTTTTTTGTTAGTGCTAAAACCTGATGTATAATATTATCCTACAAGTTTCATGTTATAATATACCAGACCAAACCAACCAAATGATACAAGTGGGGCAAATAGGCAAATACCCTAAGCCCCTAACCACATGGGTACAACTACATCAAATTTAATTTAAGAAAATGAAAAGAGAGAAAAATTGGCCGCTAAACTAATAAAGAGTAAGACGCGTCATTTTAGGGAACGCGGCTTCAAACTATAAAGTCACCTTGCTCCAAGTCAAACCCTTCTTCGGAAACATGTGATGTACTCCATACATATTAGCCGACATCTATATACAGAATAGTAGTATATGTGTATATATGTATATATACACAAAATCATCCCCACTTTCTTTTTTCTCTTCCCAAGTTCCTAATTCATTTCTCCCATTTGTATATCTGAAAGATTAGTGTGACAGCAGAGAATCATGACCGGAACTGGAAGGGAAATTCTTCATAAGATGAAGGTTAGTGGAGTGCCAAGTTATCTGATTTTTTTTTTATACTTATTTTTCAATTAACTTCTTCAATTTTCCAATTCAAATTTTATGGATTCAATTCAAATGTCTTTGATCATAATTCTTGTTAGGGGAATGATCTTGAAATTGTGAAAATATGGGATTTTCATAGTGAGAGAATAACTAATAAGCTTTGATAGATAACTGTTTTGTGTGAATTATCTTATCATGCTATGGTTTGAAATTATTCTGATGAACAAACTTTGAAATTAAATCCTGATTTTCAGAGCGAAATGATGATGTGATCTGTGATTAAAATAGGGAAATGATTGGAGAGAATGGAAATTTGTGTATTTAGACTTTTTTTTTTTCCCATTTAATTTGCTTTAGGAAAAGCAATAGTATATTTGTATTTATAAGCAATCTGAAATTGACTCAGGATTCTAGTTGATCTGTCTACATAATTTATTTTATTTTATTATTATTTTTGTTTGTTGGGGTTAGTTTGGGAATGGGGTTGGGAACAAGGCCGGTCCTGGGTTTTTAGGGGCGTTGGCGAACAACTAAAAGGGGCCCTCTACATACTACTATGAACCAATTACCATAAGATACTATCACACTAAACAAGTATAATGTAAAAAAATACACACAAACTTACACATACACTTAACTAAGAATAATTCACTTCACAAGGCAAAGATATCTTAATCTAAATATTTAATATCTCTGAAACATGATCCTTCTCGCATTTTTAGCCACAAAATTACTAATTAAGCTTGTACAATCAAGCTTTTCTACCATATCTTTTTCAATAGATAACATGGCTAATCCATTCAATCTCTCTTGTGACATGGTTGACCGAAGATATGATTTGAGCAATTTTAACTTTGAGAAGCTTCTTTCTGCAGAAGCGAGTGTAACTGGTATAGTCAACAGTATTCTATAAGAAATCCATGTATTTAGGAAATAATCTTCCATTGCTTTCAAATAATTAAGCACTTCGATTGACTTTTTTCTTTCTTTTGGTAGAACTTCTTTCAAGACCTTCAATTCTAAAAACAATTCTCTCCCATCATGTCGTCATTCACCAAATCTTCATGTTCTTCAATTTAATTCTCACCATTTGCCAATCTTCATGTTCTTCGTCATCATTCCCATCTTGATGTTCATTTTCCTCCTTCACCAAATTTTCAGTTGAAAATTTATTATCTACTTGATTTTTGTTACTGAAAATTTACCTAGTGGTCTCGCTTGAGATTGAATGAGGGCTTCTAATTTTTGTTCTTTCTTTCTTTTTTCAGACCAGAAATATATTTTCTAGGAGGCAATAGGCATATGGCAATAGGGAATAATCAACCCTATACAAATAATGAAATAAACAACCTATCAATATTTGTTATAAATTCCATATTCCATAATCCATATAATAGATTAGCCAATTCATAAACAAAGTTGCACAGAGAAACTAACAAATTATTCAGAATGATGGAGTGAAAAAACTAACAAATTACCTCAATTGCACTATTGCTCGGCAGTCTCGGCTTGACAAGCATTGCGAAGGGCTTGTACCGGTCGTTGTGATTCCTACGGTGAGTCGCGGTCCCTTTTCCTTCAAGTCTTCGAGAGTTTGGGGTAGAGACCTAGAGAATCCTCAATGAATCATGGATGGCTCTGTAACTCTGTTCAAGTTTTTTTTGGGGTCAAAAGAAGGCTCTATTTGTGTTAGAATGGAGAGAGAGAGAGAGAGAGAGTCGTGAGTTGTGATTGTCAATTGTAATGGGTTAATACAATTTTTATTTTTTAGAGAAAAGAGATGAAGATGGGCAAGCCGACTAGATTATTAAATTATGAATATGGGCCATCTGGCCCAAATAGGGGAGTTTGTGTTTGGGCAATACTATGGTCTATAGTGCTAGGTGTTGGGAGCCCTAAAATTTTGTTCCTAATTGGGGGCTTTAGGCCCACGCCTACAATCAATAGAGGCAGGGCCGGCCCATGTTGGGGATGAAAATTTTAGGAAAAAACTTCTGTACATTTCCTTCACAAAACTGTAATTTTACATTGTTTAAACTATTCATGTGTGGGGAACAACACCAACCATGCTAAAGGAAATGTACTGAAGTTGTGTCCAATTAATACAATATATGTTGTCGCGTCGCCCCAGTTTCCAAAATTTTCAATAAACCTATTATTTCTCTCCCATTATGTTATATTAGACTTTGGCCTCAAAATTTAAAAACATTTTGAAATAAGTCACATGCCATGTCCATTTCCGTGTCCATCAATGTCGAGCGTGTGTTTGACATATGTTCGGCGTGTTTTCGATATAAAGAAAAGGCTACAAAACGCTTTAGTACCCTGCACTTATACCGAAATTTCATTTTAAGAACTACACTTCCAATTGCAACATTTTGGGGCCTTAATTTACAGTCTTGGTTCAATCAAGGACAATCGATCATGCCGTTAGCCAAAATGGACGGAAATATAATGCATATATAGAGGACTAGAATCCAACCTATTCATATATAGAGGACTAGACAAGAGACCCAAATTGGCGGTTCACTAGATATATAATGCATATACAGAGGACTAGAATCCAACCTATTTCACCAAACTCAATCAGACGCGAAAGTGCGAAACCCATGTCAAGAAATCCATGAATTCACCAAAACAACATATAAATTTTCAGAAGATACATAATTATATATATATATGCAGAAGTGATTTTGTAATTACATTTCAAAATGTTGATGGCAATTTGGCCGGAATCTGTTGAGCCGAACCGGGCCGTGAGTAACAATCATGAGCGTGGAATGAAAATTGTGGATCGCTTTACTTTTAGGTTCCAATTGTTGAATTTAAAGATAGTATCGAAGAACCCAACTTCAAGGTTACTCCGACCTATGGATTGGTTCTTTGAAAAACAAAATTTTGAGGTTGCGGGTTGGGGTATCTATGGCTAAGCTCTAATTTGTCCGTTTCTTTGTTCTCTTGAAAAACCTCAGTAGGCTTATTTCGAATTCTTGCAACATTTTATGAACCCAAATCAATAGCACCGTGTGAGAAAAACACGAATGAAAATTGAATGAACCCGAATCAACGTTTTAGTCTATGCTTCTTCTTCATCTTGGTAAAGTATTGGGTTGTTCATGTGTTTTGGGGTCCACGTGGGTATAATGTTCGGTTGTTCATGTCATCTCTCTCTTCTCTCTCTTCTCTGTTTCATCAAGCTCTCTGTAATGGATTCTCTCAGTATATATCCAGATCTGTTAGGTTTTAAGGGAGAAAGGGGAAAAAAATCATGTGAGGTGATGCAAAAAAGCATGCATGTGGCCCCCACGTGATGATTTCCGTCCATTTTAGCTAACTGCGTGATCGATTGTCCTTGATTGAAACGAGACTGAAAATAGAGGGCCCAAAGTGTTGAAATAAAAAATGTAGGACCCAAAATGAAATTTCGGTATAAGTGCAGGGTACTAAAGTGTTTTTTAGCCTAAAGAAAATAAAATTGTAATACATTTTTCCGTATAACAGAAACATGTTCGACACGGACACGACACACAAATTGAAGTCTCCGTACTACATTGACGATGACATAGTCCTAACTAACTAATAATTGCTATGCCTATGTACATCTGCATTTGCTCAAGTTCACTCCACGATTCAGATCCTCCTTATTTTCTTGAAATAACAAAAACATTATAAAAAAAAACCTCTCAAGCCCCATCATATTGATCCTATCCATTCTTTAGAGGGAGGGACGAGGACGACTAGATGCTACTCTAATCTTCGTTGTCATGGAGACAAATCTGGTGGCTGAGCGGTAAAATTTGTTGTTGTAACAAAGGCAGGAAGGGAGAGAATGGTGCATGTTTAAAACCTCAAGAACAGAGAATGGTGCATGTTTAAAACCTCAAGAACGGCTCTGGATCCATGCCTGAATCTCTCTCTCTCTCTACATATATATATATATATATAATTTTCTAGTGAAACTGAGCTTTATGCATCTTCCATACCAAACACATTGTTGAAGTTTGATATATCTTGTGTCACGCCCCAAACCCGGTCATACGGTTTGTTGGCATGGCAATCGCCTCACATCCACGAGACTTAGCCTCATGAAGATGCCAGGCCTACACTCTATATCCATAAATTCTCTATTAAGAGCAATTTCAAATCCCAGTGTAATTTATTAACTAGGGGTGTAATTGGGGTTGTTCGGTTTTGGGAGATTTACAAACCAACCGATCGGCTTGGCTTGGTTCAGTTTTTACACAACTTGTTGGAGTAAACCGATAGACTTGGTTGGTTCCGTTGGTCGGTTCAGTTTGTTCTTACACCCCTATTATTTACAACATTCTAGTTTTGGTGTTCCAGATAATCGAACATTTTACATAACCCAAAATAAACAAAGAATTTGAGTAGCTATGCATTCGATATTAAGGTCCTTCTCTCTATTTTTGAAACTCGATTATCCAACATTAAGCTCAACAGCTCAGTAAGTATTGTAAAATAATTTTGTTCAATAAATCCAATTTTGAGTAAATATACTTTATCGATTCCACTAAATTTTCTTACAGAATTTCATAAACAATAGACTCAACAGTCAATTTGACTAAAACCACACATAACCCCTGTGTCTAGGTCTAGAATTTGTCGATGTGTCACATATCATCCTGTGACGGGACCAAAGGTAAACTAGTCCCATTGATCATGTATGATACCATCGTTTAGTCCCCATTGGCGGGGCCAAAGCGTAGTCAAACTGAGAGTATGGATAACAATGGTTTTGAGAAGATAACTGAATTCATAATAAATTTCACTAGCAATTCATGATAAGAGTTGCACACTAATCGATATGAATATCGCTGGGAAAAGCTTTTATTTTTATTTTTAAAAGCATTCACATACTTGGTCCCATTCTTGTAAAACTGTATTTCAAATAGATTTTTGAAAACAATAATTTATTTTTCAGTAAGCACATTAAATAAAATTTAGAGAAAAAAATACTAATAGATTAACAAAGTTTTCAAAAGATACCAATAAGGTATAGATCACTTACCTCGGTCTCCTAACTTTCCACATATCCAACGAACCCTTCAATCTGTCTTTTTCTCCCTCTCTAACTCTTTCAAATGGGTTTTCTCTTGGCAGGTCTTATTTTATCTCCCTATACTCTATTGGATGGGGTGTGTACAAATATGATCAATATGCATAACCGATACATACTTATGGTGGGGAAAAGTAATTGATGTTATTGTCAGTTTATGTTCTTTAGAAACGTAAATGTACATATAAATTACCAAGTTCAATCAGTTTAGAATGTGAAAAGCTATCCATATTTTATGAAGTATACTCAAGTCCTCTAGTTTTTTGACAATTTAACTTTGAACCTAAAATGACTTCACTTAATAATTATGTTTTGACCCCAATGAACTTAATTAAAAAAGTTTACTATTACCCTTTACCTAAAAAAATGGTTCTCACACATTGTTGGGACTTGGGCCCATTCTTTAACACCTTAAGCTTTGGAACAACTGGTGCTTAACATGGTATCTGTGGGAGGTCTGAGGTTAGAGTCTCTTTCCCGGTTTTGGTGTGCATATTTGCACATCGTTAATTGTCTCCACTATAATGTAGTTTGGTTTGTTAGGATTAATAAGCATACTAGTAGTATTGCCCCATGTCGAGTCATGACAATGACTAGAACTATACTATTGATACAGCAATTTTCCATTTACTGTGAGTAGAATTGCAGTATAAATTTTCCTGTTATTGGATCAGGTTATAGGTTATTTCACAATATTGAAATTTCCTTCAGAGAATATTTCACTATCCTATTAGGTTATTCTCTAAAACTTTCTGCATCGTAAAATGTTTAAATAATTGTGTTGGTCCTGGTAGAAAAAAATAGCATTCAGTAGCTGCATGCAGTTTTCAGCGGCCATGACCTTTTTTATTTGTTTGGATTTCATTTTTTTGGGGCACCAATTTTTGGCCATTGTCTTGTGGCACCCGTTTTAAACTTCGTTTGTACAACATGCCCTAACATACAGGCATTTGCCACAGTCCTCTGGGGATTGCAGTTTGACCTGGCTGTGCAAGAAGTTTAAACTTTAAAGCTTATGAAAGAGAATGCAAAGGCACACAAGAACATCGGTTTCACATGATTCACATGGAGTTACTGAATTGCGGAGTAGATTGATAGCTGCCTTTAGATAACATAGAATAAGGAGTACATGTTACAAGTATGAAAATCACTAAAATATCCTTGGAAAAATTCGCCTATCCCTGTCATGTTTTTATGTGAGCTTGGGCTGAGTTGCAGAGTGGGAGCTAAGTGTACAGTACTATCGACCTCCACACTATCTATCAGTGTGGTGTTTCTAAGGGTTATTTAGCTCCATGATTTTCAAAATGAAGCAGTTATGGCAGGTTCCTATTTACAGTAGAGCTCTATTTTTATGTTTTAATAAAGGGATTCTGTCTTGCCATGAAAATTCTATGATCTTTTATGTGGGTGTTTGCCATAAGAGTACCGATGCTCTGATCTTGCTTTAAGTAAAATAGGAACAATAGCTTCAAATGCGGCTCGAGTTCTTTAGCATTTTGGTGCAATATTCTTTTCTTTAGAAACTGTATATAGACAAAGCAAAAATCCCTCTTCACGATTTCATTTATTCTCTTTTCAGAAGACTTGCTTTGCAATATCAACACCAGACACACCGGATGCGGGAAAAGGCAAGGGCAGAACATCAAAGAGCATTACTCAAGGATTTTACCTTGTGAAAGGAAAATCAAACCATGACATGGAAGATTATTTAGTTTCTGAGTTCAAACAAGTTGATGACAATGATTTGGGTTTATTTGCAATTTTTGATGGCCATATGGGACATGATGTTGCAAATTACTTGCAATCTCACCTGTTTGACAATATCTTAAAACAGGTAATGATTCTGTATTTGTCTGGTTTGAGATCTGTTAAATTACTAGTAGAGTAAGCGTTATTAACGGTATGTTATACACACACAGGCATATGTTTGTAATTCTTTTCCCCCCAATGGATCAAATTGATGTTTTATTTTGTGTGAGCAGCCTGATTTTTGGATCAAAACAGAGAACGCAATCAGGAGAGCTTATACCACTACTGATGCTGATATTTTAGAGAAATCATTTGTGTTGGGGAAAGGAGGCTCAACTGCAGTAACAGCAATACTCATCAATGGCCAGAAGTTTGTAGTTGCGAATGTGGGAGATTCTCGGGCTGTTATATGCAAGAAGGGTATGGCCAAACAACTATCTGTTGATCATGAGCCAAGCAAGGAAAAAAAGATAATTGAGAGCAAGGGTGGTTTTGTGTCAAATCTTCCAGGTAACCATGTTTTTGTAGTTGTCAAGCAATATATATATATATATATATGTGTGTACGAAAATTCTCCATAGAGGGCGCCCTCTCTTTATTAAAGAGAGGGCCTCTGTTTTGACCGTCGGATCATGTTTAAAAATTGAATCTGACGGCCAAAACAGAAGCCCTCTCTTTAATAAAGAGAGGGAGCCCTCTTTAGAGCCTGACTGTATATCTGTATTTGTATATAGATGTACATTTTGTTTGTATTGAGTCTTACAAAGATGACTGATAGGTTAATGATGGGTTCTTGAACTTCATATATATGCTAATGCGCATCTCATCTTATATGTCTTGACAATTCAAAAATTCTTTTTCTTCAAAAAATTGGATATATGTTCCAGATTTCATGCTAAATTTAGGGATTGTTTTTCAATCTTCTTCCTAATTTTCAAAATCGCAACACCCCATTCCTATTTCACTTTTATTCCAGATAAAACAATAGAGCATCTAAGTAAACATTGTTGATGAAACAAAATGTTCAAAATACAGTTTTTTCATAAAATTGTTGGAGAAATTCCCAAAGTGTTCAAACCGCTGATTATATATATATATATATATCTGTTTCTGAAATTTCACAAGGTGTTCAAAATATTGTGTTTTCCAGAAACTATTTGAGAAATTTCTCAAAGTTTTCAGAATGCTGATTTCTTAAAAAATGCTATGAATGTGCATATGTTTTTTTCCAAAAAAAAAAAATTTAAGATACTTCACAAGGTGTTCAAAATGCTATGAATGTGCATGTATACTTTTGAGAAAATTCACAAAGTATTTAAAGTGCAGTGTATCTGCATCTATTTTTCCAAGAAAAAACTTTTAAGAAAATTCACAAAGTTCTAAAAAATGTTGGGGTTAAAAAAAATAAAAAAAATTCACAAAGCAATCAAAATGTTTGTGTACCCGGATTTGTGGCGATTAGAGTGGGTCGATTTTCTTTCTTCTTTTTTTTTTTTGATGCTTGGGCCGTGGAGGTTAGGGTTTGGTACTCATATAAAGTGGTTATATATATATTAGCGACGACTATTCTAGTGATGGGCTTGTGGTGGATGATGGTGGTTAGTGGTAGCGGCACAACTGGGTGATGATGGTGGTTGGTGATATGGTAATGGTGTTGGTGGCTTTTGCCAAAGAATCATGGCTACTGGTATGGAGATGGTATATGATTGGGCTCTTCAATGAAGGTTCTGCTATGATGGTTAGGGGCGTTAGCAACTTGGGCATGGTGATAATGCAGCTATGGTTGGGAACGATGAGGTAGAAGGTGGCGGCCAGAATTTGTGGGTTATGGATGATGGTGCTGGTGCAAAGTTTAATTGACTCTTAAAAAATGCATAAATCTTATCATTAAAAGATTTGCTTGATTTAAGTGATTTGTTAAATGATCTTCATATCTTAGGAAAAGGGTATATTAGTACAAGAAATATCTTAAAAAAGGAAGATAAGTGGAAATGAGGGACCATTTAATCTATAAGTATTTTACAAGAGCTTTTACCATTAAAGATTAGGATCAAGGGATTTTCTGCTAAAAAAACTATAATGGATACATGCACTTCAAAAACAAAGTTACTTCTATTCCAAAAGCACTGTAATATAACTAAAACTGTTGAGAATGCATCTTAAAATGTCATTTTAAACCCTCCCTACGTTAGTGGAGATGGGGCTGATAAAAATTTAAAAATTTCCTCTTTTTATTTCCATATGAGGTTCAGTAAATCCCTAGTCCCTACACTTAGGCCGATGGTTCTTTCCCACAGGTGATGTCCCTCGAGTTGATGGGCAGCTAGCAGTGGCCAGGGCATTTGGTGACAAGGGCTTGAAGAGACATCTTAGTTCAGAACCAGATATAACAGTAGAGATAATCGGTGATGATACCGAATTTGTCATTTTGGCAAGTGATGGTTTATGGAAGGTATGTTATTTTCTTCCGTTAGGCTTTGTTTGGTTCATGGATTTAGTGAGGGGAAAGAAAGGAAAACATGGACAAAAATATTTTCCTTTGTTTGGTCAATAAGGAACGACGAGGAAAATAAGAAAGAAAAAAGAATAAATTGAGGAATAAATTAAACATGTTGAATGTTCCAAGTTATTTCCCTTCCTTTATTAATATATTATAGTTATATTTTAGAAAATTTTACTAATTTTTAATTGTTTTTTAAGCAAGAAGAAAAGCACAATGGAAAACACGAGAGAACTAGTTTTTTACTTCTTGTTTTCCTTTCACATTTGTTTGCCCTCACAGAATCCATGATCCAAACAGAGGCTTAACGGGCTTCTTCTTCATGTTTCACTTTCACTTTATTTTGTAAAGAAAAGAGCCTAATTAATGGGTTTACAGGATCCGGCGAAGACGGAAAACTAAATACTGAAGCTGGTTTTCCAGTTTTAATCTACTATATATAGAAGTGTGTATATGTAATTGTTTATGAATGCGACTGAAATCGTCAATGCTGTGGCTTATCCTGAATATCTGATCTGGGCAGGTGATGTCGAACCAGGAAGCGGTGGATTCTATAAAAAACATAAAGGATGCCAAGGCAGCAGCAAAGCATTTGACGGACGAGGCTCTTTCTAGGAAAAGCAGGGATGACATTTCTTGTATTGTTGTAAAGTTCCAGTAGTAGTGTGTTTGTTTCTTGAGGAAAGAAAATTCAGCTTTTGATTTCTTGAAATGTGAGGCATTGACAAAAATGTTTCTACCTGATTTGTGCTGTATAAATGGATTTAAATATGTTTTCCTTTCTTAAAGCAAAGATATTTCATCCGCATCAATGACTATGTATAAAACATACCAGAGATTCACCATTTATATTTTTCCCGGAAACATATGTTCCATAAAAGTAAGTTTGTAATTGTATCTTCTTTCGTCATCGACTCATCGTATCCTCTCTCTCTCTCTCTCTCTCTCTCTCTCTCTCTCTCTCTCTCTCTCTCTCTTGTGTGCGCGCGTGTGTTGGGGAAGTGATGGCAGGAGTTTCTAACTAATATCTGAAACTTTTGGAGTATGTATAACACTTTCTGACCTAGCCTTGCTAAAGAGTCGATTATGTTTTTTGCAAATAGAAAGATCAATGAGCCTGACTAACCCCTTAAAGGACGTCTTATGAGAAGAAGATTACTCAAGTTTATGAGAAACACATGCGGTGGCTCTATCTGGGCGATGTGGGATATCCAACACTGCAAAATCTGGTTGATGAATAGAATAGGTGAGGTTTTCTTCTTGGTAATTAGCAGTCGGACATAATTGGGATTTTGAAGCTTTTGTCCACCTTTCTATTTTGTTTGTCATGCTATTCTAAGGAAGCGTACCAAATCTTGCCTCTTAACAACTTTTGGAACAACCCAATAGACACTCTATGTTACACACCCTAACAAATGTGATACCATGTCATCTGGATCACTTTACTAATACACATATTTGGGCTTGGTTTTGATGTGTAAACATGTTTTTCTTGAATTTAAGATAGACAAATGTTAAAATAACGATATTTTATTGACATGTTATGCCGCATCATCAAAACAACTGTTATTGTTTTACTTTAACTACCAAGACCAATCCAATTGGACTAATCTTTACGGGAGTTAGTTTCATTTCTACGCAAACCGTTGTTCTCCATAAATTTTAAAAAGTAGTTAGAAGAATTGCCCCAGAGACTATGCCAATGTTCCATTATCCTAGTACCCCTATATTTGGTGTAGTTTTTTTAGGAGTACAGTCAAAAAGCGAAATATATATATACCGATGATGCAATTTTTGGGCAATATAAAGTAGAGCAGGTAAAAGAGAGATAAGGATATAGACAGCGTATTTGTTTGTGGTTCGGCCCTGTTAATGAAGGAACCTTCGTCCACGTGTGTGTTTGAGCACTTCCACTAAATGAAACAAAACTACTACAGGGACCTTGGTGATCCAACAATGGTGACTAGAACTACCAAGGGTCGGTCGTGTAGGGTGTGCGTTTAGGGTTTCTTGGGAGAGGCTAGACAATGTAGTGTATTTTTCTTGGTGAGATTTTGATCAGATCCCCCCCTAATGGGGGTGGGAGGACCCTTTTATGAGAGGAAGAGTCCTCCCTTAAAAGGCATTCTAGTCCATTTAGGAAACTGTTGATAGCATGTGATGATTTGATCCATATCCTATTAGTTTTCTAATCCGTTTAGGAAACTGTGGTGCGAATCTGGGCAGTTTCGAATCCGTTTTGGAAACTACTAGGTTCCGAGTTGTGCAGGACGTGCTTCTAGGCTGGCCGTGCTGTTCTCGAGTTGTTTGGTGTCTGGATGATGTTATCCCAACCTCTAGGCAGGGCTTCTCCTCTGACAAAGCTTCGTGCTACATGGCCAGGAAGTCTCAAGTAGTTGGGACCAATCGAGATGGTGCTCATCCAAGCATTTGTGCATGACTTGGTCTAGATAGAGGTTGGTTGCTGAGTAGAATTGCTCGGTCATAGAGTAGATCCAATTTTGGGAGTATCAGTTGCCCCCAATTTCCAAGGTTGGCTTGATGCTATATCGGGCCAAGTTTGAAAATCGGTTGATTCCGCTTGTCACTGCCTGATGTTTGCAAAGTTGGACTTTCTCGTGGAATGATGCACCTTATGATTTCCAATCTACAGATCTTGGTGAGTCACCCTTGTATCAATAATGGGTCAAGATCAGTAACACTGTGATTGCTTGGGGAAGTTGTCTTAGAGCTTCTGAGTTTGGTGAATTCTCGGGAATTGGCTAAGAGTTGAGACTTAGCCTAATTCGGAGACTTTTGTTTAAGTTAGCTCGCAAGATGGTTATCTTTTGCCCAGTAAACCTTTGTCAAGGTTGTTGGTAGAAGAATTTGACCATGTTGGATAAGCCGATCTAAAGCGTGTTGCTTTAGGGCCTTTTTTATGTTAGCTCCCTGGATGGTTATCTTCTGCCCAGCAAGTCTTCGTCAAGACTATTGATAGAAGAGTATGACCATGTTGGTAGAGTAGACCTAAAGCGTGTTGCTTTAGCGTCCTTTATACTCCTCTATCGTGGGCTAACCTAAGAGCTTCTAGTTACCTCTATTGTCGGTTTAGGCCTAAGTGGAGTTAGTGCCTCTAAGCATTGTAGGCACTCGGGTTGTTTAAGGGTTTTACTTAGTTAGCCCCACACCCTGTAAATACTCGGTGTGACTTCCTATAGTCTTTAATCCCTCTTGCCCCCCATGCTTTTGTTGAGGCAGGTGTTGCAGGAACAATTACTGTAGGCAGCTGACCTAGAACGTTGGTAGTTCCAGGGTCTTTTGGTGCCTCGGGTGTGATCCAGAGGTCTTTTGATGCCTCGGGTGTGATCTCGAGGTCTTTGTAGGAGTCCTGATATAGTCTGTGGAGCCTCGTGCTATGATCAGGCAAAAGTACCACTGTAGCTGGGCTCGCCTGGACTGTTAGAGATAGGATGTCGAGTCGGGATCACCGGGCTCCTGGCTCCTGTAAATTGGAGGCCAGGTCGGAATTGCTGGACCCTGACTGTTGTGAATTGGAGGTCAGGTCGGGGCTGCTAGACCCTGACTGTTGTGAACTAGAGGAACCGCCAGAACTACTGGGCTTCTTTACATTGTTCTTCTCGACTTGATCTCGCTTCCGCTTATTTCTTGGAGGCTCGTCGCTTATGTGTCCGGGGTCTTTAGTCTTTAGAAATTCTTCAGTGTCCACATATTTTTCGACCCTCTCTGTGAGTTCAACCAAGGTTGCCGGTCGGTTTCTGTGAAACAACGTGGCGCACTTGGTGTGTTGAACTCCCGAGCAGAAGGTTATAATGCCGATTATCTCATTCAGATTGTAGACCTGAAGCTTCGGTTGGTTGAACCGATTGACGTAATCCTTCAACGACTCTCCCTTCCACTACCTGACAGTGAGTAGCTGGGTGTCAGGTTGTGTCCGGTTGAACATGCCTATGAACTGGCGGATGAAATTTTTGTTGAGCTCCTTGAAAATCTTTGACTGATTGGGGTTTCAGGGAGTGGAACCATTGTGCGGTCGAGCCTTTCAAAGTGCTGGGAACGCCAGGCAGTACAGTTCGCCGACGTTGGTAGCCAGGGCCATTTGAGCCTTATAGGTCCGGACGTGATCGACCGGGCTTCCCGAGCCATTATACGAATCTATGAGGTTGTTTAAATTTGCACGGGATGGAAAATCTCGTGATTTGGCTAGAGAACGGTGACTCAGTCTCAGTGTTAACATGATCCTGAGTAGGGTTCTAGCCTAATTCTCTGGCCATCCCGTCGAGCTATTTATCCAAATCCTTGTTACGGGCCACCACACCTTCCCGACTGGTATCCGGGACATAGGCCGGGTAAGTGGAAGAGGCTTCCTCTTCATGGCATGCTGTCCTCTGGGATGAGGCTCGGCTATGATTCCAGTTGATCATGTGCCTAAGTTCATCTCGGCTCCTGGCCGAGTGATCATGGACCGATTGTCGCGTCATGCGTTCTCGCCTCCTCCCTCTAGCAGCACGCCTATCGTTGATGATGTCCCTGGCGTCCTCAATACGAGTCGGGTTGGCTCGGGCACGTTGTCGAGTCGGTGTCGGTTCCTGACTACACTCAACATTCTCGGGCTATGACCCGGCCTGTGAAGGGTTATTCCGTTGGGTCAGCAGGGTTTCGATCTGCTATTGGGTTTGACGCTGGTCCTCCAAGATCTGTGCGAGGGTCGCGGTGATCTGCTCCGGTGTCAGGACTGTCGCAGAACGTCCCGGTTAACCTGCTGTGTAGCCTTCTTACCCTTCTTCAGAGGCATGACTATCAGTTAAGAGATTTGTTTTGTGAGAAATCTGTCGTTTCCCATAGACGGCACCAAGCTGATGATGCAATTTTTGGGCAAGATAAAGTAGAGCAGGTAAAAGAGAGATAAAGATATAGACATTGTATTTGTAGGTGGTTCGACCCTATTAATGAAGGAACCTACATCCACATGTGTGTCTGAGCACTTCCACTATATGAAACAAAACTACTACAAGGACCTTGGTGATCCAACAATGGTGACTGGAACTACCAAGGGTCGATCGTGCAGGGTGCGCGTTTAGTGTTTCTTGGGAGAGGCTAAACATTGTAGTGTATTTCTCTTTGTGAGATTTTGATCGGATCCCCCCTAATGGGGGTGGGAGGACCCTTTTATGAGAGGAAGAGTTCTCCCTTACAATGCATTCTAGTCCATTTAGGAAACTGTTGACATCCTGTAATGATTTGAACCATATCCTGTCAGTTTTCTAATCCATTTAGGAAACTGTGGTGTGAATCTGGGCATTTTCCTAACTGGTTTAGGAAACTGCTAGGTTCCGAGTTGTGCAGGACGCGCCTCTGGGCTAGCTGTGCTATTCTCGAGTTGTTTGGTATCTGGATGATGCTATCCCGACCTGTAGGCAAGGCTTCTCCTCTGACAAAGCTTCGTGCTACATTGTCGGGTCGTCTCCGGTAGTCGGAACCGATCAAGATGGTGCTCATCCAAGCAGTTATGCATGACTTGGTCTAGATAGAGGTTGGTTGCTGAGTAGAACCGTTCGGTCATAGAGTTGAGCCAATTTTGGGCGAATCATATACATATATAAAATTTAGGGGTAATGGTCCAATTTGGGTAAAACCCATTAAAACATTGGTAGACCCAAGTGGCACCCACTATTTATGCAAGTGTTGTTTTCTGTAAATTTTGAAAATATTTAATGATGCGCAGAGTATAGTTATCAAAACCATACCGGATACTAATTTGGTAGCTCGATTAGTTTACGGTTCAACTATTAGGTAAATTGGATGAACCGCTAAAGGATTTTCATAGTATAATTATAATAATTTTAGAAACAAAAAATGACAATTTATATATATAAATATAGATTTGTGTTAATAAAATCTGTTGGTTTACTGATAATAATAACTCAAATCACAATAACATATTGGTTTCACAATCTTTTTACAAAAAAACATATTGCTTAAATTTCAAGACAAATTATAGCATAACTAGTTTAATCGAAAATTGTTCACTTCAATCACTTCACACAAATTTTTATAGGTTCATTTGAGGTTCTATTATAAATTAAACCGAATAACCTACCAGTTCACGATTCAACCGCGGGTGACGGTTGATAACTATGTCGTAGAGACCATGCCATTGTCACATTTTCTTTGTACCACTGAAAAAAAATTAATTCAAAAGGTGATAGTTCAATTAGGGTCAACGCATCGGGGGGATCCAAAGATTGCCGACTCATTATCATTCCAAAGCTAAGATTGGGAGGTTTTCGCTTCTATGTGAGGCGAGCCTGACGTCTTTAGGTGTTTATTTACCGAGCAACAAATCTGAAAGGTGTGAGTATACCAGTTTCTCAATGTGCAATAGAAACTGAGACAGGAAAAATTCTAGGATGTTTTATCCTAGGGATGACGTGGCAAGTACGAACTGCTTGCACACTTTGGGCAGAGCCGTGAAATGTCTTAAAGAGAGCGAGATCCGCGACTTGGCCCATGATTCGCTAAAGAGGCTACTGATCCGATAATATTGTTCCCTTTTTTATTTAATATTGTTACAACAACTTTAAGACGATTTTATATCTTTCATGAAAACGTTATTAGCCTCTAATGCCCCGTCCTTATGTAGCCCATTGTAAAGTTGATGAGAAGGAGAAAAATTCAATCATAATAAACTCAAACAACATTAAGCAAAAAAGCCTATTTAATTATTTTTATTAAAACACTCCAATAAGCTAGGTTAGCGACTTAGCAGCGGTGGTAAAGGTATGAATGAAAATGTGTTGGAAAGAATGCATATTCAAAATTGAAGGGAATGTTTTTTAGGGAAAAACTTTTAAAAAGTGCTATTGATTTTGTCTTATTCAAAAATGAATTCAAATGCACATTTACTTGTCCCACATAGGAAAAATAGAAGAAGTTGGAAGGGCATATATAAATGGAGATTGGAGTAAGGACAGGGCCCCTTGGAGTTACCAAGTTTTGTGAAAGGAGAGAACTTAGGCTCAATTGGGTTTACCCTAAAACACGCGCGCGCGTGCCGCCCCGCTCCGTTCCATGCGTGGGTTGGGCTTGGGCCTACTTCGATATATCTTTTTATACAAATTTTATTTGAAAAATAATTTTTTATATAATCTGATAGAGTTATAATTAAACTGGTCAGTTGGAAACCCACTCTCCCTCAATATGTCCATGTTTTTTATTTCAGATATTTTCTCCAACGTTATCCAAGTTTCTCTCCACGTTCTGCAACGTCATTTTCCCAACGTTTTGAAAATATTTTTTATATATAGCAAAATGCATTCATTGTTTTATTAAATCCAAACCAGAGAGAAAAAACTTACAATTTATGATAAATAGAGGGAGTTACAGTTTTGCTTAAAATTTTCTGTGATTCCGAGCAACTACATCTGAAAGGGTGTGGGTTTTTTAATTTTCCTCCGTGCAAGAAAAATTTGAGACAGAGGCGATTTATTGTCTGCTTTATCCTGGGGACATCGTGGCCTTCATCCGAATTGCTTGCACAACTTGGGCAGAGTCGTGAAGCGTCTTAAAGAGAGCAACTTAGTTCGTGACTCATCCCAAGAAAACCGTCAAAGGCTACTGTTATTGGTAATATTGTTCTATCTTAGTTTCTGCAACAACAATTTTAAGACGCTTTTACATCTGCCATGGAATCTTCAGTGCTCTCTGCTACCCCTGACCTCAACAAACCCTTCAAATTTGAGGGCCTTCACTTTAAACAATGGAGGATGAAAATGATATTTTCCTTAACAACAAAAAAAAAAAAAAAACTGCACTCTTTTTGTCTTTCTAAAAACTCACTACTCCTGAAAATCCTACTGTTGCTCAAATAAGAGAGTCTGAAATTTGGAATGAAAATAATTTTCTTAGCAAAATTTATATTTTGAATGGACTCTCTGATAGTCGTTATGATTATTATGTAAATTGTGTTTCTGCAGAAAAAGTTTGGGATGCCCTTCAGAAAAAATATGACACCGAAGAAGCTGGAACAAAGAAATTTGCAGTCAGCTGTTATTTGAAATACCAAATGACGGATGACAAATTTGTAGAAGCTTAATCCCAAGAGCTGTAACAGATTGCACATGAGATAATTTCTGAGGGCATATCATTAAATGATCAGTTTCAAGTTGCTGTCATTATTGACAAGCTTCCCCCAAGTTGGAAAGATTTCAAAAATATTTTGAGACATAAAACCAATGAATTTTCATTAGAAAGTTTGATAACTCGCCTTCGTATTGAGGAGGAGACAAGAAAGAAAAATTTAAAAGATCAGGTTCTAGATGTTTCCAACAACAAGAAACCTCAAAATTTTTCCAAAATCAAAACCTTTGTTGTTCTGAAACCACCTGCAAAATATATGTAGTTTCAAAATCGAAATCAGAACAAGAACCGCAACAACAAGAAGAATCAGAATTTAAGGCCAAATCAGAATAGGAATATACACCCCTCAGGAATAAATGAAGCTGGATAGTTTGTTTGGTACAACTGTGGTAAGCCAGGTCATATGGCTCGAAACTGTTGGAATCCACGATGAGTTGTTCCCCCCAAGCAAATCTTGCCAAAGAGTAGCTCATTGCTATGATTTCCGAGGTTAATATTATTGGTGGATCCGAGGGGTGGTAGGTAGACATTGACGCCTCTCGCCATGTTTGCTATGACCGTGACGTATTCAAATCCTATTCTAAAGCTAAGGACACCACTACTGTTACTGACACTGGGGAGGTTGAATTGAAGTTTACTTCTGTAAAGATTGTCGTTTTGAAGGATGTCTTGCACACACCAGAAATGAGGAAAAATCTTATTTTGATCTATCTTCTCAACAAGGCTGGCTTTACTCAAACTATTGGGGCTGATCTTTTTTTTTTAAACTAAGAGTGGAGTGTTTGTTGGAAAGGGTTATGCAACTGAGGGCATGTTTAAATTAAATGTTGATTTTAATAAAATTTCTTCTTCTGCTTACATGTTGTGTTCTTTTAATGTTTTGCATGCTTTGATTATGTCATGTGAATAAAAGGCTTCTAAAAAATATGAGTAGATATATTCCACAATTGTCTTTAAATGAATTTGACAAATGTGAATTTTGTAGCCAAGCAAAAATCACTAAAACACCACATAAATCTGTCACTAGAGAATTTGAACCTCTTGAATTAATTCAATAAGATATTTGTGAATACGAAGGAATTTTAACTAGAAATTGAAAACGGCATATCATCACTTTTATTGATGACAACTCAATTTATTCATTTGTTTATCTTGTGAAAAATAAAAGTATTGAAGCCATGGCATGTTCAAAATTTTCCTAAATGGGATTGAAAATCAGTTAAACAGGAAAGTTAAAAGATTCCGTAGTGACAGAGGACATGAATATGATTCTGATGAATTTATTGCTTTATATAAAATTCATGGAATCTTTCATGAGAAAACTGCCCCTTATTCCCCTAAAGTGAATGGAAAAGTTGAAAGAAAAAATAGGACTTTTCCTGAATTAGTAGTTGCTATTTTATTAAATTCAGGGGCAGGTTCTCATTGGTGTGGGGAAATATTATTAACTGTTTCTCATGTATTAAATAGAGTTCCTAACTCTAAGCTAATATTTACCTTTATGAAATTTGGAAAGGAAGAAAACCAAATGTGGATTATTTTAGAACATGGGGATGTTTAGCATATGTTAGAATCCCATACCCTAAAAGGTCTAAATTAACTAGTAGAGCTTATGAATGTGTTTTTATTGGTTATGCTATTATTAGTAAGGCTTATAGATTTAATGACTTAAGGAATCATGTCATAATTGAATGTAGTGATGTTGATTTTTTCGAAAATAAATTCCCTTTTAAATTAAAAAATAGTGGGGGTTCAACATCTTATGACATGCCTAGACTAGTAGAACCAAATGAATATGAATTATAACCTAGAAAAAGTAAGAGAGCCCGAATCGCGAAAGATTTTGGGATCAACTTTTATAGTTACAACTTAGAGGAAGATCCTAACACCCTCCAAAATGCCTTGACTTCTATTAATGCTGATTTATGGCAAGAAGCTGTAAATGATGAAATAGAATCATTAGACTCAAATGAGACTTGGAACTTAGTAGATCTTCCACCTGGTTGTAAGATAATAGGTTGCAAATGGATTCTTAAAAAGAAATTGAATTCCGATGGCACGATAGATAAATATAAAGCACGTCTTGTAGCTAAGGGTTTTAGACGAAGAAAAAATATTGATTAATTTCTTTGATACTTATTCACCTGTCACTAGAATTACTTCTATTCATGTACTATTTGCTTTATCTGCTATTCATGATTTAGTAGTACACCAAATAGATGTTAAAATAACTTTTTTAAATGGTGAATTAGAAGAAGACTTTTATATGGACAACCTGAAAGTTTTATTATTTTTGGTCTAGAAAATAAAGTTTGCAAATCGGTTAAATCTCTTTATGATTTAAAACAAGCTCCAAAACAATGGTGTGATAAATTTGATAGATTTGTCATCTCAAATGGTTTTAAAATAAATGAAAGTGACAGATGTATTTATTACAAATTTTAAAACAACATTTGCACTATTATTTGCTTATATGTGGATGACTTACTTATTTTTGGATCAAACATTCATGGCATTAATGATGTTAAATCTTTCTTATGTGCCAACTTTAATACGAAAGATTTAGGAGAAGCTAGTGTAATTCTTGGAATTAACATTACTAGGTCTGAAAATGTCACGCCCCGAAGTACCAAAAATAGGGAAAAATAAATTTCCTTTATGGGTTCGTAGACACGTGACTGGTTGTGAGTGTCACCTGATTGTTCAAACATGCTTATAACAATAATGTGATATGGGAAAGTGACTAAGTTCAGCGGAAGCAGAAATTTAAAACATCCAAGTCTTACATCAGTAGTATATTACAGGCCAAAAAGATATCCAAAAGATACATGTTACAAGACCAGCTAAACTATTACATCACTAAGATAATAGTAACAGAACTATAACAAAAAAAAAAGCTCCAAAGTCTTCAGCTGGCGAAACCGTAGCCTTCCTCGTAGTAATCTTCACCAGCATAGTCTTCAGTAGTAAAGTCAGCATCCTTATAGCAGTCGGCTCCGTCTGGACCTGCAAAGGCTGGACGTGGAAGGTCCAGCGGCATGAAAAGCCATTAGCGGTTAAGCTAAGTGAGGGCCCCCTTAAGGTTACCACCACTTAAGGTAAGTTATTCTTCATCTCTTCTTATTTCTCGAAACCATATCTCGTTCATCATTTCTTATTCTCGATACTATGTCTCGTTCGTCTTTTCTTATTCTCAAAACCATGTCTTATTTAAACCCAATCATTCCTTTTGAAACTTAACCCAGAACTAAACTGACCAATGACATTGACTGAAAGAAGACTTAACTCCAAACGCTTTTACTGGTCAAGAAAGAACAACACTCAACAATGAATAGTTAACTGTCGCCCAACTGGCACTCAAACTGTCGCCCAAATGGCATAAGTGTGCGGGACATTAACAATCTCTTGGTCAAACACGTCATGCCGATCCTCAGGTCGCCTGTACGTTACCGAACACGTCATGCCGACCCTCAGACCAAGGGTACGGGAAATTAATAATCACTTGGACGAACACGTCATGCCAATCCTCAGGTCACCCGTACATAACCGAACACGTCATGCCGATCCTCAGTCCAAGGGTGCGGAAAAATAATCAACCACTTGATCGAACACGTCATGACGATCCTCAGGTCATCCGCACTTGACCGAACATGTCATGCCGATCCTCAGATCAAGGAACAAAACATAACTCACCAATCGACACCATGGAATTACCGAAAGACCAATTTTGCAAGAAATATCCAAACACGACACGAAAGTTCACGAATCAACTTTGACCGGTAGTCACACGACTAGAAACGAGGCCCAATGTCCCTTATTCGCATTAAATCTGTTATCGAAGGTTTTATCATTATTTTACGCCTTCGCACGTTTCGTAGTTTAGTTCATTAATATCATCCATTTATAACCGTTAATATTTCGCTAGACGTCCGACATTCCGTTTTCCTCTCAATATACTTACGATGGAAACTTTCCCAATCATTTATCATCGCAATAATCGTGCCATACAATACACTTATAGTTTGGGTATGAACTTTCAACGGTCCTTAGACTATATTCATAACAATAGAAAACATAGCACGTAGCTCATGGATTTATAATCATGGATTTAATACCAATAAACATATAGATGAAACCCTTAACATACTCATCTACGCGATAGCTCTACCATAGCACAAGATTTTTATAACAACACAGGTACTGGAAAACTAGCATCAATAATCAACACCATGCATAACAAAACATCATACAAAAAGCTACACAATCTGCCATGATACATTTTCACTGTGTTGGCTGAATTAACATGATTTATTTAGGCATGATAAATTGCTTTGTAGATCAAACTCACAACTAAAACATTATAGATAATAGGAATATCTTCATGTACAAAAAAAAATCTAACTTCAATTACATTTTTGAGCTACTCAAACTATTTTTTTTACAAGACATTTCTTATATCTCGGACTGTTCTGTCCCAGATTTATAGTACTGCATTGTACGTGACTTTCACCTATGAAGGAGGGGTTTTTAGACTGAGATATAGAAGGGTAATTTGTAGATATATGAGATAGCTTTCTTCATAAAAAAACCTAGCTTAATTCTCATTTTTGAGCTGCACAAAACATTTATTTTACTAAACTATGTTCTGCTGAGAGTTTCAGTTTCTCAGATTTATAACTCTGCGTTGTACATGCATTTCACCCATGAAGGAGTGATTTCTAGACTAAGCTATAGAAGCGTTATTTGTATATAAATGAGTTAGCTTTTACCACAAAAAACATAGCTTAATTCGGATTTTTGAGCTGCACAAAACATTCATTTTACTAAACTATGTTCTGCTTAGAGTTTCTGTTTTCCCAGGTTTATAACACTGCGTTGTACATGCATTTCACCCATGAAGGATTGATTTCTAGACTAAGCTATAGAAGAGTTATTTGTAGATAAATGAGTTAGCTTTTACCACAAAAACACCTAGCTTAATTCGGATTTTCGAGCTGCACAAAACATTCATTTTACTAAACTATGTTCTGCTGAGAGTTTCAGTTTCTCAGATTTATGGATTTGTCTTGCATGCCATGAAAACTTCAACACATCAACATCAAACTTCTACTAAACATTAGTACATATTATATGGGTTCTAAATTGAGTTAGATTACTCACAACAACTTGAAACTAAGCTTGGATTGTTGATTTGAGCTTGATGGAGCTTGAACTCAACTTCACTAGTGAACTTCTTCTCCTTCTAACTTTCTATTTCTTCTCTCTTTTTCTCATGAACCACCCAAGTCCTAATTTTCTCTCCAAAAATTCAGATTGTGATCTAACTAAGTGTCACGCCCCGGCGTAGCAAAGTTCGGGAAAAATTAGATTTCCAACTTTGGACCCTTAGATACGCGACTAGTTGAAGGATCGTCTGATTGTCCATAAAACATTCTAATAGAAATATATGCTTAATAAAGGTTCATGCAATGGCTAAAAGTAACAGCGGAAGTAGAAGTCTTACATAAATATTAAACATACATATTAAACAATCATAAAATCCATCCCAAATTTAAACAAATATAAATAGAGGTCTAGGCAACGTCTGCCCAAAATATATTACATCGTAGTATCTCGAACAACATAAACATAACAACAGAATTATAAAAGAGCCGCAACAACGTTGGCTCCCAAATGCTAACTAGCAAAGCCAAAGTCTTCCTCATCGCAAGCATCATCATAATCATAGTAGTCTCCATCTACCTGTCCATCACCTGCATCACCATACTGATAACCTGGACATAGGATGTCCAGGGTATAAACACCGTCAGCTTGCGAAAGCTGAGCGAGTACAACACTCACAAAGAAACAATAAAGAATTAATAATAATACTCGCAACTATTGTCGTGTAGTTTAAACGTTAACCCAACCAACCATTCACTAAATCGAGAATCCTAAACTCGAAACCATGGATACAAGACCATGACAAGAAGGATAGAACAACTCAACAAAACTGAACACGAATCAATTTCAAGAACAGACATAATCCACTGAACACAAACCCATGAATCACTTACTCTTCCCAAATACATCCTCTCCTATTTTCACAAATTACCGGTGTAAGCCGTTGGTTAAAGGATATACGTGCTCTAAAGCCGCTTGAATGGCATACCCTCATCGGGCATACGTGCTCTAAAGCCGACCATATCAGGATATCCAATGAGTATACGTGCTCTAAAGCCGCTTGAATGGCATACCCACATTGGGCATACGTGCTCTAAAGCCGACCATATCAAGATACTCTGTAACCATTCATAATACCATCAACACATCACTTCCACCAACTATGCTCAACTATGCGACTGAAAGAATACTACCAAGGAAAGTTGGGTCTGAGCCCGAAATCTCGACAACAACGGAACAACAAAATAATAGCAACCAGAACCAAGACTGACCATGATATGACAAGAAACGAAAACACACCCTCAAGCATTATTCATCGGACGTTAGCGTCAATTTAATGTTCTCGCACAATTTATTAATTTGCCATTAGATTATCTACCCCAATGTCGTTGTCGCAATCCTAGCATCGCACTTGCTCATAAAAAAAAAATCATAATATCATCTAAAACGAGTATAACATAATTTTAAGTCCATATTCCACTTAGATGTGCATATTTCAATTTCCCAAAATTACTAAGCATACAATTCACCATAGAAACCCAAGTTTTATTACCAATTCTCATAAAACATAAGTCTTGTTAAAATTATAAATCGAGTGTTTCCAAGTGAGTTAGAGTACTCACCAGAGCGTCTTAGCAATAAACAAAAATTCCTGGTAGAGACAAGAATATCCCTACAACGAACAAACACAATAATGCTTAAGAAATGAACACTAAAAATAAGAAATAATCAAATATGGCAAAAGTGCGCCTAAACCTTAAGATGATGATCCACACATCATTATGAGTCCAACGCCATTGACTAGACTCAAATCGGAGTCCGTCACTGAAAAGGCTAGGTTCCTATGCATGTGTGGTACCTAACCGTACGCTGTATTTTTTACTGATTCGAAATGTCACCAAACTTAGTGGAACTTCTTTAAATATTATTCTAAGATTTTAGAAACAAACGGCGTAATTTTCGGATCAACGGTCTAATTACTACAGATTTCCGACAAGAAACATAGTAAAAGGATTAACCGAAAAATGGTTTATTATTTCCAAAACCATATAAAACTATAGCAACATCCCTTAAAATATTATACCTTAGAAAATGTTACTATAGAAAATGTTACTAATAAGTTTTCTCAAAGTTACAAATAAGGATAATATATAAATTAAACTATTTATCCTCATTAGGCAAAATATACTTAATTAAAATCCCATTGTAAAATCTAAAAATGTATTACTAAATCCTATGAGGATTCCAAGGATCTTTTTAAGTATTTATTTATATAAAAACCTTACATTACAAAATAATACACTAAAATATTTCAACAATATGTAATTATTAAGAAATGTTTTAAAACATTCTAAACCATTTACTAGATCAAGCGTGGCGACAATTGGCAAACGATTACATGAAATTCGAGCCGAGAGTTATTCAATTAGTCAACGTACTTAAGGAAACAATATAAACATAGCATTATAATCGTTACACAAGTAGTTGCATCGCAAAGAAATGGCGAAACAACACACAAAAGCTTTATTTAGTTAAGGACAGATTTTGCCCAAGTTCGTCGACCGATCTTGCAGAAATTCTAATTAAATCTAGAAAAATCGTATGAGTGCCTATCTTATGTAAAAAGAAAGCTAATTCAATGAAGTTTCATCTAAAAATAATTTCACAAACTCAGAATGACTTTAAATTGGCCGAATTCAGTCTCTGTCCAGGACAAAACTTGTCTCTGTCCAGTTTCGTCGACCATTCTTGTAAAATTGATAACTAAATCTTCCGAGATCGTATGGACGTCTATCTTATGTCAAAAGAAAGATATTTCAATGAAGTTTAATCTAAAAATAATTCCACAAACTCAAACATAAAATATCATGTCCGAAAATCTGCTGAAACAGACTCCCCTGTGCAAAACAAAATCTGAAAAGTGTGGTTTCTTGATTTCCAATCATTTTCAAGCACATGCAATGCATTTAATTGATTTATGATGACATGCAAGATGATTTTAAGCTAGACTAAGTAGTCAAGGATGTATACTAAGCCATGGATGATGTTAGATCATCCACAATTCCAATATGCAAGCTAAGATTTACAAGAATGAAGGTAATCCAAGCTAGACCTTCAACTTGGATGAAGATGATGATGAAGAACTTAGATTCTTGAATAGATTGTAGTATAGGAGTATATAGAGAGGACAAGGATAAAGTTTAAACTCTCATGTAAATGTGTATATAAACATAGGATAAGTAGTGAGTGATACTCACAAAGCTTGAGAAGTGTTTGGATGATGATCAATTGAAGGAAATTGGAAGAAATGAAGAATATGGTGATGTTCTTCAAGATATGAACTTCAAGGCTTCAAAAAAACTCCAAGAACTCATCCATGCAACTCCTTAGATGCTCCAAGAACTTGAAATGGTAGGAGAAAAGGGTGCCAGAGGCTAGTAGGGGTCTTGATTCACTTAGAAATGGGACATGCAAGAGAAAAATGAGAAGTTCTCTTGGTTTTTCTCAAGAACAAAGGGGCTGGGATTTAGTGTGTGTTTAGTGTGTGTAGAGATTAGGGAATGTGTGAAAATGAGCTCCCAAATGAAGTATAATACCCATATATAATGGGGGTTTAAGTGGGACACATGTCACTTAAAGATTTGGCCAAATGTCATTAATTGAGTGGGTCCAAGTGGACGAATTAAAATGTACCACGCGTAAGTCGCGGGTCCCACGTGAAATTAAACTTGAATAACACGAACTAATCCCAGTGTAGGTGTGTGACCTCGATATACACGTAAACAGACTATTACGCGCACAGACAGAAAATGTCACCGGGACTGAACGAATAATTAACTGTGAGTATTAATCAATATTACAGATATAAAATTAAATGTATTAAACCAATATAATAAACAAAAGTTGTGAAAAGGCAAAATTAGACAATTAGTCAATTTATAACTTGTCAAAACTTACAAAATGAAATACAACCAAACTATATTTATTTATATCTAGACAGAAAACATAAATAATACATGGGAAATACTGGTATTAAAATATGGGTGTTACACTAAGAGAGTGTAGTGTGTGCATGTGCTTGTTTATATAGAATTTCCATGTGCTAGGTGTCCTTTGCATGTTGCATGCTTAGGACATGTGTCCATTAAGTGGACATGTGTCCAAGAGGGTGGCATATGGTTGCCACATGGCCGACCATGTGGGCCCACCTCGAGTTGTGTGCCACTTCCTTGGTTTATGTGCAAAAGTTCCTCGGTATGCGTGTCAGTCTCAAAGTACGTGCAAACTGGTATTATTTCTAATGTCCAGGTCCGGGTACGGGACTAAGTTAAATCTTATTATGGTCGAGTCGGTATGTTTACTACAGGCTATATGGTAATAATACAACACGTCCATACCGTCACGTAATTAAAATAATAATATAATAATATAGTGGGTCCAATACAGAAAATTACAGGTGTTACAGAAAAGGGACTTTCTTTAGACCAATCTCATTACATTGAGAAGATTCTAAATAAATACAATTACTTCAACTGTAAACCAGCATGTACTCCATATGACCCTAGTGTAAAGTTATTCAAGAACACTGGTGATAGTGTTAGATAAACTGAGTTTGCGAGCATCATTGGTAGCCTTCGTTATGCTACTGATTGCACTAAGCCTGATATAGCTTATGTTGTTGGAGTACTACGTAGGTTTACTCGTAGACCTAGTATGGAGCATTGGCATGCTATTGAAAGGGTCATGCGTTACCTTAAAAGGACAATGAACCTAAAATTACACTATCAAAAGTTTCCTGCTATCCTTAAAGGATATAGCGATGCTGATTGGAATATCCTATCAGATGACTCCAAGGCCACTAGTGGGTACATTTTTTGTATGATTGGAGGTACAGTTTCATGGAAATCTAAGAAATAGACTATTTTAGCTCAGTCCACGATGGAGTCAGAGATGATAGCACTAGCTACAGCTAGTGAGGAGGCAGGTTGGCTGAGAAACCTACTATCTAATACCCCTTTATGGGAGAGACCAATACTAGCTGTCCTAATCCACTGTGATAGTACCGTGGCTATTGTAAAAGTTGATAACCGTTATTACAACGGCAAGAAGCGATAAATATGTAGCAAGCACAACACTATTAGAGAGTTTCTCTCTTTTGGAGGTGTAAAAGTGGATTACGTCCTTTGACGAAAGGGTTAGCACGAGAGAAGGTTTGGAAAACCTCGAAAGGGATAGGAATAAAGCCCGATAGTTGAGTCATTTGTGATGGTAATGTTGGGCTTGTGTCCTAAAACCATTACTTTTATGTATAAGACATTGGCATTTTAATACATGGATATCAGTTTTACATTTTATTATGTATGTTTCGTTCATGAGATGATTGTTAATTCGTAAGTATCATAGTAAGTAATTTGTCTGTGTATGAGATACATACAAGTAAGATACAAATTACTATTCTTTGACACATAGAATTTTTCACAACGGATGATGAGATTGGATATCTCATCAGGTCTACACTGTAGCATGATTAACTACTATTGTTTGGAGTGATGAATCTTAATCACTAGAGTTTAACTCTTAGTTAATATGCTAGTGCTTATAGTGCATTAACAGACCCGAACTTTCCTATTGACTCATAAGGCTGTCAACAATCAATAAGAACTCATAACTTGTATAAGGTACGTGTTCTCAATCTTAAGACGATTATGAACACAGACTGTGGATATGGCTGCTTTGACTTACCAATCAGTGAGGTCTTAAAGATTAACACCTGGTGATCTTTTCAGAATCAAGATATAAAAGTATTCTTTACTTTTCAAAAGATTTGCAGTGTGGAAGTAAAGGTCGAACCCACAGAGATTGATTACTACAGCTCTTAATTTTAAAACCTAAGTCTAATTAACTAAGAAAAACGGATTTGATTTGGATTTAATTAAACTAAGAACAATAAAAGTAAATCTAAACTATGAAAGCAATTAAAGTTGTTTAAATGATGTTTAAGGGAACCTAGGATTGCAAATCCACCACTAGCTTCATAATAGGAATATTTATGAATTACTTTAGCTTATTAAGTTGGATGATAATGGGGAATTGTAGCTACAAGCCCAATTCCTCCGACAAGAAGATAATCATGGTTCAAGCACCAACATACTCCATCTTCGGTTAGCACGAATTATCCCACACTAAACTAGGGTTGTGATCTAATCCGTCTAACCTAGGCATGGACTATTCGGATACTTGATAGCACGAATCAATAAAGCACCATCACATGTAAACAATCTAAACAAGCACAGCAAGAATAGATCGTTGAGCACATCACAGTCAAAATAGATCTAAGACAAGAATAAATTCTGAAAGCAATGATTTAATCACTAGAAGTACGATTTATTTATAAAAATCCGCTAAACATGTGACTGTCATCCATACATAATAGAACTAAAATAAAAACATAAATAAAACCCTATTACTCGTCTAGGGCTTCATTGAAACCCTAGATCTATGATCTAGCCGTCCATGGAAGTGATAGATGGCAAGTAGTTGATGGAGGAGGCCATGGAAACCCTTGGTCTTCTTCTTCTTCTCCTTGCTTCCCTCTCTTCAATGGCTGGAAGTATGGTTGTAGAATGTGTATGTATGGGTGTATAATAATGTCTCCCCCTTAATTGTAATAAAATAGAGTATATATAGATTTACAACAAGTTTTGGAAGCCTTCCTAACCCGAAACGAACTGAAACTGATGTAATTTACAGTCTAGACGTCGTTCAGCAGTTTCGTTTGCACAGGAGTCTTCAGTACACTGAAATATGCAACTTTGGTTTTTACCCATATCGCGCGAGCGGGTCGCGCGAGCGCGACATTTTGGCCTTCGCGCGCGCGGATCGCTCGAGCGAATCTGGGGATCTCGCGCGAGCGATTTCTGGTTCTTCGCGGGCGCGGGTTGCGCGCGCGACTTGGCTTTTTCAGCTTCTTTACCTCTGCTTTTTCACCCTGTTTAGCCTGGTTTAGTTGATTTCTTCCAAAACCTGTCAGAAACTAGAAAACAGAGTAAAAATATACAAAAACAGGATAAAAAGGTACTAACAAATGTTCGTTAAGGCGTATAAATAGGATTAGTTCTCTCCCGATCACACCCCCAAACCTACATTTTGCTAGTCCTCGAGCAAAACTAAAATAAAAACTAACTACTAATAACATACTATTCCATTTTCGCATGGATTGCGATTGCATTTAGCGTATGCAACAAGCCTTTTAAACCTCTAGGTGTCCCTAGTCGGACGAGTGAAGTCTCGTGAGGGTTCTTGTCAACAAGTCACCCACAACCATCTTTATTAACTTGTAAATTTAAAAACTTTTATCAAAAAACAAAAACATAACATTCAATCCTTATTATAAAACAATGATTCGAAATAGAAAAACGAACAAGAAGAAACAGAATCAAACGTTCACCTACATGGTGAAAAACAATCTCAAGCACATGCAATGTACGAATCAATAGAGTTCCTCATAAGATTGCACGTGTGTGATGTGGTAGTCAAATGAACACGCGCATGTTATGAACTTGGTACATAACTCAGATAACCATCAAACTATGCTTCGACTACGAATCTTACAATGAATTACACTCTCAAATAAAACACTCAGAAACAGGTGTAATTTTTCTAATATATGTGAGTAAAGGAAATATATTTTCAAAACGAGAAATGCTCACATATGACTCGAAAAGGACGCATGACACGAAAGAATAGTAGTCCCATGGATAGGATGCCAACAATCAAGAAAAATTAATCATTACCATGTTTTAATCCCCCTCCCATCGTTTTCATATCCAAACCATGTTTCCTAGGATCAAATAGGACTTTTCAAAGGTTGTATTGTGGCTCAGGTAATGGAAAAAGGATAGAATGGATATATCAAATAGTTTCAGAATGGCATTGTAAGGCATGTTCGATTTCTTTCATTCATCTCTTCTACCAACTTTCATCTTTTCTTTCTCTTCATTCCTCTTCATTCATTTTTCTTCTTTAAAATTTTTTTCATCCTTCCTCTTCTGTATTATGTTTCTCTTCCTTTTTCTTTTCTTGCTTCTCAAATGATTATTCATCGAATACCAAGCAACTACCCCAATAGCATCTTATTTTCTTCTTCTCAATCAACACATCGCCTTAATACTACTAAAAGTTGATCACTCTTCCAGTGGTATACTCCAAGTTGATCAAGTTGGAGCTTTTACAGAGGATAATGGTGAACAAAGAAAAAGAGGCATTGTAACGGCTCAAAGGGGTGAACTAAGGAAATTTTATCTTTTATCGGCCGGTAGTAAACAAAGAAGGCCTAAACTCATTTCCTAGGGTAATACGGTTCTTCAATATCTACAATGGAAGATTATTTAGCATGGTAACAAATATTTTAACTTGACTATTAACTAAAACAAGAATAACGAGACTAAACAACAAGTAGATGCGCTATTTCAATGAAATTCGACAAACACAATGTATTTATAACCCTCTAAAATGAAAAGATAGGCTCAAAAGCTCACCGGGCTTAGTCTCCACCATGTGTTATCTAGAAATCCGAATCCTATTATAGTTCACAACCAACATGTATTCCAATGACTACGTGCAGTGCATAAGTTTGTGTGCAAATTTATGATATAAAACTACGATTCAAACAATACATAGCTTAAAACGTTACATCACAACTTCAGCAAATGTTTAATCACATCTTCTTTTGTTTATCACTCTATAACAATCATAGTTACATAACAAGAAGTATCAAATTGAGATTGCAAAAACCGTAGGTAACATCGTTTATTTAAGCACAAGAATTGAATTTTTTTTAAATTAGTGCATAATAATGTGCATGTGTAATACATACCCCCAAACCTAAACCTTTCATTGTCCCCAATGAAACAATAAAATGAAATAAAGGAGAGTACGTAAGAAAGGAACGATAGTACCTCGATCTGGACAAGCATAGAACAGGTGAACACAAAGGAATATGGCTATAAAGTTCAATGTTACCTGTTACTTCTTAACAAAAGAAAATTAAACAAACAAACTAATAAAAACAGCTAAAAGAATTATAACTAAGCTAAACGAAACTAAATAAACTATAAAACTAAAGAAAGTACGAAAACAAAAAGATAATAAACTATAAAGAAAGTAAACAGAACTAAAACTACGAAACCAACAAAGGACTAGATCTAAAAGTGCTTATGAAAGAAAAACAGAAAAGTAAAAACTATTAGAACAAGTGTGGGGGACTGATAGGGAAAACAAAAGAAAATATCAGAAAAATAGAGTATCGCGCGAGCGGTCCGCGCGAGCGGCCGTCGCGCGCGCGAATACCAAAAAATATATTTTTTTTTTCAAAAATCTCGCGTGAGCGAGGTACCTCGTGCCCGCGATATCAGGCGCGAGGAGAACCTGAGGGCTCAAAACAAGAAAACGAAAGAAAAAACACTAAGGCATTTTCCATTTTTTGGTTAAAATTATGTATATAATAGTAAAATAAATTAATTCCAACCCCCAAACCTACCCAGAATGTCCAAAACAGACCCAAAAATGACCAAAAACAAAGAAAATAGACGAAATTAAGCTTGGGTTGCCTCCCAAGAAGCGCTAACTTTTACGTCTTCAGCTAGACCGTTCTAGCTCAAGGCTTTATGGAGGTTGACAATCAGACTTCGTACCCCTAAGAATATCAGGTAGAGCTCGGTGGTAAGCAGAAATCACGTCGCTTTGAATTAATTTGATTGACGGTTTGTCAGTATGTTCAAATCGATTTCTTACCTTCCGAGTAGATTCAACATTAGGGTCCGAGGTATTAGGGTTCATCCACTCATCATCCGCTATGTCTTTGTCGTTACTCATATTTATTGCTTTGTTAGGCTCAATATTCCGTATTACGTCACCTTCCGCCTCACATAGGTAATCGTCGTCTTTAGGAGGTTGATCAATAGCGTTAAAAACGTTTAATTTTAAGTTCATGTTCCCAAACGACACTTTCAATACCCCCGTCCGGCAGTTAACACGTGCGTTAGCGGTTGCTAAGAATGGACGGCCTAAAATGACAGGAGTATGTTTCCTAGCATCAAGCACGGGTTCAGTGTCAAGGACCATGAAGTCTACAGGATAATAGCATTTATCAACCTTAACCAAGACGTCTTCGACAATTCCTCTAGGTGCTTTTATGGAACGATCCGCTAATTGAATAGTAGCGGCCGTAGGTTTAAGTTCACCTAATCCTAGCTGTTGATAGACATGATAAGGTATGAGATTAACACTAGCACCTAAGTCAAGGAGAGCCCTATGAATGATAGTGTCACCTATGACACATGAAATCGTAGGCGTACCGGGATCCTTATACTTCGGAGGAGCGTGTTGGAAAATTGAACTTACTTTTTCCGTGAGGAAGACCTTTTTCGGAGTATGACTACGTATTTTGCGCTTTTGTGTACAAAGGTCTTTTAGACACTTAGCATAAGCGGGAATTTGTTTAATAGCATCGAGGAATGGAATATTGATTTTAACTTGTTTAAATACCTCGAGTATATCCTCAACCTTAGACTTTTTATTTGTAAGATTAGACGGCTCATCAACATTAGGTGGATATGGCATTCTCGAAATATAATTCGTTGGGACCGATTCTTTTTCTCTCTTATTTTGGCTCGCGTCCTCACCCTGCTTCGTATTAGAGTTAATATTCATATCTTTCACATTCTCATTCGGAATTTCTATTACCTCTTCCTCTCGTGTAGTCAACCTAGTTGAGACGGCGTTTACTTGCTCATTCGACCCCTTAACCTCATATTGTCCCTTAGGGTTTTGAATTGTTTGACTAGGCAACGTCCCCTCGTTTCTACGACTCACTACAGTAGCTAGTTGTCCCATTTGGGATTCAAGCTTCGCAATGGATTGTGTATGAGAGTGCACTATTTGTGCTTGTGCCTGTACTTGCGTTTCAATTTTATTAAGGGATGCCAACACCTTTTCCTCAAAAGCATTACCCCTTGGAGGGTTCGGATTAGGATGCGATTGTTGGTATTGATTAGGTTGAAACTGAGGTCGATATGCATTAGGAAAATTAGTCGCCTCATTAGGATTATTATTATTATTTTTCCATGAGAAGTTAGGATGGTTTCTCCATGGCGCATCCGGATTATTAGTAGTTGCATTATAATTATTTCGTGGGTACTGTTGAATAGAGTTAATGTGTTGCTCCACGAATTCCGAAAATTGACTCGCCGATGGACATGCAAGTATCGAATGTGAAGGATCAGAACATAATGCACAAATTTCACGAGCGGGTGAGGCTGTCATTTGGTTCATTGTTAAAAGTCGGTCAAGTTTGTTAGATAGTTCTTTTATTTCAATTGATTGACTTGACTCGAACTTTACCTCCCACTTAGGTTGTGGGTATCCCTCAGAACGGACAGACACCGCTTGGTGCATCGAATTCTCGCTTAACGTTTCAAAAATTTCCCAGGCCTCATCGGCACTTTTGTGTAGGAAGGTACCCGCACAAACAGCATCGACGGTGTTACGGACCGAAGGAATAAGTCCCTCGTAAAAGACCTGGACCAACTGCCACTTAGGAACCTGATGATGTGGACACGAACGTAATAATTCTTTAAATTTTTCCCACGTGTCGTAGAGTGATTCCCCATCTTGCATCACAAAATTAGTTATAGATTTTCTTATCTGATTCGTACGCATAATCAGGAAAAACTTTTGTAAAAATGCGGTGTGTAAGTCTTCCCATGTTCTAATTGTGTTTGGCTCCAAAGATTGGAGCCAATATTTAGCTTTGTCTTTTAATGAGAATTGAAAGAGCCGCATTTTTAATTCATCATCAGTAAGATTTTGAATTTTCAAAGTGGAGCATATGTCCTGAAAATCTCCTAAGTGTTTATATGGATCTTCATTTAAACGGCCATGGAAAGATGGAAGTAGCGAGATGGTAGACGACTTTATCTCAAAGTGAGATGCCGTCGCCTCCGGTAATTCAGTACATGTTTGTGGCGTGTAAGTCGTAGGAATAAAATAATCTTTAAGCGGAGGAGGTGGTGGTATATTAGGATTATTCAAATTATTTCCGTTGTTATTTTGATTGTTATCGTTATTATTTCCAATGTCTGCCATTTTAATTGGTTCTATGTTATGAAAGCGTGGTTTCTTTAGTCTTTGAAGGGTACTACGTATTTCGGACACAAATAAAGACGTTGGTTTCGGTGTCAAGTCGTCGTTTATTAAAAACCTTGTTCTAGAAGTTAAGTTTGAAGACTTGTTAAGTCTTAATGTACGTTCAAGTTCAGAGTCGAAAGGTTGTAATTCCGGTTTATTTGAACGTGTACCTAACATAAACTTAAAGTAAGTAAACTAAAAACAAAAACTGACTCAATAAAAAAAACAAATAGCAATCACGCAACTAAGATAACAAGCACTCAACTACTGTGATGCATGAATATTATCCTATAATGCAATGACCGCGTCAAGCCCAGCGCCCCGGGTTTCCTAGCTAATGCAGTGCAATTAACCCCTAAACTAATGCAAATAGTGCGTCACAGCGCCCTGACTTACAGTGGTTCAAAGCGAATTCCAAAGAAAGCAATTAATTTTATTTTATTTATTTTATTTGCGTAAGCTCCTTTGATGTAATTAGCTACTCCACTCGGAAACGTTGACTACAAAATAAAAGAACAAGTTAGTAACTAAAAACAAAAACAGAAAAATAAGAAGAATAAAAACTAACCTAATATTTACGAATTAACTAAACTAAGATTCTAAAACTAAAAGTAGTAATGCAATCCCCGGCAACGGCGCCAAAAATTGATGTTGTCAGAATCAAGATATAAAAGTATTCTTTACTTTTCAAAAGATTTGCAGTGTGGAAGTAAAGGTCGAACCCACAGAGATTGATTACTACAGCTCTTAATTTTAAAACCTAAGTCTAATTAACTAAGAAAAACGGATTTGATTTGGGTTTAATTAAACTAAGAACAATAAAAGTAAATCTAAACTATGAAAGCAATTAAAGTTGTTTAAATGATGTTTAAGGGAACCTAGGATTGCAAATCCACCACTAGCTTCATAATAGAAATATTTATGAATTACTTTAGCTTATTAAGTTGGATGATAATAGGGAATTGTAGCTACAAGCCCAATTCCTCCGACAAGAAGATAATCATGGTTCAAGCACCAACATACTCCATCTTCGGTTAGCACGAATTATCCCACACTAAACTAGGGTTGTGATCTAATCCGTCTAACCTAGGCATGGACTATTCGGATACTTGATAGCACGAATCAATAAAGCACCATCACATGTAAACAATCTAAACAAGCACAGCAAGAATAGATCGTTGAGCACATCACAGTCAAAATAGATCTAAGACAAGAATAAATTCTGAAAGCAATGATTTAATCACTAGAAGTACGATTTATTTATAAAAATCCTCTAAACATGTGACTGTCATCCATACATAATAGAACTAAAATAAAAACATAAATAAAATCCTATTACTCGTCTAGGGCTTCATTGAAACCCTAGATCTATGATCTAGCCGTCCATGGAAGTGATAGATGGCAAGTAGTTGATGGAGGAGGCCATGGAAACCCTTGGTCTTCTTCTTCTTCTCCTTGCTTCCCTCTCTTCAATGGCTGGAAGTATGGTTGTAGAATGTGTATGTATGGGTGTATAATAATGTCTCCCCCTTAATTGTAATAAAATAGAGTATATATAGATTTACAACAAGTTTTGGAAGCCTTCCTAACCCGAAACGAACTGAAACTGATGTAATTTACAGTCTAGACGTCGTTCAGCAGTTTCGTTTGCACAGGAGTCTTCAGTACACTGAAATACGCAACTTTGGTTTTTACCCATATCGCGCTAGCGGGTCGCGCGAGCGCGACATTTTGGCCTTCGCGCGCGCGGATCGCGCGAGCGGTTCGCGCGAGCGATTTCTGGTTCTTCGCGGGCGCGGGTCGCGCGCGCGACTTGGCTTTTTCAGCTTCTTTACCTCTGCTTTTTCACCCTGTTTAGCCTGGTTTAGTTGATTTCTTCCAAAACCTGTCAGAAACTAGAAAACGGAGTAAAAATATACAAAAACAGGATAAAAAGGTACTAACAAATGTTCATTAAGGCGTATAAATAGGATTAGTTCTCTCCCGATCACCTGGGTATCTTAGGTATGTCATGTTCACAGGGATATTGATCGGGAGAGAACTAATCCTAATTATACGCCTTAACAAGCATTTGTTAGTACCTTTTTATCCTGTTTTTGTATATTTTTACTTTGTTTTCTAGTTTCTGACAGGTTTTGGAAGAAATCAACTAAACCAGGCTAAACAGGGTGAAAAAGCAGAGCTAAAGAAGCTGAAAAAGCCAAGTCGCGCCCGCGAAAACCAGATATCGCTCGCGCGAGAATCCCAAAACCGCTCGCGCGATCCGCGCGCGCGAAGGCCAAAATGTCGCGCTCACGCGACCCGCTCGCGGGATATGTGGAAAAATCAAAGTTGCGTATTTCAGTATACTGAAGACTCCTGTGCAAACGAAACTGCTAAACGACGTCTAGACTGTAAATTACATCAGTTTCAGTTCGTTTCGGGTTAGGAAGGCTTCCAAAACTTGTTGTAAATCTATATATACTCTATTTTACTTCAATTGAGGGGTTACACACCCATACATACACATTCTACAACCATACTTCCAGCCATTGAAGGGAGGGAAGCAAGGAGAAGAAGAAGAAGACCAAGGGTTTCCATGGCCTCCTCCATCAACTACTTGCCATCTATCACTTCCATGGACGGCTAGATCATAGATCTAGGGTTTCAATGAAGCCCTAGACGAGTAATAGGGTTTTATTTATGTTTTTATTTTAGTTTTATTATGTATGGATGACAGTCACATGTTTAGAGGATTTTTATAAATAAATCGTACTTCTATTGATTAAATCATTGCTTTCAGAATTTATTCTTGTCTTAGATCTGTTTTGACTGTGATGTGCTCAACGATCTATTCTTGCTGTGCTTGTTTAGATTGTTTACATGTGATGGTGCTCTATTGATTCGTGCTATCAAGTATCCGAATAGTCCATGCCTAGGTTAGACGGATTAGATCACAACCCTAGTTTAGTGTGAGATAATTCGTGCTACCCGAAGATGGATTATGTTGGTGCTTGAACCATGAATATCTTCTTGTCAGAGGAATTGGGCTTGTAGCTACAATTCCCCATATTCATCCAACTTAGTAAGCTAAAGTAATTCATAAATATTCCTATTATGAAACTAGTGGTGGATTTGCAATCCTAGGTTCCCTTTACATATTCATTAAAAACACTTTTAATTGCTTTCATAGTTTAGATTTACTTTTATTGTTATTAGTTTAATTAAATTCAAATTCAATTCTGTTTTTCCTAATTAATTAGACTTAGGTTTTAAAATTAAGAGCTGTAGTAATCAATCTCTGTGGGTTCGACCTTTACTTCCACACTGCAAATCTTTTGAAAAGTAAAGAATACTTTTATATCTTGATTCTGACAACATCAATTTTTGGCGCCGTTGCTGGGGATTGTATTACTACCTTTTGTTTTAGAATCGTAGTTTAGTTAATTCGTAAATATTAGATTAGGTTTCCTTTTCTTATTTTTCGTTTTATTTTTAGTTACTAACTTGTTTTTTTTTTATTTTGTAGTCAACGTTTCCGAGTGGAGCAGCTAATTACATCAAAGGAGCTTACGCAAATAAAAATATAAATAAAAATTAAATAAATTGCTTCTTTTGAAATTCGCTTTAAACCACTGTAAGTCAGGGCGCTGTGACGCACTATTTGCATTAGTTTAGGGTTAATTGCATTGCATTAGCTAGGAAACCCGGGGCGCTGGGCTTGACGCGGTCATTGCATTACAGGATAATATTCATGCATCACAATAGTTGAGTGCTTGTTATCTTAGTTGCGTGATTGCTATTTTTTTTTTAGTTGAGTCAGTTTTTGTTTTTAGTTTACTTTCTTTTAGTTTATGTTAGGTACACGTTCAAATAAACCGGAATTACAACCTTTAGACTCTGAACTTGAACGTACATTAAGACTTAATAAGTCTTCAAACTTAACTTCTAGAACAAGGTTTTTAATAGACGACGATTTGACACCGAAACCAACGTCTTTATTTGAATCTGAAATACGTAGTACTCTTCAAAAACTAAAGAAACCACGCTTTAATAACATAGAACCAATTAAAATGGCAGACATTGGAAATAATAACGAAAATAACCAAAATAACAACGGAGCTAATATGAATAATCCTAATATCCCTCCACCTCCGCCGCTTAGAGATTATTTTATTCCTACGACTTACACGCCACAAACATGTATTGAATTACCGGAGGAGACGGCATCTCATTTTGAGATAAAGTCGTCTACCATCTCGCTACTTCCATCTTTCCATGGCCGTTTAAATGAAGATCCATATAAACACTTAGGAGATTTTCAGGATATATGCTCTACTTTGAAAATCCAGAATCTTACTGATGATGAATTAAAAATACGGCTCTTTCCATTCTCATTAAAAGACAAAGCTAAATATTGGCTCCAATCTTTGGAGCCAAACACAATTAGAACATGGGAATACTTACACACCGCATTTTTACAAAAGTTTTTTCCTATTATGCGTACGAATCAGATAAGAAAATCTATAACAAACTTTGTGATGCAAGATGGGGAATCCCTTTACGACACGTGGGAAAAATTTAAAGAATTACTACGCTCGTGTCCACATCATCAGGTCCCTAAGTGGCAACTTGTTCAGGTCTTCTATGAGGGGCTTATTCCCTCGGTTAGGAATACCGTCGATGCCGTTTGTGCGGGAACTTTCCTACACAAAAGCGCCGACGAGGCCTGGAAAATATTTGAAACTTTAAGCGAGAACTCGATGCATTAGGCTGTGTCGGTACGTTCGGAAGGATATCTTCCTCCACCCAAACGAGAGGTAAAGTTTGAGTCGAGTCATTCTATTGAATTTCAAGAATTATCTAAAAAACTTGACCGACTTATGACACTGAACCAAACGACAGCCTCACCCGCTCGTGAAATTTGTGCATTATGTTCCGATCCTTCACATTCGATACTTGCATGTCCATCGGCGAGTCAATTTTCGGAATTCGTGGAGCAACACATTAACTCTATTCAACAATACCCACGAAATAATTATAATTCGACTACTAATAATCCGGATGCGCCATGGAGAAACCATCCTAACTTCTCGTGGAAAAATAATAATAATAATCCTAATGAGGCGACTAATTTTCCTAATGCATATCGACCTCAGTTTCAACCTAGTCAATACCAACAACCGCATCCTAATCCGAATCCTTCAAGGGGTAACATTTTTGAGGAAAAGGTGTTGGCATCCCTTAATAAAATTGAAACGCAAGTACAGGCACAAGCACAAATAGTGCACTCTCATACACAATCCATTGCGAAGCTTGAATCCCAAATGGGACAACTAGCTACTGTCGTGAGTCGTAGAAACGAGGGGACGTTGCCTAGTCAAACAATTCAAAACCCTAAGGGACAATATGAGGTTAAGGGGTCAAATGAGCAAGTAAACGCCGTCTCAACTAGGTTGACTACACAAGAGGAAGAGGTAATAGAAATTCCGAATGAGAATGTGAAAGATATGAATATCAACTCTAATATGAAGAAGGGTGAGGACGTGAGCCAAAATAAGAGAGAAAAAGAATCGGTTCCAACGAATTATATTTTGAGAATGCCATATCCACCTAATGTTGAGGAGCCGTCTAATCTTACAAATAAAAAGTCTAAGGTTGAGGATATACTCGAGGTATTTAAACAAGTTAAAATCAATATTCCTTTCCTCGATGCTATAAAACAAATTCCCGCTTATGCTAAATGTCTAAAAGACCTTTGTAAACAAAAACGCAAAATACGCAGTCATACGCCTAAAAAAGTCTTCCTCACGGAAAAAGTAAGTTCAATTTTCCAACACGCTCCTCCGAAATATAAGGATCCAGGTACACCTACGATTTCATGTGTTATAGGTGACACTGTCATTCATAGGGCTCTCCTTGACTTAGGAGCTAGTGTTAACCTCTTACCTTATCACGTCTATAAACAATTAGGTCTAGGTGAACTTAAGCCCACGGCCGCTACTATTCAGTTAGCGGATTGTTCTGTCAAAATACCTAGAGGAATCGTCGAATACGTACTAGTAAAAGTTGATCAATGTTTCTATCCCGTTGATTTTATGGTCCTTGACACCGAACCGGTGCTAGATACTAGAAAATACACTCCTGTTATTCTTGGTCGTCCATTCTTAGCCATGGCCAACGCACGTGTCAATTGTAGAACAGGGGTGATGAAAGTGTCGTTCGGGAATATAAAATTAAAATTAAATGTTTTTAATGCTGTTGATCAACCTCCCAAAAACGATGATTATCTAGGTGTGGAGGGTAGTGAGGTTAAACGGAATATTGAGCATAAGAACGTAATAAATATAAGTGCGGGGAATAATATAGAGGATGATGAGTGGATGAATTCTAATACTTCCGACCCGAATGCTGAATCTACTCGAAAGGTAAGAAATCGATTTGAACATACTGACAAACCGTCGATTGAATTAATTCAAAGCGACGTAATTTCTGCTTACCATCGAGCTCTACCTGACATCCTTAGGGGTACACAGTCCGATTTACGGTCTCCATAAAATCTTGAGCTAGAACGGTCTAGCTGAAGACGTAAAAGTTAGCGCTTCTTGGGAGGCAACCCAAGCTTTATTTCATTTGTTTTTCTTATTTTTGGTCGTTTTTGAGTCTGTTTGTGTCTGTTTTGGACATTCTGGACAGGTTTGGGGGTTGGAATTAATTTATTTTAATATTATATACATAATTTTAACCAAAATATGGAAAATACCATTCTCGCGCGCGCGGCCCGCTCGCGCGAGACATCGCTCGCGCGGCCCGCTGGCGCGAGAATGTGCCTTAGTGTTTTTCTTTCGTTTTCTTTATTTGAGCCCTCAGGTTCTCCTCGCGCCTGATATCGTGGGCGCGAGATACCTCGCTCGCGCGAGATATAGTGAAAAAAAAAAAAAAAATCTAGGAATTCGCACGCGCGACAGCCGCTCGCGCGGACCGCTCGCGCGATTCCTCATTTTCCTGTTTTTTCCCTTTTGTTTTCTATATCCTTCCCCCTACCTATTTTATTTGTGTTTCTTTTCTGTTTTTGTTTATTTGGTTCAGTTTAGTTCGTGTTCGTTGTTTTCCTTGTTACATTTATACTTTTTCGTTTTATTTCTTTTCCATTTGCTCGTTTAGTTTAGTTTAGCTTAGTTTTTAAATTTATATTTTATATTTTGGTTTCATGTACTTTTAATATTCTTTTGTTAGTTTGTTTTCTTTTATTAAGAAGTAATAGGTAACATTGAACTTTATTGACATATTCAATTATGTTCACCTGTTTGTCATTGCCGAGATTGAGGTACTATCGTTCCTTCCTTATGTACTCTCCTTTCTTTCATTTTATTGTTTCATTGGGGACAATGAAAGGTTTAGGTTTGGGGGTATGTACACACATACACATTATTTTATGCAAAATTTTAAAATTTTTCAATAAGTGTGTTTAAATAAACGATGTTACCAACGTTTTTGCAATATCAATTTAATCTTAATTTGATACTTCTTGTTATGTAACTTTGAATTGTTATAGAAGGATAAACATGAGAATATGTGATTAAATATTTGCTGAAGTTATGATGTAACGTTTTAAGTTATGTATCGTTCGAATCGTAGTTTTATATCATAGATTTGCACATAAACTTATGCACTGCACGTAGTCGCTTGAATACATGTTGGTTGTGAACTATAATATGATTCGGATTTCTAGATAACACATGGTGGAGACTAAGCCCAGTGAGCTTTTGAGCCTATCTTTTCATTTTAGAGGGTTATAAATACATTGTGTTTGTCGAATTTCAGTGAAATAACGCATTAACTCGTTGTTTAGTCTCATTATTCTTGTTTTGGTTGATAGTCAAGTTAAAATAGTTGTTACCATACTAAATAATCTTCCGTCGTAAATATTGAAGAACCGTATTACCATAGGAAGTGATTTTAGGCCTTCTTTGTTTACCACCGACCGAAGAATTATAAATTTCCTTAGTTCGCCCTTTGAGCCGTTAAAATGCCATTTCTTTCTTTGATTACCATTATCCTTGTTTTTGCTCCGACTTGACAAACTTGGAGTTCACCACTGAGAGATTTGTCACCTTTTAGTAGTGTTAAGGTGATGTGTTGAAAAGGAGGAAGAAAATAAGATGCTATTGGGGTAGTTGCTTGGTATTCAATAATCATTTGAGAAGCAAGAAAAGGAAAAAGAGAAGTGGAATATATTGAAAAAAATAAAGAAGAGGAAGGTTGAAAAAAAAAATGAAAGAAAAGAAGAAAAATGAATGAAAAGGAATGAAGAGAAAGAAAAGATGAAAGTTTGTAGAAGAAGAATGAAAGAGATCGAACATGCCTTACAATGCCATTCGTAAACCTACCCAATTAATCATTTCTATCCTTTTTCATTGCCTGAGCCACATTACAACCTTTGAAAAGTCCTATTTGATCTTAGGAAACATGGTTCGGATATGAAAACGATGGGAGGGGGATTAAAACATGGTAATGATTAATTTTTCTTGATTGTTGGCATCCTATCCATGAGACTACTATTCTTTCGTGTCATGCGTCCTTTTCGAGTCATATGTGAGCATTTCTCGTTGTGAAAACATATTTCCTTTGCTCGCATATACTAGATAAATTACACCTGTTTCTGAGTGTTTCATTTGAGAGTGTAATTCATTGTGAGATTCGTAGTCGAGACATAGTTGATGGTTATCCGAGTTATATTCCAAGTTCATGACATGCGCGTGTTCATTTGACTACCATTTCACACACGTGCAATTTTATGAGAAATTCTATTGATTTATACGATTCATGTACTTGGGATTGTTTTTCAGAACGTAGGTGAACGTTTGATTCTGTTTCTTCTTGTTAATTATTCTATTTCGAATCATTGTTTTATAATAAAGAGTATTGATTGTTTATTAGTTTTTCGTTTTAATAAAACTTTTTAAATTTTAAGTTAATAAAGATGGTTGTGGGTGACTTGTTGACGAGAACCCTCACGAGACTTTACTCGTCCAACTAGGGACACCTAGAGGTTTAAAAGGCTTGTTGCATATGCTAAATGCAATCGTGATCCATACGAAAATGGAGTAGTATTTTATTAGTAGTTAGTTTTTATTTTAGTTTTGCTCGAGGACTAGCAAAGTGTAGGTTTGGGGGTGTGATCGGGAGAGAACTAATCCTAATTATACGCCTTAACAAGCATTTGTTAGTACCTTTTTATCCTGTTTTTGTATATTTTTACTTTGTTTTCTAGTTTCTGACAGGTTTTGGAAGAAATCAACTAAACCAGGCTAAACAGGGTGAAAAAGCAGAGCTAAAGAAGCTGAAAAAGCCAAGTCGCGCCCGCGAAAACCAGATATCGCTCGCGCGAGAATCCCAAAACCGCTCGCGCGATCCGCGCGCGCGAAGGCCAAAATGTCGCGCTCACGCGACCCGCTCGCGGGATATGTGGAAAAATCAAAGTTGCGTATTTCAGTATACTGAAGACTCCTGTGCAAACGAAACTGCTAAACGACGTCTAGACTGTAAATTACATCAGTTTCAGTTCGTTTCGGGTTAGGAAGGCTTCCAAAACTTGTTGTAAATCTATATATACTCTATTTTACTTCAATTGAGGGGTTACACACCCATACATACACATTCTACAACCATACTTCCAGCCATTGAAGGGAGGGAAGCAAGGAGAAGAAGAAGAAGACCAAGGGTTTCCATGGCCTCCTCCATCAACTACTTGCCATCTATCACTTCCATGGACGGCTAGATCATAGATCTAGGGTTTCAATGAAGCCCTAGACGAGTAATAGGGTTTTATTTATGTTTTTATTTTAGTTTTATTATGTATGGATGACAGTCACATGTTTAGAGGATTTTTATAAATAAATCGTACTTCTATTGATTAAATCATTGCTTTCAGAATTTATTCTTGTCTTAGATCTGTTTTGACTGTGATGTGCTCAACGATCTATTCTTGCTGTGCTTGTTTAGATTGTTTACATGTGATGGTGCTCTATTGATTCGTGCTATCAAGTATCCGAATAGTCCATGTCTAGGTTAGACGGATTAGATCACAACCCTAGTTTAGTGTGAGATAATTCGTGCTACCCGAAGATGGATTATGTTGGTGCTTGAACCATGAATATCTTCTTGTCAGAGGAATTGGGCTTGTAGCTACAATTCCCCATATTCATCCAACTTAGTAAGCTAAAGTAATTCATAAATATTCCTATTATGAAACTAGTGGTAGATTTGCAATCCTAGGTTCTCTTTACATATTCATTAAAAACACTTTTAATTGCTTTCATAGTTTAGATTTACTTTTATTGTTATTAGTTTAATTAAATTCAAATTCAATTCTGTTTTTCCTAATTAATTAGACTTAGGTTTTAAAATTAAGAGCTGTAGTAATCAATCTCTGTGGGTTCGACCTTTACTTCCACACTGCAAATCTTTTGAAAAGTAAAGAATACTTTTATATCTTGATTCTGACAACATCAGATATGAACATATATTGTCCAGATAGAATCTACCCTCTGATATAGATTAAGCATTTCCTTGAGAATGTCACCAAGTTGATTATTGAGAATTGCAGTCTTGTTGATAAGTAGCTATCAACATGTTTGGTAATCATGAGAGGTGAATGGGACTCAAGGAATGGAAGATTAAATCATCATTCGGGTTGACAGTAACAATTATCCAACTATCAGAATATGATTATGAATGCTGACGGTAGAGGAACATTAGTACATCATACAAGTCTAGTTATCGCTTCTTATATGTTCTTTTGCGTTGGAGTTCAGTTATCATTTTATAGTGGAGTAAACGTTAACTGACCAGCTGGTTAGATTGCTGATCAAAGAGTTTGGTCATGGGAATTAACAATTGGTCTAAGCCAACAATAAAGAACCTAGGAGGTCCCACTCTTAGCTCCGCTAGGATGTTTAGAAAGGCATTTGAGGATGCTGTCAAGACTGGTTCAATCGATTGAAGTTGTTTCAATTTATTGAAGTCTAGACAGGTTCAATCGATAGAAGATCGTTCAATTGATCGAAGCATCGATCGATCGAGTCCACTTCGATCGATTGAAAGTTAGGTCAATATTGGGAATCTATAAATAGGGCAGCTGCGTCCAGAAATAGGAGTTCATCATTTTTATTAACCAGAAGCTGCAAAAATTGTTTTAAGCTTCCCAAACCTTCTCTATCCTCATTATTAGAGATCCCACCATCTCTAGCCTTTTTAAAAGCATCGGTAGGAGTCGTAAGGGTAAAGACAACCTAGTGGAGACCCTGTACCATCAAGGAAGAAGAAAATAAGAATTGGGTTCAAGACCTGAGGTATAACTCTTCTCCCTCTTTTGTTATACGCATCTATAGAATTGATAAGTAGTAGATCCGGGCTACCAATAAAGTTTTTTGTAACTTAATCTTTCTACTACGCGTTTAAATAATTTTAAACCTAATTTTCCATCAATTGGTATCAGGGCCAGGCTTGTTTGGATCTATAGATGCATTTTGGAACACTAGTTTTGATTTGCTTGTTGATTTTAGAACTGTTCTTGAAATTGCATCGTCGCAGATCTGTTTCTGCAGTATTTTCATAGCAGAATGCAAATCTGTGATTGCATTGGATACAAGGCAGTTTCGATCGATCGAAGTTGTTTCGATCGATTGAAGCTCCATGTTCTCAAGCGATCAAACTAGTTTTGATCGATCGAACTTTGTTTTGTTCGATCGATTGAATTAAGTTCGATCGATCGAGACTGATTCTCTGTCCAGATATTATTTTCACAGTTTTAAAAGGTTTTAAAATTACATACTTTAATTTTACCTCATTTTGTAAATTTTTCTAAAACGTTCTGTGAAACTGAAAGGTCAATCGATTGTAGAATGTTCAATCGATCGAAGTGTGATAGAGAACTAAGATGTTGTTTTTAAGTTCTAAATTAATACATAAAGAGTTTATGTACTGTGTGAATCAATTAGGGGTTCCAATAGTTACATATATTTGTTATATATGCATGGATGTGCGTACGACTAACCCCTTTGTAGCAAGATTAGTCCACTATCTCCCATGGCACCAAGTCCCTTCAAGTTTTGTATTTAAATGTTTGAGATTGGTGTTTGTTGTACTAATATTGGTTTATTTTAAGGCATATGTAAAGGGCACTGCGACTTCAATCCTACAAATAGGAAAGTCGCACCGATTTTCCTAGCCTTTTATTTTATTGTTGTTATTTCTATTTTTAGATAATTGCAAGCTTCGAAAGAAGCATAGGATCAATGTAATAGAATTAGAAAGTCCATGAAGATGGAGCAAGAAGCCGTTGTCCATGAAGATGGAGCTAGAGGCGATCAAACTAAGAGGAGCTTCTATAGAGATAAGGCCATGGGAGATAGAGGCCATGGGAGCTTCTAGTTATCTATGGATAAGGGATCCCGCATGGGGCATTATTCAGAACTAAGAGATCAAATAGGTTCGGGAGTCATAACTTGTTTTACAAGAGTTTCATAGCGGACAAATCATGATTAATCGAAGATTGAGTATTGACCGCCACATGGAGACTTTACTCTGTTGTTTTGATATTCCAGCGACTTCGTTTTAAAATAAGAGTTTTTAAGGATTCTTTTATTTCAAACTGTCAAATTTTGATATCCATATTCATTTTGTCTGTTTGATTTTTCAGTAATCATAATGTCTAGATCTGTATTTAGTCCACTTACCACTATACTCACTCAGAACAAGTTAACTAGAAATGACTACACTGAATGAAAACATAACCTAGACATCGTGTTAACTGTGGAGGATCACATATATGTCCTCACCACCCCATGCCCTGAAGAACCCGCTGTAAATGCTTAGGCTATAGCTAATGTGTTGCAACACCAATACCGAATAATTCTTCCAGTGCCATTATCAAATCCCTAAAAGAGATGTTTGGGGATCATGGCAGACCTACTAGACAGGTTGCTATGTAGAAGATAATGAGTGCGAAGATGTCGGAAGGGACTCCAATCAAAGAACATATTTTAAAAATGATTGGTTATTTAAATGAGCTAGAGACCTTGGGAGCCAACACCGATGCACAGACCCAAGTTGATATGATCCTCAATTCGTTGTTTCCTTCATTCACTTAATTTAATTTAACTATCATATGAATCAAATGAATTTTTCAATGAGTTAATTAATGAGTTCTTTACTGGCAGCGGAAGGGGTGATCAAACCTGGGGGCAACATTCTGAACGTGGAGAAAAGCTCTTCCTCTTCCTGATCTGCACCGAAAGGTAAAAAAGGGAAGAGAAGGCTTGCACTGGTGGTCCAAGTGTTGGACCAGTCCCGAAGATTGCAAAATCTAAGGAAAAAGGTAAGGGCAAAAGGAAGGTGGGTGGGCAAGACAAAGAAATGTGTTTCCAATGCAGTGAGAAGGGCCGCTGGAAGAGGAACTGTCCAGAATTCTTAGCTACAAGAGTTCAAGGTATGATTGAATCACATGTGATTGAAGTAAGTTTTATTACGGATACTTCAAACACTTGGTGCATTGATTATGGTACGACTAACCATATCTGTAATTCATTGCAGGGGTTCAGATCAACCAGGAGATACAGTGATGGGGAGATTGTACTTACTCTAGGTTCTAGCACAACCGTATTTGCAATTGCTATAGAAGTGGTAGTTTTAGAATTTGAAGATAATAAGACTTTAGTTTTATCAGATGTACTTTACGTCCCTTTGATGAGACATAATTTAATTTCTGTTTCAGATTTATCGAATAAAAATTATTCTTTTCATTTTGGACTGAAGTTGTCATTAAAAGAAATGGTTCTTTTATATGTTTTGGTGTTAAAGCTAATGGCTTGTATGTGATTACTCCCAATATTTCTAAAGATTCTTGTATGGAACTAAATAACTCAGTGGTAACTGTACCATCTAAAAGAAAGGAACCTTCCATTAATCTAACAAGACTTTGGCTTATGAGGCTTGGCCATATCAATTTAAATAGGATTAGCAGACTAGTCAAAGAAGGGGTCTTAGGCAATTTGGTTTTCGAACCAATGGAAGTCTACGAGTCTTGATTAGAGGGTAAGATGACCAAAAGATCCTTTCCAGCAAAGGGCAATAGGACCAATGCATTGTTGGAATTAGTTCATACTGATGTGTGTGGACCAATAAATATTAGATCAAGGGTTGGTTATGAGTATTTCATAACATTTACTGGTGACCACTCCAGGTATGGATATGTGTACCTAATGCAGCATAAGTCTGAAGCCTTTGAAAAGTTAAAAGAGTTTAGGGATGAAGTGGAAAAACAATTGGGAACACATATAAGGTCGTTCGATTTGATCGAGGTGGCGAGTGCCTCTCTAATGAGTTAATTGATCACCTTGTACAGAATGGGATTCTGTCATAGTTGACTGCACCTAGTATACCTTAGCAGAATAGTGTAATGGAGATAAGGAATCAGACTCTTTTAGACATGACTAGGTCGATGATGAGTTATTCCGAGTTGCCATTATTCCTTTGGGGTTATGCTTTGGAAACCGCTGCATACATACTAAATCTAGTACCAAGCAAATCTGCTCCCAGGATACCACGGGAGATGTGAATAAGGTGTAAGCCTTTTTTGCAACATCTCCGGTTATGGGGGTGTCCGACACATGTGCTAAAAGGAAAGATGAACAAGTTGGATTCTAGATTGGAAGTTTGTTATTTTGTAGGATATCCAAAGGGTACTTGTGGATGGTATTTTTATGATCCAAGAGAACAGAAGGTGTTTGTTAGTACAAATGCTATTTTCTTGGAGGATGATGATATCATGAACCATAAATGTAAGGAAAGGATAGATCTTAGAGAGATAAAAGGAGAGCCCTCAGTCTTACCCGTAGTTGATAACGATATAAGATAAGAAAATATTACTTCTTCACCCATTTCCACACCGGTACCTCGTCGTAGTGTGAGGATTATTAGCCAGCCTGATAGATACATGTTCTTAGGAGAAGTTTTTGAAGCTGTCTCCATAGAATCTGATCCTGCCATGTACGGAGAGGCAATGGCTGATGTAGACTTAGCTTATTGGGTTAAAACTATGAAGGCTAAATTGGAATCGATGGATTCCAATCAGGTCTGGGATCTTGTAGAACTTCCATCCAATATTAAATCCATTGATTGTAAGTGGGTCTACAAGATGAAAAGAAGATCTGATGGAAAGGTTGAGACCTTTAAGGCAAGGCTTAAGCTAAGGTTATACTCAAAGGGAGGGCATTGACTATGAAGAAACCTTCTCGCCAGTAGCCATGCTCAAGTCCATCAGAATACTCTTATCCATTGCCGCATGCTTAGATTATGAGATCTGACAGTTGGACGTCAAGACTGCATTCTTGAATGGCAATCTTGAGGAGGACATCTATATACAACACCCAGAAGGGCTCATAGCTGGTGGGAAAGGTAACTTGGTATACAAGTTGCAAAAGTCCATTTATGGGCTTAAGCAATCATCCAGAAGTTGGAACATTCATTTTGGCCAAGCGGTCAAGTCGACTGGTTTCATACAGAATCTGGATGAGCCTTGTGTATACAAGAAGTGTGAAGGAAAAGTGGTGGCTTTTCTTGTTCTTTACGTTGACGATATTCTACTCATTGGGAATGATGTAGCGGCGTTGTCAACAGTTAAGGTTTCTCTAGCTAGTACATTCGATATGAAGGATCTAGGAGAAGCGAGCTATATCCTTAGGATAAAGCTCTTTTGGGATCGCAAGCGAAAGATAATGGGATTGTCTCAAGCTGGTTATATCGATAAGGTGCTAACTAGGTTTTTAATGGATAATTCAAAGAAAGGTTTATTACCTTTCAAGCATGATTTAGCGTTCTCCAAGGACCAGTGTCCAAAGACACAGGAGGAGAGGAATCGTATGGCAGGAGTTCCCTACGCTTCGGCAGTGGGAAGTCTTATATATGTAATGTTATGCACTGGACCAGATATCTGCTTTGTCATTGGCATGGTTAGTAGATGTCAATCGAATCCAGGTCCATAGCACTAGACAACCATTAAGCACATTCTTAAGTACTTAAGAAGGACTAAAGATTACATGCTTATGTATCCAGTAGGATACACTGACTCGGACTTTATGTCAGATAAAGATTCGAGAAAGTCTACATCTGGACTTCTCTTTATCTTGGGAGGTGGTGCAGTTAATTAGAGGAGCATTAAGTAGAAATGCATAGCAGACTCAACTATAGAAGCTGAGTATGTGGCTGCTTGTAAAGCCGCAAAGGAAGCTGTTTGGCTCAAGAAGTTTCTTATGGAGCTCGAGGTGGTACTAGTGTCGCTGTCACCGATTACGCTATACTACGATAATAGTAGGGCAGTGGCTCAGTCCAAGGAACCATGGAAAGGGAAGCACGTAGAGTGAAAATATCATCTAATCTGAGATATTGTTCAACGTGGATATGTGACTGTCGCCAAGATTGCCACCGCTGACAATCTTGCTGATTCGTTTACAAAGGCCTTGCCACAGAAGGTCTTTGATCCTCATCTAGATAGTTTAGGTCTCAGATGTAGTCCTAAATGGTTATGAGTGCAAGTAGGAGTTTGTTGGGTTTGTGCCCTCAAACCATTACTTTATACATAAGACATTAGTATTTTAATATATGGATATCAGCTTTGCATTTCATTATGTATGTTTCTTTCATGAGATGATTGTTAATCCGTAAGTATCATAGTAAGTCATTCGTGTGTCTATGAGATACATACAAGTGAAATACAAATTACTATTCTTTGACACTTAGAATTTGTCACAGTGGATGATGAGACTGGATATCTCATCAGGTCTACACTATCCATGATTAACTACCATTGGATGGAGTGATGAATCTCAATCACTAGAGTTTAACTCTTAGTTAATATGCTAGTGCTTATGTGCATTGATGGACCTAAGCTTTCCTATTAACGCATAAGGCTGAACTCATAACTTGTATAAGGTACGTGTTCTCAATCTTATGACGATTATGAACATGGACTGTGGATATGGCTGCTTTGACTTATCAATCAGTGAGGTCTTAAAGATCAACACTTGGGTATCTTGGGTATGTTATGTTCACAGGGTTGTGAACATACATTGTCAAGATAGAATCTACCCTCTGATACAGACTAAGAATTCCCTTGAGAATGCCACCAAGTTGATTACTGAGAACTATAGTCTTGTTCATAAGTAGTTATCAACATGTTTAGTAATTATGAGAGGTGAATGGGACTCAAGGAATAGAAGATGTAATCATCATTCGGGTTGATAGTAACAGTTATCCGACTACCTGAATATGATTATGAATGCTGATAGTAGAGGAACATTAGTACATCATACAAGTCTAGTTATCGCTTCGGATATGTTCTTTTGCGTTGGAGTTCAGTTATCGTTTTATAGTGGAGTAAACGTTAACTAACCAGCTGGTTAGTTTGCTGATCAAAGAGTTTGGTTATGGGAATTAACAACTAGTCTGAGCCAACAATAAAGAACCTAGGAGGTCCCACTCTTAGCTCAGCTAGGATATTTGGAAAGGCACTTAAGGATGCTGTCAAGACTGGTTCGATCGATTGAAGTTGTTTTGATCGATTGAAGTCTAGACAGGTTCGATCGATCAAAGGCTATTCAATCAATCGAAGCTTTGATCGATCGAATCCACTTTGATTGATTGAAAGTTAGGTCAATTATGGGAATCTATAAATAGGGCCAGTTGCGTCCAAAAATAGGAGTTCATCATTTTTATTAACCAGAAGCTGCTAAAACTGTTTTAAGCTTCCCAAACCTTCTCTATCCTCACTATTAGAGATCCCACCATCTCTAGCCTTTCCAAAAGCATCCGCAAGACTCATAAGGGTGAAGACAACCTAGTAGAGACTGCTGCACCATCAAGGAAGAAGAAAGTCTAATTTGGGTTCAAGACCTGAAGTATAACTCTTCTCCCTCTTTTGTTATACGCATCTGTAGAATTGATAAGTAGTAGATCCGGGCTACCAATAAAGTTTTTTTGTAACTTAATCTTTCCGTTGCGCGTTTAAATAATTTTAAACCTACTTTTCCATCAGGTAACCTAACCATAGATTGGAGATCCCAAGAAATAGGTTCAAAGGGTAATAACAAGTCATATATAAAATGATATGAGTGGAATCATGCTAAAAATTTTATATGGGGCTAACACTCCAAGTCCATCCCTAAGAAGCATGACATCCTGAAGGACAGAAGGTTGAGTTATTTATAACTCTTAATGAGATCTAAACTCCATTTGGAGTGGGATACCTAGCTACAGGAGTATCCTTGTTAGACTCACCTAGGCGAATGTGGAAGTGAGGCCACTTCCTATGAAATTTTGGGCAAAATCTCTATTTCATATGCTATACTAGGAAATAAGCACATGGCCGTAAAGTACTGCTTTTTGAACTTCACCCTAGTAGGATTGTGTGTGTGGTGTTGTCTGAGATAGAGTTCAAAACTACGGTTGCTCTAGTATAATCAGAAGCACTATCACTACATAAATGTTCAAGTTAAAAAACACCTTTACTTATGCACAATCTATAATACGTTGCTCGATAATCTTAAATCAATTTTTAAAATACAAGTGGGGGATTGTTGGAAAGAATGCATATTCAAAATTGGAGAGAAATTTTTTGAGGGAAAAACTTTTGAAAAGTGATTTTGATTTTGTCTTATTCACAAACCAACTCAAATGCACATTACTTGTCGCACATAGGAAAAATAGAAGAAGCTGGAAGGGCATATATAAGTGGCGGTTGGAGTAAGGGTTGGGCCTCTTGGGATTATCACATTTTGTGAAGGGGATGACCTAGGCCCAATTAGGTTTACCACGAAACACGCACGCACACGTGCGCCTCCACCCCCTGCCAGGCTCAGGTGTGGGCGTGGGTGTGGGTGTGGGTTGGGTTGGGTTATGGTCTACTCTTATATATCTTTTTATACAAATTTTATTTGGATAATAATTTTTTGGTATAATCTGATAGAGTTATAATTAAACTGGTCAATTGGAGACCTAGTCACCCTCAATCTCTCCACCTTTTTTATTTCAAATATTTTCTCCAACGTTATCCAAGTTTCTCTCCACGTTCTGCAACGTCATTTTCCCAACATTTTGAAAATATTTTTTATATATAGCAAAATGCATTCATTGTTTTATTAAATCCAAACCAGAGAGAAAAACATACAATTTTTTATAAATAGAGAAAGTTACAGTTTTGCTTTAAATTTTCTGTGATTCCGAGCAACTACATCTGAAAGGGTGTGGGTTTTTCAATTTTCCTCCGTGCAAGAAAAATTTGAGACAGAGGCGATTTATGGGCTGCTTTATCCTGGGGACATCGTGGCCTTCATCATAATTGCTTGCACAACTTAGGTTGGGAAAATTCGAGATAGAGGAGATTTCTGGGTTGGTTTATCCTGGGGACATTGTGGCCTTCATCCGAACTGCTTGCACAACTTGGGCAGAGCCGTGAAGCATCTTAAATAGAGCGACTTAGTCTGCGACTCATCACAATAAAACCGTCAAAGGCTACTGTTATTGGTAATATTGTTCTATCTTAGTTTTTCTAACAATAATTTTAAGACGCTTTTACATCTGCCATGGAATCTCCAATGCTCTCTGCTACCCCTGACCGCAACAAACCCTTCAAATTTGAGCTTCACTTTAAACGGTGGAGGATGAAAATGATATTTTTCTTAACAATAAAAAATTGCACTCTTTTTGTCTTTCTGAAAAACCCACTACTCCTAAAAATCCTACTATTGCTCAAATCATAGAGTTTGAAATTTGGAATGAAAATGATTTTTTTTGCAAAAATTATATTTTGAATGGACTATCTGACAGTTTTTATGATTATTATGCAAATTGTGTTTCTGCAAAAAAAGGTTTGGGATGCCCTTTAGAAAAAATACTACACCGAAGAAGCTGAAACAAAGAAATTTGCAGTAAGCCATTATTTGAAATACCAAATGACGGATGATAAATCTATTGAAGCTCAATCCGATGAACTGCAACAGATTGCAGATGAGATAATTTCTGAGGGTATGACATTAAATGATCAGTTTCAAGATGTTGTCATTATTGACAAGCTTCCCCCAAGTTGGAAAGATTTCAAAAAAATTTTGAGACATTAAACCAAAGAATTTTCATTGGAAAGTTTGATAACTTGCCTTCGTATTGAGTAGGAGGCAAGAGAACAAGATTTAAAAGATTAGGTTCTAGTTGTTTCCAACAACAAGAAAACTCAAATTTTTTCCAAAATCAAAACCGCTGTTGATCTGAAACCATCTGCAAAAATATGAAGTTTCAAAATCGAAATCAGAACAAGAACCGCAATAACAACAAGAATCAGAATTCAAGGCCAAATCAAGATAGGAATATACCCCCCTCAGGAATAAATGAAGCTGGATAGTTTGTTTTCTACAACTGTTGTAAGCCAGGTCATATGGCTCGAAGCTGTCGGAATCCACGACGAGTTGTTCCCCAAGCAAATCTTGCCAAAGAGCAGCTCGTTGCTATGATTTATGAGATTAATATTGTTGCTAGAACCGAGGGGTGGTGGGTAGACACTGGCGCCTCTCGCCATGTTTGCTATGACCGTGACATGTTCAAATCCTATTATGAAGCTAAGGACAAGAAAGTGTTGTTGGGTAATTCCTACACCACTACTGTTGCTGGTACTGGGGAGGTTGTATCGAAGTTGACTTTTGGAAAGACTTTCGTTTTGAAGGATGTCTTACACACTCCAAAAATGAGGAAAAATCTTGTTTCAGGGGCTATCTTCTCAACAAGGCTGGCTTTACTCAAACTATTGGGGGCTGATCTTTTTTTACTTTAACTAAGAGTGGAGTGTTTGTTGGAAAGGGTTATACAACTGAGGGCATTTTAAATTAAATGTTAATTTTAATAAAGTTTCTTCTTCTGCTTAAATGTTGTGTTCTTTTAATGTTTGGCATGCAAGATTATGTCATGTGAATAAAAGGCTTGAGAAAAATATGAGTAGATATATTCCATAATTGTCTTTAAATGAATTTGATAAATGTGAATTTTGTAGCCAAGCAAAAATCACTAAAACACCGCATAAATCTGTCACTAGAGAATCTGAACCTCCTGAATTAATTCATTCAGACATTTGTGAATACGATGGAATTTTAACTAGAAATTGAAAAAGGCATATTATCACTTTGATTGATGATAGCTCAATCATTCATTTGGTTATCTTATGGAAAATAAAAGAACTGAAGCCATTGGCATGTTCAAAATTTTCCTAAATGGGATTGAAAATCAGTTAAACAGGAAAGTTAAAAGATTTCGTAGTAACAGAGGACATGAATATGATTTTGATGAATTTATTGCTTTATATAAAATTCATGGAATCATTCATGAGAAAACTGCCCCTTATTCCCCTAAAGTGAATGGAAAATTTGAAAGAAAAAATAGGACTTTTCCTGAATTAGTAGTTGCTATTTTATTAAATTCAGGGTCAGGTTCTCATTGGTGCGGAGAAATATTATTAATTGTTTGTCATGTATTAAATAAAGTTCCTAACTCTAAAACTACTATTTGGAAAGGAAGACAACCAAATGTGGATTATTTTAGAACATGGGGTTGTTTGGCGTATGTTAGAATACCAGACCCTAAAAGGTCTAAATTACCCAGTAGAGCTTATGAAAGTGTTTTTATTGGTTATGCTATTAATAGTAAGGCTTATAGATTTTATGACTTAAAGAATCATGTCATAATCGAATCTAGTGATGTTGATTTTTTTGAAAATAAATTTCCTTTTAAGTGAAAAAATAGTGGGGGCTCAACATCATATTATATGCCTAGACTAGTAGAACCAAATGAATATGAATTAGAACCTAGAAAATTGAGAAGATTCTATAGAAATCCAATTACTTTAACTGTAAACCAGCATGTACTCCATATACCCTAGTGTAAAGTTGTTCAAGAACACTGGTGACAATGTTAGACAAAGTGAGTCTGCGAGCATCATTGGTAGCCTTCGTTATGCTACTGTATGCACTAGGCCTGATGTAGCTTATGCTGTTGGAGTACTATGTAGGTTTACTAGTAGACCTAGTATGGAGCATTGGCATGCTATTGAAAGAGTCATGCGTTACCTTAAAAGGACGATGAACCTAAAATTACACTATCAGAAGTTTCCCGCTGTCCTTGATGGATATAGCGATGCTGATTGAAATACTCTATCAGATGACTCCAAGGCCACTAGTGGATATATTTTTTGTTTTGTTGGAGGCTCCGTTTCATGGAAGTCTAAGAAACAAACAATTTTGACTCAGTCCATGATAGAGTCAGAGATGATAGCACAAGCTACAGCTAGTGAGGAGGCAGGCTGGCTGAGAAACTTGATATCTAATACCTCTTTATGGAAGAGACTGATACCAGCTGTCCTAATCCACTATGATAGTACCGTGGCTATTGCAAAAGTTGAGAACCGTTATTAGAATAGCAAGAAGTGATAAATACGTCGCAAGCACAATACTATTAGAGAGTTTCTCTCTTCTGGAGCTGTAAGAGTGGATTATGTACGGTCTAAGGAGAACTTGGCTGATCCTTTGACAAAAGGGTTGGCACGAGAGAAGGTTTGAAAACATCGAAAGGGAAGGGAGTAAGCCGGATAGTTGAGCCACTTGTAATGGTAACCCAACCTATAGACTGGAGATCCCAAGAAATAGTTTCAAAGGGTAATAACAAGTCATAAAGTGATATGAGTGGAATCATGCTAATAATTTTATATAGGGTTAACACTCCAAGTCTATCCCTAAGATGCATGACATCCTGAAGGACAGAAGATTGAGTTATTTATAACTCTTAATGAGATCTAAACTCCTTTTGGAGTGGGATACCTAGCTCCAGGGGTATCCTTGTTAGACTCACCTAGGCGAATGTGGAAGTGAGGCCGCTTCCTGTGAAATTTTGGGCAAATTTTCTATTTCATTTACTATACTAGGATATAACCACATGGCCATAAAGTGCTGGTTTTTGAACTTCACCCTAGTAGGATTGTGTGTGTGGTGTTTTTTGAGATAGAGTTCAAAACTACAGTTACTCTAGTATAATCGAAAACACTATCACTGCATAAAGGTTCAAGTTGAAAACACATATACTTATGCACAGTCTTATGATACATTGCTCGATGATCTTAAATCAATTTTTAAATATACAAGTGGGAGATCTTTGAAAAGATTGTATATTCAAAATTGGAGAGTTTTGAGGGAAAAACTTTTAAAAAGTGCTTTTGATTTTGTTTTTTTCACAAACCAACTCAAATGCACATTTATAGGAAAATAGAAGTTGGAAGGGAATATATAAGTGGAGGTTGGAGTAAGGGTTGGGACCCTTGGGGTTACCAAGTTTTGTGAAGGGGGAGGACCTAGGCCTAATTGCGTTTACCACAAAATACACATACGCGCACGCGTCGCCGCCTTGTCCTGGGCTGAGCTCTGCCGTGGGTGTGGGTTGGGTTGGGTTAGGTTAGGCTTGGGCCTACTCCTATATATATTTTTATGCAAAATTTATTTGGAAAATTATTTTTTATATAATCCGATAGAGTTATAATTAAACTGGTCAGGAGACCCAGTCTCCCTCAATCTCTCCACGTTTTTTCTTTCAGATATTTTCTTCAACGTTATCCAAGTTTCTCTCCACATTCTACAATGTTATTTTCCCAACGTTTTGAAAATTATTTTTTATGTACAGCAAACTGCTTTCATTGTTTTATTAATTCCAAACCAGAAAGAAAAAACATACATTTTCTGATAAACATATAGAGATATAGGTTTGCTTAAAAATTTATGTGATTCCGAGCAACTGCTTCTAAAAGGGTGTGGGTTTTCCAGTTTTCCTCCGTGCAAGGAAAATTCAAGACAGAGGCGATTTCTGGGCTGCTTTATCCTGGGAACATCATGGCCTTCATCTGAACTGCTTGCACAATTTGGGCAGAGCCGCGAAGCATCTTAAAGAGAGCAACTTAGTCCACGACTCATCCCAAGAAAACTGTCAAAGGCTACTGTTATTGGTAATGCTGTTCTATCTTAGTTTCTGCAACAACAAAATGTGACTTCTACGTATCAAAATTTAGCCTATCTAAGAATTATGTGCATAATATGAGCTACCTGAAATGTGGATACTAAAAGAAAATGATCCTATCAGTTGTAGAGAAAAACCAATATCTATAGGGCCATTGTTGCCAAAATCTATGTGATATTTCCGAGTACTAGTTTAACTAGAGTTCCTTCCCCTCAAGACTCAGGAGACTGAATTTGTCAAATATAATGGTTCACCTTATGACTTAATCGCTTATATTTCCAATTTCTAAAATAACTATCAATAATGGAAGCTACTATCTCTAAAGTTTTGAGTCTCCATGAGATTCTTATACATCACCAGATCTAGCATCATAGATTGGAAGCTATTGATGTCCTCAAAGATTGTTTTTATTTTATTTTTCATTCTGAAACTGACGCTATGTTTGGGACATGATATAAAGAAAGAAAGAGAAGAAGAACAAATAAAAAGTGAGAGAGAGAGACTCTCGAGTGAGTAAAAGGAAAAAAGAGAAATTCCAAGGTATGACCCCTCTTTTGTCTCCCATAGCATTTTGTATATTATGTATGTATATATACAGAACCCTTCTTATGAGTACTCCCTCACTTTGTTAAAGTGAGGACTTCTTTTACAGCTGTTGGATCCAGTTTTCATTAAGGGTACTGAAGTAATTTTACAGACTAACGGCTGTAAAAGAAATTGGATCCAATGGCTATAAAAGAAGTCCTCACTTTAACGAAATTGAGGAAGGCCTCATAAGAAGGGTTCTATGTATATGTAATATTCTATATATGGGTCTCACACAAATGTTTGCATGGATTTGTATATATGGTATGGAATATTATTGGGCGTGACAGCTTCGCGTAAACCTGTATATCTTTTTGACCTAATAACTTTGCCTCGTGATTTGAATTTGTGAAGGTCCTATTTATTAGTTGATTCGAATATTTTTGGACAAGCTTTACTCATATGTAAGTTTTGTTTTAAAATAGTACCCCACTCTAAAACAAAGTTAATCTTTTTGAGTATTGGAAAAAAAAGGGAAAATCCAATAACTCAAAAAGAAGGTTTGTAAAGCCCAGAAAATGATGGGACTAAGCCCAGAGAGAGTTGAGTACCTTGTGATGGTAACCCAACCTATAGACTGAAGATCCCAAGAAATAGTTTCAAAGAGTAATAACAAGTCATGAAGTAATATGAGTGGAATCATGTTATTATTATGACATGGGGTTAACATTCCAGGTCCATCCCCAAGATCGAAGCATGACATCCTGAAGTGGTAGAAGGATGAGTTACTATAACTCTTAATGAGATATAAACTCTATGTTGAGTGGGATACCTAGCTACAGGAGTATCCTTTTTAGACTCACCTATGTGATTGTGAAAGTGTGGCCGCTTCCTATGGAATTTAGACAAATTCTCTAGAGCAATTGCTATACTGGGATATAAGCACATGGCCATAAAAGTGCTAGCTTTTTTACTACACCTTAGTAGGATTGTGTGTGGGGTGTTGTCAGAGATTGAGTTCAAAACTATGTGTTACTCTAAAATATTCTGAATCACTTTTACTATGTAAAGGTTCAAGTTGAGAAACACATTTATTTATGTACAGTCTTATGTCAGTTGCTAGATGAAAAATTCATTTTAATTTTATTAAAATAAGTAGGGAATTGTTGAGTTATTTTTAAATAAAATTAGCATAGTCATAATTTTTTATTTATGTCATAATTTTTTATTTGTGACCTTAAACTCATTGGAGATTACTATGTATCATTTCTCACATAATTACACTTTCCACCTCATTATATAGCCTTGGAGGTTGCAAGTCCTTTTAATGGGTGTACTTACTACAATATACTAAACATACAGAAGTTTCTCTTTTCCCATCTTAATTCTTCTTAATTTGCATGCTTCCATGGATCCAATATCTTTTTCTTTTTTTTCTTTTTTTTTTTTGGTTTTTTTTTTCTCTTCTTCTTCTCGCATCTTTGTTTTATAAAACCAATCATCACTTTCTAAAATATTTTTTGTTGGTCTTCCTTAGATATTGGAGGCATCAAAATTCTTACAGAAAGAAATTCCTATATTCCTTTCTGCTTAATTTTAGGGTTGTTTCTCTTAGACTTTGAGAAATATGGATGATGAGTTCGCAAAGCTTATCAGGAGGATAAACCTACCCAGCTCAACTACCAAAACTCTCATTTGATTATATCACCATTGTGGCTGATGTGTATATATATATGCTACACCAACTCTTTCTCAAGACACAACTACTTCTTGCCAGAAATCTTGTGAGTTTTCCAAGTTCAAGAAAAAGAAACAATGAGATTCTTTTTTCTTTTTCCACAGAGAGAAACAGAGTCTTTTAGTTCATAGTTACCGAGCGAAAAATATGAAAGGTGTGAGTATATCAGTTTCTCGATGTGCAAGATAAACTAAGACAGAGGAAATTCTTGGCTGTTTTAACCTGGGGTCGGCGTGGCAAGTACTAACTGCTTGCACACTTTAGGCATAGCCAGAAAACGTTTTAAAGAGAGCAAGATCTTCTACTAGGTGCATAATTCGTTAAAGAGATTACTGATCTGGTAATATTGTTCCCTCATTAATTTGTCACATTTTAACTACTAGTATAAGATAATACACATTGCTTACATAGCACAGAATTTAAAAGATTCAACGAGTGGTTGTGATTCGATTTTTGTTTGATTCATGCCTTACGTTTTCGCCTACTATTACAAATTACATACTTTCAAAATTTGAGCGTCAATGTACATCTTGTTTGATAGATGTCATTTTTCTAATTCCAAAAACATCAAATTTTATGATTAAAAAAAAAGACTTGTAGAAATAAAGGTATTACTTTTTAAAGTGTTTCAGTTATAAAGTACTAATTTAACACCCGATCCTGCAGTTTATATTTAATATTGCTTTAGCATGCATAATCACTAGTTAATATTAATTATAGTATTATGTGACACTTATTGGAGGTAAATTTAACCCACTAAGTTGTTTATGGGTGTCCAGTTGAGAATCCAGTCATAGCTAGTGTGGCAGTCTAAAGTTGGGACATGTGTTGGTGGGTTCCAGTTGGGATGAGATAGTAATATGTGGAATACCATATGTGCCCAAATGTTTATTGAGGTAATTAGCCAAAAGTTCACGCTAGAGGATAATTTTAGTACTTTCTCCATGCGCTAAATCATTTTAGTGAAAGGCCAACAAATTTTTTTTTTGATTAAACTGCCCATCCACAAAAACTCATGTGCATTTATGTGTTATTGTGTATTGGCAAGGTTAGACCTTGCTAACTAACTTTTTAAAAAGTTTTTTAAACTTTAAAAATTCATAACTTTTAATTTAAGCATAATTTTTTTCTTAAAAATTATATCTTTAGAATCTACTCGACTAGATCTATCAAAAAAGTAACATTGTTGATGTGAAAATCTGAATAAAAAAAAGTTGTGTGGAATTTCATACATCAAAAAGTTGTGTGAAATTTCATACTTAAAAAAGTTGTGTGAAATTTTGATACTAAAAGAGTGTGAAATTTCATACTTTAAAAAGTTATGTAAAATTTAATACTAAAAATGTTATGTGAAATTTGTAAAAAGAAAAAGTCATGTGAAATTTTGCATTAACAAAGTTATGTGAAATTTCTGTTTGAAAAAAGGGGGGGGGGGGGGGGGGGGGGGGGGGGGGGGGGGGGGTTATGTGAAATTTCATATAAAGTTACACGTGAATTATGTGAAATGTCATATTAATAAAGTTATGTGAAATTTAACATACCCTCGACAATAAATAAATAAATCTGCAACTCAGTCCATCTCTAAGCCTTTTTGATATCTTAGGATAAGAACTACAGGATTGGTTCATTCAAATAAACCCAAAATCCTTAGAATGAACACAGCCTAAACATCATACCACCATATACAAGATCACAAATGCCCTAACCTCTCAATCAAATTCTAAAGAAAAGAACAAAACCCATTTCCCAAATTCACTGAGCACAAATCACCATTTTCCACATATATATCACATCCAAACAGAGCCTTATGTTTCGAATCTTCAAACCCAAAAATGGTCAGCAACTCACCTCTGTAAAACAAATAAATCATAGAGGGGAGGAATTGCAAGCATCGCCGACCACTGGCACATATCCACCGCCAGCCACTACTTCGCCGACCATCGCCCCACCAGCTGCTGCTTTTTCGGCTGCCGCCTCGTCGACCACCGCTCCACCAGCAGCCGCTTCGCCGGCCACCATCCCTCCTCTCCCTATCTCATTCTAATGTTCTCTCTCTTTTCTTGTTGTAAGATGGGTAGTGTTATTTTGGTCTTGATATTATTTAGTCAAATAGGTCAAAGGAGTGGATGTAGTCTAGTTTCACAAATAAAGGAGTTTTGAACCAAAAAAAAAGGGATAGGCTTTGAACTTAAACAATCCAAGTTAAGGTATTTTTGTCTAAAATTGTAATGTTTATTAAGGCTTAAATGATCTATTACTTTATTGTTAATAATATCAAATTATTAGGTGGCGACCACTTTTGGGGTCAGTTAGAGGTACCTCTGTGAGCACGAATCGGACACGTATAATTAGTAGGTTAATTAGCAACTTCATAATATTATATGGGATCACTTATGGGACTCATACGTGACATAGACAAATACTCATTAAAGTTTGGGATAGTTTTAATAATATTTCATAACTTGTAGGGGCGTAATTGTAATACACTAGAACCTTGGGGGAGATAAGTGTGGACACGCGGCCTTGGGGGGGGGGGGGTGTCCACTCCTTCGTTTTAGAAAGTCAGTTTTGAAATTTCTTGTTAAAAAGTCTGTAAAAATAGATACGAGTCGCCACTTGGTCTTTCGGGAACCTAGAAACCCAATTTGACTCGCCCAAATGGATAAAGGGTACCGACTTTTCATAACTAAAGAACTTGGCTCAAGGTTTTGGTACGAGAGAAGAAGGAGCCTCCGCAAAGACTAAAACACACTCAACTCGCCCCATTTCTCGACAGGTCTCAATTAGCATCCAAATAATCATCTTATACTATGTTTGGTTCGATAGTTAGTATTATTATAAATATATTACATTGCACAAGAATCTTGAAATAGAAAATCAAAAGATAAGATATCATTTATAAGATCTAAGCCAAGTATCACACTATGTAAAGTGATAAATAACACAAAACATGCTTAGAAAAAATAGTCTAATCACATATCAAGTAATCAAGTTTTCCTAATCTAAAGGGAGACATGAATTGTTCTTGAAACAAATAATCAAAGAAAAACAAAATATGCTTAGCAAGATAGAATGTATGCATGTTGATTCTTAAGTAACAAAGACTTCTCAATCCCCGGGACAGATGAGAAAGGAAGATTTGATCTATGGGAAGCATGAACCTATGATCGATTTCATTCCTTCTAATCTTCTTGGATTAGGAGTCACAAAAACTCTAAATCTTGCATGAATGCAATATGTGATCTTAGAATGTGCAAAATAGCAGTGTGTTTGTGTTAATGGGATTTTCTAAAGTGATTTAGAAGTCTAGGATATGCATGAAGAATGTTATTGTAGGATATGTACAAAACTGGTATGAACAACTTCCTAAGATATCAACTAATTTAGAATCCATATGAACATCTAATCAAGAAGTAGAAATCAAAACTAGTATGCTCTGAATAGTGGACAGAATGTTTGGTTCATTTTGAAAAAATGGAAAAGTGAGGTTAGAAGCACTTTAAATTCATGAAATTTTATGGAGATTATCCCTACTATGTCTAGAAGACATAGTAAAAAGGCGAATCAAGATTGAGATTATATTGGGAGAAATCATATAAACAAGAGAGGTTGCTTCGAAACAGAATCCTTATTGTGGACCGAAATGTAAAAAAATCTTTGAAAATGAAAACAAAACATTTGGTGGCTCCTAACATACTAAACATTCCCTAAGACATTGAATTTCAAGGAAAAAAATGAGTTGTGACCACTCTGTTTGGAAATGTTTTCTGGAAAAAAAGTTAAAATTCAACTAAAGCTGCTGTGACAGAAAAATAGAATGTTTTAGATGAATGTTTGGGTCAAAATGGAACCCTTCCATGTGTTTTAAAATTCAACCAAAATTCATGGACATTCCCTAATGAGTTAGAAAGGCTTTTCAAGTGGTATCATGATCATTCATTGAGTATTGAACTCAGAATAGCATTTTCAAGTTGAACAACTCACTATTTTGGGGGTTTTGGGAAAACAAGCTTTTCAATCTTTGCAAACCAAGGTTTGGAGTTCAAGAAGGGTTTTGAGAGTATATTTTCAGCACTTAAATGAAGATTATAACCACTTAGGATGTCATCTTCCAACTTACTTCAAGAACTCCTCAACGTATTGAAAAAATCAAGGTTTTTATTTAGAAATCAAACTCAAGAATCCAAGAGAATATGATACATGCGATGATGGATGATGCACATGCTACATATGAGGGCATAGAATGTTAATAAACATGGAAAAATGAAGTTCTTTGTATGTATGACAAATAAGGATGGATGGAAGTATCATATCAAGACATATGTATCAAATAAAATAATCTGTGAATAGTGTCCAGAACAGTGAACTGGTTTTATAAAATCCACAAAACATACTTAAAGAGCTCTAGTAAAAGTGGGGAAAATCATGGATAATCCTAAGATCAAACCATCCTAACCACCAAATTAAGTCAAACTAGAAAATGCAATGGTAGATCTTTGTGTTATGGACACAATCCAATTGGTCTTACTCAATTCCAATGGATCATGATTTAACTAAAAATCCTTGATTAAAGCTGGTCATTGAATTCACTGCACCATTGTTGACATCTAAGCCATTAGAGTTGGCTCTTCTTAAGCCTTAATTCTTCTCTCAAGTTGATGATCCTTGAGGAATATAGACTCACTTTAGAACTTATTTGGCCTTAAACCCAAAGCTATTTTGATTCAAGTCAATAAAAAACAAATGAGAATTCAATCACAATTCTAGTGGTGTGTGATGGAATGAGACTTTTGGAAAATGTGTAAAAGATCCTTAGTAGTTCTATGAATTGTGATTGAACTTAAACTAAGAGCTATTTAAAATTAGAGGTTACCTTCAATATCCTCAACTTCTTTGTGGTTTGAAGACTTTCAAAGGGACTCCAAGCTCTTCTTCCAACTCTTACAATGATTTTTCTAATTCTCTAAGATTCTCTCAATAATGCCCTCCTAATTATCTCAAGTAGTTAAAGAATCCTCCTAGAAGTTGTTCAAGATCCCCATAATGGAGGATATTCGACCCCCTTATATAGGCCAATTTTAAGGGTCATTTTGGTAAATTATGGGGTAAAAACCATAATCCCCAAAGCACTTTTGATGGTAAAATGCAGACTATTGAAAAACCCGGCACTTGATGGAGTTGTTCGCGGCACTCAGTAAAAGCCACAACGGCACTCACTAATCACTGGCACGACACTCAATGAGTGCCTAAGCGGTACTCAAGGAATGCCGCAGACAACTCGCGGACTGCTGTCTTTTTGTACTCCTCATTTTGTTTTGTTTTTTTATTTCTTTTTCTATTTTCTCATTCTTTTCTTTCCTTTTTGCTTTCAAAACTCCCTCTATTTTTCGCGGTATTTGGCGAGTTGTCCGCGACATTCAGTAATTGCCGAGTGACTCTCACTGAATGCCAGAGCGACAGTTAAGGAGTGCCTCTATGGCATTACGTGACTGCCGTAGGCCTCGCCGCGTGCCATTTTCTTTCCTTTCTCGTGTTCTCCCTTTTTCCTTCCTTATTCTTTCTTAATTAATTTTCTTTTTGAAATTGAAATTGAAGAGCATTTCAAAGAGCATGAATCACCTTGGAAATCCAAAATTGGTCGGACACTGTCATCATCGATTTTCGAGGTAACAATCCCCTAAATTCGACAGTTGGTCAAAATCGGGTGTCTAAACATACACACATAAATGCGCATATACCCCACATGGCCCGAAGTGACAACTTGGAGCTCATGGTAAGGTAATTTAAGTGCATTAACTATGAACAATGAAAACTATCCCTTTACAAACAGGCTTCTCCAATACAAGAAATAAAGAACACTCATCCTTACTGTAGACACCCCAATTTTGACCAAACTTCGGAAAAAGGGGAGTATCACCTCTAAGATCCAATGATGACAATGTCCAACTAACTTAGGGCTTCTAAATATAATTCAAGCTCTTCAAAAGGCTCTTCAATCCAAACAAAAGGAAAGAAAGAAGAAAATAGGAAAAAAGAGATAATAGAGAAAACAGCACATGGCACCTTCTGCGGCACTCTCGGGTTACCAGTGCAGCACTCTCTGAATGCCGTTCAGCAATCAGTAAGTACCGTAACGGTAGTTGGTGATTGCCGCCAATTTCAGTCAAGTGCTGCAAAATTTAAGAAACGGCAGTTCCTGGAGTTGTCCGCGGCATTCAGTGAATTCTGATGCGGCAATCAATGAATGACACTACTGCATTCATTGAGTGCCATACCGACTATCACTGACTACCGCTTCCATGTCCAGTAAGTGTCGCGTTTTCAGACAGACAGCTGTAATATAACACTTTTTGTACCATCAAAAGGACATACAAAATCAGTGCTTTTGCCCCTAAAATAACTAAAATACCCCTTTAAATTTGCCTATATAAAGAGGGTGAATATCCCATTATAAGGGGATAAGCTATTTTGAATCTCACAACCTTATCTTGATTCTTCTTCCTCTAAACCTTTAGAAAATTTTCTAAATATACTTAAGTTTGTGTGTGAGTTAGAGTTGAAGAGCTTGACTAACTTGTGGAATTCCTCCAAATCACTAAGTTGGGGATATTTAGAGGTAGATTCTAGACTAAATCACTCTTAAATGCATGTTAACTTGGCTAATGTTGAATGTTGAGTCTCTACTTTTGATTATATTCATCTCTTGGGATTTATGAGACTTTCAATGACTCATTTGAATCTTTTGACTTGAAATCTTTTGGTCTTCTTATAAGTTCACGGTTTATAAGAAGATTAGGATTGATAATTAGCATGTTTGGTTAACAAGTTCAAATCTATTTCCATGGTTTGATCTTGTTATTCTAGGACCTTATGAAGTTTCTTTATACTTCATTAAAGTCTATCAAGTATAAGAGTCATTAGTCTTCCATGACCATCAAATGGTAGAAGAATTAGTTTAACTAAAGCCAAGCTTGATGGTTTGATAGTTAAAATTGGCAAGTGGAAGATAAACTAAACAAAGATGCAGTGAGTTCATCAACCACTTTTCATCAAAGATTTTTAGTTAAACATCGAACCGTTGGAACTGAATGAAACCAACGGGAAAGTGTCTATAACTCAAAGTTCTACCACTGCAATTTTTGCTTTAATGAGATTTCATATTTAAAGCAGTTTGGTCACGAGTTTTGCCAAGCAACAACAATCTGTCCAGAATTTCAGAACAGTAACACCTCTTTAAAATAAATAAATCAGAATCTTAATTTGGTTTCCTTGGCCCCAAATAATTTTTCTTATCAATTTTAAAGTGTTAATAAGACCCCCTAAAAATATTAGAGTCTTTTAGACTTTTTTTTTTTTTTTTTACTATTTTTAGAAAATCATACAAAATTTTTGGACAGAGAGTTGGAAATCCCTGAGTGATGTCTAGTGTTTGTTTGATTTCTAGAGATCTAACCGTTGAAACTTTGATTTTCTTTTTGGGTTAGCAACTAGACTCATAAAGGTATCTTGTGACCAATAATCATTAAGATCAAACCAATGGAATTATGCCTTTCAAATTCTTAAAGTCCGAGTCTGCTCTCTGGAATTTCTAGAATTTTGTGACAGATTTGGTAAACTTTGTAAATAATGGCTCAAATGATGTTTTCATGAGTTTTGGCTTAAACCACATTTCAATAATGATTAGTTAAGCTTGAATTCAAAGTTTAAGTGACCCAAATTAGTGAGTACTTCATAATTTACTCTTGTTCATATATACATTCATCCGTGTGGCTCGATGTTTATCCCTAGGATTCGCTTGCTCTAGATTTGATTACATTTGATAGAATCTAAGCCAGAAGACTAGGATTGTCATCTAACTTTATATCTTATGTATCATGTGGACTAACCCTTGTTTTCTAGCACCGATGAGGTATGATCTTTTGACTCTCCCTTAGTTTAATTATCCATTCATTTTATTGATTTTTCAACCCCATGTGCGACACATTAGAATTAAAATTTTCTTTACATGTATATATGCGCCTTAGAGACTCTCTTATTAGGATTTCAACTTTTGTATGCATTGCACGTTTGAATATTCGCGGCTGGACCCCGGGTAAGTTCTCTAGTTCTCCATTCGCATATCATATTGCCTGCTAATCGAACTATTTGGTTTTGAATGATATTTTGTCATTAGTAATTTTATACCATTTCAACATGCTTGTGTAATGTATATTTATATCTATGTATTAGTTGAGGGCATGCTTAGATTAATAGTTTGATTAAAAGGATGTTGAGTAGAGGCCTATCGCGAGATAGGATGAGAGAGGGTATTTTAGTCCGTCGGACTCTTTCCTCTCTCATTCCATAATCCCCGTACCTTGTTAACCTTTGGTTTCACAAAAAGACCAATCTGCTTTTAAAATGGTTTCTTAGTTTTCCTTTTAAAAAATTAAGTGGCGACTCTTTGTATTCGAGTTTGAATTTGGAAAATGTTTCTAAAATAAAAAGTTGTGGATAAGAAAAATTGCAATATCCACAATCTGGCGACTCTACTGGGGATCGAACCCAGAATCTCTGATTTCGTAGACCAGAATATTTTGATTTTGGGTTCACTTGAGGATTAGACTTGAAAGCATCCTTTTAATCAAATTAATTAATTTTTGTGTGCCCGTTGCATTGCACTTGCATGTTTAGCCAGTCGATTGCACAGAACTATGACCTTGGAGGCTCGGGGCAACCCGGTCGATCAAGTAATCATGGGACTCTGTGATCACCCTTGATCTCGTACCATGATTTGGTATATGAAACATCCTATCGGGTGCGTGTCAAGGGTCCCTTGTTTGACCAAAACCCAGCTTTTGCATAGTAGTCTCTATAGAACCTTTCAAATCTTAGGAAAATAAATTCTTGATTAAGGTTATATGCTAGGAAGTTTTGTATGCCCGAAAGGGATTACTTGAGATGATGACAATGCTTACTTGATATAGGACGTGTAACCTCTTATTCACCTTTTAACGGATCCTCTTTATGTCCTATGACATTCACATTTGAGAATATGTCAAATCTTGATTATAAGATTACATCTCTTATATCATGATTAGCTAAAGAATCATTGACCTTGTATGTATCCGAATCCATGAAAAGTACGGTGATGATCCGATCAGGTGACCCTTCTGCCCAAGGAATTTTTCCATCTTTGTAAATAAACGAGATATTTTGCCACCTTTACCCTAAGGTTCTTTGGAAAATCACGCTTTCAAAACCTTTGGAGTTCACTTTTGATTAAAACTCCGAGCTAATCTTTGTTTCTTCACATAATATCTTCAAAAATAGAATCTTGGGAATTGTTTTTAGAGAAATGCTTTTCAAAATGAATTTCGAAGCAAAAATTACAATCCAATCACCTTTGTTAATGAATGTTTGACATCCTCATTCTCAAAAGAAGTTCTCAAGAATTGTTTCAAAACATTTTATCGTCCAAGAAATACTTTCCAAATGATTTCTGAAGGCGGTAATAAGGGTCACAAAGAGAGGTGAAATTAGCGCATTTGACATGAATGAGGATTTTACATGCTTATGTGTCTATTTGCTAGGATTAGGATTTTCTTTCTTCTGCATATAGAGTAGGCACACATGCACACATACATTGCATCCACATGACAATGAACTATTCATAAAAAGGTTTTACCAAAGTGTCCTTTTTAAAATTAAAATAAGATAAATAACAAAATGTTTTTAAAAATTATTAAAATTCTTTTATATGGCAAAAATAACATCCAGTTCAGGCATGATTTGGTTTAGAGGTCCCACAGCAAGTTTAGTAAGAAGGAGCGATGAAGAAATTGAAGATGAAAGGAACGATGGGGAAGTAGCAGAGTTAAGGACACTGGTAGAACAACAAGCCAAATAGATGAGGCGACAGGCTGAGAATATGAACCGAATGATGGTCATGATAGAAGCAATAGCACGCCCGCCACCAGTCGTGAATCCACCAAATAACGATCCTCCAATTAGGGAAGAAGGTTTGTATGATGACCCAGAGATACCAAGGGCCAAGGTTCCCAGAGCAGAAAGGGAAAGGGTGGAAAGGGAAAAGACTGACAAAGAGAGGATAATGACCGACTAGATCAAAAAGCTAGAAAGGGTAACGCGTAAGGTTCAAGGGGTTGACACTTATCTGATGGAGTTAAAAGGGTTGTACGATGGGGTCCATGAAACACTGCCTGCCGGATTCAAAATGTCGGTCTTTGACAAATTTGATGGGACAGGGAATCCTCGCAGTCATGTGAGAATGTGTATCGGGGCTTTCTAATCGAGCAGGCTGAGCACTACCATGATGGCAGTCTTATTTCAGCAAACTTTAACTAGGGCCTCTTTATCCTGGTACCTCACTCTCGAACCAAGCAAAACCCGAATTTGGGAAGAGGTGATCAAAGCATTTATGGCACAGTATGAATACAATCAGGACTTGGATGTCACAGTCCGAGATTTGGAGACCACTAGGCAGGGAAACAAGGAGTCGTTTGCTGAGTATTTGAATAGGTAGAGGGGAAAAACAGCTAAGATGGTACAGAGGCCGTCCGAGAAAGATCATAGTCGAATGTTGATGAAGAACCTTCAGCCCGTTTACCAAGAAAAAATGAGATTCCAATCAATCAACACCTTCACTGAGGTTTTTGATGTGGGAACAAGGATAGAGGATGCGATCCAAGAAGGGGTAATCAAGAAGGAGGAACAGCCGAATTAATATAGGAGGCTGAATTATGGGTCGAATGGGGGACATTTGGGGGGTCACTCTGGCCCCACCGATGTCAATGCATTAAGTGGACCAGAGAGAAAGTTCAACATAACGCCAAGGAGAGGAGTGGACAAACAGCTGAGGAAATTTTCAGAATTGGGGGTGTCACTGTCAACCGCCCTTGATAGGCTAGCGGCAAAAGGGCATCTTCGCCTGTTGGAGCCTCGACCTTTACTGAGTCCACTTCCACCAACCTTCCGAGAAGACCTCTACTGCAAATTTCACCAACATAAGGGTCACTCTACGGATCGATGTACAAGGTTAAGGCACGAAATCCAGGACCTCATTGATAGCAAGGTGATATCCGAGCTGCCTGTCAAGACTCCTAATGTTAATAGGAATCCACTACCGAACCATCATGCTGTACCGCCACCACAAGGCCTTTACTTCATAGGGATAGAAGGGACAATCTTCGATCCGTCTAGGCTAATCACTAAAGCCAGGACTCCAAGGGAGTCTTATCAACTGCCAGAGGATTTGGCAATTTGCACTTTGGGGAATCAATCAGAAAACTGCGGAGAAGGAACGACAAAACAATTGGATTGGTGGGTTCAAGAGACTAGCAACACTGATGTAGATCAAGTAGAAGATGAACTATAGTATACAAGTAATGAAGAGATGAGGATAGAGAAGGCAGATTTGAAAGTTGTTTTAGAGATTGACAATCTGTGGGCAAAAGAGGAAGCCAGTCATCTAACCTGATCAGGGAGACATTTCAAACCTCATGAGCTGGAGGAGGATCATTCGGGGAGAGAGTTGGATAAAGGAAAAGGGAAAATGAATAAAGAAGAGGAAGAGGATAGGGTTTTAAAGCAAATGAAGAAAACTCAGGCTAACATCACCATCTGGGGTTTACTGATCACTTCTAAACGTAACAGGCAGGTAGTTCTGGATGCCTTGAACCAATCCGATGTTTCTATCGACACAGCACCAGAAGATCTTGTGGGAATGATCAGTAGGATTCTGACTTTAGCCATTACCTTCTCATCAGATGACCTACCTCCGGGAGGACATGTTCACAATAAATTGCTATATGTTACTATTGAATGCCTGGGAAACATAGTGCCTGCCTGTCTTATGGACAATGGGTCCGCTCTAAACGTATGTCCGTTTCAAACAGCTAAGCGCATGGGTTTGGATGAATCAACATTCATACCATCTGAGCAGAGGGTGAGAGCGTATGACAACACTCAGAGGACAGTCATGGGAATATTCCTCCTTCATTTTGCTATCAGGCCTATGAAAAAGGAAGCCGAATTTCAGGTCATTGACATTCTTACTTCTTTCAATTTGCTGCTAGGAAGGCCATGGTTGGACAGTCTAGGTTCCATACCGTCTACAGTCTATCAGAAAGTCAAATGTGTTTGGGAAGGCAAGGTCCGTGATATTCTCGGGGACAGTTGGGTCCGTCCATCTGAAACTTCATCAAGCGCACCAGTTCTAGAGGTACAATTTCAAGAAGAGGAGACAGGTCTGGGGGGGTTCGAGTTTATTAACATGTTGGAGGAAGAGAAGTCGAGAGAGTTCCTACCGCTCTATTTTGGTCTGTATGCAAGCCCGCTGGTCGCAGGGATTATGAAAAAGATGGGTTTCTTTCCAAGCATGGGATTGGGTAAGAATCATCAAGGCATGCCTGAATTTTTGAGAATCCCTACTTAGACTCACATTCATGGTTTGGGCTATCAACCATCAAAGAAAGAACTGAGGGAGAAAAAGAAAGCAACTGACGCATCGATGGCCCCGTACTAGAAAATGGTTAACGGGTACTTTGTGAAAGAGGGTGAAGATTTCCCCTTTTGTGGCTTCCCAGAACCGTGGTTGGATCAAAAGGACAATCGCATGAAGCCAGGGTTTGAGATCTTTTTCCCTCATGAGTTCTCTGAGTATGAGGACCCATAACTGCAAATGCCTATGAAGACTGCTACTATCAAAGATTGGATCGACGTGTTGGATGGCCTAGTTATGCAGAACTTGTTGAGCAAAGGGAGTGCGAAGGATGAAGAAGGAAGTCCAAAAGGATCATGAAAGCTGAAACCAAGAAGGAATGTGCTAAGGGTGTGGTGGAAGAAGAACAAGAAGGGGGCGAGGGGAATATGGAAGAACCCGAGGAAAAAGTGACCAAAGAAGAAGCCGAGATGGGAACGGGAAACCTGCCAGGCTGCCACACCGTGGAGCTCAAGAATGGAGTCAACAAAGAGTGGGTCTTCGAGTCTAGTAATAGGTATCCCCCCTCCCCCGGAGTCTGTAATGGCCCAATTGAGGCGTCTTACCATCGCAATGTCTATTGTAATCACTCCAAGCAAAGTTAATGAAGATATAACTAGTTCTACCTACTCGAATGCGCTTAATGAATGTGATGAATGTGATGATCATGAAATACCAAGTGAATTGCAAAAATTAATCGAAAAAGAGAAAGAATCTGCATATAAAATCATTGAGGACACTCTAACGATTAATCTAGGAAATGAAGATAATCCTCAAAACGTTTTTATTGGCTCTACACTTAGCAAAGAAGAAAGCAAAGAATTAATCAATCTATTAAATGAATTCAAAGATGTTTTTGCACGATCTTACAACGATATGCCAGGTATCGATCCAAAAATAGTCCAACATTGTATCCCCCTCTTTCCCAATTCAAAACCCGTAAAACAAAAATTGAGGCGAATGAGGCCTGAATGGGCGCTCAAAGTAAAAGAGGAAGTTGAAAAGCAATTGAGAGCCGGATTCTTGATGGTCATTGAGTACCCAGAGTGGATCGCCAATATAGTGCCTATCCCAAAAAAGGACGGTCGTGTTAGGGTCTATGTCGACTTTTGGGATCTGAACAAAGCCAGCCTTAAGGACGATTTTCCTTTACCTCACATTGATGTGTTAGCGGACAATACAGTGGGACATGAACTCCTATCTTTTATGGATGGATTCTTAGGGTATAACCAGAATCTAATGGCACCCAAGGATAGGGAGAAAATCACTTTCATCACACCGTGGGGCACATACTGCTATAGGGTGATGCCGTTTGGGCTCAAAAATACGGGCGCAACTTACCAGCGGGCCACTACGATGTTACTGCACAACATGATCCATAAGGAAGTAGAGGTGCATGTAGACGATATGATTGTGAAATCTAAGGAGAGGGGAGGATACATGGGGGCGTTGAGGAAATTCTTTGGAAGGTTGAGGGAATTCAGAATGAGGCTAAACCTACAGAAATGCACCTTAGGAGTCACCACCGAGAAATTATTAGGATTCCTTAAAGAAATAGAGGTGGATCTGACCAAAATAAAGGTCATAGTTGAAATGTAGCCGCCAAAGAACGAGAAAGAATTGAGGGGGTTTCTGGGTAGAATACAATTCATGAGCCGCTTCATCTCAAAACTCACCCTAACCTGTGACCCTTTATTTAAGCTGCTTAGAAAAGGAGAGAAGTTCGAATGGGATACCTTATACCAACAAGCCTTCGAAAAGGTCAAAACCTACCTTCAAAACCTGCCTGTCTTATCACAACCCTCACCTGGAAAACCTTTACTACTGTACCTATCTGTGTTCGAAGATTCGATGGGGTATATGTTGGCCCAAGAAGGAGAAGAGGGGCACGTGGAAAGAGCCATTTATTATTTGAGCAAGAGGATTACCGCATACGAGCTGAAATACTCACCCTTAGAGAAATCCTGTTGGGCCCTAGTCTGGTGTACCCGTCATCTTAGGCATTATATGTTAGCCTTTCCTGTAATCCTGATCTCTCGAATAGACCCACTTAAATACCTATTTGAAAAACCTGTTTTAACCAGTAGAATCTCCCGGTGGACCATGATGTTGGCTGAATTCGACATCAAGTATGTCACTTCCAAATTCGTGAAAGGAAGAACTATCACCGAATACCTAGCCGACCTTACCATAGAATCCGGGGAAAGAGGTGAGTTTTGATTTCTAGATGAAAGGGTGATGGGGATAGAGGAAAACGTGTGGAAAATGTACTTCGATAGAGCAGCCAACTAACTGGGCTACGTTGTAGCACCAGACGGGACACAAACCCCTTTAGCCGTCAAGCTTAAGTACAACTCAACTAATAACACGGCAAAATATGAGGCGTGGATAATTGGAATGGAAGCGGTGCTGGCCCTAAAAGTCTAGAAGATCAATGTTTTCGGGGACTCTAATTTGATCATATCTCAAGTTCGGGGTGGTGAAGCATGAGAAATTGAGACCCTACCACGATTATCTGGAAAGTTTGAAGGTGCAGTTCAAGGAGATATCATTCTATTACCTCCCCCGAGAAGAGAACCAATTGGCTGATTCCTTAGCAACCTTAGCCTTAATGATACAAATCCCTTTAGGAGTCACTATGATCCCGTTATCCATAGAAACAAGGAACAAACCGTCATTTAAGACGATCGCAGCCTTAGAGGAGGAAGGAGAAGCACCTTGGTATGAGAATGTTTGGAAGTTCATTAAAAAGGGAGAATACCCCAAGGAAGCCTCAGAGAAGGACAAGAAGGCAATCCGGAGGTTCTCCGCTAAATTCATGATCTATGCGGACAAACTATGGAAAAAGTCGTATACCGGGTATAATTTGGAATGCTTATACGAGAAGGAAGCCAAGAGAATGATGGAGAAGATACACGAGGGAGTTTTTGGGCCCCACATGAACAGGCATATGTTGGCAAAGAAGATAATTTGACAAGGTTATTACTGGATAACCTTAGACAAAGACTGTTGTGAGTATGTTAGAAGATGTCATAAGTGTCAGATCCATGCGAATCTAATGCACACCCCGCCATCTCAGCTCTATAGCATGACCACTCCCTGGTCATTTTTCGTTTGGGGCATCGATATCATTGGTGAAATAGTTCTGAAGGCCTCCAATGGACACCGATACATAATTATAGCCATCGATTACTTCACTAAGTGGATAGAAGATGCATCATACGCAACTCTAAAGGCTAAGGATGTGGTAAACTTCATCTAGAAAAACATAATCTACAGATACGGGGTTGCAAATGAGTTTATTTTAGATCACGGCAGTCACTTCCAAGGGGAAGTCATCCCACTATTAGAAAATTACAAGATCACCCATCATCAGTCATCCCCGTACAGACCACAGATGAATGGGGTAGTAGAAACAGCAAATAAGAATGTCAAAGCAATCTTGGGGAAAACAACAATTACATATAAGGATTGGCACGAGAAACTTTCGTTTGCACTGTGGGGATACCAGACCTCCGTAAGAACCTCTACGGGAGCTACACCGTATTCCCTGGTTTATGGGTTGGAAGCCGTCCTTCCCGTCGAGGTTGAGATACCCACTCTAAGAGTTTTGGCCGAATGTGAAATAACTGAGTTAGAGTGGACATGGGGAAGGTATGAGGAATTGATGTTGCTCGATGAGAAAAGGTTGGCTATAATAAACCATACTCGGGGATATCAAAAGAGAATAGCTCGTGCTTTCAACAAAAAGGTCCGCCTAAGGAAGCTTGCTGATGATGACTTGGTCCTCAAAGAACTGAAGGTGCCTGTTTATGACCCTAGAGGAAAATTCAAACCCAACTAGGTCGGGCCATACATCATCAAGACTCTCCTCTCTGGAGGAGCAGCCTATCTTATGGACCTAGACGGGGTTGAATTTAAACAACCAATTAACATCGATCCCCTCAAGAAATACTTTGATTGAAACCCCTTTCTTTCAAAACCTCCTACGTTGATGAACTACGCTTGACCTAATTCTCACTCGGGGATACATAGATAACCTGCTTGGTTCGATCATTAATAATCGCCCAAGCGGCACCTTCTGTCAAGCCTTAAACCGAACTACTACGAACCTGATACCCATTCGGGGATAAGTGGGAGGGCTCTCGAAAGGCTTCGGTCCATGGAAAACCTAAAGAAAAACCCTGTGTTAAACTAGGGACAAACTCGCATTTGCCCAGAATCACTTCAAAGCCTCAAAACCAGGGGCAAACTCTGTTTGCTACCCAAAGAACCCAAATATTTACTTTAAACCCATCTCTGGATCTCCTGGCTATTAAAATAAGCACTATAAAAGAACAAACAAAAATTCATGGTATTGGATGAATAAAAGGAGAATCTTCATGAAAAGATTAATCAGAAAAGTGAACACCTTGATTGAACATACTAGAACATTTCCTAAAGAACATTCTTTAAAAAAAAAATCACATTCAAAAACGTAAAAAGGATAGGCAGGACTGGTCTGAAATTTTGTAAAGCTTTGTCCTGTTGTTTTACTTTTACCCATGTATGCCTATAAAGCTTGTCTCTGGATCAAACTCAGGATTTAAAAAAGGTACTCGGCAGTAGGCACGACCGAAGCCAGGATTCTCCGGGAGGGAGCGGATACCCTGTCGTGCCAAGCCTCAGTGAAAGCCTTCACAATGGAAGGACGCATCGTGGAACTCCTAGTGAGATCAGCAGTGACAACCTGAGTAGTATCTTGGAGAAGCCCGTACTGACGAACCACTTGGCCAGGAATATAGAAAGTGGTAGCATGCAAGCCTGGAAACCAGATACCATATCGCTCCGAAAGTCGTACTGCAACGGATTGGTAAATCCACTGCGGGTAGACCCAATAGATATCACTGAAAGAAAGACCCTGAAGCCAATCGAGCCAGGCATCGGCAGAATGGAATAAATGATGAACCTCCATACGATCATAGGGAAGTAGCCCACGAAGATGTGAGGGGTGTATGAAGAGATCAAGGGATTCCATGAGCCAAACCTGTAAGACGAAGGATGCTCCCGCAAATAACATGGTCCCGGTAGTATGAGCACGATCCAAGCTAATCAAGGTTTTTCCAAGGACCAACATGACAGCACTCTTCATCTCCCGCAAACAACATGCAATGGGTATGAGGACATCGGAAGATGACTGAAAGAGGAACTAAGAGAGCATAGCTATCGATAGTGGACTACGCCGAATAATCTGATACCGGCCATCATAGGGGTCTCCCAGGGGAGCATAGACATAGGAAAGACACTCAAAGTTGATCTGCCAGTTGCAAGTAAAAGAGCCTGCCGCATTCTGAGATTTATTAAGGAGAGCGGCAAGGTCCTGAACATATCTGGCCTGCACCAGAGGAACTATCAGCTCTGCGGAAGGATCAATGTGTAGAATAGCGCTAAACTCCTCGAACAAAGGGCAAACCTCCTGAGAGCTGAAGCAAAAGACATGGAGTGAGGGATCCCAACACTGAATAGCAGCTTGAAGTAAGCCTTCATTCAAAGTCATCCGTCGGAAAGAGAAGAGGCCATTTAGTCGAAAGTACTCGAAGTTGAGCCTATCAATGCTAGAGAGAGTATCCATCCATGGGAAGAGGATTTGGGAGCTAATGGGGGCCATTGTAGAAGAAGGTGAATGGAAAGAAAAGGTGTTTTGCAGAGTAGTGAAAGGCTATAAATAGGAGTAGATCTGCCCAGAACACAGGGCGGCACTTGATAAAGTGAAACGGCACTCAAGTAAGTGTCGAACAACAGTCTTTGAATACGGTACGTCATTGACCGACTGCCATTGCGACACTCATAGAGTGCAGCTGAGGCCTAAGCGAGTGCCACGTGAAGCCATTTTTGGACAGGATCTGTTTGTAATGTTTTCAGCCCACCTGTAAATAGAAAACTGAATATATATATATATATAATAAACGTGCGCATCATACAGCACGTACAACAAGACCAAGCTATGTCACATTCATTCATTTATTCATACAAGAAAAAAGGTAATGAAAATAAAAAGTTCACTGGTCGTAGAAAGTTAAAATAAAATAAAAGGACCAAACCATGGTCACACATACGATGAACAAGTGGTAAAAGGTAGAAAAGGTTAAAGCAGTCATAATAAAAAATAATGCAGGTACCTATCCTACCCCGGCTATCCAAGAGCCTTCAGCAAGAATAAATGTGTGTGTGATACAGTCATCTAGATAAAAAGGTGTGTCCTCTCCAAAAAAAACGCTCAAAACATAAAGGGAGGAGAAATAAAGAGTAAAATCATCCTCGGCCCCGGCCTCGAGACTGACGCGTGACGCATCTGAGAGGCTCCTCCTCTGACTCTGTGCCGTTCCCACCGTGTCTGCCACCACCTTTGCCACCGCCTCTGCCTCTACCTTAGCCGCCACTGTTTCCTCCACCTCGTCCAGCACCACTACCTCCGGGAGCTCCGCTATAATCAATGCCAAATTGCTGGACCTGCTGGTGGAGCTCCCTCACCTGTAAGGACAGTGCCCGGATCTCATCATCCTGAAGAAAAGAAAAATGAATAGTCCAGTCTAATTGTGCTAAAAAATGAAAGTAAGGGAAGTAATAGTTTACCCTGGCCCACGCCTGAGCCTTCGCATTCATCCGCGCTCCGTCAACTTGAAAAAGGGAATAAAAAAAAGAGAGGTCAGAAAGTCAGAATGAGAACATGAGTTCTTTAATCAAAAGTCAAGTTTTTATAAAATACCCTCCACTCTCGACCGTAGACCCACTCTCTCACACTATGGGCGTAGAGCAAGCCCTCCTCTGCGTAGTCCCACGGGACATGGTCACTCTGGAATGGAATGGTGGGAGCACCAGCCTGAAATTGGGGGACCATGGTCATAACCTGCTCGCCATAGAGACTGTCCGGAGGCTCTAATCCCAAGGTGGTAGGACTAGAGCCCAAGTCGCAGCAGGAACGGGCTATAAAGAAGAAAAAAAATGAATTCAGTCAGAAAGCATGCATATGTATAAATCAAGAACTAAGAGAAATATTGAAGGCTAAGTGATACTCACCCGAGTCACTTCCATCAAAGGGAAGTTCCTCATCAGCCTGTTAGAACGGAAGGCCTCGTACCCGTCGGGGGGCTCTAAAAAATCCTAAATGGAAAGCCCAACTAAGACGACTGTAAGCGCCGAACCCTGGAGGGTATCTGTAGCTCTCATGGAATTGGGCGGAGGACGTGGCACATAGAATGAAGGAGCTGCCAGCAACTACCTGGTCACCCTCTCCCCCAGACATCACGCCTGAGCGTCTAGACCATCCAACAATATCCTTTGTGGGTCGTACCTAGATGACTGCCGAATCCCCTGGGAAGTGTTGGGAAGCACGTCGAGCCAGAGCTGCCATCGGACGTGCGGTTCTCATAGATTCGTCAGGAAATTCCTGAACGAAATGAAGTCATGAGCCCTGGTCTTTTGCCCAACCTGCTCCTTCGCCCATTTCAGCCCCTGGGGCATGATGAGGGCGTCCGCTGGTCGCGTCTCGGGTGACATCATGTGAAGATACTCATGAGACTAGATCTGTAAGAAAGAAAGAATAACATAAGTCTTAGTGTACATAAATAAAGAAATTTAAAGAATTCAAGGCTTGATTTCAAAGTAAGGATTGGCAGAAGGAGAGATGTACCTCCCAAGCCCTCCAGAAGTAGCCGGAGGAGCACGGGTGTTCCTGGGAAATGTCCCCCATATGCTTGTACAGGATGGCTAATCATGCACCAGCCCAGTCATACTAGTATATCTGTCCCATGTCCTCCAGTGACCCTACCAGTGCCACAAAAACTCGATCCCCCCTCGTGCTCAGCAGAGAACACCCCAGCAAGCACATGATGAAACCTCAGGCTATCTTCTCATCCATGAAACCCTGTTGGCTCCTGAATGTATCCATGAACCACTTGGCCATGACCAAGGTCTCCTCAGGAATGACTCCTAGAAACGGCAGTACCCGATCCTGTCACCGTATCGAGGCAGTGGAGGCACTCCCCCCAAAGGGGATCCCTATGATCATGCTAAAATCCAGCGGGGTCATGGTCATCTCCCCGAACGAGAAGTGAAATGTGTTGGTGGTATCCCACCACCGCTCGGAGAGACCATGTATCTGTCTCAGGTCATTAGAGCTCTTTGTCAAAAGCTTGACGAAGTCCCCGAAGCCCGCGCATCAATATAAGCCCGCACGGTCTCGCTCAACTCCTCATACCAAGCAAAGCCATGGGCCAGGCTGCCATGCCCCTTCAGCACACTGGGCTGGAGCTACAAGAATCATAAGATGCAGTGTCAGTAAATAAACAGGTGAAAGAAAAAAAGAAAGTAAAAGGAAATAAAAATAATAATAATGAAAATAATAAAAAAGAGAGTGATAATGAAGGATGAATGAATAATGAAAGGGTGAAGAGGAAAACATTTAAAGTACTTGAGAGATTTCACAAAGTTTAATGTCCACATTCTTGAGAAAAAGTTTAAAAGAAATATAGGTCCAAAAGTATTCAAATCAAAATTAAATAAATAAAAGAGCGCTTGGAACGCTCGGAAAAATTCGTAGGCATAGTAGTCGTATCCATGAGGGATTGTATATAGCTTCGATTAAAACGCATTGCATTCATAAGTATTGAGAAAAATTTAAAAAGAAAAAAATATAATAATAAGGTTGAATGTGGATGATTAAGCACAGATACAATTGAAACGCTAGAAAATTCTACAAGCACAACATTTGCATTCATAAGAAGACATTTGAAGTTGTGTTGATTATGCATTGCATTCATAAAATTCATAAGAGAGGATAATTACAAGAAAAGCAAACTAGAGGAGGCATGAGTACTTGTCACTGGAATGCTTGTGCAAATAAATGCTCGTCCGGATCCCGGAGCAAGAATGTAGGGTCAAAATGAGGAGTGGTCACATACTTGGCATTCTTTCTGCTACCCGAACCACTCGCCATGACAAATAACCTGTTAAATAGAGAGTGAACTAAGGGTTGAACTTTTGAAAGAATTCAAGAAAATAACCAAAATAAAGAGAATTTTGAGATTCAATTTTGAGATTCTGATCGACGGGAACTGACCTATAGATCCTTTAGGTTAATATGTGAAAAGCAAGAAAAATCTCCAGAGGATTTCGAATTAGAGAGGAAATGAGAGTGAAATGGGAAATGGGTTGAAACCAAGCGTATAAGCAATATGCCGCTTTAACGTGGCACTCAGTTTTTCATGCCTGGCAATTGATAGAGTGCCGCGCGGTACTCGCTGAATGACGCACCGGCACTCCGTAAGTGCCGCATGGCAGTCACGGACTGCCGCGATTTTAAGCGTGTGCCGCGTTTGAGGCAATTAGGTATTTTGTTTTCCCCTCGAAATTCAAAATTGGGTCTCAAAAATTGAATTTAAATCCCCAAAATTTGCCCTCATTACGCTTTTGGCCCCCAAAGATGATCTTCAGGACCAAATGGACTCCAAATTTTGAAAATTGAAAAGAATTTGAGTCTGATTGACTCCTGATTTTGAAAAGTAAAAAGAATTTGAGTCTGATTTACTCCTGATTTTGAAAATTGAAAAGAATTTGAGTCTGATTGACTCCTGATTTTGAAAATTGAAAAGAATTTGAGTCTGATTGACTCCTGATTTTGAAAAGTGAAAAGAATTTGAGTCTGATTGACTCCTGATTTTGAAAAGTGAAAAGAATTTGAGTCTGATTAACTCTCCCGATTAATCTGAATATGATTAACTCCAATATTTTGAGAATGTAACGGATTTATATTCTCGATCCTCGCAACAGATTTGCATTGGATTCGCTTTTGAGAATATAACAGATTTATATTCTCGGTCCTCGCAACAGATTTGCATTGGTCCCGCTTTTGAGAGGGTAATGGATTTACATTCTCGGTCCTCGCAACAAATTTGCATTAGCCAGTCTCCGAGAAACTTCTCTGGCTACCGCACCACGCATCATGCGACAAACACAGGAAACAAAGCGAACACATTTTACAGGACCGAAGGGCTGTGGATTATCAGAGCAAACGTGCATTGGCACCGGGGTCTAAGTCGTGAAGCGCCGCCCAGTCGATTGCACTTGTCTCTATGCTCACAAAGCATCAACCTGAGGGTTGCAGGAACTCAGAATTCTGGTAGCAACTCATCTTTAAGTTGAGTCAACCATGAACATTAGATAACATAGAGCATGAATTGCACCTAGGCACGTCGGGACAACTTGATCTCAAACTATGTCATTTGTAGAGCATGAAATTGCACTGACCACCATCATTTGCATAAGCACGTGTATCACGACAAGATAGGTGCATGCATCCATTTGGCTACTTGGGTTGGTGTGTTTGATCCTTTCTCGAACTACGTCTTGGTCTGATTCCTGAGTGGATACGTAGGCAACTCACCTTTGAGCACGACCAACCTGAACCTTGCTGTGCATTTGTTTTCTTTTGCAACGCATTTTGTTTTGACCTAAATCCGGCAGTTTGGTCAAAGGCTTGTCTTCACACAAGCTTCGACATTCACTTGTGACACGCGTTGCTCCACAAGTTTTGTTGAAGAGGGGCAAATTGTAGACACCCCAATTTTGACCAAATGTAAAAAAAAAGTGGAGTATTACCTCTAAGATCCAATGATGACAATGTCCGACTAACTTAGGGCTTCCTAAGATAATTCAAGCTTTACAAAAGGCTCTTCAATCCAAACAAAAGGAATGAAAGAAGAAAAGACAAAAAAATAGACAATAGAGAAAACGGCACATGGCACCTTCTGCGGCACTCTCAGGTTGCCGGTGCGGCACTCTCTAAATGCCGTTCGGCAATCAGCAAGTGTCGCAATGACAGTTGGTGATTGCTGCCCATTTCATTCAAGTGCCACAAAATTTAAGAAACGACAGTTCCTTGAGTTGTCTGCGGCATTCATTGAGTGTCGTATCGGCTATCACTGACTGCCGCTTCCATGTCCAATAAGTTCCGCATTTTCAGGCAGACAGCTATAATATAGCACGTTTTGTACCATCAAAAGGACATACGAAATTAGTGCTTTTGCCCTTGAAATGACTAAAATACCCCTTTAAATTTGCCTATATAAAGAGGGTGAATATCCCATTATAAGGGGATAAGCTATTTTGAATCTCACAACCTTATCTTGATTCTTCTTCCTCTAAACCTCTAAAAAAATTTCTAAATATACTTAAGTTTGTGTGTGAGTTTGTGGATATCGCAGTTTTCTTTCTACCCACAGCTTTTCTTTTAAAATATTTTCTCAAAATCAATTTTAAAACAAGTGAGTCGCCACTTAATTTTTAAAAGGAAAATTAAGAAACCATTTTGAAACGAAACTGATCTTTTGCGAAACCAAAGATTAACTAGGTCCGAGGATTATGGAATGAGAGAGGAAGGAGCCCGTCGGACTAAAACACCCTCTCTCATCCTATCTTGCGATAGGCCTCTACTCAACATCCTTCTAATCGAATTATTAATTTAAATGTGCCCTCAACTAATACATATGTATAGATATACATTACAAAAGCATGTCTAAAGGGGTGTAAAATTGCAATTGATAAAATATCATTCAAAAATCACATATTTCAAGGAGCAAACAATATGATATGCAATAGGGAATAAGAGAACTTACCTAGGATCCAGCAGCGATATTAAACGTGCAATGCATATAAACAAAAGAAAATCCTAAAAAGAGTCTCTAACCACATATACACATAGGGCAAGATCCTAATTCTAATGTGTCACGCATGAAGTTGGAAAATTAATAAAATCAAGAAATGAAATAAACTAGAAGAGAGATGAGAAATTGTACCTCAAATGCGCTACAAAACAAAGATTATTCCACATGCTTCACATAAAAATATGGTGTCAAACAATCAATCCTAATTCTCTAGCTTAGATCTATCAAGCATGAAATCCACTTTATTCAATAGCTAGTTCTAATCATGAGCATTAAATGTACATGAATGAATGAATGTGAACAAGAATAAAATATGGATTTATTCACTAATTTGGGTCACTTAACCCCTGGATTTAAGCTAAGTTATCATTATTCAAAGTATGATTTGGGTCCCAAGACATTAGGAGACCATTTGAGTTGAAAAAAACAAGATTAGACAAAAACAGTAGCAGTTTTTTATGAATTACAGAGAGCGGACCAGGCCTTAAAAAATGAAAAAACCATACTTCCAACAGTTGGATCTTAATGATATTTGGATATGATGTGCCTCTGTGAGTCTAGTTTATAACCCAAAAAGAAAATCAACGTTTGAACGGTTAGATCTCTGGGAATATGGACAACACTAGACGTCACTCAGGAATCTGCAACTCTCTGTCCAGAAATCTTGTACGATTTTTTAAAAATAGCAAAATGATGAGAAACACTTAGATCTTTTTAGGGGATCTTCCTAACACATTAAGGTACCTAGAAAAAATTATTAGGGACCTCGGAAACTCTATTAAAATTCTAATTTATTAGTTTCAAAATGGATCTACTGTTCTGAAATTTTGGATAGAGAGTTGTATGTATTGAAATCACAAGACCAAACCATCTTAGGCATGGAATTTCATCAAAACAAAAACTACAGTGGTAAAACATTGTGTTATTGACATTTTCCCATTGGTTTCACTTGATTCCAATGGTTAGATTTTGAACTAAAAATCTTTGATCGAAACCGGTTTATGAACTCACTGTTTTCATTTGTCAAGTTCAACTTTTATGTGTTAACCCCAACTATTGAACCATGAAGTTGGACTTAAACTAAACCATTTTCTCCTACCATTTGATGGTCATTGGAGGCTAAAAGACCTTTATATTTGTAGATTTCAAATGAAGTATGAATAGACTTCATGAAATCCCAAGATAACGAATCTAAACCATAGAGGTGGGCTTAGACTCAAAACTACTTTCTCCTACCATTTGATGGTCATTGGAGATGAAGACATGACTAATATTCATGAGTCTTAAAGGAATATAGAAAGGATTCCATAAAACATCAAGTTAGAGGATCCAAGTCATAAGTGTGGACTTGGATCCATCCATTTACTTATAAAATGAAGTGATGATCAAACTTTGACTCCTATGTGAAGCATAAGCTTACATGGGGTTCAAAAAATCATGTTCAAGAGATTTCATGAGAGATATTGAGAATCTCTAAGAGTCTCAAGAAGGAAGTATGTTTAACAAAAGAAATGGAGCAAAGAAAATAAAAATAGTTTGAAGATTAGAGATTCAAAAAAAGGAAGAATGTAAATGAATAACTTATGGTTAGAGGATCACCTCCAAACTATCCTCAAAGTTTTTCTCCTTTGAAGATCTTCCAAACTACTCTTCAAGCTCTCCAAAACTCACTCTTTTCTTTCTCAAAAATATGTTAGTGTGGTGGTGGTTATCTCTTGTGTATTGTGTTGTATGTCTCCTTTTTTATATATGCATTTCAAGGAAGATCCTCCCTCTTTTATAGACAAAATTACCACGTATTCGGAGTAAAAGACAGGTGTAAACACCTCATTTGGTGGTACAATACGTACTTCCTAAAAATAGACAGACTGCTGCACAGGGCGACAGTCAAAAACCTTTTGCGGCATTCAGTGAATGACACAGCGGCACTCCATGAATGCCGCGACGGCACTCTGTGACTGCCGCGCGGCACTTATTGAAAGCTGCAAAAAATTATTAATTGTCGCGTTTTAGTCAGCTTTACTTTATCAGTTTTTTTTGTTTTTATCCGCATACATATACGTATTGTACTACAAAATACAGATTGTTAAAGCAAACGGCAGTCAGAAAATGTCGGCGGTATTTAGTGAGTGCCGGGCCGACACTCACTGAATGCCGTTCAGCACTCACTGAGTGCCGCGGAACACTGCCGCGTGCCATTTTTTTGTTGAACTTCCCTTTTTATGTCATTTCTTTTCTTCCTTTTTCTTAAAGAAACTCATTTTCGAAGATCTTTTCCAAAAATGGTGTTTTATACCTGAATTATCCTAAATACCTGGTATTTTCTTCTTTCTGTGAAATTTTATTGCGTTTGGAGAACTTTTTGAAGAGCTTGGAATACTTCAAATCTTTCGGTCCTTATCATCATCGGACTTGGAGGTGACACTCTCCTAAATTCGACGTTAGGTCAAAATTAGGGTGTCTACAGTTTGCCCCTCTTCGGCAGAGCTTGTGGAGCAACGCGTGCCACTAGTGAATGTCGAAGCCTATGTGAAGACAAGCCTTTGACCAGACCGTCGAATTTAGGTAAAACAAAATGCGTTGCAAAAACGGCTTCTCAAATGGTTCATGTTGGTCGTGCTCAACGGTGAGCTGCCTACGTATCCCATCAGGAATCAGACCAAGACGTAGTTCGGGTAGGAGCCAAACATACACAAGCACAAGTAACCATACGGATGAATGCACCTATCTTGTCGTAATGCAAGTGCTATGCAATGGTATCTTCTGAATTGACATGGTCACATGTGCCACTCTTATCATGTCTTCCCTACGTACGACGCACTTTGCGTGACGTGTTAGTCGGGGAAGGTCACCTAATTCTTGACCGATGCTCAGTCTGTTACGGGGGAAATTCTGTTATGTGAACCGAAATATAAATCTGTTATATTTTACAAAATGAGGGTTGACGCAAATCTGTTGCGAGAACCGAGAATATAAATCTGTTAAGCTCTCAAAACAAAGGATCGACGTCATTCTATTACGTGGATCGAGAATATAAATCCGTTATATTCCCAAAAATGAGGGTTAATGCAAATCTGTTGCGAGAACCGAGAATGTAAATCCGTTACGTTCTCAAAACAAGGATCGACGCCATTCTGTTACATGGATCGAGAATATAAATCCGTTATATTCCCAAAAATGAGGGTTAACGCAAATATATTGCGAGAACCGAGAATGTAAATCCGTTACATTCTTAAAACAAGGATCGACGCAATTCTGTTACGTGGATCGAGAATATAAATTAGTTATATTCCCAAAAATGAGGGTTAACGCAAATCTGTTGCGAGAACCGAGAATATAAATCCGTTACGTTCTCAAAACAAGGATCGACACAATTTTGTTATGTGGATCGAGAATATAAATACGTTATATTCCCAAAAACGAGGGTTAACGCAAATCTGTTGCGAGAACCGAGAATGTAAATCCATTACGTTCTCAAAACAAGGATCCACGCAATTCTGTTACGTGGATTGAGAATATAAATCCGTTATACTCCCAAAAATGAGAGTTAACGCAAATCTGTTGCGAGAACTGAGAATATAAATCCGTTATACTCTCAAAACAAAGGATCGACGCCATTCTGTTACGTGGATCTAGAATATAAATCCATTATATTCCCAAAAATGAGGGTTAACGCAAATCTGTTGTGAAAACCGAGAATGTAAATCCATTACGTTCTCAAAATAAGAATCGACGCAATTCTGTTATGTGGATCGAGAATATAAATCCGTTATATTCCCAAAAACGAGGGTTAACGCAAATCTGTTGCGAGAACTAAGAATTTAAATCCGTTATATTCCCAAAACGAGGGTAAACGCAAATCTGTTGCGAGAACCGAGAATATAAATCCGTTATATTCCCAAAAACTAGGGTAAATGCAAATCTGTTGCGAGAACCGATATATTCCTGAAACAAGGGCAAACGCAAATCTGTTGTGAGAACCGAGAATATAAATCCGTTATATTTCTGAAATCTTTTTCAATTTTCAAAAATCGGGGGCCCACGAGCTCGAATGTTTTCAATTTTCAAAAATCGAGGGCCCACGGGCTCAAATATTTTCAGTTTTCAAAAATCGGGAGCCCACGGGCTCAAATATTTCAATTTTCAAAAATCGGGAGCCCACGGGCTCAAATATTTCAATTTTCAAAATTGGGGAGCCCACAGGCTCATATATTTTCAATTTTCAAAATTTGGGAGCCCACGGGCTCAAATATTTTCAATTTTCAAAAATTGGGGGCCCACGGGCTCATTTATATTCCTAAACTTTGAAATTTGTAGCCAATTTAAACCTAAAAACGACCCCGAGGGCCAAAAGTGTAATGAGGGTAAATTTTGGGGGCCTCAAATTCAATTTTCGAGACTTGATTTGAATTTTGGGGGAGGATAAAGGGGATTTGAACCAACTTAACCGCGGCACACGCGGGTTTTTGCGACAGTCCGTGACTGCCATGCGGCACTCACGGAGTGCCGTTGCGGCAGTCATCGAGTGCCGCGCGGTAGTCCACCGAGTGCCGTGCACAAATATCAAGTGTCGCATTTGAGCGGCAGTGGCTTAAGACGCCGGATTCAATACATTTCATTTCATTCTCTCGATTCTTTCTGACTTGAATCCTCTCTGGAGAAATTTTCCTTCATCCTCTATTTTCTTTAGTATCGATCTCTGGTATTCACTGGTTAGTTCTGCTTGATCAAAACTTGATTAATCTATCTTATTTCTTTGTTATTCTGAAATTTTTTACGAATCTAACGTACGAATTCTTTTTTTTCTTGATAGATCATGGCGAACAGTTCGGGGAGAAAGAAGAAGGCCAAGTACACGGCCACTCATCATCTAGACGCCACACTCCTGCTCCAAGACCCGGATGAGCACCTATCTTCCCGCGCATTCAAGCGCGAGGTAAATGCTCCCCTTTCCCCTTTTAATTTTCTTTTCTCCTATTAAAATTTGACAAATGTATAGTGAATCACAGCCTTGAACATCTCATTTTAGATACCCATGCCATGGTTGTAGGGTTGTAGCATTTTCATGCGTACTTTATTCAAAAGTTTGCATTTCTTCTCACGAACTTTATGAATATTATGCTCGCTGAATCACAATTTATCATTCTCACTCGTGTTTACTGAACTTGTGGATTTTTTTGAGCGTTCCAAACGCCTTTTATTAATCAAAATTGGTTCTTGACTGCTTGTGATCACATACTTCTCTTTAAAACTACACTTCTTCTGGACTCAAATTTCTTTTGCACCTTCATATGTTTATATATGCATGTATTTCAAAAAAAAAATGCGAACAAATTACTCTTATTCTTTTCCTTTCTTCGAACCTTGCTAGAACATTGGGTGCTTTCTCTTATTTCTTCTTATTATTTTGTGAACATCTACTGAACTGAACGCAAACGAGTGCCGTGCTCGTGAAATTCCTGCGAGTATTTCCAGATTTTCTATTTCTTTCTTCTTTTTCCCCTTTTTTCTTTTTCTTTTTTTTTTATGTCGCTTTTCCATGTTTCCTCACTACTATTTGTTCTATCTATTTATTTATTTTTCTTTTATCTGATTACTAATATCAAAACTTGTGATTCTTTCTTACAGCTGCAACCCAAGGTGCTGAAAGGGCATGGCAGCCTCGCTCATGGGTATGAGTGGTACAGGCAGCTGAGTGAGACAGTGAGGGCCTTGGTAGATGCGACAGGGTTTGGGGACTTCGTCAAACTCTTGACGAAGAGCTCTAACAACCTGCGGCAGATTCATGCGTTGTCGGAGCGATGGTGGGACACCACCAGTACTTTCCATTTTGACTTCGGGGAGATGACGATGACTCCCTTGGATTTCTCGATGATCACCGGGATTGTCTTTGGCGGAGAGCCTCTGCGGTACTTGACGGATCAGGAGTGGGGCCAGGTGGAGCCTTTGCTGGGAGTGGTCCCGGAGGAGTCTCTGGTCACAGCCCGATGGTTCATGGACACATTTAGGGGCCAGCCTGGTTTTACGGATGAGCAGATGGCCCGAGGTTTTCTCATGTATATGCTGGGGTGCTCTCTGCTGAGCACCAAGGGTGATCGGGTCGACGTTTCCCTGGTAGCGTCCCTGGAGCACTTGCACCGGGTCGAGGAGTATGATTGGGCTGGTGTAGGGTTATCTATCCTGTACAGGCATATGGGTGACATTTCCCGGGACAGGCCGGCTTCCACCAGTGGTTATTGGAGAGCGTGGGAGGTATACCTTTTCTATATTTCATTGCTTATTACATTTTCAGAAATTTATTTAAATTGTGAGACTAACCCCCCCCCCTTTTTATTATTGCAGATTTGGTCCCACGAGTATCTTCGCATGATGTCCCCTGAGACGTGCGGTGTTGACGCCCTTATCATTCCCCAGGGGCTGAAATGGGCGAAGGATAGAGTCGAGCGAAAGACCGGGGCCCACGATTTTATTTCGTTCAGGAACTTCCTGACGAATCTGAGGGAGTAGTATGTTCATTGGCAGCCATGGCTGAGGGTGCTTCCTGACGCTCTTGCGGAGATCCGAGAGTCAGCTGGATATGACCCGACGAGGCGACTCCTTGATGGGCCAGAGGGCCAGGCGTGGTATTTAGGAGAGAGGGTGACTAGGCAGTCACTGGCGGCCCCTGGATTCTTCGTGCCATTCCCTCCTCCTGACTATATGAGAGCCACGGACACACTCCAGGGTAGCGAGCTGACGGCTGCTCTAATGGGTTCGGGTATTAACGGCCTCCTAGACCCCCTTACAGGATATGCGGCTTTCTGTGCCGCTAAGCTGATGCCGAACTTCCCTCTGATGGAAGTGGCTCGGGTGAGTAAATGATTCCTTTATTCTTTTATGAGTCTTCTTTCATCCTTTATTTATGTTTTATTTTGTGTTTGCAGCCTGTCCCTTCTGCGGCTCGTCCTCCTGCCTTGCCTGAGTAAGATTGGACCATGTCGACCATTTTGTTCGGCGAGCCTTTCTTGACGACGATCCCCCAACTTTCACAGGGCGCCCCCATCAATCCTCTTCTTTTACTAACCTTTATTCTTGATTCTTATTTTCAGGCTGAGGGAGCTCGGGCGACTGCTGCGGCTCAGTTGAGGGCCCAGGTATGATCTTTACCCTTTTATTCTTAGTATTTTATTCGTCCTTTTAACGCTTTCTGGACTCATCCTTTCTTATTTCAGATGGAGGAGATCAGAGTCCTGTCCCAGCAGGTGGGGCAGCTTCAGCAGCGGCTCCAGCAGTTCGGCATCCCCCTTAGTGACACTCCTGGAGATGGCGGTGCTGGACGAGGCGTGGGCAGCAGCGGGGGTCGAGGCAGAGGCGGCGGTAGCAGCAGCGAGGGTCGAGATAGGGGCGGCGGTAGCGGTGGAGGTAGTGGGACAGAGTCGGAGGAGGAGTCCCTCAGGCGTACGACCCGTCAGACTCAAGGCCGAGGCCGAGGCTGATTATTCTCTCTTTTTTATTTCTTTTGAGTGCTTTCGGGAGGATGTACTTTATTCAAATTGATTGTATATACACTTTATTTTGATGACGGCTCCATGCTAGCCGGTTGTGGACACCGGCATTTTGAGAGGGGCCCGCCTTTAGATTTAAAAATGTTTGGTTTTGGATCAAAGAAAGAGAAAGGAAAGGTCTGTTGAAAACAGATACAGAGTCGCCACTTGGTATTTAAGGAACCAAGAAACCTAACTTTGACTCACCCAAATGGTTAAAGGGCACCGGCCCTTCATAACCAAAGAACTTGGTTCGGGGTTTTGGTACGAGAGAGGAAGGAGCCTTTGTCGCGACTAAAACACCCTCAACTCGCCCTGTCTTTCGACGGGCCTCAATTAGCATCCAAATAATCATCTTATACTATGTATGGTTCGGCAATTAATACTATGATAGTATATTACATCACATAAGAAACTTGAAATGGAAGATCTAAAGATAAAATATCATTCATAAGATCTAAGTCAAATATCATGCAATGTAAAGTGAAAGATCACACAAATAAACCTAGGAAAAATGATCTAATCATATATTAAATAATCAAGACTTCCTAATCTAAAGGGGGACATGAATTGTTCTTGAAACTAATAAACAAAGAAATCAAAATATGCTTAGCAAGCTAGTATGATGCATGTTATTCTTTGAGAAAAGAAGACCTCTCAATCCCTGGGACGGATGAGAAAGGATGATTAAATCAAGGGGAAGCATGAACGTGTGATCGAGTTCATTCCTTATAATCTTCTTAGATTAAGAGTTTACAAAAATCCCAAATCTTGCATGAATGCAATGTATGTATCTAAAATGTGCAAAGGTTGTAGTGTGTTTAGGGTACATGGATTTCTAGAATGACTTAGAAGTCTAAAATGTGTATGAATGAATGAATGAAATCAACATGGGATATGTACAAATGTAGTATGAACTACTCCCTTAGATATGAACTAATTTGGAATGCATAGAAGCATCAAATCAAAGAATGAAAATTAAAATGTGCTTGCTGTGAATAGTGGACAGAACAGTAGCATGATCTTGTGGAAATTGAAAAGAGGGGTTAGGAAAGTTTTCAATGCATGATATTTTATGGAGATCTTCCTTATTGTGTCTAGAACACTACCCAAAAAGCCAATCTTTAATAACTATCACAGATTGAGAGAAATAACATAAAAAATGAAGGTCACTCAGAAACAGAGTCCGTATTGTCGACTGAAATGTTTAAAACTCTTAGAAAATGAAAACAAATGATCTAGAGGACCATTTTATACATAACGTTCCCTAAGACATTGAAGTTTAAGGGAAAAATAAGTTAGGACCACCCCTTTTGGAAAAGTTTTCTAAAAAAGAAGTTGGAAGTGGACCTAGCTGCTGTGACAGCAAAAACAGAATGTCTGGAAGAAATGTTTGGGTCCAAATGGACCATTTCCAAGTACTTTCAAGTCAAACCAAAAATCATGGGTGTTCTATAATGGGTTAGGAAGACTTTCCAAGTGGCCTTGCATCCATATATTTAGTATTGAGTTCTAGAGAAATCTTTGAACTCAGCTCACTCACTATTTTGACTCACTGTTTTGAAGATTTTGGGGAAAACACTCAGAGTGCCGCCGCGGCACTTGGCCACTTCCGCCGCGGCAGTGGGCCAGTGCCGCCGCGGCAGTCAACTACCCCGTTGACCAGAAATTGCATTTTGGCCCCCGAAACTCCCGGAATTCGCGAAACGGCCCTATTTCGTCCGAAATTCACAGAAAATTCATACGAAATCCAAATTGAGATTGTGATATACCGTTGGAAAGGTATTGAGGTTTAATTTCCATAAAAAATATTTTGGAGTTGGGTCACTTTGAAAAGTTTTGCGGTATTCGCGATAAAAGCTGAATTGATCGTAGTTTTCACCTTCAGAAATTCATAACAAATTCGTTTTAGATCCAAAAATTATGTGCGATATACCGTTGGAAAGCTATTGACCTCTAGTATTTGATAAAAATATTTCAACATCGAAAAGGAGACTTTGATTTTTGGTCAAACTTGCAGTCAAATCAGTCAAACAGTGCACTTCCAGGAAATTCTGGGAGCCTCCAAAGACTGACGTTTTCGTCCGATTTTCTTTTAAAACATATTTTAAGACTTTTCACATGATCTAGGATTATCTCGGAACTTTTGGGCGAATTCGGATGATTTTGGTCAAACTTTGGTCAAACTGGTCAACGGAGACTTTCTGGGAACTTCCGGGGGTCTCTGGCAGCTTACGATTTCAAATATTCATCTTTTAAAATACCTTTTTTTGTTTTGAACAACATCGAATGATTTTTGAGATTCTGGGCCAATCTGGAGAGTTTTGGGCTTTTAGGGGCATTTTGGTCATTTCTGCAAATTCTTTGACTTCTTGAGAGTTAGAGGCAATCTATGAAAATCCGATCTTTTTAATCATCGAGGTTTGACATGCTTGTGGCCTCCTAAATCTGTTAGCCGAAAAAATGGGGTGTCTACAGTTTGCCCCTCTTTGGCATGAACTTGCGAAGCAACGCATGTCGCAAGTGAGTGCCAAAGCTTTGAAGAGACAGGTCTTTTGGAGGCTATAGATTTAGGATAAAAAGCGTTGCAAAAGATGCAATGATGCTGAGGCTAGTGCTGGTCGCATTCTGCGTGAGCTGCCTACGTATCCCAAGAGGAATCAGACCAGGGCGTAGTTCAGGGCACAAAAGAACAAATCACACATGCACAACAAGACATGCGGATGCTATGCTATGAGGATGATATGCAATGCATGGATGTGATATGAATTGTGTCATGAGTCCTTTCATGTCTAGTGTTGTGATCCTAGTATGAGCAGGTGCTGTGGAGTGTGCCACTCCGAGTGGACTAGTGTTGTGCTAGTGTTTGTGACTGTGATGTAGTGGATGACTCGGATAAAGACATCAAGGTTTAGAAGACTCTGGGTCTAGGGGCAAACTTCTGGAATTTGGGAAGTGTGCTTTGTAAGCAAAAGGGATCAGACGCGGGGTCCTAAAGATAACCGACAAGTGAGGGAGCTCATGATAACTGACAGTTTGAGGAAACCAGAGTGAGAAAGCTCAGGAGCGACAAGTGAGAAAGCTCGTAATAATAAGTGAAGAAGCTCATGATCTTGGAAAAAGGAGTGAGGAAGCTCACGATAAGTGAGAAAGCTCACGATAAGCGACAGGCAAGGAAGCTCACAATAATCAATAGGTAGGTGAGGGAGACAAATGAGTGAGGAAGCTCACAATAAGTGAGGAGCTCACGATAATTGACATGTGAGAAAGCTCACGATAAGTGAGGAAGCTCACGAGAATTGAGCGGCTCATGATATTTGTTTGGTGTGGGAGCTCATGATTTTGGACAGAGGAGTGAGGAAGCTCACTATAGTTGAGTTGGTGAGGAAGCTCATGATTTTAGACAGAGGAGTGAGGAAGCTCACGATAGTTGAGTTGGTGAGGAAGCTCATGATATTTGTTTGGACACGGATCCTTGAATTGTGAATAGATAGTGTTTGCCCTGGGAATCGGGGTGATTTGACTGTAGGTGATGTTTTCCATCGCTGCCCGATCCTTGTGGTGACAAAGTCCAGAGAATTGGTTCGGACTTCTGTTATCTTCTGCTGGGGATGGTAGGGGACTCTCTGAGAATCTCTCTAAAATGATTGATAGATGTGGAAGTTCTATTCTAACCTAAAGGGTTTGTAACGAAGGATTTGCCTCAATCTAGAGGGCTGGTGATGAAGGATTTGCCTCAATCTAGAGGGCTGATGATGAAGGATTTGCCTCAATCTAGAGGGCCAGCGATGAAGGATTTGCCTCAATCTGGAGGGCTGACAATGAAGGATTTGCCTTAATCTAGAGGGCTAGCGATGAAGGATTTGCCTCAATCTAGAGGGCTGATAATGAAGGATTTGCCTCAATCTAGAGGGCTAATGATGAAGGATTTGCCTCAATCTAGAGGGCTGATGATGAAGGATTCGCCTCAATCTAGAGGGCTAATGATGAAGGATTTGCCTCAATCTAGAGGGCTGGTGATCTGCGCTTCGCTACGACTAATAGACTTGTGAGGGATCTCGACCTGGAGGTCTTACCCAAGGAAGAGCATGGTGCTCAAAGTGATAATGTGGTGCTCAAAAGAACGCTTATGGTGTGTTTGCCACTCTTAGTGGGCTTTGTGATTTGTGTATGCCGCGACCGATGGGCTATGTGTCATGTTATGGCCAATTTGTTGTGTTGGGTGAAGTGACGCTCTAGACTTGACTCGTGCTCCCCTTAATCGTGATACTATGGACTCGGTGACTCTCAGAGTCTCGACGGTGCTTCTCAAATTTCAATGATGATCCTCAATTCTCAACGACGCTTATGTTATTCCTCAAATCTTTGACGGTGCTTCTCAATGCTTCTTGATTCTTAATGGTGTTCTTCAAATCTTAACGATGCTCCTCAACTTTTAAATTATGCTTTTCAACTCTTCTGACGCTCCTTAACAAATCTGATGCTTCTCAACACATCCGATGTTCCTCAACATATCTGATGCTCCTCAACACATCCGATGTTCCTCAATTCTTCAATAATGCTCCTTAACACACCCGATGCTCCTCTTTAACAATACTCTCTTCTGATGTTCCTCGATGCTCCAATAATGCTTCTCAACTCCCTCGATGCTCCAACAATGCTTCTCAACTCTTCTAATGTTCCTCGACACATCTGATGCTCCTCCTCAACAACACACTTGGACTTTGAACCTTAAACATCTTGACAATACATTTTATCAAAACATCTGAACTCTGAGCCCTAAAACACATCTTATCAAAACTTCTCATCAACACATCTGGACTCTGAGCCCTAAACATCTTGATAACATATCTTATCAACACATTAGCAATAATTTCTTGATGTTGGCGATATTTCCTCCGATCAGCCACCTTGAAAAACAACTGTCGGTTTGTAGTTTGCAACCACTTACAAGTTTATGCCACTCGTACCTGGGACACTTCTCATGTTGCGACCTTGACTGGTGTAGTAATAATGTTTGGTACTTCTGCTTATTTCCATAGTTTTTTCTTTTGTTATAATTGGGAATCACCTTTAACCCACACATTTGAGACCATCAGGACAAATGGACTTAACAGGAACGACAAGGAAAGTTGGGTTAGTTTGTATGAAACCTCGATCTCTGACACACTTGTGATCAGATTACTACTGACTCAAACAAAGAAGGATTGATTTGGACATGAAATTCTCAAATTGCCATGATCCAATGTGCCTTCATCATGAATGATGTATCGCTCATCTTTTATGTTCACTCCTCATCTTAATATGACAGCACTTTGCTGATAAATCTGGTTTTTGAAAATTCCTCCCTATTGATCTAATCAATTCTCTACTTCTCCTCGGAAGTGCTTTGAATTAGTGCCTTAGCTTTTAGAATAAAAGATGCTCTATTTCAAAAAATTTCAAAACAACTTGGTGACTTGAAAACTCGCCCTTGGTGTGAAGGGATCGTGTTAGGCAAACGGAGTTTGCCCCTAGTTTTGAGGTGTACGAAGTGGAATTCATAGACAAACGAGGTGGGTGACCGAAGTTTGCCCCTAGTTTGGACAATGGTTTATTGGAGGTTTTGGGCAAACGAGGTAGGTGACCGAAGTTTGCCCCTTGTATGAAGGGTAGATAGTGGAATTCAGGCAAACGAGGCGAGTAGCCAAAGTTTGCCCCTAGCGTGGAAGGTGATTTCTGGCTTAAGGCAAGGACCGTGACTTTAATCTCTCAAATGCTCATAACTTTTGCCTAGGCACTAGTGAGGTGACCTAACGAGCTCTTTTCTCTCTTTTGTTATTGCTCACTTTGGATTTAGCTCTAACTTTTGCCTAGGCGTCCTTTCGGATTTTTGACCTAGCGAGCCATCCTTTTTTCTTTTTGAAAGTCTGCCTACGTACCCCCAAGTGGGGATCAGGTCCAACGTAGTTCGGGCCATGGTCGAAAAGAAGCGGGTTGATTTTTAGGTAGGTGGGGTGACCGAACCGTTGTGGTTACCTACGTATCCCTAAGTAGGAATCAGGTCAAGCGTAGTTCAAGGCAAGGTCTTGAAAGAAATCGGTTTGATTATGATGGTGTCGACCGAACCGATGAGGTTGCCTACGTATCCCCGAGTGGGAATCAGGTCGAGCGTAGTTCAAGGAAAGGTCTTGAAAGAAATCGGTTTAATTATGATGGTGTCGACCGAACCGATGCGGTTGCCTACGTATCCCCGAGTGGGAATCAGGTCGAGCGTAGTTCAAGGCAAGGCTTGAAGAAAATTGGTTGAGGGTTTTTCAAACCAATCGTCAAAGGAGTTCAAACTTAGGTCACTTGTGGTAGCTTTGAATAAAAGGATTCCGTTTCAATCTCCCTTTCTTTTCTCTTTCTTGTTTTTTTTAATTTTGAGGATTGATCCTTTTCACTTTCGCCTAGCCAGTCAATTTTGCTTTTCATGTGATTGATTCTTGCAAGATCTTTCAATCGCAATCTCAGAATTCCAGAATGTGCATGTCAGCTCTCGGAATTTATTTGTGGTCATTCCGTGCCTTTTGAAATGTTATCTTGGCACGTTCTTAAGATGTATCTTGAAGCGTATGATTCTCTCATTTGTTTCATTAAAATTTTCTCCAACATTTTAACTGGCTAGGGTCAGATTTTGGAAATCAACACATTTTTCAGCTCTACCTTTTGCCTAGGTGCCCTTTCGGGTTTTCAACCTAGCGAGCTTTTTCTTTTCTTTTCTTTTCTTTTCTTTTTCTTTTTTTTTTTTTTTTTTGTTTTTTTGTTTTTTTTTGTTTTTTTTTTTTTTTGAAAGTGGAGATGAAACTCACTGAAATGTTTGGCTACCATCAAGGGCTAAGTTTGCATTGCTTTCAATCGGACAGATTGCGTGGCTCCTAATTGGATTGGGTTTAATGCTTCAAAATGGTGGAAAAAGGGTGTTGGACAAGCCCCAAGTCAGTTTCAAGTATGTCTTTTCAAGATTGAGGCAAGAGCATCTTTAAATTCTTAAAGTAAGACTATTCAATTCTCAGCTCTTCATCAGTGTCAGCGTGAAATCGACTTTAACCTGTTTGGGATTCTCTCCTTTTTTGTTTGATGCAAAAATTTATTAGCAGAGTAATGTCCACGGTAATTTGAAAAGTGACATTTTCAGTTCAGCGATTCATGCACTTATGAATATACACATCAGATTAGGCAAAATGAGACTTCATTCCATCAGAAGAGAAGGATTATATTACTCGATACAGACTCACAATAACTTGATGATAGACAGACTCGACCACAAGATCAAACTTGAAATAGACACAAAATATAGAACAGACTCGACTTGGTCTCAAATGGAGTGTCTTTGTGACCCATTTATTATTATTATTATTTTAGCAGAAGTTCCAAACACTATTAACTCGTTGCGTAGCTTCAACAATCCTCGCGAAGGGGATCATTTGAAAGGACCGGCCAGGGGCTTAGGTGACATGGGGTTGAATGGGTGGTGGCTCAATGATTCTTCGGTCAATAAGGTCTTGGATATCATGGCGGAGACGTATGCACCGGTCGGTGTCATGGCCTGGGCCTTGGTGGTAGGCACATCGTTTGGACAGGTCACAGTTAGGTGGTGGGGGATCGGCACGAGGCTGAAGGAGTTGGAGGTGTCCCTTTTTTAGCAGGCGGCCTAAGGCTACGGAGGGAGAGATATCCAGCTTGGAAAATTCACGGGGTACCCTATTTTGGTAAGGGCGGCTAGGCGAGCTGGTTTGGTTTATAAGCTGGTATGATTGGGGAGAATAGGCCATGGGTTGGTTACTAAGGGCATTGACATCCGAAGGGTTTCGAGAGTAGTTGGGCCTCTTGGACTGGCTTTGTGATTCTTCATTCTTGATTTTCCCTTCCCTGATTGCATCCTCAATTCTAGTCCCAATCTCAAACAGTTCTTCAAATGTTGAGATGGACTGGTAGAAGAGTTTCTCATGGTACAGCGGCAGTAGATTCTTGATCAACATCCAGACTTGTTCCTTTCCGATCGGCCGGTGGGTCATTTGGGCCACTTTGTTCCTCCATCTGCTCAAGAACGCAGCGAAGGACTCATTGAAGTTCTGCCGGGTAGTCTCCAGATCCCGGATGGTGACATCGAGCTCTTGGTTGTAGGAGTAATGTTCGACGAAGACCTGTACTATATCTTCCCAAGTCCGCGTCTTAGAAACCTCCAAGGTCAGAAACCAGGATAGAGCAGCCTTGGCGAGGGTTTGAGGGAACAACATTGCAATGTGCTCATGGGTGCAGCCCATTGATTGGAAAACACTCATGCAGAATTTTATGTGGCTCTTCGGATTCCTAGTTCCATCAAAACGATCAATTTCAGGCATCTTGAAGTTCTCCGGCAGTTTCAGCTTAACAGGCTCAAAGAGGCCTTCCAGGTCTAGCATGTAATCATTGACCCCCTTGCTTTTCCTCAGTACACTTTCCAGTTTATCAACCTTATCCATTTTCTCTTGGAGCTTCTTCTCATACGCAAGCGGTGGGACCCCTTGAAACCAGTCTTCCTCTCCGTTATTCCCATGTGGGGGCGGTTCAAACCCCGGCGGTGGAAACCCAGGTGAAGGTTGCGGCCGCTGCTGCTTCAGTTCTTCCATAAAGGCTAAAACTTGGGCCAACCGGTCAGACTGTTGGTTGATTATTTCTGTCACTCTGGCTTCAAAACCTTCTGGATCCATAAAGCTAACTTTTGGCTGAGTGATTTTGACAAGGTGACTCCCTAATCCTCTGACTCACAAATGCAGATTATGGGTGCTCAAAACTTGTACTGACATACAGGTGTGAAAAGACTGTGTTAGACTTTTAACAGTGATGATTGAGATGACAACTAAAGTGATGTTAACAGACGTGGACTGACTCATGTGCAGCCTGACTGAAACAGTGCGTGTAGACTGACACAAATTGTGTATGCATATGAGACAAGCATGCGGATGCAAGCCCTAATCTATATGATGCTCCTATTTCTAACAGATAGCAGCTAAACAAATAAGGTCCTAGCCATACAGAGTGTGCTAACCTTACTTTCCAGTGTGATCACTAAGGGATAATAGGGATTTCCGGGATACTTCGGGAATTTTGGACAGAGTTTCTGGGAGAAACATGGATGGAAGATTCGGAGAAATTTCTAGAAGTCCTTCGAGTTTCTAGAAAAATAGGGATTTCTGGTTGATTTGGACTGAGCTTCTAGGAGAAATTGGGGGATCAGAATTTCTGGGAGAAATTGGTACATCTAGGCATTTTTAGGAAGTTTGGATAGAGTTACTGGAATTTTTGGGAAATCTTGGAGATTTGGATAGAGCTTATAAAAATTTGGGTAAGTTGGACAGAGTTTCTGGGAGAAACAAGTATACCAGAGTTTCTGAGAGAAATTGAGATTTCTGGGTAATCTGAGAGATTCGGACAGAGCTTCTTGGGGAAACTGGTTAATACGGTTATATCTGGGATATCCGGTCAGAGTTTCTGGGAGAAACGGGCTAGTACGGTTATATCAGGGATATCTGGACAGAGTTTCCGGGAGAAATAGGTTAATACGGTTATATCTTGGATATCTGGGCAGAGTTTCTGGGAGAAACTGGTTAATATGGTGATAGTGATCATACTGTCTAGTAGGTTTTCATACTCCTATGTCTTAGGACCGACAAACAAGGTTTGCGGTGTATATCTTTGTGAGCATCGAGCAGACATCTTTGTCATGGTGCCTAGGCATGTCAACTCAATGTGATCACATGTGACTGATTGCCTTGGGGATCATAAGAAAGAGGTCTTGCCTCATGTCTCATAAGCGTCTACACCGCACAGGTAATCCCGTCAGGGCATACAGTAGTTATATCACATTGTCCTATCTGAAAAGATAAATGAACAGTCCTATGAAAGGTTCTACAGGAATCTATATGCAAAGGCTGGGTTTAGTCAAAGAGGGTCCGTTGACGAGAGTTCCAATATACCGTCAGAGAGACAGTACGGAAGTGTTTACTCTTTTTGATATACCTTGGAAGGTACAGTATCAACGGTGACTTGTGCCCTGGCACAGCAAGACCTGAACAATGTCAGCGCCGCGTTTCAGACACAGTCGGGAGGGTAAAATGCAGAGTGCAATGTGGTGAACCAGACACAGTAAAAAGATGATTTTAAGGATGCTTCTTATGAGTCAAACCTCTGTATTATTTTGTTTAGAAAATAAATATCCCCAGCAGAGTCGCCAGATTGTGGACACCGGCATTTTGAGAGGGGCCCACCTTTAGATTTAAAAATGTTTGGTTTTGGATCAAAGAAAGAGAAAGGAAAGGTCTGTTGAAAACAGATACAGAGTCGCCACTTGGTCTTTAAGGAACCAAGAAACCTAACTTTGACTCACCCAAATGGATGAAGGGCACTGGCCCTTCATAACCAAAGAACTTGGTTCGGGGTTTTGGTACGAGAGAGGAAGGAGCCTTTGTCGCGACTAAAACACCCTCAACTCGCCCCGTTTTTCGACGGGCCTCAATTAGCATCCAAATAATCATCTTATACTATGTATGGTTCGGCAATTAATACTATGATAGTATATTACATCACATAAGAAACTTGAAATGGAAGATCTAAAGATAAAATATCATTCATAAGATCTAAGTCAAATATCATGCAATGCAAAGTGAAAGATCACACAAATAAACCTAGGAAAAATGGTCTAATCATATATCAAATAATCAAGACTTCCTAATCTAAAGGGGGACATGAATTGTTCTTGAAACAAATAAACAAAGAAATCAAAATATGCTTAGCAAGCTAGTATGATGCATGTTATTCTTTGAGAAAAGAAGACCTCTCAATCCCCGGGACAGATGAGAAAGGATGATTAAATCAAGGGGAAGCATGAACGTGTGATCGAGTTCATTCCTTATAATCTTCTTAGATTAAGAGTTTACAAAAACCCCAAATCTTGCATGAATGCAATGTATGTATCTAAAATGTGCAAAGGTTGTAGTGTATTTTGGGTACATGGATTTCTAGAATGACTTAGAAGTCTAAAATGTGTATGAATGAATGAATGAAATCAACATGGGATATGTACAAATGTAGTATGAACTACTCCCTAAGATATAAACTAATTTGGAATGCATAGAAGCATCAAATCAAAGAATGAAAATTAAAATGTGCTTGCTGTGAATAGTGGATAGAACAGTAGCATGATCTTGTGGAAATTGAAAAGAGGGGTTAGGAATGTTTTCAATACATGATTTTTTATGGAGATCTTCCTTATTGTGTCTAGAACACTACCCAAAAATCCAATCTTGAATAACTATCATATATTGAGAGAAATCACATAAACAATGAAGGTCACTCAGAAACAGAGTCCGTACTGTCGACTGAAATGTTGAAAACTCTTAGAAAATGAAAAAATATGATCTAGAGGCCCATTTTATACAGAAAGTTCCCTAAGACATTTAAGTTTAAGGGAAAAATAAGTTAGGACCACCCCTTTTGGAAAGGTTTTCTGAAAAAGAAGTTGGAAGTGGACCTAGCTGCTGTGACAGCAAAAACAGAATGTCTGGAAGAAATGTTTGGGTCCAAATGGACCATTTCCAAGTACTTCCAAATCATGGGTGTTCTATAATGGGTGTTCTATAATGGGTTAGGAAGACTTTCCAAGTGGCCTTGCATCCATACATTGAGTATTGAGTTCTAGAGAAATCTTTGAACTCAGATCACTCACTGTTTTGACTCACTGTTTTGAAGATTTTGGGGAAAACAAGGTTTTCTTTCTTGAGATCAAAATAAGGGGTTTTAAGAGGGGTTTTGAAATAGAAGTTTTGAAAGTATATTTTCAACATCAAATAGAGATTATAACCACTTAAAATATCCACATCAAACTCATCATCAAGAACCCCCAATATTATTGGAGAGATTCATTTTTATTTTGAATATTACTTCAAGGATACCTTGGAGGTATTGAAGTTATAATCATCATCTATCAAACATGTTTTTGAGGTCAAGAGCTACTATCCATAAGGATTCACTCACCCCAAACTTCATGTCATCATTTAGATGATGATGGACTAGTAAGTAAATAAAGAAAATAAAAAAGAAATGAGGTAAGAAGAGATGAACATTGTATATAAGCAAGCAAATGAACAAATCAATAGATGATATTCAATGGTGGAACCACAAGCATTCAACCTCTCATATGTGTGTATATGGGTGAGTACATCACTCTCTAACTCATAGGAAACTCAAAGAAGATGAAGAAGATGGAATGAAAGCTTGAAAATAAAAGTTTAGTTTTTAGAAAACTAATTGAAACTCACATTTTGTATTGGATTTGGAAGAAAATCTATACTTCTCTCTCTCTTTCTCCCTAACTCTCTATATCTCTCTCTAATGGCTTCCAAGCTCCTCCCTAAATGGAAGTAAATGGGTCTCCTTTATAGGCCAACTTGGGGAGGTATTTTGGGTTTTAAAAAGTCTCTAATTGGTCCAAAATCCCGGAATAATCAAAACTATGTCGTTTTATTTGTTGAAAATTTGAATTAAAACCCAAAAATTAACCAAAAATTACAAAAAAAAATGGAAAATCACTCAGAGTGCCGTCGCGGCACTTGGCCACTGCCTCCGCGGCAGTGGGCCAGTGCCGCTATAGCAGTCAACTCCCCCGTTGACCAGAAATTGCATTTTGGCCCCCGAAACTCCCTGAATTCGCGAAACGGCCCTATTTCGTCCGAAATTCACAGAAAATTCATACGAAATCCAAATTGAGATTGTGATATACCGTTGGAAAGGTATTGAGGTCTACTTTCCATAAAAAATAGTTTGGAGTTGGGTCACTTTGAAAAGATTTGCGGTATTCGCGATAAAAGCCGAATTGATCGCAGTTTTCACCTTCAGAAATTCATAACAAATTCGTTTTAGATCCAAAAATTATGTGCGATATACCGTTGGAAAGCTATTGACCTCTAGTATTAGATAAAAATATTTCAACATCGAAAAGGAGACTTTGATTTTTGGTCAAACTTGCAGTCAAATCAGTCAAACAGTGCACTTCCAGGAAATTCTGGGAGCCTCCAAAGACTGACGTTTCCGTCCGATTTTCTTTTAAAACATATTTTAAGACTTTTCACATGATCTAGGATGATCTCGGAACTTTTGGGCGAATTCGGATGATTTTGGTCAAACTTTGGTCAAACTTGGTCAAACTTTGGTCAAACTGGTAAACGGAGACTTTCTGGGAACTTCCGGGGGTCTCTGGGAGCTTACGATTTCAAATATTCATCTTTTAAAATACCTTTTTTTGTTTTGAACAACATCGAATGATTTTTGAGATTCTGGGCCAATCTGGAGAGTTTTGGGCTTTTAGGGGCATTTTGGTCATTTCTACAAATTCTTTGACTTCTTGAGAGTTAGAGGCAATCTATGAAAATCCGATCTTTCTAATCATCAAGGTTTGACATGCTTGTGGCCTCCTAAATCTGTTAGCCGACAAAATGGGGTGTCTACACCGGTAGGATAGGCACTTTCAATACCTTCATTATTATACTTTTTCGCTTTTTTATTGACATTTACCGTACGTGTGACCATAGCTTGGTCCTTCTTTTGCCGTATGTGGGACCATAGCTTGGTCCCTCCTTTATTTGATTTTTTTGAATGCTTTTATCTCTTTTATTTATGAATGAAATGAATGAATGTATGCGATCATGGCTTAGTCTTTGTTGCACGTGCTGCATGAAGCGCACGTTTTATTGTCCTTTATCTAGTTTTCTGTTTTCAGGTCGGCTAAACGTGTTACAAACAGACCCTGGCCAATGAAAAACCTGGAACGGCAGTTGGTTAGGTCTCTGCGGCACTCAGTGACTGCCGCGACGGCAGTCAGTGAATGCCGCAACGGCATTCACGGACTGCCGCGGGTAGGTAGGCAGCTTTATTCCCCTATTTATACCCCTTCTTTCTCAAGGCTCCGTAAAACACTTCTCTTTTCTTCCCATTTTTTCCTCAAATGGCCCATATTAGTTCTCAAATCCTCTTCCCATGGATGGATACTCTCTCTGGCATTGACAATCTCAATTTTGAGTGTTTCAGACTAAACGATCTTTTTTCTTTTCGACAGATGAATTTGAATGAGGGCCTACTTCGATCTGCCATCCAATGTTGGGATCCCGCTCTCAACGTCTTTCGTTTCGGCTCTCAAGAGATCTGTCCTTTGTTTGAAGAGTTCAGTGCTATCCTTCATACCGATCCTTCTGCTGAATTGACGATTCCTCTAGTTCAGGTCGGGTATGTCCGGGATTTAGCCACTCTTCTCCACACATCTTGGAATGCGGCGGGCTCTTTTATTTGTGACAGGCGGATTGATTTTGAGCGCCTTTCTTCCGGTTATGCTCCCATAGGGGACCCTTACGATGGCGAGTATCAGATCATCCGACGTAATGCCCTGTCAATTGCTATGCTCTCTTACTTCCTCTTTCAGTCATCTTCCGACATTCTTATACCCATTGCCTGCGGTTTGCGGGAGATGAAAAGTGCTGTTATGCTGGTCCTTGGTGAAACTCTGATTGGATTGGGCCATGCTCATGCTACCGGGGCCACGTTATCTGCCGAGGCACCTTTTGTTTTGCAGATTTGGCTCATGGAGCGTTTGGATCTCTTTATACACCCTTCCCATCTTCGCGAGTCACTTCCTTACGATCGTATGGAAATCCACAACTTATTTCACTCCGTCGATGCATGGCTTGGTTGGATTTAGGGCCTCTCTTCCAGTGATATCTGTTGGATCTGTCCGCAGTGGTTTTATCGCTCCATTGCTGTACGTCTTCCTGGGCAACCCGGCATTTGGCTACCGGGCTTGCGTGCTACCACTTTCTACATTCCTGATCGGGTGGTCCGTCAGTTTGGACTTTTACAGGATACTACTGAATCTGTGACCGCTGATTTCACCCGAGGGTCCGCTTTGCGTCCTTCTATTGTGAGGGCTTTTACTGAGGCTTGGCACAGCAGAGTGGCTGCTCCATGCCCAAGGATTCTTGCTCCGACTGTGCCTACTGCCGAGTATCTTCTAGAGATCCAGGCCTTGGTTGCGAGGCGAGCTTGACAGACACATGCATAATAAAGTAGACGAAAACAGGGAAAAGCTTGTCATTTTACAAAACTTTCTGACAGACCTTGCCTACTCTTTGTTTACACTTTTGAATGTGATTTTCCTTATTCTCTTCAAAAAGTGTTGTTATCTTTTAGGAAAGTTCTAACATGTTTAATCAAAGTGTTCACCCCTTCGATTAATCTTTTATGAAGAATTCTCCTTTCAATGTCTTTACTCGGCTCTTTACTTTACTTTTTGCTTAAAGCTTTACTCCTTCCATGTCATGAATTCTCATTTGTTTCTTTATAGTACTTATTTTGATAGCCAGGTGATCCAAAGGAGGGTCTTGTATCTGGGTTCTTTGGCTAGCAAACAAAATTTGCCCCTGGTTTTAGGGCTTCGAAGTGGTTCAGGGCAAACGCCAGTTTGCCCCTAGTTTAGCACAGGTTTGTTTTTTTTTTTTTTTTTTTTTTTTGTACGGACCGAGGGCTTTGGAGAGCCCGCCTACTTATCCCCGAGTGGGCGTCAGGTCCTAAGTAGTTCGGCTTAAGGCTGCAAAGAAAGGTGCTAATCAGGCAATTATTTACTGACCGAATCGAGTAGGTTGTCTACGTATCCCCTAGCGGGAATCAGGTCAAGCGTAGTTCACCAAGGTAGGAGGTTTTGAAAAGAAAGGTTTCAAGCAAAATACTTCTTGAGGCGGTCGAGGTTAATTGGTTGCTTAAATTCAACCCCGTCCAGGTCCATGAGATAAGCCGCCCTTCCAGAGAGGAGAGTCTTAATGATGTATGGCCCGACCCAGTTGGGCTTGAATTTTCCTCTGGGGTCATAAACGGGCACTTTCAGTTCTTTGAGGACCAGGTCACCCTCAGCAAGCTTCCTTGGGCGGACCTTCTTGTTGAAAGCACGAGCTATCCTCTTCTGGTATCCCCAAGTGTGGTTTATTGCGGCCAGCCTCTTCTCATCGAGTAACATCAACTCCTCATACCTTCCTCGTACCCATTCTGATTCGGTTACTTCGCACTCTGCCAAGACCCTGAGAGAGGGTATTTCTACCTCAATTGGAAGGACCGCCTCCATTCTGTACACTAACGAGTACGGTGTAGCACCCGTTGAAGTCCTCACCGAGGTTCTGTATCCCCACAAAGCAAATGGCAGCTTCTCATTCCAATCCTTATATGTATCCGTTATTTTCCCCAAGATTGCTTTAACATTCTTATTTGCTGCTTCCACTGCTCCATTTGTCTGAGGCCTATACGGGGACGATTGATGGCGAGTGATCTTATATTTTTCCAGGAGCGGGATAACCTCTCCCTGGAAATGACTGCCATGATCGGAGATAAACTCATTCGGGACCCCATACCTGCAGATTATGTTTTTCTCGATGAAACTCACCACGTCTTTAGCTTTCAAGGTTGCGTACGAGGCTGCCTCTACCCATACCCTGAGGTAAAACCCATACCCTTGTTTGATTTGTACCCACACACATTCCCAGACCCATTAGAATGACCCAAACAGAGCCTTAAGCTCTGGTTTTAACCTAAATCGCCATTAAAGAGCCCTCACCGGAGCTCGTTTTCTCAAACAACACTAGACCCCCTAAAAATTAGACCAAACAGACCCTTATGGTCCCAGATAGATACCATAGGAGCAGTTTTTAAATTAGGGCAGGTTTGGCCGGCCATGCATGGAGTTGTTCTCCATAAACTGAGAAAGAATAATCTTCTCACAGGAACCCTAAACGAATGAACTAGGTTCTCAACCTATAGTATGTTAAAAAGGAGGCCAAATCGGTCATTTTCCCGTTGGTTTCATTAATTTACATGGAGAAATGGCCAAGATATCGCCATTTGAAGTTCTCCGGCGAAAACGCGCCTTGCCGGCGGCAGGCTTGACGCCGGAGAGGATGACCGGAACCCTAGCACTTAAATTGTTTGTACCTCGAGCTTTAGTGGGTGTACAAACCCGTTGATAATAGGGTTATATCGTTTTAATTATTATCGGGTCAGGTCGTTTAAAATAACCCGAAGAAAACTTAATGAAACGGCGTCGTTTCATTTCGGATCCAACCAGATTTGGTTGGGTCAGGTTTGGGTTAACGGGCCGGGTTAGTATGTGAGTTAGTATGGATCCAGGTTTGGGTTTGCGGGTTGGATCAGTTACTAAATAAATGGAGAACCCGATTAGATTCGGGTTGAACCCGCGAGTTTTAACCATGGACTCTATTGAGTCTCTAAATGGGTTAGCCCGTTTAAGTCGGGTCGATTCGGGTTGACCCATGAGTTTTTGTTCATGGACTCTTCTAAGTCTTTAAATGGATGATATGTTGGATTCGGGTTGGATCGAGTTTGACCCGTGGACTTTTCTTAGTTTTAATTAAGTTAATTTGATATTCTTAATTATCTTGTTAATCCAAATTAAGGTTTTCATAATCTATTTTAACAATAATTAGTTATTATTTTAATCTGCTAACTGAGATTAGTAGATAATTATAAATAGTTATAAATAGTTATAAATGGTTTTTAAATAGTTTAAATTATTTCAAAAATAGATTTTAAATGTCATATTGCATTGTAAAAATTATGAGATATTATTTTAAATAATACTTACATATTCTGAAATATAGTATTAATTAGTATTTTGATAATTTGTTAATGTATGGTATAAACCTCATATTATACTAACTATTTATTTAATATAAATAAATAATAAGTAATTGATTTAAATTAAAATAATTAGGTAATAATTACCTAATGACCACTTTAAACGAGGGAAAAATTATATTAAATTTCTCTAAGGCCTAATGCCTTATTTTATAAATTATTAATTATAAAACACATACTTTAGTATTTCTGATAATTACTAATCATTATTTAAGGACCCGTTTGGTTGTATTTAATTTATTTAAATACCAAACGAACTCCGAAAATTATGAGAAAAATATCACTAGCCTAATTTAAAGCTTAGCATTTAATAAAAATATTTACAAGGATCAAATATCTTCCTAATAATATTTTTTAATTTGGGTGTTTCTAAGATTATAATTAGTCGATTTAAACTTCCAAAATTCATGATAAATAAAGCGTAGCTCAGAAAAATACGCGGTCAGTTTCCAGAGTCTTAGAATAATGTCTAGAACATCCCCTTAAAGTTTGGTGACCTTTCGACACGGTCAAAAATACAACTTATTTCTAGGGCGCACACTGGTATAGAAAACCTAGCCTTTTATGTGACGGACTCCGATTTGAGTCTAGTCAATGGCGTTAGACTCAGAATGATGTCCAGATCATCACATTGAGGTTTAGGGACCCACCTGGCACAATTACCATTATGCCCTTAATTCTAGTACGCTTATTAATCAACGTTCCATGAATTTATATACTTTGTAGGAACCATCGCTAAGCTTGCTTTTACACGCCCGCTTCGAGGTGAGTCATCTTAACTCACTTGGTATATTATAGAAATATTCTTGTGAATTATATGTATACCCAGTACGTCCTATGTGGGCGAAGCTGATAAGTACGAATTGTGTAAATGTTAAGATTGGTTCTTATATAATGAACGCATGTTAGTTAGCTATACTTCACGTTTAGTTAATACTCGTTGACATGCTTGTATATCATGTTTTCACATTTATACAATCACATGAACATAGTCGAGTCATGACGTCAATATTGACGTCCGCATGGTTAGTCAAGGAGACTAACCCAGTCATTATGTCATACATGTTGAGTGGACCGCGGAGGTTCAAGAGTTGAATGGATTTGAGTTAGTAGATGAGGTTACGCCGCCCTGGCCCACGAGAGAGGTCAAGGAGTAAGTTAATGATATCGCTTTAGTCCACGAGAGAGGCTAAGGGATATATCTAAGAAAGAAATGTAGATGATATCGCTTTAGTTTACGAGAGAGGCTAAGGGATATATCTAAGAAAGAAATGTAGATGATATCGCTTTAGTCCACGAGAGAGGCTAAGGGATATATCTAAGAAAGTATGTTGATGATATCGCTTTAGTCCACGAGAGAGGCTAAAGGGTACACCAATGATATCGCTTTAGTCCACGAGAGAGGCTAAGGGATACATCAAAGGAAGTAATGTCAATGTTACCGCCTTGGTCCATGAGAGAGGTTAAGGGGTACATCATTCGTAAGAAAAAAATAATGTATCATGGCTGCCGCTTGGGCCCACGAGAGAGGTCAAAGGGTATGCCGACTCTATGGTCATAGAAAATTGGAGTTACGGTTAAAAGTGGTTGAGTAAAGTCGAATATATCGATACTGCATCATGTCATCATACAACCATGTTATATGCTCATTAAATGTTGTCCAAGATATTCGTTGTACTTGTGTATTATTATTTGTATTAGGAGTGATCGGTTAAGATGATCTCACTTAGCTTCAAAAGCTAACGGCTCCTTCCCTGCCCTAGACATTTTACGTCTAGGTTATGATGAGGAGAATTATCAAGGTGACCCTGAAGATGCATATAACTATCCTCAAGATGGGAACTATCAGGAAGGCGATCCTGAGGCAGACTATCAGGAAGAGTTTGATAACGAAGGTTACGGGTTTGCCCATTAGAAGGAGGACTCTGGCCCACTTTCGTATTAAGACTACCTTTATGTTTTAAGAACTACCTTTTGTTGATGTAATAATTCAGTGGCGTCAGTCGCCCAACTTATCTTTTGTGGTTTTCATTTGGAACTTCTGTAATAGCTTAAGTAGCAAAACACTTTAAGTTCCCCCATGAGTACCATTAGACGCTTTTTTCAATTCCTTACTCTGATATATATTATGTTAGTATGTTAAACGGACAGGTCAGTTTTATGTAACTCGTCATTCCCTACGGATACAGAAAGGAAATTTTAAATTTTCCCTATTTTTTGCTACTCCGGGGCGTGACAGGTTTATAAGAAGATTAGGATTGATAATTAGCATGTTTGGTTGACAAGTTCAAATCTATTTCCATGGTTTGATCTTGTTATTCTAGGACCTTATGAAGTTTCTTTATACTTCATTAAAGTCTATCAAGTATAAGAGTCATTAGTCTTCCATGACCATCAAATGGTAGAAGAATTAGTTTAACTAAATCCAAGTTTGATGGTTTGATAGTTAAAATTGGCAAGTTGAAGATAAACTAAACAAAGATGCAGTTCATCAACCACTTTTCATCAAAGATTTTTAGTTAAATATCGAACCGTTGGAACTGAATGAAACCAACGGGAAAATGTCTATAATTCAAAGTTCTACCACTGAAATTTTTGTTTTAATGAGATTTCATATTTAAAGCAGTTTGGTCACGAGTTTTGCCAAGCAACAACAATCTGTCCAGAATTTCAGAACAGTAACACCTCTTTAAAATAAATAAATCAGAATCTTAATTTGGTTTCCTTGGCCCCAAATAATTTTTCTTATCAATTTTAAAGTGTTAATAAGACCCCCTAAAAATATTAGAGTCTTCTAGACTTTTTTTTTTTATTACTATTTTTAGAAAATCATACAAAATTTCTGGACAGAGAGTTGGAAATCCCTGAGTGATGTCTAGCGTTTGTTTGATCTCCAGAGATCTAACCGTTGGAACTTTGATTTTCTTTTTGGGTTAGCTACTAGACTCATAAAGGTATCTTGTGTGCAATAATCAATAAGATCAAACCATTGGAAATATGCCTTTCAAATTCTTAAAGTCCGAGTCTGCTCTCTGGAATTTCTAGAATTTTGTGACAGATTTGGTAAACTTTGTAAATAATGGCTCAAATGATGTTTTGCATGAGTTAAGGCTTAAACCACATTTCAATAATGATTAGTTAAGCTTGAATTCAAAGTTTAAGTGACCCAAATTAATGAGTACTTCATAATTTACTCTTGTTCATGTATACATTCATCCATGTGGCTCGATGTTTATCCTTAGGATTCGCTTGCTCTAGATTTGATTACATTTGATAGAATCTAAGCTAGAAGACTAGGATTGTCATCTAACTTTATATCTTATGTATCATGTGGACTAACCATTGCTTTGTAGCACCGATGAGGTATGATCTTTTGACTCTCCCTTATTTAATTATCCATTAATTTTATTAATTTTTCGACCCCATGTGCAACACATTAGAATTAAAATTTGCCTTACGTGTATATATGCGCATTAGAGACTCTCTTATTAGGATTTCAACTTTTGTATGCATTGCACATTTAAATATTCGCGGCTGGACCCCGGGTAAGTTCTCTAGTTCTCCATTTGGCATATCATATTGCCTGCTAATCGAACTATTTGGTTTTGAATGATATTTTGTCATTAGTAATTTTACACAATTTCAACATGCTTGTGTAATGTATATTTATATCTATGTATTAGTTGAGGGCATGCTTAGATTAATAGTTTGATTAAAAGGATATTGAGTGGAGGCCTATCGCGAGATAGGATAAGAGATGGTGTTTTAGTCTGTTGGACTCCTTCCTCTCTCATTCCATAATCCTCGGACCTTGTTAATCTTTCGTTTCGCAAAAAGATCATTCGGCTTTTAAAATGGTTTCTTAGTTTTCCTTTTAAAAAAAATTAAGTGGCGACTCTTTATATTTGAGTTTGAATTTGGAAAATGTTTCTAAAATAAAAAAAAAAGTTGTGGGTAAGAAAAATTGCAATATCCACACTTGCATTACATTTATAGCCCAAAAAAAATTAGGGATGCACTGTTCATAAACATATACAAGAACAAGCTTAAACATACAACAATATTGACAACACAAGCTCTACAAATTGTCAATTAAATGTCCATTCATTTATTCCAGATTAATTAGTGAATTAATCACACATAATATGCACTCATGTTGTCTAACTAAATGAATGGACTAATGCTTCACTCCATTTAAGGAGAAGGATTAGAGGTCTCAAGGTCAACCAATCACAAACAAAAGCAATTTAAATGTGACCACCAACAATTCAATGAGCCTCTAAATACAATTGCAATAATAAATAAATAAAAACAACCTGGTTAGCTCCCATAAGCTGAGGAAAAATTCTAGATTTTTCTTTCAAGTATTAAAGCAATTTTAAGGTTTTAAATTCATTTAAAACCTATTAAACCAATGACTTATAAATTAACAAAAAAAAATTTAAAACCACATAGGAAATTTTGAATAACTGAAAAACTGATTTTTCATTATTAACAAAGAATTTCCATAAACAATGGGTAAAAATAAAAAAATTAAGCCAATTTAAAAAATTAAACTGGTTTTGTTAAATAAATTAACAAAAAGATGTAAATTCCCAAAAAAATATAACATTTTAAGGAATCAGAATCTCCTTTAAGTTTCGTTTGGCCCCAAACAGTGTACAAAACACGTAATATTAGTTACAAAAATTAACAATAATATTTAGATATTTTTAGCAATTAAAATAATACCTAAATCATGATTTTAATGCTCTAAAACATCATAAATATGTGAGACAATTATGAAAAAATTTCTCATGTCCCCTTTCTAGGCGTGTCTTTTAGAACGGAAATTCTGAATTTGATCGATTCTGATCCGAAAATTTCCGATTTTGGCACCAAAAATTAAATTCTGAAATTTCAAATTTCGAAAATTCCAAAAAAAAAAAAAAATCGAATCCGAATCGGAATCGGTTTTTGAGAATTCCGAAAATTCCGAATATATGATTTCCGAATTTTTTTTTGAAAATTTGAAAGATCGGGGACTCGTTTGTCCCACATCGAATTAGTAGAGAAATGAGAGAGTATGGGACTCTCTATAAAAGCATGACTTACCCTTTCAATCGTATTTGTATTCTGAAAATTCCAAAAATTATGAAAATTACCGATTTCAATTTCAAAAATTCCAAAAATTATGAAAATTACCGATTTCAATTTCAAAAATTCCAAAAAATTCTAAAGAATTCCGATTTCAAAAATTCTAAAATTTCAAAATCGGAAAGGAAAATGAAATTCTGAAAAAAGCAGAACGGAAATAAGAACATCTATTTAATTTCTGAAATTTTCAGAATTTTTTCTGAAAGAGGGTATTCCGATCCATTCTGGCCGAAACACACCCCTACCGCTTACAGTGTATTAAACACCATATATTAATCCCAAAAATTAATATTCTATTTTGGATATTTTAAGAAATTAAAAACACGTACAAAACACATCCTTAATGCTCTTAAAAATCAAAAAACAATGAAATAATTTACCTATAAATTATTTCTGGTCACTTATAGTGTCCTCAGTGTAGGAAAAAAAAATTCACTTAATTTTCCTAAATTTTGGAGCAATTAAAACAGATTTAAATCAATAAACTTATTTATTTAAATAGCAGAAATTGTTTTAATTATTTAATAAATAAATAGTATTACCAGAAAAATATTTTTAAAAAAATACCTAGAAGGGGACCCCCACTCGCCGGAATGAGGCCTGCGCAACCACCGGCACCGCGGCACGGGTCGCCGGCGCGAGTGGGGGTGGCTAGGACCTGCTGGGTCTTCTTCTTCCTTAGAAAAAAAAAACCCCAGAAATACCGACGCCGCAGCATGCGTCACTGGCGCAAGTTGGGGTGGCTAGGACCTGTTGTGTCTTCTTCTTGCTTAGGAAAAAAAAAAAAAACAGAAACATGTAGCTTTGGGGGGGGGGGGGAGGCGACTTCGTGGACTCTTACTCACTTTGTTACTTATCCAAAATTGATGAATTTTATATCGTTGGAAAGCCCTCGCGGCATATATTAAGATTATCCAATAAAATAGCATTATTGGATGTCTGGATTTTTTCAAAAATAGGCTCAAAGTTTCAGAAAAACTTGATTTTTAAGTTCCAAAAATTAGGTTTTGGCAATTTCTTGCACCACGGAGATAACTAACGTATGATACTTCATGGGAGGACCCTTATGATGTATTAGAACAGATCCAACATAAAATATTCAAAAAAATATTAAATTTTTATGTAGACCCACTTTGAAATCAAGTTTTGATAATTTTCTAAAAACCTTCAAAACTCATCAATGGCAGATCTGTTTTGGGTGCTATACACGGGCAAATCAACGACCTAAGCCTTTGATAGAAATGTAAATAATGCAAACACACATGCGTACGGGTCGGGTATAGGACGTACCTAGCGGAATTAACCCGACGGATTGATTTGGCGGTGTTGTTACAAAACTGGCATGTATATCACGAACTACTGCGACTGGACTACCTCTGTGTACGTTCTTAGACTTCGAACTAGTCATAAGAATGCCTACTAAAGACACCCCCTTTGTATCCATGTGCTAAGTCCCAAGCTTCTTGTGTGATTGAAGCTAGAGAGAGAAATGAACCCAAGGGAGAGAGGGAGAGAGAGCCGTGAATGGGGAATAGGAGAGAGAGACAGCCAAGATGAGAGAGAAAGAGATATTGTGTGTGTGTGTGTGTATCTCTTATGTATATCACACATTTTCAGGTTTCGTGTTCTTGCGAGTGGGAGGTCTTTGGGCAGTCTATAATTTGAGGGGGCAAAATGCTTTTTACCCTAAAGAGCTATTCAAATCTTTTATGGAGATGCTTATATCATCATAACATTATTCAGTATTCCTTGTGCATAACTCAATTCAATTTGGGATTTAAAAAAAATATTATTTTAGTATTATTCTAGTTTTAGCGGAGTTTTACTTTGACCCTGTATTTCTAAATGCATTACTTTATCCCTCAAGTTTCATGTTTCAAACACTTTATTATCCTGTAATTTCACAGATTCATTTGGGGCCCTCCATTTGGTCCATTCCGTTTTACTTAATTGACACGCGTTTATAAATCAATGGGCCGAAATATTGCAATTAAAAATGTAGGGCCCAAAGTGAAACCTTGGCATATTTAGAGGGTGCAAACATGGTTTTTTTTTCCTACACAGTTAATGATTGTTCTTAATTGACATGCGCATAAAAATCGAGGGCCTAAAGTATTTCAATTAAAAATACTACCCTATAACTACAGTGTAATAAAATATTTTTAGCCCAATTATTTTGAGCCTCATAGTCCATGTCCTCATTTTTTCTTATACTGTTAACAATTGTTCTTAATTGACCCGTGTTTGTAAATCGATGACCTAAAGTATTGCAATTGAAAATGAAGGTCCAAAGTAAAACTATACCCCTATAACTACAGGAACTAATATGGTTTTAGCCTAAATTTTTTGCATTTCAATCTATATCTAATCAACTTTATTTTTTAAGCATTTTTTTGTAGTGTGAACAATTGTGGTATACATATTTGCTTACTATTCGCACTCCAAAAAAGAACTAATGTAATTCATGGTACCACTGACAACTTGTGGTACCAATGCAGTCCATGAATACATTTAATAATCAATAGTGTGAATAGCAATAGCCCATAATTAATTGTCTGCTTCCGGTTTTTTTTTTTTTTTTTTTTTTTTTGTGGGGGGGGGGGGGGGGGGGTGGGGGGGATGTTTGTGAATAGCAATAGCCCATAATCCCATAATTAATTGTCTACTTCCGAAAGTTTACTTTCTTTTTTTTTTTTGGTTGGGGGTGGGGGTGTGTTTTTGTGTGTGTGTGGAGGGAGGGCAAGACATTTTTTCCCCCTCGGTTCACTAGGTCAGTTTTCTTGGGATTTCCTTTACATACTCAAGTGGCAACAATCTTGCGTTAGCAATAGGATAAACTCATAAACATACCCTAGATATGAGATAGAACTAGTCTTAACTTTGAAAATATTTAAAGGACAATAATGGAAAACTTAATTTTTTTTACAACAATCAAGAAACCTCCTTAAATAGTTGGAATTCCAAATTTAATTCCAAGACAGTGGAAATTCGTTATTTCCAAAGATGTGTAAGATACAGAGACAATTCACCAAAATTGAATCATTCAATGATATTTTATAGCTCAGAAAATGCTGTAAGGGTTAGATTAAAATTTTCATGTAGCAGTTTATCATCTTTGTCCAAAATATGAAACAAATTTTGCGTACCATACTACAAACAATGTACAAAGCTCTCCTTTGCTCTCATGCTAGTAGTACAAAAGGTAAAAATAATAATAAATATAACAATTAAAACTACCCTATATATCATTGTGGGCAAGTGAACTCCTGCTCTTTCTTCATTGACAATCTGATTTACATAATAAATCACTTGAATGTTTCAGTTGTCCTTATTTCTGGGATAGCTTGAAGAAGACAATCTGGACTGAGACTGAAAGAAATCGAAGGACCTCCTTGTGGAATTAGGAGAATCGGATAGGAGAGGTTCATAAACTGGATTCCTATTCTTGGGGGGTTGAGTTATAGATAATGGAGTAAGATCATTCTCCAAGGATCTTGGCTGTTGTGGCTCTATATTTCCCAATGACAAGATGGGCCCACCTAAACGCTCAGCTTGCTGAAGTATGTTGATTTTACTTGATCTGTATGTATATCTAAAGTACTTCAGAGCTAGCACAGGACCCATTCCAGCGGCAACAATCAGCTGAAATTGAAATTGAAATACAAATAAAAATACGAGGGTCAGTGTGTATAAGTGTGAGGTAAAGTCTCACCTCATGAGCTAGCTTTTGGGGTTGAGAATGCCAAGACCACCCAACAAGAAGAGCCCCCATCCAAAAATGAAAAAGAGCATACAATGAGAAGGAAACTCACAAAGATAGTGATCCAATAAGATGGTTGTCTACATAGGCGGAACATGATCGTGTACATTCCTGTCGAGGGCACAGCACTGACAATCAAGTTGATGATATAGAAGGCAATCAGATTACCCCATATGGCAAGATGTTGCAATATCGTGAAGGAACTGCACACACCAAACAGAAGCATAGTGATAAAAGCAATTATAAATCCAAAACGCTTTTTCCACGAGTATGAAGCCATGCAAAATACCTATTTGTACACAAGTTAGATATTAACTCTACAATAAGCCCAATGGAAGATGGAACTGCCGTGCTCACTTTGATTTTTGTCTTTTCATTTGTTCTTTTATAGTTTTGTTTTGTTTTAACTTTTGGTTAACTGAAGAGGTACTTGCCTCTTTGAGTACCCGTCTAATCATTCCAAAAACATGTAGAGCTCGTCTTTGATAACTTTTGGGGGCCAACAATCTAACAGTCACAGCTTTTTAAAATATCTGATTCCTTTTTAAAGCTAAAACAACTTTTTTAACAAAAGCTCCAACTTGTAGCTTTTAAAAAAAAATGAAATACTAAATAAAACTTCTACACTTTTATTCCAAAAAGTGATTATCTTAAAAGCTAACCCAAATGGGGTCGCACACGACTTGGAGTCCCCATGATCTACATACATGAAAAAATTACTAGGAAAATTCTTTAAGTGTGGCCAAAAGAAGGTAAATTTCATTGAAGTTGTCCTGGGTCCGTGTAATGACTACCAGTTTCATGTGATGCTTTGTTTTACCTTCTTGATTATGAAGCCAAAACCAGAAATTCGTCTTATAGAATAGCAGGTTAAATTTAGACATTTTTCACTTCGAAAAATCAACATCTTGTCTGAGAACCCAATTCAAAGACGGAAACTTACTTGGTCTCTATTACAACAACAAAAGCCTGCAACCAAATGCATCCGGAGAGTGCCACCATTGATACCTCCTCCATTTCACTTTTTTCAAGCGCATATGAATGTATAGTGATTATGAATACAACAATTGCCTGCAAACCATTCTTATTAGCATGCACCTGAATATTAATACCAAAAAATTAACAAACCCAAACAGATCAACTGACTAAATCACAACTCGCTTTTATTTTAGTGTCATGCCTACAACCTGCATAGAGATATAGGTCTTGAATACTCTTTAAAGGCACAATTCCAAGAAATGGTTAATAGCTATATTTCAAAAAACTAACCAAACAAAATTATCTTCCCCAATCTCAGGAAAAGTGAGAGAAAAATGAGAGAAAAACGATAATCATCATATTTAGACAATTAGATTATAATAGCATTAGTTCACAAAAACTTATCTAGAACGCTGCGCTCTTATTGATTTATTTAGCTTTTGACACAAGATGCATCCACATCCCATGGAACTTTGGACCTGACACCCTCCTCCATTTCCCCTTGGGGCATAGCAACTAAAGCTAAAAGCTAAAAATTCTATGGCTACAATAAAAATGGCAAAGTTGCCAAGGTAAATTAGTGAGTAACGCTTCATTTATTTTGATGTAAAATGTTTTCCGGAAAATGCTTTCAGATTTATACGTATAAGGTAAAAGCATTTTCTAGAAAACATTTTACATCAAAACAAACGGAGCCTAAGTGTCAAAACTAAAGGGGAGAGAGAATTTTAAGCAAAGGGAAGTGAGACTAAGTTGTGTGTAGACGTAGTGCCGTATAAGAGAAGAGGTGGGTTAAATGAGAGGACAAGGAAAGGTGAGCTAAGATCCTGACTGGTGAACACTCCCAGTGTTAGAACATTTGTAATGAATCACTAATTCATTCCACCATGTTGTGAAAAATTTTATGTTCTTAACAGATTCTCTCTTAACGAACCCTTACCTAACCTACTCCATACATCCTAACTCCCAGTTCATAAAAATGGAAAAGAAATGTTACAACCGATGGGGTCAGAATAAGTTTCAAAAGAAAAGAAAGCCCACAAGTGTAAGTTGTGTAAAAATTATGGCTAGCAAGCAATCTACTGCCCCAAGGACAGGAACAGTAGGCAAAAAAAAGCAAGAGTTGTCACTCACTACGAAGCTACTCACTTTGATATAAAATGAAGTAGCTAGGTGAACTATATCTATGTAGCAATGGACACTTCAATTTGATTGTTGTGTCCGTGTAACTGTGGGACAGGCAAAAAAAACATGTCTTAATTTACATTGGACACATGCCAGACACGTGTTGTACACGCGGTCAGCATGGCCATACATGGGAGTGGACACAACACAGTAACTCCTCGCAGATGTTATTAAAAAAATTTAGCTAAAATTCTTAATATAGTAAAACAGGAGATACGTACAAGGAAATTTAGGTAAGGAAGTCCTAAATTTTTAAGACTTGTCGTGTCACCATGTCCGTTTCATGTCATATCCAAGTCTCGTGTCTGTATCCATGCTAAATAGAATTATTCAAAAATCAAATGGAATTTTATTTTCCATAAAGTAAAGCTGGGGTAATGGAAAGCTCTACTTTGGCTATTATAGTTTCTCGGAGGATAACAAGTAATGGAAAATAAAATTAAGTCAAGGAAATTGAATATAGTGAGATAATATGTACCATGACTTTAAAGTCAGGGTCACCACTCGAATCATGGACAATATCTCAGTATCTTAAGGAAATTTAAGGACCTTTCATTAACCAAAATTAAGAGATACTTAAGCCATTTCTTGTGTATGCGAATGACCTAGCAATGCAACCAACCATATCATATGTGGTAAATATTCCCCGATTTGGAAAGATTATTCCAGCTCATGGTACGCTAGCGAACTGGATCAACCTCTTACGGCGTTCCAGCTTTAAATCACGTGACATTGTAATAACACCACCAAAATCTCGGGCTACTGTAACGATACCACCTACCCATTTATGCTTTGACTTTTAATATGTGTATATGTATACACTTATATGTGAACATATGTGAAAATGATCTAAAAAATCGTTTCACGTTTCAATCTACTGCACACAGTTTTGTCTTAGCGATCCGCAGAAGTTTACCCCCACCGTACCACATTCCATTAGCAGGTAGCGATCCACGTTCCCATTCCCGATCCTCATACCGATTCGATCTATGATCTAGGTAACCTTGGACCAAACTAAGCAAATGACAACGAACTAATCTCAAAACGTAGACGAGCAGATGTTGGCCGGCCTCTGCAAGGTCGTAGATGACATTTTCTGAAAAAATAAAAATATAAACGGTGCCATTATCTAGATTTGATTCAATCAATTTGAGGTTATGATCATTGACAGAGCGGAATGGAGAAAAAGGATTCATGAATCCGACCCCAAATACTTTGGAACAAACACTTAGTTGAGTAAAGCAGTAGAGTATTGAACAAGTGTGGTATATAGAGTCGAAATTGGAATATGTTAAAGGATAACGAACTTTAGACAATGATTAAGGGAGAAGCTAAGGTGTCTCAGTTGGAACAAGAAGTAGCACTTATTTTCAGTGTAGTGTCTTCTAGATCCCACGAGCGAGTATATGGCACTGCACCACGTAATGCACAACGTATTATACCTGATAGAGCCACACCGGGGTGGGGGGTTGAAATTACTGGGGGACTTACTAGTTACCAGATAGAGCCACATAGGGGCAGCGGCCCCGAGGCGCATTTTTTTGGATCTATTTATACATCAAGTATGACTTTTGTATCAGAAAGATTACAGTTTCACTATGTGAGGTTTTTTCACCTTTATGAGAGTTGGGAGGTTTGTTGTTTGCAATCCTTATCGTGTATTGCAATCCTTTGGCTTATGGTTTATCACAATAAGTGTTGTAATAGTATTTAGGGGAAATACTGGGGGACTTACTAGTTACCTGATAGAGCCACACAGGGGCAGCACCCCTGAGGCGCTTTTTATGGATCTGTTATACATATTTTTAGGTATGACTTTTGTATCAGAAAGATAACAGTTTTACTATGTGAGGTTTTTTCACCCTTTTTGAGAGTTGGGAGGTTTGATGTTTGCAATCCTTATCGTGTATTGTAATCCTTTGGCTTATGGTTTATCACAATAAGAGTGTTGTAATAGTATTTAGGCATGGACAATTTTGGTGGTCATCCACTCACTTTGTTGGGTGCACCCGACTCATCGGGTGAGTCGGGTGAAACCCGACTGTCTCATTTGTCTCAATCAAGCATTTGCTTTACACATGACTTTGTCTTCCCTTTTTTTTTTTTGTTTGCTTTGAATGTTTTTGTCTACATAGTCATGGGCTATAACCAAAGCTCTGACCAAACAAAAAATAAAAACATAGTCACATACTAGTTTGATGGTTTTAATGCTTTTATATCTCCGCTAGTAACATATATATGTTATTGATACAAGAATATAACATATATATATTTAAATACTATATAATACATAATACATATACTGATATAAGCATATTACATATATATACATATTAAAGACTATATAATACATAATGCATATATTGATATAAGCATATTACATATATATTTTTAAAAAATTAAGTGTGTTTCGAGTCAGGTCAGGTGAATCGGGTTTTCACCCCCTAGACCCGTGACTCCACCCGAAACTGTCGGGTTTCTACCCCCAAGACCCGTGACTCCACCCACATTGTTTAAAAACTAATAAAAAGGCTACGGGTGAGTCGAGTGGTCGGGTGGATTTTGAGCAGCCCTAAATTATGTAAATTAAGTTTGAAATTCTACAAATTACATAATACATAATCAAACTTTTAAAAACTTTACAGGGCCATGGCCTCACCACCCCCCCCCCCCCCCCCCCCGGGCCCCCACACAGTTCCGCCCCTGGATATATATAACATTACTTGAAGCATAAAGAAAAAAAGAGTCCAGTTGTCTCAACTCTTAACAAAGACTTCTAATTTTTAAGCCATAAGCACTTACATGGAATAGAGACCGCCCAAACCATCCAGCAAATGTGCTAGGGTTAAGAAGTCTGTTTCAAGAATAACATATTTCATTTAAAGGTAGACGAAATTCCCAGAGACAGCAGAGTACCAAGTCCCCCATTCTATTAATTGTAAAGTTTCTTAAGGCTCTGTTTGGTTCATGGATTTAGTAATGGAAAGGAGAGTAAAAGGCTGAGAAAAACTTTTTCTTTGTTTGTTGAGTAGGGAAAACATTGAGAAATAGGAAGGAAAACAAAATAGGTTGAAGAAATAAATTAACAATTTTGAAGGTCATGAGTCACTTCTCACTTCTCCTTTTCTGAGGTCTGACAATATTGTAAATTTTTTATGTGTCTAATTTTAGTTCAGCCTGAAGAAAATGCACGTGAAAACACCATGGAAATAGTCATCTTTCTCATTTTCTTTTCCTTTTCCTCTTTCTTTGTCTAAATCCACAAAACAAATTACAAACGTTACCCAAACAAAAAAAAAATTGAATAGAGATAAAAAAGACCAAACCTTCCCGCTTGGCAGTAATATAAGATTTGTGGGTGTTGCATTACAGTTCTTTCACTAAGGTCTTTGTCAAGGACATTGACTAAAACAGGGATGCTAGTGTAGAAAACATTATAAGCCATCAAGCTAACAGAATTAAAAAGGCTGGTTCCAGAGACACCTGAAATGAAAGAAAAACTGAATTTGGTATAATGTTAGTACATCAGAAAAATATAATAAGCAAAAGTTTCAGTCCATATAATATTTTGCAACTCATTAACCTCTACTTGAAATAAGAACTAGAATGATAGAAAATAAAAAAGGAATGTAATCAATTGGAACTCACAAGATCTGGATGAAGCATATCAGTAGGGACTTATAGAAGGAATACTGGGAGAGAAATGCAGTACGATTATATGAATACCGCCCGTGGACAAGAATCAATCGATTCAGAAACCTGAATTCTGCAAGCAAAGATTTCATAACGAAGACAAACAGACTGTGAATGCTAGTTGATACACAATTTTAAACTAGTCAGTTCATGTGAAATAAATAAACCAAGCAATTCAGAGGAGAAAAAAGGAGCAGCAAAAAATTTTAAGGACTTCTCTTGGAAGGAGAGTGTGCTGTCAGATTTGAACCAAGAATTATTTAAAATGCATTTGTATGCAGTCGAAGGATTTAGCTGTAGTTGTTAACGATATACCCCAAGCATACTATTAACTCCATGTAACTAGCAATTGCTCCAAAGATTCTACATTCGTAAAGGTGATGCGAAACTTGCGGGTTAACCCCAAGCAAAAAGATAATATGAAGTAAAATCATTTGTTGTTAACTCAAAATTTGTATCTCTCAGCTAGCCTTTAATATATATATATATATATACAGGGAGAGGATCTTAGTGCACTGGGTAAGTGCACGCTACCCAGTGCACTAGCTTTTAAACCTAAAAAAATTCGCAGGCTGCGCCGCTGACCCGCGCCCATCCTACGCCCCACTGAACCGCAGATTCTTTTAGGCTTAAAAATCAATGCACTGGGTAGAGTGCACTTACCCAGTGCACTTAAGATCCTTTCACTATATATATATTCAAGCAAAATTTGTATCTCGCTAACAATTTCCAAGTTTTGGGAAGAATGAGAAATGAAGTATCACTCACTTTCATCTATTCAGGTATTTGAAATTGTTCTAGAAACTATATATCAGAACTTTTCTTCAGCAGAACATCAGGAACCCCCCCACCCCCACCCAAAAAAAAACATACAATTTACTTGAAATCCCACTAATATATGTATATATACGAGCTTTTCTTCAGCAGTTCATCATGAATGCCAGAACACCAAACAATTTCACTCACTAAACCAGTCTTCGTTCACATAATACATTTCACACTCGTATAATTCAGACAGGTTTATAACCATATTTTTATCAATTCTCCAAAAGTTCAGATGTCAATAGTTCCCCAATAGAAACAAGCAATTTCACTTTCTGAATCAGCCCTAGTTCACAGAATAATTTTTACAATCTTAAATTCTGGACTCCGGTTATAATCATATCTCCTATCCAATCTCCAAATAAGTACCAGATGTCACTAGTTCCCTAATGCTTCCCATTTTCTACTAAAACTGGAATTCTCATTATTCTGATGTCTTAAAGACTACAAATGTTCCAGAGATCAAAACTTATTTCATCACCACAGAACAGATTTTTGAAAAGCTTCTTGGAACTATATACTAATCAATCTTGAACAAATGTTAGCACCTAAAAATATTCTAACAAAAAAAGTAAAAGAAAACAGAGTGTGAGAGGAGTTGTACCACAGAAAACAATAAACCTGCAAAAATTATGCATTCAGTGGTTTTTTTTCCTTCTTTGGTTAAACAACCCCCCCCCCACCCCCCCCCCCCCCCAAACCAAGGTTCAAAAGTTGACAATCTCCCTTGAGATGACGTGCAAGTGCAAACCCTAATAGAGTTAACAAAGTATATTCGCTAGCAACTTTCTCTGTCTACTTTCTTTACAATAAAACTCACCTCAACTACTCCTTTTCAAATGCATTTCTAAATGGTGGGTGGTGGCAGTTAGTGGTAGTGGTGGTTGGAGGTGAACAATGGTGGTGGTTACAAACTTACGTCGGTTTAAAGAAGAAATTAAGAAAAGGGACAAAAGGTATATGGGAAGAAATTGACTCTTCTCACTTAATATTTGGTCAAACTCTTCCCGCCACAGAGTTTCAAAAGTTCCATTACTTTTACCACCACAACAAAGGGGGTAAGTTTCAACTTTTGAACCACAAGTAGTAGAGTGAAACTGAAACCACAAGGGGAGGGTAAGATATAATTAACCCTTTCTCACTAAATATGGCACCTCAAAGCAGTAAGTTTTACTATAATAGAAGGCAAGATCAAGCATATGCAAGACGGATCAATTAACAAACAAACTATGCAACAAATGTCACAAATATGACAGATAAATATAAATATAAAGAAACTTAATGAAATTAAAGATAAATGAAAACAAATAAAACCCTGAAAAGCATACTTCCAATACTATAATCAGCTGCCCTTGCTGCCTGCAGTCCTTCTCTCCCACTAATGCCGACCCCAATATCAGCTTGTTGTATCATCCTCACATCATTCCCACCATCCCCAATAGCCAATGTCCTGTAATCGCATGATTTTAAGAGCTCCACAAGCTGCAAATTGTAATAAGATATAGCTGAATTTGTTTTTCCTCTTAAAAACAGGAAAGAAATAAGTGTCAAAAATTAATCATAACGGAGAATGAAACTAATTTAAAGGATAACAATGTTCCACTAAAAAAATAACTGAAAAATATTTCTAATGTTGCTGAACTAATATAGACAGCTGAATCTCGGACTAATCTGTCATTCAGAAATTCGTGATAGTGACCAGAACATAAGCACAAGGCTACGCCCAAAGTCAAAACGTTCTTGGGCAATTAGGACTTAGTCCTAAAGAACACCCGTGTGCAGTGACGTGATTAGTTTTCATTACCATCCACTGCGATTATGTCCGATCACGTATGGTAAAACAAATAATAAAACTCTGCAGCACTTTGAGTAACAACATTTACAGCCAACCCTTTGATACCGAGACAATTCAGCCATCTCATTGCACTATTGGCTAATATTTTGAACCATCTTGTAGATGGAATGGTGGTGTGGGAGCACAGATTGGTGGGGAAAACACACTTTCATAATAAAATGTAGTGTTATTGAAATAATGGAGGAAAATAATTTTAATGTTTTTTAACCATTTTTTTTATTTTTGCGACACGAAGGTCAATGGTATTATTGATAATGTGGAGGCTCCCATAATTGTCGAATACTGAATGACAGTACAATGCAAGGTACCTTCAATGATTATCCCACTCAATAGTTGATAATTTTGTTAACCACCTTTTCAACTAAAATAATCCATAATGTACAAGTATGTACATATATAATATCATGCCAAGGTCTGGTTAAGGAGATCAAGATCCTCTAGTTGGAAATGACATTTCTAAGAGTTATTTCCGATGATTGATGGGGACACAAATAAGATGACTTTCTCATTATTTTGTTGGAATATGGCTACAATAATGGGGAGATCAAGAGCCTCTAGTTGGACATGACATTTCTAAGAGTTATCCCCGATGATTGATGGGGACACAAAATAAGATGATTTTCTCATTATTTTGTTGGAATATGGCTACAATAATGGAGGATAAATTTGTAATTTCCAGTATTAAGGCTTAGGTCATTATGACATCATTGCGATGTTTAAGCCCTAGGGGTATTTTGGTACTTTTACTCTCCTTGTAGTATTGCCTATTTATAAGCCCCTTATGTAACCCTAACCTAATTACATCAATACAATCTCTCTCTATTCCAAAAGTCTACAAGTCTGAAAAAACAAAAGGACTTCGAGCCCACCACAGATTCTTAGCCCTTTTGTCTCCAGTGCTTCTCTCCAAGTTTCAAGTTTAGTGTTGAGTTCTCCTTTAGCCTCATCAACCAAGACAATATCGTCTGCGAATAACATGCACCATGGGACCTCATCTTGGATGTGTCTAGTCAATTCATCCATAACTAGGACAAATAGATAAGGACTCAAGGCTGACCATTGGTGTAGGCCTACAATAATTGGGAATTCTCTTGTTTCTCCGGCCGGTGATCTAACTGTAGTCACAGCTTCATCATACATATCCTTTATCATGTCAATATAACTTTGGTCACTCCCCTCTTCTCTAGCACCCACCATATTAAGTCTCTAGGCACCCTATCATAGGCCTTTTTAAATCAATGAAAACTATATGTAGATCTTTTCTCTTCTCTCTATACTTTTCCATTAATCAACTAAATAAGGGTATCGCTTCCAACCTCCCAGTCATAAATCCAAACTGATTTTCTGTCACTGTTATAACGCCTCTTAAGCGATGCTCAATCACTCTCTCCCACAGCTTCATAGTATGGCTCATCCTTGAAAATAACGGCCATTTTTTTTCTCTTTCTTCCCCTATTTTTTTCATTTCTCTCTCTATCTCTATCTTCTCAAAGGGACCAAACCACCACAAGGTTGTACCAGGGTTGCACCGCACCATAACCATCCTCCCCATCACTAGACCAACTTCACGACATCACCAACACTTGCGTTGGCCACACCTCAGGCGAACCTAGTCCAGCCGACACCAACCAAGGCCACGTGAAGCTAGAGCCGACACCTCACAGGCCTTATCAGACCACCAGGGCTCCAACTTGCCCTTCGCCGGAGGACACGACTACCTGGAATGGGTCGCTGAAGGTCTCGCGACTCAAACGAAGTGTCGCCGTTGCTTAGGCTCTTGGCTCTTTTAGATTGGAAAAAAAAATCAAACGATGAAATGAAGATGAACTAGGACAGATCTGACCTGCATGGAAATGAAGTGGAAGGTTCGCCGCTACTCGCCGGTGGTGGAAACAGAGAAACTATCCCAGCATAGGGTTTGGTGGTGGTGGCTATGGAACCCTACTTATGGGGATTACCATGTAGACTTTTGGAATAGAGCAAGATTGTATTGATGCAAATAGGTTAGGGTTACCTAGGGGGGCCAATAAATAGGAAATACAAGGAAAGTAAAGATACGATAATACCCCTAGGGCGGCTTACACATCACAATGATGTCATAATGACCTAAGCCCTAATACACTAAATTACAAATTTAACCTCCAATATTGTAGCCATATTCCAACACTCCCCTCAAGTTGGTACATAGAAACTTATCTTGTTGAAGTGTCCAACTTGGAAATTGAATACGGAAGATTGTCAGTATCGGACCTTCCTCTTTAGAACTCCATCTTGTAAAAAATAGTTGCAGCGGCCCCTCTTGGATTGTCCTGTCGCCAGTGTAATGTAGCGGCCCCTCTTGGATGGTCCCGTCACCCGTGCGGTGTAGCGGTCCCTCTTGGATGGCCTTGTCATACACACATATCAATAGCTCCAAGATCACTTTCTTGTTCCAATTAATATGTGCACGGAATAATCCATCGTGCTAACACATGAAAAAGAGGTGCAAGGAACAGCATATTGTTGTCCGTTGATATCATCAACTCTCCGCTTCAAACTGAAGGTGGTCGTAACGACTTTAAGTTTGGAATACTTACAACCGTAACAGACTGCTCAAACAAGAGAGCAAGGGTGGGAAACATTGTCCACCAATAAGGGGTTATTTATTGTGTATATGGAACTGCATCGTGTCATCACATTAAATAACCAATCATGCCCAAGAACAGTGGTTGGTAGAAGCAAATCTTGAAGGAGGCCAAACCAATTGCTTGGCCCCAACAGCCATCCCGACCCAAACAGCCCCCTGAAACTGCATTACAAGCAACCGGAAGAAAATAAAAAATAAAAACCTCAAGGCCCACCTGGTTATGGAAATCCAACCAACCTAACCCCATCGTTTTATATACAATGAACCCAATGGCCACTGTCCACTTGTTTATCTAAAATACCTAACCCAAATCCCAATCTCTATTACACCAAAATGAAAATCACCCACCCCCCCCCCCCCCCCCCCCAGCAAAATAGCTAGAGGTGTCAAACGGGCCAGGTTGCCCCGGCACGGCCAGATTTTTTCGAGCTAAAGCCTGGCCCGGTAGGCCCGAGCCAACATGTCCGGTCCGAGGCGGACACCCCCATTCCCGTCCACGGCTTGGCCCAACCCACTCCCTAGCCCGAAGCCCCTTCCGGCCCCGTTAGCCCACCCGGCCGACCCGAAGCCCGATTCTACTAGTGTTTTGGTTATTTTTTACATTAAAAATGACTAAAAAGCTCAAGCCCGTCCCCAGCCCGAAGCCCAGCCCTAGAAAGCCTGGGCCACCGGTCCGGGGCGGACACCCCCCTCCCCTTCCAAGCCCGGCCCGACACAGCCCGGTGTTAAGTGAAGCCTGGTCCGGCCTGAAAGCCCGGTTGGGACCTCTCTGACCGAGCCTAGCCCAGCCCGATTGACACCTCTACCCACAGCCCAAGCCAAGTCCAAACCAACAACTCATTGTTTTTAGTGTTATTTTAATTTTCATTTAAAAAAAAAAAAAAAGAGAACAGAATTTTCAAATAAAAAAAAAAATATGCACTTGTGTTTTTTTTTTTTTTTCCTCTCCCTCTATTTTACAGTGTGCCGGGTACCGGAGATCTCACAATCAATTCCAAGCTACCAGAGGTCATAGAACACTTTTGTGCCGGGTTCATTCCAGCAAACAGAATCTAAGTGGCTCAGGGATGTCAATTATGTTTTTCTCTAGGCACAGGGATGCCCAGAGGCCTGCATAAATTTGGTCAAATGTCGTGCACACATGACTTGATTTCTACTCCAGATAAGCAGGAGTTGGTAACCAACTGGCACAGGGATGTCCATTGTCCTCTTCTATAGGCACAGGGATGTCCATTGTCCTCTTCTATAGGCACAGGGACGCCTAGGGTCCTGTAGCAAGTTTGAAGTATTACCAGAGTTACACCGACACTGACTCGCCGGAGTCAAGTTCTTCTCAACCGGGGAGAATTGTTGGGGACACAAAATAGGATGATTTTCTCATTATTTTAGGTTATTTGATGTATTTACCTTATTAGGATTTAATTTAGTGATTAGGTTTATCATAATCTTTAGAGAGAGTAATGATGATAAGTTGGAATCTTTATCTTATTTGATTTTATTTCATCTTAGGATTTAGTTGATTAGGTTTGTCATTATCTTTATGATGTGATAAGATTAGCTGATTGTTATCTGTATTTTGAATTGGATGGCAAAGCCCATTTAAAGGTTCAAAAACTATGAATCTTGGCAAATGCACTACTATTATTTTGATACATCGATTGGATACCAATATTCTGCTAACTCTACGTACAGGGATACCTAGAGTGCCCAATGTACATGGATACCAAGGGTTTTTTCCTCCTCCGTCTTTATTTTTCTTTATTAATTATCTCAAATCCTTCAAAACTCTACAATATTTTAATTTTCGCAAGTGTTCTGCGTCATGATTCCATTTATTTTCAGAGGGCAACATAGCAAAATTCAGCATTGGAAGACACATATAAGGGGGGGTTTAATGATTAAAAAGAGAGAGAAAACTAAGACCTAGTAATCTCTGTAACTCCAGGATTTCTAATTGTACGAGGGTCAATTGTATACCAATGGAAAGATCATTATGAAGTAATCACAGTTTTTCCAATGACATTAATATAGAAATGACTTAATTTGCAACACTACCCGTTGTCAGGCTTTTCCAAATATTTTTGGTGAATCTACCTCACCTGTATGTACCTTCTATACACATATGGGCTAATCCTACATTTTGTCCAATTAAAAAGTTCTTATCTTTTCATTAATTTTTGTTAAATCTCAGTGATACAAGAAAGTGTGAAACCAACTCTATTGCATCTAGGGGTGGCAATTCGGGTTCTCGTGTCATAATTGTGTCATTAATCGGGTTGTGTGCTTTGGGTTTGATTTTTAGTTTCGAGTGCTATTCATCTATAATACAAACTATTTTAAATTAATCGCGTCATGTCGTGTCGTGTTCGGATTGTCTCAGTAAAACAGGTTATCGTGTCAAAAATTGCCACCCCTAATTGCATCCAACAGCGTGAAACAACACACTCATTCAAATTCAAATATAACAATTCCCTCATCCGAGTTTATGTTAATTGTGGGTTTGGTTTAATCAAATGTTTACAAACATGGTAAAAAAAATCATGACTACCTTGTCCCAAAACATTATAGGTTTTGAATACCCGATGACAAGTCTACTGCTTGTCCAGGGTCGGGTGTCAATTAAATTCTGAAAGGGGTTGGAAGTTTCTCAATCTCATATTTTATGGGGAAGTGGCCAGTTTCATTTGCCTTAGGCTAATCATTAGTATACGGTAATATCTTAAACCAGTTCCCAACATACCACAATTAGGCTCGCTTGTAGAGAAAAAATTTCAACAAAAAATCCACCCCGAAGAATACATCAGTCAATGTAGAACTTAAGAATCTATGATGTCCTTATAAGAATACCAAAAATAAAATAAAACGAAATCCAATAATAGCACCTGTGCCTTTTGGGATGGGGTGACACGACAACATATAGCCGTCCTTGACAGTATGGCTAATTCAGTAAATGCACTCCGGTAATGCTTTAGCGCAATTTCTAGAGCCCAACCATCAATAACGAATGCAACGTCCTGTTATAGAAGAATAGCAACAATTCAGAAGTTTTTGAGGAAGTCATTCACAATGAAGACTTGTACCGAGGGAAAAAAACAAAACTAAGCCAAAGGAAGCACCATTTCCACTTGATTCTTATCATAGACAACAGTATATACAAGCACCCTTTCTTAAGAAATAGTGCACAAACAATTTGAAATTCAGTTAATTATTGCACATAAGAATGTAGCAACCATAATAGTAGAATCACCAGCCAAGTAGAAACTAGTCAAACCAAGCTGTCAAAACGGTTATCCATTGTTTCAGTGTGTCAAAAGGCCGCATTTTAGTAGCTGAGGGATATAATGTAGAAACATCCTTTTAAATTAGGATGTACAATCTGGAAATATTGCATTGCAGCCCCAACTACACTACAATATGCATTAAACTTGAAAAACATTAGTCCTTTTGACCTCAAGTCATGGATGATAGTTGAGCTGCTGAGATTAGAATGGATTCATGCATAATAATGGATTCTCCTAGGTCTAAAGAATGCCAACTTCTCCTAGGCGCGCCCCAGGAGGATTTGTTTCCAGGACGTCTGGTTTACTGTTTGTTCCAAGTAAACACCACTCCACCTGGGCTGTATCTACTTTTTTTTTTATTCAAAATGGACTGGAACAAGCAGATCTGACATGATCTGTTCAATATACATCCAATTTTTTAGATATTACATTCACATATTATTTTAAACCGTATAAAAATAAAAATACAAAACTTCAACACACCCTCGGGGACAGATTGAGCTGCTTCGAGAGGCTCCACCTACAAAAGCACATTCCCCGTATGACTTTCTTATTTTATTCTCAAGCGAGTGAGCTAGGTAAGGTGTGCAGAATGAGCGTTGACTTCTTTCTTAAGTGAAGAAAGAGAGTCAAATTATTAGTATTAATTACTATATTTATGATGATTTCAGTAAACTAATTGGGTGTATTTGGCTTTGACTCTTGACTTTTTTCCCCCCATAAAAAGCCAATGTTCTCTTTCGTATAAATTCTATTGAATGTGTTTTGAGTTTTAACCGCGCCACTTTCTCGTATTATATACACATATGAAAAGCGAAAAGACATTCTATGCAAAAAAAAAAAAAAAATCTTCATCTAAAAGAAATTCATATGCTAACAAAGACATTCTTCACATGGAACGCAACTGCTTCCAAAACATCAGCTATTTTTTCCTATAGTCAGCTACTTTTAGATCTTCAACAAAGACATTCCAAAGATCTTAAGAAACAACAATAAGAACACCAAATAAAGAAGCTTGTGCTGAATCAAATTAAGTCATTACTTACTAGACCAGAAGTAAAATCATCCATACTCAACCTCAAAGTTTCCTACTCCATCACCAAAGGATGATGAAGATAAAAATCCCCACACCACAATGACTAAAATGATGATTGTCTTTCCTCTTCCTCCTAGAAGTGTACAAAATTACTTCTATGTCACCAGTAGACAATGTGAACTCCCGACGTAGCATGTCAGGAAAACTACATGCATATAAGTATGCGTGGGTAACTCAATGTAATATAATTGTTCTCAAGATTGGGGAATGTGAAACAGAACCTAGAGAGAATTTGGAAACTTCCATAGATTTAAGCATGATTCATCAAAACTCGCCATCCAGGTATTGCCCTTTGATTTCACCCGATTCAAACTCTGCTATTTAAATTGCTTCTGCACAAAAATAAGAAACAGTCGCTCCAGCATATAAATGATTGGGAGCTCACTCGCTCATCATCTTTGGTAAAATCAAGTCCACAGCGGAGATATTAATGAAGTAATCTACTGTACTCGCCCAGTTACAAACATCACAATCTAGAAACTTGGATCTTCAAAAATTGGTTGTTTTTTTTTTTAATTTTTCAGTTATTCCTGATACGGTGGTCTTCAGTTGACCATTCATGTTTACACGAACATTGACATGTTTTTGCTCACACCCACAAGAGTGTCAGAAGTTATTATTTTATTTTCATCATTTTTTTTCTCTACTTCGTCTTTTGTCTCTCTTATATTACCCAAGGGTATTATTGTAATTCTACTTGTGTTACATACAATAAAACAAAGGAGACACAATAGTGCTCCTAACTTTGCCCTAATTCAATTCCACATGGTATCAGAGCCACCCTAAGAGGGTCACCACCTCCATCCACCATATCCACCACCACCGGACTTCCCTAGACCACCACCTACCCTGCGCGACACCCTAACCCACACTCCTACCTGCGCCGCAGCCCAGCAGGGCCAACCCAGCCTTCGCCGCAAGCCCTTCCTCTTACCCAGCATTCGGCGCAGCCTCAATTGGCCATCTAGGCTCAGCCGACCACCTCTCAATGATCCCCTACACATCTAGCCGACACACACCCAGGACCCCACTACCCATTCGACAGCCTCTATGCCCTGGTAAATCCCAGCCGACGCCTACAAAACTTTCCAGTCTTCATTCCTTTCTCCTCTACAATCTGAATCTCTATTTTGATTGATATTTAAGCACCAAATTTTTTTTGAGGTTCTTAAATGGACCACTACCAGCAGCCTCGCACCACTTTCGGCTCCCACCCAAAGTAATTATTGCGTATTCAAGATGAGCATGACATTCTTCCATGCTCATCTTGAGGGGGAGTGTTGAAAGATATGATATACATTATTGATTTGATTAGATTGCATATCTCATATATCATGGAAAGGTAATTGTAATCCCACAAATTATGAGATATCCCATAAGTTAAGGGATATGATTTATCCCTTATCTCCATCCTATATATAGGGTTGTAAGTCAGTCTTTTAATCGATCATATTATTATCAATTGAATACAAGATGTAGCCTTTGGGGCTTTGAGATGTGGATATAGGTCTTAGGTCCAAACCACGTATTTATTTGTGTTCCATTCCTCTTCTCCTTTTTTCTATTCGATTCTATTCTATTATTTGTTTATTTCTCTATACAAACATCCAACAAATATCAACTTCATTCACAGGCTTGTTACCTCTTAACTTTCCACCTCAAAAATTATAACTCAAGTGTCATTACATTGGACACCCAATGAACTCCAGTATATGTCCTTTTCACACAGAAAATTATGGTAAACAGAATCAGGAACACTGAAACTGGCTCAAACCCATTCCAAGATTTTTTTTGGGTGGAAAAGACTCACGTGACTAATCTATTTCACCACAGCAAGGACTTGAACAGAACACTGCACCATATATGAAAGCCACCCAATAAGGTAAAAGTGGATGACAACCTGCCAAGAGCCACTTCCAAGAAGAAGCTACCATTTCATACAAAGTTCTAAAACAATTATAAACAATCATGAAGATCATCGGTACAAAAAAAATCAGCCAGCACAATACACATAAAGGAAATGCATCAAGGCTGTAAACAAATGGCCGAAGGTATTAACATACTTGACCAAAAGAATTAAACTCCATAACATATATAACTCCTTTAGCTTACTCAGTATGTCCGTTAACAGAGCACAAAAAGGGAATTATTGTCAATGGTGATTATGAGACATCTCTGTTTTTTGAACCACTTCAGGGTATAACCAAATGGTACTGCCTAGATGTGAACATGGGCAAGTAAAACAGTGCCCTACGACTTGAAAATTTCAGGGGATGGGGTTCGGTCATTCAATATCATGTGAGTTTGTTGATAATATAAATGACATACCTTAGGTTCTGAGTTCGTTATTCTCATCGTAAGTAAAACTCTCTCTAAACTTCTACATACTTCATCCTCAGTTTTACCATTAATCAACAGAAGCTGGCCTTTAGGTTCTGTCCACAAGTCAAATGAGAAAGAAGCAAAATCAGCAGTCCATAAATTTTAAGGAAGTGACAATTAATAAATGCTTGAAGAACTTTTGACTTTCAAAATCCATATAGTTCATGTGATACACTTATCGATGAATCTGGCAACGAAAAATATGGAAAAAAACAACTCTTAACCCAACAAACACAACTTAATTAAATAAGTACCTTCTGATTTATCAACGCCCCATCAATCCCCCCTCCCCCCATTCCCACCCAGAATTTTTTTTTTTGAAAAACGGACATTCTCTTAGAGGGAGAAGAAGAAGAAGAAGAAGAAGAAGAAGAAGGCCATTCGGTAAACAAATTTCAAAAAACAGAACAGATAGTCTATACCACTCGAAAAACCATGGTCCAAGGATGCTAGACCAGCTACTTGCCCTTCAATTAATACTGCATAAAGCTAAGAAATGCAGTGAGAAGCTTTCTGTCATGAAATCTTATTTTAACATTTACAGACTTCACACAATCTTGATGAAAAGATCACAATCTTAGTCTCAATAAACATCTTAGCACAGGTAAAACTTTAATGCATCAATCTATCAAACTGGCATAAAGGGCTAACTCAGAAGTTTAAAAAAAATAAATAAAATGAATTTGAGTCGACTTGAGGATGATGACTGTAACGAGCCTCTGTGGTATCTATATTATAATTCCAAACTTAGCTAAAGACGTTATTCCATAACTTCAACTAAAGTCCACACTAAAGCTCCAAGTTGTCTGCCTTCACATGAATGTAGAAATGGCTATAAGCTCATATTTGCTTTTATCAACTGCAAATTATTAAATCACCTCCTACGCAACCTAATGAAACAACCATCAAAATTTAAACCTGCTAATCACTCAAAAATTTTAAGGTTTTAATTGAAATATCTGTGATATCTAGTCTCACCAGGACTAATATGAAATCAAAGTTGAATATGAAGACCATAATTTCCAAACAATTCTTCAGTATACAATAGTAGAACCAGATTACTCTAGGATCTATAAAGATTTCACACAATTAGAGATATCAGGGGGTTTTATTTTTGGTCAATAAATTTAAGATAAGTAGCAATATCGGAAGAGAATTTTGATGGTTTTAAATGCAGAACATGATTGCATAGTGTGTGTGTGTGTGTGTGTGTTTTTTTTGTGCGTGTGTTTGTGTTTGTGTGTGTGTGTGTGTGTGTGTGAGAGCGAGAGAAAGAGAGAGAGAGAGAGCGGGGGGGAACATAATAACAATAATAAAAGATCACAACACTCATACTATGAAACCACAATATAATTTCCCAAAGAAATAAAAGAAACAAATCTTTGCTATCAGACAGACACCTGTAACAGCTCTAGGCAAAAAGTTTTGATCCTTGAACCTCGGTAAAGTAAATTTGATTGCTTTGTAAATGTATCAAAAATTGATGTTCATAACACCACTTATTTTCCTAGTTTACTCAAGTTGCATACAATTTTAATCCTACATCCTTAAACCCACTTGATTCCACATCTTATCCCAACAAACCGAATTAGCACGCATTCCTTCTTCAATTTAATTGATTTATATAATTTGATCAGAGAATAACATATAAGATGGAAACTCAGGCTGAATGTTAAGTTCCATAAACTGTAGCTAAAGTAATAAGAAATTAGTTTTATCCCGACAGTAACCATATATTAATAGGAAGTCTTTTCCCTACCATCACTTATTAATCTATGCACATCCTTTATTATGAAGAAGGAGAATTGGTGATATATCCTATATCTACCAGCAAATCATTTCTTTTCCAAAAATCTCCATGTCTACAAGCCCAAGTTCCCTCTTCTCTTGATATGCTAGTTCAGATTTTAACAAGAAAATTTGTTAACATATCCTTGGAACTTTCTTCATATGTTCAATTATTTAGTCTCGTTAGGCTATAAAATGAAACCCATTTCCACCAGTGGTTCCTCAAGCATAGTATTTGCATAACTCTCAAAACTTTGAAACAGATAATCAGATTAACTCACTCCATGGATCTGATCTATTTGCAAAAGAAACAATCAAACTATGATATGGAGAGCAGCCAAATACAATCAATTTACCTGGGGAAACAAAATTGCATGAAAGAGCAATCTGTATGGCAGTATTCTGCTTGTCTCCTGTCAGCATCCAAAAGTTTATTCCCGCCTTCCTTAGAGTCTCAATTGTTTCTGGTACACCATCCTGTAATATGATACAAAAGAATAGTAAAAATATCTCAAGAATCTAAAAGCAATGAGAATTAACAGCCTGTTTGGGTTAGCTTTTAAAATAGCCATTTTTGGATTACGAGATGTTTAAAGTAAAGCTTTTTTTTTTTTAGCTTAAAAAGGAATCAGATTTTCGAAAAGCTGTGAAAAAGCAAATCCAAATGGTCACGGTGTTCTAAACAATCACCTATGAATCTATGAGTGATTGCTGGACCTGAAAAGCTATCCCAAAGGGCTCTAATTAACGACATCTGGCTATACAAAACAAAGGATTAAAGTGCTACATCTGTTCTGGAAAGTGAACTTTTAGTGTCTCAACAAGCAAATAGTTCACCTGCAAACGATCCTCTATTGCAACAACCCCAAGGATTTCAAAGTCATGCTCCAATCTTTGACAAACTTCAGCTACCCTCCACTGGAAAGTATATTTAACCGGGGAAATCAAATATGTTGAACAAAAAATATCTAGAAGAAAAGTAGTACTACCGCTCCGACATGGGCTGGGAACCAAATTTGGATACAAATTTGGGAACCATAGCATTACTCACAGAATTAAGACGAAAGATTTACCTCCCTATCTACCAATGTGCTATTAGCCTCTTTAAACATTAAAGACCATTCTCGATATTCATCTTCCTCTAATTCACGCCAAGCCAAACATAATGTCCGCAATCCCAATTGAGCATATTGTTCCACAGCTTCGGAAAAAGTCCTTGTTTGTTGTCCTGACATAAGTAGGGATATTACAAAATACCCACGCAATTAAAATGAAAAACAAAAATGTAATACTCTGGATGTTGAATGATATTCGAGCAATTGAAATGTCAATCAGAGTGTAAGCAAAATAATAACAATTTTCTTCTCAACCCACTCTAGAATCTCCACAATTAAAACCATATTTATCACACGAAAACTTCACAAGATGGCGCACCTATCCACTTAAGAGTTAAGCTTTTATAGAAGATTAAAACTGGTAAAAATAAGGACCCAACTGAAGCACCCTAAACTGTAGAAAAATCATGGTGCTGAAGGTTGCAATAATTCTTAGGCAAAAATAGATCAGAGCATAGGTCTTAAACTTGGAAGGAAAAAAAAAACAGTTGGAGGATGACAAATGAGAGTTGACACAGTTGCGCAATGGAAACAGTACATCAACAAAAGATTGACACAGCATAATGCAGGTCAAGTCTGGACGAAGTAAAATAACAACTAAAGATGATTTGCAAGAAAATAACTGAACATCCCCATCGCATCCAATAATAAATAGCCGTAAACGTTGCAAAGAAATATAAGGTTCATGCAAACAGAAAAAATGATGATGCAGGTCATGTTCGATTTCAAAAATTCTTATCACTTAAATACTCCCCTAAATAGGATGTTAGTGTTAGAGCTTGATATTGTTGGGCCTTTTCTATCAGCTTAAGCTTTTGGAGCCACTGGTGGTGAACATGGTATCATGGCCTTGGTTTTGGGGGTTTTGGCTTCAATTCTCCGTCCCCGTTTTGGTTTGCATATTGCACTTTGTTGTATGTCTCCACTATGAAGGAGTTCTGTTTGTTGTTGGTCGCAAGTCTGGGAGGGTGTTAAAGCTTGATATACATTGTTGGAGCATCTAACACGCTTAAGGTTTTGGAGCAACTCGTGACTTAGAATTTATAAGTTATAACACTTACCCGCTTGTATAACCAAACAGTTTCCTGTTTATGTCAACTTTTATCAAAAGGTCTTGACAGAGTCATTTTTCAGTTGTTAACTATTATCAAAAGGCCTTGACAGAGTCATTTTTCAGTTAGCTTTAAAGTGAATATTTTCTTTTCTGCCACCAACCCATAGTTACAAGTTACAACTGAGTTTGCCCGCATGTGCTTCCCCTTGGTAACCTCTATATGTCTCGGCTGCCACGACCAATATACCCACCATATATGCCAGAGACACAACAGTCACCCACCAACATGGGTACAGAAATGGGATATTCCACCTACTGAAGACCATTAGTTTCTGAGCACTGTGTCGCCAGCATTTACGCTGAGGCCTGAAATGAAAATGCCCATACAATGGAAACAGAATTCTCAATTGAAAACAGCATCATCTGAATTTATACAGCGCAGCACTACATCTCAGATCTATAAGTGATTTCAGTAATTTAAGTTCCAAAAGAACCGAAACTTCTGCTCACCAAGATGATCGACCCCAGGCATAAAATATTCATAAGTTTTATAATAAAAAGAATTTCTCTTACCGACGGAATGGATCATTAGATAATATTATTAACATTTCAGTAATACATTTTTGCAGTCTTTTCTTCCAAACCTTCTGGTGAAAGAAAACAAATTTGCTCACCCAACAATGCTCATCCAAGCACCTCATTGGGTGAACAAGTGGACCCACCACTTTCCGTGGGTAAAATGGGGATGAATTAATGATGGAAAGTGGTGAGTCTGAGTCACACTTGCTCACCCAGTGAGGTGCTTGGGTGAGTAATGGGTGAGCAAATTTGTTATCCTGGTGAAAATAACATAAAAATAATAATGAAGGTTACCAGCAGAAGCACAAGGAAGAATTGCTTCATCCGCTCCTTTAGACAAGAGAACAATCTTTCCACTCTGGAAATCTTTCAACACTAATGACATTCTTTTTCTATCAGAGGTGAATTCTAGAATATCCAGCACTTCATACTGAACTATGGAAGCATTAAAATTGATTTCTGCACCCAAAAAAAAAATTTGAATATAACTTTTATCGCTGCTATTAGATCCATAGTTCGTATAACAGCAAGAAGCAAATGACTTGTACCAAGAATATTTGCATTCTTCTTGACAAACACCATATGCAAATGAGCGGCAGCACGTACAAGAGCTTCCTCATCCTGAGATTGTGCCTTATATGAAATTGCTCCAGTTTTACTACATATTGTTGCACAAGATACAGATCAGATACTTCAAGATACGCAGCGTCTAGGGAAGTTGAGTAATCCAGAAGAAGCATTTTATGAATGCAAATGCAAAATTCACCTTCGCACAGGTATGACTGTATTACATGCTGCCATAACAGTAACAAACCGAGTAACATCAAGAGAGCCACCGGTAACAGCATTGAGCAGCTCCACGTCTGTGTAGCAAAAAAATATATAAAGAGTGAATTCATAAGGATTACATGTCCCACAATTATGAAGCGAACTCTACGGCTCTGTTTGGCTTGCAGACTCTGAAGGAAAACTAGTTCCCTTGTGTTTTCCTCCATGCTCAAATGACATTAAAAACTAAAAAATTTCAATACATAGTTGTAGCCAAAGGAGAAACGGGACAGAGGTAACTCACAAAATTCCAACTTTTGCATTTATTTCTCACCATATTTGCATTTCCCTCCTATTTTTCTGACTACATTGTTAACCAAACAAAGAAGAGTGTTTTCCTTGGTGTTTTCCTATCCTTTCATTTCACACACTAAATCCATGAACCAAACAAAGCCTAAATGTATGGTGTAAAGATAGTCTAGGGAGTCAAGAAAGGAGCTGTGTATTAATGATTCCTCACTGCCAATGTGTCATCAGTGAGAATGTCACAAAAAATGACAGTAATGCTTAGTGTGAATGGATTACTCAGATTAAGGAAGCTTAAGGTCTTCAATGGGAAAAACTCAAACTAGAATCTAAAAAAGCAAGCAAATGTGTTTAACCCATGAGTTAAAATTTCTCAATTCAAGAATCACAACTCGAAAAATCTGATAACATATTTGCTTCAATTAGCAGGATCACAGAAATTGGTGAATTAAGACTTAGGAGCAATAATTTGACCACCCTTGATAGCAGCAGGATGCAACACATAAAGACAGCATTGCAGCGTAGATATCTGACGAAGGCATGAGTGGAACTAACTGTGTCTGTTCAGAAACTGCAAGTACAAAATCTGTTCCTTCAGATTCTAACATTTCACTTGCAGCTCAAAATAAAGGTTACTAACTGGAAACAACTTTCAACCATTGTTACCATGTATTCTATTAGATTTTCAATCTAGTACTATTAACAACCATCTACTCTAAAAGCATAAGCTGTTAGAGATGGTGTAACTTAAGTATTTATACTCTCAACACGCCCCCTCACGTGTGGCCAGACTTTCTTTGATAAGGGTCAAACATGTGGAAATTTTAGAAATCAGGGTAACGGCAAGGATTGAACTCAGGATCTTTGTCAGCTCTGACACCATGTTAACAACCATCTACTCTAAAAGCTTAAACTGTTCGAGAGGGTCTAACTCAAGTATATAAACTCTCAACAAGTGCATTCATGATCAGCCCATTAAATTTCAGAATTCCTGTTTGACAAACACAACAAACAAACAAACAAACAAACAAAACCAATAGAAACAAGGTTTTGTTGGTTAGGGTGATTATTGTGGAAATAATAAAAGGCGCTGACTCACATACATTTGCTCTAAATGTGTGTGTGTGTGTGTGTGTGTGTGTGTGAGAGAGAGAGAGAGGCTATTTTCCTGGAGTGGCCCACCCTACATCTCTGTTACATGGACTCGGGTATGGTGGGTGTATGTGTCTAAGCATCGAACTTCCCAAACTCATGAATCTAAGGACACGGGCACACAAAATTAAGTCTATATTTTCTTATATTTCTAAGAGAAAATTGTTCATAGAACTGTTAATACTTTAATGGGTAAATATGGTGTCTCCCTTGCCTAATAACACTTTCCTCCCCCCACGTTTCAGGAATAACATTCACCTCCCCTGACAGGATTTGTCTCCTAACGGTGTTAATTGAGCCAGTTAAGTTACAAAATTACCCTTCGTTTTGATTAATACCAGAAAAAGAGAATCCCACAGTAACTCCTCTCTCTCTCTCTATAACCCTCTCTCTACCTTACCATTAAGACCTATCCCAACGTCTCTCTCTCTCTCTCTCTCTCTCTCTCTCTCTCTCTCCGCTAATTGTTCGGTTTCATACTTCCACCCAAATCGCCACTAAAATCTCTCTCCACCACCACCACCAAAAATATTGGGTGTTCAAATTTGGTGCGACGGAGGTGGTGGGTGCTTGTCGTGATAGATGGTGGTGGTTGATGACGCCGTGGTGGAGATTTGCAGTGATTGGACCTTTTGTCTCCTTGTTTTCCACTCCAAAAATGAAATTTCTTGCCTCTGTTTTCATGGCCATGAACCTTCATATTCTCAAACTGAGTAGACTCCATAATAACCAAGTATGCACACTTTCCAAAGGGGCTTTTGGATCAATCTTCGATTCCTCCCATATTTGCAACTCTTTCAAGTAGCACACTGGCATTTTGCAAGAGTTGCAAATTCGACCACAAAATTGAAGTGAGAAAAGGAACAGTGTGTGTACTGCATAAACCCCCACCAAAATATACCCCAATATTTGTGAATTGCAGTAAAATAAATCACAGAGAATGAATTTCTCCAGTTTCTCTATAAATTGTAGAAATTTACTTTCTTGGATTTCTTTGCCTCCATGAATCAAATAGTAGCAAAACACACAAAACAATAAATTGGATGAATACCGACAAGAGTTGGGAGTAAAATTTACTGAGCCAATTATTTCCCACGTCTCAAGGTCAGCAAAATGGAAGATCCATGAGTGGTCGGAGACTCGGAGTTAGAGATAAAAATTCATGAACAAAGGGCAGTTTAGGTATTTTTGAAGTATTTTTAGTGATGTCATCATTTACTGTTAGTTTCTCTAACGACACTTAAACGAAGGGGAGGAATATGTTACTGAAACTAAAAAATAAGGGAGGTAAGTGTTACTCGTGAAACGTGGAGGGCAGTGAGTGTTATTAGGCCAAACGTCAAGGGAGGTAAGTGATATTTACCCTACTTTAATATAAGCATTTCCTCCATATTGAAAGGAAATTGTAGCAAAAGGAACATAACTAGAGGTTTTTGACATACAATTATACAAGTAGCTAACATGTTTTTGTGACTACCCAACCAGAACTACAAACTCTTCCCTGTTAGTCCGAGCTAATACTGTTTCATCAAACAATGGTCACTTCTCCTCAATCTTATATCAACTCATATCAGAGATGAATGAGTTTACCAAAAAAATAGTATTAAAGCCAGTATTCTTGGTGTGATTTCTTTACTGAGATGAATGAGTTTACAAATATAGTTAGGTGGCTTTACCAGGCTTAACCATGCACATGGTTGTGGGTCATTGTGTGTAGTCTCAGGGACTACAGCCTTGAACTCAAATGTATTGGGGACATTCCTAGTTATTCTAGAAGATATGTATTCAGATAACCCATATTTCTGGTACCGATAAGGGTCTCAAACAAATTCCAACTTTCCATGTTTGAAGAGAATTGTACAAAAGAATGAATGACGCAACATGAATAATGCCAAAGACAAAGTACAAACCAAACCTTTCAGGGCATCCCCACTCTCATTTCCATAGAAAATGCCGCTGATGCAACATCTTTTGAAGATCATTTTATTCTCAGTAAGAGTTCCAGTTTTATCAGTCAATATGTACTCAACTTGTCCCAGGTCCTCGCTAATTGCTGTGCTGCCATTTACAACAACCACAACTTAAGGAAACAAATATAGTCTATAATGCCATACAGGCATGCATCACTTCCCTTACTTTGCTGCATGGGATGGAGTGCCAGTTTCTAGGTCAATCATCTCATTATCCCAATCAATAAACTTTGCATACAAGCTCTTCACAAGATCCAGAGATACCTGCAGAAAAGAAGTGATATGTGATATATCCTTGAAGCTCTAGAATTGGTAGTCCTTATCTAACTATGGGCCTGTTTGGATTCTGGAATCACTTCCCAAACGCACATTTAGGCCAAAATGTGCTTCTGGAACACATAAACGCGAATGAATTAGTCTCTTTGGATTAATATTTAGGAAGAACTATAGAGCTCCAAAAGCAAGTTTTGGCAGAAGCAGGTTCTGAGGTGTTTCACCCCAAATGTGATGCAGGAAGGAGATTGGGGTTTTGATGATTTTTTTCTTAGTTCCCTTATGATTAGGGCTTGCACGTCCACATCTGCTTTTGTCGGCATGCAAAAGCCACAGCCAATTCAAATGGGCCCTATATCTTATAAGATTAGCTTAGAATTAAGCAACTGAAAAAGACAACAAATATTTTATTTTACATGGGTAGAGTATAATAAATTATGCATTAAATCAGATACAACTTTTACAATTTTTACATAATGCACAGTATCATGTTAGAAAGTTTACCTAGGAAATACTTGAATATGTAAAACGAGCCGATTGAAAAATCCACACTACGAAAAGCATCTAATTTTTTTGAAAACCCAAGTACGCAGAGTTTTATCAGGGATTAATAAGGATTTGAATATGATTTATTTTCAGAATAACTTTATTGCATTTGATTGCTTCACCTAATATAGTTAATGAAACTATGTACCATGGTAAGATCTATTAACTTCTTCGATGTTTCATTTATAAGAAACGAGCTAATAAGATAGTGTGCAACTTTAACCTGCTTGTGTGTACAACTTAAGATTGAGAATACGATGCTTTTCTATTAATTTGAGAAGTAATTGTTGAGGTATACTGTTGGATTTGTATATGCATCTTCAGATTTATTGATGCAATGACGGATTTAGTTAGTTTACTTTTCTATTGTTGCTGTTTTTGGGGATCAGAAAAAAACTAACAAGCATTTCATTATGGAAGTTCTGTTTTTTTTTTTTTTTTTTTCTAGCTTACATCAATTACTGGTCACATGCTAAGTGTATACAACTTCGATGACCTAAATACATGATGCCTAGAGCCAAAAGGGTGTTGAGACATAAGTAAAGAAGTTCACACATGGCATAGCTGACTGACGATATGTCAAGTTGTCAACCATATTTATTCCATACATCCCACCATATTTCGTGACTGTCTGGCATTGACATTAGCTAAGATTTATTAATTCCAATTAATTAAATCGATTTGAGTTCACATATGGCATAGCTAACTGATGATACATCAACCATGTTTATTCCGTACTTCCCACCATATTTAGTGACTGTCTGGCATTGACATTAGCTGAGATTAATTAATTCCAATTAATTAAACCAATTTCAAACGACTGCAGCCGGATTGCTCTTTTAGTGTTCAACTTTTGCATGCTAAATTGTTTGGTCTGTTTAATTTGCCGCAGGCAAGTTCTCCATTGTTTCTTGGTATATTAAACAACCTTAGGCTGCATTATTTCTAAATTGGTGCGTCTTTACTTGCAGAACTTCATCATACTTGGCAGATTTGCAATTACTATTTAGTGTTCCTAAGGTGTGGAGGAATGAGAATATGGCATCAAACTCTAAGCATCACAGAGATTTTTATTTTTTATGAAGTGAAAAAAGAGCCTCGACATGCTTTCATTTAACCATATAGTTATATTTAAAAGAATATAAAAAAAGAGCAGTAGTAAAGAACAGACATTCCTTATTTCTTGGGAAATAGTAAAAGCATACATAATACTTTCATGATTTCATCATGTGCATGACGTGTTCAACATGAGTTTAACTTGCTCAGCTAAAATGACAGCCTCATTCTCTTAGCTTTCTTGCACACACAAGTCACGTACAACGGAAGCCAAAACTTAGAAGCTTAGGGTGTGTTTGGAAAGATATCTTCAGGCTGCATTCTCACCAAATGTAGTTACATTATCCTCTTTATTATCAACTCAGTTTAAAGATGCATTCTAATATAATTTTCACTTCTCACAAAAGCAAGTCTTTCTTGCTTCCGCTTTTTAAGTTGGAGATTATGTTTTGTGCTTGAGGACAAAAGTAAGCCAATGCTCCTCAACTTCTATAGAAAATAACTCTCTCTGTGTACTCTCTCTGTGTAATGTTTATATCTCTATCTCTACCACTCATTCGGGTTTTTTTTCTCGATATATGTAAGTATTTCAAAATTGATACATGTACTAGAAAAAAAGTCACTTCATACCTTACGGAGCATTACTGCCAGAATAATAGACAAACTCTAAAACAAATGCTTCACATTAGTTCACAGAACTTCTCTTGTTTCTACCACTCCCAACTATTTCCATTCTTCTGAAAGGACCACTACTCCTTTGCATTAACTTATTTTTTAATTTGTCTTTACCACATATCAAAAGATCCAAAAAACTATTAAAGATTCAACAGTTCACATTAAAAACTTTACAGTAAAAAACTAGTACACGTGTGCAAAATCTTACCTTTATAGATATGGGTATCATGATGGAACAAAGAAGCTCGAACCGTAGAGGGATTACCAATAGCTCGTACCACGGATCTTCACTTGGATATAGAATATACCATTTCTAAAATAACCAAAAAACCAAAGGCACCAAGAAAGTGGGCTTACACTTGAAATTTGCACGAAACAATAGCCAATAAAGAAAAAATGATTCTGGATACTATGATCAGTAGTAACCTTCAAGCAAACGCAATTAAACTATAGGAGGTTACACTACAAACAAAAACTGTAAGAAAACAAATAAAATAGCATAACGTATTAATAAATTCCCTAATCCTCACGGTTTCGTTTCACGGAATAACAATTAGAACTCGACAGTATGAACGAAATGATGCAAATAAGGAAACCGGTAGGTATACATCGCAATACCATGGTTCGTCGAAACACATACAACCAAAGAAAGTTTATAGTAGAAGGTAACTAAGTAAAGAAAGAGGGGAAGAGAACCAAAGAAAAGGCTTCTCACAAACTAAAAGGACGAGTAAACCGTACGATAGTATCGAAGTAAAACCATAAAAAAAAAAATAAATAAATAAATAAATAAAACACACACCCAAACATTATCACAGAAAGAACACCAAAATAAGAAATGCTGCGGTTGAACAATGTTAGAGAGGAGAGAACCAAAACCAATTCACTGAGCATTTTCTTTCTTTTGAAAACTAGGCAATATCAAACATCTAACAGTCTTCCACTCATTAAGAATTTAAGACAGACCTAATAAAGAGTTTACTAAGAACAATAAACTAATCCAAAATTTTACTAACACCGCCATCAATTACGACTTCCAAGCCTTTTTTTGACAATGGTTTCACAACACAACTTTTAAGACTATTTGTACGCTGAAATGATGGATAAAAGGCAGATTGGTTTCAGTCCCATATCAAGAAGACCAGTCAAACGAGTCAGCAGCACAGCAACAAGAACAGAAGGTGGAAAGAAACAGCAAGAAAATAGAAGCACGAATACTACCGAAAGACAGTATATAGGAAACGTGATGCAGGGGAAAATTTTAAACCTAAATAGGAAAGAATGGAAGTCAAAAAGAATAAAAAAAATCTTATACGAAACATGTGACCTGTGAAGCACGGACCCGCACTCCGACACGGATACGACACGACACGTGCACGTTGACACAACAAAATCCTAAAAAATTGCACGGCGACACTGCAAGAAAGTGTCGTGTCCGTGTGTCGGACACGATACGACACGTGACCGTTACCTTCTTAGAAATGCCGGTGCTTCCTAACATGTGACTGATGGATAGATTCCTAAAAAAGTGAGGTTCAATCTGTAGAACAAATACGGACACAGGACACAGATACGACACGGCAACATGGCAAATCCTTAAAATACAGGATACATGCATGGCAAGGACATATAGAATAAAAAATTACATTTCTTAATTAAATGTACAATATATCGTGTCATGTCCACTCCCATTGCCCAAACTCTCAAAAAATTACTTATCTTCCATTTATCATATTAAGACCTTTACCACAAAATTTTAAAAAAAATTGCAATGAGAGGCCAGCATGTCGTGTCCACTCCCGTGTCTGGCAAGTGCCCGGTGTTAAAAAGATTAAGACATGTTGTTATGCGTGTACAGCAAGTGACGGTGTCCCACATGAACAGGGCACCCAAATTGAAGTGTCCATGCTACATTTATGTAGTGTAAGTAATAAAAGTAGCATCTGTTGAGTGGAGTGCCCTCTGGCAATATTTTGTCGTACCTGGGTACACTAAAATTAAAGGACAATTTCATAGAACAGCAATTAGATGGGCCATGCTTTATACAACAGAAGTTCCAGAATATTGGTCAGCTAAAACACACATATTGAAAAAATGGAAGTAACAGTCTAGTGGAGATGTGAATTCTGTGATGGATGTGTGGTAAAACAACTAAGATAGAATTAGAAATGAATCCTTTTGTGAGATGCTATAAGTAATACCAACTCCTGATATATTAAGATAAACTTACTAGGATTTGGACATGTAAAATGAAGACCAATGACTCAACCAGATAAAAGATAGATAATATCCATATAAATGGTAATGCAATGCTGGGGAAAGGCCAAATTGACATGGATTGAGGTTGTAAAGGAATATTTAGTAAAGTGCGGTTTGATGAGGCTAACGTCCTGTATAGAACATGATAGATAAACAGGATTCACGTATAGTTTGACATAAATCCTGAGTAGTTATTGTTGTTGTTGATAAACTTAAATCTATAACAATTAGGTTTTCCTGCACTTCTGACACCGCAAGTCTGCAACTATATGATGCAGAACATTCACTAATTACTTAGTGGTACTTTTGTTATTTTGCTGTTCTAGCTCTTAAATGTCCTGTTAGTGTTTTGCTATTTTGCTGTTCTAGCTCTAAGTGTCCTGTTAGTGCCTTTATTTGATGTTGTTATATGTTTTAAGTTTATCAGCTGTCATTTTGGTTTGGTGACATGTTGTGCCTTTAAGTTTGGTACTGTTATGTTAGAAGTACGCTATATAGAGACAGAAATACCCATTTTGTACTCAGTTTTGTTATTTCAGAAGAATATTCAGAAAGGAAATGAGAGCTTTAGCTCTGATTTCACCATCTTCTCACCTTCAATACCTTCAGATTTTGAGTGTTGATTAGCATTATTTGGTATCAGAGCATCACGATTTCGATTGTCCTGGTGGTGTTTGAAGAAATTCCTCACTGAAATTCATTTCCTCTTCCTATAGTTCAAATTTGTGCAAAGTTCTGAATCAGAACCTTTTTTCCTAATGCATTCCAAGCCAGATTCAAGTATCCATTACAAGTTTTCATTGCGATTTGAGCTCAGAGTAAGTATGAATCTGACCTGGATCTAGTTCAACTCTTGAGCCTTATTTTTTCAAAAATTTGTTGGGTGTTAGAGTATGAGTATTAGTATGAGGGTATTTATGTAATTTGTTCCTTATAGTATATATAGGTGTTGGTTAACCTTTCTAGGTTAGACCTTTACTTTCTCTCTAATATCTCATAACATGGTATCAGAGCCAAACCCTACATGAGACTACACCGCCATCATCCACCACCACCCAACTTTGTGCTGACATCAAACCCCCACCACCCAGCCCTGTGCAGCACCCTATATGCCCCAAATACCCAGCCGACTACCTCTTGAACCCAGCCAACAGCCGTAAAATAACCAGCCGAAACACTTATTCTCCAAACCACGACCAATTGAAGCCCTAAAACCACCAACACCACTTTTCATCATCCGTACCCCAGCCGACACTTATGACCTAAGCCAACCAGTATTCACCAAAACATACACTTAGCCGCAACCCTCTTGGTCATCCTGACCTGATTTTTCTTACCTTCTTTTGAAGTTTTACCATTCAAGGAAGCATATTCTCATTGATCGGATCTCGATTGGGCAATTGTGATTGGTGGTTTCACAATTCATGTTGTCTCAGTCCCTCCATGGACGTAGTTGATTAGTTTAGTTTGTATTTTTCGTATCAATGTTGCTTCTAGTTCATTGTTGATATTTTATTGTTGGTATATGACTCCTATTCTTATTGTTGGTATGGCTGATACGGGTTCGACAAGAAGGGCTCTATTTCTTCGTCTGATGTTGTGAGTATGCAAATTGTAACTACAAAGTTGAATGGGTCCTGTTAACTTACCAACTACTCCAAAAGCTTAAGCTGTTAGGGATTGGGCACAACAATGTATATCAAGCTTCAACACCTCCCTCACGTGCAACCCCGAATTACACGTGGAGAGCAAACAAACCAAACTACACCACAGTGGAGACATAACAAAGTGCAAATATGTACAACAAAGCGGGGATGGAGAGTTGAACCCAAGACCTCCCACAAATAAGGCTTTGATACCATGTTAAGTTACCAACTACTCCAAAAGCTTAAGCTGTTAGAGAATGGGCCCTCAATGTATATCAAGCTACAACAGGTCCAATTATTTGTTGAGGGTTCAAGCTATGAAAGTCGCCTTAGGTGCTAGGAAGAAATTGAAATATATTTTGTCTGGTGCTCCATCTACGGATAGTAAAGATTATGATGATTGGGTATCTGAGAATTATGTGGTTATGTCATGGTTATGGAATAGTATGGAACCCTCAGAGTGTTCGAGTGTCGTGTTTTTGTCGTCTGCTAAAGAAATTTGGGAGTCTATTCATGAAACATTTTCAATGGAGAAGAATGTTTCAAGGGTTTATGAGGTATATCAAAATTTGTTTCTTCTCCAACAAAGTGATAAGTCAGTTAGTGAATACTATAGCACGTCCAAGGGTTTAATGGATGAGTTGAATCAGTATCACCCTGTCACTAACGACATTGAAGTTATCAAGAAGCAACGTGAAGAGTTTTATGTCTCAAAATTCCTATATGGGTTACATTCGAGGCTTCAGCCAGTTAAGTCCTAAATTTTGGCCGGTGATGGTAGTATTCCGTACTTCAGCAATGTGTATTCTCGTGGGCTTCGCGTTACTACTAAGTTTTCCTCCTCTTCTGAGCCTCCAAGTAAAGATAATTCTGCGAACGTTGAAATTTTCCTAATTATATTCGTGGTCGTGATGGTCATGTTTTTACTGGTAATCGAGGACGAGGGGGTTATCCAGGTCCTGGTCGTGGTCGTGGTCGTGGTTTTGGTCGTGGGTTTCTTTATTGCACCCATTGTAGGGGTGACAACCATACAGTGGAGAGGTGTTATGATCTACATGGTAAACCTTGGGAGACCTCCTCTAATCCTGTCTTGTTCTCCTCTGATAACTCTGTTGGGTCTCATCAAGAAGTTTCATCAGGAAGTTAGTACTCCTACTCCACCTGCAGTGGCATCTTCTAGTGAGTCCATCATTCTTTCAAAGGAGTAGTACAATGCCTTAATTCAACAACACCAACAGATGTCCTTGTCCAATACAACAGGTTTTGCTCATTCAAGTAATATTGCATGCTTTTCTTCTGCTCCTTCTCCGTGGGTTATCAACTCAGGAGCTTAAGCCCATATGACTGGTAAGTCAACTGTGTTTTCACAGTTCACTAATTCACCTACAAAATCATATGTTGTTTTAGCTGTCGGTCGTGACCTATAGTTGGTAGTGGTCCTGTCTCTCCAACTTCATCTCTTCATTTACCTTTTGTAAATTATATTCCATAATTTCCCTTTAATCTTTTGTCAGTCAGTCAACTTACTAAATCTCTTAATTGTTCTGTAACCTTTTATCCTTATGATTGTATTTTCCAGGATCTCAACTTGAAGAAGATGATTGATGGAGATCGTGAGCGAGATGTTCTTTATTATCTTGAACAACATCCTTCAATAAATAAAGATGTGGCTTTCCAAGCAGCTATCTCACCACATCAATGGCGTCGGCTTAGTCATTCATTGGTACAATCCATGAAGTTTGTTTTTCCATCTTTTAAGTCTGTGTATGTTTTAGAGTGTGAAGCCTGCCAGTTAGGTAAGCATCATAGAGTGTCTTTTCCTTTACTTCAAAATAACCGTCGGTCGACTCCTTTTGAGTTGGTTCATTCCGACGTTTGGGTCCGTTTAGACATAAGAGTCTGTTAGGGTTTTCTTATTTTATGTCGGTTGTGGATGAATGTTCAAGGCCGTCATGAATATTTTCAATGAAAACTCGTTCTAATTAGAGTTGTTCACGGTCGATTTTTCTCGGTTTTTTCATGTTTAAAAACTGACCAATAGGTTCGGTTCGGTCAAATTATTTAGAGTGTGAAGCCTGCCAATTAGGTAAGCATCATAGAGTGTCTTTTCCTTTACTTCAAAATAACCGTCGGTCGACTCCTTTGAGTTGGTTCATTCAGACGTTTGGCACCGTCTAGACATAAGAGTCTGTTAGGGTTTTCTTATTTTGTGTCGGTTGTGGATGAATGTTCAAGGCCGTCATGAATATTTTCAATGAAAACTCGTTCTAATTAGGGCTATTCACGGTCGGTTTTTCTCGATTTTTTCACGTTTAAAAACCGACCAATAGGTTCGGTTCGGTCAAATTATTTTGCCACTTTCCGTTGGCCGGTTCGCTTTCCTTCTATGAACATATTTGTTAAACCAACCGAATGAGCTCGGTTTGCTCGGTTCGGTCAGTCAGTTTCGGGGTCAGTTTTTATGAAGAGCCCTAGTTCTGATATTTCTCCTGTGTTTCAATTATTTCATATAGAAATTGTGACTCAATTTCATTATGCTATTCATACTTTACAATCTAATAATGCTTTGGAATATGTTGAAGGACCCCTTCAATCCTATTGTGATTCACATGGGATAATTCATCAATCTTCTAGTGGTTATACTTCCTCAACAGCATAGTCAATAGTGTTCCTCAGCGTAAAAATCGCCACCTTCTAGAAGTTAAAAGAACTCTTATGCTTCAAATGACAGTTCCTAAACAGTTTTTGGGGGATGTTCTTATTGCCTGTTATCTTATTAACTGTATGCCCTCTTTTGTTCTTAGTGGTGGCATCTCTCACTCTATTTTATACCCTAATTGATCCTTGTTTGCCTTGCTACCACGTTTGTTTGGTTGTGTCGCATTTGTTCATGTTCTTGCTCCTGGCCAACATAAATTGGATCCTCGTGCTACTAAATGTGTCTTGTAGGGTATTCACGCACTCAGAAAGGATATAAGTGTTGGAACCCTTAGAGTCGTCGTTATGTGGTTCGTGTTGATGTTACCTTCTTTAAAGGTACATACTTTTTTTGGTCGACGGGTACTTTGTTACATGTTGATGTTCTTCCTCCCTCTTCTTCTATTCCCCTGCCCATTCCTCCTCCTCCTTCGAGTTCTCCATCTCCACCGTCTAGTTCTAAGCCATTATAGGTGCACAGCCATCGTGAAAAGCCACCAAGGATTGAAGACCTGCCTGCTCCACCTCCTTTCTCATCGTCAATTGAGGTTCCAAATCGGGTTGATCTTTTTATTACTCTTCGAAAAGGTACTCATTCTTGCACACGGCATCCTATTGATCAAGTTGTTTCTTTCTCTAATTTATCTCATTCAATTCGTTCGTTTGTTAATGCATTGTCTTCTGTTTCTGTCCCCGATCTCATTCTCAGGCATTGGCTTCTCCGGAATGGAAGAGTGCTATGAATGAAGAGATGGAAGCATTGTACAAAAATGGTACATGGGAGTTAACTGATCTTACTTCTGGGAAATAGGTTGTGGGTTGTCGTTGGGTGTATGTGGTTAAATATCATCGTGATGGTATTGTTGAAAGGTTGAAAGCTCGGCTAGTTGCGAAAAGGTACGCTCAAACCTTTGGTGTTGATTATTTTGAGACTTTCTCTCATGTGGCTCGTCTCAATTCTACTAGAGTGTTGTTATCTGTCACTGTTAATCAGGGGTGCCTACTTTATCAACTTGATATCAAGAATGTCTTTCTTCATGGTGATCTTCAAGAGGAAGTGAACATGGAGCAACCTCCCGGGTATATTGCTCAGGGGGAGTCACATATAGTGTGTAAGTTGAAGAAAGCCATTTACGACCTTAAACAATCTCTAAGGGCCTGGTTTGAGAAATTTAGCCGGGTAGCTAGTTTGTATGGTTAAAGAGGATAAGTTCTGAGAGTGTTTGTGAGATATAGTGAGAAAGGGACTATTGTTTTAGCAGTTTATGTGGATGACATAGTGATTATTGGCAGTGATAACGAAGATATAATGTTGTTGAAGTCTCATTTGAGCAAACATTTTCATATAAAAGATTTGGGTCTACTTCGTTATTTCTTAGGTATTGAGGTAGCCAAGTCAAAGGAACAGAGGAAGTATGTTCTTGACTTGGTAGATGAAACAGGGATGATGGGTTCAAGACCAGTTGATACTTCAATGGATTCGAATATAAAGTTTAGTAAAGATGATGGAGAAGATTTTGCTAATGTTGATCGGTATAGAAGACTTATGGGTAAGTTGATTTATTTAACCGTGACTAGAACAGGCATTACATTTTCTGTGGGAGTTGTGAGTCAGTTTATGCAAATGGGAGGCAGTGTGTCGTATATTGAGATATTTGAAAGGTGCTCCTGGTAAGGGTTAAGTGTTGAAACCCTCAAAAGACTTGGAGATAGTGGGTTTTTCAAATGCAAGTAGGGCAAGAGATCACTTGGATAGGCTTTCAGTGACAGGTTTTAATGTCTTTGTTGGTGGTAATCTTGTTAGTTGGAAGAGCAAAAGAAAAATGTGGTTGCGAGATCAAGTGCAGAGGCAGAGTATAGAGTTATGGCTCACACTGCTTGTGAGATGGTATTGGTGAAGTCTATTTTGCAAGAGATGGGTTTACAAGTGCTAAACCTATGAAAATGTTTTGTGATAACCAGGCTGCCATGTACATTGCTAATAATCCGGTATTTCCTAAGAGGACCAAGCATATTGAAGTTGAATGTCATTTTATCAGCGATATGGTTATGAGAAAGTAATTTGTTACATCCTTTGTTAGATCAAATGCTCAGTTAGGAAAAATTCTTACTAAGGCTTTAAATAAGGGACTTTTCCATGATCTTTGTAACAAGCTGGGCATGATAGATATCTATGCTCTAGCTTGAGGGGGAGTGTTAAGAGTATGAAGTATTAGTATGAGGGTATTTATGTAATTTGGTCCTTATAATATATATAGGTATTGGCTAACCTTTCTAGGTTAGACCTTCACTTTCTCTCTAATATCTATTAAACATTGGGCATTGACTGCCTTAGCTGTGTAAGCTTTAAAAATCAGCATGCCACCTGTTTGATAAAAGTCCTAGTCAAGGATCAAAATTTCGTTTCGGTGTAGTGTTTCGGTGTTTCCGGAAACGGAAAGGTTTAGGAAAGGTTTCGGAAAACACCAGAAAAAACTGGAAACACAAAGAAACTTGTGGAAACATAACTTCAAACTAAACTGTATGCATATATAAAGCTTATAATTGATTAATTAAACCTTTGAGAGGTCTATATATGTAGTTATATCAATAGTATATAGTTCAAATTGAAAATACCTGATAATTTAGGTGTCAATCTACTGTCAAGCAGTTCATAGAATACAGAAAACATCATTCATAGAAAAGAAAAGTAACATATAAGCACATAAGGACCAACCTAGAGACATCTCCAAAATATATATAGTTGTTCATCCAACAAACTCACATCCAACCGACTGTAGAGTGTCGAGCAGGCGCATAAACTGGTCCAGGCTCCGAGTATTCACCAAGAGGAACATTATACGTGTTCTGGATATATCGACAATACTCAATCCAACCCATGTAAGCACGAAACCATGCCTCATATTGAGCCCTAAACCTCTCATAATCAACTTGACCACATCCAAATTGAAGTCCATGGCCATGTCCATAGCCTTGTGAGGATGATACTTGGGAGTCATATCCAGATGTATAGACTTGACCAGCTGTATGTGAATCGTATCCTGAGCCATAAGCATTTGAAGATGATGATCCTTGCCCATAGAAATCACCCCCGCTCATACTCATACTAGACATGCCAGTGTTGATCATATCAATATCCATAGCATCAATTGGTGCGGGATCATTTCTCTGATTGCGTGGATTACAATGTCGACCTTGACCACGTTCATACTAAAGCACATGACGGGCGCCATGATCTTCATCTTGTGTAGCATGAGTGAATCCTTGCTCTTCCGTGAATATAGGCCCTCGAGGACTTTGGCTACCCCTCCGTATTAGCGATAAAAAACCAACATTGCCACCCGGACTCCCACCTTGTGGAGGACTAGTATCATCGCCTTCGTCATCATTGTTTCCATCTCCATTATCACTATCATCGTCATGATCGCTACTAACCATAGGTTGCTTACCCTTTCACTGTTATCCTGAGCCATACCAACCAAGGATCAAAATTTCGTTTCGGTCTATTGTTTCGGTCTACCTAGAAACGGAAACGTTTCGGAAACATGTGGAAACAGTGGAAAAAATTGGAAACATTGAGAAACATGGGGAAACATAACTTCAAACTTAACTATATGCGTGTATAAAGCTAATAATTGATTAATTGAACATTTGAGAGGTCTATATATGTAGTGCTGCATTAAAAATGTGTAGTTCAAATTGAAAATACATGAGGATTAAGTCGCCAATCTACTGTCAAGTACTTCATAGAATCCACAAAACACTTCATAGAATGCAAAAGATACATATAAGTACATAGTAAGCTAATAAGTCATCTCTAAAATAAAATGGTTGTTCATATGACAAGTACAGAACCGCATGATTATCTCGATGGAAACAAGTATGTTTCGTTGGAAGCAAATGAAACGATGCGGAAGCATAGGTTTGTTTCGATGGAAATAATTACGTTTCGATGGAAACAAAAGAAACAAAGTCGTTTCGATGGAATCCATGGAATTTCGAGATTCCATGGCTGTTTCGTTTCTATGACCTAGGAAACGGAAACATTTCGGTCGTTTCGATGGAAACAAAAGGAAATTTTGATCCTTGATACCAACATCTCTCTGGTGATTTACCCATGTAGCTACGTATGTATTTGGCCTATTCGGATTACCGTTGCCATCAATCTCATCTAGAAGTGCATCCCCGGGGTCATCTAGCCATTCTGAAAGTCCCATATTTTCTTCATCTTCGTCAAATATAGTACTCAAGTCAATTGGTTGGAATTCTTGATTTCTTTGTTCTTTAAACATGTGTTTAACCTTCAACCGCATGTTGTATCGTGCGAAAGCCAACTTTTCTAACTTGTCATAATGGAGTCGATTGCGCACTTTAGTATGAATAAGAGCAAACGTGCTCCAATTTCTTTCACAACCACTAGATGAAGCTGTTTCTGATAAAATTCTTATAGCAATCTTCCTCAAGTTAGGAGCGTCCGCACCATACAAAGCCACCATTCAGCTGTAATTAATAGATAATTGTTAATTAAAAATGCAAACAGTTTCAAACTGGTAAATATGGCACAAAATTCACCTGGATCCGTCCTAGTTCTCCCCTTGATTGCCGCTTGGTCTGAAAACCCATACATTGCCTCACGAAACATTTTAACCTCAGCAAGTGCTTGAGAAGCACGATTACCATCAGGCTCCAATCGAGATACTATGGCTCTAAGCGCTTTCAACAAACTTTCTTTCACACCTACACCTTCTTCGTATTGGTATGCGGGATTCAAATAGTAAGCTACAATGAAGCACATGAATATTCAATTAGTCACTACATATGGCAATGACTAAATATAGCATATTAAATATTCACTACCATACCTACCATGTGAATTGGCAAAATGATTTGCTTCTTCCATCGAGCATCAACAATGTCGAGATACTTCTTGCAAGATTTAGGAGCAATCTCTGTAATGGCATGTCTTGCTCGTATCATTGCGTCATATACATATGGCATTGTAGCTCTTCTCTCCCCATCCACCATCCTTAGAACCTTTGCAATAGGGGCATGAATGTCAACAACAATCTTTGCTTTTTTCCCAAAATTTAGCGTCAAGTATAGTAGCTTGTACTCGCTTCCCCATTACGTCTTTGCTACCAGCACTCGTACCCCAATCATCTGATGTGAACATCCTTTGCAAACCACTTTTATGCTCTAAAATACTTTGAAGAGCAATGTAATTAGTTCCAAATCGTGTTTGCCCTGGACGAATCAATTCTCCCTTACAGTATGTTCGGTATATTGCCAATATTCTATTGTGGTTGTAAATAAAGTTTGTGACCCTCTTTGCCTTATCTAAGATATTCTGCACAGCCTCAATGCTAGCAAAATCATGTAAGATTAAGTCAAGGGAATGAGCTGCACAAGGAGTCCAATATAAGTGTGGATTCATTTCCATCAACATTTCACCGGCCTTCTAGTATGCACTCCCATTGTCTGTGATGATCTGAACCACATGTTTATCTCCAATTTGTTGAATGGTCTGATCCATCAAATCATAAATGAATGTTGCATTCTTGTCATTATTTGAAGCATTAAAAGATCGGTGAAAAATAACCTTTCCATCACAATAAACCAAGAAATTGATAATTGCTAATCTGGTAGTTGAAGACCACCCATTACACATGATTGTGACTCTATAAGTGTCAAACTTCTTCTTGAAAAGCTCAATATATTCCCTTAGCTCCTCTATTTCATCATCTAATAATGGCCCTCCAATCTTGTAGGGTGTTGGCCCTACGACACCTGCACCAGCTAATACAATTTCATCTATAATCAATTGAAAAAAGTGGCCTTAAGCCTTGGATAGTGGGATATTTTCGTATATGAAGAACTTTGCTATTGCATGTTTTGCCGACATTGCCCACTTTTTTGGATTCCACAAATGAGTTAACTTTGCTTGTTGGACTTCCTTATTTCGATGCAATGAAGGAGTCATTTCATGAATGTCAAGTCCTTTCTTCTTATCTTTTTGTGATTTGGTAGATATTTTATTCCAAGCTTCTTTCACACTACGAGATCGCATTAGTGTATACATTGCATTTGCACCTCCCTTTTGAGTAGATGGTTCCCCCCTTGCTCTTCTATACATTTCACCAGCCATATGAATATCGTTAATAGATTGTTGTTTGGCGTACTCTAAATCATCTCTCTCCCCCTTTGTCATACCATCATCATCATCCGAATGATCTGAATCATTGATTTCAATCCCACTTCTCTTTCTAGCAGTTCCGATCAAATTCCTCCTCATTTGAGCTCTTTGTTCTTCCACTTTCTCATTCTCTTTCTTATTACGATTCAAGTAGTCCCCCATTGCTTTAGAAACTGCTGAAGGGCACTTATCACATCTTTCAACATTTGAATTACCTCCAACCAAGTGGTGCTTCAAACGTGACACACTGCTACCTTTCATTATTTTGTACAGTAGTTGCATTGCACATGTTGCTGATTATCTCCAATCTGTGTACCATGCTTCCAACCAATATCTCGTTGCCGTCTCTTATTTTCAGTTGGTTGTGAAATGTCATCTTTATTTTTTCCTGACATTCCTACACATAATACATAATATTTAATTTTAAAAAATTTATATTTTTTTATATTTATAAGAATATTATAAATTGGAATTAGTATACCACAATTATATGACTATTTACTATTTAGTATTAATTACAATTAGTATACACTAATTATTAATTTTACAACAAGACTTATATTTCTAAGAATATTAGTTATATAACTTATATAACTTATATAAGTAATAAGTTATAAGTTGTAACTAATTTTTATATTTCTAAGAATATCATTTTCAACGAGAATTATAAGAAATTACATCTAATTTTTTTATATGAATACAGTTTTGCTCACCCCAAAATTGCTCACTCCCCTTTCCTATTGGCTAATGTAGTGGGGGTACAGTATTAAAAATGTATTCATTTTAAAATTAATTTTGATCAATTTGGGGTGAGCAATTTTGGGGTGAGCAATTTTGGGGTAAGCAAAAATGTATTCATTTTAAAATTAATTTTGATCCTTGAGTATGACTAATAATATAATGCTTAAGTAATAATATAACTAATGCATGTTAAAATAATACAAGTAATATAATACTTAAGTAATAATATAAGTAATAGAATACAAGTAATGTAATACTAATATTATTAGTAATATAATATAGTAATACAAGTAATACTTATAAGTAATATAATATACACAATGGGCAATCAAAAAAAAAAAAGAAAAGACTTACTGGGTTACTGGTAGAGAGCGAGAGAGGAGAGGCGACAGCTTCGACATCGAGAGAGAAGAAGAAGAAAGACGAAGAAGAAGAAGAATGAGAGAGAGAGAGTCGCGACTACGTAGAGGGCAGAGGAACCCTAGCCGAAGAAGAAGAAGAAGGAGAAGAAGAGGAAGATCAAGTAGAAGAAGAAGAAGAATGAAAAATAACAGGTCAGTTTCACATGGATCTCCTATTTTCTCTCGTGATCTCCTCTTTACTGTTCTCTCGTGATCTCCTCTTTTCCCCAATTTTCAACCCCCTTTTCAGTTTCACATGGTTCTCTGCACCAAATTCGACACACACATGTTTCGTGCGAAACATGTGTGTTTCGTTCGAAACACATGGACGAGGTCGTTTCGTGCGACACATAGGAATTTCGTAATTCCATTAGGGTTTCGGTTCGGTCCCCAGCAAAACCGAAAAGTTTCGTACGTTTCGGTCGAAACAACACGAAATTTTGATCCTTGGTCCTAGTTGAAGTTCTGTATAGTAACTTGCTAGAACCAGTTTGAGTCTGCAATTTTCTTGTTGAGTATGACTCAGAGAAGACAGAATAAGAGGGAGGGTAGAGGAAATGCTGGAAATGGGAAAATTTTTGGTGTTGGAGTAGATTTGAATCCTCGTTCAGGTACGAATGATGCTCAACAACAAAATCAAGGTTACAGGGAGAGATTTGTCAATTGAGAAGCAAATTGCTGCTCTAACCGAGATGGTGCAGCGCTTGCAACCTCCGAGTGACAGAAGCGATGATTCCGAAGAAACTCAAACCAATTTTGAAAATCCTTTTGGTGTTCCTCAAAGAGTTGGACATGTTGGTTATGAGCCTAAATGACAGCCAATACGTTTAAAACATACTAACAACAACAAATAAAGACACTAACAGGACACTTAAAACAGCAAAATAACAAAAGTACCACTACGTAATGAGTACATGTCCAGCATCACTATAATTTGGTAAAAGCTACAATAGTCTATAAATACCTAACCATCTCATAAAAGCAACTGGGAAAAACAGGGTAGAATTTCGCACTATGAATAAGTTGAACCTCCCTTAGTGTTTCAGAAGAGCTGCCCTCAGAAAACAAATCATATGAGAAAACTCTCAATTGTACTTCTAGTACTAGAATATAAGTGATTCAAAGCTATTTAGCATGGATACGGATACGTGACACGGAGACGACACGACACGGAGACGGCAATACGGCAAATTCCAAAAATGTAGGATACATCAAATAAAAAAATATTTCTAAAAAATATAATTTAGTTTGAAGTAAAAGAAGAAGAAGGGAGGATTAAATATCAACATTACATTACAAACTCTGATATTCACCCATAGAAACTAGGCAAATAGCAACTTACAACATGTACTCATAAAATGATTACAAAACATAACAATTTAACAGGAAATAGGCACAGTAGGATACAACGATTAAATCATTATATCTTTGAATTAAATATACAATTTGCAGCTCCATGTCCACTAATGTTTCCATAATTCTCAAATAAACCAATTACTTATCCCCAGTTTTACAATATTAAGATTATTGCCTCAAAGTTTTAAAACGCATTTCTAATGAGAGGCCACCGTGCTGCATTCACTTGTGTGTCCGGTCATGTTGGCTACGTGTCTGACTTGCGATCAAGGTGTGTCCGATGTTAAAATATTTAAGACACGTTTTATAGCGTGTCTGACACGTGGTGAAGCATGTCCGACGAGTGTCGGTGTCTAACACGGACACGATACGGAGATGGCACCCAAAGTGAAGTGTCCGTGCTACATAGATTCAAAGATAACAATTCTAAATAATAGAAATAAGTTTTTTTTCTCAGTTTTGGATGTCATTTTCCCACTAACGGGTGGTTGTTGTCAGGTTCATCAAGCTAAATGTTTGCAGTTTTATCAGATTAAGTACACGGCAGTTGTCCACTCTTGAAGATGCACAGACATTGTACACTCATAAAATGCAAAGACTCAGCAACAGCATAACAGGACTTCTTCCGAGGCTTAAGGGTGGTTTCAGAAAATAAAGTATGGTACTAAAATACTCCCTCCATACCACAAAAATAGTCAATACTTACTTTTCTTTTCTAAACTCACTAAACCTAAATTTACTTTTTGCTTAGTTTTGTTTGTAATGTCCATGATGCCATATCTATTTTGAACAATCAATACCCAAGTGTTGTGCAATCTCAGAACTACCTTTTATTGAAGGTGGATGTGCCAAGAAATCTAAATTAAAGTTAATACTCAGCTCAAGAGTGCATCAACCGCAAATTACCTTGGAAAGTTAAGAGTTACAAAGGTGGAAATTTTGTTGAAGTAGAGACTTGGATGACCAAAAAGTAAGTGTCAAATGGTGCCTACAGAAATTTAAAATGAATAATTTTCTTAATGTGTCTCTGCCAATGCAGAAAATATACCCAAAGATCGAATGAAGGCATTGAATTGTCCCTTGTTATATTACCATTTGTGGGTAATATTTGGTCAGATTTTGCAACTGATTTTGATTTGTTGATAAATATTTATTTACAATATTAGTAAAATTAATTTGATAAAAAATCACGGAAAGATAATACATATAAATTAGACAGCTTTGACATTTTTCGTTCTCTCTATGTAACCTCATGTTCAAAATAAACAATAAGGAGAAAACCTGGTTGTGATTCAGATCAAAAAAAAAATTAAATCAACTACACACATTAAGTTTATCCCATTATCTAAACTATATTTTTCCAACTAAAAACTAATTCAAACACTTTTAGTGATTAAATCAGCAAAATCCAGGACCATATATCAGAGTGAGCTGCAAGTTGTTAATGATTAAAGGAACAGAAGAACTTAGAAAAACCTAAAAATATCCCCTCGCTTGAAAGTCTCATCTAAATAAATAGAAAACCTAAAAATATCCCCTTGCTTGAAAGTCTCATCTAAATAAATTTGGTAGTACAGAAGGTGTTTTAAGCATAAAACAAACTAAAAGTTTTGGACCAGAATCAGAAGCAGTAGCAAGGAAAAGCCAACCAGCATTTAGACAAGCAGTGACTATGTAATACTTGCAAATGTGCACGGGCAAATGGCAATGTTTCCACATCATTATGACTAAGAATAGATAAAGTTCTAATAGTATGAACAACTTTAAGAGTTAGATGAGATTAAAATCATGTCACCAAACCAAATACACTAACAGCATTTGTTGAAGATCTTAACTTCATAAGAAACACAGATTCACCAATTGAGACAAACCTTTCTTGCTTCTGTATCCTTCCAGACATTCCCAGCAATTCCTAAAACAATGACAACCACTATCTGGAAAACAAATATTGCTCCAGTCAACTTGTCAATCATTGCATCCATAGCAGTAAGCTTCGGTTCAGGTATACCCCTACTCATACCCAGCTTGGTTTCATTGCCTGGAAATATAATATAAGGCATATACAAGGTTCAACGAATATCAGTAGATGATCTCATATTTATCCTACTAACTGACTAGAAACAGGAACTATATGGCAAATTCACAACTTACAAACCAAGAATAAATCAAAAACTATCCATGTAAATGGAAGTCCGGAACCAATGGTTAAGAACAAAATTCAGTATAAACTCAGACATAATAAAGAGAGAACAAGCTAAGGTGTTGTTTGACATAATGGAAGTGCATTAGACAGAATTGTTCAGTGATTCCTCCATTACGTGAGTCCATTAGCGCAAGATTAGCTATCACTTAATGATAACACTTCACCACAAAAGGTCGTTAGCATTTAAGGTCAGAATACCCTCCCATTAAAAATAATGAAGGGTTTGAAGGTTAATCTGAATTATTCAAGCTTTAAGATTTGTAAACAGCTGCTAACAAAAAAATTATACAATGAAAGGTATTACACATCTGATATATGTTGAGAGTAAAAAGAAGATGAAGTAGAAAGAAAAATAGTCTTATGTTTGTCATTACAACTTTTAAGATGCCTCCAATGTTTCCTTAACAGAGAACATTTGGCATCAGCAAAAAGGTGATCTCATGCTTCTAGTTCTTACTCAGTTGACATCAGAAATACCCAAGTAGCTTTAGAAACGACAAATACAATGGAGTGGACTATGACATAAATTAATCTCAACCCCATCCTCATCCAGGCATAACTGAATATTGAACCTAACCGAAAGCAAACTCATGCAGAGCATTCCTATCCAAAAAATCGGAAACCCAATTCCAGCCTGATAAATGAGAAGCCAAGCTGGGTTGGCAAATTAACATTTGTGTTAAATATTTAAAGGTATTTAATAAATGGTTCCTACCCAAATATAAACATATACCAAATTTGACCCAAGTGTGGAATTACTTCCAAACGTTGATGCAACATTGACACCTGAGAATGCGGAACCCTTATCAAAAGTGATACCAAGATAATAATGTATCCAACTGTTGCAATGTATTTTGGCAAACTTAGGATTGACAATGTGTCAAACACTCTTTTATATTATTGAAGAGATGTAAAATAAATATTACAATAAAGTCCTTAGACTAATCAGAAAATAAAAACAGGGTAAATAAATAATAACTCTCAACAACTTGTAAATTGCCACACATGCATCCTGCAAGCATGTCCGAAATGAAAGGTAGGCACTCCTACTTTGGAACCACAGTTAGGGAACTTTCTTAGTCTAGTATATGGAAGACCTACACTTTGATATAACAGAAAGTCATTATACTAAACAAGCAAAGTTGCACAGAAAATGCAATTACCATGAGAATCAAAGAATGCACTTGAAATTCAACCATGCCCCTTAGTCTTAAGATTGCAAGATGAAACATAAGGAACCCAAATGAATGGTTCATAAAAATATTAGTTGCCCAAATGATTTAGGAATTATGCAAATCTAAAACACAGACACACTTCGTGAACAGTTTCCAAGTTCATGCAATTTGAGTATCTTCCTTGACAGTTGCTAGTGATTATTTTTTAGCCCCTTTTACATAAATTTCTATTCTCAGCAACCCCAAGACAAATATTGCTTCTACCCATCTTCCTCCCACTCTATACTGTTGTTCCACATCATCATCTTTGAACTCCTCCACATAAAATGCTATTGTACCCGAGACATCATAGACAGACCAAAAAAAAAAAGGAAAAAACATAACATAACATAACAAATTAGGACTTGCCTGTGTAAACAGCAACCCCACAAGCCCACTCTGTATTCCTCAAGTAGCATGATTGAAGAATAGTGTTTTTTATGGTTAAAGGACATACATCATTATCAATAAATGGAGGAAATAACCGCATATTTGCATCAAATCTTCTAATGTCCCTATCTGGATTGGGACACTCAATCACGCCCTGCCGAAGAACAGTTTAAATGCAAACAAGTATCATTAGAACAATCTGAAATGGTGATTCTTTCAATTCTTCTAGCCATGTTAAGGCATTAAAAAGATCTTACCTTGATCTTGTGCAATAGTTCCGAATCTATTCCCATGCAAGCAGAGGGTATCACCCTTGTCTTAAGATCAGTTTCACCATCTAAGGCAGCTGTCTGCAAAATAAGTTAACTTGTTAAAATCCTTCAAATGTTCAAGCAAATAAGATTATGACCCAAGATAATCTTCAAATCTTTCACAAAATAAGATATCAGGGCTCTGTATAATAATGGGAATATTTTCACAAAATAAAAGTGAGGAAAGCCTTACAGTCTCACAGGAAACAGAGAATTTAATGTTAGTAAAATTCAAGGAAAAACAAAATATTAGATCACACGATAAGTAGCAATTCTTCAGTAGTTCACTCTCCATTTTAACCACACTTTCCAAGGATCTCTGACAAAATTGAATTCACTTCACTGTCTAAAATAAGACGAAGCAAAGATGAAGCTGTAGCTTGAAAAAGGCTGGCCAATAGCTTGCTGATAAGCAGAGAGTTACAACAAGAAAGTAACATCCACATCCATCCTGGTCACACCGGTGAGTACATTTTCTCAAAAGAGTAATGCTATAGTTCCCAAATTTGAATCCCACCACGTGGCAGTGGGACCACCTGTCCCATTAAATAAACATTGGTCCATGAGTGGTCCCATGGCAGTGGGACCACCTGTCCCATTATAATTAAACATTGGACAGTGGTCACACTATAACTAAATGTTGGCCTTACTACCACGTGTTGGGAACCAAATCCAAATTTGGAACCATAGCATTATTCGATATTTAACTCATCAAACGACTGTTTACAACTTCTTCAATCAACAATGATTTAGCGAAACTAGTACGGCAAGATGTTTAATAGAAGTAAATGCTTCAAAATGCGCTCTTAATGAGTATGAGGATACCTGCACATAATGCAATATCTATATATATACATATGAATGCAAATTTCTCAACAGACAAAGGAAATCCCCTTGGCCTAACAATTAGAATAATAAGTAGTCCGAGATCATGCATATATGAATTTTATCAAGAATGCTATAAAAACAAAGATGCTTGATTTAAAGAAAGACCATCAAGGACAACAAAAATAAACCAGGAAAAAAAAAAAGAATGATTTTAACAGGTCGCATGACTCAAAACTTGGAATTTAAGGAGGGCACTAAGAATGAAGTTCACGGGTTCAAAGGCTCTTTCATGTTTGTACACCAATGAAAGGGCATACACAACTTGTTTTGATATTTTCGAATTTCACATACATTGGGTGCAGCTAGCACTATCTCATTACGAGGTTTCGTTTGAGTAATTTTTTTTTCCCCCCTAATCAACAGGATGGCAAGCTAGGAGGCATTCTAACTAGAAATTGAAGTCCCAGAGCAGTTCTATCTTATTATGAGCTTTTACAAGAGACCACAAAGGTGTTTCACTAGGAAAAGATATCTTGTATATCCTGATTACCATCAAGTAGAGAGCATCTATAGTTTTTGAATAAAAAGTTGCAACAGTAATTCAAATTTTTTGAAGAAAGAAGCAGTTAAAATCTCTCTTAACTGAACTGCTTGCTTTAATTGACTTTCTCACTAGCTCTGTTTTTAATGTTCTTGTCTGAGTTCAATATTCCTGAACTAGTTTGTTTTTTTTCTTTTTGATGAGTAAATTGTTGTATTAATAGAGGCACTAGAAAAGGGGTACACCAATGTACACATGAAGTATACATTTACCAATCCAAAAATAGTACGCATGAAGTATACACCCAAAAAAATTCAGATGTATAATCTCAAATCGTCAAGAAATTCCACAAACGATGCAACTCTACAAAAGATCTGAAAGCACTATAAGCACTGTTTCTAGTCCAGACATGAATGAAGTTCAAAAGTCTACATTTTAAATCAAAAATGAGGATTCCACCCACTTCAAAAGCTCTACAGCTTCTTTCCTTCCATAAGCACCACCACAAACAAGGAAAAGCCACATTCCGTACTTACTTCATTTCTTCCATAACTTTGGTCACTACCAAGTTCTCAGGCACATGACTTGCAATCACCCACTTTCCTCAACTAGAGGTTACTGCAAGTTGTAAACATGATTCGCATCTAAATACTAGCAAGCTAAACATGGTTCAAAAACTCGGTCGATACCGAGCTAACTCGGTTTCGGTTGGGTCAGATACGAGATAACTCGGCCAATACAAGACAATTCCCAAAAAAAAAAAAAAAAAATCATATCGTTCACCATCTCGGTGGTATCGGCTCTTTATACGTAGTGTTACACATTCCTTAAGGTGGTTGGAGATGCACAAATGCACTAACAGCCAGCTACAACAAACCACCCATTCAACTAAAATCATATAGATTTTAACAACAATTTATAAGGAGGAAAAAAGGAAATAAGTTTCTGTAAATAGAGCTTCAACCTTAGCAGAAATGTTGGATAAAACAGATCTTGAACTGGCATATTTACCTCCACATAGCAAATCCCTTGGGGTTCAGAGGTTCCAATTAAAACAAGATCGCATGGCACTTCATCATTTTCACGAAGCCACACTATGTCACCAACACCAATGTCTTGTGCTTGAATCTACAAGGAAGTATATATCAACAATGCAAGTAACCGGAAAAAAAAAAATTAAAAAAAAAAATGGAAACTATTGTAAGAGATAAAATTGATGAATATGAGTTTTAACATATCAATAACAGAGGAACTTACAGTTTTACACAATGTATATTCACCCATAGGGAATTATAATCTAGGTGGTATGAGTGCTATAATATTCTATGTCTATAAGAGGCATAAGTCAAATTAGTATGCCAAAAACTATTTATTTAAGCTTTACAGCATTACAGATAATTAATAGATTACTTACCCTGAAAAGAATAATTTTAATAAAAATAAAAGACTTTACAAACCAAACAGCAAACCATCACTAGTAGAGGATGCCCTCAAATATTATAAAAGACTCGAGAATAGTTGATTCTTGTTCGTTCAGTAACCCTCCAACACGTTTGCAAAACCCACAATATTGATCCCTACAATCCCTAAAATGGTGCCAAATTGCCAAACACAATTATTCCATTTCTATTTACTAAGAGCTTGTTTGGCAACCTTTGACACAAGACAAATGATTCTATAGTAATTTAGTGGACCAAACGTGCTTAGGCCGTGATTTTTGTGAAGTAGCTCTTCAGCTATTTTTGGAGATTGCGTTGTTGCTAAACGGCCTCTAACACTGACAAGAATAGTTGGTCACTGTGGATCAAAACTCCAAAGCCTAAAAAATTGGAGATTATGTCATAAAGTCACTATCAATTCTAGCAAAACTTCAGTCTAATTCAACATGGTACAATCTTCTTCTTCTTTTTCTTTTTTTGTTGGGGGAAGAAAAATATCCATAAGAATAAAATATATAAGAAGCACGTTGAAGTGTTACACCACTACTAGTATAATCGCCGCCTAAGCCGAAAAAAGAAGCTAAAAGTTGGTTGCATTACAAAGCAATGGTCTGCTAGTGTAATTATCAGCCAAACAACACTCCCCCCAACCTATGTTACCCGGACTTGGCATAAAAGGTGTCGTGTCAATGTCGATGTGGGTATGACAAGGATACAGACATGGAATATGTGTTGGATTTGTTTCGTACCATGTCGGACATGGCTTGCTATCAAAAATATAATCTAAAGAGACACTGTTTTCTAGACTCAAGGTCTTGTTATTATATTTAGGTTATAAGAACATTTAATGCCTCATATCCTAGTGTTGACATTTATAGACCTCTAAGTAGAGCTACTTTTCCAAAACTTATTAAACTCGTCAACCATGGTTGAAATAATAATAAAATAAGAGTAATGCTATGCTTTTAGGTTTTATAAACATAAGAATATAGCTAACTTTAAGAATGCGTCTTGTTCTATTTCTTGTTTGACATGTCCTCGTATCCGTACCTAAATTTTGGATCCGTCATGGCCGAATCCCCTAATCCAAAAATATTGGGAACTACCGAGCCCAACTCCCAGATTTATATCCACACCCGACACACATACCCGAGTTCGGGTAACATAGCCCCTGACATACACCCAAAACAAAACATTTGTAAAAGAATCGAAAAGGTCAAAAAACTATTACAAGGTAGAAAATTACTTATGTCGCAAAAACATATGGCAACCAAAATGGGGAACCAATTTGCTTAGGCTTAGTTTGGCACCCACATGGCTTTTTAAAAGTAGCTTATGAAATTTATTATCAAGTTGTTTGATAATTTTGTAAAAGTGACACATTACTCTTCAAAAAAACATCATGAAACCAACAACCTTGAGCTTTTAAAAGCTCCCCAAAAAAAGCCCCAAGTTCAATTTTTGCAAAGCTCCTAAACTAGTTACCAGATGAATTAACATGAAATTGTGCTTTAAAAAAGGAGCAGCACCAAAATGGGGGCCAAATTAAGCCTTAGCCATGTCAAATATTTCTCCAGCCAGTAAGTCCAACTACCTAAATTGCCTTCGCTTGCACAAAAATACAAACCCCTGGCAACCTTCCTACAATAGGAATATTCTGAAAGCTATGCATATTGAAGATCGAACAATTTCAATTTCAGCATATATTGACCAAAAGTTCCAGATGTGTCATAATCTCAGTAGGTTAAGTGTTTATACTCATCCCCTGGAACATATCCTTACCTTTTGTCTTAAGTATATCTATATTCACTTTTTCTCCACCAAAGCTATCTTGATCTTCCTTGCCTAACCAAAGCAAAGACTAACCATATTGCCACTCTGGCTCTATCTATCCAATGCACTAATATCCTTTAAAAGCACAAAATGAACAAAGTGTTCCCATTGTTTAATCTCTCCTACAATGCTAAAGGCCATTGCCTTTTCAAAGTCCTTTCTCATCACTACGATGTAATTCAGCCCAGCTAACTCCTTGTTAATCAACAAAATATACTTCCGAAAGGGATACCATCACCTATTAATTCAACGACCTCCTGTGGTTGATAAACATTTTGGTATGGGAGTAGATATTGTCTGAGAACATTATTTTTTTCTAAAAGCTTGCTATGTTGGCTTTCTAGGAGATCTTTCATGAACAAAACTGGAAAAAAGAAAACAAAATTGGCAGCAATTTAATATTAGGAGTATTAACCCCTTCCAGATTATTGGCAAAAAAGTGACATTTGGTCTGAAGAACCATCTATTTGTTGGGGGATTTTGGCAGTGTATGGGATTATTTTTTGCCAAATTCGGTTTCTATGTTTTGCATCATGTCTTTTTCCTTCCTAGCTTTTAAATACGTGTCCCTCTGGCAAATCTTCTTTCTGTTAGAAAGATTCCCCATTTAAAAGGTGAACACCAAATGATTATAGACTTATCGTTAGCGAGAGTGTTTAGAACTGTAAGCTAGAGCTTCCAGACTATGTAATATAGTCTCCGTCAACGGTGTAAGGTGAAAGTAAACAATTTTTTTTGTTCAATACCCATCCAAGGAAAAAGAGAGGCATATAATCTCCATCTTTTCCTTGGGTAAAATTGTTACCTTATGCAACAATGAGTGTCAACAAGGGCACTTTTCAATCATTTTGCAGCAACTTCTTTGATCTGAATATATGGAGAGAGAAATACTTGTTAGTTTCTATTATTTTTGGTACGAATTAACATTCGCAATATTGAACCCCTTACATTAATGAAGTGAGTTCAAAAATTACCAAGGTTGAACTGAGAATTGAGCAACTCTTGTTTGGGAGTCGTATTCCTTGATATTGTAAAGGTGAAAGGAGAAAGCCAAAAAATTTCTTCCACTTGGATGCAAGAATAGGTGGAGATGAAAGACCTAGAAGGAAAAGGATAAAGCTCACTACGACCTTTTGCTTAACTGCTTCTACCTTTTAGGCGAAAAGGATGTGTACTTATTCCTTATCATTCAAAATCACCTATATAAGGTGTGAGAACTGGTATAGTTGTAACCTAAGAGAGAATTTTCTCTCCTAATCTTCTCCAATTCTCTTTCTTTTACTTTCCAAGAATTGAATCAAACAGTAGAAAGGAAGATATTTGAATTTTTCTTCCTCTTTCAATTGACCAAACAATATGTTGAAGAGGAAGACTATATGACAATTGGGACGATAAATTGGACAGTTCAGTTGATGTCAGTATCCCTTTGGATTTTGTCATAACCTCCCCTCAAAAGCTCGTTTTGCATGTAATTGTTTCCATGATGATCATTCCTTCTAGTTACCCCCCTTTGACATCTAATCATGGAGTTCACAACGTGAAATCGAACAAACTAAACACCAAAACTTGGGTGTTTCCTACACTATAAATCTCCATCATTAATCCCCTACAACTTGTGATGTATACTTTTACACAGAACTCATTTTGATGGCAGACCTTGTAATTCTGATCCAGCCAAATATGTGCACTCACCGATTCTTTTTCCTCTTCAAAAGCACTCAATGAAGATAATGCAGGATTAGAAGTTCAGTAATATCACGTAGGGAAACCAACCAGTATTCACATCGACAACCATCAACCACAAATCACGGAGAAACAAAAAGTGCAAGAATCTAGGTATAGAAAGTCAACCCATTGAACAACTGGCAACAGATGTAAGAAAATTTTCATCTTCTACCAGAAGTTGAAAGCAAAACAAGACAAACCACAAAAGAGGAAGAGTGTAGAGAATCTAGAGATATATTTCCATACATGGTTTTTGATCCCCTGCCTTACAACCCATACTTTCTTCTCATTTGCATTTTTATCTGAGAGATTTCTGTTGTAATCGTCCCATGCCTCTTTCGTTGCTGAGACTGCAAATATAAAAATTAGAGGACCCCATGTACTTGCAGGATTTACTGGAGTAATAAGTGACCATAGTTGAAGGCAAGCTATCAACAAAAAGTACTGGTTCATGAACCGGCTGAAAACAGAAGAGATAAATAGTTTAGAAATGATACAGCAAAAAGAGGAAGTGTGTGAAAAGGATGCTAAAATCTAAATAGCTGCACTTTTTTCTTTCTAGGACGAAAGTAATACGTAATCCATGTTATAATGTGTGTGTGAATCCAAGAAGATCCCAACAGGAAGAAGGATGAGCTTCGATGCAATTGAATCAGAGAATATGCCAAAGGATTCCCAAGAAAATAGCACACAGAAGGATTAAAAATAATAATAATAATAATAATAATAATAATAATAATAATAATAATAATAATAATAATAATAATAATAATAATAATCAGCCAGGCTTACCCACAATGATGCAATTTTAAAAAATTAAAATTACAGTGTCCAAAATCACGAGTCCCACAAAGAAGTCACAAGATCTTCAAACCAATCGTGCTAAAGTGAGTGGATACAAAAGTTTTATCTACAGCTGATTGACAATGTGGTGGTGACAATTAAACAAACGCAAAGAAGATTAAAATATGACATTCAACTTCAGAAAATGAACTATCACATGAATGGACATGGTTCCTCCATGCATCCAACACTAAGTGCAGTTCAGTTAAAATAATATCTGATGGGACATCATAAATTGATGCCACATCATAAATCATTCTTTAAATTGGATAAGTTGCATTCTTCAAAAATCTCTTTACCAAATATCAAAGGTTTCTGACTTTCCCATGTGTGGAAGCATGGTGTGGCTCCCCTTAAGTGAGCTATGCTCCACGGTTTTTTTTTTCTTTAAAACACACATAAGGCACATATTGCAGAAGAGAAAAACGTGAAGCCCACCAAGCACTGTAGTTCGATACGGTAGATCAATTAGACGTAAACTTAGGCAAACTAGTTAAATTAAAACAATCATGATAACCATATAAATGGAGCTCTTAATATCCTTGTACCATTGTGACAACACCCAAAGAACTTGGTTGAAATTGAAAGATAGCAATTGTCTATCATTAAATAATACTGTCATGATTAAAACACATAATGGATCAAAGTTTAACATGTTTGTTCAGCATAATACGCAATTGTGCCTGTGAAAAATATGACAATGCATATGCAACTATAACCAGAATTTTGGAGTGATTAACTCAAGGATTACCTGAACTGTTCCCATAAATTTTTTGGGAGGAAGTTCAATAAGGTATATTTTCTGTTTGATATGCGGTTGTCACAGTAAAGATCTTCTCCCAATTCATCATCATTGATGTAAACATAACGCTTCATAGTTGTCTCAAAACCATGCGGTATTGTTTGATGTGATCCTCAACAGCATGTAAAAGTCCCTACCAAATTAAGAGAGATTCAGACAATTGCCAATTCCAAAACAAGAACATTCACAAATTAAGATTTTTCACCATACACAGCACGAATATCAGCCAGAAATACGCAAATACATCTATTCAAGTGGTCACCATAATGACACAAAAGAAAGGAATGCCAATATCATTAGATTAACACCACTGTCATCTATGGTGTAGAGAGGTGCTTTTCAGTGTAGATTAATAAAGATAAACACCAATCCACATATATTCAATCTAAAGACCATAGACGTTGTCAACTTGTCAATATTAAAAAAATGGCTATTGACATATCTCTAACTGTTGTAACAGCGAGACCACACATAACTAGCAAAACATTCGCTAAAGTTAACAATACTACCCAATACGTTACATATTGTATTATTAATACTTTCACTTAACGAATAATGATTAACAAATATTTAGGGAAAATTTATGAATTGTAAATAACAGAATGGAGAACTACATATGGGCACACTTGCATAAATGTCATCGTGAGTGATAAGAAAATCAATATTCGCTAGTTAGGAGGGATATTTAAAGGTTACCTTGTTTTACACAATAATAATCAACCCTTGGACCCACTCCTCACAATATGCAAAGCCAACAGTCTACCACAATGCTACAATCAATTTGGATATAAAACATTATAGAAAGAATTTGAAGAAGAAAAAAAATTAGTTTATATATATATATTCACATAGGAAATCTTCTATATGGATTAGTGGTTAATGGTAAATAGAGTACAAGGAAATTAATGCTTAATGTTATAGTTTCTTCACACACAGGAAATCTTCTATATGGATGAGTGTCTAATGGTAAATGAGAGTAAAGGAAATTAATAATACTAATGTTTTGGTCATTTAATGAATTCAATATCTTCATCATTTTACGTATTAGAACATCAACACTAGTATGAGATCTCTTAATCTCCTCACATTTAACCCAAAAAAAAAAACCCTTCCAAAAAACATTTCTCATTTGCTAACAATTTCCTTCTCTCAAAACCAATTTTCATTAGGTACTATGACAACTCTATTCACAGTCACAAACAAAGAAGGTTAGGACCTATGAGGCAAGCTACAAAATGCTTAGAATTCAAGGAACCACCAAACACTGGCTTGCATTTTGTGTTCCTTCCACATCCCAATGAGAAGGTGAAAGTTCGAGTGGCAAGTTTGACAAAGTGGAGGGGGGATGGGATTTATGTCTTGGCAATTTGTGGCTGACTACCTATGAAGCACAGACACAAATATGACATGACACTGACACGTCGACACAACAAAATCCGTAAAAAAAATAAATAAATAAAAAATTGCATATCGACATTTTAAGAAAAGTGACCATGAAGCGTCTGGACACGACACGTTACCTTCAGCAGTGTCGGTACTTCTTAGCTGACTACAAATCCCAAATCTAAAATCTATGGTTGTATGCAAACTGCTAGTTTGGATTATTTAGGACACCCGCCACACCAAAAATAGTCTCACTTCTGAAACGCATCACTAGAGTCTATTATATGACTTCTTGGAGTGATATTATGTCCAAAACACAAATAATATGCGTTTTGGTCTTGTGCCTAATACCCAAACCAATAATTGTATGCAAACTCCTAGTGCAGGACACTCATGACACCAAAAATAAGACAAGCCACTCACCTGGGCACTGGAAAAGAGTAAAACTAAGCCCAGTTTATCACTAACCTAAACCAATCTCGAGATAAGATTGTTGAAAACTAATTTCTAAACAACCCCAGTTACAGGATTGTATGGAAAACACAAATTGACCTAATTCCAAACACCTTAAATGAATTGCCTAGCTCACAAGGAATCTGTAACAATGTTCTAAAAGTCTCGCTAGGCGGTAGGCGGGCAGTGGAGGGTGCCAAGGCGGAGGCCTAGGTGAGAAAATAATATTTAAAAGTCAAAATTAATAATATAGAGACAATAGTCATATATATAAACAAAACTCACTAAATTTCAAATTCATTCTTCTCCATATATCATTATATCATCAAACCGACCGAAACTTTTCGGTATCGTAGTTGACCAAAACGAAACGAAACGAAACGAAACGAAACCCCACCAGGAACCACGAAATGAAGTCTCGTTTCGGTGGTGTGTTTTGTCCAATGTTTCCACGGAAACGAACACTAATCAATCATGTTCAGAGAGAGAGAGAGAGAGAGAGAGGCCCATCCCCACGTGAAAACTGAAAAGTAAGTGGTCTTCAAATTTCAATTAATTTTGGAATCAACCAAAAAATTATTGATGGGGAATGAATATATGCAAAATTGGGGAAAACCAGAGAGAGAGATTCTCTGAAAAAGTGCTCACTCTTCTTCTTCTTCTTCTTCTTCTTCTTCTTGGCCTTCGATGGTGGCTCCTGCCCTTGCTGGTTAGTCTCTGCAGGCTTCCCTCTCCTTTCCTTTTTTTTTTTTTTTTTTTTTGGTTTCCCAAGGTATCCCCAGGCCTTCCGCCCAGGACTAATCCTCCGAGGTACTGTCGGGCACCGAAGTGGGGACCTCTCCCAAGATAGTTTTTTGCATACACAAGGACTCGAACTTGAGACCCTTGCTTAAGCAGCCAAAGCCCCTTCCACTTAGGCTAACTGACTCTTGGTTTCCCTCTCCTTTCCGTATCTCATATAGTTGTATTAACGCTATGATTGGGTGTTTAGGAGAGAAAAGAAAAAAAGAAAAAGTATGTATAGTGGAGGAGAGAAAAGAAGAGAAGGGAAAGACGATGTTTCTTTCATTTTGATTGGAAGTTGAGGAGAGAAGAGAAATAACTTTCTTTTCCATTGATTGTAAGTTGAGAAGAAAAGAAAAGAAAAAAAAATAAGTTACCATTCTACCCATCAATAACTTGGACTAACAAACCCTCATACACTCACGCTATACATACCTAGGAAAGTAAACTGGCAATTGAAGGTTCGGTTGTCTCCGGTTTTCAAAGCTGTGTTTTGTTTTAATTTTTATAATATATGTATGTGTATTATAATATAAGCCCTAGGACTTAGATGGAATTACAATTAGGTAAGACTAAACTAGAAGGGTATAGTAGGTATTAAGAAATATTAATTAATCCTTACTTTCTTTTCTCTCATTTTCTTCCTAATTTGGAGAGAAAGAAATTGAAAGAAAGTGGAGGTTAGTTTTCTCTCCCTTTCTCTCCTTTTCTCTCCTCATTAAAACTCGCAATCGAGAGAAAGCGAGAGAAAGTGAGGTTCTTTCTCTCCCTTTCTCTTCTTTTCTCTCATATTTTAAACTCTCAATCATAGCGTAAGAGTAATACTTGGGGCACAACTAAACACACAACTGTTGGGACACAACTCAATTAATGTGGCTATCTCTCTCCTGTGATGTCACTTTAATGTGTCTATCTCTCTCCTGTGATGTCACTGGACCCCACAGTGACATCACAGGAGAGAGATAGACACATTAATTGAGTTGTGTCCCAAAAGTTGGGTGTTTGATTGTGCCCCAAGTATTACTCTTGTATTAACCTTCCTCGTTTTTTTTTTTTTTTGGGGTCAATTACATATTAGGACAGTTTAGGCTAATTATGTTAATTTAAGGATAACTTAAAAAAAATTTGTATCAATCAGTCCCTCAATTATTATTGGACAAAAATACCCCCATCATTTTATGTGCTCACTGCTCTCACTTCTCTCTCTCTATAAATTATCACTCCCGTCCACACGTCCTCTCTCTCTCTCTACATTCCTACTACCGTCGCCTTCACCTACGACTCCGGCACCTTCGCTATGACTCACCGTCGTTTGATTTCACCAAAAAACTAAACTGAATTAGCCCCTCCTTGCCTTACAATCTTCTTCTTTGGGACAGATTAGGGTTTTACAATCTTCATTATCCCGTCGTGTTGAATCGTTGATGCCAATTTCGTCCGTCATTCTCTAGTAAATTCTCTCTCTCTCTCTCTCTCTCTATATATATATATATATATACATATATATCAATTTGTGTATATATATATACTATTTGTGCATTTGGGGGATTTTGGGATTTTTGTTTGAGATTTTGTGTGTTACTCTTCTTACGTTTTGGTCTTAAGTCGATGTGGATTCTATGTCAATATGTATGTGTCTTTGTTGATCCAAACTCGTTCCCGAAAAGTAATTAGCATATGCTTAGTTGCTACAATGGATGTTTAGTATTCTTCTATTAATTGCCTTGCGTCCTCATCAGCAACTTAAAAGTTTGCTGGTTGACTTTAGTGTATGATGATGCCAAAAATTGGTAAGAGTAAAGTAGAGCAATTTAAGAAGAGAGAAAGAGTGAGAGACTATTTTTTGTATGTGGTTCGGCCCTGTTAATGAAGGTACCTACGTCCACGGGTGTGTCTGAGCACGTTCACTAGCAGATCACCGGCGGGCCTGGTGAGCCAACAAAGAGGGGCGGCACTACCAATAATACCGGCCGGGTGTATGCGTGTAATGGTGAATTATAGAGGCGCTGTGTAGACTACAGAATTGGCTGCCCCCTCAATGGGGGGTGAGTGGTCTCTTTTATAGATGCAAGAGACCTACTCATACATGGATAAGGAAATATAATCCTATTAGGGTGTGATTGACATCAATCAAGTAAGTTTCCTAATTGTATTAGGATTGATTGACATTAATTGTGGGAGTTTCCCAATTGGATTAGGAAATAGATGCACTTTCCATTAGTCTTCTAGCTTGAGTAGGAAACTGCCCATAATTTTGGGCGTATCAGCTGCCCCCCATTTCCAAGATTGGCCAGATGCTATATCGGGGCAAGTTTGGAAATCAGTTTGATGTTACTTGCCGCTGTCTGAGTGCTTGTGGAAGCTGCCTCGGGGATTTTGAGCCTGATGAGTCCTCGGGAACTAACTGAGAGGTGCGACCCAGCCTAGCTCGGGACCTTTAGTTGCTCGGGAACTGACCGGGAGTTGAGACCCAGCCTAATTCGGAGTCTTTGAGTGCTCGGGAAGTGACCGAGAGTTGAGACTCGGCCTACTTCGGAGTCTTTTTTGCTTGAGTTAGCTCCCAGGATGGTTATCTTCTGCCCGTAAATCTTCGTCAAGGCTGTGGGTAGAAGGATTTTACCATGTTGAACAAGCCGACCTAAAGCGTATTGCTCTAGGGTCCTTTTTACTGTTAACTCCCCAGGATGGTTGTCTTCTACCCGGCCAGCCTTCGTCAAGACTGTTGGGAGAAGAGCTTGATCATGTTGGTGGAGCCGACCTAAATCAGGTTGCTTTAGGGTCCTTTTACTCCTCTATCGTCGGCCAACCTAAGAAATTTTAGTCACCTCTATCATCGGTCTGGACCTAAGTGGAGTTAATGTCTCTGAGTACTGTAGGTGCTCGGGTTGTCCAAGATTTTGACTTGGTTATCCGCGAGGCCTGTAAATACCCGGTGTGATTACCTGTTTAGTTCACTGCGCCATCTTGCCCCCCAAGCTTTCGCTAAGACGAGGGTCTTACAGAGGCTATGATCTGTAGGTAACCGACCTGGAACATGGTGGTTGCAGGGTCTTTTGAAGCTTGCCATCATCAGCCACCTAGGAGGTTTGCCTCCATCGTCGGCTGGACCTAAGCGAAGCCGGTGCCTCGGGCGTGACCCCGAGGTCTTTGGTGTCTGGGTTCGGAGCCCGAGGTCTTTTAGCGCCTGAGTTCGGAGCTCGAGGTCTTTTTAGTGCCTCGGGGTTAGGCCCGAGGTCTTTGGATGCCTCGGGGTTAGGCCCGAGGTCTTTTTATATGCCTCGGGGTTAGGCCCGAGGTCTTTGGATGCCTCGGGGTTAGGCTCGAGGTCTTTGGATGAGCTCTCTGACAATCGGTGGAGCCTCACGTAGTGATCAGGCAAGTATCGTTGTAGTCGGGCTCATCTAGAATGATGGAGACAGGGGGTCGGATCAGGATCATCGGGCTCCTAATTTTTATGTGCTGAAGGCAAAGCCGGAACTGCTTGATGCTGACCGATGTGAACTGGAGGTCGGGTCGGGACTGCCGAATCATGCCTGTTGTGAGATGGAGATCCGGTCGGGGCTGCCTGACCCGGACTGCTGTGAACCGGTGGTCGGGTCGGGATTGCCGGACTCAGACCTCTGTGAACTGGAAGAACTGTAAGAACTCCCGGGCTAATCTCGCTTTCGCTTACTTCTGGAAGACTCGTTGCTTTCTTGCCCGGTGTATTTGGTCTTCAGAAACTCTTCAGTGTCAATATATTTTCCAACCCTCTCAGAGAGCTCAACCAAAGTTTCCGGTCGGTTTCTGTGGAACGACGCGGCGCACTTGGTGTGTTGAACTCCCGAGCAGAAGGCTATGATGGCGATTGTCTCGTTCAAATTGCGGATTTGAAGCTTCTGTTGGTTGAACCGTTCGGTGAACTCCTTGAGGGACTCATTATTCCGTTGTCTGACTGTTAGTAGTTGCATGTCTGGCTTTGGCCGCTCATGCATACCGACGAACTGGTTGATGAACTGCTTGCTGAGTTGTTTGAAACTGCAGACCGACCGGGGCTCCAAGGAGTAGAACCACTGCATGGCCGGGCCTTTCAAAGTGCTGGGGAAGGCTAGGCAGTGTAGCTCATCAAAGTTGGTGGCTAGGGCCATCTGAGCCTTATAGGTTCGGACGTCGTCGATCGGGCTTCCCGAGCCATTGTATGAATCTAGCCGAGGCTGCTTGAATTTGCGCGGGATAGAGAACCTCGTGATCTGGCTGGAGAATGGTGACTCTGTCTCGGTATTGGCTTGATTCGGAACACAGTTTTGACCAAGCTTTTTGGCCACTCCGTCGATATGTTTCTTCAAGTCCTTGATTCGGGCTTCCACTCCTTCCCGATCGGTATCTGAGGAGCTAGTCGGGTTGGTGGAAGAGGCTTCTTCATGGCAGGGTGTTGTCCTCTGGGATCGGGCTCGGCTATGACTCCGGGTACCCGTTCGCCTAGGGACGACTTGGCTCTTGACCGAGTGACCCTGGACTGATTCCCGGGCCATACGCTCCTGCCTTTCCTCTCGGGCAGCACGCCCACTGTTGATGTCTCTGGCATCCTCAACATGGGACAGGTTGGCTCGGGTCCGTTGTCTGGTCAAGATCGGTTCTCGACCGTACGCAATGTTCCCGGGTCGTTTCCCGGCCACTGGAGGATTGCTTTGCTGGGTTAGCAGTGCTTCGATCTGTTGCTGGATTTGACGCTGGCCCTCCAAGAGTTGTGTGAGGGTTGCGGTGATTTGCTCATATGTCGGGACTGCTGCAGTCGACGCCGGGGCCGAAGGAACATCCCGGTCGGACTGCTGCGCAGCCTTCTTTGGTGGCATATTGATCAATCAAGAATTTGTTGATGAGAAGAATTGTCGTTTCCCACAGACGGCGCCAAGCTGATGATGCCAAAAATTGGTAAGAGTAAAGTAGAGCAATTTAAGGAGAGAGAGAGAGTGTGAGAGACTATTTTTTGTATGTGGTTCGACCCTGTTAATGAAGGTACCTACGTCCACGGGTGTGTCTGAGCACGTTCACTAGCAGATCACCGGCGGGCCTGGTGAGCCAACAAAGAGGGGCGGCACTACCAGTAATACCGGCCGGGTGTATGCGTGTAATGGTGAATTATAGAGGCGCTGTGTAGACTACAGAATTGGCTGCCCCCTCAATGGGGGGTGAGTGGTCTCTTTTATAGATGCAAGAGACCTACTCATACATGGATAAGGAAATATAATCCTATTAGGGTGTGATTGACACCAATCAAGTAAGTTTCCTAATTGTATTAGGATTGATTGACATTAATTGTGGGAGTTTCCCAATTGGATTAGGAAATAGATGCACTTTCCATTAGTCTTCTAGCTTGAGTAGGAAACTGCCCATAATTTTGGGCGTATCAGTGTAAATTCTAGATATTGTCCACTCTGTACATAAATCCAATACCATATTTTGTTGCCCTGTGTAACTCCTGAAGTGTGAAGTGGCTCGTGATAAAATAAAAATTTTTTTGTTGAAAATTTTAGGTTACTGAATACTTAAAGTTTTCAATAGAATTCTTCTACTAAAAAATTTTAGTAAATTTTCAGTTTCTTTTTAAGTTAAGAGGTGAACCATTTATCAAACACATTCCAAAAGAAACAAGTGTTGAAAGTTTCATCACTTAATTGGGTTATGAAACAAGCCATAACTTTATAGGTTTTGATTAAGCCCCTCTTTGGAATTAACTTTAATTGTTTGTCTTATGCAGTCTTCTATTTGTCCTTTTGAATTAAATTGTAAGAAACACTTTAGAGTTTCAAATGCATGGGTTATCAGAAAGAAGATTTGAATTCTTATCAATTTACCATTGGATTTGTCATTGCTGCATAATATTTACTAGCTTATGCTGTTTAACTTCTCCAAGAAATCATTAGTTGACATATTGGTTTACATTTTCTTGAAGGTTATATTATCTACTCTTGCTTTCATAGCATTTGAGCTTCCAACCAATGGGGCTATTGTGACAAATATTGTGGAGTTCTTTTTTCACTCGAGGCCTGACTTGGTGAGAAGTTTTTTTTCTCTCTCTTGTGACTCTTGTTATTCAGCTCTGTAACTGAATTTTTTGAAAGGGCTATAGGTGAACATCAGAAGCGTTGAGGAGCCTATAGTAATTGGCGCTGCTCTTTCATTGTCTTCTTCAGCTTTTGTTCTGCATGTATTTTTAATACAGATCTCTCAAATTTTGCAAATTAAAGTAGTTTGTTGATTTTCTTTTGCTGGCATAGGTTTGTGTGAATTTGTGATATGGCATATATATATGCAGCTACCTTGTAATATCCCAATTGCCAAAGCAAAAGTGATGGCATATTGAATCTTAGCATGAATTTAATGAAAGTGTCATTTCCCAAAATTGCTCTGCCTTTTTATGATGCAGCTTCTAGCTTTCTGTAAGACATTTTCTGTTTGATTGTCATATTGAAACTTAGTATGAACCCTTTTACTGGGGTTAATTGTTTTTCATGGTACACGAGTCACTTAATAAAACTAGCCCATATCACCATATAACCTATGTTGTTAGTGCCATTTCTCATTCTCATAGGTCTAGAGAATCAACTAAAACAACCAAAACTCTCAATTTAATACTTGACTCTACATAATAAAAGTAAGAGTGATGAGGGAAGTCAATGCAAGGACTATCAACATAGATAATTGTTATGACGGATTATTGCACGCTAATCAACATAGATGTTCTAGCAAGTCACGTAACTAGGACCACTACCGAAATAAATAGGAAGGGCAGTGCTTAAATACCTCAGTAATGCTCCCAACAGGCTTCCCCTTGACTTCTACGACAACATCACCAGGATGGAATCTAGCTATGTCAGCTCTTGATATAGGAGTTACCTAATCAAATTAGTTGGGAAGTTGTCTAAAATGGCAAGCGTGCAACTTGTTATTACTTAAAAATGAACAAAGATAACACTTGCGTGATTGTACGTTATGAAGGAGCCAAAGTTGTACATATGTACATAATTGTTTCACTCACAGCAATTATCAAAGTTGAGGTAAATGATGGTGATAACCTAATCCCCATGTGGACACCAAGTGTAAAGTACAAAGTGAAGGCATATTTGAGTTAAAATTAGTCCTTAGAAAACTAAAAAACTAAAAGGAAATGAAATTTTACCACTGTTTCCACTTATTATTTTGACCACCTTTTAAAGGGTAAAGTTTCACCATGTTTTTAAAAGAGTGGTGAAGTTTCACCACATTTTGACCTTCTTTTAAAATAGTGGAGATTTTTCTCCAAGTTTTAACAGAAGTCCTTATACTTGAAATTTTACCATTTTTTGAATGATTTTTTTAAAAAAGAATTGTGAAATTTAACCATGTTTTGCTTCTTTTTAAAAGAGTGGTGAAATTTCACCATGTTTTGTCCTCCTTTTAAAACAGTGGAGAAATTTCACCAAGTTTTAACGGAAGTTCTTATCCTTGAAATTTCAACTTGTTTTTACCGCATTTTTAAAAGAGTGGTGAAATTTCACCATGTTTTGACCGTCTTTTTAAAAGAGTGGAGAAATCTCACCAAGTTTTGACCTCATTTTAAAATAGTGGTGAAATTTCACCACATTTTGACTACCTTTCAAAAGAGTGGTAAAATTTCACCACGTTTTGATCTCCTTTTAAAACAGTGGAGAAAAGGAGGTCAAAACGTGGTGAAATTTTACTAAGTTTTAACAGAAGTTCTTATTCTTGAAATTTTCCCATGTTTTGACCGCCTTTTTAAAAGAGTGGTGAAATTTCACCACATTTTGACCTTCGTTTAAAATAGTGGAGAAATTTCACCAAATTTTAATAGAAGTTCTTATACTTGAAATTTCACCATCTTTTGATGCCTTTTTTAAAAGAATGGTGAATTTTAACCATGTTTTGACCGTCTTTTTAAAAGAGTGGTGAAATTTCACCACGTTTTGACCTTATTTTAAAACAGTGGAGAAATTTCACCAAGTTTTAACAGAAGTTCTTATCCTTGAAATTTCAACTTGTTTTTACCGCATTTTTAAAAGATGTGAAATTTTACCATGTTTTAACCATCTTTTAAAAGAGTGGAGAAATGTCACTAGGTTTTGACCTCCTTTTAAAAGATGTGAAATTTCACCAAGTCTTGACTGCCTTTCAAAGAGTGGTGAAATTTTACCGCACAATGACCTCCCCTTAAAACAGTGATGAAATTCACCACTCTTTTGAAAAGGCTTCTCCTATTGTTTGGTTGCCGAGAAAACTTTGGAATCGAAAAAACAGGTTTGATTAACTACAGTAGTGTCATGCCCATTCCAGAATTTCATAGTTTAATTATGCATGATATGAAATTTTATGAATTATCATTGATATATGATAATTGAGGATAAGTGGTTGACTGTGAGTCAATGGTAAGGTGTCAGTGAGGATACGGGAACATGGAAGTTCATATTGCATTGACAAGAGTAAATGACATTTATGTGATTTAAATGTTATTTGGCTTTATCTGGTATTTTGTGAATAGTAATTTTTATGCCTGTGTTGATAATTTCTGGTAATTGTGATATTGTTATATATCATTTCGAGAACTGTGGTGAGAACGTGAGTGATACATTAATTAAAAAGGTAGGTTGTGTAGAGATTCCACAGAATATAGTTTTCTGACGTGATTTTTGGACCCAAACAAGGCTTAGTCGAAAACTTTTGAAATTTATAGTTTTCACTCGTAAAGTTATAAAATAGACGTGTGCGACGTTTCATAGGTTAATGAGAAGTTGAGAAACTTGCGGGGAGGTAAACGTAATTCCCAGAAAGTTTGCTTATATCTAGATGAGAATGAGATTTCATTCTCATCCAAACTCAAAAATATCTTGTGAGAGAGGAGAGAGAAAAAGAGATTGAGCCAACGGGCTTTGCGACGACATACGACGACCGTTCGTCTGTCAGATTTTCTCCAGATTTCATATTTGAACTCGTGGAGGTTAGATCTACGTTTTGATACCACTTAGGCCGTGTTTGGCCAAGTTTTGTAAAAATCTTAATTTTAGACTTTTGGGAAAAACAGGTATAAACTTGTAGGAATTTTCTCAAATTCGAAATCCGACGTTTATTTAGCCCCCTAGACGATCCTTCAAAGTTTGAAGAGATTCGCACGAGGTATGAATTCTAGATCTATGAAATATATGGATTTTCATGTTTTGAACATCAACTTTGATATTCTTGGATCCGGGCAAAATTCATGTATTAGTTAGGCCCGTTAATTATGCACGTGAAATTATGATAAAAGCACGTATAACTGTTTATGTGAGCATGTTATGTGTTCACTTGGGTCGAAGGGGAGTTTGGTGCAAATTCATCCGGGGTAAGCTCCTCGAACCTTGAGGATTGTGATTGTGATTTAAATGGAACTGGAATTGTGGTTGTATCTGGATTGGAGGTAGGCCCAACCAGTACACGGTACCTGGTATGGAGGAAGGCCCAACCAGTGTACGAGATGCGTGGGAGAGGTCGGCCTCCTACGACATCGACCGAATGAATGCGTACCACTCACCCTAGAGACTATTTCTATGTGTTTTAGATGCTTAAACCATGAACTATCATATAAGCATACATTTAGAATTGTACACTCAGCATATAGCTGAGCAGTGGAGATGTACTCCATTGCAGGTAAGAAGAAAGACAAGAAGAAGCGCGATGAGTGAGGCCGATGAATGCCGGGGGGAATCATAATTGTATATGTTTTGTTTTGAATCTCAAAACTGGTGTAAGGATTGGGATTTTTGTAAAATGTTATAATATAAACATGGATTAGTTTCGCAGTATTGTAATCTTGTAATTGAACGTTTGTAATTGTGTTTTAATATGTTGAAACCAGTTGTGGTTGAATTGGTGTTGGAATTAAGAAGCATGAGTTGTTCGTATTTCACACAGGGCTGCCAGCAAGGGAGCAGTCGACTGGACCCAGGACCAGTCGACTGGATCTCGTGGGATTGAGGCACTAAAAGTGAATAGTAAGAGAAGCAGTCGACTGAACCCTTTGTCAGTCGACTGGACACTGTAGATTTTTGGCCACTGCTTCTAAAAATGGAAAAGCAGTCGACTGAGTCCTCAGATTAGTCGACTGGATCCCTTTGATTAAGTTACATTTTTGGGTTCTGCTTAACCCAGTCGACTGGGCAGTCGACTGGACCTCTGTTGAGGATTTAGGGTTTTAGTTTCTGCCAGGCACAGTCTACTGGACCCTAGTACAGTCGACTGGGCAGTCGACTGAACCTCTGTATTTTGAAATGGATTCTTGTGAACACTTTTGATTGAACAAAACTTTTTGTAACTCCGATTTTCAATGGATTTTATAAATTCAGAGGGTAATGTTCCCTAAGTTTTAAATACCCAAGGTTGTTTTAAAGTTCTTTCCGCTGCGTATCATTATATTGTTGTCTGGATGAGCCTTGGTGGCGTGCCACGTGTCCTATTTCCACGCGTAGTGGGATGGGTCGTGACATTTATTGGTATCAGAGCCATAGGTAACAAAACTTTGGGAACGTTCGATGATGAGAGGAGTGTTGAGTGATTTGTCACATGTTTTAAATTACATTTATACATCTTAGAGATGTTTGATGCATATGAATGTTGTTTTACATACATGACATTGTTATTGTTGTACATGCATAGTGTTTATGCATTGTGAACTACAGGATTGTAATCATGAGTGACGAAGAGCGAAATCTGTCGCCACACACTCGACGTATGAATGAATTGGCAGAAATGATGGGGAATATGGGAGAAATGATACAGAATATAGCGGAGCGACTGCCTCCTACGCCCCATATCGAAGTGGAACCAATAACCGTAGTGCATGCACCCGAAACTAGAGGTATGAGATCAATATCCGAACAATTCGCTCGAAAGAAATCAATGGAATTTCATGGAACACCTGATCCAACGCTCGCAGAACATTGGATTATGGACATGGAACGAATTTTTAGATCTATTCCGATGTCGGATAGGGAAAAGATTGAGAATGCAAGTGACGTACTGAGGGGTGAAGCCCAGAACTGGTGGGTGAATGTCCTAGATCAAGGAGCACCGATTATTTGGGAAGGGTTTAAGGCAGAATTCAATCGCCGATTCTTTCCACGAGCCGCCTATAATGCGAAGAAGCGAGAATTTGATAACCTGAAGCAGGGAGATATGACTGTAACTGAATACACTTCCAAGTATAACGCGTTGTTGAGGTTTGGTAAGGGTTCTGTGCCCAAAGAGGAAGATAGGGCAAGAAAATTTGAAGAGGGTTTAAGGGATAATATCCGGTTGAGAGTAGAGACCTATGAGCATTCGACTGTTGCAGCAGTACAGCAGACGGCACTTGTAGCCGAAAGTGGAATAGAGAGATCGAGACAAAATCACCAAGGAAAGCGAAGTCATGAGGGTGGTGACCGAAGTCAGGGGGGATCTTTTAAGAAATCATTTTCACGAGGCTCTAGTTCTGGTTTTAATGATTCCAGGAGAATACCAAGTAACATACCGTTGTGTTCACTTTGCAACCGACCATACACCGGTCGATGTTTTCTGACCAACTTTCAGAACAGATCTACAGGGGGAAACAGTGTGAGTTCTGCGACCTACCCGCAACTCAAGTGCTTTGATTGTGGTACCTTGGGACATCGAGCGAAGGATTGTGATTATATCATTGATTATAAAGATACAATCAAGGTTCATTGACACTTCTTAAATTTCCAACAACTGAAACTAAAGTTACACAATAAGAGTTCATACAACTAAAGGTTATTATTTGCTAGGATGAAACGAAATTAAACATGGGAATTAGGTTTGTTCTTTCATCCTGAGAAGAGATCTTCAGCCAACTTGAACGGGTCCTCTTATACGGAAGAGCTGAAGAAACAAAAAAATAAATAAATAAACTGAATTGTATTATCCAATCAACAAGTAGTTAAAACAATTAACTAGGACTAAATCCACATTCAATCAAAAAATGCTTACAGAATATGAGATAAAACCAAAACAAAAATCAATATTCATATTCACATTGAGAACAATTGTGATGGATGATCAAGATACACAGGTTATGGTCATGGCTATTGATATGTTTGTGATTTGTTATTTGTGGATTGTAGTCTTGGTCTTTATTCATGTATGTATTGTTCGGAGGGCCATAAGTAGTGGGTTTATAAACACTACCATGGTTGAAAGGGCTAGCTTGGGAAGCACAAAGCATATCTCGAGAAGACATTAAAAAGCTTCCTTGCTTTGATTTTGAGGGAAAAGAGAGAGGAAGTAGTCCTGTGGATTGTGAGGTATGTTTGGATAACTTCAAAGCCGGTGAAAAATATAAGTAAGTAAATCATTCGAAATATAAATAAGTAAAGAACTTTTTAATCATCTAGTATCAAGTTTATGCGCTCAATTCATAATCAATACCCAAGGCCAAGAGGCTTAGATCACGAGTAATCCGTAGACCACATGGATTGTGTTAGGCTGGAGGCTAACTTTGCTAGGATGAAATTAACATAAAAACATTGGAATTAGGTTTTTTTCTTACATCCTGAGAAGAGATCTTCAGCCAACTTGAAGAGGTCCTATTATACGGAAGAGCTGGAGAAACAAAAAATAAATAAATTTTCAATTGTATTGTCCAATCAACAAGCAATTACAACAAAGGAGGCAGAAATATCAATCTCAATCTCACGCTCAATATTACAACTAGGGAGCAACAGGTTTCTCTCCTTTGCTAGTAGGCTCCAACTTGCGAAATCTGTCATGTCTAACAGTCAAGTCTATTGGTCTAGCATTTTTATTCTCCCTAAAAAGGTCTTGGAGACTGTTGAAAGACAGGTAAGGAAGTTCCTATGGACTGGGAATGATGAGTCCTCTTATGGTGCTAAAGTTGCATGGGACATTGTTGGCAAGTTTGGGCGAAGTTTCACTTTGGGCCATCGACTTTCATCTTTTTTTGAGAGAGTTGGGGATAGGGCTCACATTGCAACAAAATCGAAACTACTTAAAATTGAAAGTCGAGGGCCCAAAGTGAAACTTTGCTCAAATTACAAGTATTAAAGAGTATTTAAGCCAACATATTTACTACTAGTCATTTAGAATTGGATTGTTTATATATAATCTCATCTGCCGCAAAAAAAGATTGTCAGGTAGTAGTAGTAGTAGTAGTAGTAGTAGTAGTAAGAAAACAAGGATAAAAGGGGGTCTATCGTCCGTCGATCCATACAAACTAGGGTTAATTCTGGTAAGGTGTCTTCCTCTTCCTCTTCCTCTCTCATTTGTAATTTGTGTTCATTGCCCCCAAATTTCGGTTGACATGTACATGTATTTTATTATGTGTATCTCAACTGAGCTCCTGTACCCAAGCTCATTATCGAGCTAATCGCTGTACAAGTAGCGACAATATGTTACATGATCTTCATCTTAAATACCTTTGATCTTAAGCAATATCTGATTTCCCCATCCCCCCCCCCCCCCCCCCCCCCCCCCCCCCCCAATTACTTGCCTCCTCTTTAATTATATATCCTAAGGCTGGGTTTTGGCATCCAATATTAGTTTTCAAAGAAATCTTCATGTTTTCTGTGATTTGATTATCCCCACAACCCTGGCCCCCTACTACATCTTAACATACATGTGTTGTTTGACTGACTTTGCCTTATTTAATATCCCAAATAAAATAGGAATCAAAAGAATGGACGGAGAAATCCATAATAGTAATATCAACAAGTGGATTGTATTGGATCTTGTATGCATGAACTCAAAGAAAACAGTATCACAAGGGAGGCGAATATGCGTAAACAAAGCTTGTGAGAATCCTGTATACATGAACTCAAAGAAAACAGTAGCACAAGGTAAATATTGTTCAAAGTAAATTGGTTTTTGATTATCCAATGCCTATGCGGAAAGCTAAATCGAAATTGAAATCAAATTTGAATTAACTCGAATTCATTCTCGTCGATTGATCAGATGTATCAATAGACTTATATTGTATTTTCAATTCGATTGATCGGATCACACACATACACACACACACACACAGAGACAGATATAGAAATATATATATATATATAAATATATATATATTCATACATGCATAAACACCTTCGAAGACAATGATCTCAGCCCTCTCGTCGCCGGCGACAAATTGAACTTGTGGTCGCTGTCTTCTCCCGATGCCGTGACTTATACTATCGTCCTCTCTCTCTCTCTCTGTTGATCTCTCTAGGGCTGGGGTATAATTGGTATTTTCTAAAAGTAAAGTGACACTAAGAGATCTTTATTTACTCTTTTTTTCTAACGAGGGATCTAGCTAAAAATAAAAATATTTAATTGTCTCTAAACCAATAGAATTCCATAACTAGGGACATAGATCAAATTTTCCGAAAAAAAAAAGGTCATTGGGTTGACCCAACCCAATTTCGACCCGTCCTTATTTGACCTGAGTAAACAGGTCAGCGACCCATTTCTTACTCGATCCGTATCCGATCCGTTCAAAACCAACCCAACCCGCTCATTTGTCATCCCTAGTTACACCATATTTGTGTACCAATTATTAATTTTTTGGAAATTAATTTTAAAATATATTTTATTTGTCATTTAATTAATGAAGGGGTAATTATTGGGACACAATCTTCATACAACTTTCAAAAATTTGTATCCATCTCTCTCTTATGTCATTGTGGGGTCCAGTGATGTCACAGGAGAGATAAACACAAAAACCAATAGAATGCATCATAAAATGAATTCAAAATTATAAAAGTTTGACATTTACATAGACCAAGTTATTACGTCTATACTTAAGTATCAAAGTAGAATGTACAATATAATCAAAACTAGTAGTAGTATATATCATAGAAGATTTTTTTTTTCGGTAAATTGCAAATTACATCCCTGTAGTTTACGGGTTGTAATAATTTGGTCCTTATGGTTTTAATTTTGGCAATTTATACCCTATAGTTTTAAAATTGTGCTAAATCCGCCCAATTACAAATTAAGCAAGGGCACAATGGGAATATCACATTATTTCCAGCCCAAAATGACCCTATGTATCCATAGACCTAGGAGTGTAGTTCAATGGGACCAGAAGTTTATACGGGGGTTTTGGGACAGCGCCCCCGCCAGATTATTTTGGGTAAAAGTAGTATAATTTTATGTGGTTTGTACAAATTAATTTATCACATAAATAACTTATAATCTTTTAAACAATCTGATACACTTAAAACTTATAATAATCTAATAATATCTTTTAATATTTTAAATCACATGCTAATATATGATAATCTTTTAAACAATCTGATACACTTAAAGCTGGACACGCACTGCCACACAAATATCAAAGTGAAATTGATAAAAATAAATAAAAAATTAAGCTTATACTACAAAATTTCCGTGAAAAAATTATGAGATAGATTAGTTTGTACAAAAAAAAAGCTACAGAATTATACTATTTTTACCCGAAACAAATGAATTTATTGGGTCGGGCGTTGTCCCCGATCCCCCGTATAAGTTTCTACTCCCAGTGAACTACACTTATGGACCAGTCCCTGCACATGGGGTCATTCTGGGCTGGAAAAAATGTGAAATTCCAATTGTACCCTTATTTATTTTGTAATTGGGTGAATTTTGCACAATTTATAAACTATAGGGTATAAATTATCAAAATTAAAACCATAAAGATCAAATATGTCACAACCCTTAAACTATAGAGGCATAATTTACAATTTACCCTCTCTTCTTTTTTGGCTGAAAATATCGTAGGAGATCTTTTTAGCTTGTATTTTGACCAAATCTTTCAAGTTCTGAGAGTTTGTCACTTCAAATCAAACTTTAGAGAGATTTTCAAAGATTCACTGACATGTACACAGGCTACATTATCATAGACCGAAATCAGTGCATTCCTGTGCAGTCATTCGGAAAGTCACCTAGAAGGGAAGGAAAATATAGAAAATGAGATGATTTCTATTCATTATAAAAATAGATAATTGTTGAAAAATTCCTACAAGTAACTCTCCTAAGTTTTAAATTCCAATTGTTTTGACCATTTTTTAAAAAGGACAAAATGAATCTAAGTCGGTGCTCACACGGTATAAGTGCACGTACCATAGAGGATCCCACATGCCCCCCAGCCCTCACGCGCGCCATACTTGGTTTCAGCCACTCACACCGTGTGAGTGGCTGTACCATATAATATCTATTTCGAAAATGTATTTTTAAACTTTAAACCTCCATAACTTTTGATCTACAACTCTGTTTCTTACAAATTTTATATCGTTGGAACCGTGTCGACGACAGCTACAAAACTAGTACCATTGTTATACCTTTTGAGCAAAAGAAAAAAATTCTTATTTTTACATGTTATGCTCCAGACGAACCTAATAAAATTTTCACATAATATTTGTGTATGGGTTATTGAATTTTCACGTAATATTCACGTATGCCAAGTTGATATGATGTGAGGAAAAAAAACTGAATGTTCACTTTGTTCTTAAAGAGAGTTTTAGTGAATTTTTACAAGAATTTTGCATTTGTTTGGATTGAAAAACTATGTTTTATAATTGATTTGTGAAATTTGATTTTTTTTAAACGAAATATGCATTGTTTAATATGAAAGAACAAAAAAAAGAGTAAAATTTCACTTGACATATATGAATATTAAGTGAAATTTCACTGAACTTGTACTTGAATATTAAGTGAAATTTTACTTAAATTGACACTTGAGGGACTTTTTAACAAAGCAAGTATCAAATTAGACCTTAAACTCTAGAGAGTTACTTCTAGCAACCTTTGGGATAGTTAGTGAATTTTCACTTAACCTACTAAGTGAAATCTCACTAAACGATTATACGAATGTTAAATTTAACTTCAAATTTTTCAGGAAGAAAGCATGTACGGGTTCATTGAATTTTCACTTAATATTTATGTATGCCAAATTTATATGTTTTGAGAAAAAAAATATTAAAAAAAGACGAATAGCAGTAAAGCCATTGCTACCTCATTAAGGCTTAGTTTGGCCCCATTTTGGTGTTTCCCCTTTTTTAAAGCACAATTTCATGTTAATTCATTTGGTAACTAGTTTATGAGCTTTGCAAAAATGGAACTTAGGGCTTTTTTGGGGAGAGTTTTTAAAAGCTCTAGAATTGAGTGAAATTTCACTTAATATTTTATGTATATCAAGTGAAATTTCACTTAATATTTTATGTATATCAAGTGAAATTTCACTTATTATTTATGTATGTAAAAACATGAAAATCTTTTTTCTCAAAACATATCAACAATAAATTAAAAAAAAAGACGAATTTTAACAAGAATTCCTGCATTTGTTATATTTGAAAATTTGAGTTTTATAATTGATTATGAAATTTGCTTATTTTAACAAAACATGCATTGTTTAAAAAAAAAAAAAAAAACAAATCACCATGCCTACATGAATATTTAGTGAAATTTCACTTAACTCGTACATGAACATTAAGGCTTAGTTTGGCCCCCATTTTGGTGCTTCTTCTTTTTTAAAACACAATTTCATGTTAATTCATTTGGTAACTAGTTTATGAGCTTTGCAAAAATTGAACTTAGGGCTTTTTTTGGGAGAGCTTTTAAAAGCTCTAGAATTGAGTGAAATTTCACTTAATATTTTATGTATATCCAGTGAAATTTCACTTATTATTCATGTATATAAAAACATGAATTTTTTTTTTCTCAAAACATATCAACAATGGTACTAGTTTTGTAGCTCTCGTCGATACGATTCCAACGGTATAAAATTTGCGAAAAATGGAGTTATAGGTCAAAAGTTATGGATGTTTAAAGTTTAAAAATATTTTTCGAAATTAGAAATACTACGGTACGCTGCTCGCACGGTGCGAGCAGCCTTTGGAGAAGATGGGCGCGTGGGGGCACGTGGGCGCGCGCGTGGGGGCGCGTGAGGTGATGGTGGTTGTGATTGGAGATTCTATGGTGCACGCACTTATACCGTGCGAGCACCAGCTGTCAACTTTTTGTTCTTTTTGTTAAGTCACTTTCTAATTTGTACTTTAGCTTAATAAATAGTGTACTGAGGTCCTTTTTGGTAAATGCCCCCTTACAAAAAAATTAGGGATGTTAAATGGGACGAATTGGCCCACCTCAAGTTGGGTTCATTCACGGCACGGAATGAGTTGCGACTCGCCAAATGGCAAATTGGGGTGCCCCAATTCGCCATTTGGCGAGTCGCGACTCATCCCGTCCTGTGGATGCCCCAATTCGCCATTTGACGAGTCGCAACTTATCCCGTCCTGTGGATGAACCCAGCTTGTGACTCAATTCATTGGGTATGGGTCCGGGTCGACTTTCATTTTTGCAACCCACAACTCGCCCCGTGACCCTGCTCGCTTAACCCATCAAACCACTCGCCAATTCGCCCACCCCGCACACCAAACTCTTCTCACAACCCAGCCCGTCCCCGCCTCGCCAACCCGTGAGCCAACTCGCCTAAACCTGCGAGCTGGACTGGACTGGACAGTATACTGTGACTGTATAGTTTGTAGACAGTGTAGTGTAGGCGGTAGGCTGTATAGCCTATTATGCCTGTATTGCAGCTATTGGCTATTGCTGGATTTTACGGCTGAAGCCCACTGTGGAGTGTTGGAACTTTGGACACTTGGTCACAGTTGGACTTGGTCATTACTCATTAGTTGAAAGTTGAAAGTTGAAACTTGGACAACTGGATTATTTTTTACTAATTTATTTACTTAATTCAGTTAATTGAATGACCAAGTAGTGAAGTAACTAGTAAGTCTGTCTTGGAGACTTGGAGTCTTGTCTTGGTCCTCTTGGGCAAGATAGTTCACAGGGAATCAGGGAGTCACTTAACTTCGTGATTCAATTCATTCATTACACATTTACAATTTCACAATTTGAAATTACAAATACACATTTCTGATTTACATGTAACACAGACTGTCTAATTTATTTACACATTTTTTTTACAAACTGTACGTTATCTATATAAAAATACAAAAAACTGTTTAAAACTATTCTTTAAAAACTGTTTTTTTTTGTACAAACTATTATGTTATCTACGTAAAAATTTATAATACAAAAACAGTTTTTTTTTTCTTTTTTAAGACTTTTTGAAGATTTCAAAATTATTTTTTGAAACTTTTTTTTATGGACTTTTTGAAGATTTCAAGTCTCTAACAAAACATTTTTAGAGACTTCAAAACTATTTTTCTAACCCGTGGGCTAACCCGCGAATCAAAATTGTGGGCTAACCCGCGAATTAAACCGTGGGCCAACTCGCGGATCAACCCATTAACCAACCCAATACCCCAATTCGTGAGTTGGCTCGCCTCGCCCCGTAGACCCACGAATTTGTGGGCCAGGTCGAATTACTATAATTTCACTTTCACGTTGCCCCACCCCGCCCCGCCTGTCTCACCGACCCGCCCCGTGACCCGTCCCAATTCGTCCAATTCGTAAGTGTGGCGGGGCAAGCCGCCTCGTTTGACACCCGTACCAAAAACATACTTCACTACATGCATTTACATTATATTTATATCAATCAGTCAAAGGCTAAAGGCTAAAAAGAAAATACAACTAATCAAAGTCCACTTGCTGTGTCCATGTGCTCAATATTGATGACCACCTGCAGCCCTGCTCAACTTGCGGAGTTCGGTAGGGTTTGTTTGGATACATGGTTAACATCCCCCTTCAAACGAATGGGAGGAGAGGTGACCGTGAGTTTGTTCTTGAAAGTAAGAAACTTGGGTTTCCCATCGATCTCAGCTCCAAGGACCTCCAGTATGTTCATATAACCAATCATTTTTAGAACGTGCTCTCTTACCGAAGTTCCTTCTGACATCTTAGTGTTCATGAGTTGTTGCATGGCGTTAAGCCTTGCATGTCAGCCCTGTTCCCCAAACATCTCCTTGAGATTCAAGATCATGTTACTAGCCGAAGTCATCGACTGATGTTGGTGCTGCAATACATTGGACATAGAGGCCAATATATAACAACGGGCCATCTCATCAGCCTTTTTCCAGTGTTCATATTTATCTTTCTCTCCAGTTTGGGTATTAGGACCGAGTGTTGGCGGACAAGGAGTGGTGAGTACATATTTGTATCCTTTTGTAGTCAATAGAATGTCAAGGTTTCTTTTCCAATCCACATAGTTTGTTCTAGTTAACTTGTTTTGATTAAGAATGGTTGCAAGTGGGCTAAAATGCGACATAGTGAAATTTGAAAATTTACACATGCAATTATAGTATAAGTATGGATCATCATTTAAAGTGATAAATATGTAAACCATGAGAAAAATTCCTTTAAAACATTTAACATATATATCATCAGAATATTAAATCTATGAAATCAAGCCTCCGAGGGGAGGGAGATCGAGACCTCACAACTTAATTGGCTAAACCATCATGACTATTCCCATGCAACTCTTGCAAAATAATTCATGACTCCTGATTCCTTAGTCTCTAACAATATTCAATAAAATTTTGAGGGAAATCTCTTATTAAAATTATTAGTCTAGTGTACACCATCAATTAGAATCCAATGACAACCGCCTCAAGTAATGCCTCCGAGGGGAGGTCACTCTCTAACACGTCTCATTAATTCTATCCTTTAGGAAGTTCATATCTAGTAACCAGAGAATAGAATATTGTCCGAGGGGAGTGATCACAGATAAATTTGCGACGTGCAATATTCTATTCTCCTTACAATGAACCATTGATGGAAGACCATGAGGTTATGCGTTAGCATAAGACTCTCTCCCACTAGATTGTTTAAGTTAGGAATTTATTTTCGGAAAAATATGTTTTATTACATTAACCGCAAATATCTCATATTTGTTCAATGTGTCAAAACGGCTTTCTTTTGAAAAAATTAATAATTTTGGAAAACAATTTTATCCATATTATCATTTTGAAAAGAAATCACTTTGAACTCATGCATGTGTAATTTATGAACCAATCACATCACATGCAATAACACATAAACAATCATGCATAAACAAGCCCTTCTCTCTCATGGCTCTACTTCCATTGACCAGTCTTCGAAAGGCTTCAGTGCTCCAGGCTCCACCTCCACGGTTTCGTCTTGTGCATTTTCAAAAATTACATTTACAAAGTCCTATGCCTTCCCGAAGGAGGCTTACATAATGATCTAGGAATTAAAATGAAATTTTGGTGGAGGGAAGCCATCATGAAATTACCACAATGCCCTTTACAATGCCACAATTAAACCGAAATAGAAAATCAAACACAAATGTAAATGCTTTGGCCATGAGAGATTAGGAAGCTGCAAAACAGGGTTAGTCTATGCCAATCCCACGCAGTTGTATATATATGATTACTATAAATGCATATGTACATACCACATAGTTTATAATCATATTATACATAAAAGATATCAAATATCGCATAAGGTATTAACACTGTGAATTAATTGGCTCCCAGAAAACATCGTAGAATAAAACAACAAAAACACATGTCAAAACCATTTTTTGCAAACACTTATTTTAAAAACAATTTTAGACAATTGCTATTCAAAATTAAATTTTACAAAAACAGCTTTTAATAAAATAAATTATTGAAAAATAGCACGTGTAATTGTTTTAGAAAAGATTTACACGCATACAACACGTGGATAGCACGTGCACATCACGCGCATGAACACTATCGTACGTGCTCGTAAAACCCTAGGTTAGTTACATGTGCTTTTCTTCCCTCTTTCAATTCTAAATTTTAATTGATGAGTATTTGAAGAAAAATAGCACATGTAACAGGTGTGCCGCACAGCAGAGCACGTGCACGCGCACTATCGTACGTGCTCGTAAAACCCTAGGCCAGTTACATGTGCATTTCTTCCCTCTTTTAATTCTAAATATTCATTGATGAGTATTCAAAGAAAAATAGCACACGTAACAAGTGTGCCGCTCAGCAAAGCACGTGCACAGCACGCACACAGCACGTGCACGCATACTATAGTACGTGCTCGTGAAACCCTAGGCCAGTTACATGTGCTTTTCTTCCCTCTTTCAATTCTAAATATTAATTGATGAGTATCTAAAGAAAAATAGCACATGTAACAGGTGCGCCGCTCAGCAGAGCACGTGCATAGCACGCACACATCACGTGCATGCACACTATAGTACGTGCTCGTGAAACCCTAGGACAGTTACATATGCTTTTCTTCTCTCTTTCAATTCTAAATATTAATTGATGAGTTTTGGTCGAAAAAAAGCACACGTAAACTGCAACATGGTACTCGCGCACGGTAGTATAGCCCTTGCGCACACTGCAGCGCACAGGCAGTCGCGTGCTGCAGCCCTGTTGACCACGTGCGACCGTGTTTCAGTTAGGGTTATACGTGCTTTTATTCCACATATGTTTCCCAACCATTAAATCATAGTGTTCTGCAAAAAATACATATAGAGTTTGAGCAGGCTCTGATACTAGTTGTTGGTCCCGTTTTAAAATATTTAGGGTTTGCGGAAGCTATTATCATTGAAAACTCTTTTCAATACAGATCCGGCTCAAAACTAAGATGCGTATGATTATCAAAAACAGATCTAATACCTTTTATGATCAGTTGGATCCTTACAAGAACACTTCAAGCAAGATCCAGATGCTACTCCTCCTTTGCGATCCAGAAATCTTCACGCGTATACTCTTGAAGCTCTCAATCCTTAGACCTTGGTGATGATCTCTAGGGTTTAGAGGAAGAGAGAAAATTTATGTGTGGGAGAGAGAGACTCAGCCAGGGTTTTATTATGTCACACCCGTTCCAAAAATTTATAGTTTAATCATGCATGATATGAAATTTTATGAATTATCATTGATATATGATAATTGAGGATAAGTGGTTGACTGTGGTCAACGGTAAGGTGTCAGTGAGGACACGAGAATATGGAAGTTCATATTGCATAATCATGAGTAAATGACATTTATGTGATTTAAATGTTATTTGACTTTATCTGGTATTTGTTGAATAGTAATTATACCTGTGTAGTATAATTCTGATAATTTGGATATGATAGTATCATTTTGAGAACTGTGGTGAGAACGTGAGAGATGCGTTAATTAAAAAGGTAGGTTGTGTAGAGATTTCACAGAATATAATTTTCGGACGTTATTTTGGACCCAAACGAAACTTAGTCGGAAACTTTTGAAATTTATAGTTTTCACTCGTAAAGGCATAAAATGGACGCGTGCGAAGTTTCGAGAGATAATTAGAAGTTTGAAAAACTTACGGGGAGGTAAACGTAAATTCCCAAAAGATTGTCTATAAATAGTGAGGATGAGATTCATTCTCATCCAAACTTGCCAAAAATATCTAGAGAGAGGAGAGAGAAAGGAGATTTGGTTGCTCCGGACTTTGCGACGCCGATCGACGACCGTTCGTCCGTCAGATTTTCTCCAGATTTCAGATTTGAACTCGTGGAGGTAAGACCTACGTTTTGATACCACTTAGGTCATGTTTGACCAAGTTTTGTTAAAATCTTAATTTTTGACTTTTGGGAAAAATCAGGTAAAACTTGTAGGAATCGTACCAAATTCGAAATCCGACGATTATTTATTCTCCTAGTCAATCCTTCAAAGTTTGAAGAGATTCGCACGAGGTATGAATTCTAGATCTGTGAAATATATGGATTTTCATGTTTTGGACATCACTTTTGATATTCTTGGATCCGGGCGAAATTCATGTGTTAGTTAGGCCGTTAATCATGCACGTGAAATTATGATAAAAGCACGTATAACTGTTATGTGAGCATGTTATGTGTCTACTTGGGTCAAAGGGGAGTTTGGTGCAAATTCATGCCGGAGTAAGCTTCTCGATGTTTGAGAATTTTGGTAGCGACGGCTACTGTGCATGGTTGTAGGCTTGGACTTGCCATGGCACTTGTGGGATGTAATGGTTGTAGGCTTGGACTTGCCATTGACATCGCGGTTTAAGGCTTGGACTTGCCGCTACCGGATGAATGCGTACCACTCACCCTAGAGACTATTCTTATGTGTTTTAGATGCTTAAACCATGAACTGTCATATAAGCATACATTTAGAATTGTACGCTCAGCATATAGCTGAGCAGTGGAGATGTACTCCATTGCAGGTAAGAAGAAAGACAAGAAGAAGTGTGTGGAGTGAGGCCGATGAACACCGGGGGATCACCTTTGTAAATGCTTTTGTGTTTTAAATCCTAAACTTGTGTAAGGATTTGAATATTGTAGTATGTTGTAATAGAAACATGGATTTGCTTTTCGGTATTGTAATCTTGTAATTGAACGTCTGTAATTATGTTTTGAATGCGTTAAAATCAGTTGTGGTTGTGATTGTTATTGGTATGGAGTAGTAGGACTTGTTAATTTCCAACTCAGGGCTGCCAGCCGAGGAGCAGTCGACTGAACCCCCTGATCAGTCGACTGGACCTCGTGTATTTGATAAACTGTAAGGAAATATTAGAGAAGCAGTCGACTGGACCCTTGGGCAGTCGACTGAACACTGTTTAGTGGAGCCACTGCCTCCTTCGATTGAAAAGCAGTCGACTGGTTTCAGAAAGCAGTCGACTGGGCAGTCGACTGGACCCTAGTGCAGTCGACTGAGCAGTCGACTGAGCCTCTGTTTTTCAAAAACTATTTTCTTTGAATGTGTTTTCAATGACCAAAATTTTTTTATGACTCTAATTTCAATGTATTTTACAAACACAGAAGGGAGCGTTTCCCAAGTTTTAAACTACCAGGGTTGTTTTATAGAAGTTCTTTCCGCTGCGTATTATTAGATGATGTTTGGATGAGCCTTGGTGGCGTGCCACGTGTCCTATTTCCACGCGTAGTGGGATGGGTCGTGACATTTATTGGTATCAGAGCTAGAGGTAACAAAACTTTGGGAACGTTCGACGACGAGTGGAGTGTTGAGTGATTTGCCACATGTTTTCAATTGCATTCATGCATCTTAGAGATGTTTGATGCATATGGATGTTGTTTTACATACATACTATTGTTATTGTTGTACATGCATAGTGTTTATGCATTGAGAACTACAGGATTGTAATCATGAGTGACGAAGAACGAGAATTATCGCCACATACTCGCCGAATGAATGAAATGGCAGAGATGATGGGGAACATGGGGGAGATGATACGAAATATAGCGGACAGATTACCCCCAACACCTCCATTGGAGCCAGAACCAATAGTTGTAGTACATGCGCCTGAAAATAGGGGTATGAGGTCAATATCAGAACAGTTTGCCCGGAAGAAACCGATGGAATTTCATGGGACACCCGACCCAACGCTCGCAGAACATTGGATCATGGATATGGAGAGAATTTTCCGATCGATTCCGATGACCGATAAGGAGAAAATTGAGAATGCCAGTGATGTGCTGAAGGGTGAAGCCCAGAATTGGTGGGTAAATGTACTAGATCAAGGGGCACCGATTACTTGGGAGGGGTTCAAGGCGGAATTCAATCGCCGGTTCTTTCCGCGAGCCGCCTACAATGCAAAGAAGAGAGAATTTGATAACTTGAAGCAGGGAGATATGACTGTAACCGAATATACTTCCAAGTATAATGCGTTGTTGAGGTTTGGTAAAGGTTCTGTACCAGGAGAGGAAGAAAGGGCAAGGAAATTTGAAGAAGGCTTAAGGGAAAATATCCGTTTGAGGGTAGAGACTTACGAGCATTCGACCGTGGCAGCAGTACAACAAACGGCGCTTGTAGCCGAAAGTGGAATAGAGAGATCGAGACAAAATCACCAAGGAAAGCGAAGTCATGAGGGTAGTGACCGAAGTCAGGGTGGATCTTTCAAGAGGCCGTTTCAAAGAGGCTCTGGTTCTAGTTTCAGTGAATTCAGGAGAACGCCAAGTAGCATACCGTTGTGTTCACTTTGCAACAGACCACACTCAGGTCGATGTTTCATGACCAAACCCCAGAACAGGAACCAAGGCGGGGGTAGTACAAATTCAACACCCGACATGAGAGGCAAGTGTTATGATTGTGGAGTATTTGGGCACCAAGCCAAGGATTGCCCGAGGAGGTATTCACAACAAGGAGCTAGTTCTATGGCTTCTAGTGGTTCGAAGCCTAAACAGTCTAATGACGGAGGACAAAGGACAGAGCAACGTCAGGGAAGATCATTCCAGATGAACCCTGGAGACGTGGCTGCTACTGATACAGTGGTCTCAGGTATGGTGCTTGTATGTTCGCACTTAGCACGCATACTCGTTGATTCGGGATCTACGCATTCGTTTGTATCTTATAACTTTGTGGAACATTTAACTGTTAAGTCCGCGCCACTAGGATATGAATTGTCTATTGCTGTGCCACTTAGTAAAGCGATAATGACATCTACTATATATAAGAACTGTGAGATCAAATTAGGTGAGAAGTTGATGACCGTAGACCTTATACCGATTGGAGTAAATCATTTTGATGTAATACTGGGAATGGATTGGTTAGCTCTGAATCAAGCCACGATAGATTGTGAACGGAAGGAAGTTAATTTTCGATCACCAGTACATGGGAACTTTTGTTTTCAAGGAAGTGGGGTTATACCGCCGCCATATTTGATTTCAGCTATCCGAGCGGGAAAGTTATTGAAAAAGGGATGTCATGGATTTCTATGTTCGGTGACTGATGTCTCGACGACTGAATTAAAAGTAGAAGACATTCCGATAGTGCGAGAATATTCAGATGTATTTCCTGATGAGCTACCAGATGTCCTTATTGAGAGAGAGGTCGAGTTCACTATTGAGGTTATACCAGACTCAAGGCCGGTATCCAAAGCACCGTATAGAATGGCACCAGTAGAATTGAAGGAACTGAAGGTTCAACTACAAGAGTTACTTGATAAAGGTTTCATTCGACCAAGTGTATCACCGTGGGGAGCTCCAGTATTGTTTGTGAAGAAGAAAGATGGTTCCATGCGTATGTGTGTTGATTACCGGGAACTGAATAAGTTGACAATCAAGAACAAGTATCCACTGCCGAGAATTGATGACTTATTTGATCAACTTCGTGGGGCACAAGTATTCTCCAAGATAGACCTAAGATCGGGTTATCATCAGTTGAAAGTGAAGGCCGAAGATGTTGAGAAAACAGCTTTCAGAACGCGTTATGAACACTATGAGTTCTTAGTTATGCCATTTGGGGTTACCAATGCACCAGCTGCGTTCATGGATCTTATGAACCGAGTCTTTAAGGACTATTTGGATGATTTTGTGATAGTGTTCATCGACGATATCCTTGTTTATTCACCGAGTGAGATAGAACACGAGAACCACTTGAGATTGATACTTCAGAGATTACGAGAGAAACAATTGTTTGGGAAATTCAAGAAATGTGAATTTTGGTTACCTAGCATTACTTTTCTTGGTCACGTGATTGACAAGAATGGAGTATCAGTTGATCCTCACAAAGTAGAAGCTGTATCAAATTGGACGAGGCCGACTTCTGTATCTGAAATTCGAAGTTTCTTGGGATTAGCGGGATACTACCGCCGTTTTATTGAACATTTCTCGAAGATTTCATTGCCAATGACAAAGTTAATGAGAAAAGGTATTACATTTGAATGGAGTCAGGAATGTGAAGACAGTTTATAGGAATTGAAAGCACGACTAACGAGAGCACCTATTTTGACAATACCATCCGGAACCGAGGGATTTGTGATCTATAGTGATGCTTCACACAAAGGGTTAGGATGCATGTTGATGCAAGGGGGTAAAGTGATCGCTTATGCTTCTAGACAGTTGAAGACACATGAGATTAATTATCCAACTCATGATCTGGAATTAGCTGCAGTAATTTATGCTTTGAAGATTTGGAGACACTACTTATACGGGGAAAAGTGTGAGATATTCACGGACCACAAGAGTTTGAAATATATTTTTACCCAAAGGGACTTGAACATGAGACAGCGAAGATGGTTGGAGTTGATGAAGGATTACGATCTTTCGATTGAGTACCATCCGGGGAAGGCGAATGTAGTAGCCGACGCATTAAGCCGGAAGACGCCAAGGAATTTAGCCGACGAGCTAACGCAACAAAAGGAACTAGTAAAGGAAATGGAACGTTTGGACTTGGATGTGATACCAAAGGTTAGTGGTGGCTTAATGATGGCGATTGTAGCACACCCATATATTATTGATGAGATCAAGAAGGAACAATTTAACGATGTTTATTTGTGTAAAATGAGAGATGAGATATCTTTGGGAAAGCGACCTGGTTTTGTATTAGATCAAGGAACATTGAAACTGGGAAATCGATTATGTGTACCAAATGTGAAAGACCTGAAAGAACGACTTTTGGAAGAAGCTCATAGTACTAGATATTCAGTGCACCCGGGAAGTAATAAGATGTACCGAAACTTGAGGGAAAACTTTTGGTGGAAGGGTATGAAGCGTGAAGTTGCCAAGTTTGTATCCGAATGTTCGGCATGTCAACAAGTCAAGGCAGAGAGACAAGTACCCGCGGGGTTACTACAACCTTTGCCAGTGTCGGAATGGAAATGGGACGAGATTACGATAGATTTTGTTTCAGGATTTCCACGATCATGTAATAAGAATGATAAGATTTGGGTTATAGTTGACCGGTTAACAAAGTCAGCTCATTTTCTACCGATCAAGATGACTAAACCGTCCAAGTTAGCAGAATTGTATGTGAAAGAGATTGTAAGACTACATGGAGTTCCAGCTGTGATTATATCCGATCGTGATAGTAGTTTTACGTCAAGGTTTTGGGGAAGTTTGCAAGAGGCTATGGGTGCGAAATTAAGTTTCAGTACTGCATTTCATCCTCAGACCGATGGACAGTCAGAGCGTATGATTCAAACCTTGGAAGATATGTTGAGACTTTGTATGTTAGATTTCGGGAACGATTGGGAGCACCACTTGCCGTTGATTGAATTTGCTTATAATAACGGATTTCAGTCAAGTATCGGTATGGCACCGTATGAAGCTTTGTATGGCCGTAAATGTCGATCACCAGTTTGTTGGACCGAGGTTGGAGAAAGGAAGTTGTTAGGACCTGAGTTAATACAGGTGACTACTGAGAAAGTGAAGTTGATTCAAGAGCGACTTAAGGTAGCTCAGAGCCGATATAAGAGTTATGCGGACTCTAAACGACGACCGATGAATTTTGAAGTAGGAGATTTCGTATACTTGCGGGTATCGCCTTCGAAAGGCATTGTACGATTTGGGAAGAGGGGAAAGCTCAATCCGAGATTCATAGGACCTTTTGAAATCCTAGAGAGGGTTGGTCTAGTGGCTTATCGTTTGGCCTTGTCATCAGAGTTGGAACATGTGCACAACGTGTTTCACGTGTCTATGTTGAGACGTTGTATGACTGACACGAGTAAGATCATTGTACCTGAACCGTTGCAGATTCAGGGAGATTTGACTTATGTGGAACATCCTGTAGGGATTCTAGATCGAAAAGAGCAAGTTTTGAGAACCAAGACTATTCCAATGGTGAAAGTATTATGGCGCATTCATACAGTGGAAGAGGCTACATGGGAAAGTGAGGAAGACATGCGGAATGAGTATCCGTACTTGTTCGACGCTTGAGGTAAAGTTTGGGGACAAACTTCCTTTTTGGAGGGGAGAGTTGTCACACCCGTTCCAAAAATTTATAGTTTAATCATGCATGATATGAAATTTTATGAATTATCATTGATATATGATAATTGAGGATAAGTGGTTGACTGTGGTCAACGGTAAGGTGTCAGTGAGGACACGAGAATATGGAAGTTCATATTGCATAATCATGAGTAAATGACATTTATGTGATTTAAATGTTATTTGACTTTATCTGGTATTTGTTGAATAGTAATTATACCTGTGTAGTATAATTCTGGTAATTTGGATATGATAGTATCATTTTGAGAACTGTGGTGAGAACGTGAGAGATGCGTTAATTAAAAAGGTAGGTTGTGTAGAGATTTCACAGAATATAATTTTCGGACGTTATTTTGGACCCAAACGAAACTTAGTCGGAAACTTTTGAAATTTATAGTTTTCACTCGTAAAGGCATAAAATGGACGCGTGCGAAGTTTCGAGAGATAATTAGAAGTTTGAGAAACTTACGGGGAGGTAAACGTAAATTCCCAAAAGATTGTCTATAAATAGTGAGGATGAGATTCATTCTCATCCAAACTTGCCAAAAATATCTAGAGAGAGGAGAGAGAAAGGAGATTTGGTTGCTCCGGACTTTGCGACGCCGATCGACGACCGTTCGTCCGTCAGATTTTCTCCAGATTTCAGATTTGAACTCGTGGAGGTAAGACCTACGTTTTGATACCACTTAGGTCATGTTTGACCAAGTTTTGTTAAAATCTTAATTTTTGACTTTTGGGAAAAATCAGGTAAAACTTGTAGGAATCGTACCAAATTCGAAATCCGACGATTATTTATTCTCCTAGTCAATCCTTCAAAGTTTGAAGAGATTCGCACGAGGTATGAATTCTAGATCTGTGAAATATATGGATTTTCATGTTTTGGACATCACTTTTGATATTCTTGGATCCGGGCGAAATTCATGTGTTAGTTAGGCCGTTAATCATGCACGTGAAATTATGATAAAAGCACGTATAACTGTTATGTGAGCATGTTATGTGTCTACTTGGGTCAAAGGGGAGTTTGGTGCAAATTCATGCCGGAGTAAGCTTCTCGATGTTTGAGAATTTTGGTAGCGACGGCTACTGTGCATGGTTGTAGGCTTGGACTTGCCATGGCACTTGTGGGATGTAATGGTTGTAGGCTTGGACTTGCCATTGACATCGCGGTTTAAGGCTTGGACTTGCCGCTACCGGATGAATGCGTACCACTCACCCTAGAGACTATTCTTATGTGTTTTAGATGCTTAAACCATGAACTGTCATATAAGCATACATTTAGAATTGTACGCTCAGCATATAGCTGAGCAGTGGAGATGTACTCCATTGCAGGTAAGAAGAAAGACAAGAAGAAGTGTGTGGAGTGAGGCCGATGAACACCGGGGGATCACCTTTGTAAATGCTTTTGTGTTTTAAATCCTAAACTTGTGTAAGGATTTGAATATTGTAGTATGTTGTAATAGAAACATGGATTTGCTTTTCGGTATTGTAATCTTGTAATTGAACGTCTGTAATTATGTTTTGAATGCGTTAAAATCAGTTGTGGTTGTGATTGTTATTGGTATGGAGTAGTAGGACTTGTTAATTTCCAACTCAGGGCTGCCAGCCGAGGAGCAGTCGACTGAACCCCCTGATCAGTCGACTGGACCTCGTGTATTTGATAAACTGTAAGGAAATATTAGAGAAGCAGTCGACTGGACCCTTGGGCAGTCGACTGAACACTGTTTAGTGGAGCCACTGCCTCCTTCGATTGAAAAGCAGTCGACTGGTTTCAGAAAGCAGTCGACTGGGCAGTCGACTGGACCCTAGTGCAGTCGACTGAGCAGTCGACTGAGCCTCTGTTTTTCAAAAACTATTTTCTTTGAATGTGTTTTCAATGACCAAAGTTTTTTTATGACTCTAATTTCAATGTATTTTACAAACACAGAAGGGAGCGTTTCCCAAGTTTTAAACTACCAGGGTTGTTTTATAGAAGTTCTTTCCGCTGCGTATTATTAGATGATGTTTGGATGAGCCTTGGTGGCGTGCCACGTGTCCTATTTCCACGCGTAGTGGGATGGGTCGTGACATATTAGCTTAATGAAAAACTCTATCTACACATATTTATACACACTCAATCCATCTCCTAAACCTAGTTGGACTTATTACTTCATAAGAGCTACACGTGGGACCTCTAGACTTTTCCTAATTGGATTAAATTAATATGAACTGTACCCGGTTAATCTCATTACCCAAACAGTCTAAATTAATTAGTTAATATCAATTTCACCACATGACACTAACTGCACTCCAAATCAGAAGAGGCAAATCATAGAGCAATACCTAGATCTATATAAAATGACATTAATGCCTCTCTACCTTTAGTATTCATAATTATCACTAAGACTAAACAGTACTGTCTATCTGTTGATAATTACAGCTTATATCCTTGAGTCCCCATTCACTTCTCATAGTTCACCAAACATGTAGTAACATACTTACTACAAGATTGCAATACTCAGTAACTAACACAGTGACATTCTCAAGAGAATACTTACTCTGTAATAGAGGGTAGATTCCGTCTTGATAATATATGTTCCCAATACTCTAGACATGATCATTAAAGATACCCAGGTGTTGATCTTAAAGACCTCACTGATTGGTAAGTCAAAACAACAAGGCCTAAAGCTTGTGTCCATTATTATCTCAGGATTAAGGACATATGTCTCATACATGTTTGAGTGTCCATTAACTGTTGACAGTTCTTGTCAATGGATCAATCTCAAGGTCCGTCAATGTATCCCATACACTAGCATATCAACTTTAGAGATTTACACTCTTGTGAATGAGATTCATCACTCTATCAAATAGAAGTTAATCATGCTACAGTGTAAACCTGATAAGGTACCCAGTCTTATCATCCACTGTGATTGTTTAGAACTTCTAAGGGCCATATGATTCATATCTCCCATGTGTAAAATTCTTTCACACAAATGAATCACATACAATGAAGTTCAAGGATGCCAAACTACCATTCATCTCATGAAAGACATACATATTGAAATGTAAGCAATGATATCCATAATCATATACTAAAACTGATGTCCAAAATAGTTCATAGCTAATTTGTTTGAGGGCATACGCCATCAAACTCTGACAATTTGCACATTGAAAACCAATATTTGAACAAAAAAAAAGTAAATTTTGGACACTCATAGAACAACGTTGGACACTTAGAAAACAAGTTTGGACATTCAAAAATGTTTGGACATTAAGACAATAAATGTGGACATTTGAAAAATAAGTTTGGACCTTGATAAAACATGTTTGGGCATTCGCAGGTTAACCTTGGACATTTAGAGAGCAATTTTGGACATTCAGGGAGCAAATTTGAAAATTAGGAAACACATTTGGAACATTCACAGCAACTATTTGGACATCTTAAGGGAATAATTGGACATTTTGAATGTCCAGATTGGTTTGTTCTATTCCAACCGAGTTTCCTAATTTTCAAACTAGCACCCTGAATGTTCAAAATTGTTCTTTAAATGTCCAACTCATTTCCTGTGACTGTCCTAATTTAACCTGGGAATGTCAAAACATGATTTGTCCATATACATCATTACTATGATTTAAATTTTTATTTTTTTCTTTTGGGCAAATTACACTGACCTCCCTTGAGATATATGACAATTACATGGATCTCCCCTCTAGTTTGGAAAATAACACTCACCTCCCCTCTACCTACTTTTAGAGTGTAAGATTACCAATTTACCCCTTATCTCATTATTTACCCATTATGTCATTATATATATATATGTATGTACGTGTACGTGTGTGTGCGCGCGCGCATTAGATAAAATTATATACACATTATCAAATTTTACAGATTTAGATTTATAGTATTTAACCCTAACTTTGTAAAAATTTGTAGCTCGAAAAGCAAAATTTATAAAAATTTCAAATTTAGGTTAAATAATCTTTAGTCTAATTTAGAAAAGTTAGAGATTTAGTTTTTTAATAATAAGCCATTAATTTTTTTTATCCAACTAGTAGGTGAAATATATAAGAAGATTTATTTAGAGTAATACTACATTTCCCGAATTTTTATCCCAAATGATGTTGAAGTGGGACCACAGTTGAACCACTTCAACATCACAACTAATCAAAATCAACTGGGTCCGCTGCCACATGTGTTGGTAAACACTTTTGGGAAAGAAATTTGGGAAGTCTAGCATTATTCTTTTATTTATAAATATCAATAGTAATTTAAAAACATAAAAAATCATCATCAAAATTATCTACTACCACTTTAAAATGAAAAGAATAATAACAATAATGAAAAAAAAAAGTAACAAATTTTTTAAAAAAATGAATTGTTATATTGCATTTTTGTCTGCTTTATTTATTTTTTTTAAAAAAAAACATGCCCAGTGGAGTCTTATATATATATATACACACACACACACACACACACTAGGGTAATGCCCGTCCAGGGCGTGTACTAATTAAGTTTTATTGGAGCAGCTCATTCACAATGTTGGGAGCAAGTTCACAATTTTAAAAATATAAAGCAACAAAAATACAGTATACCTATTCATTTTTTTTATAAAAAAAATTTGTTGATGTTTTTTTTTTTTTTTTTTTTTCATTATTGTCATTATTCTTTTTATTTTAAAGTGGTAGTAGATAATTTTGTTGATGATTTTTATGTTTTTTAAACTTACTGTTGATGTTTAAAAAAAATAAAATAGAAAAAGCTTGATTTGGTATCAACTGAAATTTTGTCGACGATTTTAAAATATTTTTTTCCATAATTGTTGGTATTTGTTTTTCATTTAAAAGGTAGTGGATAATTTTTTTAATGATTTATCCAAGGGTATAACAGTCATTTTCAAAATAGAAGGGAGGTGAGTAATTTGCCCTTTTCTTTTTGAACTTCCTGAAATTTTCATTTCTTAACCAAATTCAGTTATTCTGAGTCAACTCATTACTAACTCAGAAATGTTAGTAAACTAAAAATCGAGTCAACTCGGTTTCGGCCGAGTTAAGTTTTGAACCATGATTGGATTTGCACAATCCACCGCAAGTCTTCATCCGAACCCATTCAAATTTCGGGAAAAAAGGAAAAAGAAATGAATCTGATCGTGAGTCTGTGTGTCCTTATACGTTCAAAATGTGGGAAGTAATTAGGAGCAAGTGATTCATGCTTAGGGCAAGTATTTTAAGACCTGGGAGCAAGTTTATATAGGAATAAGAGCAAGTTTTAGCAAAATTGGGCTAAAGTGCTATTCCCAAATCTTCATGTCAACCTATTGTTCATTCTTTTTCAACTAGCTTTTGAACCTGCACAATATTGGAAATTTTTGGTATATGCTTACAAAAATGGGATAGGAATGCTAGTGAACATAAATTCAGTACATAAGTAATATTTGGAAATAGAGTACTTAACCAATTAGATGGTGTACATAAGTAACTCCTTGAAGTACACAGCTATGAACATAAATTGAGTACTGTGGACACCGGAAGTGGACCACTTCTCTCTTGTTTGAGATTGTTTTGAAATTGATTTGAATCAAAGAAAGAAAATAGGTCTGTTGAAAACAGATACAGAGTCGCCACTTGGTCTTTAAGGAACCAAGAAACCTAATTTTGACTCACCCAAATGGATAAAGGGCACCGGCCCTTCATAACCAAAGAACTTGGTTCGGGGTTTTGGTACGAGAGAGGAAGGAGCCTTTGTCGCGACTAAAACACCCTCAACTCGCCCCATCTTTCGACGGGCCTCAATTAGCATCCAAATAATCATCTTATACTATGTATGGTTCGGCAATTAATACTATGATAGTATATTACATTACATAAGAAACTTGAAAATGGAAGATCTAAAGATAAAATATCATTCATAAGATCTAAATCAAATATCGTGCAATGTAAAGTGAAAGATCACACAAACAAACCTAGGAAAACTCGTCTAATCATATATCAATTAATCAAGGGTTCGCTAATCTAAAGGGGACATGAATTGTTCTTGGAACAAATAATCAAAGAAATAAAAATATGCTTAGCAAGGCTAGAATGGTGCATGTTAATCTTTGAGAAAAAGAAGATCTCTCAATCCCCGGGACGGATGAGAAAGGATGATTAGATCAAGGGGGAGCATGAACGAGTGATCGAGTTCATTCCTTATAATCTCCTTAGATTAAGAGTTACAAAAGCCCCAAATCTTGCATGAATGCAATGTATGTATCTAAAAATGTGCAAAGGTTGTAGTGTGTTTTGTGTACATGGATTTCTAGAATGGCTTAGAAGTCTAAAATGGGCAAGAATGAATGAATGAAATCAACATGGGATATATACAAATGTAGTATGAACCACTTCCTAAGATATGAACTAATTTGGAATGCATATAAGCCTCAAATCAAAGAATGAAAGTTAAAGTGTACTTGCTGTGAATAGTGGACAGAACAGTAGCATGATCTTTTGGAATTTGAAAAGAGAGGTTAGGAATGTTTTCAATGCATGATTTTTTATGGAGATGTTCCTTATTGTGTCTAGAACACAACTCAAAAGGCCAATCATGAATAGCTATCACAGATTGAGAGAAATTATATAAACAATAGAGGTCACTCAGAAACAGAGTTCGTACTGTCGACTGAAATGTTAGAAAATCTTAGAAAATGAAAAAGAATGATCTAGAGGCCCATTTTATACAGAAAGTTTCCTAAGACATTGAATTTTAAGGGAAAAATAGGTTAGGACCACCCCTTTTGGAAAAGTTTTCTGGAAAAGAGGTCGTAAGTTGACCTAGCTGCTGTGACAGCAAAAACAGAATGTTTGGAAGGAATGTTGGGACCCAAATGGACCATTTCCAAGTACTTCCAAGTCAAACCAAAAATCATGGGTGTTCTCCAATGAGTAAGGAAGACTTTCCAAGTGGCCTTGTATCCATATGTTGAGTATTGTGTTCTAGAAAAATCTTTGAACTCAACTCACTCACTGTTTTGACTCATTGTTTTGAAGATTTTGGAGAAAACAAGGTTTTGTTTCTTGAAACCAAATGAGAGGGATTGAGAGGGGTTTTGAAATAGATGTTTTGAAAACATGTTTTCAACACTCAATAAGGATCATAGCCACTTAGAATACCTACATCAAACTCATCATTTAAGAACCTCCAAGATTGTTGGAGAGATTTATTTTATTTTTGGGCATAACTTCAATACATTCCAAGAATACCTTGGAAGTATTGAGGTTATGATCATCATCTATCAAACATGTTTTTGAGGTCAAGAGCTACTATCCATAAGGATTCACTCACTCCAAACTTCATGTCATCACTTAGATGATGATGAACTAGTAAGTAAATAAAGAAAAGAAAAAGAAATGAGATAAGGAGAGATGAACATATATATAATCAAAGCAAGTAAATAGCAATCAATAGATGATAATCAATGTGATTTTGGACTTGTAGCTTGGTGTTTCACTCATAGATTTTGACATTTGGACATGGAAGTAGCTTCCTATCTCATGAATGCTCAAGAATGAGGGTTGGAGTGGACTTTGAATGTGAAGTATATAGAAGGATGATGGAAGAAAACAAGAATAAAACTCACTTTCTTATGGAAAATCAATGGGAGAAGCTCCCTTTCTCTCTTCTAAACCTATCTCTATCTCTCTTCTTCTCTACAACTTTTTAAGCTTTGCACTTGGCCCCCCCAAAATGAAGAGCAATGGGGGGGTTTAAATAGGCCAATTTGGGGTGGTTTTGGGGTTTTAGAAGTACTCCCATTGGTCCCAAACAACTGTGAACATAAAACTATGTCGTTTTGGCTTTCAATTAATCAAATTGGACCCCCAAAAAAATTACAAAAATGGACTCTGCGAGGGATGAGTGCCGCGGCAGCACTGGGCCAGTGCCGCGGCGGCAGTGCTCCTCTGAAGCCCAGAAAATTACGTTTAGGCCCCCAGAGGTTCCGGTATTCGCGAAAAGGCCCTATTTCGTCCGAAATTCACAGAAAATGCATACGAACTCCAAATTGAGGTTGTGATATACCGTTGGAAAGGTAATAGAGTCTACTTTACATAAAAAATAGTTCGGGGATAGGTCACTTTGAAAAGTTTTACGGTATTCGCGATAAAAGCCGATTTGATCGCCTTTTTCGCCTTTGGAAATTCATAATAAACTCGTTTTAAATCCGAAAATTATGTGCGATATACCGTCGGAAAGCTGTTGACCTCTAGTATCCATGAAAAATATTTGAAAATTGTCACGGTGCCCCGGTTCTAAAGTCAAATTCCGGTCAAACTGGTCAAACCTGGGATTCCCGGGAAGTTCTGGAAACCTCTGGGAGTTCCCGGGAGCTGATGTTTTCGCTCGATTCTCTTTTAAAACTCATTTTAATACTTTTCTAATGATTCTGGTGAATTCGGAAGATTTCGGTCAAACTCGGTCAAATTTGGTCAAACCTGGTCAAACCTTGGTCAAACCTAGTCAAACCTTGGTCAAACCGGTCAACGGGGACTTTCGGGGAACTTCCGGGACTTCCGGGGGTCTCTGGGAGCTGACGATTTCATCCAGTTTTACTTAAAAACTCATTTTATCATTTTTCTTACGACATAGCATGTTTTCAGAACTTCGGGACCAAATCTGGGAGTCTTCGGGCTTTCAGGGGCATTTTGGTCAATCTGAGCATTCTGAGAGATAGAGCTGACTTCCAGGAGTCCTTTTGAGTCTTTTACGATCATTGTGAACCACCAAGCTATGGGTCTCCTAAATCTGATAGCCGACAAAATGGGGTGTCTACAAGTACATAACAAATTAGTTGAGTACATAACCAATTACTTGATGTACATAGAGCCAATTACTGTTCACTGAGTATATAACCAATTAGATGTAGTACAGAACAAACCAATTGGTTGAAAGTCAATTAATTAAATCGAGTACATAACAAATTAGTTGAGTACATAACTCAACTATTGGTATAGAACTCACTCACTCTCTCTCTCTCTCTCTCTCTATAAACTACAGTTTTATTCTACAAAACATAAGAAATCCACCATACCATTATAGAATGCTAATGTAATGTAAGGTTTGCTCAATCATTCCCTTGAAAAAATGCATCGCCCGTGGATTTCAACTTCCCAAGAAGGGTTAAACAAGGATTGGTATCGTACTGCAGAATTGCTGCGGCCAAGTCAAGTAGGAACATAGGGTTCAACAAAGTTCTTCTCTTAAAACTTTAATGCTATACTTGTTGACCACTCTGCCTAGATTGTTTGCAACTGAAGAAACAAAAATTCCCAAGAATTACAGAACAGGTTTGCTGCATACCCATTTCAGACAACAAACTGGGACAAAGAATTTCTTAACCCAAACTACCGTTTGGTTCATTTCTCTGGTGCAAATAAAGGTTCATTTTGGACAAAGAATTTCTCAAATTATGATTTTTTTTTTCCTTTAGGGGGATAAAAAATTAAATGGATACTTACATTCAAAATGCTGGCGAAACAAGTTCCAAGTTGCATCATTAAGGTCCACTTTGCACATCTACACAACTCCCATCATTGTACAACTTACAAACAAACCAGAGACCATTCTGTAGACATGTAAAATCATGTTAACAAAGTCGTTATGACTAAACAAAAATAAAAACAAAAACAAAAAAAAAAAAGAGAATTTTACTTCCAGATTTTTGTTTGGTTGTTTTTAATGTTAACCCTTAAGGATTATTATTTCTGCATACACTGAGTCATAGCCTTCGTGAAGGGTGATTTACATCACAAAAAAAATGTTATACCTTCAAGTCATCTGGAACAGGATCTAGTTGATACTCAATAATCTTATATGTGCTCTAGAGACTCCCTTCACAATACTCTTTAACAATAATCTTATATGTGCTCTAGAGACGCCCTTCACAATACTCTTTAACACTTGTTTAACGAGCTTGCAGTGCCAAGCTTAACTGATTCTTGAACAAACCGGAAGAGAAAGGAGATAGCCCCCAAGAGAAGAGCATAACGCAGAACCTAGCATTCAAACATTAACTACAAGCAAAAAATATGTCTAAAAACAGACTTTAGTGCAAAAAATTGATCATAGCCAATGAAAAGTTAATATTAATATGTCTCAATGACCCAGATGGGCCAAATTAACCTGTTCGACCACAAGTAGTTCGAACATTAACTAATACAAAACAAGTTAAACAAACATAAATTGTTCCACCACAAGTAGTTCGAACATTAACTAATACAACACAAGTTAAACAAACATAAATTGTTCCACCAAACAAAATATTTCTACAACATTCCGCCTATGCATGCAGGGAAGTAGACATTCTTCAATCCCTGCCCTCCCGTGCCCTGGAAGAAATAGTGTAGACCCAGTTAAACAAACATAAATTGTACCACCACACAAAGAAATAGTATCCACACCTTTCAATTGTCATGTTAATGGCAGTTGACTAACTCACATTCTGATTCCTTTTGCCCAAAATCTCTTTATCAAAGCCATCATAGATCTCCCAACATTTCGTTTTTTTCCTTTTTTTTTTCTTTTTTTTTTTGTGTATTTTTCATAACAATGAATTAATAAAAAGGGAAAATTACACTGCCCCACCTGACTATCTTCAGCCGCTGTTGCTGCTGCTGCCGCCGCCGCCACCGCCACCGCCACCGAGCTCTGAAATCAACAACAAAAAATGTAGGATTACTAACTATAACAAAAGATGCACTCAAATTTACAATATTTACTAACCTTTGTTAAGAGATTGGAGAGCTAAGAATATTTCTTTATTGCGATTGTTAAGTTGAGCGATATCCTCCATGAATTGTTCCCGAGTAATATTTGGACACAACCTTCATACAACTTTCATACAACCTCTCCAAAAGATGTGTCTATCTCTCTCCTGTGATGTCACTAGACCCCACAGTGACACAGGAAAGAGATAGACACATCTTTTAGAGAGGTTGTATGAAAGTTGTATGAAAGTTGTGTCCTAACTATTACCCATTGTTCCCTCCCCCTGTCACGAGCCGCATTCTCTTCTTTGACGTCATTCTAAATATTATCAATGTGTAAATTCACTGCTTTTCATTTCTTCTTTCATATACTTTTCTGATTATGACATTTGGCTCTTTGTATAAGCTATAATTGCCACATAAGCAGCAGCGGGAACAAATTTTCTGCCATGCTCCATTTTATCCGCATTCTAACATGCGAAAAAAATGGAAAAATATTTACAAAACCATTAAGGATGCGGATAAAGAGAAATGTTAGGCACACACTCCAAATCACATTTCAAATTATACTATTACTTTAAATGCATGATGTACCTTGTGCTGTATAAGTGATACACAAAAAAGTGTGAAAAATTCAAATAGAGAAATGCATGTACCTTGTGCTGTGTAAGTGGTGCCAAAAAAGTGTGAAAAATTCAAAAAACACAGAGTACATGCCTTTAAAGCATAGAATGTAATTTAAAATGTAATTTGGAGTGATTTCTCTAAACTTAAACTTACCCCAGAAGAGAAATTGTCCCCCAACTCAATTGATTGATGTCTCTTGTACACCATATAGGACCGAACAAGCTGAGGGAAAGTAGGGGGAGAAGAGAAGATCTCGAAAAAAATTATGGAGATTTTCGACTTGAGATTTAGAGTTTTCATGATCTATGCAGAAGAGAAGATCTCGAAACAAAAATAGTGTATTATGGAGATTCCCGTATCTTGAGAAACACTTCAGGGCGTCAGTGCAATAATGTTGACAGTTGAGTGTCTGTCTTCGGGAAAAAGAAATAGACTTTATGGATTGGATTGAGTAATATTTGGGACACAATTTTTATTTGTGTGAAAGTCGGGTGAAATTTGTGTCCCAATAATTACTCTTATGGATTACAAATAGTAAAGATTGGGACACACCCAAATATATAATTTTTGGGATATAATTCAAAAAAATTTATCTATATTTCTACTGATTTCTTTGGATTTTACAGTGACACAGGAGAGACATATTTTTTGGGTTGTGTCTGAAAGTTTCACTAAGAGAGAGATAGAGTGTGTTAATAAGTGTTAGTGGAAGTTATTAGTGCCCCAAATATTACTATTTTTTAAATCTTGGGTTTGGGTAGCAGAGTTAGAGAGACGGAGAGTAAAGTGTGACTGTGAGAGGATCCCATGGGGTTTTTGTTGGCCCAAAAAGGAAACCTTAGAGAGAGAGAGAGAGGGAGAGAGAGGGGGGGGGGGAGTGAATAAGGTTTTAAAAACTAATTTAATAATTCTTCAAATTGATTGTCCAATAAGAAAAATCACAATAGCAAAGGAAAGAAAAAGAGAAGAGATACTATGCAAACCGATTTTTTGGTGGTTCGGGAAACCGCAAGCCGCGCCCTACTTCCACCCCTCAAGAACACCTCTTGAGGATTTCACTATCACAATCTCCTTCGGGTGAAGATTAAACCCATACAATCTCTTCAAGGAAGAAAATCTTCTTCACTTGAACTAGGGTTACACCAACCCTTAATACACACTATCTTTAGAAATAAGATTCGATACAAGAATGAAGACTCTCTCAATAGAGTGGATGAATACAAGATTAAGCTTCACAATAAATTGCTCTTAAGATATACAAATGAAGACTAGAGCAATAAAATTTATGATCTCACCAAACTAGGGCTCAAGGAGTAAATGTGATGAAATTAATTTAAGTTGGATTGATAAAAAGTTGTTAGATGAAGTTCAAATCTCTGTATTTATAGCTTCCTTAGGATTTCCAACCGTTGGAAGTAGTTGGGAGAATTAAATGCTTCATTTAATGCAGTTAACTAGCCGTTACTGTGATTATCGCAATCATTCAGTCGACTGGATTCTCAGGGCAGTCGACTGATTTTCAAAAGGGTATAGTAAAATACAAGGCTCAGTCGACTGCGTCGGGAGGGCAGTTGTAATACCCTGTATTTTGGTAGATTAATAAGACATGGTATTTCATTTCTATACTCGTGTAAACTTTCTCTTCCTTTTGGTGAATTTTGATACCAATCGATTGATAAGTTTTCCCAATCGATTGACACTTTTCAGATACCAATCGATTGACATTTTCCCAATCGATTGCCATTTTACCGACTAAAATTGACTACGTGTCAAAATCCCAATCGATTGCCATTCATCCCAATCGATTGACATTATCCCAATCGATTGACTATAAATATCTGTTACCAATCGATTGACTTGTGTCCCAATCGATTGACATAAGCTGAGAAATATTTTCTTCTTTCCTTCAGCTTTAAACGTGTGGCACTCCCATATCCCTATATATACTTGTTCATTTGTGGCCTTGGGTCACTTTGGCAGCTTGAGAGAGAGAGAGACACACCTCTTGTGAGAGATATACATACATATATCTATATCTACACATATATACACACCCTCACACACACTCACTGCTTTGGCAGCTGAGAGAAAGAAGAAGGAGAAACAGAAAGAAGAAGAAAGAAGAAAGGAGGAGACAGAGAGGGAAGACAGAGACAGAGAAGAGGAGAAAGAGAGAGAGCTTGGAGATTTCAAGCTTTAAACACATCCAAATGCACCCTAGGTGAATTTCTAACTCACTTGGTCCCTTTATGTGATGTTTATGCAAGTTATTATGAAACTTAGATGGGTTAAATGCTTGTAGTGTACGTTTTATATGCTGTTTTTACAATCTACTGGAGAAGACGTAGTACCAATCGATTGGATAGGATTCCAATCGATTGACATCAGTCGTTTCCCAATCGATTGGATAGGATTCTAATCGATTGACATCAGTCGTTTCCCAATCGATTGGATAAGATTCCAATCGATTGACATCAGTCGTTTCCCAATCGATTGGATAGGATTCCAATCGATTGACATCTCAATCGATTGCCATATTTTTTCCAATCGATTGACATTCCAATCGATTGCCTTGTTTCTCAATCGATTGGTATAACTTTTTGTCCCAATCGATTGAACCTCTGTTCTAATCGATTGGCATGATCAGAACATGGATTCTTTTGCCTGTTTATTATATAAGAGGTTTAGTTGTTCGATTTCTGATTCGGAATTTCCATTATGCGACTATGGGGTTGACAGGAGTAATGTGACACCAAAGATTTATGGATAATGGATAAATAAAAAGTAATATGAAGGCATGGGTGACGTGTTGATTCTGATATGAGTTTGATATCCGATTTCTTTTAATCCGAGTAGTCAGGCCACATTGGGAATTGTCATGTGTCGATGTAGAATGGAACGTAAGTAGGTTTGGTAAGTTCTGGGAATGGTACGTGGATGGACGTTGGTCATGATATGCTCTGAAAGGCGGTGAACCGGATACATGGTTCTTAAAAGCAGTGAGCTGGACCAAGAAGTCTCAAGATAGACTGGATGATCTTTGATATGCTCTTAAAAGCGGTGAACAGGACCATTGTTCTTAAAAGCGGGGAGCTGGGATCACTAGTAGATGACGTTGAGTCGTGGCAATAGATTGATATGCCTTGTTCGAAACGTTATATCCCTGAAATGCGGTGAACAGGACTATTGTTCTTAAAAGCTGGGGACAGACTGACGTGGAGTCCATGACATGCGGTGAGCATGATATATTGCTCTTAAAAGCGATGGACAGAATAAGGGTGTATCCCTAGAGTTAAACGATTGAGTCTGTTCATGACATCAGAATATGTTGAGTTCGGTATTTGAGTAACAAGACGTTAAGGGTCGGTTTACAAGAATGAATAAAGGAACAAGATAATGTTATTTTGTATAAGATGTTAAACCGTGTTTTCATAAGCTTGTGTTTACTTCAGATAACTGGTACCTCGTTAGTTTTTGCTCACTCAGCTCTCAGTAAGCTGACGACCTTTCATTGCCTGGACTTTCCCCATCCAGAATATCCTGTCCCTTATTCTGCAGGTAATGACCAGTGCACTGATGACTATTATCCAGAGGAAGGCCCCACCGATGATGGTTACGCCAGGGAGGATTATCCTTATGCCAGTTGAAGATTAAAGATGTTATAGTTAGATTACATTTCGGTTGTTCTGTTAAACCTTTAGTTAACGGGTACTTGGGCATTTGTTATCTCCAGACCTGTTGTGATCTTGTGGACCACACTCTGATATTATTTTGTAATAGTTAGCACTGTGTGTTATTCTCAATTGTTTACAGTTGCTGTTCTTTTGGACTAGTACTGCGTGGTGTGGATTATTAGTGACTTTCACCTGTCATTCTTTATGGACCCAAAAAGGAAATTTATTTTTCTCTATTTTTGCCGTTCCGGGGCGTGACAGAATTTTTGGTATCAGAGCTTGGTTTCGGTACTCTAGGTTGTGATACTTTTGTTCACTAAGTATTTCCACACCATCTGGTCCTAGTATTGTTAAGATTCTTTGAGATGAGATATGAGTATAAGATAAGTTCGTCTTCCTGACGATAGATAGTTTCCTTTGCAGGATAGCATGGATCCGGAGTTTCACCAGTTTGTGACTGATGCTTATGGAGGACATATTATCCATGGAGATATCGTGGAGCCAGCTGACCTGGAGTTTTATCGTGCGCGTGTGTGCCAGATAGCTAGTCGACATTTGGAGGAGGACATGTGGAGAGCGCTTTATGTGACCGGGAGTACTCACCCGACACAGATGCGTATGGACGCTTACCACTTAGCGAGAGTTGGCAAAGATTTTTGCAAGGAGATTCTACGACTAGTTTTGAGTAAGCCTGAGATGGATGAGATTGAGTTGAGAGCTATTGTAGCCGGCCCACCAGAGTATATAACTGTATCGACAGCAGCAGCAGCAGTAGCCCCACCATCACCAGTACCTGTCCCAGAGCCAGAGCCTGCGCCGATTGAGGACGAGGAAGATCTAGAGCCTGAGGATGAGCATCCCGATGAGGACATGGACGGAGATGGAGAGGAAGAGCCGATAGATGACGAGGACCCAGTAGAGGATGAACATGCAGATGATGCAGATGATGATGAACCTGAGGATGACCCTGAGGAGCCAGAGTTTGAGCCAGAAGATCCAGTACCAGACCCAGAGGATGTTGAGGCAGACGTAGTAGTAGATGAGGAGATAATTGTGCCAGAGGAACCCGTTGTGCTTCAGATACCAGCTGGACCCATTATGCATATGGCAGCCATGGCCGATATGGCAGTAGGATGGATAGCTCAGATGGTATCACAGCCAGCTGATTTTGTTATGGGAGAGGTAGCTATAGCAGGAGCTCTTGACATAGCTGACGGTTTTGCCGCAATAGCTGTTGATGTCGCTAAGCAGGCAATAGCAGATGTGATGGAAGACGATGATGCAGAGATGATAGAGGATTGGGATATAGGGGTAGTAGTCGGAGATCTTGTCGCACCAGCTGAGGAAGATTCGCTCGAGGAGATGGATATAGACCCAGATGATGAGGCACCACCAGCAGGATCAGATGCTGACGACTGTTGAGTCAGGATCTGTAGGATATAGATTTTGTTAGTTTATATTAGGACATGTTGTCCACCAGATTTTTGGGAGCTTGAGAGATAGCTATTGACCATAGCTTTGTATAGTGACACGACTAAAAAGTTGTGCGCTCTTGTGCAACACCCAAGTGTAGGTGATCGTGCAAGTAATATAGTACTGGAAGTCCAGGTCGATCCCACAGGGAAGGAATAGGAAGAATGTATACTAAGTTATAACCTAAAGAAAAAGAAAATAAGGATGAATGATTGGAGGTTCTAATGAATCCTACTAAATTAAATTAAACTAAATAATAAACTAAACATAAGGAAACATAATAATTAAACAGCTAAAATAAAGGTGTTGGAAACACGTGAATCCACATCAATCCTAACCATCTACCATGCACATTCATTAACGTTCTATGGAGTTCATTCCTTTTCAGCATTCCTTATTTTTCTAAAGATATAGACTCAGTAGCCCTTTCATGACCGGGACTACATCATCACATTTGAGTAAAATACATGGAAGACGGTTTAAAACAATGGTAATTACTTGCACTCTAAATGGTGTTAGCATTCAAAGTGGTTTTCAAAAGTCATTGAAGAAAATGCCTTAAGGCTTTAAGTTCTAAAAACTGTTGTGACAAACTGAGCTTATAGGGACAATTTGATGACAGATTTCTAAAACAGAAAGTCATGGAATACTTCAAAGAATCATCTCAAGATTCTGCAAGTTCGATCAATCGAAGCGCTCTCGATCGATCGGACAGCATCATCCTTCAATCGATCGAACTATCTTCGATCGCTTGACTATCTCTGGTTCGATCGATCGAACTCTCCTTCGATCGATCGAACCCAAGGTTTCTATATCATACATGGCAGAGGCTAAGAATCAATATTTCATCACATATCTCCAACGTCTAAACTACGGAAACATGATTAAACTAGTGCAGGAATAGAAAAACATAACAATCATTAACATCTAAACTAATAAACAATCAAATAGAGATAAAGGAACATAAAAACCTGGAATAAACCTGAATAGAACTTGTAATCAACATCAATCTTGAGTAATCTTCAGTATATTAATGAAAAAGATGAAGAAGAATATGAATCTAACCTAACCTACTCCTAATCTAACCCTAAAACTACCCTAAACTGCTGTTCTGTGCGTTCTGGAGCGTCCCCCCTTCGTCTGGCGTCAAAACGACGTATATATAGGGTTCCCACAGAGTTTACGCAACTTTTGGGTGAATAAAAGGTTCGATCGATCGAGCTCAGTTCGATCGATCGAAGGTTCGATCGATTGAACTCTCTTCAATCGCTTGAACTCTCAGATTTTGACAGCACTGCACCCCGATGGGAGAATGGCCATAACTTTTTACTCGGACCTCGGATTGACCTCCCGTTTGCGGCCACGCGACCGTAACTCAAAGATCTACATTTCTTGTCTCTGGGAAAATCTTCCAAATCTGAAGTCATCATTGTCAAAATTGCCATTTTCTCAGCTGCTTCTGTTGTTCTATCCACCAGAATCACTTTCTTTAGCTCCACTTCATTGATTTACATCCTAATACCTATAAAACCATGCAAAAACATATAGTTTAGCATTAACACAATAAAAAGAACATTGTTATTAGAATGAACCTAAATGTAGGGACTTTGGGGATAAAGTATGCATAAAATACTACGTAATACACTAGAAATATGCACTTTTCACCACGAATCACACCCCCCAACTAGCTCGTTGCTAGTCCCTAGCAATGAAGCGAACTGCAACAGTGTTTATTTAAACTCTAGAAATTAAAAACAAAATAAAGTAAAAATCCTAAATCACTTTCGCAGGAATCGCGATTGCATTTAGCATATGCAACAAGCCTTTAAACCTCTAGGTTCCCCCTAGTGGACGAGTGTTGTCTCGTGAGGGTTTGCAGTGAATCTACCCACAAAATTCATGTTTATGGTAATGGTTCTCATTTAAATGTTTTCAAGGAATTTTCCTCTCATTAACAATATAGTTAAGCTCAACAATCTCATGAAACTCTCTAGTATGCCATAGCCATGCAACACACATATTACAGTTAATCTACTATCAAAGTCATTAGAATGTTCCATACCTATTAATCTTCAAGTGTGTGTGTGAATGGACAACCAAAATACAAAACTTTAATTTCAAAGCTTGCATAACCTAAGACACTATCAAGACGTTCATTTTGACTCAACTCTCACCGGGATTACACTCTTAAGATGAAATCACTCTGAATTAGGTGTAATAATTATCACTCATGATATGGAAGCTGTAAAGAGTAATTGTAAATGGAATCTAATGCTTCTCATATCTAAATAGAAAAACGGACATTTTATAGTGCACAAAGTCTCATGAAAGGATACTTTTCACTAGAAGAGCGAGATACCGTGGATAACTCTCTCATTACCTTAACTTCAAATCCAATTTACTTAAAATCATCAGGACTTTGAAAAAGAGGTATTAAGTGAAAGAAGAAAGAGGCTCGTGATATTCAATTGAGTCAAAGGATGTGATTGGAATGTCTACTATAACTTTTCAAACTTCCCACATCTCCAATCTCTCTCTTCTTCTTTTCTTTTATTTATTTTTTTCACACTCTTCTTTTCATTCCTTTTTTTCTTTTGTAACAACCATTGGCATTTTTTTTTTCTTTTTTTTTTTTTTTATATGCCTTTCTTTTTCTTTTTCTTTCTTTTTTCCATTTTTTTTTCTGCCAACTTTTCCTTATTCACACAACCAAACTTCTTGTCAATGCAACACATCCCGATCACACCTAAATAAAGAACTGATGCTTGAACTCCTAATTTGGAGTTAGGTATAGACTGTAGGATTGTGAGGACAAGGCAATTATGATAAGCTCAAGAGGTGAAGTAAAGGAATAGCATAGAGGTAGGCCAAGGCTGTATTATCCATGTATGGTCAAAAGATGGCCTAAATCATCTTCTAAGTTAATAGGATAATTCATTTCAGCAAATTCAAGAGCTCTAAAGTTTGGTAAATCCTGAACGTTCTCTTCTAGTGATCAGTCAAAATGAAGAAAAAAAATGAGACTTTCAACGAATGAATACGCTTTTCAAAAAGTAAGAGTAATTTTATAAAACCCTCAAAAACAAAGAATGGCACAAAAGCTCACTTGGGTTATTAGTCTCCACTACAGTCTTTCAAGACACTTAAACTATGCTTACTAATCCATTTTAGCTAAGTACACGGTTGTCACAACGTGCTCAAAGTTGTTTGAAGATTAAAAAGCACAAAATATACTATAACTAAGATAGTAAAGAAACTACCATAGTATATCACATACTAATAACATACAGAAAGTAACACTAATGCATCATAACTAACTACATTAACTATGAGAGAAATACAAGAACCATTAAAAATTTCAAAATTTTTGCAATTTTGATTTACTGAGTCATGTTGCTAAGCAGGTGTATTGACACGAAACCATAAAAAGAAATAAACGAGACATGCAATGACTCACTCCCCCCAACTAAAACTAAACATTGTCCCCAATGTTCTAAACTATGCACATGGACATGTAAAGTCAAGCGAGAGAAGGAAGGATGTTACCTCGAGGCATTAATATCCAATTTTTTTTTTTTTTTTTTTTTTTCAAGTTACCTGCAAAATCATTAGTAGCAACAAGGAAAAATAGAGAGAATACTACAATCACTCAGTAAATAAATTCAGGTAATCAAAATTTTTATCATAGATTAACAACCGAAATTTTTGAGGGTCTTCCCAATAAAATAATTGAACAGTGAGAAGAATGTTGGGATCCTCATAAACATGCAACTCCCCCCAACTAATGTCAGGCTCAAGGTCAGAGGAGATGATGCAAAACCTATGGCTTCCAAATTTTTTTGGGACAGTTATAAAAGGAATACCACACTTTTTAGGAATTATATGCAAGAAACGATCTTTGGTGTTGGTATTTCCTATAACAGCCTCTATTTTAATACTAAAAACAGGGGGAGGCCATGGTTCAATAAAAGGGTCAAGGTCGAAGTGATGTTCTAATGAAGCTTCACCACCCTCCGCTTGTCCTAGAACAGAATCTATGGAGATATGATCATATGAATGAGATTTCTGTTCTATGCACATGGTTTTGGACTGGACTTGGATAAAGCTATCTATTTGGGCCTCAATGTCATAATCACTCAAGAAGGTCAAGCAGTCTAGAAGATTGCTAGCTTCTTGTTGAATTTTAAGATCATCTAAAGTGGGCCCAATATTTTCCAAGTCTTCTCTCAAAGAATTTTGAAAGTTAAAATTTTGTGAAGAACATGTGCTAGTATCCTTACCATCCTCTTCCACAACACATTCTGTTTGTTCACGAATGGGGTACACATAACATTCAAGCTCAGGACGAGAGCTTTGATTGAGAGCAAGGATAGGTGATGGGCAACTTGGTGACACCACCTCTTCGGTCGAAAGAGGTGAGGGTTCATGAATATCACAAGAATCTAAACAGGATTTAGATTTTTCAATTATATCCTCTCTAGGGTCACTTTTAAAGGTAGTGGTAGAGTCAACAGGGGACTCTTCCTTTCCTAATTGCGTGCAATCACCTAAACTCTCGTCATCTTTTAAAACCTCATTCTCATCCTTGTAACTCTCCTCACTATATATGTCATCTATTGAGGTGCTCTGGACAAAGAGATTGTGCAGTTTTATCCAGGCAGTGAAGGAGTTGATGTTTGGGGTTGTATGTTGAGGAGAAGATAGTTCTACAACTTCATGCTCAATGGTTTGGTTTTGGAGTTCTTGTTGGGTTATCACTTTCTCAAATGAGTTGTTAACCTCACTCGGTATGAACCCATCATCGTCCTCCAATTCCATTCCATTGTTAATGTCTTGAAATTCAGGTTGTAGCGTTGAAGGACTGGTATAGTCTTCTAAAGGTTGGCTATCAAATGCTTGTTGATATCTAGCTCCTAATTTATCAATTGCACTCTCTAGCCTTTTCATTTCACTAAGCAGCAATTCTAACATACCAGTATCCTCAACTTGGTTATTCTCCTCATTATAACTATATGAAGTTTCACCCCATTGTTGTTGGTAATAGTCCCCTTCCCATTGTGTTTGTGTGCAAGACTCCCCAGAAGGAAAGTCTTGGTGCATTTGGTAATCATGGGAACTACTATATCCTACACTATCATTTTGGTTATATCCCCATTGCGATTGATAGAACTCTCCAGGTGGAGGTTCTTGATACGTTTGATAACATGGGGGACTAACACGATGGTTTTCCCATTGTGGTGATTGGTAGCACTCAGGTTGATAATGTGCATCATATGTGGGTGCTTGCCAACTCGGGGTATAGTTCTCATTACCTAATGTGTACCCATTCGTGGTATTTGTGTTGTATGGAGGGTAATATGGATAAGACATGTTTACCCAAAATATTTAAACAAAAGAAATTTTTTTTTTTTTTTTCTTGTGAGAGAAAAAGTCCAATGATTTTTTTTTTTTTTTTTTTTTTTTTAAGTAAAAGAAGAAAAATGGAAAAACTTAGTAAAATCCTAACCTAGTTGCCTTCCCCGGCAACGGCGCCAAAAACTTGACACGACTAAAAAGTTGTGCGCTCTTGTGCAACACCCAAGTGTAGGTGATCGTGCAAGTAATATAGTACTGGAAGTCCAGGTCGATCCCACAGGGAAGGAATAGGAAGAATGTATACTAAGTTATAACCTAAAGAAAAAGAAAATAAGGATGAATGATTGGAGGTTCTAATGAATCCTACTAAATTAAATTAAACTAAATAATAAACTAAACATAAGGAAACATAATAATTAAACAGCTAAAATAAAGGTGTTGGAAACACGTGAATCCACATCAATCCTAACCATCTACCATGCACATTCATTAACGTTCTATGGAGTTCATTCCTTTTCAGCATTCCGTATTTTTCTAAAGATATAGACTCAGTAGCCCTTTCATGACCGGGACTACATCATCACATTTGAGTAAAATACATGGAAGACGGTTTAAAACAATGGTAATTACTTGCACTCTAAATGGTGTTAGCATTCAAAGTGGTTTTCAAAAGTCATTGAAGAAAATGCCTTAAGGCTTTAAGTTCTAAAAACTGTTGTGACAAACTGAGCTTATAGGGACAATTTGATGACAGATTTCTAAAACAGAAAGTCATGGAATACTTCAAAGAATCATCTCAAGATTCTGCAAGTTCGATCAATCGAAGCGCTCTCGATCGATCGGACAGCATCATCCTTCAATCGATCGAACTATCTTCGATCGCTTGACTATCTCTGGTTCGATCGATCGAACTCTCCTTCGATCGATCGAACCCAAGGTTTCTATATCATACATGGCAGAGGCTAAGAATCAATATTTCATCACATATCTCCAACGTCTAAACTACGGAAACATGATTAAACTAGTGCAGGAATAGAAAAACATAACAATCATTAACATCTAAACTAATAAACAATCAAATAGAGATAAAGGAACATAAAAACCTGGAATAAACCTGAATAGAACTTGTAATCAACATCAATCTTGAGTAATCTTCAGTATATTAATGAAAAAGATGAAGAAGAATATGAATCTAACCTAACCTACTCCTAATCTAACCCTAAAACTACCCTAAACTGCTGTTCTGTGCGTTCTGGAGCGTCCCCCCTTCGTCTGGCGTCAAAACGACGTATATATAGGGTTCCCACAGAGTTTACGCAACTTTTGGGTGAATAAAAGGTTCGATCGATCGAGCTCAGTTCGATCGATCGAAGGTTCGATCGATTGAACTCTCTTCAATCGCTTGAACTCTCAGATTTTGACAGCACTGCACCCCGATGGGAGAATGGCCATAACTTTTTACTCGGACCTCGGATTGACCTCCCGTTTGCGGCCACGCGACCGTAACTCAAAGATCTACATTTCTTGTCTCTGGGAAAATCTTCCAAATCTGAAGTCATCATTGTCAAAATTGCCATTTTCTCAGCTGCTTCTGTTGTTCTATCCACCAGAATCACTTTCTTTAGCTCCACTTCATTGATTTACATCCTAATACCTATAAAACCATGCAAAAACATATAGTTTAGCATTAACACAATAAAAAGAACATTGTTATTAGAATGAACCTAAATGTAGGGACTTTGGGGATAAAGTATGCATAAAATACTACGTAATACACTAGAAATATGCACTTTTCACCACGAATCATATAGTATTAGCTGACTTTAGTTGTTGTAACTGTTGTCCCATATGGTACACAGTTTGACTAGTGTGTACTATACGGTACATCTTTTTGATATATATATATATATATATATACGAGCAGTACTTTTGTTATTGTTTGATGGTTGCGTTGTGCTGTGTTGTTTAGTAGAATTGTTAGTTTTGCTGTTTCTTATTCTATCTTGGGTTCGTTTCTACGAGAAGACTCTCAGCTGATCAATATGTCTCTTGTAGGCGATACTCGTTATCATCATGGTAGGACCCTTGAGAAATCACCAAGCGCGTAATGGAGCACCTATTCCAGAGGGAATGGACCCAACCAAAATTTTCGAAGCATTTATGCAGAGGATGGAGCATATGGGGGATACATATAATCACTCCACCCACCAGAGACCTCTTGCACCCCCGCCACCAAGACAGATTGGAGATAAGTTGTTAGCAAATTTTCGTGGGTTACGTCCCGAAAAGTTTGATGGACTAACAGAACCATGGAAAGCAGAACAATGGATAATAGAGATGGAGTTAATATTTGAAGCATTGGAATGCAGCGAACAAGAGAAACGTCGCCTTGCTACGTTTCAGCTCACTTATGCCGCCGCAGATTGGTGGGAAGCTGAGCAAGCCACTATTGGGATCAACGCTGCTAGAGCTATGTCATGGGAGACATTCAAAGGCAGATTTTTGGAGAAGTATTTTCCAGAAGATGAGAGAGATCAACAGGAAAGGAACTTTCTCAATTTGATCCAAGGAGGATGGAATGTACGGGAATACACAACACAGTTCGAGCGTCTATCCAGATTTGCTCAGCATATGATAGACACTTCGCAGAAGAAGGTTAAGATATTTCACCAAGGACTAAACCCCCACCTCAGACATATGATGGTTGGTCATCTGAACCAGTCGTTTGAGGAAATTGTTAGATTTGCTACAGGATTAGAAAAGGATGCTAATCCAATACAGCAACCACAGATAAATCGACCTCAGTCGTCACGAGGATTTCAACAGAGGAATTTCCATAATCGACCACCGAGAAATACCCAAGGATGGAGACCTCAGGAAAACTTTCAAGGAAACAAGAGAACCTGGGAAGGAATCAAGAAACCGCAGCAGAGTTATAATCGACCTCAACAATATCGCCAGCAGGGGTCACAGCCACAGGCATTACTAACAACCCCACCCAGCAATAGTGGAGGATGTTTTAACTGTGGAAATCCCGGACATATTGCAAGGAACTGCACTGCCCATAGACCTAATCGCAGGTCGGATATTGTCTGCCGCAACTGCAACAAACCAGGGCATGTGAGCAGGGATTGTCGTGCACCACGAGGAGGACACTATGGAGTCCCAGTGCAAGGAATCCAAGGACCTCCTGATCAGACCAGAATGAATGCTATCATTCCAGGAGAAGTAGGCTTTAATGCTGATGAGCAGCAACATTTAGAAGGTACACTTGTACTCTTTCATAGTCCAGTTAAAGCTTTATTTGATACTGGAGCCGCATGTTCTTTTATTGCTGTTAAGATTGTGCGTCAGTTGGGTTTAGAACCCCAGACACTTGAGTCAACACTGAATGCTGTGTCACCATTGGGAGTGACAGTTAAGTTGAGTAAAGTGTGTAGAGATTGCCCATTGACTTTGGGAGATAGAAATCTTCCAGCAGACTTGGTAGTTCTGTCAATGTCAGAATTCGATGTTATCCTAGGGATGGATTGGTTAACTAAGTACAGTGCCAATCTGGATTGCCCTACTAGAACGATTGTATTTCTAATACAAGGAAAGCCGACGATCAGATTTCAGTGTCAACCGACAAGCGACATGTTCCTTACGAGTGGTTTAGCTACGATCATTAGTACGAGTACAGAGCTTACGATGGATCAAATTCCTATTGCACGAGACTTTCAGGATGTATTTCAGGATATTAAAGGACTTCCACCGAAAAGAGAAATAGACTTCTGTGTGGAATTAGTACCTGGTACATTGCCTATTTCTAAGACTCCATATAGGATGGCACCAACCGAGATGTTAGAACTGAAGAAGCAAGTTCAAGAGTTTGAAGATTTAGGATTTATTCGTCCGAGTACGTCACCTTGGGGAGCACCCGTTATATTTGTAAAGAAGAAGGAAGGAACACTTTGACTCTGTATGGACTACAGGGAGTTGAATAAAGTTACGATTAAGAATAGATATCCACTTCCCCGGATAGATGATTAGTTCGACCAGATACAAGGATCAAGGATCTTTTCCAAAATTGATCTACGTTCTGGATATCACCAGTTGTTCGTTCGATCAGAGGATGTATCGAAGATTGCTTTCAGGACGAGGTACGGGCATTACGAGTTTCTAGTTATGCCTTTTGGATTGACGAATGCGCCAGCAGTATTTATGAACTTGATGAATAGAGTATTCAGACTATATCTGGATAAATTCATTATAGTGTTCATTGATGATATACTGATCTATTCAAAGACAAAAGAGGATCACAAGGAGCATTTACAGGTTGCCTTGCAGACACTTCGAGATAGCAGGTTGTATGCAAAGTTTAGCAAGTGTGAGTTTTGGCTACAGGAAGTCAAATTCTTGGGACATGTTATATCTCAGGAAGGTATTTCGGTAGACTCATCTAAGATTAATGCAGTCTTAAGTTGGAACAGACCGACGAATGTGATAGAAGTCAGAAGTTTTCTTGGGTTAGCAGGATATTACCGGAGATTCGTAGAAGGATTTTCCAAACTAGCAGGACCTTTGACAAACTTAACCAGGAAAGAGACGAAGTATGAATGGACAGACAAGCATGAGGGTGCATTTCAGGAGTTAAAAGAGAGATTGACTTCTGCACCAGTACTCGCATTACCTAAGAGTGGAGAAAAGTATGTGATCTACAGTGACGCATCGCACCAAGGACTTGGGTGTGTGCTTATGCAAGATGGAACTGTTATTGCATATGGATCAAGACAATTGAAGGTACATGAGAAAAATTATCCTACGCATGATCTGGAATTAGCAGCAATAGTGTTTGCATTGAAAATTTGGAGACACTATCTCTATGGAAAAAAGTTTGACTTATTTTCCGATCATAAGAGTCTGAAGTATTTGTTCTCTCAAAAGGAGTTGAACATGCGACAACGAAGATGGATGGAGTTACTCAAAGACTATGACTTTTCCTTGCAATACCATCCAGGTAAAGCAAATGTCGTAGCAGATGCTTTGAGCCGTAAACCTCGACTGGTGATCGCTGCATTACTAATTAGAGAATGGAGTGCATTAGAAGAAATTGCTGAATTTGATCTTCAGCCAGTGAAACCAATGAAAGGACAACATTTTGGATGTCTTATGGTACAACCGACTTTGATCAGTCGTATCATAGAGGCTCAACAGACAGCAGAGGATTTGAAGTTATGGTTCGCCAAGATGTCAACCAAAGAACCAGAAGTCTGGAGTATTAGTACAGACGGAGCTTTACGATGTAAAGGTAGACTCTGTGTGCCTAATGAAGAAAATCTCCGAAAAGAAATATTGGATGAAGCACATAAGTCACGAATGACTATTCATCCTGAAAGTACGAAGATGTACAAGGATCTGAAGAGAAATTTTTGGTGGGAAGGAATGAAGAGAGATGTGGCAGAGTATGTAGCTCAGTGTCTTACTTGTAAACAAGTAAAGGCAGAACATCAAAGACCACCTGGACTGCTACAGCCGTTACCTATTCCTCAATGGAAATGGGAACACATAACCATGGATTTCGTGGTAGGATTGCCGAAGTCACAGCAGAATCACGATGCTATATGGGTAATCGTGGATCGACTTACTAAGACGACACATTTTATCGCCTATAGCATGACGTATTCAGTAGAACGTTTGAGCCGGATGTATCTACAACACGTTGTACGATTACATGGAGTGCCTGTATCTATTGTGTCAGACCGAGATTCGCGCTTTACTGCAGAATTTTGGAAGAGTCTCCAGACAGCGATGGGAACGACATTGAACTTGAGTTCAGCTTTTCATCCGCAGACAGATGGACAGACGAATCGAGTTAATCAAGTGATGGAAGATATGTTACGAGCTTGTGTCATTGATTTTGAGAGTTCTTGGGAGATGCACTTACCTCTGATTGAGTTCGTCTATAATAATAGTTATCATTCGAGTATAGATATGGCGCCATTTGAAGCTTTGTACGGAAGACCTTGTCGATCGCCGCCATGTTGGACCGAAGTCGGAGATAGTCAACTTCTTGGGCCAGAGATGGTACGAGAAACCAGTGAGAAGATTCAAGTCGTACGTGAGAAGATGAAGACAGCCCAGACCAGATACAAGAGTTATGCTGACAAACGACGCAAAGACTTGGAGTTTGCCGTTGGGGATCACGTGCTACTCAAGGTTTCACCTGTTCGAGGAATCGTTAGATTTGGTCAAAAAAGGGGCAAATTATCACCAAGATTCATTAGACCATTCGAGATTCTGGATCGTGTTGGGAAGGTCGCTTATCGCCTTGCGTTGCCACCAAAGATGTCAGGAGTGCACAACGTTTTTCACATCAGTATGTTGAGGAAGTGCGTTCACAACCCAGCGCACGAGATCAACTTTGAGGATATCGAAGTCAACAGCGACGTTACATTCAACGACGGACCTGTTCGCATTCTAGATCGAGGAATCAAGAAACTCAGGAACAAGGAGATTCCGTTAGTAAAGATTCAGTGGAAGCATCATGATGAAAGAGAAGCTTCGTGGAAACTAGAGTCAGAGATGCGCGAGAAGTTTCCATTTTTGTTTTAGACCTTGTTGCTTTTGATTTCGAGGACGAAATCTTTTGTTGAGTGGTGGATGATGTAATACCCTGTATTTTGGTAGATTAATAAGATCTGGTATTTCATTTCTATACTCGTATAAACTTTCTCTTCCTTTTGGTGAATTTTGATACCAATCGATTGATAAGTTTTCCCAATCGATTGACACTTTTCAGATACCAATCGATTGACATTTTCCCAATCGATTGCCATTTTACCGACTAAAATTGACTACGTGTCAAAATCCCAATTGATTGCCATTCATCCCAATCGATTGACATTATCCCAATCGATTGACTACAAATATCTGTTACCAATCGTTTGACTTGTGTCCCAATCGATTGACATAAGCTGAGAAATATTTTCTTCTTTCCTTCAGCTTTAAACGTGTGGCACTCCCATATCCCTATATATACTTGTTCATTTGTGGCCTTGGGTCACTTTGGCAGCTTGAGAAAGAGAGGCACACCTCTTGTGAGAGATATACATACATATATCTATATCTACACATATATACACACCCTCACACACACTCACTGCTTTGGCAGCTGAGAGAAAGAAGAAGGAGAAACAGAAAGAAGAAGAAAGAAGAAAGGAGGAGACAGAGAGGGAAGACAGAGACAGAGAAGAGGAGAAAGAGAGAGAGAGCTTGGAGATTTCAAGCTTTAAACACATCCAAACGCACCCTAGGTGAGTTTCTAACTCACTTGGTCCCTTTATGTGATGTTTATGCAAGTTATTATGAAACTTAGATGGGTTAAATGCTTGTAGTGTACGTTTTATATGCTGTTTTTACAATCTGCTGGAGAAGACGTAGTACCAATCGATTGGATAGGATTCCAATCGATTGACATCAGTCGTTTCCCAATCGATTGGATAGGATTCCAATCGATTGACATCAGTCGTTTCCCAATCGATTGGATAGGATTCCAATCGATTGACATCAGTCGTTTCCCAATCGATTGGATAGGATTCCAATCGATTGACATCTCAATCAATTGCCATATTTTTTCCAATCGATTGACATTCCAATCGATTGCCTTGTTTCTCAATCGATTGGTATAACTTTTTGTCCCAATCGATTGAACCTCTGTTCCAATCGATTGGCATGATCAGAACATGGATTCTTTTGCCTGTTTATTATATAAGAGGTTTAGTTGTTCGATTTCTAATTTGGAATTTCCATTATGCGACTATGGGGTAGACAGGAGTAATGTGACACCAAAGATTTATGGATAATGGATAAATAAAAAGTAATATGAAGGCATGGGTGACGTGTTGATTCTGATATGAGTTTGATATCCGATTTCTTTTAATCCGAGTAGTCAGGCCACATTGGGAATTGTCATGTGTCGATGTAGAATGGAACGTAAGTAGGTTTGGTAAGTTCTGGGAATGGTACGTGGATGGACGTTGGTCATGATATGCTCTGAAAGGCGGTGAACCGGATACATGGTTCTTAAAAGCAGTGAGCTGGACCAAGAAGTCTCAAGATAGACTGGATGATCTTTGATATGCTCTTAAAAGCGGTGAACAGGACCATTGTTCTTAAAAGCGGGGAGCTGGGATCACTAGTAGATGATGTTGAGTCGTGGCAATAGATTGATATGCCTTGTTCGAAACGTTATATCCCTGAAATGCGGTGAACAGGACTATTGTTATTAAAAGCTGGGGACAGACTGGCGTGGAGTCCATGACATGCGGTGAGCAGGATATATTGCTCTTAAAAGCGATGGACAGAATAAGGGTGTATCCCTAGAGTTAAACGATTGAGTCTGTTCATGACATCAGAATATGTTGAGTTCGGTATTTGAGTAACAAGACGTTAAGGGTCGGTTTACAAGAATGAATAAAGGAACAAGATAATGTTATTTTTGTATAAGATGTTAAACCGTGTTTTCATAAGCTTGTGTTTACTTCAGATAACTGGTACCTCGTTAGTTTTTGCTCACTCAGCTCTCAGTAAGCTGACGACCTTTCATTGCCTGGACTTTTCCCGTCCAGAATATCCTATCCCTTATTCTGCAGGTAATGACCAGTACACTGATGACTATTATCCAGAGGAAGGCCCCACCAATGATGGTTACGCCAGGGAGGATTATCCTTATGCCAGTTGAAGACTGAATATGTTATAGTTAGATTACATTTCGGTTGTTCTGTTAAACCTTTAGTTAACGGGTACTTGGGCATTTGTTGTCTCCAGACCTGTTGTGATCCTGTGGACCACACTCTGATATTATTTTGTAATAGTTAGCACTGTGTGTTATTCTCAATTGTTTACAGTTGCTGTTCTTTTGGACTAGTACTGCGTGGTGTGGATTATTAGTGACTTTCACCTGTCATTCTTTATGGACCCAAAAAGGAAATTTATTTTTCTCTATTTTTGCCGTTCCGGGGCGTGACAGCAGTCGACTGGATTGTACACATATAATATCTCTGTGTACTCAGGTCGACTGTTCTGTCGACTGATCATCCAGTCGACTGCTCTTTGCAGATTTTCAAAGATAGGTTGGGTCAACTATGTAAAACCTTTTTCCAATCAAATTTGAGCCCTTAAGTAAGATGTATAAATAAATTGCTTACATAGAGTCCTAAAAAATGACTCAAAAAGGATTCTCCAACTTGTAAAGCTCCGTTTGGCTTGAACCTACTGAGCACAAATCACCATGACTTTATGTAATGAGAAGATATACGATCAAGTGAACATATATTGATGTATGATGTTTCCTGCAACTTAATCAACCTAAGATCATTAGAAAATACAACCAAGTAGTTTGTCAATCATCAAAATTGTCCATTTAACTTAGTGGGATAGCACTTTGGGGCTAACAATCTCCCCCTTTTTGATGATGACAAACTACTTGTTGCCCATAAAAAATAATTAACACAATTTAATGATCTTATTATATGTTCCATGATGTCTATCACAAGATAACAGCTATATTAGCAATGTGCAACTTTTCTAAATTTTCTTGATCATAATTGAGCCAACTATTCTCCCCCTTTGGCATCAACAAAAAAAAAAGGAAAGGAGGCCATATATAGCTGACTATTCTTAGAGCTCCCCCTAAGAGGATGCAAGGACAGAGCAACATCCAAAACAAGAAAAGAGATGCAATTAAACACGAGATTGTATTAACACCGAAGTTTGCCTTATATATTCAAAAAAGATTTACAAAGCCAAAAGACAAACATCTTCAGCTATAAAAAAAAATAGTCTAACCTATTAAAAACTACACATGTCAAGATTCAAAAAGAATTTGTAAGATCAGTAAATTAGCAAAATCAAAATGACCATCCATCTATTCAATAACTTTTCCAACACACCAAGAAGGACATACTCAAAAGTGCAAGCGAGTCCGGATCACGCGAATCTCCTCTTGAGCATCATCAACAGAGGTCTGGAGAGACGATAGACGACGATCAAGAAGCTCTTGAGTAGCAGCAGTAGAAGTGCACAAAGTATCCAAAGAGCCACCAATCTCAAAAACATCGGCTCGTAAGGATGCAATGGCGCGCTGATGAAGCTCAACTGCCTCCTGCTGTGAGGAGGACAAAGAAGCCTGCAAGGTCTCAATAGACTGGGTGTGAGAGACAGATAGAGAGGAAATGGAGGTAGAAAGGCTCAGAACCTGAGCGAAAAGAATGGATAGCTGCTCCAAGATGTCAGGAAAGGGTGTATCAATAGCAGGTGGAGGAGCGGAAGATGAAGACGGATGAGAAGAAGAAGTAGGAATGGAAGGGGTAGAAGCAGTAGGAGGTGTGGGATCAGCAGAGACCTTGGGAACAAAAGCATTTCCCACGAGTTTGTATCCCATCAGGGATAGTATAGTGGATGAGTAGAAGTCAGTGGAATAGGGTCATGACGATCAAATTCATCCTCCAAGGGAACCTTGAAGTGACGAAAAATAGAAGTCAAAGCAAAGCCATAAGGTAAATAACTGGCTTTGGACTTCTTTTGACATTCACAAATGTGGCGGCAAAAGAGATACGGCAAATCATAAGATTTATTTTCAAGAAAGCACCAAATTAAAAAGACATCCAAGAAAGAGACAAAATCTCGACCGCCAGCACAGGGCAGAAGGGTATAGAAGAGAAGATGGTGGATAAGTCGTGCCTCAAATGTTAGGGCAGAAGCCTTGGGCTTCATGGGATATGACAACTCATTGTTGCCGGTGATAAGATGGCAAGCAATGAGAGGGTCGAATCCGTGCCCTTGATTCCAAGTGTTAATGTTATATTCAGAAATATCACCACGACGGATATGAAAAATAGAAGAAACAGATTCGGGATTCAGATGAATTTTAATACCACGAACAAATGAGTTAAGGGTGTCTGAACGATGGCCAAATGTCATATTACAATAAAATTCCTTAACAAGTGTGGGATAGCATGGTTGGTTAAGACTAGTAAAGAGATGCCATCCTAAACGTTCCAGAAGAAATCCTAGTCGAAGATTAGCGGATTTAGAAAAAGGAATGGGAAGAATCTTACCGAAAACTACATTCCTGTGAGAGAAGACTTCGTCAAAGCTTTCTTGTTCCTCTTGAGTAGGGAAGTGCTTGGCTTTGGTTGCCTGAGGAGCAGAGGATGGACCACTTGTAGGGGTCTTCCTTTTAAGCTTGGGAGCCATGATATAAAGTGAAGTTTAGATAGCGAAAGAAGAGAGAGAGAGAAAAGCGAGATGATGAGTTACAGGGAGAAGAAGAGATGAAGGAGATGAGGTCTAAGGAGTTCAAGGGAGAGGAAAAAGGAGAAGATTAAGGGAAAGGATAGAGAAGACAGGGTTGATTTTGGATGGGAAAGAAAAGAAAGAAGAAAAAAAAATCGCCGGAAGAAGATAAAGTGAAGAAAGAGAAAGAAGGAGGACGCGGTTTATATAGAATTTAGAGAAGCAGTCGACTGAATCGCACAAGCAGTCGACTGAAGATCAAATTAGGGCTCAGAATATTGGGGCTAACAGTGGCTCAGTCGACACCTCAATCGACGTGAGTAGGCAGGGATTAATATGTGCAAAACCAGTCGACGCCTCAGTCGACGGGAGGAGGCAGGGATTAAGTGTGCAAAAATAGTCGACGCCACAGTCGACTGATATAAGCAGAAACAAGGAATCAAAGGAGAAGGAATGGAACCAGTCGACTGTTACGAGATGCTAGTCGACTGCGTTAGTTAGAATGACACAGAAAAAGAACATGAGTCTAGATATTGAATTTTAAAGCACATCACTCAAACAGGACAAGCAATTCTCTTCTAATAACACAAAAACGTTCTTCGGGAAGAGGTTTTGTGAAAATATCAGCCCATTGACGATCAGTGTTGATGAAAACAAGATCAACATCCCCCTTTTGAACATGATCGCGAATAAAATGATGACGAATCTCAATGTGTTTAGTCCTTGAGTGTTGGATAGGATTTTTGGATAAACATATGGCGCTAGTATTATCACAATTTATAGGAATATGATCATAATAAAGTCCAAAATCTTCTAATTGTTGTTTCATATAAAGTGTTTGAGCACAACAACTTCCAGCAGCTATATATTCGGCTTCGGCCGTGGATAGAGCTACCGAATTTTGTTTCTTACTAAACCATGAGACAAGCGAGTGTCCTAAGAAATGACATGTGCCACTAGTACTTTACGATCAATTTTGCAACCGGCAAAATCCGCATCCGAAAAACTTGTTAATTCAAAAGAAGTATTTTTAGGATACCAAAGACCTAAGTCTATAGTACCTAGAAGATAACGAAAAATACGTTTAACCGCAATGACATGTGATTCCTTGGGTGAAACTTGAAATCTAGCACAGAGGCATACGCTAAACATGATATCCGGTCTACTTGCGGTGAGATACAATAGACTACCAATCATTCCCCGAAAAGGCTTACAATCTACCGGCTTGCCGGTTTCGTCTTTATCAAGTTTTAAAGTAGAACTCCTAGGGGTTTGAAAAACTTTGCTTCCTTCCAATCTAAATCTTTTTAAAAGATCTTTAATATACTTGGATTGATTTATGAAAATGCCATTTTATGTTGCTTTATTTGGAGTCCAAGAAAGAAGTTTAGCTCCCCCATCAAACTCATTTCAAATTCATTTTGCATGCATGATGCAAATTCTTCACACATCTTCTCATTTGTAGCTCCAAAGATAATATCATCCACGTAAATTTGAACAAGCAAGATATCTTCATTTGAGGTTTCAATAAAAAGAGTAGTATCAATTTTTCCTCGATTAAAACCAAGATCAATAAGATATTTACTTAATCTATCATACCAAGCACGTGGAGCTTGTTTTGAACCATATAAAACTTTTGTGAGTTTAAAAACATGATCCGGAAGATATGGATTTTCAAAACCGGGGGGTTGTTTAACATAGACTTCCTAGGAAATAAAGCCATTTAGAAAGGCACTTTTCACATCCATTTGAAAAAGTTTGAAATTTTTATGACATGCAAAGGCAAGAAGCATCCTAATGGCTTCTAGTCTAGCTACAGGAGCATAGGTCTCCTCGTAGTCTATACCTTCTTCTTGATTGTAGCCTTGGGCAGCTAATCTAGCCTTGTTTGTCACAACAATGCTGGATTCATCCTTTTTGTTTCGAAAAATCCATTTTGTTCCAATAATAGTGTGATTAATAGGTTTAGGAACAAGAGTCCAAACTTCAATTCTCTCAAATTGATTAAGCTCTTCTTGCATAGCCGATAACCAATTTTCATCGTTCTCGGCTTCATCAAAGTTCTTGGGTTCAATTTGAGATAGAAATGCTAAGTTATTACAAATATTTTTGAGAGATGATCTAGTAGCTACACCTTGACTAGGATCTCCTAGGATTTGATCAATAGGATGATTAGGCACATTTTTCCATTCAAAAGGAAGATCACTTCTTAGTTTTGCTCTTGGTGATTCAATGGAAGGAGGATCTTCTTTCTTAGAGTTTTCTAGAGGTAGAGAGTTTGAATCATTGTTTTCAACATTATTTGAAATATCCTTGGAAGTGTCATTGTCATCATCCAAAACTTTCTTAAAAGGATTTGTTTCGTCAAAAACAACGTGCATGGATTCTTCTACAATCAGCGTTCTTTTATTAAAAACTCTATAGGCTTTGCTAATTTGAGAATATCCAAGAAAAATGCCTTCATCCAATTTAGCATCAAATTTTCCCAAGTTATCCTTAGTATTCAAGATAAAGCACTTATATCCAAAAACTTTGAAATAACTTATGTTGGGCTTTCTTCCTTACCAAAGCTCATATGGGGTCTTATTAAGCTTGTTTCTAATGACTACACGATTAATGACATAGCATGAAGTGCTAGTGGCCTCGACCCAAAAATATTTTGGTAAAGCGAATTCATTTAATATGGTTCTTGCCATTTCTTGAAGAGATCTATTTTTCCTCTCGACAACCCCATTTTGTTGAGGAGTTCTAGGTGCCGAAAAATTGTGACCAAAACCATTTTCTTCACAAAAAGAAGTAATCTCATTATTATCAAATTCTCGGCCTCTATCACTTCGTATGTTATTAATCGCATATCCTTTTTCATTTTGATCATGTTTACAAAAGTTAACAAAGAGTGTAAAAGCTTCATCCTTATGTGCAAGGAAGAACACCCAAGAGAATCTAGAGAAGTCATCAACAATGACAAAGGCATAGATTTTGCCACTCATGCTAGCAACTCGATTTGGACCGAATAAATCCATATGAAGTAACTCTAGAGGTCTACAAGTTGATATTTCCTTTTTCCTTTTAAACGATGTTTTGATTTGCTTTCCAAGTTGACAAGCATCACAAACTTTATCTTTAACAAATTTTGTTTTTGGCAAACCTTTGACCAAATCATTTTTAGATAAATTTGAAAGTAAATCAATGCTAGCATGACCTAATCTTCTATGCCAAAGCCAACTTGTTTCATTCAAAGCGGCAAAACACTTAACATCTTGAGAAGAAATATCATCAAAATCGATTGTATACACATTTTCTTCTCTATAAGCAATAAACAATATTTTATCACAACTAGCATACTTAATCATGCAATAATTTGATTCAAATACAACTTGAAAACCTTTATCACACAATTGACTAATGCTAAGCAAGTTATGTTTTAGACCTTCAACCAAAAGTACATTTTCAATAGTTAATGAGGAATTCTTACCAATATTACCTATACCGATGATTCTTCCTTTAGAGTTGTCTCCAAAAGTGACATTCCCTCCATCCTTTGGAGAGAGAGAGATGAGAACTTGGATTTGTCTCTGGTCATATGACTTGAGCAACCACTATCCAAGAACCATCTATCCTTGCTAGAAGATTTGAGACAAACCTACAAGACAAACTTAAGTGATCCTCTTTGGTACCCAATATTCGTTGGGTCCAACTTTGTTAGCAAAGGGAGGTGTTGTCCCCTTTTTAATCCACACTATTTTGAGTTTTCTTTTGTTTGGACATTTGTAGTTTACATGTCCTTTTCTCAAGCAATAATGGCATGTAATACTAGGATTGGACATACTTGAGGAGATTTCTTTAACAAAGAAATTTTGATGAGAATTTTTCATTTGATTTTTGTTAGAGCTAGTGGAAGTACCTTTTGAAAAGAAGTTATTGTATTTCTTTTCTTTAAAGGTAGGATTGAATCCTAAACCGGCTTTTTCAAAAACACATTGTTTTCCCATATTTAGATTTTGTTCCCCAAGAGTGAATTTTGTTATTGTTTTGGTTAAATCTTCCACTTGCTTCTTCAAATCTTCATTTTCTTTCTTTAAGATACTTGAAGAAAAATTGTTTAATGAAAGCTCTTCCTTTTCTTTTCTCAATAAATCAATTTGAGATTTTAGGTCAATTAGAGCCTCATTTTCCTTTCTCAAAAGATTATTTTGAACTCTCAAATCACTTAGTTCATTTGAAAGTAATGAAAAATTCTTTTTAAGAGAAACATACTTTGCTCCCAAGTTTTCCAATTCTTGATGTAACTCCTCAAAAGCATTTTGGAGTTCATCATATTTTTTAAAATCAAAACAAGTATCGGGAGTAGGATCATTTACCTCATTCAAGTGAGCCATAAGACAAATATTTGCCACTTCTTCATCACTTGAGTCATCTTTTGATGAATCACTATCGGAATCATCCCAAGTAGCCTTCATTGCCCTTTACTTGGTTTTCTTGTAGTTATTCTTCATTAAAGGACAATCGGCCTTGGCATGGCCCGGCTTCTTGCATTTGAAGCATATAATTGGCTCCTTTTTAGCCTCTATCGCCTTAGGTGTTCTCCTAGCTAGTGAAGTTCTTATCCTTCTTCAAGAATCTTTTGAACTTCTTAGTGATCATAGCCATCTCATCATCTTCATTGCTATCACTATCCTCTTCATTGTCATGAGATGTTTTGAGAGCAATGTTCTTTTTCTTGTCTTCCTTATCAAATACCGCCAATTCCATTTCGTGAGTAACGATAGAGCCCAAGAGTTGCTCCAATGAGAGTGTTGAGAGTTCCTTGGCTTCTCGGATTGTCGTCACTTTAGGTTGCCAATGCTTTGAAAGAGACCTAAGCAATTTCTCAATCATCTCTTTATTAGTATATGTTTTACCAAGACTTTTTAAACTATTGATAATAATGGTGAAACGAGTAAACATTTCACTAATAGTTTCATTAGAAGACATTTTAAACTTCTCATACGATTGAACAAGTAGATTTATTTTTGATTTCTTAACTTGATTAGTATCTTCATGAGCAACCTCAAGTTTATCCCAAATTTCCTTTGCGGATTCGCAAGAAGAAATTCTATTATACTCATTTGGGTCTAATCCACAATATAAAATATTCATAGCATTCGCATTCATCTTGATAAGCCTTTTATCAACATCATTGTATTCCTCAATAGTTTTCTCAATTTCAACATCCTCTACAATCTTGATGGGAATGTGAGATCCATTCACAACAAGTTGCCAAAGATCAAAGTCTTGAGCAATCATGTAGATTCTCATTCGATTTTTCCAATAGGCATAATTTGAACCATTAAAACAAGGAGGTCTATTTGAGGATTGTCCCTCACTATAGATGATAGTGGTAGTGGTGGTTTCCATTTGATCTTTAACTCAAATATGTTAGAATTTTGAGACGAGGCCCTGATACCAATTGTTGGCCCAAAAAGGAAACCTTAGAGAGGGGGGGGGGGTGAATAAGGTTTTAAAAACTAATTTAATAATTGTTCAAATTGATTGCCCAATAAGAAAAATCACAATAGCAAAGGAAAGAAAAAGAGAAGAGATACTATGCAAACCGATTTTTAGGTGGTTCGGGAAACCGCAAGCCGCGCCCTACTTCCACCCCTCAAGAACACCTCTTGAGGATTTCACTATCACAATCTCCTTCGGGTGAAGATTAAACCCTTACAATCTCTTCATGGAAGAAAATCCTCTTCACTTGAACTAGGATTACACCAACCCTTAATACACACTACCTTTAGAAATAAGATTTGATACAAGAATGAAGACTCTCTCAATAGAGTGGATGAATACAAGATTAAGCTTCACAATAAATTGCTCTTAAGATATACAAATGAAGACTAGAGCAATAGAATTTATGATCTCACCAAACTAGGGCTCAAAGAGTAAATGTGATGAAATTAATTTAAGTTGGATTGATCAAAAGTTGTTAGATGAAGTTCAAATCTCTGTATTTATAGCTTCCTTAGGATTTCCAACCGTTGGAAGTAGTTGGGAGAATTAAATGCTTCATTTAATGCAGTTAACTAGCCGTTACTATGATTATCGCAGTCATTCAGTCGACTGGATTCTCAGGGCAGTCGACTGATTTTCAAAAGGGTATAGTAAAATACAAGGCTCAGTCGACTGCGTCGGGAGGGCAGTCGACTGGATTGTACACATATAATATCTCTGTGTACCCAGGTCGACTGTTCAGTTGACTGGATGATCAGTCGACTGAAACGACATCACAGTCGACTGCTCTTTGCAGATTTTCAAAGATAGGTTGGGTTAACTATGTAAAACCTTTTTCCAATCAAATTTGAGCCCTTAAGTAAGATGTATAAATAAATTGCTTACATGGAGTCCTAAAAAATGACTCAAAAAGGATTCTCCAACTTGTAAAGCTCCGTTTGGCTTGAACCTACTGAGCACAAATCACCATGACTTTATGTAATGAGAAGATATACGATCAAGTGAACATATATTGATGTATGATGTTTCCTGCAACTTAATTAACCTAAGATCATTAGAAAATACAACCAAGTAGTTTGTTAATCATCAAAATTGTCCATTTAACTTAGTGGGATAGCACTTTGGGGCTAACAGTTTTATTTTACTTGCCTTAGCGAGTGGGTCCATATGTGTGCAAAAGACAAAAACTTGTATGCCACCCGCTTTATAAGACCTGTCTAAGATCGGCACGATATATTTATATATCTGATATATGTTATATAAGCATACACACACGTTTTTTTTAAACAATGAAAGTAATGAGTCACCCCTAGCTAAGACTCCCAACCAAACTTCACATTATTCTATTTACACCCCCACAACTTTTAAACTCCTATTGTAAAACTCTTGAATATTATATTATTACCCAAATATGTAAGTGAGTATATGTCAATGTCACTTATGGGTCCCAAATGGGGTCCTAAATATTTTATAAAATTGCTAGTTAACCTATTAATTATGAATCATGTTCCTATTCGCTCTACTAGGGTACCCAAACTGGTACCATAAAAGGCCACAACTAATAATAAAATATTAAAACACTTTAACAAATATTCATATAATCATATAAATGCAACCAAATGTAATTTATCCAATATGGACCTCCCGTGGGTTCCACTTCATATCTATCAAACTGTGCCCTTTATCAAACACTTATTACATCGGGGCGACTGAAACTCCCCCAAATCATCACATGCAATTAATCACACTAATTAATGCATGAAAAAAAAAATAATATTACTATCTTTTTTCCGAGTATGGGTATTACAATATATCACAATCGTACCCGGGGAATGGGTTAATTACTTGTTAATATGCATTAATTGGTATAATTAGTGTATAAACGGATTAAGGGGAGGCTTGGACTCGCCCATGTAAAAAGTGTTCAGAGAGGGACACTAGTTGGAAAAGTCCCCAGTGAGGTAGAACAGGTATTGAAATAGAACCCAGCGAAGGGTAAATTGGTAAATTGCATTTTTAAATGATTAAATGCATTTTTATGATTACATGAGTATTTGTTTAAAATGCTTCCATATTATATGTAGATATATGTGTTAGTAATCAGTTTTATGTTGGATACTTATAGAAGAGTACAAATGAAACGGATTTAAAATTTGTAGGTGCGAAAGCAATTTCACAAAATAGGTGGGACCCACATTGGGACCCATACGGAATTTAGACAAACACTCATTAGATAATTGGGTGGTTAATGGAATGTTTGGGGGATTTCATAATGAGAACTTAAGAAACTTTGGGGGTGTAAATGAAAAGGGAGAAATTAGGAGAGGTTGACAATGTTAGGAAACTGTGTTCCCAGAATCCATTGACAGCGCGTATAAGTTGGTACTGCAAAAAAATTACGTGAAAACTACAATAACCCTACAAGGGCGGAACTAAGGTTACCTTAAACTGCTAAAACGGATTGCTGTAGTAGACGAATCGAGAACACCGGCTCGATAACAGCTCACGATCTTCTACCGTATTCCTTTGCTGCCAGAATATCAAACTGAGTGTGGGCTCTTTCGAAATCCTTTCTGTTTTCTGCTCTCCCTCTTTTACGCTCTCTTTTCTATTCCGAATTATAATTCTCTATATAGAAAAATGCTAACTGAGGAGAGAGCCAAAGCAGCATATATATAGGCTACGGTAGGGACCATAAGAAGTCAATAAGGAATAGGCTTCCTTATGGAATTAGGAAACCCTAATTCGAACTGAATCAGATTCCTATTTTCATAAATTATAATTCATACCACTAAAGAATTATAATTGCACTCCTACCCTTATCTCAAAAATATATTTTGAGCTTCATGTTATTAAATACTTATTATCTCCCCATGTTAAGATTACAGATATCCATTAATTAAATATAATTACTGACAATCATATTTAATTAATTTCTTAAAATTCCTTGAGATCCTCTGCTTAACTTATCTGATATGTCGGATACAAAATCCACCTGCAGGGTTTGACATAATCAAAACTTATAAGCTTTCTCAAGGGGATATCATCAATCCCAAAATTGAGACATGGATTCCATCATTAATTAATATCCACCACACAATTAATATTGCCACCCAATCCAATGAGATATTGACCCATTTAAGGATCACACCCTTTTAGGGATCAAAGTGTAAATATCAAATGTACGTGTCTACAAATTAACTTAGGATTTAGAGCATAAGCACTCATAATAGCCATGAGGTATTAATTATCTTATAAGTCAGTATAAAGATAATTACCCCAAGTCAGTCCTGTTTAATACACAAAGTGTACCAGCATAATGAGTTGAAACTATACCGTTTTTCGTAGTCAAGACAAACCTACTACAACACCATGCTGCAGTCCTACCGATGGTGTGTCCAATCCCATCTAAGACTGTAAACCAAAATCTTACATTCTATAATATCTGATGGCCTGATCTTCCGTGTGTAAGCTGAACTCTACACACCAAACCACCTACTATATAGAATGAGAGACACACATGCATAATAATATAATACAAACATTGCCCACACAGATTCTAAAAAAAAAATGGATTAACTGATTTTATTAAATGAATAATAAATCAACTACATAAAGCATGTCTTTTAGTATATATCCCTAACAGACAACACAACATGCAATGCATGTGTGTGTCAAGAGACTAAAGAGTCTCTCAATTACTGAAAAATTAAAACAAAAGAGAAGAGAGCTCGGAGAGAGAAACTGAGAAATCGTCACCGACGTCGTAATTCTGCCGTTCCGTCGCCGTCGTTCGTCGGATTCACGAATCGAAGCCATTTTCGGACTCGTGGAGGTGAGACGAACGTTTCTATATCCTTAATTTATGTTTAAATTGCTGGATTTTGGTAGCTCATATTTAACGGTGAGACGTCGTCCACCGAATTCTTGTAGGATTCATTTTAGTGTTGAAATTGAGCTCTAATTGGTGAAATTTAGCACATCTCTAGCTTGAAATTGGGTATAATCTTGCTTAAGGTGAGTTTTCTAATTAACAAGTTATTGGGGTTTAAAGTGTTCAATGTTACATGTATGTTGTGTTGATGAAATTATGCTTAGAAGCTATAATATTGTTAAGTTGTGAGTTTTATGTTAATTATGTGAAGAATTGCCAAGCTTATGTGCTTATATGCTTAGATGTTTATATGTCTAGGTGGTAGTCAATGAGCACCGGGAAAATGGTTCATTGTTGGGAGTAATAAGGGTGGTGTAGAGGAAGAATCCGATAAATACGGAAGTCCAAGGAATAGAAGTAGCCACGGGACCAAGGGAGGTCTTCGGGTCTGAATGAACCATAGAACCGGTGACTCGGTGACTACGGTTTTGTTTTATGTGTTAATTATAGAATTACACATATTAAACATACAATCTGTTGGGTTTGTGCCCTCAAACCATTACTTTATATAGGAGACATTGACATTTTAATATATGGATATCAGCTTTACATTTTGTTATGTATGTTTCTTTCATGAGATGATTGTTATCCTTAAGTATCATAGTCAGTAATTCGTGTATGTATGAGATACATACAAGTGAGATATGAATTGCTATTCTTTGTTACTTAGAACATGTCACAGTGGATGTTGAGACTAGGATATCTCATTAGGTTTACACTGTAGCATGATTAACTACCATTGGATGGAGTGATCAATCTCAAATCACTAGAGTGTAACTCTTAGTTAATATGCTAGTGCTTATAGTGCATTGACGGACCTGAGTTTCCTATTGACGCTCAAGGCTGTCAATCAGTCGATAGGAACTCATAACTTGTGTAAGGTACGTGTTCTCAATCTTGAGATGATTATGAACACAGACTGTGGATATGACTGCTTTGACTTATCAATCAGTGAAGTCTATAGAAGATCAACACCTGGGTATCTTGGGTATGTCATATTCATAGGGTTGTGAACATATATAGTCAAGACAGAATCTACCCTCTGTTTCAGAGTAATCATTCCCTTGAGAATGTCACCAAGTCGATTACTGAGTACTGCAGTCTTGTTGATAAGAGTTATCAACATGTTTGGTAATCATGAGAGGTGAATGGGACTCAAGGATTATAAGAAGTAATCATGATTCAGGTTGACAGTAACTGTTTATCCGACTACCTGAATATGATTACGAATGCTGACGGTAGAGGAACATTAGTACAACATACAAGTCTAGTTATCGCTTCGGATATGTTCTTTTGCGTTGGAGTTCAGTTATCGTTTTATAGTGGAGTAAACGTTAACTGATCAGTCGATTAATTTGCTGATCAAAGAGTTTGGTCATGGGAATTAATCAACTGATCTGATCCAACAATAAAGAGCCTAGGAGGTCCCACTCTTAGCTCCGCTAGGATGCTTGGAAAGGCAAATGAGGATGATGTCAAGACAGGTTCGATCGATCAAAGTTGTCTCGATCGATTGAAGTCTAGACAGGTTCGATCGATTGAAGATGGTTCGATCGATCGAAACCACTTCGATCGCTCGAGAGCTAGGTCGGTTCTGGGAATCTATAAATAGGGCAGCTGCATTCTGGAAAGGTTGTTCGTTGTTTTGAACGTCAGAAGCTGCAGAAACTATTTTGGAGCCCCAAAATCTTCTATATCCTCTCCATTAGGGTTCCCGCCAACCCTAGCCCTTCCTGCGAGCATCCATAGGAGTCATAAGAGTGAAGAGCATCTAGTGGAGGCTGCTGGAAGTCAGAGATTTCAGAATTGGGTTCAAGACAGTAAGTTATAATTCTTGTCCCCTCTTGTGCGCATCTATAGAGTTGATGGGTAGTAGATCCGGGCATGCCAATTAAGTTTTATAACTTCATTTTTTCCGCTGCGCGTTTAAACTTAGAACTTAAACCGGTTTTTCCAACAATTGGTATCAGAGCCACGCTCGTTTGGATCTATAGATGCGTTTTTGGAACACTATTTTGATTTGCATGTTGATTTTAGAACTATTTTTAAAACTGCATCGTCACAGATCTGTTTCTGCAGTGTTATCGCAGCAGTATACAAATATGTGATTGCATAGGATGCAAGGCGGGTTCGATCGATCGAACATATTTTGATCGATCGAACATACTGTTCTCAAGCGATCGAACAGTCTTCGATCGATCGAAACCTTCTGGTATTCGATCGATCGAATGAAGTTAGATCGATCGAGACAGATACTTTGTCAGGTTCTCTATTTCACAGTTTTTAAGAGTTTTGAAATTAAAAACTTTAATTTTAAAATATTATGTAAAATTTTCAAATCATTCTGTGAAACAGAATGTTCAAGCGATTGAACAGTGTTCAAGCGATCGAAGGTTCGAGCGATCGAACGGTCTTCGATCGATCGAACTGTGACAGAGAAGTAAGATGCTGTTTTAAGTTCTAATTCAGTATGTAAAGAGTTTATATACTGTGTGAATCAATTAAGTGTTTCAACAGTTACATATATTTGTTATGTATGTATGGATGCGTGTACGACTAACCCTTTTGCACTAGATTAGTCGCTATCTCCCATGGCACCAAATCATTTGAATATTTGTATTTAAATTGTTTGAGATTGGTGCATGTTGTAATTTAAGTTTGGTTTGGTTTTAAGGCATATGTAAAGGGCGCTGCGACTTCAATCCTACGAAAAGGAAAGTCGCACCGGTTTCCCTAGCCTTTTATTTTGTTGTTATTTCTATTTCTAGATAAATTGTAAACTTCGAAAGAAGCATAGGACAAATGTAATAGAATTAGAAAATCCATGAAGATGAAGCAAGGAGCCGTTATCCATGAAGATGGAGCCAGAGGCGATCAAACCAAAAGGAGGTTCTATAGAGATAGAGCCATGGGAGATAGAGGCATTGTTTGAATGCCTATATTTCATTTTAGTTTTTTGTTTTATGTACTTGGTTTGTGATTGGCGTATAATACATTGTTGCATGCACGCAAAACAAGTTTTCTAAAATAAAATTCAAAAACCGTTTTCAACACATTAGTAAACATTAGATGTTTATAGGAAGTGTGTAGAAACAGATTTTCTCAAAAAGCAAAATCCTTTTTACTAAAACTAGTGGGAGAGGGTCTTATTAATTACACCCACGATCTTCCATTAACGGTTCACTGTAAGATGAGTGGTGCATTCTGTGTCACCTCGTCAGGGGTGATCATTCCATACGGAGGGTGCATTACTCATTGGTTACTAGATGTAAACTTCTTATGATAGGATCAATCAGACGTGTTAGAGGGTGACCACCACACAGAGGCGCTACTTGAGACGGTTGTGATTGGATCCTAGTTAATGGTACACACTAGCTAAGCTATGGATAAGGGATCCCACACGGGGCATTATTCATAAACTTAGAGATCAAATAGGTTCGGAAGTCATAAATTGTTTTTGCAAGAGTTGCATAGCGGACAAGTCTTGATTAATCGAAAAATAGAAAATTGACCTCCACACGGAGGCTTTATTCTTTTGTTTCGATATTCCGGCGACTTTGTTTTAAAATAAGAGTTTTAAGGATTCTTTTATTTCAAACTGTCAAATCCTGATATCCATATTTATTTTGTTTGTTTGATTTTCAGTAATCATAGTGTCTGGATCTGCATTTAGTCCACTTGCCACCATACTCACTCAAAACAAGTTAATTGGAAATAACTACACTGAATGGAAACGTAACCTTGACATCGTGTTAACTGCAGAGGATCACATATATGTCCTCACCACCCCATGCCCCGAAGAACCCGCGGCAAATGCTTCGGCAGCTGCCAGACGCGAGTTCGACAAATGGAAGAAGTCGAATGGAATGGCTCGTTGCTATATTCTGGCCTCAATGGCTGGTGTGTTGCAACACCAATTCCAATCGAATGATTCTGCCAGTGACATTATCACATCCCTGAAAAAGATGTTTGGGGAGCATGGCAGGCCTGCCAGACAGGTAGCCATACAAAAGATAATGAGTGCAAAGATGTCGGAAGGGACTCCAGTCAAGGAACATGTTTTAAAAATGATTGGTTATTTAAACGAGCTGGAGACCCTAGGTGCCAACATCGATGCACAGACCCAAGTTGATATGATCCTTAATTCGCTGTCGCCTTCATTCGCTCAATTTAAACTTAACTATAATATGAATCAAATGAATTTTTCAATGAGCGAATTGATGAGTTCTCTTTTGGCAGCGGAAGGGGTGATCAAACCTAGGGTCAACGTTTTGAACGTTGAGAAAAGCGCTTCCTCCTCCCGATTTGTGCCGAAAGGAAAGAAAGGGAAGAAGAAAGCTAGCACTGGTGGTTCAAGTGTTGGACCAGTCCCTAAGATTGCAAAATCTAAGGGAAAAGGTAAGGGAAAAGGGAAGGTGGGTGGCCAAGGCAAAGGAAAGTGTTTCCAATGCGGTGAGAAGGGCCACTGGAAGAGGAACTGTCCAGAATTCTTAGCTACAAGAGTTCAAGGTATGATTGAATCACATGTGATTGAAGTATGTTTTATAACGGATACTTCAAACACTTAGTGCATTGATTCTGGTGCGACTAACCATATCTGTAATTCATTGCAGGGGTTCAGATCAACCAGGAGGTGCAGTAATGGGGAAATCGTACTTACTCTAGGTTCTAGCACAACCGTTTCTGCGGTTGCTATAGGAGTCGTAGTTTTAGAATTTCTAGACAATAAAGTTTTGATTTTATCAGATGTACTTTACGTCCCTTTAATGAGACGTAATTTAATTTCAGTTTCTAATTTATCGAATAATGGTTATTCTTTTCATATTGGAACTGAAGTTGTGATTAAAAGAAATAGTTCTTTTATATGTTCTGGTGTTAAATCAAATGGTTTGTATGTGATTACTCCCAATATTTCTAAAGATTCTTGCTTGGAACTTAATAACTCAATGGTAACTATACCATCTAAAAGAAAAGAACCTTCCACTAATCCAACAAGGCTTTGGCACATGAGGCTTGGCCATATCAATCTAAATAGGATTGACAGACTAGTCAAAGAAGGGATCTTAGGCGATTTAGTTCTCGAACCAATGGAAGTCTGTGAGTCTTGTTTAGAGGGTAAGATGACCAAAAGGCCCTTTCCCACAAAGGGCAATAGGACCAATGCATTGTTGGAATTAGTTCATACTGATGTGTGTAGACCAATAAATAATAGAGCAAGGGGTGGTTATGAGTATTTCATAACATTTACCGATGACCACTCCAGGTATGGATATGTGTACCTAATGCAGCACAAGTCTGAAGCCTTTGAAAAGTTCAAAGAGTTTAGGGCTGAAGTGGAGAAGCAATTGGGCACACATATCAAGGCCATTCGATCTGATCGAGGTGGCGAGTACCTCTCTAATGAGTTTATTGATCACTTCGTACAGAATGGGATTCTGTCACAGTTGACTGCACCTGGTACGCCTCAGCAGAACGGTGTAGCGGAGAGAAGGAATCGGACTCTTTTAGACATGACTAGGTCGATGATGAGTTACTCGGAGTTGCCATTATTCCTTTAGGGTTATGCTTTGGAAACCGCTACGTACATACTAAATCTAGTACCAAGTAAATCTGTTCCCAGGACACCACGAGAGATGTGGATTGGGCGCAAGCCTTCTTTGCAACATCTCCGGATATGGGGGTGTCCGGCACATGTGCTGAAAGGAAAGATGAGCAAGTTGGATTCTAGATCGGAAGTATGTTACTTCGTAGGGTATCCAAAGGGTACTTATGGATGGTATTTTTATGATCCAAGAGAGCAGAAAGTGTTTGTTAGTACGAATGCTGTTTTCTTGGAGGATGACTATATCATGAACCATAAACCTAAGGGAAGGATAGATCTTAGAGAGATAGAAGGAGAGCCCTCAGTCCAACCCGTAGTTGATAACGATATAAATCAAGAAAATACCACTTCTTCACCCATTTCCGCACCGGTACCTCGTCGTAGTGGGAGGATTATCAGCCAGCCTGATAGATACATGTTCTTAGGAGAAGTTTTTGAAGCTGTCTCCATAGAATCTGAATCTGATCCTGCCACATACGAAGAGGCAATGACTGATGTTGATTCAGAACATTGGGCTAAAGCTATAAAGGCTGAATTAGAATCTATGGATTCTAATCAGGTCTGGGATCTTGTAGAACTTCCAGCCAATATTAAACCCATTGGTTGTAAGTGGGTCTACAAGAGGAAAAAAGCATCTGATGGAAAGGTTGAGACCTTTAAGGCTAGGCTTGTAGCGAAAGGTTATACTCAGAAGGAGGGCATTGACTATGAGGAAACCTTCTCGCCGGTAGCCATGCTCAAGTCCATCAGAATACTCTTATCCATTGCTGCATGCCTAGATTATGAGATCTGGCAGATGGACGTCAAGACTACATTCTTGAATGGCAATCTTGAGGAGGACATCTATATGCAACAACCAGAAGGGTTAATAGCTGGTCGGAAAGGTAACTTGGTATGCAAGCTGCAAAAGTCCATTTATGGGCTTAAGCAGGCATCCAGGAGTTGGAACATCCGATTTGACCAAGTGGTCAAGTCATTTGGTTTTATACAGAATCTGGATGAACCTTGTGTATACAAGAAGTGTGAAGGGAAAGTGATGGCCTTTCTTGTGCTTTACGTTGACGATATTCTACTCATTGGGAATGATGTAGCGGCATTGTCAACGGTCAAGTTTTGGCTAGCTAGTACTTTCGATATGAAGGATCTAGGAGAGGTGAGCTATATTCTTGGGATAAAGCTCTTTCGGGATTGCAAGCGAAAGATAATGGGATTGTCTCAAGCTGGTTATTCGATAAGGTGCTAACTAAGTTTTCAATGGATAATTCGAAGAAAGGATTGTTACCTTTTAGGCATGGTTTAGCGTTCTCCAAGGACCAGTGTCCAAAGACACAGGAGGAGAGGAATCGCATGATAGGAGTTCCCTATGCTTCAGCAGTGGGAAGTCTTATGTATGCGATGTTATGCACTAGACCAGATATTTACTTTGCCGTTGGCATGGTTAGCAGATATCAGTCAAATCCAGGTCCAGAGCACTGGACAGCCGTCAAGCACATTCTTAAGTACTTGAGAAGGACTAAAGATTACATGCTTATGTACGGTGGTAGTGAGTTAATTCCAGTAGGATACACTGACTCGGACTTTATGTCAGATAAAGATTCGAGGAAGTCGACGTCCGGTCATCTCTTTACCTTAGGAGGTGGTGCTGTCAGTTGGAGGAGCATTAAGCAGAAATGCATTGCAGACTCAACTATAGAAGCTGAGTATGTGGCTGCTTGTGAAGCCGCAAAGGAAGCTGTTTGGCTCAAGAAGTTCCTTATGGAGCTCGAGGTGGTACTAGCGTCGCTGTCACCTATTACCCTTTATTGTGATAATAGTGGGGCAGTGGCCCAGTCCAAGGAGCCAAGGAACCACGGAAAAGGGAAGCACGTAGAGCAGAAATATCATCTTATCCGAGATATTGTTCAACGTGGAGATGTGACTGTCACCAAGATTGCCACCGTTGACAATCTTGCTGATCCGTTTACAAAGGCTTTGCCACAGAAGGTCTTTGATCGTCATCTAGATAGTCTAGGTCTCAGATGTAATCCTGTATGGTTGTGAGTGCAAGTGGGAGTTTGTTGGGTTTGTGCCCTCAAACCATTACTTTATATAGGAGACATTGACATTTTAATATATGGATATCAGCTTTACATTTTGTTATGTATGTTTCTTTCATGAGATGATTGTTATCCTTAAGTATCATAGTAAGTAATTCGTGTATGTATGAGATACATACAAGTGAGATATGAATTGCTATTCTTTGTTACTTAGAACATGTCACAGTGGATGTTGAGACTAGGATATCTCATCAGGTTTACACTGTAGCATGATTAACTACCATTGGATGGAGTGATCAATCTCAAATCACTAGAGTGTAACTCTTAGTTAATATGCTAGTGCTTATAGTGCATTGACGGGCCTGAGTTTCCTATTGACGCTCAAGGCTGTCAATCAGTCGATTGGAACTCATAACTTGTGTAAGGTACGTGTTCTCAATCTTGAGATGATTATGAACACAGACTGTGGATATGACTGCTTTGACTTACCAATCAGTGAGGTCTATAGAAGATCAACACCTGGGTATCTTGGGTATGTCATATTCATAGGGTTGTGAACATATATAGTCAAGACAGAATCTACCCTCTGTTTCAGAGTAAGCATTCCCTTGAGAATGTCACCAAGTCGATTACTGAGTACTGCAGTCTTGTTGATAAGAATTATCAACATGTTTGGTAATCATGAGAGGTGAATGGGACTCAAGGATTATAAGAAGTAATCATGATTCAGGTTGACAGTAACTGTTTATCCGACTACCTGAATATGATTGCGAATGCTGACGGTAGAGGGACATTAGTACAACATACAAGTCTAGTTATCGCTTCGGATATGTTCTTTTGTGTTGGAGTTCAGTTATCGTTTTATAGTGGAGTAAACGTTAACTGATCAGTCGATTAATTTGCTGATCAAAGAGTTTGGTCATGGGAATTAATCAACTGATCTGATCCAATAATAAAGAGCCTAGGAGGTCCCACTCTTAGCTCCGCTAGGATGCTTGGAAAGGCAAATGAGGATGATGTCAAGACAGGTTCGATCGATCAAAGTTGTCTCGATCGATTGAAGTCTAGACAGGTTCGATCGATTGAAGATGGTTCGATCGATCGAATGTTCGATCGATCGAAACCACTTCGATCGCTCGAGAGCTAGGTCGGTTATGGGAATCTATAAATAGGGCAGCTGCGTTCTGGAAAGGTTGTTCGTCGTTTTGAACGTCAGAAGCTGCAGAAACTGTTTTGGAGCCCCAAAACCTTCTATATCCTCTCCATTAGGGTTCCCACCAACCCTAGCCCTTCCTGCGAGCATCCATAGGAGTCATAAGAGTGAAGAGCATCTAGTGGAGGCTGCTGGAAGTCAGAGATTTCAGAATTAGGTTCAAGACAGTAAGGTATAATTCTTGTCCCCTCTTGTGCGCATCTATAGAGTTGATGGGTAGTAGATCCGGGCATGCCAATTAAGTTTTATAACTTGATTTTTTCTGCTGCGCATTTAAACTTAGAACTTAAACCGGTTTTTCCAGCACAATCATGTTTAGACTACTCACTAAGTGTAATGCTTAAGAAAACCATTTTCCTATTTCTGTTGTGGTACATAACAACCACCACAGGTTCGGAGCCATATCCAGAGAGGAAATGACGCGCATTGGGAGAGATGGGAGAAGTGGGGGAGATTTGAGCTTCATACATATGAATTTTTTTGGAACTTGTAAAATGATGTAAATTATGGTTACTTTCATGTTAATATTCATACTTGAGTTGTTGGAGATGAATTTGGATCCTAAAGTTGTAGTTTGGAGAGTTGGAAGTGAATTAGCGAGCTTATGTATAATCTCTTTTGTTTTGCTCGAATAGGGTGCAAGTTGTTTGGTTGAACCATCTCGGCAAGCCCGGATGGCGTCGCAAGTGTTTAGACAAATTTCATTTGTGTATATAATGTTAGCTATACCTTTAAAGTTAATTCCCAACAAGTTTTATGAATCTTTGATGAAAATTTGGTTTCAAAGCTTTAAAGTTTGGTTATATTCTCATGAATTGAATTCATGGTTGATTTGATCAAATTATGGATGTGTTTGTGTAATCCAAGTTTGACTTAAGTTTAAAAGTGTTTAGAAATGTGTTGGATATGTTTTCCCAAAGTTTCATAAGGTTTCCATATGATTTGGTTATTGTTAGCCTTAAGGTATATTAAGGCATATTTAACTATGTTTTGATGATGTCAAATATGCTATGATAATTACATGATTCATATTGTTTCATTCTTTGTTATTATCATAGTCATTTTTTATGCTCATGTATTAATTTTGTATCAATGTTTTAACATCTTTGTGTGCATGAGATTTAATAGATGTAGATCAAGATTACAAGGAACTCAACAAGGATCAAGCTTGAAGACTTGAAGATATTTCATCCTTGGTTGAAGTCTAAGACCATCATTGTAAGGCATCTTGATCTCACACTCTTAGGGGCTCAAACAAATGCTAAAAGTTAAAGTTTTGGAAACAAATTTTAAATGGGTCATCTTTAAAGCAATGCCCCAACCAATTGAAGAATAATTAGATGTTGAGTTTTATATGGTTGAAAAGGTATTTGAATCTAGTTTCCAAAACATCAAACGGATCTCAAAAATTCATTTTGTAGAGGAAGTTATGGCCGTTTTAGTGAAGAGGTGTCAGTCTGCCAAAACCAGCAGAAAACCAGTCGACTGACTTCTGAAGGGTGCAGTCGATTGAGGGCCCGATGCAGTCGACCGAAGTGAGCAGAATACAAATAAAACCCTCTGTAAACACATCTCAGTCGACTGCTTCATGTTCCAGTCGACTGAAGCGACCTGAAAAGGCATAACAGCTAGTTTTTAAAGGGGCTTTTAATTACCAAACTTGCCACCAACGACTATAATCTTTCTTGGCCTATAAATACATGTTTTCCCACACCATTTTATGTTGATCAATCCATTGGAAAACATCTATTTCAATCACACAACTTGTTGATTCTTAATCATTCTCAATTGAGCCCTAGTTGTGTGAGTTTATCAATTTGCTCTAGCTTTCAATTGTAATCTTTGAGAGAGTGAATTGTAGTGAGCTTTCAATTGTATTATCCACTCTAGAGAGAGAGCTATCAATTTGTATTCAATCAATTTGTAAAGGTTGAGGGTTAGTAACCCTTGTGTGCAAAGAAGAGGTGTTCTTCTTTGGGAGAGATTGAAGGCTCTTGTAACGGTTTGGTGCACACCCGTAAGTGCTCCGGAACGGTTTGGTCTACACCCGTGAAGTAGATCGGAGTAAAGGTATCCTCAAGAAGTGTTCTTGAGGGGTGGACGTAGGCCGCGGGGTGCGATTGCCGAACCACTTGAAAAATTGGTTTGCAAGTATCTCTTCCCTTATCTCTTTACATAATTGCTTGTGATTGTGTTTAATTTGCTATTAAGTTTTTAAAAGGTTAATTTCCGCTAAAACCTTATTCACCCCCCCCTCTAAGGTTTCCATATTTGGGCCAACAATTGGTATCAGAGCTTCGACTCTTCTATTTTCAAAAGATTTTGAAAAATTTGAGTTAAGATCCAATGGAAACCGACTCTTCTTACATTTATTATTGTGAGGGTCAATCGACATTAAGACCACCATGTTTTAATGGCTCAAACTATGCCTATTGGAAAAATAGAATGAAAATCTATATGATTTCTCAAGATTTTGATTTATGGCAAATTGTGGTCAAAGGGCCTCATCTACCTACAAAAATTGAAAATAGTTTTCTATTCCAAAGACGGTAGATGAATATAATAATGCCGATAAGAAGCTCATAAAAATAAATGCTATGGCAATGAATTTTTATATTGTGGTTTAGACCCAAATGAATACATTAGAATTTTATCTTGCGAATCCGCAAAAGAAATTTGGGATAAACTTGAAAATGCTCATGAGGGAACAAGCCAAGTTAAAAAGTCTAAAATCAATTTGCTTGTTCAAACTTATGAAATGTTTAAAATGTTTCCATATGAATCTATTGGAGATATGTTTTCTCGTTTTACCATTCTTATTAATAACTTGAAAAACCTTGGTAAAGTTTATACTAATGAAGAAATGATTGAGAAAGTACTTAGGTCTTTACCAAAGGATTGGCAACCAAAGATCACGGCGGTTCATGAAGCAAAGGAGATTTCAACACTCTCCTTGGAACAACTCATGGGTTCTCTCATAACTCATGAAATGGAATTGGCCGTCTTCGAAAGTGAAGACAAGACATTGGAAGTGAAAGAGGCCAAAAGGGGAGATATGGCTTTAAAATCCTCAAGCTCAAAGAAAAAGAAGAAAGATGTTGAGAGTGATGAGGATGAGGAAATGACAAAAATCACCCGAAAATTTGCAAAGTTTCTAAAGAAAGAAAAATCGGGAAAGAAGTCACCCAAGGAGGAAAAACACAAAAAGAAGACAATCAAGGCCACCAATAGTAGTTCCGAGAGCGAATCATTGGACGACGACTCAAATGGTGAAGAGATTGTCAATCTTTGCCTCATGACATTGGAAAGGGCCTTTCCTACTACCTCGGCAAATGGAGCATCCAAGAAATGCTTGGACAAATGTTAAGTATTGATTTGGTAATGGTAGGTTAGTAGGTAATTTTGTTTTGATTTGTTTTCATTATTATACTTATTTTTTTTTTGATTTCATATCATACACTTATTTGTTTCAAATCATCATGCTCTTGATATTGCTTATTTGAAAAATGATGATATGCTTTTGTTTGATTAAACATAGTTTTAAGAATGGTTAGACAAAATGATGTTTTGTGAATCATTCAAATTTTTTTTTCTGCTAAACTGTCATTTTTATGAACTGCTGAACAAAGCAGTCGACTAGTACCCCGACACAGTCGACTGATTCAGGTGTAAGGCTTTGATGTTTTTGATTCTGCATTGTTAAGTCGACTGTGGCGTCGACTGCATTGATGTTTTAAACTCTCTGCCTAGGGACGTCGACTGAGGAGTCGACTGATCCGACTGATTTGTTGTTTATCTTATATTTTGAGTTCTCCAACTTTATTATTGGTATCTTGTGGGAGAATATGCTCTCTATTCATATCTTTTGGTATCTTTTATCATTGCACATGCTTAGGGGGAGCACTTTCATGTTTCATTTGCTCACATGTGGTTATATTTGTTAATTTTTGGTATCATTTTGGCTTTTTGATTTGAATGCCTATTGTGAGGGGGAGCTTTATGTTTTTTCCCCAAATCTTTTTGATAATGTCAAAGGGGGAGAAATATGAGAAGTATTCGGGAGAAGTATTTGGGAAGTTATCATTCATGTTTTTAACATTTGATATCCATTATGAATGATAATATGAAAATGACCAAGTGTGCTTATATTGGCATATCCTTCATTGGTTGTTTGCCATCATAAAAAAGGGGGAGATTGTTAGCCTTAAGGTATATTAAGGCATATTTAACTATGTTTTGATGATGACAAATATGCTATGATAATTACATGATTCATATTGTTTCATTCTTTGTTATTATCATAGTCATTTTTATGCTCATATATAATCTCATGTATTAATTTTGTATCAATGTTTTAACATCTTTGTGTGCATGAGATTTAATAGATGTAGATCAAGATTACAAGGAGCTCAACAAGGATCAAGCTTGAAGACTTGAAGATATTTCATCCTTGGTTGAAGTCTAAAACCATCATTGTAAGGCATCTTGATCTCACACTCTTAGGGGCTCAAACAAATGCTAAAAGTTAAAGTTTTGGAAACAAATTTTAAATGGGTCATCTTTAAAGAAATTCCCAAACCAATTGAAGAATAATTAGATGTTGAGTTTTATATGGTTGTAAAGGTATTTGAATCTAGTTTCCAAAACATCAAATGGATCTCAAAAATTCATTTTGTAGAGGGAGTTATGGCCATTTTAGTGAAGAGGTGTCAGTCTGCTAAAACCAGCAGAAAACCAGTCGACTGACTTTTGAAGGGTGCAGTCGACTGAGGGCCCGATGCAGTCGACCGAAGTGAGCAGAATGCAAATAAAACCCTCTGTAAACACATCTCAGTCGACTGCTTCAAGGACCAGTCGACTGCTTCATGTTCTAGTCGACTGAAGCGACCTGAAAAGGCATAACGGCTAGTTTTTAAAGGGACTTTTAATTACCAAACTTGCCACCAACGGCTATAATCTTTCTTGGCCTATAAATACATGTTTTCCCATACCATTTTATGTTGATCAATCCATTGAAAAACATCTATTTCAATCACACAACTTGTTGATTTTTAATCATTCTCAATTGAGCCATAGTTGTGTGAGTTTATCAATTTTCTCTAGCTTTCAATTGTAATCTTTGAGAGAGTGAATTGTAGTGAGCTTTCAATTGTATTATCCACTCTAGAGAGAGAGTTATCAATTTGTAAAGGTTGAGGGTTAGTAACCCTTGTGTGCAAAGAAGAGGTGTTCTTCTTTGGGAGAGATTGATGGCTCTTGTAACGGTTTGGTGCACACCCGTAAGTGCTCCGGAACGGTTTGGTCTACACCCGTGAAGTAGATCGGAGTAAAGGTATCCTCAAGAGGTGTTCTTGAGGGGTGGACGTAGGCCGCGGGGTACGATTGCCGAACCACTTGAAAAATTGGTTGCAAGTATCTCTTCCCTTATCTCTTTACATAATTGCTTGTGATTGTGTTTAATTTGCTATTAAGTTTTTAAAAGGTTAATTTCAGCTAAAACCTTATTCACCTCCCCTCTAAGGTTTCCATATTTGCGCCAACAGTTATGTTTTGGTATGTTTTAAAACTTGTAGCAGCAAGAATTTTACAATAAAAACTGTTCTGCAGGAACCCGGATCAATCCGGGTACAAAGGGTGGATCGATCCGGGGTTTTGGAGGGACATTCTGCTAGAAAAACAAGAAATTGGATCGATCCGGATTTTGTGGGCGGATCGATCCGCCCCTATTTCCAGAAGCCGTCCACTTTTACTGAAACGTGCATATCTCTCTTTACAAAACTCGGATTCGCGCACCGTTTTTTTTTGGTTAGAATCGGGACTCAAAGACCTATCCTTTGGTATAAAAATTTGATATACTTATTAATGACTATTCACCCTTGGGTTGGTTTTTTTCACAACAAAGGTCTTAAAGATGGTTTAATTCATATTTTTTAATTCCTAATTAGTGTATTTTGGTGTGTATCTCCGTATTACACGTGTCCTAATCCGCTGGGGCGGGTTGGGGTGTGACACAATATGATATATATTATATCAATATTTAAAATGGGTAAATTACACTTTACACCTTTGTAGTTTGGGTGTAATGTCACTTTGGTCCTTGTAGTTAGAATTTTATCACTTTGGTCCATTCATGAAAATTTCTACAATTTTTGACAAAAATAGGTCATACGATGCATACGTGAGGGGTCATTAGAGTCATAAAGGTTAATCTACTTGGAGAAATTATACTTTACACACCTGTATTGAATCTAAATCTGTAAAAAAAATTATAAGAAAATTTGATGAATGGAGTACATTGAACCTAAACTGAAACTGCAAGAACCAGAATCACAAATTGAAACTTCAGGGATCAAAGAGACATCACACCCAAACTACAAGGGTACAAACTACAAAGTGTGATTTACTCATATAATTTACCTCTCTCTTGAGATTTGGTTTTATAACACTTACCTCCCTTTAACTATTAAGAATGTCACTTTACCACCCTTATCAGAGTTTGTCTGCTAACAAATGTAATCGAGATTGTAAATTATCATTTTGCCCTTGGTATTATTACATAGCGTTTTGACAAGAGTGTTTTTTCTCCTTTTCACTCTATTTGGTTTTCCACAAACAAGAAAAGAAATTATTTGTAATTCTTGTTTGTGGAAAATCATGTGTTTGATTTGACACACAAATAAAAAATGAAATGATTTCCGATTCTTGCCAATTCTTGAGAATTGAAGTTTTAGGCCAAAGCGAAATCCATCCAAAACAGGTCGTATTTGGTGAGAATTCATTTGGAAATCTGTTTAAAAATGGGGTCTTCCCAAAATACCCAAATCCACAAACCCTAACCTGATTCTTCTTCTTCGTCTATTCTTCGTCCTTCTTTCTTCCTCTGTTCTTCATCTTCTTCGTCCTTCCTTCTTCCTGTGTTCTTCATCTTCTTCCTCTCTTCTTCGTCTTCTTTCTTCCTTTGTTCTTCATCTTCTGCGTCTTCTTCCGCTATTCTTCTTCGTTCTTTCTTTTTTCTTCACTTTTTTGTTCGTAACACTCCGTTTGGGTAATACTTATAAAGGACTGTTTAGGTAATACTTATAAAGAGGTTCAAACTCAGTTTTAGTTTAAGGTATGTTTGGGTAACGCTTTAATATCTGAGTTTGTGGATTTCCCAAGCTTTAATCCAAACTCAGTTTTACATACCCAAACAGACCTTGAGACCAATGTATTCTCTAACGGGGGTATTTTAGGAAATAACACTAATTCTTTTCATTTTCAGTTTCAGTTTCAAATCAAACAATAGAATTTAATAGAATTGGACACAATTTAATTCATTTCTGTTTCAAACCAAACAAGAGAATTAGAATTGCAAATTCGTCAATTCTATTCTATTCTTTTTCTATTCTATTATGTTCAATTCAATTCAATTCTATTTTACAATCAAACCAAAGGGAGTGTTTGTCTCTCGACTCTCTCCTTCCCCAAATGGTCAGTGCTGCTAATCTAGCATGGCCACCCACGTCACCTCCGATACACCACCAAAATAAAGTCGACGGTCACAAATTTTGACCTCTACCATAAATTTGACCTTAACCACCATTACTTACACTATGTTTGGATTGAGAGAACTGGAGAGAAGAGAAGAGAAACTCATTAAGAGAAGAGTAAGAAAAGGGAAGAGAAGAGAAAGCATGACTATGCCTAACTTGTTTGGATAGAGAGAGGAGAAGAGAAGAGAAGAGAAGAGAAGAGAAGAGAAACATAACATTCTCCTGTTTGTTTAACTCTCATAAGAGAAGAGAAGAGAAAGGTTTCAAATTAATTTACTATTTTATCCTCCCATATAAATTAAATTAAACTGATATGTTTGAAATATAAAAAAACATTAGGGATGTAATAGTCTTTGTAAAAATATTTTATTATCAATCTCTTCTCTTCTCTCCTCAATCTCTCCAATTTGGAGAGAACCAAATTTGGGCTCTTTTTCTCCTCCCTTTCTCTCCAGTTCTCTCCATTAACGTTCTCTTCTCTCCCAACTTAACTATCCAAACGAGAGAACCGGAGAGAAAGTGGTTCTCTTCCTCTTCTCTTCTCTCCAGTTCTCTCAATCCAAACATAGTGTTAGTGACAGAGAGAGGGAGAGAGAGGGAAATTCTGGTATGCAAACAATATAGTTCAAAAATGAATTAGGGCAGTGGTCTCGGAAAGAGAAGGATAAGTTGGCGAAAGTTAGTTTGGAAAGGGAAATTTCGTAATTGATTTTTTTTTTGTTCTACTTTATTTTCCATTAGACTCCTTATTTGCAACGATAATCAGCTGCTACAAATATGAACGTAGCGATATTCGATAGAAAATGGGCCAAAGGAAAAAGAAAAAACAAAATTTTGAGTTTCAAGAAGTTGGTGAAAGTAAAGAAAATCAATTAACGAACAAATAGGATTACTTGGATTGGAAAGGTCACAACTATTGAATCTATGAAGTAATTCTCTGCGAATGGCTTCATTTAAAACCACCAGGAAAACAATTGGTGTAGGCAAACAATTTACTTCTCAGAGTCAACACCTTCATCCAGGTAGCTTCTCTCTCTATTTGGAGAACTTAGAAGGCTACAACTATTGCAAAAGCATGATCATAAAAAAAAAAAAATATTGCAAAAGCAGATATTAATGTTCAATGAGTAAAGTTGATTTGACAATAGTCAGTTTATTTTGACAAAAGTTATTTGGCACAAACCAATTTACTTCTCAGAGTCAGCACCTTCATCCAGGTTGCGTCTCTCTCTGTTTGGAGAATTCAGAAGGCTACAACTATTGCACAAGCAGATATTGATGTTCAATGAGTAAACTTGATTTGACAATAGTCACTTTATTTTGACAAAAGTAAGTTTTTTGAACAAACAAATCTCAGAAACACAATCCATAAACACAACAATCTCTCTCTCTCTCTCTCTCTCTCTCTCTCTCTCTCTTTGTGGGATCCATTGACACTGTGGGGTCCACAGAGGAGAGATATACACATTGTGATGTTTGTGAGATTTGTTTGTGCCCAAACATTTACTTTTTTGACAACATTTACTATTGCTTTGGCAATTGTCGTTGCTTCGTAGAAACACGTCCTTTACCTAGTTGATTTGAAACTTTAAGGTAAGGGAGGGCACTTTAGGTAGTGGCGGACCTAGGAATGTGCATTTGGGAGGGGTGGGGGGCAAGTTCATTGGCTTAGGTCCATCAGGAAATAGGCTTACTTTGGGGTTTAGAGGCTGCCCGCCCCCAGGAAATTGCTTATGGGGTGTATTTATACATATTTTTATGTAAAAAAAATTTATCTAAAAAAAGTACTTTTTGACTTGTGAGGTTTTCTGCCGTTTTTAGAGTTAAAAGATTTGTGCTAGTAATTCCTATATTATATAAATGGTTTTGATCTTCCGGTCTCCCGATTCTTTTATAATTATGCCACAGCCTGCATATTATCACTTTTTTTATTCAATCATAAGTAATGATCATTAATTTAATTTGTAAATGTTGTGTTGATATTAAAACAATTTGGGTTGGGTTTAACTTAGAGTTGAACAGAAAAAACTGTTTAGCCAGATATTTATGGTGTGATTGTTTACTAACACGAAATAAATTACAAGAAAAATGACCTTTAGCGACTGTTCGAAAACCGTCGCCAAAGGTTGTAGAGTCCGTGGGTCGAACTTTTAGCAGTGGTTTTACCACGGTTTTTACAACGGTTACACCCGTCGTAAATAATTGACCACAAGTGTTGGATTCTTGTATTTTTTAAGCAATGGTTGAGGAAACATGGGTGTTGCCTGTTATATTTACAACAGTCTCAAAATCGTGGCTAATGCTTCGTTTAAATAGGACACGAGAGAAGTAGTCACAGTTTGTAAACTGTCACTAAATGCACTTTTTGATATTTTACCTATTTCCACAAACGTTACAACCATAATTAAAAGTAAAGCCTATGACAAAATGGTAAATTGTTATACTTCTTGATTCTTGAAACATATTTCTCACATTCATTCATCCACAAATAAATCTAACATATAAACCAAAATAAGTTTAACCAAAATGTATCAACTAAGCAGTGATAATTGGTACATCTCCCAAAATATCAACAAAAAAAATTGTGATTCCTCAATATCTTGATACATGGAAAGACATAAAATGTCCACAATTGTTTCTCAACTAGGTAAAGTAAACGAAAGAGAAAAATAAAATTAATCTGGAGGCAATTTTGCGCCTGATTCCTCATGAACCCAGAGAACAAAAATTAAAGTAAAAAATTAAGAATAAGTACTTATACAATACCAAGGTAAGTTTATTGAAACTAAAATACTGTGAAAATTAAGATGCAATATCAATCAAAATACTACAACAGTACAATGATATAAATCAAAGCATTCATTTAAAACACCTACTAGTTTTAAATTCAAGCTCTAATTATAGCTAAGATTGTCTAAAATTCCCAAAAAGCACCCGCAGTCACAAATTTTGTATCCCAAATATTTCACAAACACATGCAGTAGTGAGAACACCTTAGTAATGGTAGGAGTATTACAACCACCTCTAATTAAAATTAAATTGGCCCACTCCCACATGTATTTGGGAACCACTTGAATAAATTTTTTTGGTAAGAATAGCATTACGCTTTATATATAGACTAGCATTTTATATATACTTGAACCAAAACTAAGATTTTACTCAAGTTTTGGTCATAGTTAAGTACAAAAGGCAGCCATATTGAGATTTTAACTAAAAAGAAAATTAAATAGGTTTGAGGCATAGTTTATCTTATTCTGCCTAATACTTCGTATGATGTAGCTCAGGATCAGTGCATCCCTTATTTTTCTAGGAGCAATGATACAATGTTTCCAATGAATAAAATGAAAGCAAGATATGTATGAACAAATTAACAAATGGGGATAGTGATTTGCAGAATGAAACATCAATGTCCAAATAATCCAATTCCAAATCAGATCAGTCACCTAAGAGAAAGTTATATCATAATGGATTACTTGTCAAGCTTTTAATTGTCAAGTAATGGATATGTGTCGAAGTTTACCATTACACAAGTAGCAAGTAGAGCAAGCTCAAGTGAAAAAAAAAAGAAGAAAAAAAGAGGAGAAATATTATGCACTAACTAGCATGTCCATGATGACAATGCATCGACACTATAAGTTCTTAAATAATTGAAGCCTCCTCGTTGTCCAATTTGTGTACATTTAATATTCCATTAGTTTATTAACTTGGCCTCTGTGACTTTATTTATGCCAACATAATGCCTTAATTATACGTGGCCCAAACGTGTTATTACACTACCAAATCTTGTGTCCCAAATTAAAGTCACATTCACTATAAATTAGAACATTCTATGATACATTGTAGACTCATAGTGGCTTAACAAGTCATAAAATATTAGAGGTTTGGGTACTTAGGTCTCAAAATATTGTAACTAAGGTCTTAAAATGCTCTCAATTATAAACATATATACTTTCCTTTTTAAATCAAAGGTGTCATTAATACATGGGTTGGGAACCATATTTGGGATATAAAATTTGAGATGTGGGACACAAAGGAAACATGCATTGGAAACCATATTTAGGATACAAATTTTGGGAAGCAATGACTAGCCATTCCTCAACTTAAATTGCTTCTAACATAATATAAACAAGGATGAAAGAATAATCTAGTAAGTGTACACTTTATGCTTTAACTTGAAAGGGTAAAATAGAATAAGATAACACCATGGGATTTTAGCTAATCCATTACTTGAATTGGTAGAAGTCACAACATAAGCTAGTTGTACAGGAAAGGCTAAATTGTAACAATTGGGGCTGATTTGGGAACCAAATTTGGGTACAACAATAAAACATTTAGGAACCATAATTGTGATTCAAGTTTAGGAACCAACACAAATTCTAACCAAATTTGATTCCCAAAAGCATTGATGGTTTTAAATAGCAAAGGGATCAATTTCATTATCCATTGTAAGGACAAATTACAATTGAGATAACCACACCCGTATGGACCCACCCAGCACAACAGTCAAAGTATTGGAGCCAACAACTCCAACAATTTAACATCCCAAGTACAAAAATGCAGCAGATACGAAAAATCAAAGCACTAAATACACAAAAAAAAAAAAAAATCAAAGCATAAAAATGCAGCAGATACACATCATGAAATTTCAAGCCTTACAAGAAGTAATATCTGACTAAACACATTACATCACCATCTTGTACACGCAAGAAATTGCATTCTGGTATGAGAGAGCCTATACAAATTTCAGACCCACATTCGAATACCAAGCCCTAAATAAACCAAATCAAACCAAACCAAATCAAGCCTTGTGTCCCAATCAATTGGGGTCGGCTGTATGAATCCTTTTTTTTCCATTCTGTACGATCAAGAGTTATATGCTCATTTAAATTATATATATTCATATCTTGTTGCACTACATATTACCAAGTCAGTCTAGGTCTACCTCTCCCTCTAACCAATCCAGGCACTATGATTTTATCACTCTTTCGCACAGGTGCATCTACAGGTCTTCGTTGCACATGGCCGAACCATCTAAGTCTATTCTCCCTCAACTTATCCTCAATATGTGTCACTCCTACAGTCTCTCGGATGTACTCATTTCTAATTCTATCTTTCCTAGTCTTACCACACATCCATCTTAGCATCCTCATCTCCGCGACACTCACTTTGCTAATGTGTTGTTTCTTAGTTGCCCAACACTTTGTCCCGTAGAGCATAGCTGGCCTAATAGCTGTCCTATAAAATTTTCCTTTCAATTTTGCTGGTATTCTCCGATCACATAATACTCTAGAAGCAATCCTCCACTTAAGCCAGTCCACTTTAATTCTATGGGTCACATCATCACCAATCTCTTCGTCTCTACTGATCATTGAACCTAGATAGCGAAAGTGTTCCCTCTTTGGGATCTCATGATCTTCGATCTTCACTGCTTTGTTGTCTCTACTTCCACTGTTGCTAAAAGTACATTCCATGTATTCTATTTTCGTCCTACTTATCTTTAGCCCCTTAGTCTCCAGTGCTTCTCTCCAAGCTTCTAGTTTAGTGTTGAGTCCCCTTTTAGTCTCATCAACCAAGACAATATCATCTGCGAACAACATACACCATGGGACCTCATCTTGAATGTGTCTAGTCAATTCATCCATAATTAGGGCGAACAAATAAGGGCTCAAGGCCGACCCCTGGTGTAGGCCTACGGTAATTGGGAATTCGCTTGTTTCTCCGGCTGGTGATCTAATTGTAGTAACCGCTTCATCATACATACCCTTCACCACGTCAATATAACCCTTGGTCACTCCTTTCTTCTCTAGCACCCACCAAATTAAATCTCTAGGCACTCTATCATAAGCTTTCTCTAAATCAATAAAAACCATATGTAGATCTTTTTTCTTCTCTCTATACTTTTCCATTAGTCTTCTAAGTAAATAAATTGCTTCCATAGTTGATCTCCCAGGCATAAATCCAAACTAATTTTTTGACACTGATGTTGCGCCTCTTAAGCGATGCTCCATCACTCTCTCCTATAGCTTCATAGTATGGCTCATCAACTTAATACCTCTATAGTTGTTGCATTGTTGTACATCTCCTTTACTCTTATATATAGGCACTAGGATGCTCTTCCTCCACTCATCAGGCATTTTTTTAGTCATTAAAATCCTATTAAAAGCTTTTGTAAGCCAAGATGCCCCCACATCTCCCAAGCATTTCCAAACCTCAATGGGGATCCCATCTGGTCCTAAGGCCTTGTTGGGTTTCATCTTCTTCAAAGCAAAATTCACCTCAAACTTCCTTATTCTCCGATAGAATTTGTATTCTCTAGTTTCATCGTAACTTCCAGTTTCTTCTTCCATTGTGTTATCCATATATTTTTCATTCAGCAACTTCTCAAAATAGCTCTTCTACCTTTCCTTAATCTCTTCGTCGTTCACTAATACCCTACAGTCATCACTTTTTATACACTTAACCTGATTAATGTCTCTTGTTTTCCTTTCTCTCAACTTAGCAAGCTTAGAAATACATTTTTCTCCCTCTCTAGTGTCTAGTAAAAAAAAATAAAGACTGAAAAAAAAGTAATCATACCTGCGCCTGTTTGGAGAGAAAACCCAACAAGTAGAAGCCCAAATCCCCAAAATCCCCAAAATCCCTAAATACACAAATCAATATAGAGAGAGGGGTAAGAAGAAGAAGAATCTTCATTTGTTTACTGTTATGAAAATTAGAATTTCTTCATTCTATATAGTTTCACCATCAAGAATTTGAGAACCTAAACATTGAAAATAAATTTGACACGAAATAAATTTGTGCGCTCTTGTGTAACACCCAAGTGAAGGTGATCATGCAAGTAATAAATCTGGTAAGACCAGGTCGATTCCATAGAGAAGGTGATAGTGTACTAACTTAGATTAATATCAAAATAAAAGGAAAATTCAATAACTTAAAGGCAGGTATAGAACACAAAGTTCTACGAATTAATGACTACTAAAAATAAAGGAACTAAATTAAACTAGCAATTAACTAATTTAACTATGCGGATTATAAAACTGGTTTTTACTTATAAAAGAAAGGTGTTGGGATACTAATGCTTTCATACTTGACTCTTTGAAAAATGGATACTAATGCAAAGAAAAGTTTTGATATGATTTATGGTCTGGATACTAATGCTTTCATACTTGACTCTTTGAAAAACGGACATTTAGAGTTCATAGTCTCATGAATGGAATACCACTCACTAGAGGAGCGAACTATCATGGATAACTCAATGTACATCTACATGTTCAAACCAAATTGTTAAGAATCCTTAAGACTTTGTTTAGGTTTTACGTATGGTAGATAGAAGGAATAGGTGGAAGTACGCATGTCTTAGCATGTGATGGAGTCTATCTTTTGTTACTTTATTTTTTTGAATCTCCAACCATCTTCTATTCTTGGATATTTTCTTTTCTTTTCTATACTCCTTCATAGTCAATCATTTCATTTCTTCCCTTCTCTCCTTGCTCTATTTTATTTATATATATATGTATATATTTTTAGAGCAACTTCCCATAACGATTTCTTTCCAATAACATGCTTCAACAGTTTAGTCTTACTGAGTAATAATCAGGTTCATCGGGTCAAGACATATAATCAAAAGTTTCTTATTTGCATAGAGGCATTGGCAAAATTTGATTTATATGGGGTGAGAGTATCAAGCATTTGAATGCGGGTATGGATATATGTGTAACGATTAAGGAGTAGGAATCGATGGCTTAAGTCATCTTCTTAACTTTTTAACTTTTTAGCTTCACATTTCGATGCTTATTGAGTTTTATTTGGTAATTCCTGAACGTTCTCCTCTAACAAGTAGCCAAATTGAGAAGTAATGAGACTTTTACAACGAGTTTCTATGCATAAACAATAACATGACTCAAATTTGTGTAATAATCCCTCATAAACAAAGATTGGTTCAAGTGCTCACTAAGGGTAATTAGTCTCTACTATTCTTTACTTGAACACTACAGCTATTTTAACTCCTTTTTAGGTTTTCTGTATAACTGCCAACAAGAATGTATGGTTATCGGATAAATGAGTGTTTCAACATGTGCAATCATCCTAATGGTACTAGAAAATGCGTAAGTATAATCCATAATAAGATGAGAGTGACATGAATGCATCATAACATCGAAAACATCTAAAAGAAAGAAAGTCCGAAGTTATTCTATTTTTAAAGTTGAAAATTTTGAAAATTTATGTTGAAATTGTATGTTAAGTGATATTGTAGTGAAAAGAGCTAGGGTGCTATATGTGAAGTGTGCAAGTGAATCTCTATTGACTATCTACCCCCAACTGAAAACAACTATGTCCTCATCGGTTGATTTTCAAAACAAAGTGGATAGATTTCACTAGATGGTGAGCAAATATGATAGCAGCAGTCCTAGCAACTTGTATAAGCACACACAATCTCCAAGACCAAGATTAATAGATAAGGAAATATAAAACATTATGTCGCGCCTGCCTCAAAGGTGGGGGGCGGTCCCTTCGAGGGTCGCGATCGTTTACATCGAGAGGCATGAGAAAGTAGGTGAAAGTAGTACGTGAAAGTGAGAGTAGGGCCAAGTAAAAGTTCAGAGTCGCCACCTAACATTATCGAGAGTTAGGATCTCTGCAAAGACGATTAGAGCAATCATCTTTGACTCTTGAGAACAGTTTTGAGAAAAGTGAGCCCTTTAAAAGTGCGACTATTAATAGTCGTGTGAAACCAGAGTTCTTGAGATGGGTTCGGGGACTCGATTATGTCGAGGGAAGTATTAGGCACCCTCTAGCATCTGTGACACACAGTTGTCGATTTTGGTGGGTTTCATAGTAGTGGGAGCATAAGTAAAAAGTAATAGAATATAGATACAAGAATTAGATTCGAGCATCCGTGACACGCGGTTGCATATTATCCTTGGAGCAGTGTATATGTACACATATATTTGTTGGGTTTTGGGTGCTATTTTCTACTGGCTTAGCAAAAATATATATATATATATGTATGTATATTTTTGTATCATGTGCAGGTGGGGATGACTACTTTACTATTGAGTTGAATCATGGAGGTGTATTTGCATGCACACCACACAGAGTTTATAAAGGGGGGGGGGGTTGAGTATACTATTTTGACTATTGTGAGCCAGACATGATGTCCTTACTTGAGATCAATGATATGATGGTACATCTACATTATGAACGTACCATGAAATATCATTGTAAAATACCAAGAAGCAATTTGGGTAGTGGGCTAAGGGCACTGATAATAGATACAGACTTGATGGTTATGATGACCTTGATTCCATCTGATAGGGTGTTAGAAATATATATAGAACTTGATTCCTCTCATGTAGTCATTGAAGAATTGACACATGTTAATCCAGTAGAGGTTAGAGCAACAAATGTTGGATTTGAGGATGAATCCAGTGACCAAGAGGAATTTGTGGATAGTGACTATGGGTTAAGTGATGATGATGATGCATTGTTTGATGCCAATGTTGACACTAATGTTGAGTGGGTAGGTCTGAGAGAAAGCAATGAAAGGGGGGAAAAGACCTATCTTGAAAATGAATCAGTGGCTATGTACGAACGAGAAGGGAAAATAGAGGTGACTATGCCCTTTAGATGAACTTCACAGTTGTGAGGGTTCATCTGATGACGAAGGGATAAAGAAGAAGATGAAGTATCCTGAGTTTAGTGTTAATGTAGATATGAAGAATGTAGAGTTCAAGGTGGGAATGTTGTTTTGCTCAACCAAGGAGTTTAAAGATACTGTGAGGGAGTATGCCATTACTAAAGGAAAGGGTATAAGGTTTTTGAAAAATGATAAAACTAGGGTCAGAGCTATATGTAGTGATGGATGTAAGTGGTTGGTATTTGCATCAAAGTTGCTAAACCAACAAACATTGCAAGTTAAGACCTATATCAATGATCACACATGCACAAGAAAATTTTACAACAAAAATGTAAAGTCTGGATGGCTATGCAGGAGATACGTGGACAACTTTAGGTCTAGCCCTCAATGGCCAATAGAGTCTTCTATGGAAACTATGTGAAACGATTTGATCGTAGGTGTTAGCAAGAGCCAAGTGTATAGGGCAAAGAGGAAGGCTATGGTATTGATACAAGGGTCGCACACTGAACATTTTAGCAAGTTGTGGGATTATTGTGAAGAGATCAAGAGAACAAACCCTGGGACCATAATGGTTATGCAAATGTCACATTCTAATGGTGATGGAGCTAATCCTCATTTTAAAAGACTATATGTTTGCCTTAGGGCTTGTAAGAAAGGGTATAAAGAGGTTATAGGAAGCTAATTGGTGTTGATGGCTGTCACCTAAAAGGACCTTATAGTGGACAGTTATTAACTGCTAATGGGATTGATAGTAATAATTGCATGTTCCCACTAGCATATGCTATTGTAGAGGGGGAAACAAAAAGCTCATGGATGTGGTTCCTTGAACTTTTGGCTGAAGATGTTGGCATTGTCAACCAATTTGCATGGACTTTTATCTCTGATAAACAAAAGGTATTTTTCAAAATTTTGCATTGTATTTACATTTTTATTATAGCAAACTATGCTACCGAATTCTCTGAACATCGCTTTTGTGTTAGACACTTTTACAATAATTTTAAACTCAAATTCACGGGAAAGGCTCTAAAGGATATGTTATGGAATGCTGCCAGGGCTACAACTATTCCCAAGTTTGATTATGAGATAGGAGAACTGAAAAAATTAGATGTGGATGCTTACAATTGGTTGGTAGCTAAATCAGCTATTTTTTGGAGCAGGTCACACTTCAGTGACTTTTCTAAATGTGACATCCTTTTAAACAACTTCTGCGAGACATTCAATGCTTATATTCTAGAGGCAAGAGATAAACCCATTCTTACTTTGTTGGAAAGGATTAGATGTATGTTGATGAGGAGGATACAAGTTAAGAGAGATGCAATGAGAAAGTTTCAGGGTCGTATATGTCCTAAGATTCAGAAGAAATTTGTCACACCCCGAAGTAGCCAAAAATAGGGAAAATTTTAAATTTTCTTTTTGGACCCATAAGGAATGACTTGATTGTAAGCCGTCCTGTCCTTTAACACTATAAACAACCTAAAAATAAAGGGGAGAAAGCTATTTGTAACTTAAACTTCAATCTAAATAATTTAAACCATTACAAATCATAGGTCCCAGTACTAATACATCAGACTATTATAATTACACGATGCTGGCGGCTATCTTTGGTCTTCAGTCTAGCTCTACACTTCTAGTGTTCCTTAGCATCTTACTCTCAACACTGAATTGTCCTCTGACCAACCTGCAAGGAAATCTGGACATTGGATTGTCCAGGTGTAACATGCCGTCAACTTTGCAACAAGGCTGAGTGGGCGTCCATAACTATATTCACTACCAATATACATACACTAACCACTCATCTCACGTTGTTACTTTGCATCTTAGGATGCGGTTAGTCCATTATCGATTGATGTCACTCACACAGACATAGCAAAGGTATCAATTAACATATGATGCAATTACTAAACATCTACTATTAACCAAATAACATGATTAATATAATCCATAACATGTTTATCTGGTTCTTGTAATCATATCAACATATTCATGCTAATCAATTTCTCATTTCCATTATATTCGTGCATGTAGATGCATACTCAATGAACCCAAACTCAACCTCTGGGATATGAAATCCCATAACCAATGCAACTTAATAATCGAGTTATAAAACCCACACTGACAACTTACTCTGAACTTACTTTCATAATACAAAATGCGCTTTTACTGCACACTCTGATACTCATTTCATACTTCGTTTTGTCACGACCCACGGGCAATGGCACAGGGGTGTGTATCTCCACTTAATCCAAAATATAACGATGGCAGAATTGGGTCAATTGTCTATACCCTCACTGGTGTATCACCACCAGACGAGTTGCATGTCAGAATACTAACTGCAAATAGGCAAGCATGGTAGCAATCGCATGGTTGGATTCTTATTTACATTGTCATATTTAAATTCGATTGGTATTCTGCTTTAATATTTAATTACAATTCCCATGGTTGGATTCTTATTACTTGTCTAATTCATATTGGAAATTTCTTTTGGGGTCAAAACTGTAATTTTGTAAATTTAAGAAATATATGTGTTGAATTTCATTACTGTATTTCAAAATGGTCAAAATACTTTCTTTTAACTCAGACTATATTTTTATAAATCGGAAGATCCTTTCTTACATTAAAATGGATTTTCTGTATTTTTGTAAATATCAGTTTATGTTCAAAACTGTCCGCTCCGCGTTAAACTTGCACAGACTTTGGATTGGATGTAATGATAGATTAGACTTGTGTTTACTTTCCATTTATGGCAAGTAATAATTGACTAGAGCCTTGTTTGGGAATGCATATGGTGTGTGTACTACCTTAGTATCTTAAGTCATCTTACCCAAACACTTATAGTGTTTCCTGGGCAATTTGTATGTACCTTGTTTGGAGATGTACTTCTTGTGTGTGTTAATTTACACCTAAGGACAAGATTTCCCAAACAACTTCAAATGGCCCCAATTAACCTATACTTGACCCCTAGTTTATCTAAAAGACTCCTAAAACCTGTGTATGAGATTATACATATATGTTTGTGCAGTGTATATTTTTTTATTTAGAGATTAATTATCAAAATCTTTTGTTGAGTGTATAAGATTTTACATGGCCTTCAAGTTCAGCCATTTTAGTTCTTTGTAAGCCTAGCATTACACCTTTTCTGCTCATTACAAACTGAAAATAGAGAGAAACCTAGAGAGTTATACAAAATTTTCTTAGACAGAGAGATATATATAGAGAGAGAGAGAGAGAGAGAGAGAGCTTCACAAGACTTCATAACTAGATCTCAAGTGGATCTTGCTTATTTGATTTCCTTTCTCAACAATTTCTTCTATCTATATCACAGTGAGTATTACTAACTCACTAGGAATGTAATTCATACTTGTTTTCTGCTCTTATGTGTGTGATTTTAAACCCACCATTGATGAAGTACGTATGAACACGATAGCTTGAAAATATGGATTTGCAAACCTTAACCAAATTGAGTTCTTAGAGATGATTTTGCAAGATTACAGTATGTAGAGACTACGGTTGTAATATTGGAGCCTAATTCGTTAATAGCATGATGTATATAAAAAAAAATGAAATTTTCATCGTCTCTCGGATTTTCATAAAATTCGAGAGCTACGTTTCGATTCGTGTCAATTTAATTGTAGATTCATAATCCTTGCAAAAAACTGACGAAAGCTGTATATTATAAGGCTTGGTTATTGTCAATTTTCAAAATGGGTCAAATTGATTTCAAAATCTAGAAACAGGGGACTTCCAGGGGAGAAGATTAAGACACTGCCTGAACTTGCACGCGCGATCGCGCGAGCGACCCCTCGTGTGAGTTGCCCGCGCACGCGATCGCTGTGTAGTCTGACAGTTAGAAAAGTTTTATAATAAAATTAAAAAATAGGCATATCAAGCGAGCGGCCCACGTGAGCGAGCCACGCGAGCTACCCGCGCACGCGACCTGGCAGTTTTTTACTTTGGTCTATTTTCTATTAAGGGACTGTTTGGAATAATGTTAAAAGAATATTTGAGTACTATTTGGAAGGTATGTTGAATCAGAACCCTGTTATTATGTTTAGATTATAAAAAAAGAAAGAAATGAATTATGACTTCTTTACCCTCGTACGCACGCTGTTCATGTTTCGATGAATTACATTTATGAATATAGTAACATGTCATACACGAGGAGTCAGTTGTACATGCATGTGGGTTTTGGTCAGTGTGGTAAGAGTATGTGGTTAAGTTTGTGTGTGGACACTCCCTGGTAATGGTGAACCAAAGTGTGATGTGTTGAGAACGCGGCGAGAGTATCTTTAAAATGCGATGGTGAAAAAACTGGACACTCCCTGGCACCCATGGTAGCGCTAAAGTGTGTGACGCCGAACTTGGACATTCCCTAGCACCCATGGTAGTGCTAAAGTATGGCCTAAGGACACTCCTTGACATGCGTGGTATGGTCAAAGTGTGAGGCATTGGACACTCCCTAGTACCCCGTACTAAAGTGTGAGGCAAACTGGACACTCCCTGGTACCCCGTTACTAAAGTGTGGTCATCTTAGTGTTTCAAAGATACTAGAGTGAGTGAGTGTTGTTGATCGAGAGAAAAGAGTTGGTAAGATGAGAATGTTGCAGTGGTCTCATACACGGTCACATGTCTTATGAATTGAAGATTTTTGACATTATCTTTACTGCTTTATATATTTTATTGGTTAACCGTTGATGTATGAAACTGTAAAATGGAAAATAATAAATGAGTATGTTTTTACATTCAAGTGTATGTTTTTAATACTCACCAGCTTCAATAAGCTGACAGCGTTGATGCGCCTTGGGCATTTGTGTCTAGGCTTTTCAGGTTATGATCAAGTGGAACAATAAGATTATGATAATTGTGAATGGCTGCTTGGAAGAAGAAATAACTATTGTGACTACTGCCTTAGTTGATAAACTGAACTTTTGTAATAAGGATGAATGTAACAGATAATAGATATTATTTTGTTTCAAGGCGGTTGCGCCTTTAGGTGACCATGTGCTATAATAATTATTAAGATAGAAAAATTTTATAAGCCTTGATTGCTCTACTCTGATTTCATTATTGCATGCTGTTTAACGTTTGGGATGGAATCAATCCTTCAAACTGTCGCGACCTACGGGTTCATAAAGGAAATTAAATGCTTTCCATATTTATGCTACATTGAGGCATAACATGATTTAGTGGTATCAGAGCCAGGTTTGGGTTTACCAGTTTAGACCCGATTCCACATTCTGTTAGCTTAAGCTTTGTACCCTGATGATACGATAGGAGGACAAACCCAGTACCTAAACACCAAAGATTATTTCTGTCCTGATTTAAGTCAGTACCTTCTTATCAGGTATGGATCCAGCTTAACCATTCTATGTACCAGACGGGTTTGGAGGACATTTTGTGACTCCAGGGGAAGTAGTCCCAGCTTTCCTTCACTTATATCACACCGCCATTGAGCAGCTAGCTACGGCAACTATAGTATCGTATCTGTGGCACCAGGTCCATGTTATGGGTATTATTGACTTGACCCGTATTCGCCTTGAGCTTCGTTACTTTGTAGAGGCTCAGCGATTAGTACAAGTCGAGATTTTGAGGCTAGTTAGTAGTGATGCTTTCTATCTTCCCCTTGAGATCTAGGTGGTGCACGCTCACCTCTCACAACTAGAGATGCCCCCGCCAGTAATTCCTGTAATTGAGGATGATGATGTCGATAATGCAGAGTTTGTCCCTATTACTGAGGAGGTTATAGGGGAGGACGACATAGGTCTAGATGACTTTGCTGCCGACCTCGAGGAGGAGCTAGCCCTTGAGCTAGTTCTGCCTAAGGAGGTGTCAGTTGAGGTACATGCCCCAGGACCTGCTTCATCGTTGACCTCTTAGGGCTATGATGGGGTGGGCCCCTTTCATGTCCAACGATTTTGCCCAATCGACTCATTGGATTTGCTCATAGCCACCTACGGCGATGATTGATGATTTGGATATAACCTTGTACATATTAACTACTTTTGGACTAGTAGCTCTATCTCTTTTTGCAAGCTGTATTTACATGCATTGGAGTGTAGGGTAATGACCTCTTTTTGTGACATTTAACTCTTGCATAGACGAAGTACGTCCTAACCCATATAGATAGGGTAGACATTGACCTGATTATACACGCTCTTTGTATCAACTTGATCGAGAAGTTATATATATAGAAATACTCTTTTGAATGTTGTTGACATTTAAACTGATTTATATTGTTGCTTTATATCACTGTTTCATTCATGTGCCTCATGCTTTTATCATTGACATGCATGTAGTACGGCTGGGAGACAAAGGAAAAACATGAATTTGATTGAGGAAGCACCTGTGGCTACTGATCCCACGAAAATGTTTGAGGCTTTTGTCATACACCTCGAGATAGCAATACAAATGAAAATCAACGAGATTGTCAAACTAGAGATAAGCTGCTAGAGAGATTTCGTACATTTTGGCTCGAGCAGTTTGCGAGTACCGCAGAACCCTAGAAAGCCGAGCAATGGTTAAGGCAAATGGATTGTATGTTCAAATCTGTTCAGTGCAGTGAAGTGGATAAGAGGACGTTAGCTACCTTCTAATTAACCAATGCCACCGCAGATTGGTAGGACTCGGTGATAGCCACCATTTGAAACACAGCTACTATAGGAATGACGTGGACTGCCTTTAAGGGGAGGTTTCTAGAAAAGTATTTTCCAGCTAGAGAGAGACACAGGAGGGAGAAAGAATTCATAAATTTGAATCAGGGAACTAAATCGGTACAAGAGTACACCACTCAGTTTGAGAGATTGTCTCGGTTTGCCCCTCATATGGTTGATATTGAGGAAAAGAGGATTCGTAAGTATAACCAAGGGCTAACACCATAGATTCGTCACCTGACTCTCGGCCACCTAGATAAGTCATTTGAAGGACTAGTCGGCCTGGCCACTGATCTGGAAGAGGATGCTCGAGTAAACTGAAAGCAATTTGATTTTTGGCCACCTTAGAGGGGTAACTTTGGAAATAAGCCGCTGACATATTATACACAAGGGTAGAAGAGGAACTTGGATGGCAACAAGAAGCCCCAGGCTATTACCTATCCGACTCAGCCACGAGTAGGAGAAAGAAGTAGTGCTGGAAAATGCTTTAACTGTGGCAACCCCGATCAGTGGCTCGAGACTGCAAGGTACCAAGGTGTGCTGCATAGCAAGGGGTAATATGCTACAACTGTGGTGAACCAGGGCACATCAGCAAGTTCTGCACTGCTCCTAAGCAGGTGATTTATGGTCAACAGGGTCAGACTCGCTTGAATGCTGTTATTCCTGATGCAGCTGGATATATATTTATGAAGAAGGGGATTATGGAGAAGCACAGCCTGATTAGCAAGCAGTGGAAGGTACATTAACCTTGTTTAATCCCAAGTTAAAGTTTTATTTGATATGGGTGCTGCTCTTTCATTCATATCTGTTAATACTATCCGAAGATTGGGTATTCTACCACACTGTTTAGAGAAAGCTGTGAAGGCCACCTCACCTTTAGGAGTCATCGTCAAGTTAGAACATGTATGCAAGGATTGTCCCTTATGATTAGGAGATCATGAAATCCCTGCAAGGCTGATTATCCTATCAATGAAGGAGTTTGACGTAATCCTAGGTATGGATTGGCTCTCTCAGAATCAAGCAAAGTTGGATCGTGCGAGGAAGAGAATTACATTCTCCGACAATGGGAATCAATCTTTTGATTTCCAATGTAACCCTTTGGGAGATATGTTCCTCATAAGGTTTTTGGCTATTATCGAAGTCGTCAGTACATAAGCGATAGTGTCGTCTATACCTGTAGTCAAGGACTTCGAGGAAGTATTTCAAGACATTTTTGGTCTACCACCTGAGAGAAGTATAGAGTACTATATCGAGCTTATACTAGGTACCATTCCGATCACTAAGGTTCCCTACAAAATGGCCCCCGCTGAATTATCAGAATTGAAGGAACAAGTTCAAGAGCTCAAGAATCTGGGTTTTGTACGTTCGAGTACATCGCCTTGAGGAGGACCAATGTTATTCATGAAGAAGAAGGACAGAACACTTTGATTGTGTATCAATTATAAAGAATTAAACCGAGTGACTATCAAGAATAAGTATCCCTTGCCTCGGTTCGACGATTTGTTTGACCAACTATAGGGAGCTACAACATTCTCCAAGATAGATCTATGGTCAGGATATCATCAGTTAAGGGTACGAAAGGAAGACATACCTAAGACTACCTTCAGAACCCGATATGGTCATGATGAATTCTTGGTAATGCCGTTTGGAATGACAAATGCCCCGACAGTGTTTATAGATCTAATGAACAGAGTATTCAAGCCTTATTTAGATCAGTTTGTCATCGTCTTTATAGATGATATCTTGATCTATTCTAAGTCAAAAGAAGAACACGAGCAACATCTATGGATAGCAATGCATACACTCAGAGATCACCAGCTATATGCCAGTTCAGTAAGTGTGAGTTCTGGTTGTAAGAAGTGAAATTTTTGGGACACAAAGTGTCATCTTAAGGAATTTCTGTGGATTCATCCAAGACGGATGCTGTGTCAAATTGGGTTAAACCGAGCAACCCTACAGAAGTTAGGAGTTTCCTTGGACTCACAGGCTATTATCAGAGATTTGTTGAAGGATTCTCCAAGATAGCAACACCATTGACTAGGTTGACGAAGAAGAATTTAAAATTTGAGTGGACGGAGAAGCATGAGAATGCTTTTCTGCAATTGAAAGAGAGACTCACCACTGCACCAGTACAAGCTATACCCAAGCCTGATGAGAAGTTCACTATCTTTAGTGACGCATCATATCTAGGACTAGGGTGTGTACTTATGCAAGATGGTAGAGTTATCGCTTATGGATCCCGACAGCTAAAACTAAATGAGTTGAACTACCCCATTCATGATCTGGAATTGGCCGTAGTAGTCTTCGCACTCAAGATCTAGAGACAATTTGTACGGTGAAAAGTTTGATTTGTTATCCGATCATAAGAGTTTAAAATATTTGTTCACATAGAAAGAGTTGAACATGAGACAACGCAGATGGATGGAGCTGATTAAAGATTATGACTTCACATTAGAATACCACTCTGGTTAAGCTAATATGGTCACTGATGCTTTGAGTCGGCAAACTCGTGAGACGATTACCTTCCTAATGGTTAGAGAATGGCGAACATTGGAGACATTGGCGGAATTCGAGGTGCAGAATACTGGGAAAAGAGAAGGATAACTTTTTGGATGTCTTATCCTACAACCTATTCTTATCGACCGCATTATTGAAGCTCAGAAAGAAGATGAGAAATTTCAGACATGGTTCATGAAGATGTCAGAAAAAGACCCGGTCGAATAGAAGGTGGGAAGTGATGGAGGATACAGATGCAGAAACAGATTATATGTACCAGACTGTGGGAATTTGAGAGATGATATTCTAGGAGAAGCACATAAGTCAAGATATACAGTCCACCCGGGAGGGACAAAAATGTACAAAGACTTGAAAAGAAATTACTATTGGGAAGGTATGAAGAAGGATATGGCCAAATTTGTATCTAAATGTTTGACCTGTCAACAAGTCAAAGCCGAACATCAGAAACCGTCAGGGTTGTTGCAACTGCTACCTGTCCCAGGTTAGAAGTGGGAGCACATAACCATGGATTTTGTAGCGGGATTGCCTTAATCTCAGCAGAATCACGACGCTATATAGGTAATTGTTGATCGATTGACTAAGTTAGCTCATTTCATTGCTTATAGTATGACGTGCCCGGTAGAAAAGATGTGCCGGTGTACATACAACAAGTTGTACAACTTCACGGTGCACCGGTGTCAATTGTGTCAAACCGTGATGTCCGTTTTACTTCTGGATTTTGGGAAAGTCTACAAGAAGCTATGGGAACCTCGCTCAAGATGAGTACTGCTTTTCACCCTCAAACAGATGGGCAGACTGAGCGTGTTAATTAGATCATGGAGGATATGCTTAGGGCTTGTGTAATCTATTTTGAGGAATCTTGGGAGACGCACTTGCCTTTGGTCAAATTTACCTATAATAATAGTTATCACACGAGTATCGGTATGGCTTCGTTCGAAGCATTGTACGGACGACTATGTCATTCTCAATTATGTTAGGCAGAGGTTGGGGATACGGAGTTATTGGGGCCAGATTTGGCTAGAGAAATCAATGAGAAGATTTCTTTGGTCAAGGAAAGAATGAGAACTGCTCGAAGTAGGCACAAGAGTTATGCCGATCAACACTGTAAAGATTTGGAATTTAGCATTAGAGACCACGTACTTTTTAAGGTTTCACCAAACCGAGGAGTGGAACATTTTGGTCTCAAGAAAGGGAGGTTAGCCCTACGTTTTATTGGACCGTTCGAGGTTTTGGATTGTGTTGGGAGAGTGGCTTATCGACTTGCTCTACCACCGAAGATGTCTGGGGTTCACAATGTGTTCCATGTGAGTATGTTGAGAAAGTATATATGAGACCCCTTACATGTGGTTAGTTATGACGATATTGAGATGAGTCATAACATTTCTTACAAGGAGAGACCCGTGAAGATTCTAGATCAGAGCATCAAGAAGCTAAGGAATAAAGTTATTTCGTTAGTGAAGGTTCAGTGGAATCACCATGACGAGAATGAAGCCTCATGGAAAGTTGAAGCTGAAATAAAGAAGAAGTACCCAGAGTTGTTTCAGGACTAGTTAGTCTTGATTTCGGGGATGAAATCCTGTTTAAGGGAGGAAGGATGTAACAACTTGCATTTTCATGAAATTATTTTATTTGCATTGTCATGTTTAAATTCGATTGGTATTGTCTGCTATAATTTTTAATTACAATTCCCATGGTTGGAATCTTATTACTTGTCTACTTCATATTAAAAATTTCTTTTAGGGTCAAAACTGTAATTTTGTAAATTTAAGAAATACCTGTGTTGAATTTCATAACTGTATTTCAAAACGGTCAAATTACTTTCTTTTAACTCAGACTATATTTTTATAAATTAGAAGATCCTTTCTTACATTAAAATGGTTTTTTTTTGTATTTTTGTGGCGATCACCGTGTCACAAAAATATCAGTTTATGTTCAAAATTGTCCGCGCCGCGTTAAACATTCACAGACTTTGGATTGGACGTAATGATAGATTAGACTTGTGCTTTACTTTCCATTTATGGCAAGTAATGATTGATTAGAGCCTTGTTTGGGAATGCATATAGTGTGTGTACTAACTTAGTAACTTAGTACCTTAAGTCATCTTACCCAAACAATTGTAGTGTTTTTTGGGCAATTTGTATGTACCTTGTTTGGAGATGTACTTCTTGTGTGTGACAATTTACACCTAAGGACTAGATTTCCTAAACAAACTTCAAATGGCCCCAATGAACCTATACTTGACCCCTAGTTTATCTAAAAGACTCCTAAAACCTGTGTATGAGACTATACGTATATGTTTGTGCAATGTATATTTTTTTATTTAGAGATTAATTATCAAAATCTTTTGTTGAGTGTATAAGATTTTACTTGGCCTCCAAGTTCAGCCATTTTAGTTCTTTGTAAGCCTAGCATTACACCATTTCTGCTTATTAGAAACTGAAAATAGAGAGAAACCCAGAGAGTTATACAAAATTTTCTTAGAGAGAGAGAGAGAGAGAGAGAGAGAGAGAGAGAGAGCTTCACAAGACTTCATAGCTAGAGCTCAAGTGGGTCTTGCTTATTTGATTTCCTTTCTCAACAATTTCTTCTATCTATATCACAGTGAGTATTACTAACTCACTATGAATGTAATTCGTACTTGTTTTCTGCTTTTATGTGTGTAGTTAAACCCACCATTAATGAAGTACGTGTGAACACCATAGCTTGAAAACATGGATTTTCAAACCTTAACCAAATTGAGTTCTTAGAGATGATTTTGCAAGATTATAGTATGTAGAGACTACGGCTGTAATATTGGAGCCTAATTCGTTCATAGCATGATGTATATTAAAAAAAAATTAAATTTTCGTCATCTCTTGGATTTTCATAAAATCTGAGAGCTACGTTTTGATTCGTGTCAATTTAATTGTAGATTCATAATCCTTGCGAAAAACCGAAGAAAATTGTATATTATTAGGCTTGGTTATTGTTAATTTTCAAAATGGGTCAAATTGATTTCAAAATCTAGAAACAGGGGACTTCCAGGGGAGAAGCTGAAGACATTGCCTGAACTCGCGCGCGCGATCACGCGAGCGACTCATGCGAGCGACCCCTAGCGCGAGCGGCCTGCGCGCACGACCGCTGTGTATTCTGATAGTTAGAAAAAGTTTTTATAATAAAATTTAAAAGTAGGCATATTATGCGAACGACCCATGCGCGCGACCTGGCAGTTTTCTGCTTGGTTTGTTTTCTGTTAAGGGACTCTTTGGAATAAAGTAAAAAGACTGTTTGAGTATTGTTTGGAAGTTATGTTGAATCAGAACCCAGTTATTATGTTTAGATTATAAAAAAAAATGAATAAATGAATTATGACTTCTTTACCTCGTACGCGCGTTGTTTCATGTTTCGGTGAATTAAATTTTTAAATATAGTCACATGTCATACACGAGGAGTCAGTTGTACATGCATGTGGATTTTGGTCAATGTGGTAAAAGTATGTGGTTAAGTTTATGTGTGGACACTCCCTGGTAATGGTGAACCAAAGTGTGATGTGTTGAGAACGCGGCGAGAGTATTTTTGAAATATGACGGTGACAAAACTGGACACTCCCTGGTGCCCATGGTAGTGCTAAAATGTGTGACGCTGAACTTGGACATTTCCTGGCACCCATGGTAGTGCTAAAGTGTGGCCTACGGACACTCCCTAACATGCGTGGTATGGTCAAAGTGTGAGGCATTGGACTCTCCATAGTATCCCATACTAAAGTGTGATGGAAACTGGACACTCCCTAGTGCCCCGTTACTGAAGTGTGGTCATCTTAGTGTTTTAAAGATACTGGAGTGAGGGAGTTGGGTGTTGTTGGTCGAGAGAAAAGAGTTGGTAAGATGAGAATGTTGCATTGGTCTCATACTCGGTCACATGTCTTATGAATTGAAGATTTTTGATATTCTCTTTACTGCTTTATGTATTTTATTGGTTAACCGTTGATGTATGAAACTGTAAAATGGAAAATAATAAATGAGTATGTTTTTACATTCAAGTGTATGTTTTTAATACTCACCAGCTTCAATAAGCTGACAGCGTTGATGCGCCCTGGACATTCGTGTCTAGGCTTTTCAGGTTATGATAAAGTGGAACAATACGATTATGCTAATTGAGAATGGCTGCTTGGAAGAAGAAATAACTATTGTGACTACTACCTTAGTTGATAAACTGAACTTTTGTAATAAGGATGAATGTAACAGATATTAGATATTATTTTGTTTCAAGGCAGTTGTGCCTTTAGGTGATCACGTGCTGTAATAATTATTAAGTTAGAAACATTTTACAAGCCTTGATTGCTCTACTCTGATTTCATTATTACATGCTGTTCGACGTTTGGGACGGAATCGATCCTTCAAACTGTCACGACCTATGGGTCCATAAAGGAAATTAAATACTTTCCATACTTATTCTATGTCAGGGCATGACACACACCATGTGTACTATCACGGCAAGCTCACCGCAAATGACGGTACATTAGGAACTGACTAGCGCATGATATACAGCATGACGGCAAACTCATACAATGTGTGTACTATCTCCGGCAAAGCTCCTTAGACGAACAGTACATTAGAGCACTAAATTCTAAGCAGTATGACGGTAAACCCAGATACATGTACCATCTCTGACATTTACACGGACGACAGGCACAATAGCAGCTCTAACTGTTCTCTTACTATTACAATCACAATATCCAGTATCTCAATCATACTGCCCCGTCATCACGTACCCTTATCATCTCGTAAGGTTTTCGAAGAGTAACGACTCATGACTCATGACACAAGAATCTCAATTGTATTAACTCCCAGTTCCCAAGACTCCCAAACATATCAACTCATGACCTCACTTGGTCGGAGTCACCGACACTGACTGCATGTACTAACACCGAGATATGATTCTTCAATTACATGATTCTTAATAACATAACTACATTAGATAAGACATTTGAATGAAATTCTTAACATGCTCTTTATTCTCATTTGTACATTTAGATATGGTCATCAAGGCAATAATAACAACGTGCTCGTATAATCAACATTGATATATAAAACATACAAACTAAAGTTCCATAATTGATTATTCATCATGACTATTACAAATAGTTCTTTTCTTTTACATATTATAAATATGTCATAGTAATATCTACCATACTTGCCTCATAGCAATAAATTCCATAATATAGTTTGCGTATACATTAAAGCACATCATGTACAGTCATAGTATCACAATCACAAATACAACTGATATATGTCACATACAAATACTCTAGCAGTCATTATGTATATTGAGAGTGAGGTTAGAAACACTCACCTGGATGTCTTCTCAAGATTATGACTCTCCGAACAGCGGATAAGTCATAGTCCTACAATGTATAATAGAATAACGGTGATGAAGCGTATGTGTTAATGATAAGGGCATAATGGTAATTGTACCAAATGAGGATATACACCTCTAGGGATGGCAACGGGTCGGAGTTGGTACGGAGTTCCCTTATACGAACTCCTACTCCATTTATTTTCCTCCTACTCCGACTCCGCCCCATCCCGTTTAAGTAAAATACCAACTCCGACTCCACTCCTACTCCGTTTATTGTAGGTACTCCTATTACACTCCTACTCCGTTTGTTAATCACCATTGCAAAATATAATGTTATTTTCTAATTCAAACACTTAATTTTAGCTTGATTTCTTAAAAATCACTCACGCAAATGATTCTAAATTTGTTAATCACAATTCAGAAATTAAATATTAATATTGAAGAGAAAGAGATGTACATATATGCCCTAATTTGTTGTAAATAACTGTAAGTTTGAGAGTAATTTAGTAACTGAATGAATTAATCAGGGCGGGGCGGGTTTTAAATGGTAGTATTTCATGGATACCAACTCCGCCCCGACTCCTATAGGGGTTTTTATATTTCCATACCAAATCCACTCCTACGCCTATTATAACTCCTCCAAACCCATTCCATTAGGAGCGGAGCGGGGCGGGGCGGGGCGGAGGTCCAGCGGGGCAGGGTAAATTTCCATCCCTATACACCTCAAGGTAGTGATCTACGTGTCATTCTAAGTCCAACGCCATTGCCTAGACTCAAATCGGAGTCCGTCATATAAAAAGGCTGAGTTTTCTATACCAGTTTGGGCCCTATAGGTAAGCTATATTTTTGACCGTGTCGAAAGGTCTCCAAATTCAAAGGAATATTTCTAGACATTATTCTAAGATTCTAGGAATTGACCGCGTATTTCTCTGGGCTACGGTTTATTTATTATGAATTATCGAAGATAATTCAAGACAAAATACGACTGATGGTGTACCTGATTACATAAATATATCTAAGGTTGACAAATAGTCCCTAAAATATTTTTATTAAATACTTGACCTTAACATAAGCTAGTAGTATATTTCTCATATTTTCGGGGCTCATTTGGTATTTAAAATAATTAAAGGACATACAAACGAGTCCTTATTAATTCAATACAATACTAAAGTTTGAGTTTTATAAATAAATAATTTATAAAAGAGGGTCATTAGACCTTGGGATAAACAATGTAATTTTTTTATATATTTAAAATGGCCATTAGGTATTCAATACCTAATTATTTTGATTTAAAACTAACTCTCATTATTTATTTAAACTAAATAAATAATAAGTATACTATATGATATGTCCAAAATAATCCAGCCATGAAGACAGTGCCACGTCACCAAGAGGTGCCGGTTATTCCGGTAAGGGCGCCCACCGTGGCCAAGCATTCCCGAGGTGTTCATACAGACCGGGCGGTTCGTACCAACAGGCTGGGCGTGAAGGTCGCGGCATCCCGCGATCCCGGTCTATCCAGCAATTTCCTAAACAACCTGCAAGACTGCGAAAGGGAATGTGGCAGTTTCCTAAACCACTTAGGATACTCTCCTAAAATCATGTAAATCTATTGTGATTAGATTAGGTTTCCTAATCTATTAACTTACCATGTAAGGGTGGACTATTGCATCTATAAAAGAGCCCACCTACCCTGTTAATAGGGATCCCGATCCAATCTAGGAATCATTCTCTAGCTTACAAGCATTCAACAGAGAACTCACCATCGTACGCATATACCCGACCGGTATTACTGGTAGTGCCGCCCATCTTTGTTGGCTCACCAGGCCCGCCGGTGATCTGCTAGTGAGAGCGCACAGACGCAACCGTGGACGTAGGTCACCTCATTAATGGGACCAAACCACATACAAATTGTTCTTTTCTTATTCTCGGTCTAAACCCCTCTTACCAGTTTTAGGCATCATTAGTTTGGCGCCGTCTGTGGGAAACCACAGAGTTTTTCACCAACAAATCCTTGACTGATCAACATGCCGCCAAAGACGGGTAAGAGAGCCGCTATTTCGACCGATCAGGGGAACCCGCAGCTTGAGCAGCAGGCTGCCTCCATGACCACCGAACAGATAACAGCAGCACTGGAACAACTCTTGGAGGGCCAACACCGAACACATGAACAGATGGAGGCGCTCTTGGCCCGACAGGAGAAGCGCCCTGCATTAGAAAACCAGCCTGAGAAAAGCGCCCCTATTCAAAGGCCCGCTCGGGCAAGAAGACAAGCCCGCTCTACCCCGATGTCCCCACCAGACAGTGAACGCCTCGGTGATGGAGAGCGCAGCTAGGAAACCAGGTGCTTGTAGAGATGAGCTCAGCCCGATCCTCGCCGGGTGGAAGACGCCAGGACTATTATCAACCGGTGGCGTGCGACCAGAGGGGAGGAGTCCGGACGGAGAGCCCGGGAATCGGCCGAGGACCTCCGACCCTGAACCAGGGGGATCTTAGGCACACGCTTTCCCGGACCAGGAGCCGGGCCCTATCCCCGAGGTCAACGCGCTTTAAGGAAGAGGCCTCGTCATCCAATTCGACCTACAGCTCGGATATAGAGAGGAGAACCCAGCGGGATGATGTAAAGCCCCAGGTCGAGGAATTGCAGTAGCAAATTGAGAGGTTGAACTGCAAGTCCGGCCATGACCTCACCAACACAGAGACTGAGTCACCCTATACCGCTCGGGTGACACGGTTTCCCATTCCACGGAAGTTCAAACCCCCTCACCTCAGCTCCTACGATAACATAGGGAGTCTGGTAGACCACATCCGCACTTACATGGGTCAGATGGCACTGGTCACCATGGTGGATGAGCTACTGTGCCTGACCTTTCCCAGTACCCTCAAGGGGCCAACCGCGCAGTGGTTCCATGCTTTAAAGCCCCAGATCGTCGATGATTTCAAAGCCCTTAACAAGTTGTTCATCAGCCAGTTTGTCGGGATGCTCGACCGGTCACAACCGGACACTCAGTTGCTGACCGTCAAGAAGCACAAAGGGGAGTCCCAGAGGGAATATGTGGACCGTTTTAACCTGCAAAGACTCCAGATTCGCAATCTGAATGAAACAGCTGCAATCATGGCCTTCTACTCAGGAGTTTAACACACCAAGGTCGCCACGTTGTTCCATCGTGACCTACCAGCAACCCTGGTGGAGCTCTCAGAGAGGGTCAAAAAGCACATTAATACCAAAAAGTTCTTGAAGGCGAAGAGTGCCAACCAGGCGGGAGATGAGCCCCTGAAGGCCAAGCACAAGCGTGAAGGATTCGAGAAGGGCTCGGGAAAGAAGCCGAAGCACGATCAGAAGGACGCCCGGGGTCAGTATCAGATTGGTTTCACCCCCCTTTCTTGGCCTATACATGAATTCATGGCCGCCATGGAGACGCAGAGGTTGCTTCAGCAGCAAGCTAAACTCAGAGCCCTGCCCCGTAAGAGGAACCGAGACATGTTCTGCCGCTACCACAGGGAACGGCCATAAAACGGAGGATTGGTTTAAATTAAAAATGGCAATAGAGAAGCTAATCGAGCAGGGATACCTCGCGGAGTTTGTCACAGCAGACAGCTCCCGACAGGATACTCGAGCTCCCGAACAGCCACCACCGCTTGGCCACATCCACGTGATCTCCGGAGGAACATCAGGCGGAGGAGATTCATAGTCGGCACTGAAGAGGCATGCTCGGGCATCCCGAGCGGATGTTCGACAGGTCCAATCCACCGGCTCCTCCCCAACCGATGTTCTAACATTCACATCCGACGACATGCAGGGCATCCACTGCCCCCATGAAGACCCGCTAGTAGTGACGCTTTCTATAGCTAGCTATATGGTCAAGAGGGTCCTAGTGGACATAGGTAGCTCATCCGACATTATGTTCACGTCGGCATTTGACCAACTCGGGATCTCCTGGGATCGGTTCCGGCTAGTCGCTACACCCCTGGTTGGATTCAACGGCTCCAGCACACAACCGTTCAGGACAATCGAGCTTCCAGTTCTCATAGGGACATACCCTCAGCAGGCTTCCGTGCTGACCAATTTCATCATCGTAGAAGCCCCGTCGGCCTACAATCTCATCCTTGGCAGGCCGACCCTCAACAAGGCCAGAGCAGTTTTCTCCACCCACATCTTAACAGTGAAGTTCTCGATTCTTCAGGGACCCAGATGCTTACGTGGAGATCAAACCACTGACTGGAGTTGCTATGTCAGCTCTTTACGCCGGGGGGCAATCACTAAAACATTAAATGTTCAAGAGATGGACCCCCAGGACCAGAGCGACGCGGTAGGTCCGGTAGAAGAATTGAAAAGTGTAGTGCTGAATCCCGAGTACCCTGACTGCACGGTCAGCATTGGCACCCTACTGGAGCCCGACCTGAAGGAGAAACTGACCCAGTTCTTGAGGCAGAACCAGGACATTTTTGCTTGGAGTCACGAGGACATGCCCGGGATTGACCCCCGGGTAATGTCCCATCGGCTCAACGTCAGTCCAGATTGCAGGCCGGTGAAGCAGAAAAGGAGGGGCATGGCCCCCGAGAGACAGAAGTCAGTGAGCGTAAAGGTAGAGAAGCTCCTCAAAGCCCATTCCATACGAGAAGTCCACAACCCCGACTGGCTAGCCAATGTGGTCCTTATCAAGAAAAGCAGCGGGAAGTAGAGGATGTGCATGGACTTCACCGCCCTCAACAAAGCTTGCCCCAAGGATTGCTATCTGCTGCCCAGGATAGACCTCCTTGTGGACTCCATGACAGGTCACTCATTCCTCTCATTCATGGACACTTACTCGGGGTACAACCAGATTAGCATGTACCCCGGGGATGAAGAGAAGACTGAGTTCATCACTGACCAGGGAACGTATTGCTACAGGGTGATGCCATTCAGTCTACAGGGTGATGCCATTCAGTCTCAAGAATGTCGGGGCCACCTACCAATGCCTGGTCAACTATATGTTCAAAGACCTCATTGGAAAGTCTATGGAGGTATATGCAGATGATCTGCTGGTCAAGAGCCTGGACGAGCCCGACCACCTCGAGCATCTGGCCGAGGCCTTTAGCATTTTGAGAAAATTCAGGATGAGGTTGAACCTGGTCAAATGTACCTTCGGTGTCTCATCCGGGAAATTTGTGGGCCACCTAGTCAGCAGACGGGGGATTGAGGCAAACCCCAAAAAGATCAAAGCCATCATCAACATGCGGTCTCCCAAATCAACGAAGGAAGTATAGAGCCTAGCCGGACGGGTGGCCGCATTGAACAGATTTATCTCTCGAGCTACCGATCGGTGCCTGCTATTCTTAAAAATCCTCTGCAAAGCGTTCCAATGGTCAGAAGAGTGTGAAGAGGCGTTCCAAGAACTCAAGAAGTACTTGGCGTCCCCTCCTTTACTATCAACACCCGTGTCGGGGGAAGAATTATTTCTATACTTGGCAGTGTCACCATCAACGGTTAGCTCAGCACTTATTCGGGAAGAGCACGAGATACAGTTCCCAGTGTACTGACAAGAGGGGGTATTTGTAAAATACAACTGCGCTAAAAGAGGAAAATACACTAGAAAAGTCTACAATTCCCCTGTTTATCTGCAGTTTAAATTACAATACTAGTTTCTACACAAATTGATTAAACTATGATAAGTGGTATTGTTTTAGTGATTATTTGTGCAGATTATTGCTGCTGTGTATAAGATTGAAGAATGTTGATAAAAGGAAGTGCTTGGTCCTGATGAAGACAACTCAAAGCTGAAATACAGGGTTCGAGCGATCGAACACGGTTCGAGCGATCGACGTTTTGATCGATCGAGTGGAGTTCAAGCGATCGAAGCTTCTTGAAGTTCGATCAATCGAGAGTTGTTCGATCGATCGAATGTGCCTTTTATCAGATTATGCGCGCATGCAGCAGAAACGGGTTTTTACCCTAGCATTAGGTTTAGGCTATATATAATCGTTTTGTTTACGTCCCAAGGGGGGGGCACACTTTTTGTTTCATCAGTTTTATAGAGAGTAGAGAGTTTCCTTGTGTTTTTGTAGGTTTTATCAGGATTCACCATTGTTAGTTTGGATTTTTCATAGTTAATACAAGTTTCTTCGTTCCAGGTTACTTATTATTGTTTTGTTTATTTTCTGCATCTAGTTAATCATAGTTTAGCTTTTAATCTCGTAGTATTGCATGCTAGATAAGTTAAAACCATTAGTTTTCATAGTTTCAATGAAAAATTCCCAAATAAACATGACTTTAATGAACCTTTACGTTAAAAATAAATCTGAGACTTCCCAGACCATGTCTGAGTAGTCCGGGGTTGGGAAATCGCGATGAAACCGTGATTTCAGGCCTCTGCCATGCAGTATTTTTATTCCTGTGTTCGATCGATCGAATGTAGTTCGATCGATCAGACCGGAGACATATTCGAGCGATCGAAGATATTTCGATCGATCGAGAGATGAAGAAGTTCGATCGATCGAAAGCGCGTCGATCGACCGAGACCTCTGATTCTTGAGGACATCTAATACAGTATTCCAAGACATTCTGCTTTACTGATTCCTTATCAAACTGTCCCCAAATGCCCAGTTTGTCAAAACAGTCTTTAAACATTAAGCCTTAAGGCATTTTCTTTCAATATATTTTGCAAACCACCTTCAATGCTAACACCATTGGAGGTGAGAGTCTTAATTATTGAATTAAACCACCTTTATGTATTTCAAACTTAGTTGTGATGATGTAGTCCCGGTCATGAAAGGACTATTGATTCTATATCCTTAGAGAAGTACGGGATACTGTAGAAGTTGCCCTCCGTTGAGCTTAATTGCATTTGCATGGTAGATGGCTGAGCCATAGTGGATTTGCGTGATCCCAACACTTTCTTTTATTAAGAAAAACCATTTTCAAATCTTGCTTTAGTTAAATAGTTAATCATTAGTTTATTTAATTTAGTTGCTTTTAAGTTTAGTAGTTGTTAATTGTAGAACTTTGTGTTCTACACTCCTCTTAAACTATTGATTTTTTCTTTTCTTTGTAGAGTCTAATCTAAGGAATTTAATTCTCATCCTTCCCTATGGGATCGACCTGGTCTTACCAGTTACTACTTGCACGTCTACCTACACTTGGGTATAGCACACAAGCGCACACAGAAAAATATTCGTGTCAAGTTTTTGGCGCCGTTGCCGGGGAAGGCGACGATCAATTCCTTAGATTACCTCAGTCTCTCTTCATTCTTTTTCTATTTTTATTTTCTCTTCTTTTCAGTTCTATTGGTAAACACTCACCTTAGGGACTCTCCTAGTTCATGTCCAACACTTCTATTGAAGGAATTTTTGGAAATCCTTTCTACCGCTCTGACTCTGATAGTTCCATTAACCCGTTAGCCACTCCAACTGAATCAATGGATGATAATCAGAGTGAACATGGTGACAATGTTGTGGTACTAATTGATGAGGCGCTACGTCCTCTTTGCGATCTCATGCAACCAGAACACGCGCCTACGCCCTTTTGCATTCAAATCCCACCACATAATGGCGAATTTCAGTTTCACAATGGGATGATCTAACTGCTTCCCACCTTTCATGGGATGGAAAGTGAGAAGGCGTACTTACATGTCACTGATTTCGAGAATGTTTGCAAAACATTCTCGCAAAATTATCCTAAGGAGGTGACGCATCTAATGTTATTCCCCTTCACTTTGAAGGATAAAGCGAAGGCGTGGCTCCACTCCCTCAAACCTAATTCAATTTTCACCTAGCATGCGATGAGCACCGCGTTTCTAAAGAAATTCTATCCTACTCGCATAACCACAGACCTTCAACGTCAAATCAATTCCTATAAATAAAAGAGCAATGAAACCTTCACACAAACGTGGGAGCGTTTCAAAGATTTGCTTCTCTCGTGCCCACACCATGGGTTTGAGAAATGGCGAACTATCAGCTTCTTTTATCAAGGATTGAATGATGAAACGAAGAAGTTGGTAGAAACTATGAGTTCCGGACCATTTCTGCGTAAAAACACCAAAGAGGCTGAAGCCCATTTCGAATGGTTAGCCGAATACGCTCATTAATGGTCAAATTCTGACAATGTCTCACGCTCACAGATATCCTGTGTAGAAGAGAAAAGCCTATACCAACTAACTAGTGAAGATCACCTCATGACTAAATATGCAGAACTAGCAAAGAAGGTAGAGGAGTTAAGCATGAAAGGAGAGAGCTCTAGGCAAGTTATGCCTGAGGAACCATGCGGCACATGCAACATGTTGGGACATACAACTCAATGTTGTCCCAATGTGTCATATTTTCAAGAGCAAGCCCCTATGGAGATGAATGCCATGCAAGGTTTTCGAGGGGCGGGGAATTCCAACAATAACTTTCAAAGTAACAATAGATGGAATCACCCCGGTTTTGATTGGAGAAATAATGCTGGGACCCAAAATCAATATCAACAGCAGCCCTATAACAACAATCAATATCAAGGGCAAAACAATAGGCCGTCCCATCAATACAATCAAAACAAAACCAATAACTACAACCAAGCTCAACCCTCTAATACACCACAGACCAATACCTATGTGCCACCGCACAAGAAGGTACAAGAAGAAGAGCCACTTGCTAATGCCAATCTAACGCAGCAACTCATACAGATGATGAGTAGAATGTCTGCCATGTTAGAAAGGATAGATGCACGGCAAGAGGGTTCAGGAGGAACATTCCCTGCCCAACCACTTCCGAACCCCAAAGGACATAACAATGGTCCTAACAATCAAGAACATGCTAAAGCCGTGACTACATTGAGAAGTGGAAAAATCATAGAGAAAATCATGCCTCTGTCTACACCCGAAGTGTACAAAGAGGAGGAAGTGGTGGAAAATGAGATTGAGCAACCATCTACTCAAGAGGAGGAGCCATCTACTAATGACGAGGCAATAAAGGCAAACATTAAAGCTCCTAGAGTAGAGGAAGAAGTTGAGTGAAGGCCTGGAAAGGAGTCTGTGAAGGATGAACCACCAAAATGCCCTTTTCCTGCACCTTATCCTCAACGATTGAAGAAACCCAAGAACGAGACAAAGAATCAGGAGTTTCTGGAATTGTTTAAACAAGTCAAAATTAACCTTCCACTCCTAGATGCTATCAAGAAAGTTTTGGCCTATGCGAAGTATCTCAAAGATCTATGCACGGTCAAGAGGAGGCAAAGCGTGAAGAAACATGCTTATGTCGCGTGCCAAGCAAGTGCGATCATTCAAAATGAGTTGCCTCCAAAACTCAAAGACCCCGATACACCTACTGTCTCATGTAGAATTGGGAATCAAAGGATAGATAACGCACTCCTCAATCTAGGAGCAAGCGTGAACCTAATGCCATATTTAGTCTATAAACAGCTAGGGTTGGGTGAACTCAAACCCACCCGAGTCGCTTTGCAATTGGCAGACAGATCTGTGAAGTACCCTAGAGGGGTGTTAGAGGACGTCCTTGTCCAAATAGACTCTTTTGTATTTTCGGTTGATTTCGTGATATTGGACACAGAACCTGTGTCTAATCCTGGTGCACACATACCGGTTATCTTTGGACGTCCATTCCTCAACACTATTGATGCCATGATCAAGATTAGAAGTGGTATCATGACTATCGTATTCGGGAATATGACATTGAATATAAATTTTTTTTCTAATCCCCGACCTGAAGAATACGATGATGAGGAAGAAATTCATTACATTGACACGGTCATTGAAGATGAAGTTGACTTGGTCGACTACAAAGATCCTTTGGAAGTTGTGATGACTCAATTTGGTGATATCTATCAGCCTACAGAGTCAACTCCATTGGATGCTGACCTGAACCAGACGTGTCTTATGATGGATACAATAGAGGAGGATAGAGCAGAATGCATGTGGGTAATGCCATATGAACAATTGCCTCCTAAAACTAAGTTGGCAATGCCTTCTAGTTTTCAGTTTCTGGAGTTAGAATTAAAGGAGCTACCCAAAGAGCTAAAATACGCATTCCTAGGGACTGGAAAAACTTATCCTGTGATCATTTCATCTGCTTTAACTCATGAACAGGAAGGTAAGCTAGTGCAATTGCTGACAAAGCATAAGGATGCTATGGGATGGACGATTGCTGACCTTAAAGGCATAAGCCCATCCATATGAACTCATACGATATATCTGGAGGAAGACGCTAGACCCTCAAGGCAAATGCAAAGGCATCTGAATCCCAACATGCAAGAAGTAGTTAAAAAGGAAGTGCTCAAACTACTTGATGTTGGGATGATTTATTTGATATCTGATAGTCCTTGGGTTAGTTCAACCCAAGTGGTTCCAAAGAAAGCAGGCATAACGGTCATCCCAAACAAAGATGGTGAATTGGTACCAACACGTGTCCCCACTGGATGGAGGATGTGTATTGACTACAGAAAGTTGAATACTGTGACCCGAAAAGACCATTTTCCTTTGCCATTCATGGATCAAATGCTAGAACGTGTGGCAGGTCACAAGTATTACTGCTTTTTGGATGGATATAGTGGATATAATCAAATTGAAATTGCTCCTGAAGATCAGGAGAAAACCACATTCACTTGTCCATTTGGTACATTTGCCTACCGTCGAATGCCGTTTGGCTTATGTAATGCACCAGCTACCTTTCAGCGGTGCATGCTAAGCATATTCAGTGACATGGTCGAAAACATCCTTGAAGTCTTCATGGATGATTTTTCAGTGTTTGGCCATAGCTTTGAAGATTGCCTCAGCAATCTCGAGCAGGTATTAATGCGATGTGAGGACAAACACCTAGTTTTGAATTGGGAAAAGTGTCACTTTATGGTGACCAAGGGAATAGTCCTCGGCCATATAATCTCTGATGAAGGAATCCAAGTGGATAAGGCCAAAATCGACATAATCTCAAATCTACCTGTCCCCCGTACAGTGAGAGACATCCATTCGTTCTTGGGGCATGCAGGATTTTATCGTCGGTTTATCCAGAACTTCAGTGCAATCTCTTGACCCCTTTGTCAACTTCTTGTCAAAGATGCACCATTCGAGTGGTCAGAGAGTTGCCAAAAGTCCTTTGAGGATCTAAAAGAGTTTCTCACCTCCGCACCTATAATACAGGCACCTGATTGGAGTTTGCCTTTCAAATTAATGTTCGATGCTAGTGATTACGCCATTGGCGCAGTCCTAGGACAGAGAAAGGACAAGAAGCCATATGTGATATACTATGCTAGCCGAACTTTGAATGAAGCTCAAATGAATTATACAACTACTGAAAAGGAGCTGCTGGCTGTAGTATTCGCCTTGGATAAGTTTAGGTCTTATCTGATAGGGTCACCAATAGTCTGTTTTACAGATCACTCGACCCGCAAGTATCTGCTGTCTAAGAAAGACGCTAAACAACGGCTCATTCGCTGGATACTCTTACTCCAAGAGTTTGATCTAACAATCAAAGATAAGAAAGGAGTAGAGAATGTGGTTGCGGACCATTTGTCACGGTTGACTTTTGTCGACAATACTGAATCCCAATCCATTAAGGATGAGTTCCTGGATGAACAGCTACTGGCAGTAAGTAGTCTGCCTTGGTATGCTGATATTGTGAACTACCTTGTCACGGGAGAAACACCGAATCATTGGTCAAACCAGGACAGAAAACGGTTCCTCTCGTTCGCGCGTCATTTCTTCTTTGATGACCCATATCTTTTCAAGTACTGTGCTGATCAGGTTATCAGGCACTACGTTCCCAATGAGGATATAACCGTAATTTTAGCATCATGCCATTCTGAGGCATGCGGTGGCCACTTCGCTTCATAGAAGACCACACAAAAAGTTCTACAAAGCGGTTTTTACTGGCCCACAATTTTCAAAGATGCGTATTCCTTTTGTAAGACATGCCAACGCTGTCAAAAGCTTGGAACTATTTCTAAAAGGAATTCTATGCCTTTAACCCCTATCATCACAATTGAGATATTCGATTGTTGGGGCATAGATTTTATGGGCCCATTTCCCAAGTCTAATAACTGTGAATACATACTCCTGGCTGTAGAGTATGTGTCAAAATGGGTGGAAGCAATGCCAACGAGACGCAATGACCACAGAACGGTCTTGTCCTTTCTAAGAGAGCATATCTTGTCTCGTTTTGAAACTCCGAAAGCTTTACCAAGTGACCAAGGCAAGCATTTCTGCAATAGGCCTTTGGAGTCACTTCTCAAGAAATATGGAGTCCACCATAAAATCGCTCTTGCCTATCATCCACAGTCGAATGGGCAAGCAGAATTGGCTAACCGAGAAATCAAGCATATTCTCGAAAAGACGGTTAGCTCCAATCGAAAGGACTGGGCATACAAGCTGACCGACGCTTTATGGGCATACCGTACTGCTTACAAGACGAATCTAGGTATGTCCCCGTATAGACTGGTTTACGGGAAAGCTTGTCACCTCCTGTTGAAATCGAGCATAAAGCTTACTGGGCAACACGCTCATTGAACTTTGATATCCAAGAGGGAGGTCAGTTACACAAGCTCCAACTTGCAGAACTAGAGGAAATACGACGAGATGCGTATTACCCTGCAAGGTTGCATAAGGAGAGGTTGAAGGCTCGCCACGATCGTACGATCTTTCGTAAATCATTTGAGCCGGGGCAGAAAGTTTTTTTGTATGACTCTCGCCTCAACCTTTTCCCAGGAAAGCTCCGTTCCCGTTGGACAGGCCCGTTCATTGTAAAAACTGTCTTTCCACACGGGGCGGTTGAGCTCGTTAATCCAAAGAACGATGATTGTTTCAAGGTCAACGGCCAAAGATTGAAACCGTTCTTGGAGAACTTCCAAACTGAAGTTGAGCACATCCAGCTGGATGAGCCCAACTATTCTCCCACTTAAAATCCAAAGTGGAGTTCCATATTGTTGTTGTATTCCTTATCTTTCCCTGCATTTTTGTTTCTCTCTTTTGTTTTCAAGTCTTTGTTCGTTCTTTTGTGTTTGTGATCTTGTTCTAATTCGTTATACTTTAAACCACTCTATTGCAGGTGCATAGATGCGAGGTGATGATGTTCATTCTATCGGTTCATGGGCTGATTCAGAATGTCGTTGTGGCACCTGGACTGAGGGTGAACTCACACCCTGCCCCTTGCTTCATCAAGACCCTGAAGCTCACTCTCTCATTGATGCTGCTCAAGGGTACATTCCATACCCACCGGCCCTCCTTGACATCAATCCATATGCAAATATGGGATTTCAAGATGACGATGATGTGGATGAGGAAGAAGACCTGTACATGGGGAGAATGGTGGATGATGCACTCATGGCACAATAGGAAAATGATGATATGTGGGAGCCATGGAAAGATCATGACCTCCAGGATGTCATCCCAGAACGTCACAATGCAATTTTTGTTTTTGTTGATGACTTCCTTGTTCCCGAGTTGGTCCCATACCACTATGTGCACCTGAGCTTTCTGCTATTCAGGCTCCACTGCCCCTTACCAGCTAGTGCATTTTGGGAATCCTTGCCAATAATGAGGTTGTAACTTAGTCACATTTCTTTGTTTTTGTTTCTGTTCCTTGTTTTTTTTTCTTTTCGTGTTTAATCCGTGTTTCTTGTGTTCCGTTATCGTAATATCGGTTTGATTGTCTTTTGTTTTGTTTTTTTTTTTTTGTTTTTTTTTCTCTTGTCCAGGATTGTCACTATGTTTCTCAATGGTATTTCGGTATTCCTTCCACATCAATTGGTTCATGGTTTTGGACCCTACATAAGGCCCCCACGCACTCCGCCACAAGAGGACAGTCCGTTGCACAATTACACTCCTTTATCCGTGTCTCCATCCGAATCACCTCTTGCATGGGCTTTCAATTCTTTAGAGACGCCAGACTTGCTCGATGATATCCTTGCTGCTTTCCAATTGTTCTGGGAAAGGGAATCATCAAGTTTGGACTCCACTTTTGAAAATTTGGCGGATCCTGAAGCGATCGTGGAAGAGGAAATCTTCATGCTCGAAGAATAATGTCGCATTTCAGTTGTTTCCGTTCATTTCATCTTTCCTTTATCAATTGGAGTGTAATCCTTGACAGAATTTTATTGGTTTTAGTTTTATTTTCGGTTTTCTTTAGTTAAATAAGGGTTTTAATACCATTTAGGGGAATTTTGTTGCACTACGAATGCTATTAAAATGATTTATTTATATCAAATTGCAATTTTCTATTATGAGGAGGAGTTTTGGTTTACATATCCTGGTTTTGAACTGCTTTTATTCTATTCTGTTTGTCCAGAACATTGTTGGCTTGTTGGGGGTGCTAAATTTCTTAATTCAGGGTTATTAAAAATTTGGCTGCTCGATCGATCGAACTCATCTCGATCGATCGACCTTATCAGATATTCGAGCGCTTGAAGAGACCTCAATCGATTGAATGTTCGATCGATCGAACTCTCTCGATCGATCGAGACTGGTGTTAAAACGAGGTCTGAAGCTTTATAAAATTTCATTTTCTCTCTCACACCCCCTCAATCGCTCGAGAACAGAGAAGCATCCCACGAGTTTTGGCCTCCCGTATCGATATCTCGTGATTCACAAAGCTCCGGGTTCCTCTGGTCATTAGTGGCACTGCGGGCAACCGTCCCCTTGCGCGTCTCTCGAGGTGAGGCCCCACGTTACCCCTCGTAGTTCTTGTCTTTTCATATGTGCATGGGGGTGCCCCCATTGATTTTTTTAACTCGTATTCTTAGTTTTCTTACTGTTTTGTGTGTGTGGGCTCTTTCTGTTCTCGAAAGTAGTCACCACACTTTCGCTGTGCTCGATCGATCAAGATGGGTTCGATCGCTCGAACTCAGTCCTTTCTCAATCGATCGACAGAGTCTCGAGCGATCGAACTCTGTCCTTTCTCAATCGATCGAACATTGTTCGATCGGTCGAACACAAGCAGTTTCAGTTTCTTTTCTTTTCTTTCTTGTTTTGATTTCTACTCTGTGTTTCTTCTATTTTCAGGGACCCACAATGAACCCTATCATGGGGTATAACAAATCCAAACCTCTGGATCTCACTATACCGGACCCCATACACGATCATGGGTTTCAGAGTATCGAAGAGCGTGTTTGGTTTAGCCGCTCTTTTCAGATGCGCAAGGTGATGCTCGAGTGGCCATTGGAGTCTGTATGGCTTACTGCTCCATGGTTCCTAGCACGGATCCGAGACATGCCATTGTGGTACGACATGTTGATCCAGACCAAGAAGATCAATATCCACTGGGTTCGTGAAGCGTGCTCTTCCATGATCAAGGATCCCGCGGCCCCGTTTACATACCGATCATTCTTTCGTGGGCACGAGATCGTTTTCAGTCCTGCCACAGTCTCTGTAGCTCTAGGGGTTCCTGAGGTCCCTGACTGTTTCTATCCCTCATTACCAGGGGCCCTAGAGATCCCGTCCACCACCATTATCCGTGAGCTTACAGGAGGTGCCGTTCAGTTCTGGAACGGCGAATCAAATATCGAGGATAAGGTTTTGACTGAGAATTACCACCTCCTCCACCTGGCATTGGTCAACTGTATTCTGATGACATCCTACCACGAGAAATTCGCGCCGTGGTATGCCCATGCTCTGTACTCCATTGGGACAGGACAGTGTGTCTATTTGTCTCGCCTATATATCGACTTTTTTGTTCAGCCTACGCGGTACATTGCCGCCAAGCGCCATCTGAAGGGCACTTGGCCTATTCATAGGGTTATTGAGCGGGATGGCCTAGTCCCGTTGGCCACAGATTCCATTCTTCAGGCCTCTAGTCAATTTGGTGAGACAGCAGCCCGCCGTTCTGATGCTCAGAAAAAGAGAAAAGCAAAGGGTAAAGGCAAGGCCAAGGTGGGAGAGAAGAGGAGACGTGGAGGCACAGACACCGAGGGAGCTGCTTCTGGGACGCCCACTGAGGCTGAGGAGCATGATTCAGATGAGGAGGACGGTCCCGTTCAGGAGGTAGCACGTTTTGAGCTGAGACAGAGATCTCAGGCTCCAGCCCAGGGAGAGTCGTCATCCGCACCTCCCCCGACTATTCACGATTTACTTTTGGAGGAGAGGGCAGCCCGGATGAGACTCGAGGGCAAGGTTGATCATATATCCGCCATGCTGACCACCCTGTTGGTCCAGCTTGGGTTCGACCCTATCATACCCCCATCTTCCACACCACCCACTACTGGCCCATCTTCCTCTGCACCTACTGGTCCCTCTACTTCTGATCTACCGGTTGATCCTTTGGCACCATCGACATCAGTTGCACCATCTACCGCCCCATCGACATCCGCTGCACCTACTATTTTGGAGACATTACTTACACCTGCTCCTGTCATGGCCGACACATCAGTCACTACTACAGTTGCCACGACAAGCGATCCGGCTACCGCTACTACAGGTGTCGAGGGTGGAGTTATGGATGCTCCAGATTTATTGATAGAGATTTTGTCTGATGTTCCCGATGATGGGTAGTCATTTGGTGTAGTTTTTGGATGTTATGGGTTGGTGTGGGATATTGTTGTTGGTTATGTTTTTGTTGGGTATTTTTGGACACTGCTAGGTTACTATGGTTTGGTTTGGCTGTACTTTCTTATCACTGCTCTTTCAGCTTCTTTGTTTTATCTTTACAGTGATTGGTTATGTTATTATATATGGATCGTGTGCTTTGTATTTCTGTTTATTTTTCTTTTGATCCTGTCCGCTTGGAGATTGTTTGCTTCTTTACAGATTGTTATGTGCGCAGTTTTTACGTTGCTTTATCAGGTGATATCACTCTATCTATCTATGTGAAAATCAACTTCTGAGGTCATCGCGATTTTCAGTGGGGGGTAGGATGTAGATAGGCCATCACCTGTGCATATCTATACTTAGCAATCTGTATCACTCCATCTATTGCAAATCTCATTATAATTAAAAATCAAAATTGAAAATTTTGAAATAACCAAGTTTTGGAAATAAATTGGTAGGAAAATTTTCAATTTTCTCTCCTATTTAGCTATTATCAAGCAATGATATATTCATATTCATCTCAACCCTTTATGACTTAAGTTCACGCGTTTTTTTAATTTCACTAAGAGGAATGCATGTGTTGACTATTCTTGTATCCAAATCCATTTGCACATGTTAAGAGTTATGCAGAAAACTTAAAATAGAGTTAATATGACTTTTATGCTTCAAGGAATAACTAGTGGAAACTAATGATCCTTAGTAAGCTTTTGAACCCAATCTTCAATTCTGAGGGAATTGTCACATTAATTCGAATTGTTTTTCTTGAATATTCTTGAAATTCGTTGAATAGTCTCAAAATTCTTCATTTAGGCTGTTTATTAGAGGAGAACGTTCAGGATTTACCAATTAAAACTCAATGAACACTGAAGTGCTAAAACTAAGAAGTTAAGAAAATGATTTAAGCCATCGTTATTCATTTTGTTTATACCTATATCAACATCCAAGAACCTTCTAACCCCACACTGATTGAATATTGCCAATATGAAAGCCTAAAACCCCTCATCTTATACTTTAACCGTTATAAACCCGATTGCACATCTAATGTGACTAAAAATTGTTGAGGTATGTGACGAGAAGGGAGCAGTTGTGGAAGTGATTGTATAAAAAGTAAATATGCAAGGAGATGTTGCGTAAAAAAAAAAAAGTAAAGAGAAATAAATATATATGAAAATAGAGGATGGTTGGAATGAAGAAGAAATAAACGCAATCAAATGCCAAGGATGTGAAATTTCTTACCCCTCTTATCTTTATCTTACTAAATAAAAGCCGAATTGTCTAAGCCTTAATGATTCTTGATGACGTAGTTTGAATATGAAAGTGTAAGTTGAGTTATCCACGGTATTTCGTTCCTCTAGTAAGTGGTATTCCTTTCATGAGACTATAATACTCTAAATGTTCGTCCTTTATCGAGTTAGGTGTGAAACACTAGTAGCCAGAACATCCCTCATATTAAAGCTTTCACACCATGAGCGACCATTTCTAAACAAGTTTCTGTGAGATGTTCATTTTTGAGTGCAAACCCATGTAAGAATCGAGTTAAAACTACGTGTTCCAAGAGTATGATAGTCTAAATAATTCTTAATAAAGTTGGATGCATAGCTGTTGACCTCATACACACGGATACATGAATGTAACGCATATGTATATTTATCTTGGTGACATGAGGAACATGTGGATTTCGTCATGGTTTGTATGAGGTTGATATGCTATGTGGAGCTAAATTGATAGTCGAATGGAAAATAATGTTGATAAGTTTTTCTATATCTTTTTGAACTTTAAATTTAGAATTTCGTGGGTATATTCACTGAAAACCCTCACGAGACAACACTCGCCCACTAGGGAAACCTAGGGGTTTAACGGCTTGTTGCATTTGCTAAATGCAACCGCGATTCCTGCGACAATGAGTTAGGAAGTTTCTTTCATTTTACTAGATTAGTTGCTTTAGTCTTATTTTTGTTATTTTAGTCGTTGTAGTATTAGTAAGCTTATTTTATTTTTGCTTTATTGCTAGGAACTAGCAAGTCGCTAGTTGGGGGTTGTGACAAGAGGGGGTATTTGTAAAATACAACCGCGCTAAAAGAGGAAAATACACTAGAAAAGTCTACAATTCCCCTGTTTATCTGCAGTTTGAATTACAATACTAGTTTCTACACAAATTGATTAAACTATGATAAGTGGTATTGTTTTAGTGATTATTTGTGCAGATTACTGCTGCTGTGTATAAGATTGAAGAATGTTGATAAAAAGAAGTGCTTGGTCCTGATGAAGACAACTCAAAGTTGAAATACAGGGTTCGAGCGATCGAACACGGTTCGAGCGATCGACGTTTCGATCGATCGAGTGGAGTTCAAGCGATCGAAGCTTCTGGAAGTTCGATCGATCGAGAGTTGTTCGATCGATCGAATGTGCCTTTTATCAGATTATGCGCGCATGCAGCAGAAACGGATTTTTACCCTAGCATTAGGTTTAGGCTATATATAATCGTTTTGTTTACGTCCCAAGGGGGGGCACACTTTTTGTTTCATCAGTTTTCATAGAGAGTAGAGAGTTTCCTTGTGTTTTTTGTAGGTTTTATCAGGATTCACCATTGTTAGCTTGGATTTTTTCATAGTTAATACAAGTTTCTTCGTTCCAGGTTACTTATTATTGTTTTGTTTATTTTCTGCATCTAGTTAATCACAGTTTAGCTTTCAATCTCGTAGTATTGCATGCTAGATAAGTTAAAATCATTAGTTTTCATAGTTTCAATAAAAAATTCCCAAACAAACATGACTTTAATGAACCTTTACGTTAAAAATAAATCTGAGACTTCGCAGACCATGTCTGAGTAGTCCGGGGTTGGGAAATCGCGATGAAACCGTGATTTCAGGCCTCTGCCATGCAGTATTTTTATTCCTGTGTTCGATCGATCGAATGTAGTTCGATCGATCGGACCGGAGACATATTCGAGCGATCGAAGATATTTCGATCGATCGAGAGATGAAGAAGTTCGATCGATCAAAAGCGCGTCGATCGATCGAGACCTCTGATTCTTGAGGACATCTAATATAGTATTCCAAGACTTTCTGCTTTACTGATTCGTTATCAAACTGTCCCCAAATGCTCAGTTTGTCAAAACAGTCTTTAAACATTAAGCCTTAAGGCATTTTCTTTCAATATATTTTGCAAACCACCCTCAATGCTAACACCATTGGAGGTGAGAGTCTTAATTATTGAATTAAACCACCTTTGTGTATTTCAAACTTAGTTGTGATGATGTAGTCCCGGTCATGAAAGGACTATTGATTCTATATCCTTAGAGAAGTACGGGATACTGTAGAAGTTGCCCTCCGTTGAGCTTAATTGCATTTGCATGGTAGATGGCTGAGTCATAGTGGATTTGCGTGATCCCAACACTTTCTTTTATTAAGAAAAACCATTTTCAAATCTTGCTTTAGTTAAATAGTTAATCATTAGTTTATTTAATTTAGTTGCTTTTAAGTTTAGTAGTTGTTAATTGTAGAACTTTGTGTTCTACACTCCTCTTAAACTATTGATTTTTTCTTTTCTTTGTAGAGTCTAATCTAAGGAATTTAATTCTCATCCTTCCCTGTGGGATCGACCTGGTCTTACCAGTTACTACTTGCACGTCTACCTACACTTGGGTATAGCACACAAGCGCACACAGAAAAATATTCGTGTCATGTCCTACACCAGCCGGGCATTACAGGGCACAGAGAGCAGATACTCCCGCATCGAAAAATTGGCGTTCTCCCTTATCACTTTGGCCCGAAGGCTCCGCCCATACTTTCAGGCCCATGCCATTGTGGTCCTCACAGATCAACCTCTCCATAGAATCCTTAGCCAACTAGACACGTTCCGGAGGCTCATCAAGTGGGCCTTGGAATTGGAAGAGTTTGAAGTTATCTACCGACCCCGGACAGCCATCAAGGGACAAGCCGTGGCTGACTTTTTGGTTGAGTTCACGTATCCAGAGGATCCGGTCGAAGAGTCTGAGCCGCCGACCTTACCGCCCGGGTTACACTCTGATATCCCCACCTGGGTGCTGCATATGGACGGTTCATCTAATCAACAAGGCAGTGGGGCAGGAGTCATCTTAACTGGCCCCGACGGCATCCAGCTCGAATACGCATTGAGGTTTGGGTTCCGTGCCTCCAACAACGAGGCCGAATACGAAGCCCTACTAGTCGGACTGCAGTTGTCCCTTTTTATGAGTGCACAACAGGTCTAGGGATACAGTGAATCCTAGCGCGGGAAGACAACATGGTAGCCTACTTGGCCCTTGTCCGAGCGGTTTCCAAGAAGCTTCAAGGATTCTCCATCACGCAGATACTTAGAGAAGAAAATACCAGGGCCGGCCGGTTGGCTCGCCTCGCTTTGTCTTCTGAGTCAGACTTACCCAAGATAAGGATAGAATATCTACCCGAGCCAAGTGTGATCAACTCAGGAGGCATGGAGGTAGATCCAGTAACCTTGGGACCCAGCTGGATGGACCCGCTCGTGACATTCTTGACAACAGGGACGCTACCAGACGATAAAGAAGGAGCCTGTCAGGTCAAATACCGGGCGGCACTACACCACTTTGTTGACGGCATTCTCTACAAGAAGGGATTCACTATCCTGTACCTTTGCTGTGTTCATCCTGTACAAGTCCAAGTGATACTATTCGAAATCCACGAAGGAGTATGCGGGAATCACATCGTAGGCCGGGCACTCTCCAGAAAGAACCTATTGCAAGGTTACTTCTGGCCAACCATGGCCCGGGATTCCCAGGAGTATGCCAAAAGATGTGACAAGTGTCAAATAAACTCTCCCATGATCAACCGACCGGGAGAGCTCCAGACACCAATCTACAGCCCCTGGCCGTTCGTCCAGTGCAGAATCGACATTGTTGGTCCCTTACTGATGGGAAAGGGACATGTCAAATTTGCCGTGATAGCTGTTGATTACTTCACCAAATGGGCAGAGGCTGAGCCCTTGGCGACGATAAGCGAGCGAAAAATAGAGAGCTTTGTAGAAAGGAATATTCTTAGTAGGTTCAGTATTCCTCAGGTCCTGGTCAGCGATAACGGCAGGCAGTTTGACACCCCTATGTTCAGGTAGTTCTGCTCGGGCTATGGGATACAAAATCATTACTCCTCCCCCGAGCACCCTCAAGCCAACGGTCAAGCCGAGGTAACCAACCGGACAATCTTGCAGTCCATCAAGACAAGGCTTGAAGGTGCCAAAGGGCTGTGGGCTGAAGAACTACCGACCCTCCTGTGGGCCTACTGCACAACACCCCGAGAGGCAACAGGCGAGACACCATTCTCTTTAACCTACGGATTTAAGGTGGTGGTCCCCACAGAGCTCGGGTTGCCTACATATCGGGTGTCCAACTTCAGTACGCTGGACAACGAAGAAGCCCTCTGGTCAGAACTGGATCTGATGGAGGAAAAATGAGACCAAGCCTATCTGAAGGTGGTGGCATACAAACAATGGGTTTCCCTATACTACAACAGCAAAGTGAAGCACCGCAGTTTTCAAGTCGGAGACCTTGTCCTCAAGGCAGTGAACCAGTCAACCCGAATCCCGAGCCATGGAAAATTGGAACCAAACTGGGAAGGCCCGTACAAAGTAACCCGGGTCAACCTACCGGGAACTTACTGGCTACAGAGTATGGACGGGCATGATCTATCTCATCCTTGGAATGTGCAACACCTCCGCAAGTATTATCAGTAGGATTGGACCACGGGAATTTAGTACTAGTAGAAAGATTTGTTTTTGTAGCTCTGATTGAGCAATGACAATAAATTTTTGTTTTTAAATAAAATTGAATAGTTTATTTTGCAAAATTATTCCTGTCAGTACACCGTGCAATGCTTAAAAGTCCTCGGGACTAACCCCAGGGCACCAAAGACCTTGGCTAATAACCAAGGCACCTAAAAGACCTCGGGCTCCAAACCCAGGCACCTAAAAGACCTTGGCTAATAACCAAGGCACCTAAAAGACCTCAGGCTCCGAACCTAGGCACCTAAAAGATCTCGGGCTCTGAATTCAGGCACTAAAAAGACCTCGGGCTGCCAACCCAGGCACAAAATGACCCTGCAACCACCTATGTTCTAGGTCGGGTTTCCTATGGTCGCTTCTCAACACGCCCCCGCCTTCACAGGACGCTCGGGAGGCAAGGGGATACTAGACCTAAACAGGAAATTACACAAGGCTTCGCCTAGGTCCAGCCGACGACGGGGGCAACCCCTAGGTGGTCGACGATGGCGAGCTTCAAAGGACCCTACAACCACCCATGTTTCAGGTCGATTTCCTAAGGCTACTAACACCCACGCTCCCGCCTTAGCAAAATGCTTAGGGGGCAGGGGAATATTAGGCCAAAACAGGAAATCACACCGGTCACTAAAAGAACTTGGAAGTTTGACTTATTCCTATGTACTTATAGTGACCAGAGAAAACATCCCGAACGGTAAAACAGGATACACCTATGATACACTGGGACATCCTGGACGGTAATACAGGGTATTCCTATAATACACCGGGCGATCCCGGATGCTAAACAGGACAAGTTCCTATGGCAGACCGGGCAGTAACCTTTTAAACAGGTCAGGAAGACTAGGTGTTCTACTGGTTACAGTCCTAAAACATTTGCTAAGGTAGGGGTTAGGTTGGCCAAAAACTGAGTGGATACTAGCAATCAAAAACAGGCACAGTGCAGAGAAAGAAGACAGTTAATGGAAAGGAAATTTGACCTCAGGGGCCTTTTCATTAAGTAAAATAAAGTTGTACAAAGCCTGGGGGGCAGTTGTAGTAGCCTCCCCAAAAAGAAAAAAAAACTACAACAACAACAAGAAAAAAACTAGTCTACAACCACCATCTCTCCCTCCTCCGCGGCCTGCTCATCAATTGAGGGGTCCCCGGCCGGTGCAGCTTCAGCGGCAACCTCGGAGTTAGCTTGGCCTTCCTTCCAATAACTGGACTCCGCCCAGGAATAACCAGACAAGTCCCACTCAGGGTGGTCAGCAACAACCCGCTTCGTCAGGGCAGCATAACCCGTGAGGAACCCAGCCTCGAATTCCTCCTCAGCTTCCTTGGCTTCAGCCTCCCGAGCAGCAGTAAGCTCCGAGAGCGTGGCCGTTATAGCTGCAAGGTCCTTCTCAGCAAAGATCCTCCTAGCCTCCACGCCTGTAGCTTTAGTCTCTGCAACCTGCTCGGCGGCGATCCTCCCGCCTCTGCTGCTGCAGCCTTCGCCTCCGCAACCTTCCGGGCGGCCCGGTCGGTTGATAGAGTGTAACGGACCTCCCCAAGCTCTAGGGCAGTTGCCTGGGATTTTTCTTCTTCCACGGTGAGAGTAAACTCTGCGGATTCTCGGGCAGCCATCTCCACGGAAAGGTCGACCTCTGCAGCATCCAACCGCTCGGCAACGCCGGGAAGGGTGGTCTCAGTCCCGACCACAATACAGCCAATCTGTAGGAATAAGGCAATGTCAGTACACACAAGGAAGAAAAGCTGAGATTCATGTTGCAAAGAGACTTACCATGTGGTTGATGCTGTATAGCCAACCAATGATGGCCTCGGGGCTCAGCAGAGTGCACTAGTTGATTTGACTCTGTAATAGCCCGGGCCGTACCCTTCCACGGACGTCATCCGCCGTCTTGACCTCGGGCCTGGAGGAGAGGCCCGCCTGAGCAGTCTTTTCCATGCTCGGAAAGGAGACCCCTGACGGTTTAGCAGTAGGAGGAGGTGGTGGTGGTGCAGCAATTGTTACAACGGGCGTAGAAGTAGCGACGGCTTCCTTCTCAGCCCGGATGGAAATCCCCCGGGATATCCTCTTGAGGGACTGACCCTCAGTGGGGTCTGGCTTCTTCCTCTTCTGGCCACCCCTGGCCATTAAGGCCGCCTCTTTGTCTTTCAGAGCCGCTGTGCTCTTGGGGGCCATTTCTGCAAAACCAGAGAGCATGTCAGTTCAGCAAAGTACCAAATGAGAAGTAAACCGGACGGTCAAGAAATGGTGTTTACCAGGAATGATCGCTGGGAGGACAAGAGCTGTGAAGCGCTGGGGCTTGTAAGAGATCTTCGGGCTTCCCGACCGAGTCAGCATTTTCTTATTATCAGTCGGGTCCTCCACCAAAGACAGGATCCTCTCTTGGAGCTCGTCGGGAAGGCTTGGTGGGTCAACTGATCCTACTGTAAAGCAAACATACAAATAGGTTAGTCATGGAAAAATAAAGAGACTTAGCAGGAAAGAAAGAGTGGTCGGGCTTACTCCTCAGCTCCCCCGCCCAAGAGGTCCTCAACTCAATACCCGGTGCCTTCTCACACAGTCCTAGGGTGGACACTTGGAAGAATTTCTTCTTGCATCCTTAATTATTGCTCGGGCAGTTGACAATTATCTTCCGCCCCTGCCTGGCCCCGAGCGAGAAGAAACCGGACTCCCCGTGGACTTTAAAGGACTGGTGAGTCCAGAAGAACTCCTGCAAGGTAAGCTCATACCCGAGGACTTGGGGCCACAAGGATATGCCCCCCATCAGATATCGCCAGCCGTTCGGGGCGAGCTGCCCGAGAGAGATCCCGAGGTAGATGAGCGTGTCCCGGGCGACTGGGTGGAGAGGCAAGCTAAGGCCTACCATAAAGGCATCCTCATACAGAGTGACGAAGCCCGACTTGTGAAAGTGAGCTCCGCCATCATGGACAGTAAGAGAAAAGGGGTCGGGAAGGTCATATGTGTCCCTAATCCGATCCAAATCAGGGCCGCGTAAGATGCTGACTATGGATTCGCAAGAGAAGACGACCCCAGGGCTGTTCGGTACAGACCCCTCGTCACCCGAACCCCGAGATGTCGAGCCACAAGGGAATCCCGACGCATTTCCTCGGGAGGTGCCCAGGCAGGGATCATCCCCTCACTCTGCTAATCAGAGGGGGCCAAGGAAGGAGGGTCTAAGCTTGCACTTGAGGACCCTGACTGCAACTGCTCATCTTTCGACCGAGACGATGAGTTGAAATTAGAATGGCACATGATTAAGTCAATGGAAGACCTAGGGGGCAGACGACCTAAGAACAGGTCAAGAACTCCTAGCCTGATGTACAGAGGAGGTAGATCTAACAACCTAAAGAGAAGGTCGTACAAGACTCTGGAAGAAAGACAACAATCTCTCAAGGCTCTCCCGGGAACTCCCGCTCGGTCAAATTGCTCTAGTGTACCCCCGAACTGAAAGAAATGACAAAACTAAAAAAAGAAGAAATCCCAGGCTCGTTCTAACCCAAGTGGGTTCGCTCCCTCCAGCTTTGTTCAGAAAAGAAGAAGAGAATGAAGAACTGAGGACAGAAAGGAAGGAGTTACAAGGTTTCGCACAGAAAAGAGGTCGGGAATCTTGCTCGGGAATCTTGTATGCTCTCAAACCGCTCGGTAATTCTCTCAGTTGGCAGCAGGAACTGAAGAAACAAGCAAGTGTTTCTTATATAGAAGTAGCGAACGGTCCAGATTAGTTAGATCCAACGGCTCAGGAGTTTTCCAGCCAAAAACCGTCAGACAGCGGTCACCTCGGGCACGTGAAGGGTCGCCTAAAAATGCGTGCGCATTTACGGTCCGGTTACCACGTAACTGGTCAGTTACATCCGAACTAACTCCGCTAGACCCTGACCAGGCCAATCACTCCCTGACATGTGGCAATACCCATACCCGAGCTCCTACCTGTACTGGTCGGTTTTCCACCGGGTGGTCTGAAGTGTGGGCCCCATCCCGAGCAGCGTTCCCGCAGGACATTCAGATGGTTTCCAAGAAGCTACTAATTTTCAAATCCGCACCCGATGACGCATCCGGTCAGTTCCGAAAATGGGGGGCAGCTGATATGTCCAAAATAATCCAGCCATGAAGACAGTGCCACATCACCAAGAGGTGCCGGTTATTCCGGTAAGGGCGCCCACCATGGCCAAGCATTCCCGAGGTGTTCATACAGACCGGGCGGTTCGTACCAACAGGCCGGGCATGAATGTCGCGGCGTCCCGCGATCCCAGTCTATCCAGTAGTTTCCTAAACCAACTGCAAGACTGCGAAAGGGAATGTGGCAGTTTCCTAAACCACTTAGGAAACTCTCCTAAAATCATGTAAATCTATTGTGATTAGATTAGGTTTCCTAATCTATTAACTTACCATGTAAGGGGGGACTCTTGCATCTATAAAAGAGCCCACCTACCCTGTCAATAGGGATACCAATCCAATCCAGGAATCATTCTTTAGCTTACAAGCATTCAAAAGAGAACTCACCATCGTACGCATATACCCGGCCGGTATTACTGGAAGTGCCGCCCATCTTTGTTTTCTCACTAGGCCCGCTGATGATCTGCTAGTGAGAGCGCACAGACGCAACCGTGGACGTAGGTCACCTCATTAATATGACCAAACCACATACAAATTATTCTTGTCTTATTCTCTCTCTAAACCCCTCTTACCAGTTTTAGGCATCATCACTATATAAATAATATACTATAATTTCAGAATATAATATTCCAGAATATTAGAACTGCTTTAATCATAATTAAAACTATTTAAAAAAAACATTTAACAATTACTAGTATTGATCTTATTTTAATTAACCAAATCTTTATTATTTATTTAAAACTAAATAAATAATAATTATATTATATAAATATATAATATTAAATTTTAGAATATTTTATTAATAATATTTCAGATTTTATCATTTTATTAAAAAAAGCCATTTTAAACAATTAATCAAAACTAAATTAATTAATACTAAAGCCTAAGGTTCTTGTTTGGCAAATGGAATTCTCAATACTTATAAGCTGGTCGATAAGCTGGTGCTCCCAAACAGGCCTAAGCCCAAGAGTCATCTTCCCCAAAATAAAGTTGACTGCGTGTATATATATACATACGTATATGTATAAAATTCGTATATATGCACATTTTGTACACATAACTTCAAACAATCATAACCAGGGTCGACCCTGATGTATAAAATTGTAGGCCCCCGCCTAAAGCCCCCAATATTTTGGATAATTTTAGGCCCCAATCTCAAACACTGAATAGAAATTGTTAAGTCTAAAGGCCCCAAACACAACCTAAAAACCCCAAGACCCAAGAAGTCAGCTATTGTGCGATAGATTTATCCACTTTTTGGGGCTTGTTTGGGGAAAAAAAACTACTCGAGGTGTTCAAAATTGGTGTACTTATTATTTTCCCTATAAAAAAAAAAATTCCGTCTCAACTTTCCCAAATATAAGACTTTTCAATATTTTTGGTCACTTTCCTTACATTGTATTTATAGAACTGAATCTCTGAAATTTATTGAGCGTACTTGCAGTTTTTTTGGGGTGTTTTGTATTGAAGCACTCAAATTCTTAGTGTCGTCCACTTCCTAAAAAAATTAGGTTCCCCTAAATAGACTCAAACAATGACCAAATAGACCCAAATGGCTTTTAGGAAGTAAGTACATTTCTGGATTTGATAATTGGTTTATGATTATATGTAGAGGGCCTCATTTTAGAAGTTTGCCTAAGGCCCCCAAAACCTCAGGGCCGGCCCTGATCATAACTCCCTCAAATCTTAACAAAAATATGTAAAATTTATGTCGAAATCGAGTGCCTAGATGAGCCTGATCCAACGGTATAGGTCTTGAAGCGTAACACTCAACAGTTTATCCGTACGGGGGGAAAAGCAGTCTCGACCAAAAAAAGAATAATTCAATTATAGGACGATCAAACATGGTCTAAGCTTCGAGTCATTCATCGAGGGTTTTAAGGGGGTCGTTAGGGTCATTTTGGCATTAATTTTACGAGTTTTGGTGACGATCCAAAAACCCGAGCTCGTACGAGCTTCAATACCTACCAGCCATGACCAGAGCTCTAGGCTCTGTCCGAGGCTGCGTGTGGTGGTTTGTGACAGTGTGCGTGAGCCCAGTAGATGCAGAAATATAAAAGGGTTGTGGTTATACCTTCCTCGGTGTGGTCTCGGTTCAGTCTCTCTCGGGTATGGTCTCTCTCTCTAGCTTGTTATCTCTCTCTCCTTCTTCTTCCTCCGTTGCTGTGGTCTGTGTGGTGTGTATGCTAAGGTGAGCTGTGGGTTGAGGCAGTGAGTTAAGATGGGTGTTTGGGGTTTTATTTATTTTTTTCTTTTCTATTCTTTCTCTCTCTACTCGGTCTCCCTCTCTCTAACATGTTCTCACTCTCTTGGGTCCTCTATATAGCATGCAAGACACATATTACATATAGCATACACAACACAACCAAACATACATATAATATAATGTATAATACATCATAATACAACATACATGCCTATATATAAACTGTGGGTATGGTGTGTGGTTTGTGTTTTTGGCGGTTTGGTGAGGCTGGGAGTGGACGCGTGGCAGTGAGGGAGGGGATGTGATGGGTTGGTGATGGTGCTATGTGGCAGGGTGGTTTCTAATGAGTGGGATTTGAGAGTGTGATCCGGCGGTTGGGGGGAGAGGGGGAGTGACCGGGGGTCCAAGAGGGGAGGAAAATCCAATGGATTAAGGAGGGGTTTGAAGGTGTTTGTATAGTGGGTATTAGGGGGGGTTATACTTGGGTTAGATATAGGTGTACTACAAAATCTTAAATCATGGGATATGGTCCTTGTCTCGAGTCACGTACCATACAGTCCAGGTAGTTCCAACTATACGAGTTCTCATGCATTCATCAGTCCGAGTTTATATAAACGGTCTGAGTCTAATACGGCTGGGTGTAAAATGAAAATGTCAATGCAATTTAACCTAAATTATAGCTAGTTACAGGAATATATCGGGTCCGAATAATAAATATAACCTACGCTTATAATATCTAAATAACAGCCAAATATTAAAATATAATATATATTAGTATACGGGGGTTTAAACTAAAATGTTAATACTATAATAATTACGACTATAGTCCTAGGACTATTGGGTTCGAATAATATATATAACCTATAGTTATAAAATTAAGTGGTATAATATAATATTAATATAATAGTGAATACTAGATATATCTATAATTATAAATTAAGTGATTCCTAACTACATGATATAATTCATAATTAAATTGTTAACATGAAATTAATATACGGGGCCAGATTTATAAATTCTAAAATTAAGCGACACTGAAAATATACAATAATCTGTAATTATAAATTAGCGGCAACGGACTATAATATAGCATGTATTTTATAATATTAGTGTGATGGCAAATGTATAAGATATATCCTATAGAAATAAATTAAGCAACACGAATCTTAAAGCACGTAATTAACATACAGGGTCACATGACTTAGAAATTTAGAAAATTATATAAATAAAGTACTACGAATTTTACGAGTACTACAAAATTAGAAAAGATAAATGAGGAATCAGTAAGTTGTATCCCTCTGTGGTCAGGAGGATCTAAGTTTCAATTTAATTGTATGTATGGGGATCAATATTCGGTCAACTTAGATGAGCGAACATGCAGCTGTAGAAAATGGGATCTGTCTGGAATTCCTTGTGCACATGCTGTGTGTGCAATCTTCTTCAACAAACATCAACCTGAGGACTAGCTAACATTTATTCTTTATTTTAAAACTAAAATAAATAATGATCATAATATATAAATATAATATTTAAATTTCAGAATATATTAAATAATAATAATTCAGAATTTAAAATACACTAAACATATATTTAAAACTAATTTTGAATAATTAAAATATATATTACCATATTTACATATATATATATATATATACACTAAATGACAAATAAGAATCTAATAACTAAGGCTCTGTTTGGCAACTTAAATTCTGTGGCACCCTGAATTTCTTTAGAAATTTCCACATAGGAATTTAGAATAGTGAGGTCACCCCAGGATACGGTTACAGAAGGCCCATTAGGGTGACCCTAGTTAGGATCCTTATAAGATCCTATAGTCAACGTCTTAACAATGACGATGATGATTCTAACCTAGAATCAATTAGAACAGTTGTAACCTCGACGTGCTAAATTTCATCTAGGATTCATAGACAGACTCACACGTAGGCTATACCTAGCCCGTACTCACATATTACTGTATTTTCACTAAACTAGGACTTCGGCACACATCTCAAGGTACATAACCCGAGAGTGGACTCCACTACTACCGCATGGCAGCCATAAACATGCACACACCACCCTATGTGGACCCCACCCAATCTACCCTTGGACACACACAAGCACACACATACCCGTACACATTGTGCACCCATTGCATGAGATAACCCCCCCATCTTTCTCCCTCTATAAATAAGACTCCTATCCCTCACAAATACTCCAGCTCCTCCTTCATATTCAACAGCACACTCATGCACTCAACTTAGTAGAGAGAGAGAGAGAGACCTGAGAGCTTGTGAGGTACAAACACACTCATACTTTTCACTCTCGATTTTGATTCACCACACACACATACATTGTTCACACTCCCTCTACACTATCTCTATCTCAGCCCCACTAATACACATACACGTAGAAAAGCTAGAGAAGGAGAAGAGGGACGCAAAAGGAGAGAGAAAAAATGAAGATCAGAGAAGAAATAAAGAGAGAAGAGAATCCGAGACTTCTATAAGGTAAATCCAACCCCTATTGTGATTTTTTAGACCTCTGCATGTCACTTAGAAGGCCATAGGATCACATGCACACCGCAAACAGAGCTTAAGGCTCTCTGTCACTTCCGGCCAACCATTGAAGCTCAAGATTAGAGCTTGATTTTTAAAGTACAACCAAAACCCCCTTCAACTACACCAATCTGACCCTAGTGAACCCAGATAGATACCCTATGAGCTGTTTTAGAAGAAGGGTTAATTGGTGGGTCATGCAGAGCATTATTCTTTTTCTTGGCCGAAACAATAACCCTCTGGTTCGAGTGCTTAACGAATGAACTAGAACCCTAGCTCCTAGTATGTGAAAGAGGAGGAAATTTTGGTCATTTTGCCATTGAGATCACGTATTTCTATGGAATAATGAGTGAGATATGAAGAGAGAGAGTTTTCTGGCGAATCGTATGTCACCGGCGGCGTCGGGGTCGCCGGAGAAGAAGGTGAAACCCGTTTGGGTTTTGGGTTATAACACCCGGGTAAGGGGCGGGTTAGGATGTGTGTATAGATGGGTCAGGTTTTGGGTTTGGGCCGGGTTAAATTTACCCGTGGGCCAACTTAAGTAGCACGACGTCGTTTTGACGTCGGGCTTACTTTGGGTCGGGTTCGGTTAAACGGGGCGGTTCAGTCTGTATGTATAAGTGGGTAAGGGTCTGGGCTTGGATCGGGTTTCAATAAACCCGTGGGTCAATTAAATTGAACGACGTCGTTTTGATGCCACGGGCCGGGTCGCGGGTTTGGTTTGGGTATGGTTCGGGTTGTGTTGAGTCTGTTAGTGGATCTGGGTTTAGGTTAGGTTTGGTCCGGGTTCGGGTTAATGGGTAGGACTAGTTTATGAGTATGAGTGGGTTTGGGTTCGGGTTTAGGTTCAACCCGAATGGGTTTTAGAGTGAGTTTCTTTTTGTGTATTAGTGGGTAGTCCACTTAGGATAGGTTCGGGTCGGGTTGACCCAATGGGTCACCCGTGTGGGTTTTGTTGTGAGAGTAAACGGATTACCCGTTTAGTCTCGGGTCAGTTCGGGTTGACCCGCGGGTTTGAGATTATTATTATTATTATTATTAACATTATTATTATTATTATTATTATTGATATTATTAGTATTAATAAATTTTAAATGATTTCAATCATTATAAGTGTATTATAATGTATTATTAGTACATTTACTTTATGGAATATTATTATATAATATTCTTAATATACTAAGTATAATTATAATATGGTAATAATATAATTATTAATTATATGGTAATTTATAAGTATAAATAAATAGTTTTAAGGGTATTTAAATGGTATTTAAATACATATATTTATATATATATATATATATATATTTATAAATTATAGAAAATTAGGATAATGACCCTGGGACAATTTTATTATATAATGTAAATTATAAAGCTATGATATTATAGTCTAGTATTTTTAATAATTATTAAGGAGCTATTTTATGGGTATATTAATTATTAAAAATACCAAACGAGCTCCGAAAATTATGAGATAAATACTGGAAGTGTTTTTTAATATCTAGTATTTAATAAAAATACTTCTAAGTACTGATTTCACAGTATATGTATATTTATGTATTTAAATCCCTTTTCGGATATTTTCGGGTATATGTTATCTTCAATAATTCATAGTAAATAATCTAGGACTCCGATATTTACGCGGTCAGTTCCTAGAGTCTTAGAATAATGTCTAAAACTTTTCCTTAAAGTTTAGTGACCTTTCGACTCGGTCGAAAATACAGCTTGTCTTTTAGGGCCCGCATTAGTGTGGTAAGCCCTACATATTACCTCGTAAAACGCGACGGACTCCGATTTGAGTCTAGTCAATGGCGTTGGACTTAGAATGACACGTAGATCACTACCTTGAGGTTTATAACCTCATTTGGTAAAATTACTGATCTCGTCAAAATCAAGATATAAAAGTATGCTTATTTTTTTGCTTTACTTTCAAAAGATTGTAGTGTGGAAAGTACAGGTCGAACCCACAGAGATTGTTAACTTTTGATCCTATAATTATTAAAATCTAATCTAGCTAGTTATAAGAAAATCAGAAGTTGAATTGATTTAGGTTTTTATTATCACTACTACTTTAAACTATGAATTAAACTATGAATTCATAGAAATAAGATCTAGAATGAAATCTAAGTAAACTTATATGCGAAATTGGAAATTGATATAAATATATGGAGATGGGACCTAGGATTACAAATCCACCACTAACTATGCATTGAGGGTCTATACTTCTTATTCTAAGTTCTATGTTTGGATAGTTATGATCTATTGTAGCTACAAGCCCAATAGTATCGTTAAGAAGATATCGTTAGTTTAATCTAAACATAATCCATCTACGGTTCACATGAATCATCTACCTATAACTAGGGTGTAGCATAACTCATATTTCCTAAGCATGGATTATAAAAGAAGTAAACATCACAATCACATAAGCACCATTGTATGTAAATACTCCTATCAATCACAGATATCAAGGACTATTGAGTTCAATAAGTATAAGGAAAAATCTAAGACAAGAATAGATCCAAAGTACTCTTGATTATTAACATTAAAAACTGATTATATAAAATCCACCAACATACAATCACTATCCATAAACATAAAAACTTAAAATAGAAAAAGCATAGAATCCCTCTTTACATAGCTAGGGTTTCATTGAAACCCTAGATGAGGAGTTTAGTTGCTCATGATAGGTGAAAGCATGAAGATGGAGTTGATGTAAGCCATTAGAAACCTTCCTCTTGCCTTCAAAAAGTGCTGAATGAATGTATTGGTGAATTGCTCTCAAGGTGTGTAACCCTTGAAAATCATCAAAACTAGATATATATAGTTTACAAGGGTCTTTAGAAGCCTCTTTCAATTCGTATTGCACTGAAACAGCAGTTATTTCCACTCTGGACGTCTTCCAGTGATTTCGTCTGCACAGGACTCCTTAGAACACTGAAATACGCAACTTTGGTTTTTTCACATATCGCGCGCGCGGGTCGCGCGAGCGCGACATTGGGTACCTCGTGCGAGCGAGTTATTGGGGGTCTCGCGCGCGCGGGTCGCGCGAGCGATTCTCTGATTTTCGCGCCCGCGGACCGCGCGCGCGATGTGACTTTTTCTGCTTCTTTCTTCCTGCTTTTTCACCTATTTTAACCTGATCTCCTTGTTTTCTTCTAAAACCTGCTAGAAAATAGAAAATAAAGTAAAATTACATAAAAACAGGATAAAAACGACTAACAAATGTGAGTTAAGGCGTATAATTAGGAGTTGTTCTCTCCCGATCACACCCCCAAACCTACATTTTGCTAGTCCTCGAGCAAAAAGAATAATATAAACTACTAATATTAAAATTCCTAATCCATTTTCGTATGGATAACGATTGCACTTAACCTGTGCAACAAGCCTTTTAAACCTCTAGGTGTCCCTAGTCGGACGAGTGAAGTCTCGTGAGGGTTCTCGTCAACATGTCACCCACAACCATATTTATTAACTTGTAAAAATTTTATTCAAAATTTAAATATTTCAATGTCACATTCCTTTTTAGATAAAATCAAGCTCAAATGAAATTCTAAAACTATCAAGAGTAAAACAATCAGATGCCCTCCTACATTATGAAAAATAATCTGAAAACATATATCACCAGAATCAATAGCATATATCGAAGACTCGCCTGTGTGTGAAATGGTAGTCAAGTGGATACACTGCAACTATGAACTTGGAATATAAATCAGATAACTATCTTGTGATGCTTCGACTACAAATCTCACGTTGTTATTACACTCTAACATAAAATCATTCTGAAACAGGTGTAAACACTCATCTGTGTATATATATGCGAGAAAGAATTATTGTGCAAAACAAATAAATTCGCATATGACTCTCAACAACGTACCACACGACAAAAATAAAATAGTCTCACGAATAGATATCGATCGTCAAGTAAATATCATCACCACCATGTTTTTACTTCCTTTTCCTTATCGGTCACATATCAAATCATATTTTTATAGAATCAACTAGGACTTTACACGGGTTGTAATATTGGTCAAGGGTTAAGGCTTAGAAAAGAAAGGTAAAAGGGATTCAAAGTGTCCGTAAGTATCTAGAAATAGCTGCCTTAACATGGACCACAAGGGCTTTACTACAACGACTAGTTATATCACTTTTTTTTTTCAAGAGGATCATATCCTTTTTTTTTTCTTTTTTTTTTAACTATATTTATTATTATTTTTTTTAATAACTATTAATAATTTTTTTTTAAAATCCTTTTCTTTTACTACTCGATACATCATATTTTTTTTTCAGTCGTTTAATAGCCCAATTTCTTGATGAAAACTATTCTCTAACTACTTTCGGACATAGGGTAGGTACTATTTAATATTGGCAAACTCCATATCGGAGTGGGTAAGATAATAGGTGAACAAAGAAATGGCTTAATTAAAAACGGCTCAAATGGGTTAACAAGGGATATAAAATAAAAAAAAAATATTTATAATGGGTAGGCCAAAGGTCAAAAAGGTTTATTAGAACAAACGGCCTAGTGTCATTTTCTAAGGTTACATGATTTTTCAATGTTATGATATAAAAGGAAATAGAATTTCTCTGCTTTTAATATATATTTTTTAAACATGGTAATTCTAATATTCACTCGACTTTCAATCAAAATGAAGGAATAATGAGACCAATCAACGAGATAGTGCGATGTGTCAAAGAGATTCGATAAACGTAATAAAACCCTCAAAAGGATGATAGGCTCTGACGCTCACCGGGTTCTAGTCTCCACAATATTACTATTTAGAAATCCAAGGTATATTACAGTTCAAGGTTAATATACATCCATATGACTACGTGCAGTGCGACAAGATATGCAAGTATAAGATATAAAACAATGATTCCGATAATATATAATTCTCAAAACATCTTCTCATAGATTCGATCGGCATTCGATTATATACTCTCTTAATTCTCAAAATTTCAACGAAATGTAATTATAATCAAAAGGAACGCAATATTGAACAGTATTAAGAAACTGATTTTTATTTATATACAGAACTACTAAAATATTTGTTTCTCTATTATTATTATTATTATTTTTTTATTATGTTTTACAAAGAATTAAAAGAACTAACAACTGAATGAAATAACGAATAAAAGAAAACTAACAAAAATAAACTGAAGTACGAAAACAAGAAACTATACGAATAAAACTAATAAAACTAAACAAAAACACTAAAATGAAAATGAAAATATCCATATACTCCCCCCAAACCAAATCACTGCATGTCCCTATGCAGAGGGAAACATGACAATGACATGGATGTAGTCCTCATAGAATATCACCAGGACGTCCACTCCACGGAAAATGCCTGATGGAGGCTGTACTCCAGATCGAACGTACCAATCCACAAGCTCCAACTCTGGGTGCTCCGCAGGGTCGAACGGTGGACCTACCCCATCAACATCATGTACATCCAAACTCTGACCCTCCACAATCTCCTCAACGACGCTCGGACCCAAATCCACCCAATCGTCCTCCGGACCGGAATACGGCGCGAAAATCGAGGCAATGTCCTCAGGGGACCAGTCAGGGTGACACGGACGCTGTCGAACAACGTCCGACACATAATCAGGTAGGTTCCTATATGGATAGGTAACCTCCGGTGTAGGCACACTAGAATCAACAGGGTCAGATATAGAAATATCAGCGAATCCTGAGACAACACCCTCATCGTCATCATCAGTCGAGGACTCGACTGATTCAGACGATGACGACTCAGAAGATGTAGGAGGAGCGCCATAAGGGCCATCAAGAGACGTAGGGTCATCGCCAAACATGTCATCCTCGTCAGAAGAATCGGAACAACTGGTAATGGGCCTACGAGGACGACGACGACTCCAGCCGGTACGACCGACTGGGTCGTCAGGTTTGGCTATCCTAGGACTAAGTATAGAGGTATCAGAAGAAGAACCAGAGTCTGAATAGTAACTGGACTGACTGGGAGACCTCTCAGATGACGTAGGAGGAGACATCGGGTGATCCATAGAGAAAAGAGGATAAGGAGAAAGGAGGATTTGGATAACTATATGTATATGTAGTAGCGATATGTCCTGAAACCAAAAAAAAACGTCACAACTGAAATATAATTAGCGCAAGTTAATAGGCATGAAAGACATAGGTAATATTCAGGATTATAATAATGTATACCAAAAATGAACTACTCTTGAATATATGAACCTAAATTATTAATCAGTTACATGCGCTAAGAGTCAACGTAGTGAATAGGTTAATGTGGAATCATATTGATCAAAATTAAATAGTATTCACTTTTAATTAATAATTCGGAATAGTTAATGGATATTTTAGCATAATTTCCCCCAAACCTGAGTGTAAGCAATTCCTGTTAGCGTGCAATGGGTTTGATAATTACTAATTACTGACTCATTACTGTGAAGTTGTGATAAGTAATGACGTAAAGCATTATAAACAGTAAATGACAATAAGACCAGTGCAATGAATATAATGTCCAGGCATATAGCAAACCACAAAACAAAAGAAAAATGCAAAAATAAATTATTTACAGACCCAAAGGAAATAAAATAAAAGGAAATAATCTAAACCGGTCGAAGCCGGGTACAGTAAAATCCTAACAATAACCAAAAGACTAAATAAACAGGAAAAGCAACAAAATAAAATAATATACAGGCCCGAATGTCTGAAAATGTCAAAATCTCCCAACTAATACAAGAAAAAGGAAAAATACATGTCTAACCCCCCCAACCAAAACCTACTCAGTCATCACCACCCTCAATCAAAATCAACTCCAACCCATTACTCCCCTGGCCAGTAGTATCATCACCATCCCCATCACCGTCACTCCCATCGTCATCGTCACCAGCATCCCCAGCCTCCTCCTCACCCTGTACCTCCCCCTGCTCCTCAACTCCCTCCTCAGCCACCTGCTGCGCCTGTCGCGGAAACGCGGACTGGTAAGCTGCCTCTCCCTGAGCAAGAATGTCCTCCAGCTGATCAGGATGATGAAGCTGGAAAAAGGACCTCATGTAGGACTACAAGCGCAGCGTCTCACCTCGAAAAGCGCACACATCCCCATACGTCCAAGCGTACGGGGAATCCTCAGGAAGGGGTGGACGCTGGGCTGCCTGCTCACGACGGGCCTGGGCCTGCTCTCGGGCTCTCCTCACCTCCAGGTCTAGTCGATCCAAACTCAGCTTCCAATCAGCGGAAGCGAGGTCTGGAATATGTGCGTCAATAGGCTCATCGGCAGGAATAGGAAAGGCCTTAGCCCGAAGAATAGCGGTGATCGTACGAGGATAGGGCAAAAGAAGTTTAGAATCAAGGGAGTGGTCAATGGCATGAGCCGCAAGATGCATGCCCTCCATAATAATCAAGCCAGGGTGAAACCAATCGCTGCGGTAAACAGCGTGGAGGGCATGGTGGATTTCCTTGGTCCGTTCTTGCTCATGACCAAGGGGGTACAGGTTTCGTTTAAAGACATGGTCGACGAACCACATCTGGCAGGGCATATGAGATCGGCGAATAGATTGGCCCGAACCAGAGCGGCCGCCACACATGTCCTGAATGATATGAATGAAGGAGTGGGCTTTGTTGAGGACGGTTAATTTGGGAACTTGGTATGAGTGGGAAGGGAGTTGCAGGATTTCAGCGATGTTGTCTGGGTTGAGGGTAATGTCGTGGCCATCTATGGTGGTGGACAAGAAGGCGTGCTGGCTTAAAGATTGTTTGTGATAGCGGAGGTTTTGGTAGAAGAGGCGGACAAATCGGGGATAACTAATTAGGTCTGGGTTTCTAAAATAGAGCTGTGGGGCCAGTTTTCGGGCTACTAAGTTACTATGGCCCCACTTCGTGTCTTTATCAGACGCGAAGTACTCAGCATCTATAGCGGCCTCGTAATTGAGGCCGCGGGTGGCGTACTTAGGGCCTAAATCGTTTGGGTTAGGGTCTTCTGGGGGCGGTGGTGGAGGTGGGTCAGTTTGTTTTTCCTTTCCCTTGGCTTTTTTCTGCGGTGGTTGAGAAGAAGAAGCGGATCTGACAGTTCTTTTGGTCATTTAAAACAGGTTCGTATGAATTTTTAGAAAAAATTTGAAAATGTGGGCTTTGAAATTGGTCTATGCCCAGAAAAACAGAAAAAGAAAGGGATAGGGGGAATGGGTCACCTGCAAGAAAAACAATCCCGGAACGGGACACAATCAATCATATATTCAACATTTCCAAAGAAATTGGGGTTCACGGGGGAACACCCAGCAACTGTGAGAAGAGTCAGCCCCTTCCCACCCACTGTCCCAACAAGGGCACACACTTTGCGGCAAGTCACGGGGTACTTGCCGCGTGTTAAATAGCAATGTAAATACGGAAATAGATAACTGACACTAATGTTAAAGGCAACATTGCAATTGTTTAGTATGACTGTCCCAAGTTGGGTTAATACGTTGATGCAACGCCAAAACTCATTAAATCATTTCAACGTCGAAATCCGGTTAGCAATATGAATTATGGACACACTCAAATTCACATTCAATTTTAGGAATATGCTTCCTGTATACAAGATGAGCGCAAATGTGTAAAGCATGTGAAGGAAAACAACATAACTATCATTGGAGCTCTAGTATATGCTTTCTGATTCAATGTATGAACATTTAAAACTAATGTCGACGTATTCAATAGAATTTGAACACAACTAAGAACTATGAACACGATATTTTGATTCCTCTATGATTGCTGTTCACTTGCATTGTCAGGTTATATGAATGTTTATGTGTGTGAATCCGCAAGTCATGCTTGGTTATATAAATAGAGATTAGAGTGTTATTTATGTGTAATAGAATTCTTGCAGATCTAATTGTTTGTTCCTATGTGACGTATGTGTACTCTATTCAAACTCGCACTGAATTCCTTGTATGATTCTTAAATTGACCACAAACAATGTTATTTCCACATCATAACCCTAGCATTTAAGCAGTGCATATCATCATCCATGTAGAAATTAGTGTGTATGAAGAGATGTGAGTCAATAAGTCAATGCATGTATGGATCCGGATATGAGTACGTACCTATGTAAAAAAAAAAATTAGGATTCAGAGTTTATAAACATGTGGTCACTGAAATTCTCCCAATACTTATGCCCAAATTCATTACTCACATGCGGGCACATAACAAAACCATTAAGCGTGGATTACAAGCCTGTACTAAAAGGTCATAGGTTTGTTTTAGATGAATTCGAATGTGCGTTTACTAGTCTCAAATTAGAAAGGGCTAGTTTCTACGATCAGGTCGGGAACTTATTCACATTCATACTGGGATATTCAACATTACAGGAATAACAATTAATATGTGTATTAAGTTATGAAATGCTAGTGTGTGTATTTAATATTTCTGCATGCGAAAAATGGTTGTCTATAGAGGCTTGTGTTTCTATAGGGCTGCATAATATGCTCATGATTAACCCAAACCCTAGTAGCTAAAATTTAGCCCCCAAATTGAAGTCCAATTTATCTACAAATCGTATGTCACAAACCCTAATTAGAAGCATTCAAACAGATTTAAGACTGAGTAAGGTCAGGCTCAAGGTTTCAAGACCCCCAATTTGTTAATCCTAACATGATCAGTGGTGCATATGAGTTAATGTTCATGAATGAGAGGCTTCATGTGTAAAAATCTGTGTGTAAAGCAATACTTGTAGGCAGAGATTCCCAAATGCAACCCTAGTAGCTATAGTGCTCATACCCCGAAATTTGTGAACCTAATCTTAGGGTTTCTAATCAACCCCCAAAATTCAGCTCTGGGATTAAATCACTTGTTTGATTATGTGGGTATTCATGTGTGCGAGTATGGAGTACATAGATGTATGCGGGTGTGGATGTATCAGTGATTCAAACCAATTTAGGGTTTCAAAGCAACCCGAAATTCCTCCCTAAGATTCAAACCATGTGTATGACTCCATGTGCACATATACATATATATGGATCTGTGTGTATAGACTTTGGACCCATGAATGTATATATATATGTATATATACCTGTATGTATACCACGAGCAGAGGAAAAGGGGGGTTGCTGTGTAATCGCGTCTAACGGAGGCAGTGAACGGTGGTGATGTAGCGGCGGCGGCGTCTTGATGTGGTGGTGGTCCGATGAAGGTGGACGGCGGCGGTGTCTTGAAGTGGAGGTGTGTGGTGGTTTGTGATGGAGGGAGGAGAGAGAGAGAGAGAGAGATCGCGAGAGGGAGAAGAGAGACGTAGACAGAGAGAGAAAACAGTGAATCTGACACAAATTAGGGCTTAGCCCTGTATTTAAAGGGATGCCAACCTCGCGCGAGCGAACCGCGCGAGCTAAGCTCGCGCGCGCGGATCCCTCCGCGAGGAAAAGCTGAGGTTTGGTTTTGTGTTTTAATCTCAAAATTGTCCCAAGTGTAAAATCCGCCCGAGCGGACCGCTCCAGCGAGATTCTCGCGGGCGCGATCTGAGGCGCGACCAGAAACTGAGGCTTCTTTTCAGCAGCTAAAAGCAATTCAGTCTAAGGGATAATACCGCGCGAGCGGGCCGCTCTAGCGAGAACCTCGCGGGCGCGATTTCTGGCGCGAGAATACACTGAGGGTCCCTTTAAAGACTTTCCAAAAGTTTTGGCTAAGGGGATATCTCGCGCGAGCGGACCGCGCAAGCGAGTCCTCGCGCGAGCGGGCCGCGCGCGCGAGATGCTGAATTCTCATTTTTCTTTTCTGTTTTCTTGTATATATGTTATAAACTTTAAACTATGCATCTTCTGGGCATTTAGATGTTCAGACAATGGCCAAAAACTACTAAATAGTGTACAAAATTCAAGAAAATTCTAACTAATGCTTGGGTTGCCTCCCAAGAAGCGCTAAATTTTACGTCGCTAGCTCGACCGATGCACGTGCTCAGTCGAGATAGACCGGATCTACTAGGTCTATAGATTCGATTTCTCTCTCTTCTGTTTCCTCGGTTCGATACGGCTTAAGCCGTTGTCCATTTACTTTAAAAGGTGCCCCACCATTCATATCTTGGATCTCAATCGCTCCATGCGGGAACACTTGCGTTATAGTGAACGGACCGTCCCATCGGGACCGTAGCTTTCCCGGGAATAATCTTAATTTTGAATTGAACAACCAGACGCGTTGTCCGACCTCAAAATTCTTTCTTATAATCATTTTATCGTGAAAAGCTTTAGATCGTTCTTTATAGATTTTCGAATTTTCATACGCTTCATTTCTCAATTCTTCAAGTTCTTGCAATTGAAGTTTACGATGACATCCTGCCGCTTTTATATCTTGGTTAAACGTTTTTACGGCCCAATAGGATCGATGTTCGAGTTCCACCGGTAGGTGGCACGCTTTTCCAAACACTAAGCGGTAAGGAGACATCCCAATAGGGGTTTTAAACGCTGTACGATAAGCCCAAAGCGCATCGGGCAGTCGTTGTGACCAATCTTTACGGTCTGGACGTACCGTATTTTCTAATATACTTTTGACCTCTCTATTAGTCACTTCAACTTGGCCTTGGGTTTGCGGATGGTATGCGGTTCCTACTTTATGGGTGACAGAATATTTTCGGACGAGGGCTTCGAAATAACGATTACAGAAATGTTTCCCCCCGTCACTTATAATCGCTCGTGGCGTACCGAATCGACAAAATATATTATCTTTAATAAATGAAACCACAACTTTGTGGTCGTTGGTTCTCGTCGCCACTGCCTCCACCCACTTAGAAACATAGTCGACCGCGACTAAAATATATTCAAAACCACAAGACGAGGGAAACGGACCCATAAAATCGATGCCCCAAACGTCAAATATTTCTATAATAAGAATTGGGGTCATGGGCATCGCATCACGATGTGACATATTCCCTGTTTGTTGACAACGTACGCAGTTCTGACAGAATTCATGTGCATCTTTAAACAATGTTGGCCAATATAACCCACTTTGGAGGACTTTAGCGGCCGTACGACGGCCACCAAAGTGTCCTCCGCATTCTAGAGAATGACAAAAATTTAATATGGATTTAAATTCACTCTCTGGAACACAACGTCGTATAATTTGATCAGAACAGTGTTTAAATAACAATGGGTCATCCCAGTAATAGTGTTTAATTTGAGAAAAGAACCGATCTTTATCTAAACGAGACCACGTATGCGGGATATATCCCGTAGCTAAGAAATTAACGATGCCGCTGAACCATGGACGATTTACGGCAGATAATGCAAATAATTGCTCGTCCGGAAATGAATCCTGGAGAGGGGTTATATCGTTAGATTCTATATAGATTCGTGACAAGTGGTCAGCTACAACGTTTTCAGAACCCTTTTTATCCCGTATTTCATAATTAAACTCTTGCAGGAGTAAAATCCATCGGATTAACCTAGGTTTCGTTTCTTTCTTATTTAGCAAATGTCGCAATGCCGCATGATCAGTATAAACAATGACTTTTGAACCCAATAAATAAGAACGGAATTTGTCGAGGGCAAATACAACCGCAAGTAATTCTTTTTCCGTTGTTGTGTAGTTCAATTGCGCATCATTTAGTGTTTTACTTGCATAATAGATCACATGAGGGATTTTATTGACCTTTTGACCTAACACGGCCCCTACGGCATAATCGGAAGCATCACACATCAATTCAAACGGTAATGACCAATCAGGGGATTGGATTACCGGAGCCGTGGACAATAATGTTCGCAACGTTTCAAATGCCTTGAGGCATTCATTATCAAATACAAAAGGCACATCCTTAGCGAGCAAATTGCACAAAGGTCGTGAGATCTTACTAAAATCTTTTATAAATCGTCGGTAAAAGCCGGCATGACCGAGGAAAGACCGAATTTGACGAATGGACGACGGCGGTGGAAGTTTATCAATTAGTTCAATTTTCGCCTTATCTACCTCAATACCCCGTTTGGATACAACGTGACCCAATACGATCCCTTCTTGAACCATAAAGTGGCTCTTCTCCCAACTCAAAACCAAATTCGCTTCCTCGCACCGGGCGAGGACTTTCGTAAGGTTTTGTAAACACTCGTCAAATGTTGGACCAAAAACTGAGAAGTCATCCATAAACACTTCTAGAAACTTCTCAACCATGTCCGAAAAGATTGACATCATACACCGTTGAAAGGTTACTGGTGCATTGCACAAGCCAAACGGCATACGTCGGTAAGCAAAGGTTCCAAAAGGACAGGTGAACGTTGTCTTTTCTTGGTCATCTGGGTAAACGGGCACCTGGTTGTAACCAGAGTATCCATCTAAGAAACAATAATAACTCTGACCGGACAGACGTTCTAGGATTTGATCAATAAAAGGGAGAGGGAAATGATCCTTACGAGTCATCATGTTAAGTTTTCTATAGTCAATGCAAACCCGCCAACCGGTAGTTTGACGGGTGGGTATAAGGACTCCCTTTTCGTTGGGTACAACCGTGATACCTGACTTCTTTGGGACAACCTGAGTTGGGCTGACCCAATTACTATCGGAGATCGGGTATATAATACCGGCATCTAAGAGTTTAATCACTTCCTTCATAACCACTTCTTTCATGTTAGGGTTGAGACGTCGTTGCATTTCCCTAGATGGTTTAGCATTTTCTTCTAAATTTATTCTATGCATGCAAACTGACGGGTCAATTCCTTTTAGATCAGCGACCGTCCATCCAATCGCCTTTTTATGATTACCTAGAACCTTTATTAGTTGTACTTCCTGACTTTCAGTTAAATTTGACGCGATTATAACAGGAAGGGTTGCGTTCGTTCCTAGGAATGCATATTTTAAAGAATCCGGCAACCGCTTAAGTTCGAGCGTCGGAGGACACTCAATGGATGGTAATGCTGGTTCATGTGAAAGAGGTGGTAAAGCCTCTACTTTAGGTTTCCATGGAAGCGCATTAGTCGTATTTACTGATTCCAATAGAGTATTTACATCTTCAATATTTGTGTCAATGTTGAAATCATTAAAATTGAAATGTGATAAGCATGCTTCTAACGCTTCCTTAGTTAACATAAAAGGCGCTGCCTCTTCAACTAATTCGTCTATTAAGTCTATGGCATAGCAGTCTGCCTCTTCATCATCTCTATATGGTTGATTAGATGCATTGAAAACGTTAAGACGCACAGTCATGTTACCAAAAGTTATATCCATCACACCAGTCCTACAGTTGATAATTGAATTAGCCGTAGCTAGGAAAGGGCGTCCTAGAATGACTGGAACTTGTTTACTAGCATCTAGGACAGGTTCGGTGTCTAGTACAATAAAATCGACCGGATAATAACATCTATCAACTTTGACCAATACATCCTCTACTACCCCCCGTGGCACTTTAATTGACCTATCGGCTAATTGTAAGGTGGTCGCAGTCGGTTTCAGTTCTCCTAAACCCAAATGTTCATAAACTGAATAGGGTATCAAATTCACACTCGCACCTAAATCAAGAAGAGCCCGTTGAATGTATTTATCACCTATGTGACAAGCGATGGTTGGAGTACCCGGGTCTTTATATTTGAGAGTGTTAGTAGTAAACAGGGAGCTAACCTTTTCTGTTAGGAACACTTTCTTAGATAGATGGTTTCTAGACTTTCTCTTCTGAGTGCATAGATCCTTTAAGAACTTAGCATACGGGGGTATCTGTTTAATCGCATCTAGTAGTGGAATATTGATTTTGACTTCTTTAAATATTTCGAGAATATCTTCCGGTTTCGTGCTTTTTCTAGTGAAGTGAGCCGGGGCTTCCCCGCTCGGTGGAAATGGCATCCTAGGCACATAATCGGAAGGGTTTACCGCTTTCGATGTTGTATTTGATATCAAAGGGTTAGCGTCTTTTGAAACTGGAGTAGAACTCTCTTCCTTTTCACCCTTTTCCTTTTCTTTATCTTTATCTTTCCTAGCCTCGGGAGGAGGTACGACCTCCTCGGGACGTTCAGTTGTCCTTGTTGAGACAGCGTTAACCTGATCACTCGCCGAACTCACCTCATACTGACCTTTAGGATTTTGAACAGGTTGACTTGGTAATTTTCCCTCATTACGTCTATTCAATGTATTAGCTAATTGTCCCATTTGGGACTCTAATTTTGTTATAGATTGCGTATGAGAATTTACCAGTTGAGACTGCGATTGTGATTGGGCCTCTAAGGTCTTTAATGATGCCAACACGCTCTCTTCGAAGGTTTTATCCCTAGAAGGATTAGCACGGAAGGAGGGTTGTTGGTATTGATTTGGTTGATTCGGAGGCTGCTGATACTGATTAGATTGTGGTTTATACGCATTAGGAAAATTGGTTGTATCAGGTTTCGAATACGGCTTCTCACTATTGGAGTTCCATGACAGGTTCGGATGAGTTCCCCATGTCGTGTTTGGTTTATACCCCGTGGGGTTATAATTCGGTCGTTGGAACTATTGAACCGCATTTATATGCTGTTCGACAAATTCTGGGAACTGGGATGCGGTCGGACATGCTAATGTTGAATGTGACGAATCTGAGCATAACTGGCATACTTCAGCCGAAGGAGGTGGGCCTTGCACGCGACCCATCATCATAAGTTGGTCCATTTTTCTATTTAGTTCTTGAATTTCGTAAAAATGATTAGACTCAACTTTCGCTTCTCTCTTTGGATTAGGTAGAAGGTGTCCTTCAGGTCGTACGGATACCGCTTGATGCATAGAGTTTTCACTTAATGTTTCAAATATCTTCCATGCTTCATCGGCACTCTTGTGGAGGAACGTCCCCGCACAAATAGCATCGACGGTATTTCTAACGGCAGGAATCAATCCTTCATAAAAAACTTGCACTAGCTGCCATTTGGGTATCTGGTGATGAGGGCAAGAACGGAGAAGTTCTTTAAATTGTTCCCACGTATCGTAAAGTGTCTCCCCATCTTGCATTGTAAAATTAGTTATTGATTTTCTAATCTGATTCGTTCTAGTTATGGGGAAAAACTTTTGTAGGAACGCAGTTTGCAACTCATCCCATATTCTTATTGAATTTGGCTCCAACGATTGGAGCCAGTACTTAGCTTTATCTTTAAGTGAAAACGGAAACAGGCGCATTTTTAATTCATCGTCTGTTAAGTTCTGAATCTTTAAAGTCGCACAAATACCCTGAAATTCGCCTAGGTGATTATAAGGGTCTTCCTTAACACGCCCGTGAAATGACGGCAGGAGCGCAATAGTTGAGGATTTAATTTCAAAATGAGCTGCCGTCACATCCGGCAATGCAATACACGACGGTGGCGTGTAGGCCGTAGGAGTGAAATAGTCCTTTAATGGTGGTGGTGGGGGTATGTTCAGATTATCCCCCTCATTCCGATTATTCCCATTATTCTGGTTATTCCCAAAATCGGCCATCGGAATAGGTTCGATTTTTATTGTTTTAGTTTTTCTTAAACGATTACGCGTACTACGGAGTTCTAATTCAAATGAAGATGACGGTTCAGGTGTGGACTCGTCGTCCAACATCAACCAAGCTCTCGAAGCTTGGGCTGATGACCTAAAGCCTCTAAGTGTTCGTTCAAGTTCGAGATCAAGTGGGTTTAATTTAGGATTAGTTGAACGAGTTCCAAACATACACTAAGGGTTGACTCAATAAAACAACAAAAACAAAAATAGCTACGCTAATAACCAAGCATGCAAGCACACAAGCTAATATGATGCATGAAATTATCCTGTAATGCAATGACCGCATCAAGCCCAGCGCCCCGGGTTTCCTAGCTAATGCAGTGCTCACTCCACACCTACCCTAATGCAAGTATTGCGTCTCAGCGCCCTGACTTACAGTGGTTGATGCGAAATTTAAAAACTTAGCGAATTTACTTGTTTTTGGATTTTTATTGCAATTTTCTTTGCAGGTTCGCGTAAGCTCCGTTGACGTGCACAACTGCTCCACTCGATCTTGCTAGAATTGACGGTTTGAGATCTGTAGAACAAGAATAATTTTAGCGACTCTAAAATGAAACTAAAACAAAGAAAATAAAAAGGAAACTAATATTTACTAACTAAGTAAATTACGATTCTAATAATTAACGGCAAAAGTTACTTCAATCCCCGGCAACGGCGCCAAAAATTGATCTCGTCAAAATCAAGATATAAAAGTATGCTTATTTTTTTGCTTTACTTTCAAAAGATTGTAGTGTGGAAAGTACAGGTCGAACCCACAGAGATTGTTAACTTTTGATCCTATAATTATTAAAATCTAATCTAGCTAGTTATAAGAAAATCAGAAGTTGAATTGATTTAGGTTTTTATTATCACTACTACTTTAAACTATGAATTAAACTATGAATTCATAGAAATAAGATCTAGAATGAAATCTAAGTAAACTTATATGCGAAATTGGAAATTGATATAAATATATGGAGATGGGACCTAGGATTACAAATCCACCACTAACTATGCATTGAGGGTCTATACTTCTTATTCTAAGTTCTATGTTTGGATAGTTATGATCTATTGTAGCTATAAGCCCAATAGTATCGTTAAGAAGATATCGTTAGTTTAATCTAAACATAATCCATCTACGGTTCACATGAATCATCTACCTATAACTAGGGTGTAGCATAACTCATCTTTCCTAAGCATGGATTATAAAAGAAGTAAACATCACAATCACATAAGCACCATTGTATGTAAATACTCCTATCAATCACAGATATCAAGGACTATTGAGTTCAATAAGTATAAGGAAAAATCTAAGACAAGAATAGATCCAAAGTACTCTTGATTATTAACATTAAAAACTGATTATATAAAATCCACCAACATACAATCACTATCCATAAACATAAAAACTTAAAATAGAAAAAGCATAGAATCCCCCTTTACATAGCTAGGGTTTCATTGAAACCCTAGATGAGGAGTTTAGTTGCTCATGATAGGTGAAAGCATGAAGATGGAGTTGATGTAAGCCATTAGAAACCTTCCTCTTGCCTTCAAAAAGTGCTGAATGAATGTATTGGTGAATTGCTCTCAAGGTGTGTAACCCTTGAAAATCATCAAAACTAGATATATATAGTTTACAAGGGTCTTTAGAAGCCTCTTTCAATTCGTATTGCACTGAAACAGCAGTTATTTCTACTCTGGACGTCTTCCAGTGATTTCGTCTGCACAGGACTCCTTAGAACACTGAAATACGCAACTTTGGTTTTTTCACATATCGCGCGCGCGGGTCGCGCGAGCGCGACATTGGGTACCTCGCGCGAGCGGATCGCGCGAGCGAGTTATTGGGGGTCTCGCGCGCGCGAGTCGCGCGAGCGATTCTCTGATTTTCGCGCCCGCGGACCGCGCGCGCGATGTGACTTTTTCTGCTTCTTTCTTCCTGCTTTTTCACTTATTTTAACCTGATCTCCTTGTTTTCTTCTAAAACCTGCTAGAAAATAGAAAATAAAGTAAAATTACATAAAAACAGGATAAAAATGACTAACAAATGTGAGTTAAGGCGTATAATTAGGAGTTGTTCTCTCCCGATCAATTACCATTTTGCCCCTATTGTTGTACTCATACATTATTTTGTTTATTCCGTTTATTATTGTAGAATTTGACGATTATCTGCTTTTCGAGGAACGGTGACTCGAGGTGAATTTCTTAACTTCACTCTAATCCTAATAAGATTAATAAAAGATGTTTTAAAGCTACCTATATGAGATTTTGTATAAGTAATATATTGATTTATGATGCTACATGTATTCCACTAATTGTAAGACTATGCAAAGCATGTTATGGTAGTGCTATCGCATACGTGAGCATGTTAAGAGTTTTATCTATATGATTATTGGTATCAAATCCATGTTCTATGTGTTACGTTTCTGCTGCTATCTGTTAAATGCAAGTTTTACGATGTTGTTGACTGGAATAGATAACACATGCCATGGTAATAATAAAGAGGATTAAAAGTAGATTTGCATGTGAGTATTGATAGTGGACATACGTGCATTTCATGACATGTGTCAGTATGCGTTGTGTGAGAAATATAAGTGTTTGATGAGAATGTGAATGAGATGATGTATATGAATGTGAAAGAGATGTGATTACTAGATCCTATGGGTCAACGGCTGACGAGCCGGGTGGACGTGGACGGTTAGGGTTCCTAGCGCGCCTCTCACCGTTGAAGACGTCCGGTGATGCGCATACATGGTTGAAGATGTCCCATGTGTCATTGAAGACGTCCGGCTAGTGCTCTAATATACTTCTCAGCCATGTAGATGACCAGTGAGAGTATACACATGGTTGAAGATGTCCCATGTGCCAGTTCCATTGTTTACGGGTAGTGTGCATCGTGAAGACGTCCGGCGACCTATCAAGGGAATAAGTATGAATCGGCTATTATAGCATGTTATCATCCTTGATATACCGCGTGTTGTCATGTGGATGAGAAAGACAAAGTGAATGATGAGATTGAGTTGATGAATAAAAGGGTTTGGTTCGAAATGATTTGGTTTTGGAAAGTTTTGGTTTTAAAATGAAATGGTTTTGAAAAGTGTCTGTTTTAAAAGTAAGAGTTGGGAGTGAGTCGCATTGGTCATGCATTTGCATGCACAAGGATATAATAAGGAGAATGTATTCTATGATGTTATGTTCATCTGTCTACATGTCATGTTGAGACTTCTTCTATGTCCGTGGTGAGAATACATCTTTTGATAAGAGATTAACCATATCTTAAGATACTAAACTATGACGTGAGTCGAGAGATGTTTTGTATTTATTGATTATTGTGCGGTTGAGACTCTCACTCAGCCTTGTTCCAAGGCTTACGGCATGTTACGCCCGGGGCATTCGTATGCCCAGAGTATTGCAGGTTTGGAGATAGATAGAAGAGTTCAGGATGCAGTGCAATGGAGCCAAGGAGAATAAAGCCTTGCCCAAGTTCTGATAGACAGTTTCTCAAGTTTTTTTTAAGCCTATGTAAATTGTTTAGTATGGCCTATTGTATTAAGATTGAAGTTATTGTAACCCTTGTTTAATTTCCGTTGCTGTATTTATACTCTGATAAGTTTAGGTCATGCTTATGCTCTAGCATATCCCGTATGATTGCATGGTGCTGAGTTAGAAGGACAGGACGATTAACAAACTAGTCACGTGTCTACGGACCCATAAAGGAAAATTTTTATTTTTTTTCCTATTTTTGGCTTACTCCGGGGCGTGACAAATTCCTAACACACAAATGTCGGCCCATAATCAGGTTTGCCAAACAAGGCCCAAGTTAACTTCATCTTCCCCCAAAATTGACTGATATACGGTATATATATAATTCGTATATATATATACATTTTATACACAAAACTTCAATCGATCATAACTCCCTTAATTCTTAACAAAAATATGCAAACTTTATGTCAAAATCAAGTGCCTTGACGAGCTCGATCTAACGGTATAGGTCTTGAAGCCTAACTATTAATGGTTTATCCATACGGGAAAAAATAGATTTGTTCTAAAAAGAATAATTCGATCGTTGGTCGTCCAAATGCGACCTAAGCTTCGAGCCGTTCATCGAGGATCTTAAGGGGGTCGTTAGGGTAATTTTGTTGTTGGTTTCATGCGTTTTGGTGACGGTCCAAAAATCCTAGCTCGGTGGAGCTTTAATGGCCGCTGGCTATGGTTGGGCTGCTAGGTTCTGCTAGGGGCTACTTATAGGTCTGTGTGTGTCTGTGTGAGTGTGTGGAGTACAAAAATGCAAAGGGGTGGGGGTTTTACCTTCCTGGGTCTTAGGTCTCTCTCTCCTCTTGGTTTGGTCTCTCTTTCTCTCTCTCTTTTTCTCTCTCCTTCTTTTTCTTCCTCCTTCCTCTCCTTCTTTACTCTCTGCGTGAGTTTGTGGGAGTGGTCTGCGTGTGTGTGTTTGAGTGGAGAAGGCAGAGAGGTGGTGTTTGGGGTTTTGTGGTCTTTCTTTTCTTCTCTCTCTCTACTCGGTTCTCTTTCTCTGCCAGCCACTCTCTCTCAGTGTCTATATATAAATATATATATATACAACACACATACACATTACATCTATATAATATCCTAGCTCAGCCTTTATGACCAAGAAGAGATCTAAACCGTCCACTAAGGTGGACGCTCTGGGCCGTCTGATCTCTGACTTTACTCCTTTCTCTGAACCCCTCTCTGAAATAACGCCTCTCTATCTCATCCGCCTCTGTCCTCTTGGAACTCACAAATAACACTTTAATTTGAATTTCACTGGTTCAGTCTCTCTTGCGACTCTCATTGTCTCTCTTCTCCTTTTCACCTTCTTCTTCTTCTTCTTCTTCTACACCAAATCAACCACCATTAAAGCTCCAACCACCAGATTCAGGTACTCTTTCTCTCTCTCCCACTCCCTCTCCCTCTCCCTCTCTCCCTCTCTCTGCAACCTTTGCCTCAATATTGCATTTATTTGCAAAGAACCAAAGGAATCATGGTATTATTGAATGTCCTCTTAACTTTTTGATTGTTATGTGGATACATTAATCTGAACTCTATTTTGACTTTTTGATTGTTATGTGTATCCATTTGGTGTTTTCAATTTCAACTTCTTTCCTTGAGCACATTTTACAAAAGACTTTTTTGGCCAATCTCTGATACATTGGCGGCATTTTCATGTTCTTTGTTACTCATTCATCACAATTTTGCCCAAGAATGGTTAATATTGAATCAACAATATTTGGTCCTTATTGCCCTGGAAAAATATTGTGATCATTGAACGGACCTATAGGTATTGAGATTGATTTTACTTAAAATGTTATCACCCCTACTCATTTTTAGCTTTTGGTTTGGATTTGGATCCCAAAAAGTTATAATTTGGTCCTTACATGTAACTTTGAAAACCCTTTTGATTTTAAAGACCAATTTGGTTGTCGAAGTTACAAACTACTTTTGCTAAGGGTGATGATTGTAACAGTGAAGGATTTCTCATAAGAGTGGAGAACTACCACTTAGGTTCTCTGCCTAACTGGGAATACTCACCCTTCTTCCTTTGACCCTTTTATTCTTTGTACTAGATTGCTTAGAGAAAAGATGTCATAAATGCATGTGAAGAATTTGTTTGTTTGTATTGGAAATTAATCCCTGAAAATTTAATTCAATGCACCTTCACCAAAGTGGGGGTTTTTTTTTGCCATGTAGTATGGGGCAAAAATAATTTTAATAAATTTCTATTTTTATTTTGTAGTAATATCTTACAAAATAGTGGACCTACAATTTTGTGATGTGTTAATTTTGACAATCTTGTGCATACAATTTTGGTCGCTGGCAGGCTTTTTGTGGATGTGGCTATCTTTTTTGTGCTCTTTCTTTTAAGGGCTTAGGACAATGCCAAGAAGATGTTTGCTTCATACTCTTGATGACTTGAATATCGATTGTGCTAAGATTATTACTATTCACTTTTTTTTCATATTATTTTTTTGTTTCATTTATACCACATGTCATCAAGGCTGGCGTAACTAGGAGTTCCGAGACGAGGAGCACTAGACTAGAGAAAATGTGTTGGGAGGATTTGAAAATTGGCTCCAAAGATAAAGAGTTTTTCGGGTGTCAAGAATCAGGAATACCCTTTGCAGACTACTGGGTTGCTCTCAAGTTAGTCTCAACAGAGTTCACATTTACCACCACCTTCAGCAAACTATTAAGTAATTAACCTTTTTTTCCTAGCAAAAAAAAAAAAGTAATCAACCTTTTTCTAGGCTTGGGGGACATGGGGTGGGAGTGATGTGTCCGTCAGGTCTTAGGGGTGGGTTGGTTAATGAGGGGGGTTGTGTTGTGTCTAGTGGATAAAAGTTTAAAAGAGGGGGAGAATATTTGGAGAATCTTAGGGGATTCGGTTGAGGTTTGGGGGTTGAGTGTACGAAGAGTGAAAGTGATGTGAGGTGATGTGATATTACTGTGTACGGGTATACGTGTAATTTAGTCCGGTAATATTAGTTTCTACGGGTCTGCGTATAAGTCAGTTTCGATCTGTATTTCTAGTTTGGTCCGGGGTTAAAAATAAAAATGTTGATACTATAAATTATAATTATAGTCGGAAAACTAACAAGGCACCGAGTTAAGATATTATAGTATATAATCTATAGTTTATAACTTAGGCAACAATAAATTTTAAGATATAATCTATAGTTATAAATTCTAAATGACAAATAATATTAAATCACAATATATTAATATACGGAGGTCTAAATTCTGGTGACAATGAAATTATAATACATCATATAGTTATAAATTTTTAAATGACAATGACTATTAAAATAATCTATAGTAACTAATCAAGCAACAACCAAATATTAAAATACGATTATATTATAACACGTTGGTCTAAATTTAGGCGACAATGAAAATATACACTATAACCTATAGTTATAAATTAGTGGCGGTGAACTGTAATATAACTTGAAGTTATTAATATTAATGCAATAGCGAATAAAGGATACGTCCTATAGCTATAAATTAAGCGACACGAATATTAAAACACAAAATCAATATACAAGGTCACACTTAGAATTTAGGAATTACATAATTAAAATACTACGGATTTATATAATATATAATTAAGCGATAACTAAAATATAATATTAAATCACGTAATGATAATACAGGAGGTCAGACTAGGAAATTAGTAATATTACATTAACAAGGCAGTACAGATTTTACAGGTACTGTAGAAACTGAGTCACCCTTCACTGTCTGGATCACAAGATTTCCCATTCCTCGCAAGTTACGACATCTAGATTCTTATGACGGCTCGGGGAGTCCGGTCGATCATATGTCTTACAAGGTTCAGATGGCGTTAGTTACCAACGCCGACGAACTGCTATGCCTGGCCTTTCCGAGCACCCTCAAAGGTCTAGCCGCAGAGTAGTTCCACTCACTTAAACCACGAACGGTCGACAATTTCAAGGCGCTCAGCAAGCTCTTGGTCAGCCAGTTTGTGGGGATGCTCTGTCTATCACAGCCAAAAACCCAATTGTTGGCCGTCAAGCAATGCAAGGGAGAAGCCTTGAAAGATTATGTCGACCATTTCAATCAGCAAAAGCTTCCGATCCGCAACCTGAATGAAACGGTCACGATCACAGCCTTCTGATCGGGGGTTCAGCACACCAAAGGTTACCACGTAGTTCTACCACAACCGGCTAGCCACCCTAGTTGAACTCTCAGAGAGGGTTGGGAAATACATTGATACGAAAGAGTTCTTGAAGTCTAAGCGCACCAGATTCGCAGGAGATGAGTCCCTAAACTCCAAACAAAAATACGAAGGATCTGAGAAGGGCTCGGGAAAGAAGCTAAAACAGGATCAGCAACGAGGCAGTTGGGATCAAGCCCCGATCACCTTCACACCACTTTCCCACCCTATCCAGGAAGTCATGGTCGTCGCCGAGGCTCAGAGGTTGCTTAAAAAATAGCCAAAACTCAAGAGCCTGCCTGAGAAAAGGAACTGGGACAAATATTGCCGATACCATAAAGATCATGTGTAACACCCTGTATTTTTTAGATTTAAATATTCATTTACAAAAAATGTTAGTGAGGCAACCTGATTTTTTATGTTTTATTAACGGGCTGTGTGCATCTATAAATTCATGGTCATTTATTTGTCTGTGTATATTTATTTTAATTAATATTAATTACTGTGTGTAATTTCGTAAAACTAAGGGGTAGAGTTAAGTTGTAAAAGTTTAAGTTGAACAAGTTATTGAAGAATGGATGTGTTTATTTTTTTGTAGAGCTTATAGGCGCGTGAATGTGTTAATTTGTATTTTTTATATTTAAATTAAGTACCTAGGTTATGTACACTCATTGGGTCACTCATTTGAGTACTTTAGAATGTATTTCGGGCCCATATGAAGCCTTTTTGTGAGGCCTTAAGCCAAAAAACGGGATTCAATATTTTTTTATGTGTTTTTGTTATACTATATGTAGGTGTATCATATATACATAGACAATATTCCTCCTAGGATTTTGATAACAAAAGAAAAAATAGAACAGTCAAGAGAGAGAGAGAGAGAGAGAGAGAGAGAGAGAGAGAGATAATAATAATAATAATAATAATAATAATAATAATAATAATAAGAAGAAGAAGAAGAAGAAGAAGAAGAAGAAGAAGAAGAAGAAGAGAAGAAAAGAGGAATCTCAACCTTTTGTTTTGTGTAAACATCATCAACCTTGAAGCCCTAAATCGGTGAGTTAATCATGTGTTTCATTTTGTTTTCGTTACAACTTCTCGTCAATTAGAATATGTTGAGTTAATCGGAAGAAGATCCATGAAATCATGTTGGAGTATGCATATTTAGGTGCATGAACAGATATGTATATTCATTGTTAATGGGTGTAAACTTCGAGATTTATTTAAACGAGCTCGGATCTGTTTGAGAGAAAAATTCTAAATAATTCGTGAGCTGATTATTATAAGATTCTTCTCGCTATTCCCATGTAAAACGCTATTCTGCACAACTTTCGTTCTTTGTGTTTTTCCTGATTCTGCACCGTTTGGTCAGAAAATAAGAATTTCAGTAGCAATTTTTTATAATGTTCAAATTGTTCAAAATTTGTGCATTTTGCTTCTTAGTGAATTTCGTATTAGTTATTATGCTTTTGTTTGAGTTAAATTATTAGTGAATTTCGTATTAGTTATTATGCTTTTGTTTGAGTTAAATTACAGATATGTGAAACACCATGTATAGTTGAGCTTTGTGAAATGGTGATTGTGTGATTTTGTTTGGGTTATGAATTTGTGTGAACTTGCAGCTGTTAATATAATTTTAACAGAAATTTGATTTGAGATATATGAATCTCTTATAAAGTTGAGTTTTGTGAAAAACGTGGATGTATGAATGTTAGGAAATTCCTTATAGTTCACCACTACTCCTTATGATTTTAGGCAGCTACTTTGTGGATGACCCGTCCTTATGTGATTAGAAGACGACTACATGGATGAACCGTCTCTTCATTATTTTAAGCCTTATGCCTAGCTTCTTGGTCTATTTCATGAGTATCTAGACATTGTTTTATTGACGTCAAGAACGTAAGGACTAGCCTTTCGGTGCATACTCAAATCCCAGTGATACCCCATGGGAGTTGGGGCCGGAGTGGGAGTTAGTATTGCATTACAAGACACATGGGATATATGTTTAGGCTAGACGAGGTGGTGAACATATATAAGGTGTAATAAAATAAAATACTTTGTGGTGTTTTATTCTTGCGTTTAGAAGTTTGAATTATAATTAATTACCTCTTTTTGTGGTAGTATCGTAGAAACTTGTGAATGCTACGTACTTCTAAGCCCATGTTATAGTTGTCCTCATGGATTAGCCTCTGTACAGGATTTTGTCCTAGCCTAAAACATCCAGGAGAATTATGAAGTAAACATTGGAATTGGAAGAGTTCGAGGTAGTTTACAGACCTCGGACAACAATCAAGGGGCATGCAGTAGCAGATTTTGTTGTGGAGTTCACCCATCCAGAAGACCCCATTGAAGAGTTCAATTCGCCTGAGCTACCGACTGACTATAACCTGGCATCCCAACCTAGATACTTTATGTGGATGGGTGCTTTAACAAGCAAGGTAGTAGGGCAGGGATCATGCTAACCATGCCCGACGGGATCTAACTGGAGTACGCCCTAAGTTTGGGTTCCAGGCCTCTAATAATGAAGCCGAGTACGAAGCCCTGTTGGTCAGGCTATAGTTGGCTACTTTAGTGAGTGCGCACTAAGTACAAGTGTACAGTGACTCCCAACTAGTTGTTAATCAAGTCAATCAAAAGTATAAAGCTCGGTAAGCCAACATGGTGGCCTACCTAACCCTTGTCAAGGAGATTACCAGTAATCTCAAAGGTTCTCCATCACATAGATCCCAAGGGAAGACAACACACGAGCCGGCCGGTTATCGCGCCTCGCGTCATCCTCTAAGTCAGACCTTCTCGGGATAAGGGTAGAATACCTACTTGAACCAAGTGTGTCTAACTCGGAAGGCATAGAGGTAGACCTGGTCGATTTAGGCCCCAGCTAGATTGACCCTGTCGTGATGTTCCTTACAACTGGAAGCCTACTGCCCGGAAAGGATAAAGCCTGACAGGTTAAATACTGAGCAGCCAGGTACCACCTCATCAATGGTGTACTATACAAGAGGGGATTTTTCCATCCCCTACCTTTGACGCATCCATCCTACCCAGGTATAGTAAATCTTGTACAAGATTCATGAAGGAGTATGCAAAAGCCATATTGGAGGCTGGGAACTCTCCCGCAGGGCCCTACTGCAAGGTACTACTGGCCTACAATTGCCCAGGACTCTCAAGATTATGTCAAATGGTATGACAAGTGCCAGAGATATGCAAACATGATCAACTGCCTGGTAGAGCCCCAAACTCCAATCCTCAGCCCTTGGCTGTTTGCTCAGTAGGGCATCGACATAGTCGGGCAACTTCCTATAGCAAAGGGTCAGGTCAAATTTGCCATCATCGTAGTGGACTACTTACCAAGTGGGCAAAGCTGATCCCTTGGCAACAATAACCGAGAAGAAAATGGAACGTTTTGTTGAAAAGAACATCCTCAACAAGTTCGACGTGCCCAGGGTACTAGTCAATGACAATGGAATATAGTTTGACACACTAGTATTTAGGCAGTCCTGCTTGGGCTATGGGATATGTAACACTACTCTTTTCCTGAGCATCCTCAAGCCAATGAACAAGTTGAGGTAATAAATTGAACAATTTTACAGTCCATTAAAACCAGGCTTGAATAGGCCAAAAAACTCTGGGCAGAGGAACTACCGACCCTTCTATGGGCCAATAGCACGATTCTCCGAGCGGCAACAAGAGAGACCCCGTTCTCACTCACCTATGACTTTAAGGCAGTAGTCCCCACAGAACTGGGACTACCAAATTACAAGGTGGCAAACTACAGTGAAAAAGGCAATGAGGAAGCCCTTAGAGGAGAGCTCGACCAAATAGGAGAAAAAATGGATCGGGCATACCTAAAAGTGGCAGCATAAAAGCGGAGGGTCTCATGGTGCTTCAATAGCAAGGTAAAGCACCACAGTTTCTAGGTGGGAAATCTCGTCCTCAAGGCAGTAAATCAATGTACCAAAATCCCGAGTCACGGAAAGTTGGGACCAAACTGGGTAGGCCCATATGAGGTTACCCGGGTTAATCGATCGGGAACTTACTGATTGCAAATGCTAGATGGACACGACTTGTCACACCCATGGAATGTGGAGCAACTATGGAAGTACTTTCAGTAAATTGTGAGCTAGTATTGGTTAGGGACTTGTGTTTTCTTTAACAAAGTTGTAGCTCTTCCCGAGCAATCATATCATTTTTCAGATTGAATAAAAATTCTTTCTTGCTGTAGACACTCCATTTTGTTGGCTATCAGATTTAGGAGACCCATAGCTTGGTGGTTCACAATGATCGTAAAAGACTCAAAAGGACTCTTGAAAGTCAGCTCTATCTCTCAAAATGCTCAGAATGACCAAAATGCCCCTGAAAGCCCAAAAACTCCCTGATTTGGTCCCAAAGTTCTGGAAACATGCTACATCATAGGAAAAGTGATAAAATGAGTTTTTAAGAAAAATTGGATGAAATCGTCAGCCCCTAGAGACCCCCGAAAGTCCCTGTTGACCGGTTTGACCAAGGTTTGACCAGGTTTGACCAGAGTTTGACCGAAATCGTCCAAATTCACCGGAGTCATTCTAAATCATGAGAAAAGTATTAAAACGAGTTCCAGAAGAAAATCGAGCGAAAACATCAGCTCCCGGGAGCTCCCAAAGGTTCCCAGAATTTCCCGGGAATCCCAGGTTTAAACAGTTTGACCAAGATTTGACTTTGGAATCGGGGCACCATAACAATTTTCAAATATTTTTCATGGATACTAGAGGTCAATAACTTTCCAACGGTATATCACAACCTCAATTTGGAGTTCGTATGCATTTTCTGTGAATTTCGGACGAAATAGGGCCTTTTCGCGAATACTGGAACTTCTGGGGGCCTAAACAGCATTATCTGGACGAAGGAGGAGCAGTGCCGCCGTGGCACTGGCCCACTGCCACTGCAGCACTGGCCCAGTGCCGCCGCGGCACTCCCCTCCAGAACAGTGTATTTTTGTAATTAATTTTGTGGTCCCATTTTGATTAATTAAAAACCAAAACGACATAGTTTTATGATTTCAGATATTTGGAGCCAATGGGAGTACTTCTAAAACCCCAAAACCACCCCAAGTTGGCCTATATAAACACCCCATTACTCTTCATTTGGGGGGGTGAAATGAAAGTTTAGGAAAAGTTTGGGAGAGAAAGTTGTAGAGATAAGGTTAGGATAGAGAGAAAGAAGCTTCCTTTGATTTTTCAAAACAAAAGTAAGTTGTAAACTTTGTTTCTACTTCATTACTCCCATTTACTTCAACATTCAATACTCCCAACCACCATTTTAATGAGCATTTAAGAGAGTGGAAGCTTCTTCCATGTCTAGTGTCATTACATATGAGTGAAACACCAATCTACAAGTTCAATGCTTCATGAATATCATCTATTGATCATTATCTACTTGTTTGTTTATTCATTGTTTATCTCTTCTTATCTCATTTCTTTTTTGATTTTCTTTATTTACTTACTAGTTCATCATCATCTAAGTGATGACATAAAGTTTGGGGTGAGTGAATCCTTATGGATAGTAGCTCTTGACCTAAAAAACATGTTTGATAGATGATGATCATAACCTCAATACTTCGAAGATATTCTTGAAATGTATTGAAGTTATGTTAAAAATAAAATAAATCTCTCCAACAATCTTGGAGGTTCTTGATGATAAGTTTGATGTTGACATTTTGAGTGGCTATAATCCTTATTGAGTATTGAAAATATGCTTTCAAAACATCTATTTCAAAACCCCTCTCAATCCCTCTCATTTTGATTTCAAGAAACAAAACCTTGTTTTCTCCAAAATCTTCAAAACAATGAGTCAAAACAGTGAGTGAGTCGAGTTCAAAGATTTCTCTAGAACTCAATGCTCAACATATGGATGCAAGGCCACTTGGAAAGTCTTCCTAACTCATTGGAGAACACCCATGATTTTTGGTTTGATTTGGAAGTACTTGGAGGTGGTCCATTTGGACCCAAACATTCCTTCCAGACATTCTATTTTTGCTGTCACAGCAGCTAGGTCCACTTCCAACCTCTTTTCCAGAAAACTTTTCCAAAAGGGGTGGTCCTAACTTATTTTTCCCTTAAACTTCAATGTCTTAGGAAACGTTATGTATAGAATGGGCCTCTAGATCATTCTTTTTCATTTTCTAAGATATTTCAACATTTCATTCGACAATACGGACTCTGTTTCTGAGTGACCTCTGTTGTTCATATGATTTCTCTCAATCTGTGATAGTTATTAAAGATTGGATTTTTGGGTAGTGTCCTACACACAATAATAAAGATCTCCACAAAAATTCATGCATTGAAAACATCCCTAACCCCTCTTTTCAATTTCCCAAAGATCTAGTCACTATTCTGTCCACTATTCACAGCAAGCACACTTTAACTTTCATTCTTTGATTTGATGCTAATATGCATTCCAAATTAGTTCATATCTTAAGAAGTAGTTCATACTACATTTGTACATATCCCATATTGATTTCATCCATCCATTCATACACATTTTAGACTTCTAAGTCATTTTAGGAATCCATGAACACAAAACACACTACAACCTTAGCACTTTTTTGATACATACATTGCATCCATGCAAAGATTTGGGGTTTTTTGTAACTCCTAATCTAAGAAGATTATAAGGAATGATCATGATCACACGTTCATGCTACCCTCGATCTAATCTTCCTTTCTCATCCGTCCCGGGGATTGAGAGATCTTCTTTTCTCAAAGATTAACATACATCATACTAGCTTGCTAAGCATATTTTACTTTCTTTGATTTATTTGTTTCAAGAACAATTCATGTCCCCCTAGATTAGGAAAACTTGATTATTTGATACATGATTAGACAATTTTTCCTAGGTTTAGTTGTGTGATCTTTCACTTTACATTGCATGATATTTGACTTAGATCTTATGAATGATATTTTGCCTTTAGATCTTCCATTTCAAATTTTCTTATGTGATGTAGTATACTATCATAGTATTATTTGTCGAATCAAACATAGTATAAGATGATTATTTGGATGCTAATTGAGGCCCGTCGAAAGACGGGGCGAGTTGAGGGTGTTTTAGTCGCGACAAAGGCTCCTTCCTCTCTCGTACCAAAACCCCGAACCAAGTTCCTTGGTTATGAAGGGCCGGTGCCCTTATCCGCTTGGGTGAGTCAAAATTAGGTTTCTTGGTTCCTTAAAGACCAAGTGGTGACTTTGTATCTGTTTTCAACAGACCTTTTCTTTTCTTTGATCCAAATCAAATTTCAATCAGATTTCAAAATAACAAAGAAGTGGTCCACTTCCGCGTGTCCACAATCTGGCGACTCCACTGGGGACATTTATTTTTTAAAACAAAATAATACAGAGGTTTAAGAAGCATCCTTAAAATCATCTTTTTACTGCGTCTGGTTCACCGCATTGCACTCTGCATTTCCCCTCCCGACTGTGTCTGAAACGCGGCGCTGACATTGTTTGAGTCTTTCTGTGCCAGGACATAAGTCATCGTTGATACTGTACCTTCCAAGGTATATCAAAAAGAGTAAAAACCTCCGTACTGGCTCTCTGACGGTATATTGGAACTCTCGTCAACGGACCCTCTTTGACTAAACCCAGCCTTTGCATATAGATTCCTGTAGAACCTTTCATAGGACTATTCATTTATCTTTTCGGATAGGACAATGTGATATAACTGCTGTATGCCCTAACGGGATTACCTGTGCGGTGTAGACGCTTATGTGGCATAAAATAGAACCTCTTTCTTATGATCCCCAAGGCAATCACTAAATGTGATCACATTGAGTTGACCTGCCTAGGCATCATGACAAGGATGTCTGCTCCATGCCCACAAAGATATACACCGCAAACCTTGTTTGTTGGTCCTAAGACATAAGAGTATGAAGACCTACTAGAAAGTACGATCACTATCACTGTATACACCAGTTTCCCCCAGAAACTCTGTCCAGATATCCCAGATATAACCATATTAACCAGCTTCTCCCAGAATCTCTGTCCAGGTATCCCAGATATAACCGTATTAACCAGCTTCCCCCAGAAACTCTATCCAGATATCCCAGATATAACCGTATTAACCAGCTTCCCCCAGAAACTCTGTCCAGATATCCCAGATATAACCGTATTAACCAGCTTCTCCCAGAAACTCTGTCCAGATATCCCAGATATAACCGTATTAACCAGCTTCCCCCAGAAACTCTGTCCAGATATCCCAGATATAACCGTACTAACCAGTTTCTCCCAGAAACTCTATCCAGATATCCCAGATATAACCGTACTATCCAGTTTCCCCCAGAAACTCTGTCCAATTATCCGGGAATGTCCAATTCTCTCCTTGAAGCCTTCATAAAAACCTGGAAACCCCTGTTAATCCTTGGTAATCGTACTGGAAAGTAAGATTGGCACACTCTACATGGTTAGGACCTTATTTGTTTAACTGCTATCTGTTAGAAATAGGAGCATCATATATATTAGGGCTTACATCCGCATGCTTGTCTCACATGCACACACCATTCCCATCTCTCTGCATGCACTGTCTCGAGTCAGTCCATATCACTGTCGTTGTCTGTCTAAAAGTCATCACTGTCAGGATCTGATACACCCCTTTCTCTCAAAATCTATCAGGTCAGTATAGATTCCCAAGGTCAGCAGCCGCAATCCTCGTCGTGGACCAGGAGTTCAGATAATCGTTTGGTCAGAATCAGTCCGACAGCCCGCTTCAGCATGAATAGGGAAGAGTTGGAAAACAAGGTTACCGAGTTAGGAGCAACTATAAGCCAACAGTCCGATAGTCTAGCCCAAGTCCTGAAGTTCGTGGAAGAACTGAAACAGCAGCAGCCACAACCTCCGCCCGAGTTCCCACCACCAGGATTTGAACCACCCCCGCATGGGAATAATGGGGAGGAAGACTGGTTTCAAGGGGTCCCACCGCTTGCGTATGAGAAGAAGCTCCAAGAGAAAATGGACAAGGTGGACAAGCTGAAAAGCGTACTGAGGAAAAGCAAGGGGGTCGATGATTACATACTAGACCTGGAAGGCCTCTTTGAGCCTGTCAAGTTGAAACTGCCGGAGAACTTCAAAATGCCCGCCATCGATCGTTTTGACGGAACTGGGAACCCAAAAAGTCACGTGGAGCTGTGTATGAGTATCTTCCAGTCCATGGGCTGTACCTACGAGCACATTGCAATGCTGTTTCCGCAAACTCTGGCAAAATCTGCACTATCATGGTTCCTAACCTTGGAAGCCTCCAAAACCCGGGTCTGGGAAGATATCGTTCGAGTTTTCGTCGATCATTACTCCTACAATCAGAAGCTGGATGTCACTATCAGGGATTTGGAGACAACCCGGCAGAACAACAATGAATCCTTCGCTGCATTTCTGAGCAGATGGAGGAACAAGGTAGCCCAAATGACCCACCGGCTGTTTGAAAAGGAACAGGTAAGGATGCTCATCAGGAATCTGTCTATCATGAGAAATTATTCTACCAGTCCATCTCCACCTTTGAGGAGTTGTTTGAAGTTGGAACCCGAATTGAAGATGCTATTAGAGAAGGAAAGATCAAAAAGGAAGAGCCTCCAAGTCAGTCCAGAAGGCCCAACTACTCCCGGAATCCCCCGAATGTCAATGCCCTTAGCAGCCAACCCATGGCGTACCCTCTTAGGTCATACCAACCCTCCAACCAGGTAAATTCCTCCAATCGCCCTTTCTAGAAAAAGCCCCCTCGCAACTTCGCCAAGTTAGAAATCTCTCTCTCCTCAGCCCTAGACCGCCTCCTTAAAAAGGGTCATCTCCAACTACTCCAGCCTCGAAATAACCCGCCCCCGCCTCACTGCGATATATCCAAGCGATATACTTACCACCAAGCCCCTAGCCATAACACCGATGATTGCATGTGCCTCCGCCATGATATCCAAGACCTCATTGACCAGAATATCATCGTGCCGCCTCCGAAGCAGCCCCATATCACCCAAAATCCTCTACCTAACCACCAAAATGTCAGCCTCATCGATTCTAACCCTATATCCTTCAATCCTGCTGCCTATATCACCCCCTTAGGACAACCCTTACCCCTCATTGACATCCCAAATTTTGAGGGAATTCATCTGATTTGGGGAGAGAATGATGAGTGGCAGCAACAGCTAGACGACGAGCAAGACCTGTTCTTTCTGGAAGAGCATGATCTAGGGGTGGTAGACCTCAAATGGTATGATCCCAACAAAGAAAGTGATGCTTCTATCTGGGATGAGCTGGAGAAACCATTTATGGGGACGGATTGTGATTGGTTCAAAAAAGACGGGACTGTAGAAGGACCCACTCCTGCCGAGATTGATCATCTAACCAGGTCAGGCCGTCATTATCAGCCTCCACAGCCTGCCACCGAAGCAACCGAGAAGGGTCTAGTCAAAGACAAGGGGAAGGGTAAGATGGACGAGATCATCGAGGAAGATAATGAGTTGATAAAGCAGTTAAAGAAAACCCAAGCATATCTCTCAATGTGGGATATCATGGTAACATCCTACAAGCATAGGCAAGCCGTGTTGAATGCCTTGGCTGGGATTGAAGTTCCTATCGACACCGCACCGGAGGACATGGTGGCTTTCTTGGGCGCACTTGCCCCCGACCCGATCATTACATTTTCCAATGAGGACCTGCCACCGGAAGGATCTGCACATAACAAAGCATTATACATCACCGTCGGATGTAAGGGACAGCAAGTACCGTTTTGTCTCGTTGATACAGGTTCTGCCCTAAATGTTTGTGCCCTAAGGACTGCCACCACTTTAGGGGTCAATATCCTTGACATCACGCCATCTGTGCAATCTGTGAGGGCCTATGATAACCCCAGGAGAAATGTGATGGGGACCGTCTCTCTACAAATCCGGGTAGGATCTTTGGTAAGCATTGAGATTTTTCAAGTCATGGACATACCAGCCTCGTTCAACTTGTTGATCGGAAGGCCCTGGCTGCATGCCAACAAAGCCGTGTCATCCACTGTACATCAAATGATCAAGTACATTCATGAGAAGGAAGTAAAAATCATCCTCGGTAATAGTTGGGGTAATGAAGCTTTCCCAAATCACGCTCCCATTTTTGAAGTCCAAATACCTGAGCTAGAAGAAGGAGAAATCAGAGGATTCTTCATGGAAGAAGTCCACATGATCAACGACGAAGATAGGTTCCCCGAGATCCACTATGCGGTCGTCAATATTGTCCGCAAAATGAACTACTTCCCCGGAATTGGATTGGGCCAATGCCAGCAAGGAATCCGGGAATTCCCTCAGATCAAGGGGCAACAAGGCACTTTTGGGTTGGGTTACGAGCCCACTGAAGAAGACATCGAGTTACAGAGGCCATGGAAGAAAAGGGTAAAGGGTCTCCCACCATACCGCAAGACCTTGAATGGACAATTCATCAAAGAGGGAGATGACTTCCCTTACTTCGGGTTCCCCAAACCCTGGATCCATCAAACCACTGGGAAAAGGAACCCTGGGCTTGAAATCTTCGTTGACTGCAAAAGGCCCCCATATCAAGATCCGTTCTATCCTGAAGAAATTAAGAAAACCCCGAAGGAAGACTGGTTGAAGTACCTGGACAATGAAGCCATCGAGAGAATATGGGAGGAATCCGCTGAGAAGAAGGAAGAAAAGAGGGCCAAGAGCCAAGATGATCAGATCAAGCCAACTGAGGAGGGTCTGAGCAACCAGGCTATAGAGTCATCTGTCCGTGTCTCCCTATCCCCTGTTCCCCCAGAGTCTGTACTGCCAACCATCGAGTCTGTACTAGAGTCGGCTGCTGTAAGCCCGCCACTGTCCAATGTAATCACTTCACCTGTCATGAATGAAATGAAAGACGATTCTGCTTACTCCTCTGTGTCTAATACTTGTGAATTCACAGATCCCTCCGAGGATCTTCCAATCGAACTTAAGCAATTAATTAAAAAACCACCTGTTTACGAAATAATCAAAGATACTTTATCGGTTAATCTAGGTGAAATAGATAATCCCCAAATTGTGCAAATTGGCTCAACTCTTAATAAAGAAGAAAAAGAAAAACTAACCCTCTTGCTAAAAGAATTCAAAGATGTTTTTGCTTGGTCTTATGAGGACATGCCTGGGGTCGATCCCGATATTGTCCAACATCATATTCCCCTCCTCCCTAATTCTAAACCTGTCAAGCAGAAACTGAGGCGCATGAGGCCGGAATAGGCACTCATGGTTAAAGAAGAAGTGGAGAAACAGTTCAAGGCGGGGTTCATCATTGTCACCGAATATCCGGAATGGATTTCCAATATCGTGCCAGTCCCGAAGAAGGATGGAAAAGTTCGTGTGTGCGTCGACTTCCGTGATCTAAACAAATCCAGTCCCAAGGATGACTTCCCGCTTCCCCACATTGCTGTCTTGGTGGACAACACCGCCGGACATGAGCTATTTTCTTTCATGGATGGTTTCTCAGGGTACAATCAGATTCTGATGGCACCGGAAGACCGGGAAAAGATGACATTCACCACGCCTTGGGGAACCTACTGTTATAGAGTAATGCCTTTTGGGCTAAAGAATGTCGGGGCTACCTACCAAAGAGTTGCCACCACCCTGCTGCACGACATGATTCACAAAGAAGTAGAAGTGTACGTAGATGACATGATCGTGAAGTCCAAAGACAAAAAAGGGCACCTGGTAGCATTAGAAAAGTTTTTCGAAAGGTTGCGCAAATACAAGATGAGGTTGAATCCAAAGAAATGTACTTTCGGTGTGACCTCCGGTAAACTCCTAGGTTTTCTCATCACTCAAAGAGGGATAGAGGTGGATCCTTCTAAGATCAAGGCAATCCTAGAAATGACACCACCACGGAATGAAAAAGAAGTAAGGGGGTTTCTCGGAAGGATCCAATTTATTAGCCGCTTCATTTCCAAGCTCACAACTACCTGCGATCCTTTGTTCCGATTGCTGAGAAAAGGAGAAAAGTTCCAATGGGATGACCAATGCCAAGCCGCTTTCGACAAAATAAAAGCCTACCTTCAAAATCCACATGTCCTCTCACCACCCACTCCTCATAAGCCCTTTTTCCTTTACCTATTTGTCTCTGAAAATGCCATGGGTTACATGCTAGCCCAAGAAGGAGAAGAGAGTCACTCCGAAAAAGCCATATACTACCTCAGCAAGAGGATGACTGGGTATGAGCTCAACTACTCTACTCTCAAAAAAACATGTTGGGCCTTGGTTTGGTGCACCCGCCGACTAAGGCACTACATGCTAGCCTTTTCGGTTGTGCTCATATCCCGTATGGATCCTCTGAAATACCTTCTCGAAAAACCTGCCCTGACCGGTCGTATATCCCATTGGTTACTTCTACTATCCGAATTCGATATCAAGTATGTTACAAGCAAATCGGTAAAAGGGAGAACCGTAGCTGAGCATCTCGCGGAACATGCTGTTGACTCCGAAGAAAGTGGGGACTTTCCGTTTCCAGACGAGAATATCATGGAAATCAAGGAAGAACAGTGGAAGTTGTATTTTGATGGAGCAGCCAACATGGAAGGATACGGAGTAGCAATGATCATAGTATCACCAAGTGGGGCCCATACTCCGTTGGCAGTCAAGCTCAATTATAACTCCACCAACAACACTGCGGAATACGAAGCGTGCATTCTAATGATGGAGGCAGCCTTAGAGCTGAAAGTTTGAAAGTTGGATGTCTTCGGGGATTCAAACCTCATCATATCACAAGCTAGAGGAGAATGGAAAGTAAAAGAAGAAAGGTTGAAGCCCTATCATGATCATCTCGATCAACTCAAGAGGCAATTCGAGAACATCACATTCCTTTACTTGCCCAGGGAAGAGAATCAGCTAGCAGATTCATTGGCTACCCTAGCCTCCATGATCAAGATTCCTGTAGGAGTCAAGATGATGCCTTTGGTAATTGAGCAGAGGTACGAGCCTTCGTTCAACATAGTCGCCACAATCGAAGAAGAAGAGAATGGAACACCATGGTATCAGGATGTCTGGAACTTCATAGAAAAGGGGATATACCCCCAAGAATCTACCGAGAAAGACAAAAAGGCCATTCGAAGATTCGCAGTGCAATTCATCATTTGCGGTGGGAAACTGCTGAAGAAAGGATACAACGGTCACAACCTGACTTGCTTGTTTGGAAAGAGCTCCAGACGAATGATGGAGGAAATACACGAAGGAGTATGCGGTCCGCACATGAACGGTCACATGCTGGCCAAGAAAATCATAAGACAAGGGTACTACTGGACCACTTTGGAGAAAGATTGTTGCGAATACGTAAGAAGGTGTCACAAGTGCCAGATCCATGCCAACATGATGCATGTACCGCCATCCCTCCTATACAGCATGACCTCGCCTTGGCCATTCTCGACCTAGGGAATCAATATCATCGGTGAAGTCGTTCTAAAAGCCTCAAATGGAAACCGGTACATTTTGGTGGCCATTGACTATTTCACGAAATGGGTAGAAGCCACATCTTACAGCAAGTTGGGGGCCAAGGAAGTGGCCAAATTCATCAAGAGAAATCTCATCTGCCATTATGGGGTCCCCCATGAGATTATTTCAGATAACGGAGGCCATTTCAAAGCAGAAGTCAGGGATCTGTTCGAGGAATACAAAATCACTTATCACAAGTCATCACTGTACAGACCACAGACTAATGGGGTAGTTGAAGCTGTAAATAAAAATATCAAGGCCATATTGCAGAAGTCGGCCGATACCTACAAGGACTGGCATGAAAAGCTACCGTTCGCACTTTGGGGGTACAGAACATCGATAAGGACGTCCACGGGAGCGACTCCTTACTCACTAGTGTATGGAATGGAAGCAGTACTTCCAGTCGAGATAGAACTACCGTCCCTACGCGTGATGGCAGAATGTGAAGTTTCGGAATCAGATTGGTTGAGGGAAAGATACGAAGAATTGGCTCTTATAGATGAAAAGCGCCTAGCGGCAGTTGACCATGTCCGAATCTATCAAAAGAGGATAGCCCGCGATTTCAACAAAAGGGTTCGTCCAAGGAAGATTGTCAAGGGCGACCTTGTCCTTAAGGAATTGCGAGCTCCGATCTTTGATCCCCGTGGGAAGTTCAAACCTAAATGGGTAGGCCCTTACATCGTTAAGGCCATTCTCTCCGGGGGAGCAACTTATCTCATGGACCTCGATGGTGTCGAATTCAAAGAACCAATCAACATGGATCGCCTTAAAAAGTATTATGCTTGACCATTCTATAACCCATTTCTTTCAAGCCTTGCCTTGAACTACGCTCGACCTGATTCCCACTCGGGGATACGTAGGCAACCACATCGGTTCGGTCGCTCCACCAATAAAAATAACCATTTCTTTCAAGTCTTGCCTTGAACTACGCTCGACCTGATTCCCACTCGGGGATACGTAGGCAACCACATCGGTTCGGTCGCTCCACCAACAAAAATAACCATTTCTTTCAAGCCTTGCCTTGAACTACGCTTGACCTGATTCCCACTCGGGGATACTTAGTCAACCGCATCGGTTCGGTCACCCTACCTACTTAAAAATCAACCCACTTCTTTCCAACCATGGCCCGAACTACGTTGGACCAAATCCCTGCTCAGGGGTACGTAGGCAGACTTTCAAAAAAAAAAAAGAAAAAAAGAAAAGGATGGCTCGCTGGGTTGAAAATCCGAAAGGACGCTTAGGCAAAAATTAGAGCTAAATCCAAAGTGTGCAATAACAAAAGAGAGAAAGGAGCTCGCTAGGTCACCTAACCGGTGCCTAGGCAAAATTATGAGCATTTGAGGGAGTAAAGTTGCGGTCCTTATCATAACCCAGAAATCACCCTCCACACTAGGGGCAAACTTCGGCCACTCGCCTCGTTTGCCTGAACCTCTTCTAAACTAGGGGCAAACGTCGGTCATCTACCTCGTTTGCCTCACAACCATACGTATCCCAAACTAGGGGCAAACTTCGGCCACCCGCCTCGTTTGCCTCTAAAAACCCTAGCACGCCCAAGCAAGTACCAAAAGCAACAACTAATTGAAATCTCAGTTACAAGATGTTTTCAGAAAGCTAAAATGCATAAAATAAGATTCCCAAAGTAACCAGGGTTCACCGATAAACAAACTTTGAATATTACATAAACAGGAATAACCAAAGAAATAAAAGTCTTTCAAAAAGCAATCACATGTTCAAAGACACTTGGAGGGATGAGCAGAATCAGTCAGGTCTAGTTTTGTCTTAGTGTCTTTTATTTCTTCAAAGGTCTTTAAAAGTAGGCCTTTACTCGGTCAGTCCAACCATCAATAAAAGCAGCAATAGTGGTAGCCCTGATCCTGGAAGCAAAAACCCTCTCAGTAAACCCCCGGGGAACCTCCTGAACCTGTCCATACTGTCTGGCCAAACGGCGAGGGTGATAAAAAGAAGTCTCTCTCAGACCCATCAACCACACTCTCTGGTGACCCCTGAGGCTCCTGGTGATAGCATAAAGTCCCCAACGCCTAACGATCCAGCAAATGTCAGCCTCAGATAAGGCACTCATCATGCCCACCCAATCGGCAAAAGTATAGTGAGAGTGAAGCACGGCTCGACGAAAGTAAACCGGTGGTATGCGGCCCGTCCACAGTTGAAGGCACTCGTATAGCCAAACCTGTAACACCAAAGGCGCCCCAGAAAGAAGAGGAGTCCCTTGGTTGAAGGCATTATCCAAACCATTCAAGGTTTCTGCTAGAACCATGGCCATGGGATTCCTGCTAAGTTTCAGCCTGAGGCACACGTACACCAAGTCAATGGAAGTACTCGAGAATAAGAAGTGTGAAGTCATGCACAATATCAAAGCGGCCCCACGGGTAGCGTCATACACGCTGGGATTCCCTGGACTGGCGTACCGGGCGATAATAGAAGCAATGTTGAGGGCCTCACCTTGAATCAGCCGGCGGGAAATAGTGATGGAACAGTTCAAATATTTAGCCAAGCCTCGCGTAGGACTAAGGGTACCAGCAGAAGGGAGAATCAGATCAGAGTCAGAATCATAGCCAAGAATAGAGCAAAACTCCTCAAACAGGGGGCATATCTCCAGGCCGTTAAAATTGAAGACATGGTTCGCCGGGTCCCAATGGGCAATAGCAGCACCTAGGAGCTCAGTGTTCAAGGTCATCTGGCGAAGGGAGAATAGCTCGGTCAGGCCGTAGTTAAAAAGATTGATCCGCTCCACACCATCCGTAATGTTCAGCCAAGCTGTGAGTTGAACGGGATCATACAAAGCCATACTTTCTGTCGCGGCTCTAGCAAAATTCAAAATTTCGGCAGCACCTCCCCGTTTTACGGACTATCCCACCTGCAAGGCAAAAACACTCACTATCACAAAACTGCCCATCACAGTAACATCCAAAAATCACAGTGCACATATATCATCACACAATCATCAACTAAAACAAGCACACAACTGCGCCTCCAAACCGGAAGCTATCCGGCCTAAAAGGCAAAACATCATGATACTCTGTCAAAGGTCACAAATTGTTCTACACATCATCCTATACTGTCCAAATAGTCATGTCACTGGTACAACCCAATCGAAAACATAAAAAGAAAATAAAAGTCCCCGCTTGAGGGACAGCCTCAGTCCTCCTCCTCTTCGTCCTCTGTCGGACCGCCCGGAGTGTATGTCGGCGACGGCCTCCTCCTACCACCCCTGCACCTTGGACCAGTCCTCGATGAGCCAGCTCCGCCTCCCCGGTACTGCACACACAAATAAAGTGAAGGCGATCAATAGAGAAACAACAAAAAAAATACAAAAATAGAGTCGAGTCAGAAACTTACCAAAGACGCCATCTGATTGGCGGAAAATTGCCACATACCATCCATCTGTCAAGGGTAAAATCTAGGGTTAGAACCTCATAACCTTAAGAAAGTGCAAAATTAGAGACATACCCGATGGTCTCGTGTAAGGACCAAGGACCGTAGGCTAGCCACCAAGGCGTGACCATCCTCAGCGTAACTCCAAGGAACATTGAGGACGCCCGCTGGCTGAGTAGGGTACCCGCATGTGACTCGTGGCACCTCCATCACTTGGGGAGTGCCATCAGCGCCTAGAACGTTGACGGTCCAATCCCAAGGAGGGATAGGATCGGGAGCCTGAGGAGCCTGTCTCCTGTACATCTCACGAAGCTGTAGGCACAAAACAAAAGATGAGTCAAAAACATAGGCAACGAATAGAGACAAAAATGAAAAAAGAAACTTACCTCCAGGAGCGGGAAGTTAGGCATCAAGAAGCGGTCGCGGTAAGCCTCGTAGCCAGTCTCAGAGAGAAAATGATCCCAAACGTCAGTACCAGCTAAGGCCGCCAGCAAAGTGTCACCAGAGAGGTCACTAGCATCCATCGCAGGCGGATTATGAGGGACGCGATACCTGGAACCGCCAACCACCTACCGAGACACCCGCTCTCCAAGGAACCACTGCCTACACTCGGTACTCTCCATCAGTAGTCGGCAAGAGGAGAGGGGTTTGACTGCTTGAATCTGCTCTGGGGCAGCATAGGCGACGCGCTCCCAAGGCGTCCAATCAACACTAGCAGCCGTCAGCTCGGTTAAGAAGTTCCTAAGCAAAACAATTCGGTGGGCCCCACTCTTCACCCCGATAACATCCCTCCGCCATCTCAAGCCTCGTGGGAATAGAGGTACATGAGCCATGCCATCCTCGTCTTCGCCTGACTCGTCTGCTGGGGAGGGAGCCAACATCTTCAGGTATTCAAAGCTCCAAAGCTGCACAGACAAAGGAGAAAATCAAAACAAGTATAGAAATCAAAAGATAAAAGATGAAAGAAGATGCAGTACATACCTCCGAAGCTCACCAAAATCCCCCAGTCGATTTAACGTCGCCCAGGGAGACCTCACCCATGTGCTTATAAAGATGGGCCAAGGTACCACCACCCCAGTCATAGGAGGGAATCTCATCGATGGTCGCCAGGCAAGAAAGGAATCTCAGGCTCACCCGGTCATTCCGCGTCGCAAAGATTGAGCAACCAAGGACATACAGAAGATACACCCTTAAAAGCTGGGAATTGTTCAGGTTATGATTCCCTCTACTATAGTCCCGGTAAAGCCAGCCGCAAGGAAACCAATGCCTCTCCAGGTTAGGGGGAATAGCCCCAATCAGCATCTCTACAGCCTACGGGTCGATCTCATAGAAATAATCCAAAATCAAGCACTTCCCACCAACCCTCAAGCCCGTAATCATGGAAAAGTCAAAGGACGTCATAGTCATCTCACCGAACGGTAGGTGGAAAGTATTGGTGGTGTCCCACCACCTCTCAGCCTGAGCATAAAAATGGGCCAAATCATTGCTGCTCTTGGAAACCAGACGGACAAAACCTCTGAACCCGGCATCATCGACCATCCTCTTAACGGTGGGCGAAAGCTGAGTATACCATAGGAAAGCATGAGCAAGGCTACCGTGGCCTTTTAATGTCACTTCCGGCACCTGCACATACCAAAGACGACGAAATGATGCACAAAATCACTATTCACAACCCGAAGTCCAAAATCACAAAATCAACATTTGAGCACAAATTGGACTTCTAACGATCTCTAGGTGCACACTACGGCTCACAAAACTAGCACAATACATAAAAATAGTCATAAACTGTCGAAAGTTTCACATACCAAGCTCGCTAGAGCCGCGGCCGAAAGATGACGTTGGGGGTCCCGTAAAATCAAATCCGAGGTTTGCATCTCAGCCTTCATCCATTCCTTGGCCTTCTTAGATGGTCTCCTCGAGCTCGAAGCCATGGATCTACAAAGAAAATGGAAGTCAAAGCCAAACTTTCTTCTTGAAAATTTGGGCAAACCAAAACACCAATCGAAATTCCAACCACGGGGAAAGATTACTCACCTGAGCGTGCACAAGCTGCGTTTTAACGAATTTTGGCTCCAAAAACACCCCAAAATGGCCAAGAATGAGCTCCAAAAGCTCAAAAATCCGAGATATACAAAGTTGAAGTCCGGCCACCCAGTGCCGCCGCAGCACTGGCCAACTGCCGCCGCGGCAGTGGCCCAGTGTCGCCGCGGCACTGCTCCCCGCGGGCCCCGCTTTGCTCTGTTTTGACTTTTTTTAGCCCATTTTTGGCCCCGATCAGCCCCGGTGGCCCATTTCGGTCGAGATCTATGGGGTTTTATCCCCAACAGTCCAAAAGTTTCCAGGGCTACCTCCAGCAGGCAGAAACTGAGAAAGATCGACTCCCGAAGACTCGAATCGGCTATTTCAGGACGACCGTCGCAAATTTCGATCAAACACGAAAGCTCTTATAACGGATCCTGAATTTTGGCCGATGCACCGAAACGAAAGAAAAAGAGATTCTCCGAGAACCTTACATCATCTCCCGAGGACAGAAGCAGAAAGATACCAGCTCCCGGAGGCCCCGACCTACCCTCTTGGATTGAGCACCGCAAGATCTGATCAACCGTGAGAGATTCAGAGATGGATCCTGGTTTCCGATTAACGAAAAGAGATTCTCCGAGAACCTTACATCATCCCCCGAGGATAGAAGCAGAAAGATACCAGCTCCCGGAGGCCCCGACTGGCCCTCTTGGATTGAGCACCGCAAGATATGATCAACCGTGAGAGATTCAGAGATGGATCCTGGTTTCCGATCAACGAAAAGAGATTCCCCGAGAACCCCGCATCATCCCCTAGGACAGAAGCAGAAAGATACCAGCTCCCGGAGGCCCCGACCGGCCCTCTTGGATTGGGCACCGTAAGATCTGATCAACCGTGAGAGATTTAGAGATGGATCCTGGTTTCCGATCAACGAAAAGAGATTCTCCGAGAACCTTACATCATCCCCCGAGGATAGAAGCAGAAAGATACCAGCTCCTGGAGGCCCCGACCGACCCTCTTTGATTGAGCACCGCAAGATCTGATCAACTGTGAGAGATTCAGAGATGGATCCTGGTTTCCAATCAACGAAAAGAGATTCCCCGAGAACCCCGCATCATCCTCGAGGACAGAAGCAGAAAGATACCAGCTCCCGGAGGCCCCGACCGGCCCTCTTGGATTGAGCACCGCAAGATCTGATCAACCGTGAAAGATTCAGAGATGGATCCTGGTTTCTGATCAATGAAAAGAGATTCCCCGAGAACCCCGCATCATCCCCCGAGGACAGAAGCAGAAAGATACCAACTCTCGAAGGCCCCGACCGGCCCTCTTGGATTGAGCACCGCAAGATTTGATCAACCGTGAGAGATTCAGAAATGGGTCCTGGTTCTCGATCAAGGAAAAAGGATTCTCCAAGAACCCTCCAGCATCCCCTGAGGACAGAAATAAGACAGAAATCAGCTCCTGTAGGCCCCGACCGGCCCTCTTGGATTGAGCACCAAAAGATTTGATCAACCGTGAGAGATTCAGAGATGGGTCCTGGTTTCCGATCAACAAAAAAGGATTCTCCGAGAACCCTCCAGCATCCTCGAGGACAGAAATAATACAGATACCAGCTCCCGGAGGCCCCAACCGGCCCTCTTGGATTGAGCACCGAAAGATCTTGACGAATTCGAATTTCGATCAGGAGAAGCAGTTGAAGAGAGATCCTAGAAAGAGTCGCTTCATCCCTAGCAGATTCAGATTAATCCTCAGCGGATTCGTACACCGTCAGATCAATCATAACTGTCACAGTAGTCCATTGTCAACTCATCATCTCGATTCTAACATCGTCGGTTCATTAATCATCGTCGCTCTCATTCAAAATATGCCATGGCTTCTATCAATGGGGCTTCCATGTTCAATCGCTTGACACCTCAATTACATGATCATCACTTGACTTCTGTGTCCGCCTCTTAATTTCCAGGGCTTCCGTGTCCGTCGGTTATTTGTCAAAAAGGCATCTCCAATTATAGTCCTCTGAAACTCCACACCCAATTACATTCGCTTACGAAACACACTTCCCAAAATTCAGAAGTTTGCCCTCAGACCCAGAGTCTTCTAAACCTTGGTGTCCTTATCCGAGTCATCTACTACATCACAGTCGCAAACACTAGCACAACACCAGCCCACTCGGAGTGACACACCCCACAGCACTAGGTCATACTAGGGCCATAACACTAGACATGATAGGACTTATGACACAATTCATATGATATCCATGCATTGCGTATCATCCTCATAGCATAGCATCCGCATGACTTATTGTGCATGTGTGATTTGCCCCTTTGTACCTGAACTACGCCCTGGTCTGATTCCCCCTGGGATACGTAGGCAGCTCACGTAGAGCACGACCAGCACTAGCCTTAACATCATTGCATCTTTTGAAACGCTTTTATCCTAAATCTATAGCCTCCAAAAAGACCTGTCTCTTCAAAGCTTTGACACTCGCTTGCGACGTGCGTTGCCTCGCAAGTTCATGCCAAAGAGGGGCAAACTGTAGACACCCCATTTTGTCGGCTATCAGATTTAGGAGACCCATATCTTGGTGGTTCACAATGATCGTAAAAGACTCAAAAGGACTCTTGAAAGTCAGCTATATCTCTCAGAATGCTCAGAATGACCAAAATGCCCCTGAAAGCCCAAAAACTCCTTGATTTGGTCCCAAAGTTCTGGAAACATGCTATGTCATAGGAAAAGTGATAAAATGAGTTTTTAAGAAAAATCGGATGAAATCGTCAGCCCCCAGAGACCCCCGGAAGTCCCGGATGTTCCCGGAAAGTCCCCGTTGACCAGTTTGACCAGGTTTGACAAGAGTTTGACCAAGTTTGACCAAAATTGTCCAAATTCATCGGAGTCATTCTAAACCATGAGAAAAGTATTAAAACGAGTTCCAGAAGAAAATCAAGCGAAAACGTCAGCTCCCGGGAGCTCCCAAAGGTTCCCAGAATTTCCCGGGAATCCCAAGTTTGACCAGTTTGACCAAGATTTGACTTTGGAATCGGGGCACCATAACAATTTTCAAATATTTTTCATGGATACTATAGGTCAATATCTTTCCAACGGTATATCACAACCTCAATTTAGAGTTCGTATGCATTTTCTGTGAATTTTGGACGAAATAGGGCCTTTTCGTGAATACCGGAACTTCTGGGGGCCTAAACAGCATTATCTAGACGAAGGAGGAGCAGTGTCACCACGACACTGGCCCAGTGCCACCGCGGCATTCCCCTCCAGAACAGTGTATTTTTGTAATTAATTTTGTGGTCCCATTTTGATTAATTAAAAACCAAAACGATATAGTTTTATGATTTCAGATATTTGGAGCCAATGGGAGTACTTCTAAAACCCCAAAACCACCCCAAGTTGGCCTATAACACCCCATTACTTTTCATTTTGGGGGGGGGGGGGGTGAAATGAAAGTTTAGGAAAAGTTTGGGAGAGAAAGTTATAGAGATAAGGTTAGGATAGAGAGAAAGAAGCTTCCTTCTTTGATTTTTCAAAACAAAAGTAAGTTCTACACTTTGTTTCTACTTCATTACTCCCATTTACTTCAACATTCAATACTCCCAACCACCATTTTAATAAGCATTTAAGAGAGTGGCAGCTTCTTCTATGTCTAGTGTCATTACATATGAGTGAAACACCAATCTACAAGTTCAATGCTTCATGAATATCATCTATTGATCATTATCTACTTGTTTGTTTATTCATTGTTTATCTCTTCTTATCTCATTTCTTTTTTGATTTTCTTTATTAGCTTACTAGTTCATCATCATCTAAGTGATGACATGAAGTTTGGGGTGAGTGAATCCTTATGGATAGTAGCTCTTGACCTCAAAAACATGTTTGATAGATGATGATCATAACCTCAATACTTCGAAGATATTCTTGAAATGTATTGAAGTTATGTTAAAAATAAAATAAATCTCTCCAACAATCTTGGAGGTTCTTGATGATAAGTTTGATGTTGACATTTTGAGTGGCTATAATCCTTATTGAGTATTGAAAATATGCTTTCAAAACATCTATTTCAAAACCCCTCTCAATCCCTCTCATTTTGATTTCAAGAAACAAAACCTTATTTTCTCCAAAATCTTCAAAACAATGAGTCAAAACAGTGAGTGAGTCGAGTTCAAAGATTTCTCTAGAACTCAATACTCAACATATGGATGCAAGGCCACTTGGAAAGTCTTCCTAACTCATTGGAGAACACCCATGATTTTTGGTTTGACTTGGAAGTATTTGGAGATGGTCCATTTGGACCCAAACATTCCTTCCAGACATTCTGTTTTTGCTGTCACAGCAGCTAGGTCCATTTCCAACCTCTTTTCCAGAAAGCTTTTCCAAAAGGGGTGGTCCTAACTTATTTTTTTCTTAAACTTAAATGTCTTAGGAAACTTTCTGTATAAAATGGGCCTCTAGATCATTCGTTTTCATTTTCTAAGATGTTTCAACATTTCATTCGACAGTACGGACTCTGTTTCTGAGTGACCTCTGTTGTTCATATGATTTCTCTCAATCTGTGATAGTTATTAAAGATTGGATTTTTGGGTAGTGTTCTACACATAATAATAAATATCTCCACAAAAATTCATGCATTGAAAACATCCCTAACCCCTCTTTTCAATTTCCCAAAGATCTAGTCATTGTTCTGTCCACTATTCACAGCAAGCACACTTTAACTTTCATTCTTTGATTTGATGCTAATATGCATTCCAAATTAGTTCATATCTTAGGAAGTAGTTCATACTACATTTTTACATATCCCATATTGATTTCATCCATCCATTCATACATATTTTAGACTTCTAAGTCATTTTAGGAATCCATGAACACAAAACACACTACAACCTTAGCACATTTTAGATAAATACATTGCATCCATGCAAAGATTTGGGGTTTTTGGTAACTCCTAATCTAAGAAGATTATAAGGAATGATCATGATCACACGTTCATGCTACCCTCGATCTAATCTTCCTTTCTCATCCGTCCCGGGGATTGAGAGATCTTCTTTTCTCAAAGATTAACATGCATCATACTAGCTTGCTAAGCATATTTTACTTTCTTTGATTTATTTGTTTCAAGACCAATTCATGTCCCCCTAGATTAGGAAAACTTGATTATTTGATACATGATTAAACGATTTTTCCTAGGTTTATTTGTGTGATCTTTCACTTTACATTGCATGATATTTGACTTAGATCTTATGAATGATATTTTGCCTTTAGATCTTCCATTTCAAATTTTCTTATGTGATGTAGTATACTATCATAGTATTATTTGTCGAACCAAACATAGTATAAGATGATTATTTGGATGCTAATTGAGGCCCGTCGAAAGACGGGGCGAGTTGAGGGTGTTTTAGTCGCGACAAAGACTCCTTCCTCTCTCGTACCAAAACCCCGAACCAAGTTCCTTGGTTATGAAGGGCCGGTGCCCTTATCCGCTTGGGTGAGTCAAAATTAGGTTTCTTGGTTCCTTAAAGACCAAGTGGCGACTTTGTATCTGTTTTCAACAGACCTTTTCTTTTCTTTGATCCAAATCAAATTTCAATCAGATTTCAAAATAACAAAGAAGTGGTCCACTTCCGTGTGTCCACACTTGCAAATAGTGTTCCCTAACAGTATTTCACAACAAAAAAGACCTCAGGACATACCCGTGGCATCCAAAGATCGCGGGATCATCCCCGAGGCACCAGTTCTTTTTAGGTCCATAACCTATGATGGGGGCAAATCCCCCTAGGTGGCTGATAATAGCGAACTCAAAAGACCCTGAAACTACCAACGTTTTGAGGTCAGCTATCTACAGTCATCAACTCTATTAACGCCCGCCTTAGCATAAGGGCTAAATAGGAAGTCACACCGAGCATTTACAGGGCTTGGAATTAACTAAGTCTAAACTCTTAGACATCCAAGCACTCATAATTTTTTGAGTCCATGTTGGGAATTGCTATAAGAAGATAATTTAACCGCAATCACTTATATTTCCTGACCGGGTTCTATAAGTCTGAAAAATTCTAAGTGTAATAAATCAAAAAATTTTCAAGGTTTTATAGATCCCCCAAAGACCAAGTGTCTCCTATCAGTCATAGTTTTAAACCTTTTGCTAAGGCAGGGTTGTAATAAAGCTAAACTACTGGTTAGGCATGGGCAAACAAAAATAAGCAGAATTATACAGGTACAAGTAGTATGCAAAAGATGACCTTAAGGGGCCTTTTTCATTACTAAGTCAAATATAGTAGCCTCCCTCCCCAAATAAAAAGTCCTCACTACTGGTCATCTACGATGATCACAGCATCGTCGGTCTCCCTGACCTCTCCACCACCATCAGCCTTTCCACTAGCAGCTACCCCTCCATCAGCACGGGCCCTCTCAGTAACCTCTTCCTCCTTCCCAAAATTAGATTCAACCCAGGAGTAGCTTGAGATGTCCCACTCAAGATGATCCAATGCCTCTCTCTAGGCCAGGTCAGCATAGCCCTGGAAGAAGTTAGCCTCGAACTTTTCCTTTGCATCCTTTGTCATCGCCACCTCCCGAGCGGCAGTAGCATTAGGCAGGGCCTTCTTCTCGAGTTTTGCAGCCCTCTGGGCCTCCTATTCGGTTGCCAACTCTTCCTGAGCCACCCCAAATCCAGGGCCAACGCCTTCATCTTCTCTCTCTCCACGGCAAAAGCAAAGTCCAAAGCCTCCCCCGCCACCTTCTCCGTGAAAGGGCGACCACAATAGTGGCCAGCTTCTCAACCATCCTGGGCAAGTTGGCCTCTGCACTAGCTGCCAAATAATAGGTTTAGAAAAAGAAATAAAAGCTAATTAATCACCGAGAACAGAGAAATGGGAATAGAGAAAGGCAAAGTTACCTATCATGTGGGAGATGCTGTAGAGCCACCCGATCAGGGTCTCGGGGCCCAACCCAGAACACCTCTTAACCTAGATTTGTAGCAACCCAGGTTAGATTCTAGCTTGGACGTCATTCGCTACTTCTACCGACTGCATCCCGGTTGGGATGTTGCTCGAAGGTCGTTCAGTGGTCGCAATGACCTCAACCCGAGGGGTTGACATACTGGTTGGGTCCAGGCAAGGCCCTCTATGAATCCTCTTAAGATGTTGGCCACCAGTGGGGTCTTACCTTTTCCTTCTCTGGCCTCCCTATGCGGCCATAGCAGCCTCCTTCTCCTTCAGTGCAACCATGTCTCTGGGAGACATCTCTAAAAAACTATGAAAAGACGTGAGTTAAAGGGAAAGTAGGTGGGTAAGTTATTGGATAAGTAATGAAAAATAGCTAAAACAATTTACCAGCAATGATTGGAGGAAAGACGGGTAAAGGGCTGACTAGGCTCATAACTGACTTTCTAGGCTCCTGTCTGGGGTCAACAAGTCATCAATGTTGGTCGGCTCCTCAGCCAAGGCCCTAATCCAGTCCTGGCACTCGTTGAGAATGCTCAGCGGGTCAGTCGAGCCCACTGCAAAAAAGAAGGGAGCAAAGGTCGATTAATTCTATAGCAAAAACAAAATGAGTGGGAAAACACTCAAGACTGGAGCTTACTCCTCAACTGTCCAGCCTAAGATGTCCTCAACTGAATCCCCAGAGCATCCTCAGAAAGCCTAAGGGTGGATACGTGGAAGAACTTCTTCTTCCACCCTTTATTATTGCTCGGGCACTTATCAATTATCTTCCTCCTCTGTCAGGATCCCAGAGAGAAGAAGCCTACCTCCCCGTGCAACAAGAACAGTTGATGGGTCCACAATAACTCTTGAAGGGTGAGCTTGCATCCCAGGACTTGGGGCCAGAGGTGTATGGCCCCCAATAAAAATCTCCACCGAATTACGACAAGCTGTTTGGGAGTAATTTCGAGGTAGTTCAACACATCCCGGCTAAGCTGGTGGAGAGGAAGTCAAAGGCCCGCCATGAAGGCGTCCACATAGAGGGTGACAAAACTCGACCGGCTCAAATGAGCCCCGCTGGTGGGAATCGCCAAGGAACAATGACCGAGAATTTCATATTTATCCCTAATCCGTCCCAGATCAGTGACAAACAGACTGCTGGGAGTCCACTCACAAGAGAAGGTTATGCCGGGACTACCAGAGGCCAAGGCCTCATCACCCGACCCCCGCGACACAGAGGCTACCTGGAGCCCTTGGCTCAGCTCATTGTCAGATACCCGAATAGGAATCTTACCTTCACTGTGGTGGTCTGACGGCGTCAGTAAAGGACGGTCCAAGCTTGTATCCGGTATCCCTGTCCTAGATTGCTCATCTTTCGATCGGGAAGACGAGTTAAAATCGGAATGACACATCTCTAAGGTTCCTACGACGGGATGAGGGAGTAGCTAGCGTAAGTAGAGGTCGGGGACCTAAATCTAAGGTACAGGGGTGGAAGGATGACAAACATTGAATATTGTACATTTATGTGCCAATATAATAGACATAATGCTCATTTAATCCCCCAAATCCTTAGTTTTACATGCATATTTGAATTAATATAATTTAATAGTGATGTCACTCAAATGCGTGTAAAAATATGTTTTTACATATTTTATATGTTTAGGTAAAAATGAAGTGAAATAAAGGGAAGGAAAGAAGTAGCAACCACACCATAGTATATTCAAATGTGAATAGTAATGAATAGTACAACGTTTGAAAAAATTACAAGAATCCAAAACTACCAAAGAAAAAAAAAAAAAAAAGGTAAGAGTGCCAACGATTTCAACTTCCAACCAGTAACTTATAATATGTATTGTTTACAATCACAACACAGTTCATTACTATGTTGTCCCTAGAAATAGGAAACTTTAATTTCTAGGGAGAGAATAGTTCACCATTCACAATTCACAACACAGTTCACAATCACTGTTAGGGAGAGAATAGTTTAGGGGAGGTTATCATATGAGCACTTTATATTGTCCCTAGAAATAGGAAACTTTAATTTTTCTTTGCCTTTTCTAGTTCTAGTAGTTGTAAAATTTTACTTTTATGTAATTGATGATTTTATGTTAAAAAATATGTAGCAAAACTTTGTGTACTGTATTTCTAAAATTTAAAATATTTATTTTCTTGTATGACCTTTGTCACTTTGTAGTAGTAAAAATAGTCCTATTTAAAATTAGATTTAATATTTCTAGTCTAGTAGTACTTATAGTTTCCCCCTAAAATAGTTTGAAATCCCAAATTTGTAGTTTTTATAGCAATATTTTTATTCACTAGAAGACAGATTTTGCAAGCAAATATCATATTTCTTAGCCACGTAGTTGTTGTAATCACCTACTAAAGTCCAAAAGTACATCATACCCATATCTCACTCCAAAAGTATATTTGGATTTGGTTTGGCCTTATTTGTGTTCTTGAAGTTCAACCACTGTGACCCAACAAGAATCCAAAGTCAAATGTTTAGTATTTTATTTTTGGTTCAGTATTTCCATTTATGTATATTTTATTAGCCTAGTTGTACTAAACTTTGCTATTTTGCAGATTCCACAAATTCAACCCCAGCTCATGTTAAGTAGAAAAATAATATAATAATATTATATTTCACTCTTACCTTAGTTTTACAACTTTAGTTTTAATTGAGCAGTCACTGTTTACACCTATTTAATTTATCTTTTAATTTTATTTCGAAGACAGTTTCAATTCCAAAATGGTAGGCTAAAACTTTAATTGGGGATATGTAATAAAAACTTAGAAACCACAGCTTCTGTGCACTAATCTTAAATGGGCAAATTTATCTAGATGGGTTATTTTTCCATTTATGGCCAAAAATATCTATGTATCTATAGTTTATGACCATTTAACATGTTTATATACTATGGCTATATTGGGCTCAAAAGAGTGCATATTTGAAATAAAAAGCCTAATTATGTGGATTATCAAACTATGCCTTTTGTCATAAAAAAAACACCTAGCATACCCAAACAACTCATATGACAAAGTTAATATTTCAAATATGTGTTTATATATATTTCTATCCAATAATGCATAGGCAACTGTGTAGTGGCAGAGTGGTGGGGACTGGACGCCGAATAACCCACGTTCGCGGCGGGGCACGGTTCGAACCTGGCTACTGCCCAATTGCCTCTTTATTTTTCTTTAAACCAAACGATGTCGTTTCATATCAAACCTGACACACTTGATATGACCCTGACTAGTGAAAGTTTATTTTTAAATAAAGAATGACTCTGTGGTCTTAAATGCCAAATGTTTTTCAATTACACAAAAGTTGTGGGATCTAGTGTTGGTTTGCATATTCCCAATTCCTTTAAATCATTTCCCCTAGTTAATTAATATTTCCTATTTTATAATAGTTTTGCTTAAATATCTGTATTATTTTCATCTTTTGCTATTATTAAATCTAAAAAGTTTATCTTACAAAAATTTAGCTTTTATATATTTTTCTTCATTTTTTTACTAGTATGTTAGTTAATTTATTTTGCACTGTTAAAATCTTTACCATAAACTGTTAAGAAAAAAATAGCTTTAATTACTTTTATTGCAAAACTATAAAAATTAGTAGTTTAGTAAAACCCCACAAAAATCCATCATCTTTTATTTTCTTTTTAGTGACAAAATAGTTATCTGTTTAACTTTATAAAATTTTATTCCGTTTCCTGTGGGTTCGACCTGGACTTTCAGAACTTTATTACTTGTACGATCACCTACACTTGGGTGTGATAAGAAAACGCGTCAATAGAATGTCGTCAAGTTTTTGGCGCCGTTGCCTGGGAACGGTTAATAAAAAATAAATAAATAAATAAGTTAGGTTTTAAAACTATTTTCTCCTACTATATCTATATCTATATCTATATGTATACCTATTCTACCTTATAAATAATCTAGTTTTCTTTTTATAAAAAAATGATAACATAAAAAAATAATATATTAAAAAAAAACTATATATAATCTTTCCTTGTGAAAAATATATAAATATATATTTATAATTATGTATTTGTGCATCTTCTAAAAAAAAAAAAGAGAAGCATTTTTATACATATATAAGCATATCTTCTAAAAAAATAAATATATAAAAAATATAAAATAAAAAAAAAAGAGTTTTATTTTTTTTTACTTAGCTAATAATAATAATATTAATCATAATAATATTATTATCAGTTAGTTTTCACTTACTTCTTATGTCCTTAGATACTACTGAAGCTTTATATCAAGTACCACATAATTATAATATTTCTAGTAAATCATCTAGTATACAGTTTTCTAGAATCATGTCTGAAATAGAAGGCATGGAAGGAATAACTGATGATACTCATAATGATCATGGGAATAATATACCACAACCTGTTTTATCAGAACGTGAGCGATGGTCTTTACGTGGTATATTTATGCCAGAACAAATCATCACTCCTTCTTGCATCACACTACCTAGCCATACAGGAAATTTTCATTTTAAATATAACATGCTACCATGCTTACCAACTTACCACTGAATTAAGAAAAATATGCTTATGTCCATATTCGTGAATTTGAAGAAGTTTGTGAAACGTTTGTTGATCAAACTTGTCCTATTGAGATAATCTATCTTAAACTTTTTCCTTTTTCTTTAAAAGATGAAGCTGAATCTTGGCTTTTATCTCTCCACCCTGGATCTATAACTTCATGGCCAGATATGAATCAAGCATTTCTAAATAAATTCTATCAAATGAATTTAACTTATTGCTTGATGCGAGAATATAAACTTTTCACTGAAAAAGAGAAGGAGCCATGTATTAAAGACTGTGAATGTTTTGTAGATCTCCTACAAACCTGTCCACATCATGGATTTAAAAAATGGCGTATAATTAATTACTTCTATGAAACATTAGATCCAGAGTCAAGGGAAATAATTGAAGCCATGTATCAAGGGGAATTTTTTAAAAATACTGACGAAGATGAATCATATTTTGATTGGCTTAGCAAAGACGCTCCACAAAGGGAAAAAGAAGAAAATGCTGGGAAAGAAAAGGCTAAAAAATCACAGCAATTACAAACTGAAGATGAATTAGTCATAAAAATTGAAGAATTAACTCGCAAGCTAATATCTGTTAAACTGGAGAAAACTAATCCTCCTCTATCTAAAAATAAATTAGAACTTTGCAGTACATGTCATATGATGGGGTACTCTACAGAAAAATGTCTTAATACTCCTATTTATCAAAGATTTACCCTCGCGCAAAAAGTTCTATTTTATAACTCAAAACTGCATCTTATTAAAAGAAAAATGAAATCTCGATGAACTGGTCCATATATTGTAAAAAATATTTATCCTTATGGAACTATCGTGATTGAAGACCCTAAAGATGGTAATACATTTAAAGTCAGTAGGCATAAATTAAAACCATTCTTAGGAGATTTTGAAAGTGAATTGGAGTCCTTTCCTTTGGAGGACCCCAACTGTGATACCTCTTAAATTCATAAATCGTGATTAGAATTGTACATAGTAGGAATTTTATTTTATTTTATTTCTTACTATTTAATATTTTTCAGGAATTATAACATATTATCTGATGTTACATGTAACAAAGAGATATGAACCCATCTAATCATCGCAGAACTGCAAGAATGAGTATAAACCATGCCAGTTCGTCTAACAATAACAACTATCCTCCAGAGGATAGAACTTCGTCAGATGATGATACACCCCCAAGATTTGAATATCTCATGGACTCTGACGAGGATGAAATGTTCTACGCTAGGTGTGTCGATAGAATTTACGACACTGATAAAGAAATTGATTATTTAGTGGAACTTGACCAACCTAGGGAGTGGGATGGTGAGCCAATATTTGATGGATTAGATGACTGGCAGAACATTAGCACCAACTACGATGAGTGGGAACAAGCTCAATATGAGGTGTTCCAAGAACTATATCATGAATATGAAGAAAATGAATGGGAGCGATACTTAACATCCCTAGTACAATTCCCCATTTATGATGATAATGACAATATTTTTGGATGGGGACGTTTGTTAACTAGAGTTGTTAATGGTGAAATGTTAAGGTACGACTTTCAAAGGGATTGGTTCTTTTTCCTACTCGAATGGGGGACATCTCTAATCCCTGTCTTCATTGAACAATTCATGCCTGAAAGAGTCATTGTCAGATATGTTATATTCATGGAAATAACACTCTATGATAATCCTGAAAGATATAGATCTGACACCTATTTAAGGTTTCGAGTCTATTGTCCTAGACCTGGAAATGATCATCTTTCATGAGCAATAATCCCAGTCAACGTCTAGATATGTTAAAATAAAATTCCTGTCTTTATTTTTATTGTAATTGTACTTTTCTTTTATATATAAATAAAAAAAAAATTAAAAAAATCATCACTGTGTTTTTAGTATCAGAATCACTTGCACTTATTATTTTATGAGTTCTGATTTTTATCAAGTCTTACAAATCTCAAGTATTGCTATCTAATAAATGTACTAAATTGTATGTTTAAACTATCTCATTACAGTCCAAAATAAAAAGGCATACCAGAAGTATTGCTGGTTTAAAAACCATGTTGCTGAAACTGCTAGATAGCAAAATTTGAATACAAGATCGATCCTTTGAAACTGCAGTTCAAAAGATCAATTGTACAGTAATTCTAGATAACTTTATCTCAAAACAGTGATAGTACTTTTACTTTATATATATAAGTTAATTTTGTCATTATTATTATCTTTTCTTTTTGTATTTCTTTTTATTACAGGTGTTATCCTTAGTTTTTTTTTTCATCTCACTCATTGAGGACAATGTCAGACTCAGTTGGGGAGGACGGTTTCACGATTAACACCTATTTATTTATTTTATCTTTATTTCATAAAAAAAAAAAATTATTTAGTTTCTCTAGAGAGAGATACACTGAAAAAGAGAAAATGGCTTTATATAGGGCTTTGAACCCTAAAAACTTTTACCCATTTCTCCATTTTCCTTTCTTTTTCTTCTTCCTCTCACTCTCTCGCCGCGATCTCTCTCTCATTCTCTGCAACTCTCTCAATCTCTAGACCCGATCTCCCTCTCTCATTTTCTTTTCATTTTTTTTTTATTTTCTTTGATCCAAAATCAAAGATCCACTCTACTGATCACTAAAGGTAAGATCTATAATCCAGATAAAAGTTTGGTTTTGATTTATTCTCTATTTTTCCGATTCAGCTTATATTTTTATTTTTATTTTAGATTTTTATTTTCTCTCTTTTCCATTATCTAACAAAAATGATATCCATAAGTTGGAGGTACCCACGCACCATAGAAGCTTGGAAATATCACTCGATCTACGACCCTACCAGGTTTTCAAATTTTCAAGAGACAGGTGATATTTTTCCGTTTCTTTGTAAAAAAAAAAAATGGACGACGCGCTAGCTATTGGTCTTATGGATTTTGAACTTTATCTTGTTATTATCCTAGTTCTTGCTATGTTAGTGCTACGTTGCCCTTGTTAAAAAAAAAGAAAAAAAAAAGAGAAAAATATAACTGTCTTTTCTTAGTTTTCTGTTTAAAAAATAAAATAAAATGCATGACTCAGAAGCCAAAATTTTTATAATGTTTGAAGTTTATATCATAATTCTTCTTATTACTATTATTGTAATGATGCATTGTCTTAAACTTTGTTAAAAAAAAAGAGAGAGAGAGAGAGAGAAATGTAGTTTTTTTTTTTTGTGTGTTCTAGTTTTTTTTGTTTAAAAAAAAAAAATGCAGTTTTCTAATTTTTGTTTAAGAAAAAAAAAATAATTTTTTTTAGTTTCTGAATGTATATATTTTTCTTAAATATTTTTAGTTTTTAAATAAAATTCCCACCCACCCCCTCTAAGCTCTCTTTAATTAGATCTTAGTTGATAGTTGGAAGGAGTGGAGGGTTATGTCTAACCTCTCTTGTTGGCTGAGAGTATAAAAAATGGATCCAATAGTCGATGACCAGACGTTAATGGGTCGCTCACTTGTTTCTGAGCAGAAGAAACCCTTTGCTGGCACTAGCCTTTATGCCATCAAAAGGAAAGCTAAAAGGTTAGGATGGTGTTTGAATTGTTATAGAGAAGAATGTCCTGGTTTAGTTGCTCATAATTGCACATCTTTTAAAGTTTACTACTGTTACAAAAGACAATTCAAATCAAAACAAAAGAAAATTTTGGTTGAGAAAGAGGACTGGATCCTTTGATACCCAAAGAAGTTTTGTTTTCGCATCCCTCATTTCTTTTTATTTTTATTTTTAGTTTTTGTGCAATCAATAATTTTCAGTCAGGTCAGACTCTAAAATGATCCTACGTGTACATCTGGCTTTCATTAGCTGGTTCGATAGGAGTAATTTGCATGATCCAAGCATCAGCAGATATGTCTAGTGCGGTGAATGTCCCTAGAGGTAGCGAAAAACTAAGTAAAGCCAGAGTTATCTCCTAGCCTCTTACTGATGTTTTAGCTTGCTAGTGGTTCTAGACTCAACTCTTTTACTAGAGGTGGATGAGTAATCATGACAACTTGGACGCTCCGGATTACGTAGCCTCTTTTGTATAGGTGCAGAGGATACTAGTCGCACCATATATGTATCCAACTTAGTGGATATGCTTAGGATTTTTTAGAAATTTTTCTTTTACTCTATATAAGATAAATTTGACACGTTAATGTTATTTTGGGTATGTTAATAGCATACAACACATTGTCACATGTTTTACTATTTTCAAATGCTAGAAACTCTTTAAACATTAAACATTTTGAAACAGTGTGAAAATATTTACTGAATCTAAATGGATGAGTAAGCATAAACTATGCAGTTTAAAAACAAGTAGTGGAAACTAATTAACTGTTACGCCCCGAAAGCCGAAGCGTGAGGAAAGAGAAAAGATAGAGAAATAGAGAGAATAAAATTAAGATCTTTACGCGAAATGCGGAAGCGACTTTGGAAACCCACGGGGATTCCTACAAGGATGACTCACTAATACGTAAATTCAAAATGGACATACATGTTGATGAGTTCGACAAAGATAGAAGTACTAGAAAATTTAATCAAGAAACTATCCGGACAAGCACTAGTTTCAAGGAGAGAAGGAAAAATACAATAACTTAGAAAAAAAGGCATTTTTGATAGTTGCTGAATTTTAAAACACCTGTATGTGGTTGTATCTTTAGAAATTTCACATTCTGCTCCTTAAGGTCCATGTAAAATCTAATTCTGCACAACTTTCGTCTAATGACATTTTTTCCAATTCCTCACCGTTTGGGCAGAAAACTGAAATCATAGTAGCAGTTTTTCCTTGACAGTAAATTTTGACAGCATTTTGAAACATTACCAACTATACCAAATTTTCAAGTTTAAACATTGGTACAATACTAAACAAGTCCTAAACAACATATAACACGTGTCTAGACCAAACGGAACTTCATGTATTTGAGATTTAATAAAAACGAGGAATAAAAAAAAATGAAGAGAGGAAGAATGGGAGAGGGAGAGATTGGGAGAGAGAGATTTAAAAAAAAAACATTTCCTTTAAAGACAAAATGGGTAAATCCGGCAAGGATTTCATACAAATATAATGAGTCCGGTAGGGATAACACCAAACATAAATGAATCCGGAAAGGATTCCATACAATTACAATGAGTCCGGCAAGGACAAAATCAATCATAAACGAATCCGGCAATGATTCAAATCAACACATATACATAAAACTTTAAGATAGGTTCTACGGTCTCGGAAACTTAATTTACATAACATAACTAAGTTTAACAAGTAGAAAAGACAAGGACTAACATTTGTCCATCAATTACAACAAGGCTTCCCAAAATGACAAAAATACGAAAGTCCAAATTCAAGAAGTTTTGTAATAAAACTAGTACAACCATTTTCATTTTATGGTCCTAATCTATTACAAACTTCCCCAACTAGTTAATATTTACATAAGAACTATCCATATACATGACCAAGCACGGGCCTTCAAAATAGAACAAAAGACGTCGACTTCTACGCGTCGGGTCACATGTGCCCTTTACCCTTATCAAGCTCACCTGAAAAATATTTTGTCGTTTTTATGAGAACGACGGCTCGTAGAAGACATTGTAACAATTCTATATGCTATCCATGACTAAAATGAAATGAGATGCAATGGGTCGCCACCACGGCTACAATGAAATGATTAAAGCCGCAAGGCTATGCGTGATATGTGCACACCTCTCTCATTATCGGACCATAAGCCCCCACGCATGGAGTGTAGCATACCAACTTCCGGGAGCCAACCGAATATAGCTGGAGTTTGAATGTTTCTAAGGGTCATTCTCCCTGTCTCACATCACAACCCACGTCCGGATTTCTTAAATAAAATTCCCTCGCATGGGGTTTTTCTCTTTTCAAAACAAAACATTTATGTCGTGTTCATGTAATGCTTGCCGATTAGGCCTCAATGCATATGATGTTGATAATGATTTTAAGAATGGTTCACTACAATATATTAAGCCATAATTCTAGTCCATTAGACATGATATCAAGATATTCAAAGAATGTAATTAAATTTCACAATTTAACATTCCTAACGAGAATTTCTAAACTAACGTCCTAACATGTGTTTGCACATAAAGGGAGCATCCTAAGCATATCTAGCACCACAAAATCAAATTTAGCACAACAAGAGCACAAAATTCAAAATTTAGCATACAACCCTTAATTTACAACTTTGAGTAATTCTAATGCATGTGTCCAAATTATTATTGTAACATTCCTCTAATTATGTTTAGCACCCCAAAATCACAACTAAAGCATATAAATCACATTATAGTGTAATAATTCCAACATTACAACTTTGGGGAAAACTTAGTGCATGTATCCAATTTGTTCTCCTATTATCATTTTAATTACAATTTGCACCCCAAATTCACAACTTACACAAACAATGCATATAATTCATATTTATACAAATTAACCCTAACATTACAACTTAGGGGAAAAATCCTAATACATGTGTTTAAGTCCTCTATTAATACATATAAATGAACTCAAATCAATTTAGACAAGTACAACATATGAAATTGAAACAATGTATATCTACCTTAGTGGAGATTTTCCAAAATAAATGGAAATGCCCAAAATATTTGATAATGAACCAAGGACTCCAAGAAGATGAAAAGAGATGTTCTTGAGAGCTCTAGAACTCACTGCATGTAATACTCCATTAGTGGACCTCCATGGATGAAGGTGAGAAGTTTGGAGGCTCTATGTGATTTGGGAAAACTATGGAAATGGCTACCAAAATGAATTTCGTGGGTATCACTAGAAAGCTCATTAAATTCTAAGACATTTTTGTGAAATAGCAAAACTCACAAAAATCCCTCTTTAATGACCTATTGGAAGCTTAAAGTAAAGGAGTAATGGAGGTTTGGTTGCCCATTTTGATATAGATGGAGAAGAAGAAGAGGAGAGAGAGAAAGGAAGAAAAGAAAAAAAAAATGAAATTGAATGAGAGGGAGATGGTTTGGCCGTCCATTTAATGGGGGGGTGGGGTCCACATTTTGTTTGTTTTGTCTTGCATTTTAAATGCAAGATGATATATGTAATACATGTGTGTATATGTGTGGTCTACCCCTACACACCCAATTTAAAGTATGTACCCACTTTAACCCAAAAAAAAATATTGTAATAAAATAAAATAATACTAATTAAGAAAAGAAAATAAATAAATGAATAAATAATTAAATATAGTGACACAAGTTCATATAAATTCAAATACTGCCCCAAAATAATTAATAGGTTAGCGCATAGTCATTTAATTACAATTTTACCCTTAATTAAAATTCAAGTTATGACAATCTACCCCCCTTAAAAGAATTCCGTTCCGGAATTCAGAGCAAATAAGCGAAAAAGGGGAGCAACGACTTGCTCAAACCTTTACTAACTAATATTATCAAATGAAAGAGAGTTACTCTACTCAGGGAAAAGGTGAGGGTAACTCTTCCTAGCTTCATCCTCGTCCTCCCAAGTCGACTCGGAAATACCATGATGGTTCCACTGAATTCTTACCAACGGGATAACCCGTCCTCGTAACACTCGGTCTTTCTTCTCAATGATACGGATGGGTTGCTCTTCATATGATGCATCTTCTCCAAGAGGCAACTCGGTGCAATCTATGATATGCGATGGATCGGGGTAATGCTGACGGAGTGGATCGGAGTTACACCTACGAAGCATTGAAACATGAAATACATTGTGAACACTCGAGAGTTGAGGCGGAAGAGCTAAGCGATACGCGACTTCACCAATCCTTTCAAGAATCTCAAATGGTCCCACAAACTACGGTGCTAACTTCCCTCTTTGTCCAAAACATTGTAATCCACGACGCGGCGAAACCTTTAGAAACACGTGATTACCAACCTCAAATTCCAAAGGCCGGCGGTGACGGTCGGCATAAGATTTCTGACGACTCTGAGCTGAAATCAATTTTTCACGAATCACTTTAATCTTTTCTGACGACTCTCTAACCATATCGGGTCCATGAAGAATAGTCTTACCTACCTCGCCCCAACATAAAGGAGATCGACACGGGCGGCCATACAACGCCTCAAATGGTGCCATCTGAATACTAGCTTGATAACTGTTATTATACGCAAACTCGACCAGTGGTAAATGTTCTTCCCAATTACCACCAAGTTCCATAATACTGGCTCTCAACATGTCCTCTAAGATTTGAATAGTACGCTCGGATTGCCCATCTGTCTGAGGATGAAACGCTGTGCTAAGAAGAAGTTGAGTACCCAAAGCTTTCTGCAAACTCTGCCAAAAGTGAGATACAAACTTCGAATCACGATCCGATACAATCGAAACTGGGATACCATGAAGTCTCACAATCTCTCGGATGTAGATCATACTAAGAGTGTCTGCGGTGTCGGTTACCTTAATTGGTAAGAAATGTGCCGATTTAGTCAAACGGTCCACAATGACCTAAATAGCATTATGCTTACGCAAGGTTCTAGGAAGTGCCGTAACAAAGTCCATAGTGATATGCTCCCACTTCCACTCGGGAATAGGGAGAGGTTGTAACAAACCTGCGGGTCTCTGATGCTCGGCCTTTACTTGTTGACAAACTGGACAACTTGCGACGAACTTGACAACTGCTCTTTTCAAGCCTTTCCACCAATACTGACAACGTAAATCATGGTACATTTTCGTACCCCCCGGATGAACGGCGAAGCGGGAATGATGAAACTCTTTCAAAACATCCTCTCGACAAGCTACGGGAACAAAGACTCGGTTTTGAAACCTCAAACCTTTATTATCATCAAAAGTCCAACCCTTTTCCAAATCTCCATTAAGCATACGGGACTTTAAGGACATGGTCTCATCATCGGATTTTTGTAACTCCAAAATTTGATTCAAAAGTAACGGTTGAACGGTCAAAGTAAACAAAGTAGCTTGGTCGGGATTTTCTGTGCAGTAAATCTCAAAATCATCAAGGTGTTCAAGCATCCTCCACTCTTGGATAGGTAAATAGGCTAAGGTGCCACGGGGTTTACGACTAAGGGCATCGGCCACAACATTAGTCTTACCCGGATGATATTGCAAGTCAAAGTCATAATCTCCTAAATACTCCATCCAACGGCGTTGCCTCAAGTTAAGGTCTCGTTGAGTAAAAATATATTTAAGGCTCTTGTGATCGGAAAATACCTCAAATTTTTCACTATACAAGTAGTGTCTCCAACTCTTTAAAGCAAACACAACAGCGGCAAGTTCTAAGTCGTGAGTAGGGTAATTTTTCTCATGAGGTTTCAATTGTCTCGAACCATAAGCTACGACTTTACCTTCTTGCATTAATACACAACCCAAACCTTCAAGTGAAGCATCACAATAAACGGTATAGTTCAATCCACGCTCGGGAATAACAAGGATAGGTGCCGAAGTCAAACGGGTTTTCAATTTCTGGAAAGCATTTTCACAAGATTCGTCCCATATGAATTTCACTCCCTTCCTTGTAAGCTTAGTCATAGGTATAGCTAAACGAGAGAAGTTCTCAACGAAGCGACGGTAATAACCCGCTAGTCCCAAGAAACTACAGACCTCAAATACATTCTTCGGTGACTGCCAATCTAGAACGGCCTCAATCTTAGAAGAATCAACGGATACCCCATCACCCGAAACAACATGACCAAGAAACTTCACTTCCGGTAATCAAAATTCACACTTAAAAAATTTTGCATACAAACGGTGCCCTCTCAAGACTTCTAATACAATTCGGAGATGTTCCTTATGTTTTTCTCTAGAAGGTGAATAGATTAATATGCCGTCTATGAATACAATCACAAACTTATCTAAGAATGGGATAAAGATGCGGTTCATCAAATCCATAAAAGCGGCGGGTGCATTCGTTAAACCGAATGGCATAACAAGAAACTCGAAATGACCATAACGTGAACGGAAAGCTGTCTTAGGAATGTCACAGTCGCGAACTCGCAATTGATGATAACCCGACCTCAAGTCAATCTTAGAAAAACAAATTGAACCACGGAGTTGGTCAAAATGATCATCAATTCTGGGAAGCGGATATTTTTTCTTTATTGTAACGTGGTTTAGCTTACGATAGTCAATACACAATCGAAGTGATCCATCTTTCTTCTTTGCGAAAAGGACGGGTGCTCCCCAAGGGGAAGTACTAGGACGAATAAAACCTTTGAGTTGTAAATCCTCTAACTGTGTCTTTAATTCTTTCAACTCAGTGGGTGCCATACGATACGGTGGAATTGAAATTGGTGATGTACCGGGAACTAAATCTATCGCAAATTCAATCTCACGGGTAGGCGGCAAACCAGGTAAGTCCTTAGGAAAAACATCAGAATACTCACTAACAATCGGAGAAAATTCAATCAAAGTTGGCTCATCTTCATCGGAAAATAAACTAGCAAGGTAGTCATTGTGATTCTTTCTTTTACATAAACTGTGAAGTGAATGCATCGGAAAGTCTAAGTGATCACCCTCAAAACGACCAAGGTCCCCGGAAGGTAACACAAAAGCAACTCTTCTCTTGAAATAATCAATAAAGGCTCGGTAGGTAGTTAACCAGTCCATACCCAAAATTACATCAAAACTAAGCATGTCTATAACGATTAAATCAACAATGATGTTCTTGTCGGCAAGAACAAGTTCACAACCACGACATACCCGATCCAAGGGAACTAAACCTCCAACGGGAGTATCGACTAAAAGTGTAGAAGTTAAATGGCTCACTTCTAAATCCAAGGATGATGCACAAGATGAAGATATAAATGAATATGATGCGCCAGTATCAATAAGCACAGAAGCTCTAGAACTGAACACTAATAACGTACCTCGAATAACTGAAGCATCGGAGTTAACTACAGAAGGTGCGGCGGTAGCAAGGTTGAACACAGTAGGAGGTGGCTTTGAAGCGTGTTGTCCTCCTCCACGATGTCCCACAAGATGGTACTGACCCCTAGGAGCATTAGACTTAAAGCTCTGAGTAGAAGGAGCTGACGGTGGTGTCAAAAGAGGTGGCCTATAACTCTGCTGATAAGGTCCAGGAAAAGGTGGACAAACTTGTGGTGGTATAACTGCCTGTGATGATGTCTGATTAAATGGACACTCTCTAAATATGTGGTTTGGGTCACCACAACCATAACAATTCCTTGGACCGAAGTTACCCCCTCCACGGGAACGACCAGAACGATAAGAACCACGAGATTGAAACTGATGTGACTGAGATTTGGGCGGGAGCTGAGAAACTGGTTGAGCCTATACAGGTGTCGGAGAAGAATATGTAGACTGCTGAGGGGCATACTCTTGCCTTTGCTTCTTAAATTGGTGCCCACTTGATGAACCCGACTGATTACCCTTCGATGGAGTACGAATTTCCTTATCTTTCTTTGAACTCAAATACTCTTCCTCGAACACAAGTGCTTTCTGGACCACTTTACTATAAGAGTCCAATTCAAACCCAACAACTTTCGCACGAAGTCCCTGACGAAGTCCATTCTTGAAGGTCCTAGCCTTAATCTTATCGTCGACGGTGATATCGGGTGCAAACGAGCCAAGTCCCCAAAACGAGCTTCATAATCGGTAACGGACATCTCACCCTGACGAAGATTGAGGAATTCGATTCTCTTGGCATTACGAGCAACTGGTGGAAAATACTTATGCAGGAATAGCTGAGTAAAAGTGTCCCAAGACATGCCCTCCAATGTTTGAGTAGTAAGGATAAGTTCCCACCAAATCTGGGCTTGACCCGCCAATTGAAATGTAGCAGCATCTATGCGGAGGTTATCTTCAACAATACCGAGGTGTTCAAAGATACGAGTAATTCTATTTAACCAAAGCTCCACTTGAACAGGGTCTGTTTCTCCCGAGAAAATTGGAGGATTCTTTCTACCAAATTCTCTCATAGCCTATTGTGCCCTCGGTTCCCCCCTGAACAACTGGCACTACAGGAGCCACGCCGACAGGAGCTACCGGTGGTGGTGGTATATCATTCCTTGCTGCTTGGGCAGCTTGAGTGAAATCCCTCATGGCAGCGGCCATCTCACGAAAGAACTGAGCTCCATCGGGAACTCCTGGAGTAGATTCAGGTATAGAAGATGGAGTAGATTCAGTAGTAGGAGCTGGAGCAGAAGCGGATGAGGAAGACTGGGCTCCTCGACCTGCGGCTCCACCTCGGCCCCTAGCACGACCTCTAGCACGGCTAGGAGGTCGGCCTCTAGCACAACCTCTAACACGCGGCGGCATAGCTAGGTAGAGAACAACTACGAGGTAACAAGGGATTAGATTTTTAACATCCTACTATACCTCTAATTCAATCATTTATTGAATCAAGATTATATTACCATAACTAATGTAAACACATAGAACATGAAAATTTAACATGTAGTCATATAGTCTCGAAGGCATTCAACATATTGGCATGCTCACTAGGCCACTCAATACTCATTGCAATCTCTAAAGAGAACAATGGGAGTACAAATAAAACTTAGACATGTAGTAAATTAAAAAAAAAAACAATTTGCAAGTAAGCCCAAATTTAACTCCCATAGCCCCTAGGTATTCAAACCCGGTTAGCTTTGATACCAATCTGTCACGCCCCGAAAGCCGAAGCGTGAGGCAAGAGAAAAGATAGAGAAATAGAGAGAATAAAATTAAGATCTTTACGCGAAATGCGGAAGCGACTTTGGAAACCCACGGGGATTCCTACAAGGATGACTCACTAATACGTAAATTCAAAATGGACATACATGTTGATGAGTTCGACAAAGATAGAAGTACTAGAAAATTTAATCAAGAAACTATCCGGACAAGCACTAGTTTCAAGGAGAGAAGGAAAAATACAATAACTTAGAAAAAAAGGCATTTTTGATAGTTGCTGAATTTTAAAACACCTGTACGTGGTTGTATCTTTAGAAATTTCACATTCTACTCCTCAAGGTCCATGTAAAATCTAATTCTGCACAACTTTCGTCTAATGACATTTTTTCCAATTCCTCACCGTTTGGGCAGAAAACTGAAATCATAGTAGCAGTTTTTCCTTGACAGTAAATTTTGACAGCATTTTGAAACATTACCAACTATACCAAATTTTCAAGTTTAAACATTGGTACAATACTAAACAAGTCCTAAACAACATATAACACGTGTCTAGACCAAACGGAACTTCATGTATTTGAGATTTAATAAAAACGAGGAATAAAAAAAAATGAAGAGAGGAAGAATGGGAGAGGGAGAGATTGGGAGAGAGAGATTTAAAAAAAAACATTTCCTTTAAAGACAAAATGGGTAAATCCGGCAAGGATTTCATACAAATATAATGAGTCCGGTAGGGATAACACCAAACATAAATGAATCCGGCAAGGATTCCATACAATTACAATGAGTCCGGCAAGGACAAAATCAATCATAAACGAATCCGGCAATGATTCAAATCAACACATATACATAAAACTTTAAGATAGGTTCTACGGTCTCGGAAACTTAATTTACATAACATAACTAAGTTTAACAAGTAGAAAAGACAAGGACTAACATTTGTCCATCAATTACAACAAGGCTTCCCAAAATGACAAAAATACGAAAGTCCAAATTCAAGAAGTTTTGTAATAAAACTAGTACAACCATTTTCATTTTATGGTCCTAATCTATTACAAACTTCCCCAACTAGTTAATATTTACATAAGAACTATCCATATACATGACCAAGCACGGGCCTTCAAAATAGAACAAAAGACGTCGACTTCTACGCGTCGGGTCACATGTGCCCTTTACCCTTATCAAGCTCACCTGAAAAATATTTTGTCGTTTTTATGAGAACGACGGCTCGTAGAAGACATTGTAACAATTCTATATGCTATCCATGACTAAAATGAAATGAGATGCAATGGGTCGCCACCACGGCTACAATGAAATGATTAAAGCCGCAAGGCTATGCGCGATATGTGCACACCTCTCTCATTACCGGACCATGACCCACCCACGCATGGAGTGTAGCATACCAACTTCCGGGATCCAACCGAATATAGCTGGAGTTTGAATGTTTCTAAGGGTCATTCTCCCTGTCTCACATCACAACCTACGTCCGGATTTCTTAAATAAAATTCCCTCGCATGGGGTTTTTCTCTTTTCAAAACAAAACACTTATGTCGTGTTCATGTAATGCTTGCCGATTAGGTCTCAATGCATATGATGTTGATAATGATTTTAAGAATGGTTCACTACAATATATTAAGCCATAATTCTAGTCCATTAGACATGATATCAAGAAATTCAAAGAGAATTTCTAACGAGAATTTCTAAACTAACGTCCTAACATGTGTTTGCACATAAAGGGAGCATCCTAAGCATATCTAGCACCACATAATCAAATTTAGCACAACAATAGCACAAAATTCAAAATTTAGCATACAACCCTTAATTTACAACTTTGAGTAATTCTAATGCATGTGTCCAAATTATTATTGTAACATTCCTCTAATTATGTTTAGCACCCCAAAATCACAACTAAAGCATATAAATCACATTATAGTGTAATAATTCCAACATTACAACTTTGGGGAAAACTTAGTGCATGTATCCAATTTGTTCTCCTATTATCATTTTAATTACAATTTGCACCCCAAATTCACAACTTACACAAACAATGCATATAATTCATATTTATACAAATTAACCCTAACATTACAACTTAGGGGAAAAATCCTAATACATGTGTTTAAGTCCTCTATTAATACATATAAATGAACTCAAATCAATTTAGACAAGTACAACATATGAAATTGAAACAATGTATATCTACCTTAGTGGAGATTTTCCAAAATAAATGGAAATGCCCAAAATATTTGATAATGAACCAAGGACTCCAAGAAGATGAAAAGAGATGTTCTTGAGAGCTCTAGAACTCACTGCATGTAATACTCCATTAGTGGACCTCCATGGATGAAGGTGAGAAGTTTGGAGGCTCTATGTGATTTGGGAAAACTATGGAAATGGCTACCAAAATGAATTTCGTGGGTATCACTAGAAAGCTCATTAAATTCTAAGACATTTTTGTGAAATAGCAAAACTCACAAAAATCCCTCTTTAATGACCTATTGGAAGCTTAAAGTAAAGGAGTAATGGAGGTTTGGTTGCCCATTTTGATATAGATGGAGAAGAAGAAGAGGAGAGAGAGAAAGGAAGAAAAGAAAAAAAAAATGAAATTGAATGAGAGGGAGATGGTTTGGCCGTCCATTTAATGGGGGGGTGGGGTCCACATTTTGTTTGTTTTGTCTTGCATTTTAAATGCAAGATGATATATGTAATACATGTGTGTATATGTGTGGTCTACCCCTACACACCCAATTTAAAGTATGTACCCACTTTAACCCAAAAAAAAAATATTGTAATAAAATAAAATAATACTAATTAAGAAAAGAAAATAAATAAATGAATAAATAATTAAATATAGTGACACAAGTTCATATAAATTTAAATACTGCCCCAAAATAATTAATTGGTTAGCGCATAGTCATTTAATTACAATTTTACCCTTAATTAAAATTTCAAGTTATGACAATAACCCATGTACGCTTTTGTGCCAATCTTTCTTTATGAGGGTTACTATTCTTTTCAATCTCATTTATTCTCTTTATCATATCACTCGTTGAAAGTCTCATTATTTTTCTTTGATTGATCATTAGAAGAGAATGTTCAGGATTTACCATTAGAACGTCTAAATTGCTTAAATGAACAAAGTCAATCTATTTTAAAATGATTTAGGCCATCTTTTCTTTCAAATGCACCCCCTTCACCTTATATTACCTTATTCTCAGTTCTATCCAAATCATACCTTGCTCTACCTGGGAGTACAAACCTCACTTCTATATCCAGGTATGTGATTGGACTGTATTAATATTATAAGAAGTGGTAAAGAAAGAAATGAGTTGATTTAAAAAAAAAAAAAAAAAATTGAGAAATTAAAAAAAAAAATGTACATATGATAAAAAGGAGACGAAAAAGAAGAGGTTGGAATGAATTGCGCAAACACTCCAATCACATGCTTAGAACAAATACACCCCAAATCTCCTACACATCTTAATTTCTAACCTACCAGTCAAAGTCCTAATGATTTAAAAGAAATTGATTTTTAAATTTAAGTGATAAGGATGTTCTCCACGGTAGATCGCTCTTCGAATGCTAAGTATTCTTTCATGAGACTTATTGTACTCCAAATGCCTATATATTGAGTCATCAAAATGGAAGCAATTTCTCTATCTTTGCTTCCCTACCAAGTGAGATATCATCTACACCGGTTTATGAGAGTTTCTCCTTAAAAGAGTGAAATCCTAGTGAGATTTGAGTTAAAACTACAAGTTTTATGGCTGTTAATAGTTATGTAAACTTTGAAGTTAAGATCAATTGCTTGATTTTTCAAGTACACACTGTGAGTTTAAAGAGTATAAAAAAATTTTTTTTGCTACCATTGACAAACTGTGAGTATATGTGTTGCATTACTATTACATATTTGGAAATTTCATTTTATTGCCAAATTTAATCTTATCTATTGTAAAATGAGAAAATCTACCTTAATTTTTATTTTACTTTTACATTTAAAAAAAAAATTTGAATTTTGTGGGTATATTCACTGCAAACCCTCATGAGACAACACTCGTCCACTAGGGGTAACCTAGGGGTTTAACGGCTTTTTGCATACGCTAAATGCAATCGCGATTCCTGCGACAGTGAGTTAGGTAATTTTATTTTTCTTAGTTTATTCCTACTCTTTAATAAAACTTCTAGAACAATTTCTCTTTCACTTCATTGCTAGGGGCTAGCAATAAGCTAGTTGAGGGGTGTGACAAACATTGAATATTGTACATTTATGTGCCAATATAATAGACATAATGCTCATTTAATCCCCCAAATCCTTAGTTTTACATGCATATTTGAATTAATATAATTTAATAGTGATGTCACTCAAATGCGTGTAAAAATGTGTTTTTACATATTTTATATGTTTAGGTAAAAATGAAGTAAAATAAAGGGAAGGAAAGAAGTAGCAACCACACCATAGTATATTCAAATGTGAATAGTAATGAATAGTACAACGTTTGAAAAAATTGCAAGAATCCAAAACTACCAAAGAAAAAAGAAAAAAAAAAAAAAAAAAAAAAAAAAAAAAAGGTAAAGGTGCCAACGATTTCAACATCCAAGCTACTGCTTGGATGTTGACATTATAATATTATATGTATTGTTTTTGTTTCTTTCCTCATTCTTTCTTCTCTCTCTCTCTCACACACACACAATTATGCAGATTCAATTTTTCAAACATGTCAGAGCATTTGGAGAAAATGGAGACTGAAGAAGAAGAAAAGAAATACCCAGTGATGCACGCAGTGACGAAGTGTATAATTCACTTCGTCTATAAAATAGGAGAAGATCACAAGCAACAAGGAGAACGCACCATTCACAATTCACAACACAGTTCACAATCACTGTTAGGGAGAGAATAGTTTAGGGGAGGTTATCATATGAGCACTTTATATTGTCCCTAGAAATAGGAAACTTTAATTTTTCTTTGCCTTTTCTAGTTCTAGTAGTTGTAAAATTTTACTTTTATGTAATTGATGATTTTATGTTAAAAAATATGTAGCTAAACTTTGTGTACTGTATTTCTAAAATTTAAAATATTTATTTTCTTGTATGACCTTTGTCACTTTGTAGTAGTAAAAATAGTCCTATTTAAAATTAGATTTAATATTTCTAGTCTAGTAGTACTTATAGTTGCCCCCTAAAATAGTTTGAAATCCCAAAATTTCAGTTTTTATAGCAATATTTTTATTCACTAGAAGATAGATTTTGCAAGCAAATATCATATTTCTTAGCCACGTAGTTGTTGTAATCACCTACTAAAGTCCAAAAGTACATCATACCCATATCTCACTCCAAAAGTATATTTGGATTTGGTTTGGCCTTATTTGTGTTCTTGGAGTTCAACCACTGTGACCCCACAAGAATCCAAAGTCAAAGGTTTAGTATTTTATTTTTGGTTCAGTATTTCCATTTATGTATATTTTATTAGTGACACGCGAAAAATCTTGTGCGCTCTTGTGCAATACCCAAGTGTAGGTAGACGTGCAAGTAATATCTGGTAAGACCAGGTCAATCCCACAGGGAAGGTGTTGACCTATCGAATTAGACTAACCTCTAAAAAAACAAACTAAAATAACTAAGATTGAATGATGGTGCGGAACACGAAGTTCCACAAACAAGGATTACTAATGAAAATAATTAAAATTAACTAAACAATCGAACTTAACTAATTAAACAGTACTTTGAATTAAGGAGTTTAAAATTAAAAAGAAAGTGTTGGGATTACACGAATCCGCAGTAACCTAGCCATCTACCATGCATTTGCCTTGAAGCACAAAGGAGTACATTACCTACAGTTTTCCGTATTCCTCAAAAGATAAAGATTCTATGGCCCTTTCATGACCGGGACCATATTATC